>CM069863.1:88014522-90414522 GCA_036172795.1 Pelodytes ibericus
AAGCCAGGGTCAGGTAGCCAGATGTACACAATCCAAATACAGAAGCCAAGGCCGGGGAGTCAGATAATCATAAAGGGAAACTGGATTCAAATCAGAAGCTATAACCAAACTGGTAGCACAGGTTAACTGAGCTCAGATAGAAGGTAAGAGGAGGGCTTATATCGGACTGATCCAGCCCATCCGCTAATGCAGTTCAGCCACGTCACCGTTGCCATGGTAACACGGCCGAAATAACCTATGCACAATGTGCAATGCCAACCGACAGGGTCTGGGGGTAAGTCTATGCGGGATATTGGAGGAATCCACCGCGTGACCTGTACATGATGCCGAGGTCGTACACATAGAGACTCCCGCTGGAAGCAGTGCAGCGTGGGTGGTCTCCTAGAGGTATGGGCATAACAGTCAGTCTGACAGACAGGCTGCTCCCAGAACAGTTAGGAGGCATTCAGCAGCAGGGTAGAAAGGATAGAAAATAGGGCTGGGCTTAGGTGTTCGGGCGTCCTGTGGCACCCCCATCTTTTCCTGCCAGTCGCAGGTGGTGGTAAGGTTTAGTTATCAGATAATTAAAAACAAAACAGTGTCTTTATTTCCTTCCTCTGCTCCCTTCAATTAATTTCTCCTGTCCTGCTTTCATTATTGCACCCACATCACTTGTCATTGCACCCATAGCACCTGATTGCATCCATATAACTGGCGACAGCATCACCCACATTGTACCTGCAGTTTTTGCAGACTGGATAAATAGGACTTATCCCAGCACCAAGATTACACCCAGGACTTATTCTAGCACCCAAATTGCTCCTAGAACGTACCTCAAAACCCAAAACTTACAGAATTTACCCCAGCACCAAAATTGCAGTCACAGGACTTGCCCCAGCACACAGACTACGCTCACAGGACTTGCTCCAGCATCCAGAAATTACCCCAACACCCAGGTTGCCCTCACAGGAATTGCTCCAGCACACAGATGGCATCAAGGACTTATCTCAGTGCTCAAATGGCACCCAGAGTTTACTCCAGTGCCCATATGGCACCCAGGCCTAACTCCAGCATCCAGATGGCACCAGAACTTACTCCAGCACCCAGATGGCACCCAAGACTTACCGTAGTGCCCAGATGGCACCCAGAAGTTACTCCAGCACCCAGATTAATATGTTTATAGATAACTAGTTGTATTTAAACTTATATGAACTTTTTAATATTATATGCAACTATTTTAATGTTATACATTTTTTATATGTTATAAAATGTTATTGAAAAATTGCATTTCTTGTTTTTATTCCCTTCTTCTGAGCCTTAATGACTTAATACAGCACCATACAGTACCCACAGCACTTACCATGCACCCACAGCACTTGGCTTGCAGTCATTGTTCACACACATGATTTGGGATGTCACAGTGTCAATTTGCCCCACAGAACTAGGCCTGAAGAATATGCCACAGTGTCACTTTGCCCTATAGTACATGTTATTTTGCTCCAAAAAACATGCCACAGCATCACTTTGCCAATTAAAATAAGCCACAGTCAGGTACCAATTAACATGCCACAGTTACTTGCCATTAACATATGCAACAGTTACTTTGCCCATTAAAATATGCCACAATTTGTCCATTAATAATGCCACAGTTTGCCCATTAAAATATGCCACTGTTAGCTTGCTCATTAAATGGTGCCACTTTTCGTCCATTAACATGCCACAGCCAGGTTGTCCATTAATATGCCACTGATAGTTTGCACATTAATATACTACGGTCAGTTTGCCCATTGAAAAGCCAAAGCCAGTTTGCCTGTTAATATGCCACAGTTAGTTTGCCCATTAATATGCCAGTTTGTTTTCCTATTTATATGCCACACACAGTTTGCCCATTTATATGCCTCTGTTAGTTTTCCCATTAAAATGCCACAGCTAGTTTGCCCATTAATATGCCACAGCCAAGTTGCCCATTAATATGCCAGTTTGCCTGTTATTATGCCACTGTCAGTTTGCCCATTAATATGCCACTGTTAGTTTCCCCCTTAATATTCCACAGCCAATATACCCATTAATATGCCAGTTTGCACATTAATATGCCACTGTTAGTTTGGCCAGTAAAATGCCACAGCCACTATGCCCATTAATATGCCACTGTTTGCCCATCAATATTCAACAGCCAGTTTTCCCATTAATAGGGCACAGCCAACTTGCCAATTAATATGCTAGTTTGCCCATTAATATGCTACTGTTATTTTGTCCGTTTATATGCCACTGTCAGTTTGCCCATTAATGTGCCACTGTTAGTTTGCTCATTAATATGCCACAGCCAATTTGCCAATTAATATCCCACTGTTAGTTTGCCCATTAACATGTCACAGTCAGTTTACCCAATAAAAGCATTACCACCTCCCCCCCCCCCTTCCCCAGTACTTACCTGGCTGCTCCCTCTTGTCCTTGCCGTTCTCATCCTACAGCAGGGGGCTCACAAGGCAGCTGATTTGGGCCCTCCAGGAATGACTGGCCCAGGGCAGTTGCCCCATTTGCCCTGCATTAAATATGGTACTGCCCAGGACTTACCCCAGTGCCTATATGGCACCCAGGACTTACTCATGAATCCAGATGGCACCCAGGATTTACACCAGTGCCCAGATGGCACCCAGCACAGTCTCTCACTTTGCACTCTCTGCGTAGTCTGAGCCTGTCCTCTTCTGTCCCCTGCACACAATTATATGTGATAATATGTGTATATATGTATACGTGGCCATTCCATAACTTTATTGGAGTTACTAAGTGGCGTATGTCATATGTGAATTTTATATTACTTGATGTGTTCATTGATGTGGCAATTGCACCATTTATGTTGTAAAATCATATTTTAATAAAAAATTACAATTGTTTTGGTAATAAATATGCCGTTATGTCAAGGTGATGCTTTGAACAATTTTAGGCTGGGAAACCTTGTGTCCTGCCATTCATGTGGATGTTACTTAGACACGTACCACCTACCTAAGCATTATTGCAGACCATGTACACCCTTTCACGGAAACAGTATTCCCAGATGGCATTGGTCCCTTTAAACAGGATAAAGTTCCCTGCCACAAATCAAAAATGGTTCAGGAATGGTTTGAGGAAAACAACAACCGGTTCAAGGTGTTGACTGGGCCTCCAAATTCCCCAGATCTTAATTCCACATTCTGTAAAATGTGCTGAACAAACAAGTCTGATCTATGAAAGCCCCTTCGAAAATGGTGATTTTTGTCCAAAAAGTCTTATTTATAATTCCCATATTTTACTTAGATTATGACGTAAAGTCATGATTTATAAAGACAAAGAGGCCAGTAATTATACCTCTTTCTCAAACTGGTCAATATTGTCTGAACCGGGGCCTCAGGTGAAGGGCATGTTGTTTGGCAATAACGTTGTCAAACATCCACACCTTTGTTGGCCTGGACAAAGCCCAGACAATGAGTTCAACAAAATGTCTTTAATCCCAGCTTCCCCATTGGTTAGTTTTCAAAACCCAGCCCTAGACGCCATTGCAAGTAGCCCTGGCCCCCCAATGTATTTTTTGGGTGCTGGGAGCACTTTCCCAGCTCCCAGACCCATTTATTAATGCAGTAACTCTCACTTTTTTTTTGTTGGGGGGCGGGGGAGGTTTTTTTTTAAATATATATATTTATGGGGCCTTGGGGGATTCGTTTGGCTATTATGCACGATCCTAATCCAATTCAGATCAAATCAGGCTATGCCACCTCTGCCATTTTTTACCGGCCACATATATACGTTTTGCAGGCTGCTTTGCAGTATGTACAAGTCATCTGTGACCAGAAGGAAATCAATTACCTAATCAAGTAGTTGATCTCACAGAACCAAGTTAATTAGGTAATTGGTTTCATTCTGGTCACATATGACCTCTACATACTGCAAGTAGGGTTGCCACCTGGCCGGTATTTTATTGGACACATGTCAAAAATTGGCTTGAGGCCAATGCTAAGTCTATGGAGGCAGAAGCATGGCCGGTATTTTTCTGCACAAGTGGTGGCAACCCTAACCGCAAGGCAGCATTCTAAATGTATATGTTACCAAAATGGTCAAGGCGGCAACAGTCCCTAATTTTTAACCTTCTGTCCAAGGTAGAAATCATTTATAACATTAAGGATATTTAAGCGTTGCTGGATATTCTTAAAGGTCTCTTTTTATTAAATGTTATTTTATTCAAAATAGAAACATAGAATGTTTTAGCAGAACCATTCGGCCTATCTAGTCTGACTAATTTCTGCCTAAAAAAAAATGTACAATTGTTATCTTTCATTTGTTTGTTCTGTAAATATGGTTCTGTAACATGCTGTTCTACTTTTCATGTTTGTTTCTGCCTCCTTGCTGAATAAAGTTGTTTAAAAAAAAAAACCTCACACACTCCGCAGCTTCTGGTTCACACCCCCATCTGAGGCAGAAGGATTACAGCTGCTGTTTGGAGTGGACTATCATCTCTTGTTCCCCGGTCTTCCTCCTGCTGCTGAAGGCTCAGCAAGGCGATGAGCTTCTTGTTGTGAGTGTCGGTATGATTGTTACTGTCTGTTTCCTGTGTAGGTTATTATATGTATTGTAACGTGCATTGCCTTCCTGGATGTCCTTCCCTCTGCAATCTATCATTTTCTCCTTGTTGCAGAATGCTCTATTCTTTGTGAAATAATTCTGCTGCCTTTGTTATTTTCAGCTGGAAGCTGCAGCCTATGTATAGCTAACCTTTGGCTTTTCAGTTGTTGCGGATCATGGGGAATGTAGTTCACAACAAATGGAGTTCCATAGGTTAGCCATTACTGCTGTCTATTGTGGATTGAATGTCACATTCAAAAAGGCAAATAGTGTGTGCACTCCAGATGTAGCCCTGTCATATGCAGTGCTTGCGTGTGCATCCGAACTCATTTTCCATACACCTTGGCCTAATAATAATTTTTCCTATTTCTGACCCTTTACATTAGCTGTTCTATTCATGGCTATAACCCCAGAATGTTCTTTGTCAGCAACCAAAGAGAAATTGTATTTATTTAATATCCTGTTATGTAGCAAAGGTATAGTACATGTTTTTCACCCGTGCTATGCTAGGCTCAATGTCAGTATTTATACTGCTGTAATGCTACTTTGTAACTGTGCATGGGAAGCAGGTATATAATAACAAAACAGAGAGGACCTCACCTACACAGTCATTTATAAGGGGTGCTGCTGAAATTACTAGGTTATATACAATACATCATGGATCAGTACATTCACTAAATGGGTCACAAATTTTCTTAAAGCAATTTAAAATGTCTGTGTAGTGACTACTTATCTGTGTATACATCCTCAGCAGCTATTAGAGACACCAAATACTGATATGTTGAATTAACCCGATGATTGCTTTAGAGTTGACAAAAGCAGTAGAAGTAGAAATAACACTTCTTCAGCATCACAGTTGTACCAGCACATAATAAACACACATACAGACATTCAAACATTTTGGGTGCAAACCTTTTTCAAGTAAGTCACTGTATAGCTTCTTGGTTAGCCTTGCTTTCCATGCAGGAGAGGAAAAGAGAAAGATTGGTAAAGATGTCCTGAAGTGCAAAGTAATGCAGCATTGTTGCTTGCCTGGGGAATGGAAAACGTGGAATATTTTATAGATTCTTATTCACTCCAGGACTCACTGATGTCATAATTGTAAAGAAATAGAACTCTGATGATAATAATCACCATAGGTTAGCTTAACCAGATTGAGTGATACTCACACAGGGGATAAGATTTCATCTCCAGCATAAAAGTAAAAATAAAACCCCAAAACATTTAAACTAGACACTGCTAAAATAAACAAGTCTGTCATTATTTAACAAGTGGACAAAAAAAAAAAAGGTAGGTGGACTATTCCTTTAACTGGGTAGAACGACAGAGAGGTGACATCCAGAGAAGGTGTTTACACAATTTACTAGTGTATCAGCTATCTAACTCTGTGGTCTGCTTCAGGTGGAACAGCCCTGACTGCAGACTAGTCTTACTCCACTAGTGCCATACTGTGGGACATTAGAGAAAACTAAAGGGACAGTTCCAAGGTCTGTGTCTGAAATGTTTTTTTTTTTTATTATATAAGTATTGCATCATGTAAAGAAAAAGAAGATGTGTGTTATTCAAATTCTTCCTGTATGGTTGCAGTCGCCTAAAATTGCAAATAAAGTGTAATAGTGTTTTTCCTGTTAATGCATTTATTGGCTGATCTGCAAGTGCACAGCCTTATTTAAGCAGCATAGTGAATGTGCACAGCTGGGTATTCAGTAGGTTACACACTGCGTTGGTGACTGGCTGATATATATATTAAGGAAGCCATCTCCCTAGTGTAGATGTGTGCTACTGCTGAGCTGTGTAATTGCACTTTAATTTTGTAGTTTTCCAGTTCTTTGTGTTCTGATACCTGGTCTTTAAACCAATATGTAGGTTTATGAGAAAAGTCCCTATTTGCTTTAGTTGGTTTACACTTCCATAAAAATTTGTGTTTATTGCAAGGTGTGTTATGGCATGATATGATGCAAAGAAAAGATTGGCATGTTTGCAGCTTTCACTCGGTTAATATACAAAAAATCCCATGACCGTTTACTAGCAGAAGGATCATGGGAATTGTGTAGGCCTTAAACACATAACATTGTTTGGCTGAAACAAGACTTTCATTTTACTTTTATGTGCTGGTAGTTGGAAAATAGTTGTGTTTATACTTTAGCAAAGAACAGTCTAGAGGTTTTCAACAATATACGTACATTAAAAAAGTGATCGGTAGAAGAGATTAATCCACATGAGTACAAATGCGCCAGTAAATAAAATACATTTTTTTGAATATAATGAAAACTTCTCAAAATCCTCACACCCCAATTCACTTCTATATTACTGTTTTACGGTAAAAGGTTATTTGTGTTGATCAATGAATATGGTTTAATTACACTTTCTATTGTTTTTAACTTCGGTGGTATTTTATAATCTATTGTCTTTCATACTGGGGGAAATATTACCAGACATGAGGTAAATTGGCAGTGGTTTAATGCCTGGAAAAAGTATTTTAGTGTTTTGGTCTGGTAATGTCATTGCCAAACATGAAAGACAAATAGATTATAAAATGCCACCACAACACACTATAAAACAATTTATTGGAAACCAGAGATCTTAAATGAAACACAAATAACTATATAAAACAAGTGAAAAGCAGTTGACTGTTCCTTTAAATACAAATCTGGGTACCTTCAATTTTATGTATTATGATATGCCTTGCTACAGACATCTTTCACACAACACTGGACAAATCCCACTAGCAAGGTTTCCCATAAGTCCTATGTTTTACAGCTGAATATCAATTTTTTGTGTTATGTTATATGGATTTATCATTCCCTCACTATTAAAAGTTAAGCCAATGCTTAAATTTTATATACATAGGTGCAAGTCTGTAGTTGTATATGGAGTATTATTGCAGAGAATTTTAAAGGGCCTTGTTAGCGTTACACCTCTTCAGCGACTATTTTTATTGAACCTGGATAAGTATCTACCTTGTTATGTCCTTTGTACTCCCAGGCAAATTGTAATATATGGTCTTCGGTCCAGCTTGCAAGATAAAATAACGACTGAAGCTGTCCTGCTTTCTATGGTTTTATTGTTATCATGGGAAATAATTATTCAATGCTAAATTCCACACACTTATTTCTCTCATACAGGAAAAAAAATTACCATAGCCCACTTGGAGGTTGATGGTCAGATTTCACATTGGTCATGTCAAATTAATATCTCATGTTATGCTTACTACCATAAGATTGTAAATTGTTACTGATGGCTTTTGTGTAGTTATTTGCTGACTATCCAATACAGTACATTTTACTAGTGCTGTAAGTCATTTCTCCCTGCCTATGTGTGTTTGTGTGGTGTCTTATGTTGAAGTGCTGCCAGCTCACTTACCTGTCTGTATGTCCTCTGCCAGCAACAATTTTGTAAATTAACAGAGCAACAACATCAGATACAAAATTAAGCTGGATATATCTTTGTAACCATAGAGGGTTTTTTGAATATATCAATGACTGCAGAGATGCAGTGTTGAACTAAGAACTATTGGACATGCTGCATATTACTGTGAGTTTTATTGCTGTGGAGTCTGTGATACTTTCAAACACTGTACATTACTGGGAGTGTTATTACTGTGGAGTCTGCGATACACTCACACACTGCACATTACTGTGATTTTCTTTATTGCTTGTGGAGTCTGTGATACACTCACATGCACACTAGTACATTAGTGTTATATATATATATATATATATATATATATATATATATATATATATATGCACACACATTCACGCAACCATACACACACACACACACACACAGATACAGTAAGTCATATACGTACACACACTCCCACAGAGTCAGTCACATACGTACACACAGAGACACAGTTAAATACATACTCACAGGGATACAGTCAGCCACATACATATACATACATACACGCACACATGGAGACACAGTCAGTCACATACAGTATACATGTATATAATACATTTTCTCTGAATGAAAAATTAATGCAGCCCATGCACACATACATTTCTGATGCGGTGGCCCACTGCAGAAAAAGCTTGGACACCCCTGGCATAGGTAATTTTCTGTAAATCAGTAGTGTATGTAAGTTATTTATATTAATAGCCATGTCAAAAAAACGTTGTCTCCCGGGACAAATAGCTTGTGCCTTTTATACCCTCGTACCATCTAAATCGCTTCCTCACTTTGCCTATAACCTTTATCGTTATCTCATGTCTGATAATGTCCTGTCGTGGGATATAACTTGCTCACTTATAGAGCAGAATAGCACCGATGTTGTTGGGATTGTTTCAAAAGTAAATATTTAAAATGAATAATAGGGATTACAGTGATGTGTGTAGCTTTAAAATGAAGTCACACACCTCCGAGGCACTTGCTTGTATTTTCTGTGCACCTTTGGTCTCTACCTTACTGGGCATTCTAAGCCCCAACAATGATGTAGAAAAGAGATAAACGACAGGGAGACCAGGTATTTTCCAAAGTATTCCAATGGTGTTTATTAAGTAAATATATAACGGCTGCAGACCACAGAAATTCAACTACTACCACCTTACTCGTTTCGTGTCTGATGGCCCTTAATCGTGATCTTTGTCTAAAACCTACATCTGAAATTTGTATGGGAAGACATGTCAGTGATTCCCCTTCAACTTTTTTTTATCCAACTGTTGTTAAGGACACCAGTGTATACTAGTTTTGTGTCCTTATTGACAATGTCTTACTTTTTTTTTTTTTATGAAGCATGTATTTTGTATTCCTCAAGCAATCACCTTTTGTCTTAAAGCAGCAGTAAAGCACAAAAAACATTCTTTAAATTGATGCCCAATTTAACATGCGTGAAACTTTTTTAATTAATTTTCTCTGCTGTACATTCCCACTATATTAAAGTTTTTTTTCTGAAGCAATTACCTTGCACTTCTTCTTTCCCTGCACTGTACTCTTTCAGTCGACAGTGTAGTTTCTTTACATCCTCTTGTTGTATCCAATGTATTCACACCACGCGCCTTCATCTCGGAAGAGAATATCAATCTCCGCATGTTACTGCATACTTTCGATATGTTGATTCACATTATTTCCATTGAGCTTTTGCACTGTTCTGAAAGCACTTGCTTATCTTTATTCGGACATTTTGAAATAGTTCTGTTTTTTTCCCAAGGACAATACCTCTAAGAAAGATCAGAGATGACGAATTACCAAAGCGAGTTGTTTGAATTTTTATAAATGTCAAAATGCTAGCCCTTAAAATAAATAAAAACATAATTGTAGTATTGCTAAACATCATTATTAATTAAAATGTGTGTGTGTGTGTATAGCTCCATAATATTAAGCAACGCTGTATAAGGTGCAAACAAAATGGTAAACATTGTCTAGCCAGGCTCAAGAAGCCATTTTGTGCCTGGTGTGCAAGCTGTATCCAGTTGTAAGCATTGATTAGTGAAATTATGCATTTTGTTATGGAGCTGGATGGGGGTATGCTGACTTTGGGAAGCTCTTTATGCAAAACTAAGAAGTAGAAATTAAATCGTAGGACAGGCAAAGGATATCCTATATAGACAGTTATATCCCTGCACACATTTTAAAATATATTTGTTTTAATTTATGACACATTTTTTTAAAATTACATTTTAATTGTAAGTAATTTTATATTATTTTATCTGTTTCAGAAAAGTATTCCGTAAACGATCTTCAACCAATAAAATTGCCAACGGGTTCCAAATTTTGAAAATAAAACATACTTTGCCATTATTTTCACAATAAACTCCTTCATTCCAAAACGAGCAGCATTCTCCATCCACAAATTGTGCACCCTGCCCCTTTCGCTTGTAGTTTTTCTAGTGCCTCAAGCACTCCAAAACTAATGTTTTTTTAACGCCTTGTCCCATCTTTTTTGGTGTGAGACTTAGAGGCACATCTGGTGACGGCAGTCTCAATTTGTTTGAGCCATCAGTGGACATTTACTTCACTCAGAACGTAAGTATCAAAAGCTCACTCATATGCACCATCTGTTATTTGCCCTTTTCATTAGCTAAACTCTTCTGTATCCTCGTAAATTCTCCTCGTAAAAACACTTTTCACTTATGCCCCTACATCTTCCAGCCTTTCATGTTTAATATTGCTTGCTTAATTTTTCACCTGCAGTTTTGGAGAGCAACATAGACATTTTTTCCCCCAACCCCTGTTTGCCTGTGACGCACTTTTCGGCCCTGCCCTGTGATTGTAAGTAGCAAGAGCAATCCAGTAAGCACCACATGACACATTTCAAGTAATAAATGGGGGAAAAAATAGCTATGTAATTTATTTATTTATATTGGCAGGACAAATGCCACTGTGCATTGTTAAAGGATGTCGAAATCGGACTGGAGGCAAGACACAACATCCAAACATAGTTCTACATGGTTTTCCAAACAATATAAGAAGAATCAAGCAGTGGATAGTGAGAATTTATCAAGATTATGGGGACATTGATAAACTGGCTCAAAATATTTTGGAAGGAAAAAAAAATGATGCATATCGTATGTGCTCCAACCATTTTCCCACAAACTGTTATATATCAAAAGGGGATAGGTTTGTTTTAGAAAAGGATGCAGTACCAACAATTTTTGATGAATCACATACTTGTGATTTCCCTCCCCACAAAAAATTCAGGGGTGAATGTCAAGCAGAATTTTCTTCTAAAGTTCCAGTGCCTACTGGAATACCAACATACCCGCCGTATAATTGTATTTATACGCAAACAAACAGAGAATTTGGCTGTCAGACCGAAGGTACTATGACCGAACTAAATCATCTAAAATCATGTGGTACACAAACCGATCCTGCTGATTACACCTCAACCTCCTGTACACAAACAATATCTGTTTCTGTGAAAGATGAATATATTCCCTCCCCTTCTGAAATAGTAGAAATAGTAGAAGAAGAGGATGTTGAAGAAGACTGGGTCAAAGAAAAAAAATTTATAGTCTTTGAATCGTGCCTTGATATATTACTTGACTATCTAAGATGTTCTAAGACAAACTGTTATTCATCTGTTGTAGAGATGAAGAAAAATGTTGTTGGATCTTTTCTTTCTGTTACTGGTAAATGTTCCAGTGGTCACTTTTCAGTCTTGTGGCAAAGTCAGCCCACATGTAAAAAAATTCCTCTGGGTAATTTGATTTTAAGTTCAGCAATTTTGTTGAGTGGCTCACAGTTTAATAAAGTGTCAGAAATGATGAGCATCTGTGGAATTGTACATATCTCAAAAACCACATACAATCAGTGCCAGCGAAGATACCTATTCCCTGCTGTAGATCTTCATTGGATCGCAGAAGAGCAATGGCTAAAAAGGGAATTCAAAGATAAGGCTTTGTGTCTTACTAGTGATGGGCAGTGTGATGACCATAGACACCGTGCAAAATACTGTACTTATGTATTCATGGACATTGCTACTGAAAAAATTCTAAAATTCAAAGTTGTACGATCAGGTGACACAATGTCATCTTTTAGTCTAGAAAAAAAGGCTTTTGTCTCATGTTTAAATGACATACTAAAAGATGATTATAACATCCAAATGATTTGCACAGATCGCCATGAAGCCATCAAAAAATCACTACGCGAAGATTATGGAGACATCATCCATCGGTATGATACGTGGCATTTTGCTAAATGTTTGCACAAGAAACTTGTAACCGAGAGCTCCAAAAAGTCGTGTAAAGCCTTGTCACGGTGGGTTCAACCAATTGTCAATCATTTCTGGTGGTCTGCACAGACATGCAAAGGAAATCCTGACCTGCTTCGTGAAAAATTTACTTCAGTTCTAAAACATGTTGTCAATGTACATAAATGGGAAGATGGTGAGCTGTACCATGCATGTACACACCAGCATCTCAGTGAAGAGGAAAAAAGGGAAATACCTTGGATAAATCCACGTGATCCATCAATTGACAGGTTAGAAAGAATTTTCAACAAGCAATTTCTACAGGACTTAAACTGCCTTCAGCTGTTCTGTCACACTCGTGGACTACAGGCGTTCCACGGCAAACTTTTAAAATATCGTCCCAAAAAGAATCGTTTTGGAATAAAGTCGATGGAGGCAAGGACAAAATTGGCTGTGTTGTTCCATAATCGCAATGTCGAAAAACAAACTGCTTTAATTGAAGATGAAAAGAGATCCAACAATATTCTAGATTTAAAGATCTATCGATGCCCTACATATCAACCCACACACAACACATTTCTTTTGGACATTGCAAGAGATGCTGTGAAAATTTGTAGAGGTCAACTCACCCACAGCCAGAGGTCATCATCAGGGTTTTTACCTCCAAACATATTACTTCAAATGAATACATGCCATTGAAGTTTATAACTCATCTCTTTTTGGCACATTTTTGGAATTAAAGACTCTATGTTTTGTTCTTAAAAATAATTATATGACCTGTTTTGTTTGGAGTACTATGTGTAACTAAGAATACATAAATGGCCCTAGCAAACTATTACATTTTTAAAAAAAACTATTTGGACATATTATATGCTATGACATTTTTCAGAAAGTTGCTTTCTCTTTCTGCATTTTTTTTATAGGTGGAAGTAAGCCGTTAGGATATTTCTCATAATGTAGAACAATAGACAATTTGTTTAGATTGTAATATTTATATTCTTTATGTTCATATGTGAAAGTTGAGCGGAATGTACAAAATATGCTGCTTATACATACTAATCGTGACTGATGCATCAGGTTGAAGATGTTAAGTCATATATATTAGGGAGGGGCACAGCAGCCCAACTGGTTTGCCATGGTAAAATATATAAAGAAATGTTAGCAGATAAAATGTTTTAATGGCTATTAAATATGAAAATAAAATACTTCAACGATAATGGTTGTATTCCCGGAATTAATATGTTGATGTTGTCAGGACAAAAAGCACGAGGGGGAAGTGAGGTATAAGGGTTGATTATATGACTGGAGGAAACTGGTATGATTGGTATTGTGTAAGAAGGCTTTATATATGTGTGGAAGGGTGAATTCATGTTTCTGTAAATGGCTGTGCATGTGTAACCTTGTATAAGTTTGAGTGGTATGCTACTCTGATATAACTGCAATTGTATGTGGATTTTTCTTGGTCTGATTATACATGTAGGTATGTGATGTGTGTACCACTGTTTTCAGAGAGCTGTGGGTGACATTTTTCTCACTCATGATTTGAGAACCTCTTAATAAAAAATAAAAAAAAACCTTGTACAATTTATGATATTGTCCTATCTGAAAATACAATATTTTAAAATAAAGATTTCAATAAAACATATTAAATAAAAAATAATTGAAACCGAAAATGCTGTGTTATGTAGAAAAAAATAAATGTAACAGCTCGAGTATGTCCAAACTGATACATGATAATTTAGGCCAAAATGCCAGCTGCACTTTAATCATTAGCCAAATAAAAACCAACATAAATTCCTTTTGGGTCACAGCATGTTTGGCAAACTGGATTTATAACGCAGGAGGGAATTGGACATCTTTGTTTTGTTCCTGAGTAAATTATGCACCCAGTCATTGAATGACCAGTACACAGTCTTTCATGGATCCCTGTGGAAAAAGATAACAAAGACTAATAAAAAATGATTACATTAAACTGTATTTCAAACATTTCAAGTTAAAATCCATCAACGCCCTTAGTAATGTGATTTTTATATAAGTTCTCTGAATATTAATTCAGGGAAATTAACATTTAATATGCACCAGCTATTGATTCCAGTGCTGGATTCATGTTGCTGCTCTTGTGAGTCGTTGTCCTGGTTGTATCTACTCTCTTGTAACACAGTAATAAGGAATCAGTTCATTAAAGAAATTGCGCATACATTACGATGTTTGGAACAAGTGCCTGTGTTTTTATGTACCTGTACAGGAGACACACAGTGAAGCACTGTCCTACATTTTTTTTTTGTTATTCATTGTGGTGAAAAGGGCCAAGATGCCCTTTTCAAACAGAAAATATATATATATATATATATATATATATATATATATATATATATATATAGGAATGAAAAGACAAAAAACCTGCCTAATATCCCTAGAAGTGAAACAACCTGGATGGTCATTCTCCCAGTGTACTGTGCAGGAGTTGGGAACTTACTTTCTAAGTGTAAACTAGGCTGCACCACAGTCTTCTTGTGTGTCAACTAGACAGAAAGTGCTGTAGGGAAAAAAAAGCAAATAGACTGGGTGTGCTCAGAATGCAGATATATGATTAACTTACTTTCAAACAACTCTTTATAGGGACACTACCACACAAGATGGAACTAGATAACCTGGTCATTTAAAACAAGCATATATAAATCATATGCGTTTTGGCTTTTTTATGTGATTGAATTAGTTGCATATAAAATGAAAAATAAAATTGGGTGTTTAACTCCTGGCTCCATTTTGTGAATATTTTCCATGATGCAACATTGTCCAAAATCTTCCAGACAGTCCCACTTTAAAACTGTGGCCAAAGACTGCATGATGATGCAATAAGATAGTCCTCCTGCTCTCTTACAGGCTCCTGTGTGTCATAGTGGAAAGGACTAGGTGGCTGTGTGCAACTTTTTTTTTTTTTTACCTGCCTTCCAACACAGAGAGGAGATTAACCTGATCAACAGGATCATAACTCCGCCCCTTGTGATATAATAGTTACACTACCCTCCCATTCAATGCAAGTCTCCCATGATCAGAAGTCAGACTTATAGACTGCATTCTGTGTCCCCATCCCTAAAGTGAGAAATTTGTGCTGTAAAGTCACTAGGGGATGGCACCCAAAAACACTGTATTTCACGAAATGGTGGGGCCCAGTCTCACTTGTTTAGTTACATATTTTATTAAATACAGTCACATAACAAAAACAAAAGATGTATCTGAAATCAACAATAAAAAAAAAAAAAAACCTTTTAATTTTTTGGTGAGTGTGTCCCTTTAAGTGCCTCCAGGGCTAGTAAGTGCCCATGAAGGAGGAGTGAGCCAAGGGTACTGGAAGAAAGAGGCTGATCTGCCAGTGAATGCAGTAAAATGGAGGTGGCAGATCGAAGGTGCTGCAAATGCTGACCCAAGACTTCACTCTAGTCATAGAAGAACCAAAATATTTACGTTTGCCTTGTAGGTTAGAGAAGAAAACAATATACTTACACTCCCTCTTTAAGTTATTGACTGGTAATGTATCTGTGATTCGTAATTATTAAAGGGGCTGTATCATCTAAACATTTTTTTTTACTCTGCATGTAAAAGATAAAAAATAATATTGAAAATTACCTATACATTGTGTTAGCAAAGCTGCAAGCAAATGCTTACATTTGGAGAAAAATGTATTTTTAATGTGTGATTGAGTCTCCTGTCAGCTTGATTTCACCTGTGGCACGGTATGCAAATTACCTGCTTTTCAATGGGAAATATGTAATGTATATCAAGCCGCAGATGATGTCATAAACTGGAGACTCTACAGACACATTTAAAACACATTTTTCTCTTAATTTAGGCATTTGCTTGTAATGCTGCTAACATACTGTAAAGATCATTTTCAATCATTTTTTTATTCTAATTCACAAAATAAGCAATGTTTTGTTGATACAGTCCCTTTAAGATCTGTTACCAAGGCATCTAACTTTACTGTTGAATACATTAGACCTTATTTTTTTTTTATCCTCATACCTCTTCAACGTTTTACTAAACTACTTATGCTTTTTTGTTTCAACATAACTAATATTTGTAGGTCTGGCTGTGTTGCTCAGAGGTAGCTTGGATTTTAAATTCCAATCCCATGGAAGTTTTACCTCCACTAGATGGGTAATCTCTATTGGCAAACAGGGCCGCCACCAGGAATTTCAGGGCCCCTTACTGAACAAATTTTCTGGGCACCCTACACCCTCCCCCCCGACAATATCTCCCACTCGCCCCACCTACCCTCACAAGCATGTTATCCCGGTCTAATGTAATATGGAGGGTGGTTGGGAGCGGTTGGTCAATATGCCAGTAACATTTTGCCACTCAGTATGCCAGTAATATTTTGCCACTTACTAAGTCAGTATTTTCCCCTCAATATGCCATTCTTTTGCCATTTAATATGCCACTATTTTGCCCCTCAATGTGCCATTCTTTTTCCATTTAATATGCTAGGATATTTCCCCTCAATATGCCATTCTTTTCCCATTTAATATGCCAGTATTTTTTCCCTCAATATGCCATTTAATATGCCAGTATTTTGCCCCTCAATATGCCATTCTTTTGCCAATTAATATGCCAGCATTTTGCCCCTCAATATGCCAGGATTTTGCCCATCATTATGCCATTCTTTTGCCAACTAATATGCCAGGATTTTGACAATTAATATGCCAGGACTTTGTCAATTAATATGCCAGGATTATGCCCCTCAATATGCCATTATTTTGCCCCTCAATATGCCACTCTTTTGCCAATTAAGATGCCAGGATCATGCCAAATAATATGCCAGGATTATGCCAAATAATATGCCAGGATTTTGCCCCTCAATATGCTAGGATTTTGGCAATTAATATGCCAGGATTTTGCCCCTCAATATTCCAGTATTTTGCCAATTAATATGCCAGAATTTTGCCCCTCAATATGCCAGAATTTTGCCAATTAATATGCCAGGATTTTGCCCCTCAGTATGCCAGTGTTATGCTAGTTATGTACCACCCCCCTTCCCCCGACTTACCTCCTTGCTGCTGTTTCCCCTTGCTCTGCTCTGCTGGTCCACAGCTGTGAGGGAAGCGTTCTGCGCTCCCCTCTAGCCGCGCGGCTTCAATAAAGTTTGTTAAAAAATAAAATAAAAGCTTCCCAGAACGCTTCCCTCACAGCCACGGACCAGTATCGCCCGTCACCCCCTGATGGCGGGCCTGTTGGCAAATGACAGACTGCAATTTTGCAAGGTGTCAAACCACAATGTTATTCTCGCGTATGCTGAAATCTATAAGTTTTAAGTAGGGCAGGCTACCTGGTGGCTCATGGGAGAGTGTACCTGAATAAAAACCTCAGGCTTGAAATAAGAATATATTACATTGTACTTGAACGGTTTAAGTAGCATTAATCAACTATGGTAAACACCAACGTATCCTATCCATGTACTACACAAACTGACGGATGTGTGAGGAATCATACTAACATACAGTTAATTTTAGCATCATTCTGAAGTAGAAATATGGTTTGTTCAAAAGATCTATATGAAACATGCCAACTACAAGTGAAAAAGAGGCAGGTAAATTTAAATAAAACCAAAAATCCTAATTAACACTGGTGAGTTTCACTTTGGTGCATATTTGTGAGAATTCTGCTACTACTACTGGGATAAACAGTGGTGTCAGACATAATTTGTGTTACACACATCAGTGCTATGTGTAAAGATGATGCATAGGTTAATAATGGAGTTGTGTGCACCATTGTATAGCATTAATGCCTCACAAACTCAGGAGTTAGCTCTTTGTATGCTGCAACTGTACCTCTCAGTTGTGTGGGCACACTTTGTGCTGATGCTGCACATATATACAAAACGTAGTGGAACTGTCCCTTTAAGAGCTAATGAATTTATTTCCCTCTCTGTCACATCGACAAACTGGCACACTTTTAAGGCCACCCATTGATGGATGTCCCAATTTAAAGAGATGATTCCTCTTTTGAACATTGGTTGAAGAATGAATTTGAAAGTGTACCTATCATGTCAAAATGACATGGTATTCTTTTATAAACAACATTTTTTTCTATACATTGTACAAATCAATCTGTTATTAAAAATATATTAAAAAAGTTTCCATCTTTACTGGAATTCCAGCATTGTAGACGGAAAATCTGCCGCTATGCTATTTTATACGATCAGAGCGCCAGAGCAACCCAGAAGTTCGGGACAGGCACACACAGTGCAAACTTCTGTGTATCTTTTCTTATACATAACTCACTTCGAATGTAAGTAATGGACATTGGCAAGAGTAAAGGGGTTCAGGAGAATTTGGGATTGGCCATTCATAAGTAAATGTGTTAGATGTCATGGGGACTTAGGATAATTGATTCTTACCTTCTTTCATAATGCCTAATTCACTTCTCTGGATTACAGTTTGGGTAAAATTTTGCCATGCTTGTATTTTCTATTACCACTGAGATACAAATACAAATCAAGGTCTAGCACCAGCTGGTGATGGTCATACTGATTTTTCAGATATAGTGCCCGTTTAAATATTTAGGCACTTGTTGGCTCATACCTTTTATTATTTTTTATGTTTACGTGTATGTCGGTAAATCTGTAAGGATGGTTTGTACGCTTTCTAAGTATGTATAACCACAAACTAAGATATGTTTATATAAATTTACTTACCATTATCAGAGATACTAATACTAATACTAATTTTAACAAATGAGTAGAACGTTACAATGTTAATATACTTAATAGTAACACTTATATGTCTGTCCTATTGTGTGCGGTAATATATGTAATTGTCATTTTGTATATTTTTAATAAAAAAATAAATAAATATTTAGGCACTTGTTGGAGAGAGTTTGGTCCATAGTAATTTCACACTTGAATGTACTGTAGTTGTAAAAATAAAGTTTGTAGAAGGATCAGGAAATTATATGAAACAAAGAAATAATTTTAAAATAGAAGCTGATTGCTTAAATAAAAAGCTGTTATATTTAATATATCATTAATGGAAGAAAATTCAAAAAGCTTTTTATTGATCTCTGTGCAAATGCATTTTAACCTCTTTATATTTAAGTAAAAAGACACGTGTTACTTTGTGCTAGTATGGATATAACCATTTTATTAAAAGACATTGCCAGTGACACACAGATCATGCCGATTTTTTTAGTTTTCATCCTGGTTTTTGGCTTTCTTCCTATAGTTATTAACCTAGAACATAAATGAAGAAAATATTATGCCTCTAAATTATGTATATTTGCTCATTGTGTAGCGGAATTTATAATTAAAAAGATTGTTAATTATATATTAATGGAAGCTACCCCATTCCATGCCTGTGTCTGGGTAGTTATCCATAATGTAAACTGTGCAGTACCATCTTTATTTCTAGCTAACTATATACTGAGGGGAGCTATACTGTACTACATCTACTTCTGGTGGCTAACTGTTTACTAACTGTATATTAACATTCTGCAAATCTCCTTTTGATTAAGCAACAGGATCTCTGCAGCTCAGATGGTCCCTTACAGCTTAAGACCACCTGAGCTGTAGGGATTCTGACAATCAACAATGATTTTCCATCTTTCATTTTATACAAGTTGGGCTTTTTATTTCAAAGACAAGTAAAACATTAATCATGGTTATGAAGATGTGGCTTGATAAAGCATGTGGGTCAAGGAGCCATGGGTCCCAAAATTATTTTCTTAACTCTTTTGATTGTTTTGTTTAATATAAAACTTTATTGAAGCAACATGTACCCTGGCTCCTAAGAATTACTGGTCTGGCTCCTAAAGTAGGTTCATAAATGTCCAGCCCTGGACTAAAAAATAATTTTTGATAGCACATGGTAGGTTTGAATTTCTTTGTAAAGGAAACAGTTTACTAATGTACATTTTAATTGGCTACATTTAAAGCATTGATGCGGCAAAGGGTTATAGATTTCAGTCCAAGCACAGAAGTGACCATGCAGGTCATTTTCGGGTGAAATCAAGTAGTTGATTCTTGTTTTTAATCCATTGTTTCCCAGTCTGTCACTTCTGGGTGAGCAGGGAGTGCACTGTGTGGTTACTGAATAGAGGTCACAGATAAACCGAATTTATAACCCCAAGTGTTGGATGTGTATTTTTCCAAGCATGCATTTGCTTTTTCTTTGTTGCTATTTCGAGCTCGCATGTTTTGTGTGTCTTGTCATCCCTAAATTGATTATCGCTCTGGGATATAAGGAGCTGTGCTGTACTAGAAAACAGCTGTACCCACTGCTTTGTTTTATTCACTATTTGTATTATAATCATAGTCTGTAAAGGACATGCATTTTCATTATTCATGCTTGTCATGTAAGTTACAAAGAAAAAACTGTTGGGACATATCTGGTATGATCAGGTGCAATTGTGATATTGTGAATGCATGCTCTTCTGTGTAATATTTTCAAGCAGCAAAACATGGCTAGGCACAATAGTATTTATAATACAGGGAGTGCAGAATTATTAGGCAAGTTGTATTTTTGAGGATTCATTTTATTATTGAACAACAACCATGTTCTCAATGAACCCAAAAAACTCATTAATATCAAAGCTGAATATTTTTGGAAGTAGTTTTTAGTTTGTTTTTAGTTTGAGCTATTTTAGGGGGATATCTGTGTGTGCAGGTGACTATTACTGTGCATAATTATTAGGCAACTTAACAAAAAACAAATATATACCCATTTCAATTATTTATTTTTACCAGTGAAACCAATATAACATCTCAACATTCACAAATATACATTTCTGACATTCAAAAACAAAACAAAAACAAATCAGTGACCAATATAGCCACCTTTCTTTGCAAGGACACTCAAAAGCCTGCCATCCATGGATTCTGTCAGTGTTTTGATCTGTTCACCATCAACATTGCGTGCAGCAGCAACCACAGCCTCCCAGACACTGTTCAGAGAGGTGTACTGTTTTCCCTCCTTGTAAATCTCACATTTGATGATGGACCACAGGTTCTCAATGGGGTTCAGATCAGGTGAACAAGGAGGCCGTGTCATTAGATTTTCTTCTTTTATACCCTTTCTTGCCAGCCACGCTGTGGAGTACTTGGACGCGTGTGATGGAGCATTGTCCTGCATGAAAATCATGATTTCTTGAAGGATGCAGACTTCTTCCTGTACCACTGCTTGAAGAAGGTGTCTTCCAGGAACTGGCAGTAGGACTGGGAGTTGAGCTTGACTCCATCCTCAACCCGAAAAGGCCCCACAAGCTCATCTTTGATGATACCAGCCCAAACCAGTACTCCACCTCCACCTTGCTGGCGTCTGAGTCGGACTGGAGCTCTCTGCCCTTTACCAATCCAGCCACGGGCCCATCCATTTGGCCCATCAGTCCATAAAACCTTAGAAAAATCAGTCTTGAGATATTTCTTGGCCCAGTCTTGACGTTTCAGCTTGTGTGTCTTGTTCAGTGGTGGTCGTCTTTCAGCCTTTCTTACCTTGGCCATGTCTCTGAGTATTGCACACCTTGTGCTTTTGGGCACTCCAGTGATGTTGCAGCTCTGAAATATGGCCAAACTGGTGGCAAGTGGCATCGTGGCAGCTGCACGCTTGACTTTTCTCAGTTCATGGGCAGTTATTTTGCGCCTTGGTTTTTCCACACGCTTCTTGCGACCCTGTTGACTATTTTGAATGAAACGCTTGATTGTTCGATGATCACGCTTCAGAAGCTTTGCAATTTTAAGAGTGCTGCATCCCTCTGCAAGATATCTCACTATTTTTGACTTTTCTGAGCCTGTCAAGTCCTTCTTTTGACCCATTTTGCCAAAGGAAAGGAAGTTGCCTAATAATTATGCACACCTGATATAGGGTGTTGATGTCATTAGACCACACCCCTTCTCATTACAGAGATGCACATCACCTAATATGCTTAATTGGTAGTAGTCTTTCGAGCCTATACAGCTTGGAGTAAGACAACATGTTCTGTTCCCACATGAAGGCGAATGAAGGTATAACTGATAATAGCTGTGTGACTTCTTACCTTCGTATCCAAGCAGTGGGGCAGACAGGACCGGCAGATGTTCAGGTTAGATGGATCCAGACTCAGACATGAAGATGAAATCAGCGTGGGTTTATTCAATCCAGATAAGACAACAAACGGTGATACAATACTGTTCTGTAGTAGTGGTAACAATGCTGACTTGTTAGAATGTGTCCTGAGGCTAGCTGCTGTGGCTGCAGAGCTGCAGCTGAGCTGCTGCTAACTACTGCTGACTTCTGCTTACTTCTGCTGACTTCTGCATGCTTCTGCTGACTTCCGCATGCTTCTGCTGACTTCCGCATGGTCAAAAACTGATGCCTTCACTCGAGCCCAAAAATGTGGAGTGTCTAGTCACACAGCCATGAGGAGAAAAAGAAAATGGCTGCTCCCAGTGAAGAGACCTGCCCAGCAAGAGACCACGCCTCCTAATAGAAAAAACTTTACTAACAAGAACAGGGACGTGTGGCATGCAAATTCTGGCCAGCAGATGGCAGCAGTGAAAGAAATGCACGGAAACAAACATGTAGAAATAAAGATTAATAATGTAATGTACAAATAACTATAAGGAGAACAGCATACTCCCCGTCTGAAATTTACGTAAGGAGATTTCACTATGACGAATGTCCATAAAAATATAATACAACCTGTAACAAAGAACGTGTGAAATGCAATAAACATGACATAGTGGGTTGGCTGACCCATAGCGGGTAAAACTGTGAAGTTCGAGTTCAGTCCTTTTTCATCCTTCAGGAACGTTCTCGATGGGTAATATTAGAATGAGTTCGTTAATCGGCCTTGCAAAAGTTTTAAGCTCACCCTTCCTGAAGATCTTCAGCTCCACCTTTCGGACCTTGCCATCCTTGCTCGGAAGAACCTTTGTAATTAGTCCCATAGGCCAGGTGATCCTTTCGGTTTGTTGCTCCTTCATTAATCTGCTGGATTAAGGTGACTATGAATGTTGGCGTCTGTCACCTTCAGATAGGCAACCGCTGCTATGGCCTCCGTGGAGGCGTCCGAGAACACGTGGAGTTCCTTCTTTACGCTGGAGGCAAGTGAGGTTTTAACATAGCATCTTGGGATGCGGATCTGGTCCAAGGCACACAAAGATTGTTTCCAGGCTTCCCATTTTTGCTCTTTGTCAGAAGGAAGAGGGGTATCCCAATCTTTGATGGTTTCTGAAAGCTGTCTCAGTAGGGATTTGCCCTGTATAGTGATGGGTGCTACAAATCCCAGCGGATCGAATAGGCTGTTTACCACTGATAGGACGCCACGTTTCGTGAACGGCTTGTCTGCGCAGCTTATTTGAAACCCAAAGGAGTCGGCTGAGAGATCCCATCTGAGGCCCAAGCTCCTTTGAACGGGTGGACTGTCCAGTCCCAGGTTAATGTCCTTGAATCCGGGTGCATGATCACCCGACTCAAAGGCCTGCATTACGGCCAGGCTGTTTGAAGCAATTTTGTGTAGTCTAAGTTTAGCTTGGTACAGCATGCTTTGAGTTCT
Source organism: Pelodytes ibericus (assembly GCA_036172795.1). NCBI lineage: Eukaryota > Metazoa > Chordata > Amphibia > Anura > Pelodytidae > Pelodytes > Pelodytes ibericus. The sequence goes on from CM069863.1 coordinate 88,038,257, forward strand.
TTTGAGCAGATCGATAGCCGCTTCCTCAGTTGGTAGTGATTTGAGTCCATCGTCTACGTAAAAGTCTTTCTCTACAAAGTCTCTGGCGTCTGTACCGTACTTTGATTCTCCCTCTAACGCAGTTCTCCGAAGGCCGTACGTTGCTACGGCAGGTGAAGGGCTATTTCCAAATACGTGTACCCTCATTCGGTACTCCACCACTTCTGCGTTAGTGTCGTTGTTTTTGTGCCACAGGAACCTGAGGAAATCCCGGTGGTCCTCCCTGACTACGAAACAATGGAACATCTGTTCGATGTCAGCGGTGATGGCGACAAGCTCCTTCCTGAACCTCATCAGCACTCCCACTAGGTTATTTGTCAGATTAGGACCTGTGAGGAGGACATCATTAAGGGATACGCCTTGATGTTTGGCGCTCGAATCGAAAACTACCCTAATTTGATTAGGTTTCCGTGGATGATACACTCCGAATGAAGGCAGGTACCAGCACTCTTCGCTCTTTCTTAGGGGTGGAGCTGGTTCTGCGTGGTTGTTACGGAATATTTTGTCCATAAAGGCGACGATGTGTTCTCTCATCTCAGGCTTGCTGTTCATGGTACGCTGAAGAGAGTTAAATCTGGATCGCGCTTGCTCCCGATTGTCCGGGAGCCTTACCCTGGTGGTTCGGAAGGGTAATGGAGAAACCCAGTGATTGGTTTCATCTTTAAAGAACTCACTGTCCATTATCTTAATGAACTCTCTGTCTTCTATTGATAAGGCTACCTTATCATCATCCTTGGTTGTGCGAAAGACTGATCTCCCCAAGTCGTCAGCAAAGAGGGGAGAAATTATGTCAGGTGGTTGTACGAGGTCTGGAGACTTCTCTTTCACTTCATAGTGATGAGGACACGGCTTAATGCAAGTTGTGCGTCCGTCTCCACGCACGTACGTTTTGAAGGAGTCGATTTCTGGTTGATCCAGGCATACGTTTCCTATGACTACCCATCCCAGGTCCAGCCTCTGGGCATATGGTGCGTAGTCGGGACCATTACACTGTTGGCGCACCTTGTGCACCCTTAGATTGTCTCTGCCAAGCAGGAGTAGAATCTCAGCATTGTTGTCCATAGGTGGGATAACGTTGGCTAGGTGCCTTAGGTGCGGTTGGTGAAACGCAGCTTCTGGGGTAGGAATCTCGTCCCTATGGTTGGGTATTTGATCGCATTCAATCAGTGTTGGTAGGGGTATTTCGGTATTCCCACTGATGGGGGAAGCAATGAATCCTTGCGCCCTCCTGCCGCTAGTCTCAATGCGGCCTGAGCAGGTGTTTAAGATGTAGGGTTCTGATGGTCCCTTTATCCCGAAGGTTTCGAAGAATTTAGGTCCTGCTAGGGACCGGTTGCTTTGGTCATCGATGATGGCATACATTTTTACTGCCTTTTCTGGTAGTCCCTCTGGATAGACCTTGATTAGGCATATTCGGGCACAACATTTTTCACCCTGGCCCTCGCCACATACTTCCAAACATGAGCAGGAAACAGCGGCGGCTGCGTTAGCGTGGTTCTGGGGCTCCCCGCCATGACTTGGAGCGGGACTGGTGGCGACGGCAGCTGGTGAGTCTCTGTGCAGTGGAACTGGGTGCATAGCCGAGGCATGTCTTTCACTATGACACTCCTCACACTTGATGATGGATTTACAGTCCTTAGCCATGTGCTCCAATGAAGCGCAGCATCTGAAACACACCCCAAGCTCGCTGAGGAACTTCTTGCGCTCCTGTATGGGTTTGGATCTAAACCCTCTGCATTTGTTCAGTGAGTGTGTTTTTTTATGAATGGGACATTCACGATTGAAGGACTTGTCTCCTGATGAGGTATTGTGCTGTTTACCCATGGGTGCTGCAGAAGATGGTAGGTTAGTCTTTCTAACACTCACGCTGCTCTTAAAGTCTCTGTGTTTATGCATGGCACTCTCATACCTTGGTGATGGTGTCGCTGGAGCTGTAGTGTTGAACTCCAGGAAATCGAGGCTGGGGTCATTCCTCATCTGGGACTGTTCTTCAATGAATCTGCAGAAATGAATAAATGGGGGAAAGGTGATGTCATGCACCCTTTTGTACCTTGAGACTGATGCCGCCCACTTTTCTTGCAGACTGTATGGTAGTTTCACGACAATTGGGTTCACTCCATGGGCTGTATCCAGGTAGCATAGCCCGATGAGACGAGGGTCTCTTTTGGCAAGCTCTAGTTCCATGAGCAGGTCACTCAAATCCTGAAGCTTATGGACGTCCTTAAGATTGATCTTTGGAATGTTCTGCAATCTCTTAAATAGGGCCTTCTCTATAGCTTCTGCACTGCCAAAGGTACGTTCGAGTCTCTGCCAGGCGGCAGCGAGACCTGCTTCTGCTTGTCCCACATAGACAGTTCTGAGGCTCTTGATGCGATTTGTGGAGCTTGGACCCAGCCATGAGATCATGAGGTTGAGCTCCTTCTCTGCGTCTAGTTTGAGGTTGGCAATGGTGGCCTTGAAAGTTGCCTTCCAAGCTCTGTAGCTCTCTGCACGGTCATCAAATTTTGAGAGACTTGTGTTAATTAGCTCTCTGCTCGCCATAATCCTGGCCAACTCAGACATATCTGATTTCTCACTGCTTGTTGTCACGACAACCTGTGGCGCCGCCGGGGCGTGTAGGCTTTGCGGCGTGAAAGGGTGAGATGCATCCAGGTAGAATGATGCTGCTGCAGGGTTGAGCTGTGATCTAGTCTCTGTAGATCGTGAGGACTGCTGCTTGAGCTGTGGAGGTAGGCCAGGAAACGCCTGATGGCCCTTTTTGTAGTTTTGTAATAACCGTCCTTGAGAGGGCACATCTGGGTGAACATCATCAGATTTCTCGGGTGCTGTAAGTGACACTGGCACTGTAGGTGGAGATGACTTTGAGGTTTCGGCGTTGTCGGCTTGGACGGTACTGCATACTGGGGGTGATGCAGATAATTGTTTCAGTACATAGTCGCTGGTGCGGTCAGCTGAATCTTCTACCTCCTGTGGTAGCGAGCAGACTGGATCAAGACCATGGCTTAATGCTTGCTCAAGTAGTCTTACTTTAGCTAATGCAACTTCCTCTTCCATCTCTGATTCAAGAATCTTTATTCGAGCCTCTGCTTCTGCGTCTGCCCTCTTGGCCTCTGCTTCTGCCCTCTTGGCCTCTGCTTCTGCGTCTGCCCTCTTGGCCTCTGCTCTTGCCAGAGCTTCTTTTTCAGTGAAGGAACGTCTGACTTTGGCTTGCTCTGCATTTATGCGGGCCTCTAGTAGTCTGTCGCTTAGGGTTGAGCTTCTTGAGCACGATGATCTGTATGACCGAGAGGAATGTTTGGATGAATTTGATCTGTGTGATCTAGTTTCTTGCAAATGGGAGATGCGGAGTTCCGCTTTATCTTTAGCAAGCAGCACCATGGTGTCTCTTTGAATGTCTATAGATTCTGCCTTGCTCAATTCTGAAAGGGCTTCATCATTATTAACGTTTTTTAGAAAGGTTATATACCTTGTGAACAGTCTCTTGTATCCTTCATGAGCTGTGTTCAGCCGCCTGATGCCAACTTGTAAGCATGAGGTATCACCGGAGGATTTGAGTCCTGACATGAGGGAGGAAACTCGCTCCCATAGTTCTTCCAGGTTATCGCATAGCTCATCTTTTGTGGTTTGATAGTTTTCCCTGACCTTTATTGTCGGTTTGAGGGAGCGTCTTGGTCGCACGACTTGGTCTGCTGGAAGTGTGGGTTCTGCTTCCTGTACTTCTTGGTGATCAGTATCGGGCTGCATTAGCTCTGTTTCATCACTGGGGAACTGTGCAAGGTCCTTTTTGTCCATTTTGATTTAAGGTGCGCTGTCTCTTTAAGAAAATAAACTTTTGAATTGGGGGCTGAAAATTGCAGTGTGGCTGCGCTGGGGCACTCTGGCAAGGTTCCTCAGGTGTTTTGAGTGATTTGCGGGGGTTTAGGTTAGAGAGGGACCCCGTGTGCGTTAACAGTTCTGCTATGCGAGCAAAGGTTGATATGGGTTATATAAAACGGCTTGATGAGTTGTGGAGGGCTTTCAGGCAACAGTAAAGATACTGTGGGCATGCGGGGCTTGCCCTGAGACTTGTGGAACATGCACTGTAGCTGGGCAGATTCGCTGCAGATAGGCCTGTTGCAGGGCGATTCCTTAGTGTGGTAACTCTGAGGGAATCTGTGACTGGGGTGTGGGCATTAAGGCAGTTTTTGACTGTTCTGTTCCCACATGAAGGCGAATGAAGGTATAACTGATAATAGCTGTGTGACTTCTTACCTTCGTATCCAAGCAGTGGGGCAGACAGGACCGGCAGATGTTCAGGTTAGATGGATCCAGACTCAGACATGAAGATGAAATCAGCGTGGGTTTATTCAATCCAGATAAGACAACAAACGGTGATACAATACTGTTCTGTAGTAGTGGTAACAATGCTGACTTGTTAGAATGTGTCCTGAGGCTAGCTGCTGTGGCTGCAGAGCTGCAGCTGAGCTGCTGCTAACTACTGCTGACTTCTGCTTACTTCTGCTGACTTCTGCATGCTTCTGCTGACTTCCGCATGCTTCTGCTGACTTCCGCATGGTCAAAAACTGATGCCTTCACTCGAGCCCAAAAATGTGGAGTGTCTAGTCACACAGCCATGAGGAGAAAAAGAAAATGGCTGCTCCCAGTGAAGAGACCTGCCCAGCAAGAGACCACGCCTCCGAATAGAAAAAACTTTACTAACAAGAACAGGGACGTGTGGCATGCAAATTCTGGCCAGCAGATGGCAGCAGTGAAAGAAATGCACGGAAACAAACATGTAGAAATAAAGATTAATAATGTAATGTACAAATAACTATAAGGAGAACAGCATACAACATGCATAAAGAGGATGATGTGGTCAAAATACTCATTTGCCTAATAATTCTGCACTCCCTGTAGCTTAAAGAGAGTGTAAAGGCAAAATATGTGTTTTCAATGAGGCTATGGTGTCTCCTACATACCGTATTTGCTTGAATATAAGACAACCCTGATTATAAGGCGACCCCCCAAACTTTGGATATTCCTTTAGGAAAAAAACTAAAAGCCTGAATATAAGACTACCATATAGAAACTTGCATAACTTGTATATATTCACATGTAAATAGCTTTTTTCATATTTAATTTAAATATTGATATAAAAAAATAAATTTTTTGTTTTTATTTCCTTTTATGTGCCAATGCTGCCCCTACCCCCCATACTTGCCCAATGCTCTCTCTCCCCCCCCCCAGACTTGCCCAATGTGGCTCTCTCCCCCCCCCCCAACGCTGCCTCTCTCCCTCCTACATTGTCTCTGTCTCTCTCTCCTCCTTCCCCCAACGTTTTCTGTCTCTCTCTCCCCCTCCCCAAAGTGGTCTGTCTCTCTCTCCCCCTCCCTCCCTCCCCCCAATGTTGTCTGTCTCTCGCTCCCCCTCCCCCAATGTTGTCTGTCTCTCTCTCCCCCTCCCCCAATGTTGTCTGTCTCTCTCTCCCCCTCGCCCAATGTTGTCTGTCTCTCTCTCCCCCTCCCCCAATATTGTCTCTCTCCCTCTCCCTCCCCCCAACATTCTGTCTCTTTCTCCCCCCTCCCCCTAATGTTGTCTGTCACTCTCTCTCCCTCCCCAACATTGTCTGTCTCTCCCCCTCCCTCCCCAACGTTGTCTATCTCTCCCCTTCCCTCCCCCCAACATTGTATTTATCTCCCCTCTCCATGGTGGCTAGTGGGGGTAGCCGGACCTCCTGGATCCCCCTCGCTAACAGCCGGTGGATGTCTGCGCAATGCGTGCAGACATCCTCCGCTGCTGCCCGGCACTTCCGCTGGGACTTCTATGATGAAGCCGGAAGGTCACACGACCTCCCAGCTTCCCTCATAGAAGTCCCGACGTAACTAGATACATTGTATAGGTCTTTGAGACCCTAATGTGTCTATTAGCTTAATTGATTCTTTTCTTCTGTCACAATGCTTAATTCACTTATCTGGGTTACAGTTCAGGAAGAATTTCTCTGTACTTGTAGTGCCAATGTGATACAATAAGCCCAGAAATAAAGGTCTAGCGCCAGCTGGTGAAAGCCACACTAAAGGGTTGACTATAGAGTGATTTGTCCTGACATGGATTCAGCCAGTGCTGTATTTACCGCGAGGCATCCTAGGCAAATTTTTGGGGGCGGCAGCGCCCCCCAGCACTGAAAAAAAAATTAAATAAAAATAAATAAATAAATGTAAAAAAAAAAAACACGGCCCTTTAAAAAAAAAACAAAAAAAAAAAAACAGCGCTTGCAGGCAGAGACGGAGGTGAGAAGGGATCGGAAGATCCCCCTCACCATCGCTCTGCCTGCCAGGCTGCACGGGGAGCCGAACAGGCAGCACAGAGAAACCTCCGTGCTGCCTGTTCGGCTCCCCGTGCAGTGTGACACGGAAGTGCCGACAGTCACGTGACGGGCGCGCTGACGTCATACGCGCGCCCGGTCACGTGACCTGTCGGCACAATTCGAACAGGCAGCATGGAGGGACCATGCTGCCTGCAACTAGCCACCAGGGAAAGGTAAGTGCTGATGGGAGTATAAGAGTGTGTGTGATGGGAGACAGTGTGTGACTGAGTGTGATGGGAGTCAGAGTTTGTGTGATAGGAGACAGTGTGTGTGACTGAGTGTGATGGGAGTCAGAGTGAGTGTGATGGGAGTCAGAGTGTGTGTGATGGGAGACAGTGTGTGTGACTGAGTGTGATGGGAGTCAGAGTTTGTGTGATAGGAGACAGTGTGTGTGACTGAGTGTGATGAGAGTCAGAGTGAGTGTGATGAGAGTCAGAGTGTGTGTGATGGGAGACAGTGTGTGTGATGGGAGACAGTGTGTGTGACTGAGTGTGATGGGAGTCAGTGTGTGTGATGGGAGTAGAAGTGTGTGACTGAGTGTGATGGGAGTAGGAGTGTGTGTGTGATGGGAGTATGAGCTTGATGTGAGTCTGAATGTTATGTGTGATGTGGGGTCATGAAATGGAGGTGATGGGACATGTCTTAGGTGTGTAACGTGGGTGTGCAGCTTGGGTAGGGGGGTGCCCAGATTTTGTCTGCCTAGGGCAGCACAAAATCAAGATACACCACTGGATTCAGCTCAGGTAAGATAGCCAAATTCCAGAAATCAACGAATCTGGTTACTCAATATCCCTGAATTTGGTTCCGAATCGGCTGCTTGCGCCATGTAGAAAGCAAATCATTCGGATCAGGACAATTTCTCTATGAAAAGCATATACAATCCAAATTCGGGAAACATGAAATTCAATGATTTCTATTATCCAGATTGTAGATGTAGAATTGAATAGAAAAGTGTAGTAAAGTAAATATATTTTAAACATTTATATCTAATATAATCAAGTTATAATTTGTAATAATATAAAATACTAAAATAAGCATTTTAGTATTTTATAAGTCATTTTAATAGTAATTTTATAGTTTGTTAATTTACTTTATTTTTATGTATTTAATGTATAATGTTATTTAAAAAAAATATTAACAATTTAAATTTTATTACACTTTGTGCCATTTCGGGAGGTCTTTTGCTATTTTGGGTACAGCGAAAGTCCTCCCATTGACTTCAATAGGAGAAATTTGGCTATATTTGTAACATCTGAGGTTCTTCCGAAATAAGCCAATGTCGTTCCCATAGAAGTCTTTGGGGAGGAACGAGGCTGGCACTTAGTTTTTGTTGATTTTGGTGTCGGGAGATATCGGTGTGGAATGTTGCGGACATATTTGGAGGCCCCATTTCGGGGCTAAAAAAATGGAACTACTGGAGTCGACCCTTGTGTTTACAGGTTGTTTGTTGGTTTTGTTATTTAGGCACTTATTTGAGAGTGTCTGGTCTATAGTAATTTCATACTTGAACGTGCTAACGTTGTAAATATATAAACTTTGTAGAATGTCCCTGAGGATCAGGAGATGATATTAAACAAAGCAATCATTTAACATTGGGACAGTTTGATTAAATTAAAAGCTGTTACATTATTGGGGGGGGAGGGGGGACACATGCTTTTAAAAACATTTGTCCAAAATATATGTTTGTTATAGAGAGGTTGGTGGGTTGGCATAGGATGGATAAAATAGCCTGCTGAGTTGCTTTGTCTCCACTCTGTCCTACACAGCATAACTCTCTATCATTCTGCTTGTGGCCTTTCCTATGGTGTTCTATATCCTGTTTGTGAAGTATGGTTTTCTGTCTGTAAGCTGCAAAAGTTAATAAAGCCTTACTTCCTAAAGGCAATCTCTGTCCCACAGGGACAGCTTTTTATTCCTATTCCAGTTCTACCAGCTCACTGATCCTAGTGATTAGAAGCTGACGTTTTTGCTTTTCTCAGAACCAAATCGGTCGAGTACAGTATTAGTCTCTTAGCAACCTTTTCCCCTTTGTCCTTTACATTTGCTTGGTTGTTTCTCATGTTATGATCAAATACATGGAAACAGGATGGTAAAATGACTCCTGCACTTGACGTTCACCAAGTGATTGCCTCCTTTAATGAAAGGCAGGATTGGATTTATAATAGAAAGTAGCTATTGTTGTGGTGTAGCTACTGGTGGTGGTGTACTATAGCTAATATCAGTATATAACTAGTCAGACACTGACATGCTAGTCTTATGGTTTCCATCAGCATATTTTTAGCCGGACACAGATAATACAGCATAGCCCCTGTATATAGTTAGCCACTCGTATATATGGTGCATTATAATTTGCCAAAAGCATGCATGTTACAATATAGATTAACCAGTATGTAGCCAACCAGACAACTAGAATGGTAATGGGTTTAATCTGCAAACACATAACTTGGTAACATAGGAACACACAGTTCACAACTAATTTCTTCACAACTAGTATTTTTATCTGGTGCCAAAGGACAGAAGAAAGTCTAAGGTCTGGCTTGAGAGGAAGCAATATAATCACTTGTGGCTTGAGCTCTGGTTACCACTGTGTATCAGTTGGCCTTGCATTAGCCTTACAAGGTACACTTGATGAAGCCAGGTTCTGGTGAAACGTGTCTGTAGATATGCCCCCTCCTCACCAAGAAGCTCTGAACTTGCTGTTGAAACTTTGCTCCAGACAACTACAGGACCCCTGTCTGCCTGATACAGAGTGATTGATTGTCCTTTGGGATCCGAGGTCAGCTGGTGAAAGCTGACACAGCTTTTATACGTGAGTCGGCACATCCATGCCTCTCACATTTTTGCTCTCAAGTAAGCTCTGCTTACTTCAGTCCTAATTTTGCTACAAACATCTGAGTGAAACTGAAGCTATATGCTTAGCTCTGCCTGCTTGTATTTGTTTGCATAACATTGGTAAATTGCACTACTGACTTCCAGAGTGCAATAGAAGTTACACCCTCAGTTCTGCCCATTTGTATTGTTTCTTGTTAAAAATACCTGTAAACCTGTCTGTTTGACATCTTGTTACAGACTTCTGAGTGCAATAGTTCTGTTTTTACTATTTTCTGCAAAATATCTGTGAACTTGTTTGTCTTTTGTCTTTTATATTTTTGTATTGAGTGGCAAGTAATGTTTAAATAAGTCTATACATCAGATAAGTAGAGCTCTGTTTGCCTACAATTAAATCACCTCAGTGCCACAAAGACTAATTTGGTTTGAGTCTATTTATTTCTGCTTACATAACAAGGAAATAACACAATGTTTTAAGTGTTTAACCCTTTAAGCACCAGGGATTTTCCTAGGCCAAGGACCAGAGCGTTTTTCAATTTTTAATATGCGGTTTTTGAAACATAATTTTCCTCTCTCTCATTTAACGCACCCATACAAGTTATATGTTGTTTTTTAGAGGACAGTTAGAGCTTTCTTTTGATACCCTATACATAAAAATGATTTACATTTTAGTATTAAAAAATACATATAAAAGAGGACATTTTTGAGGAAAAAAAGTTTTTCACCATTATTTTCCCAATAATAAGCTACATAACTAGTGCAACACTAACCCACTTATCCCCCCTAATTAACTAACTAATAAAAAAGAAAAATATTAGTTCCCAAACCCCCCATAACAAAAAAGACAGAAAAAAACTCTGAAGAGTGCGATGTCAGATCAGTAAAAATCATGCAACAGGCATGCAGGGGTTACATTTTATTAAATAAATATATTAAAATTACCTTTATTTATTAAAAAAAAACTTTATAAATTGTAAAATAAAAAAATCTGTTAAAAAAATAAATAAATGAGGGCCATAAAGTGGAAGGAAACTGATCACAGTTAAAAACTGTGATCAGCAATGAAAGGGTTAATTTTTTTTTTTTTTTTTAAACCTATGTGTATTTAATTAATTTATTTTTACTTACAGGTCACTCTCTGTGCTTCACTATAAGAATGTGAAGCACAGAGAGTGAATTAGAACACACTGACTTTGCCATCTAATTTGCATGTTATCGCAGTGATCACGTTATCACCGTGATCACATGCCCGGAAATTGACCGATCGGGTCCAGGAGCTTTGCCTCGGGTGCGAGGCTTAGTCCTGGACCCGTTGCAGACTAGCTGGCAGTGCGCACGGAGCGCACCGCCGGCTAGACTGCATGACGAGTTAACTCATCATAAGGTCGCTAATGGTGCGGCTCTTAACTCGTCATAAGGTCGGGAAGGGGTTAAATGAACATACTACTGGGGAGACCTAATACAGCTGTCTCTACTTGCAACATCTTGACACTACCACAAATTAGTCTCAGGCAGTTGCAAAGTGAAATTAACTCCTTACACCCTGGTTAAACAGTATAACACTATTTTTGTGCATATAACTTTGTTTTTCTGGAAAATATATGGAAGATTATCTTTTGGCAATATCTACACAAAGATAGCATTAAGTATTATTTATTTCTTTTGGCACATTGTTTGCACATATTTATATTGAATATCCTCTGCCCTCTTTTTTTTTTTTCTTTTTTCCTTGCATTAGCCTTGACTATCTCTCTCCTAGAGAGATAGTCAATCTCTCACCTCAGACGTTCACTCTTCTGCCTCTTCGTATCAAACATTTCACCTCAGAATGCCTGTTTTGCACAATATGTTAAGGGTGGTTCTACCAAAAGATATAAGGAATACACCAAGTACTGAAATCATGGCCACTGTTCCAGGATGAATTTTGGGATCCCTTACTGGACTGATACCTTGATTTGGGATTTGCTGGTCTGTTCTCTAACAGCACAGACCTGCTCCTGCCTCTGCATGAGCTCAAATCCTCCATACTCCCTCATCCTTAGCCAGCACAACTCCAACTTGCTCTCCTGACACATAGGGGTGGGAGGTTTTGCCCAGTAATGTTTTGTGCAGGAAACAAAATGCAAGAAGAAGAAAAAAGTCAGCAGGTGAACTGTACACAGCAGGCAACACAGCTACCGTAAAAAAAAAATGTTGTTTTGCTAGGCCACTTTGGCATTGATCAAAGAAGACATTCAACTAAACATTTTATGCAAATTTGCAATGTGTGACCATATAACCTCATAGGAATACAGTATTTTATTCTCCATTTGAATTTAAAAAGAAAATGTAACCGATTAATTGTCACTTTAGATTAATTCAAGATGACCAGCAAGAATGAAAAGGTAGACTGTCACATAAGCTTAGTCATTCTACAGTTTGAATTACCACAGGGAAAACAGTGTTTGACTTTTTTTCCCCGTGGTACATTCATGTTAGAATAGAGAAAATAATAGCTTTTTTTTTTTACATGGAAGTCAATCCACTAAATGTTGAAGCAGATTGTGCTGATATGCTATGGTAGAAGATACAAACCTTGCTCAATAACTAGTAAAGAAGCACTCAGCAAGCCTTATGGACTAATTCTCTCTCTATATATATATGGTTAACATACTATTTTTTATTTGTTTTTCTAATTTCAACTGCTTTATTAAAGGGACACTTCTGAAATCACACTAACCTTGGTCTAGAAGTGTTTAACCTGTATAATATAATATACAGATTTTCATAATACATATGAATGCAAGATTTTCGTAATACATATGATTGGCTTATCACTCTCTAGTCCTCTTTGTTTACCGTATTTGCTTGAATATAAGACAAGGTTTTTTTCAGAGCAAATCGACCTGGATCCCCCTCGCTATTGCACAGACATCCACAGCTGCTACCCGGCACGTCTGTCGGGACTTATATGACGAAGCCAGGAGGTCATGTGATTTTCCGGCTTCATCATAGAAGTCCCGGCGGAAGTGCAGGGAAGCAGGCGAGGATGTCTGCATGTCACTTCCGTCTATTATGATGGAAGCCGGGAGGTTACATGACCTTCCGTCTGTCCGTCATAATAGACTGAAGTGACGGGCATCATGGAGGAAGTCTGCAGGGAGAGGGAGAGAGAGACACAACGTTGGGGGGAATGGGGGAGAGACACTAAGTTGGAGGCAGGGGACGAGAGACATAACGTTGGAGGCAGGGAGAGGGTGAAAGACAATGTTGGGGGGGAGGGAGGGGGAGAGAGACAACTTTGGGGAGAGAGAGGCAATGTTGTGGGGGGGAAAAGATGGCAGCAGGGTGAGTCTGGGGGGTAGGGGCAGCATTGGCACATAAAAGGAAATAAAAACAAGAAATGCATTTTTTTATATTATTAAATATGAAAAAGCTATTTGCATGTGAATATATACAAGTTAAACTTTATTCCTATAGGGTAGTCTAATATTCAGGCTTTTAGTTTTTTTCCTAAAGGAATATCCATAGTTTGGGGGTCGTCTTATAATCAGGGTCGTCTTATATTCGAGCAAATACTGTATATTACAAGAGGTTAAGCAGATGATCTGGCTTCTCACTATGGGTGTGTTCATTACCATCTTTATTCAGAAGTTGGTAATTGTTTAAAAAAAAAATAGTTTTTTTGTTTAAAAGAAGAGATTGGAGAAGCAACACAGTTGTGTGATATCATTGGTGACATCCCTGACATCCTGCAGTGGCAATCACAATGCATCTAAATTGGACCCCTCTAAATAAAGTTGAAGGTGCAGAAATAAGTGGGTGAGACAAAATCCAATTCATGGAAATACCGTATTTGCTCGATTATAAGACGATGAGCGCAGACTCCCCCTGCTGCCGCCCGGCACAACCGCCGGGACTTCTATGATGAAGCCAGGTACTTCCGGCTTCGTCATAAAAGTCCCGGCGCTTGTGCCGTGCGGCAGCAGGGGAGGTCTGTGCTCATCGCGGTGACATCCTCTGCTGCCCCACTAGCCACCAGGGAGAATCGGGCAGCCGGGGGATGTCTGCACGATATGGGCAGACATCCTCCATGCTGCCAGACACTTCCGTCTATTATGACGGACCAGCTGTCCGTCATAATAGACGAAGTGTCGGGCAGCATGGAGGATGTCTGCACGTATCGTGCAGACATACCCCGGCTGCCCCCACTAGCCACCAGGGACCAAGACAAAGGTGAGGGGGAGGGAGGGAGGGGCAGAGAAACGAGGGGGGGAGGGTAGAAAGACAAGGGGGGACGGGGACAGGGGGGGAAGAGACAGAGACAAGGGGAGGGAGGGGGGGAAGAGACAGAGACAAGGAGAGGGAGGGGGGAGAGAGACAACACTAAGGGGAGGAGAGAGAGCGAGAGAAAAATCGGGGCAAGGGAAAGAGAGAGGCAGCATTGGCACATAAAAATAAATTAAAACAAGCAATACATGTTTTGAAATCATAATTTTTTATTAAAAAAGCAATTTACATGTGAATAAATACAAGTTGAACTTTTTTCCTATAGGGTAGTCTTATATTCAGGATTTTAGTTTTTTTCCTAATGGAATATCCAAAGTTTGGGGGGTCGTCTTATAATCAGGGTCGTCTTATAATCGAGCAAATATGGTAATTATGTATCTGAACTCGGTGATACCCTCTGAAACATGAGCCTGGTATTTCTGGCATCTTTCAAAAATGTTAGACAGAACTTACTGAAATAGCGTAAACTTTGGCATGTGACACCTCCATGCTTTTTGGTAATGACAATCGAATCTGACCCACACAACAATTTTTCATCAGCTTTGGGACATTATTTTTTCTTTAAGAAAGAATTCTGATAACTTAATTTAAAGGACCACTACTTTTAATTTACGGATATAAAAGTAAAAAATAAAAATAAATCCATACTTGTATTAAAGACTGGATTCACAGATAACAGGCTTTTGCTAACTCATGACTCAGCACTGATCATTTGGCTAGAGTCTGGGAGGGAAAAAACTTTAAGCATTTTAAACTGTTTCAAATTTGCAAAAAGCAAAGACTCTCAAATTGTAACACACTTGTGTTTGCAAGTTATAGGGCAATAACTGCAATTGGTGCATTGCTTTTTCCTAACCATTTTCTCCTATATTGACACCTTAACCCTAAACCTAACCTAGCACTAAGGTTAACTAAACATTTGTTTTTCCCGTAAAGGCCATCAAGCAACATCCTAGAGTGATGTAAGCAATTGTTAATCGTTTCCCAAGCTCTTGCCCACAGCAAGGGAATTACCATCTTGTAAAGGCATTGTGCCTTTCATTATAGAGAATGTGATAGTTCCTGAGACTGATCGCATGGTCACTTTTGGTGTTGCTGAATGTCTCAATGTCAAGGCATATTGATTGTTGATTGCTTCCGAAACTCATTTAGAAATTTTGTGGTTAGAGGGGGTAACGGGTGTTATAATGATTTTATCACAACCGTTAACTTTGTTAGAATCAGGCATTTTAATCTAGATCATTGTATTAGTTTTTGATTTGCACAAAACATAAAACCAGTGTTTGGTCTCTTACTGTTTTCTGTTCTAATTAAAGCTACACAACTGAACATGCCCAACTCGAAGCAAGCCAAAATGATACTCAGCAGCTTAATATTATACTGTCAATGAAAAAGCAGCTGCTAAATTATAGCTATTTTAAGGTTTCAGCAAATCATGCCCACTTACGCTTGACTTTTAGTTTAGTTAACAAGAAACAATAATTAGATATTTTAGTCAAGCGAAAGAATGTTAGGTCTTGTTTAGTTAAATTCGTTCTGAATTTAAGGCTTGTGTTCCACAGCAGGTGAATGTTGGATGCCTGTCAAATAATGCTATAATGTGCCTGCAACAAGCATATCTTAGATACATTATCTCTATTAACAAGAAGTGATCAGTGATTATGTCCTCGTGGCAGTATGAAATAGGTATTAAACCCAAAATACAGTTTTAATATGGAACCATCTCACTAACTGCTCATGTCATGTCTTAAGTGGACTTCCAAATACAGAGAAATATCTTTTGAATGGTGCACACTGGGAGCACTGTTCAAAGACCAGTTTTAGTCAGGCACTGCATTCTGAATGATTAAAACTTTGTTTTAAATATAATGCCTAGTTAAATAATGATTGGTGTATCCTCAGAGGCCTCTGTGTAAATCATTTTTGGAGTAGTGCTTCACACTGTGGGAAATACTAAAAATACAATATACCGTATTTGCTCGAATATAAGACGACCCTGATTTTAAGACGTCCCCCCCAACTTTGTGTGGTGAATGAATTATGTCCACATACACATAAAAACTCTGGTCCGTCTACTTTAACGAACATTTATTCAGAAACAAAACGGCAGCAACATACAAATAATAACACACAATCTAAATAACTAGAACAACAATAATAACAACTTAACAACAATAACAACTAAACCTTATAAGTAAAAATCATTAGATCTCACCCACACTTCACCAGGATAAAACCTAACCCATGTCTGCTCACATCTACAGCCAGGAAAAAAGACAAAGAAGTGAGAGATAGGGGGAGTGGTGGTCTCTTCCTAACTTGTAAAGGTATTGAATTGCCTAATTACCATGTCAAGGGGTAAAGCTTATCCCCCTGTAAGAAAGGTTTACTTACATGCGCTTACTTACATGACCAGTGGTCACCATTAATTTGATGGCAGAATGTGACCACACTTTGGGTATTCATTTAGGAAAAGAATCTAAGACTACCCTATAGGAAAAAGTTTAACTTGTATATATTCACATGTAAATTGCTTTTTCATATTTAATAAAAAATACATTTCTTGTTTTTATTTTCTTTTTTGTGCCAATGCTGCCCCTACCCCCCCCAGACTTTCCCAATGCTCCCTCTCCTCCCCCCAGGCTTGCCCAATGCTGGCTCTCCCCCCCCCCAACGTTGTCTCTCTCTCTCTCCCCCCAACGTTGTCTCCCTCTCCCTCCCACCAACGTTGTCTCTGTCTCTCTCCCCCTCCCCCAACGTTGTCTGTCTGTCTCTCCCTCCTCCCTCCCCCCAACGTTGTCTGTCTCTCCCTCCCTCCCCCCTCCCTCCCCCCTCCCTCCCCCCTCAACGTTGTCTTTCTGTCTCTCCCCCTCCCAACGTTGTCTGTTTGTCTCTCCCCCTCCCTCCCTCCAGCGTTCTCTCTCTCTCTCTCCCCAACGTTCTCTCTCTCTCTCTCTCTCTCTCCCCCCTCCCTCCCTCCCCCCAAAGTTGTGTCTCTCTCTCCCCCTCCCTCCCTCCCCCCAATGTTGTCTCTGACCTCCCGGCTTCCGTCATAGAAGTCCCGACAGACATGCCATGCTTTTTCAGAGCATTAGCAAATACGGTAGAAGTCTTCATGCTACCCTCCTTTTTTAAAGCATATTAAAGCTCATAATAAACATTCGGAAATTCATATTTCTTTATTGCAAAAACATTTTTCTGCAGATACTGTATTTATAAAATGCAGCTTTACAGAAACTGCAGATGGTCCAGGACCACTTTCAATCTTTGAGGATTTTTGTTTATGTTCGTAATATACTCAAGTATGGCAATACCTGGTCAAGAACACTATGGAAAATTTAAATGTGGTTTCTGCTTTGGCCATCTTAAAATAATTTATAAGAGTTAACTGGTAGTGAAATGAAATATTTGGGTGATGTGCTTACTGAGAATAAAACCTTATTACTTTTAATGAAATAAACTGGTCATGTACTTTAATAAATGTCTTAAGTAATATCACTGGCACCAAATATAAAATTGTAATGTCATTTCAAACTTAAGGCCAAAGAAGCCTAGCTGGAAAAATTCTCCTGGTCAGCTGGTCTGGTTAGGACAGGTGCATTGATGAACGTACAAGGCCTGTCATTCTTAGTGGTGGTCAATTTTCACAACTCTGTGTGAAATGAATAGCTACTAATGTTTTTTTTTTCTTACTGAAATGTTTAGCGGCAGTCGCTCTTCGAAAACCTTCAAGCCAAAAAAGAGTATTCCAGAGGGGTCACACCAGTATGAATTGCTCAAACATGCAGAAGCCACCCTGGGAAGCGGAAACCTACGCATGGCTGTTATGCTTCCAGAAGGGGAGGATCTCAACGAATGGGTTGCTGTGAACAGTAAGTGTTGCTTGTTTCCAAGCACAGAGTATGTTTTTGCAATATAAAACTATTCAAATATACTTGTTTAACAGATCTATTTATTTATTTCAGTTGGCCTCTCTGAGTTTCTTAAAACCGCTGCAAAAAAAAATTAATATGATGTTCCTCTTCTATTTTTAATAATGTTAAATAGAGACCTCTAATCGCAGTCGGTAAAAAAATCAAAACCTCATTATTATCAAATCTGACATTTTACTAACTGTAATGTGTTCATTTAAAGTGCACAAAGGCCACTTTGGCTTCAAATGACCCCTTAAAAAAACTTGCTTAGTAGATTCTAATATTGGTCCTGTGTTTAGAAATACCCAATGTTTATATGTTTTTCTGTTCTTTTTTTTAGTAAGTTGTAGGGCAATAACTGAAAGTTTCGTATTGCTTTTTCCTAACCATTTTCTTCTATAGGTACATTTTAAACCTAATGCTAACCCTATATCTAAGGCTAACTGTAATGTTGCTAACGGCCTGTTCACTCCCTGAGCGAAGAATGTGATCGTCGATCACTTCCGAAGCTCTTGCCCACAGCAGAACAGCACCAGATTGGATATTCTGTATTTTAGGTGTTGAGGAATGCTTTGATATGGAGGCATTGCAGCAGTTCCAGCTGACTACTTTGGATGCTCATTCCACGACAAGATGTACCAGATACGTCCTATGTCACTAACTGCAGTGATTTCCCTGACTTGATACATCCATTGTCATGAAGGGGGTAATACATATCAGAGTTCAATAATTATAAAACTGTATACATTTATACAAATTTTCATATTCATGTATTCATAATTATTAATATACTTCCAAATAGCCGTTTTGCAGCATCTACTGACCCTTCCATTCAGCACGTCAGCATCTGGTCTGAGCCAAGGAGGGGGAAAAAAACAACAATCAGAGTGTCCCAAAAGATAACTATACCTCCTATGTGCAAATATATACATCACACAGCAGCCTGTATAGAGCATGCATTCCTTTGTTGTTCACAACAGATGTACAGTTATGGTTGTCAGACCATTTTTCTTTGCATGCTACAAACAACTTTTACATGTTTCCTGTACAGTACTTGGTTATTCAAGTAATCAAGGTGGACATCCCATAGGAGCTACTTTGAAATAATTGACTTACATCTGAACATTCTGCAGGGCAGCATGTAAGAGTTATTTGTCCCATAAAGAAAAAAGCCACTCTGACATTTATGCACAGTTGTATGCTTGGAGTTCTTCAGACACAGAAAGCAGGCAGAATTACATTAATAACTATTCATGTTTAATACAAGAAATAGTAGCAATTCTGAAAGTGTGGTTCAGAGGAATCGCTTAGGGACCAACTAATAAAGTAGTTAGAACAATTTGCTTGTAATGGACCTTGAAAGTTATGTTGGACAATAATATATCATAAAACGAAATTTCAAAAAATTCTTCAGTGGAAGAAGTCTCAACTGCAAATCAACCTCTTCCCATAATGTCTAAATGTAATACTTTATTTCTAGCATAATCTCAATTTTTATGGATGTAATTAGCATATATATTTGGGTAAATTAAACTTACTTCCCACAATTTATGGGATCTATGTGTTTTAGCCTGGTGTTTATCAGTCATCCTTTCTGCAGAAGGAAGCCAGAGGGATATCCTTTAGATATTACCAAGAATCATAAATTCTTATAGCCTTGCTATTCACCCAAATATGTAATATCTAATCTCCAGAGATTATCTCAAATTCTTATTCTTAAAGTTTAAGCTAGAAAGCATATATTGTCATTTACTGGGCAGATTAAGAAATAGCCACCTTGAGTTATATGATTTAGTAATATTACCTTACCTAAGCAGAATATATGCTGGAAATTTGTAGGTAATTATGGTGTACTATCATTAACTATGTTAACTACTAATCTTTATCAATGTAGGTGTGGTTGTATCTAAATAAAATGCATGGCCATCTTGTGGTCAGAAACATAACTGCATAGTAAATTATAATACATGCATGTTGATACAGCTACAGAGCTGCATAATTAATATTTTATCTTATTTACATGTTATACATGTGAATTATGATTAACATCTATTGATATTGTATTTTGTTGGTACGCTACTTTGCTTATGGTTTGATCTTTATTTTATATTCAATAAATTAATTATTACTGTATTAATGATTGTTGCATTGTAATGGGTATTTTTGGTCAGACCCATATACATGAATCATCAATTTTTCATACTTTTAATGATTCATAATTAATAACCCATATTTATATTTTTATGATTATTAATATCCAACAATATGTAACTAGATAACCTAGTAATTTAAAACAAACACAAATAAAAACCATATGCAACTGTTTATTTTTATATGATTGAATTAATTGCATATAAAAGGAAAAATAAAATTAGGTGTTTATCTCCTGGCTCCATTTTATGAACATTTCCCATGATGCAACATCTTCCAAAATCTTCCAGCCAGTCTCACTTTACAACTGTGGCCAAAGCCTGAATGATGTCATAAGATACACCCCTGCTCTTTTACTGGCTCCTCTGTATCACTAGTGGGCAGCACTAGGTGGCTGTGTACAACTTTTTTTTTCACCTGCCTTCCAACACAAACAAAGGAGATTGACCTGATCAAACAGGATCATAACCCCCGCCCCCTTGTGATTAGAGTTGCCACCTGGCCGGTAATTTACCAGCACAGCCGGTATTTGAGGTTTTGAAGCCGGGGCCGGTATACCTAATATACCGGCAATTCAAAGCCCGGTACTTCCGTTGGTGTAGCAGCTTTAAGCTGCTGCTGGATCTCCCCCACGTGCAGAGCCTTCTGCCTTCCAGTACACTGTCCCGGAATCATGCGGGGAGAGATACAGCAGCAGCATAGTGACCTGCTCTGTGCTACGGACCTGCTTGGAGCCCCGCCCCCTGCAAGCTGCACTGAAGAGGACCGACACCCGATGGAAGGAAACAGCTCAACCTGACAGCTAGAGACCCCTCCATGACAGGTACAGGGAGAGAGAGACTGTGAGAGAGAGTGAAAGTAACAGTCTGTGAGAGAGAGTGAGTGAAAGTCTCTGTGTGTGAGAGAGTGACAATCTGTGAGAGAGAGAGAGAGCAGTGAGAGAGAGCAGAGACTGTCTGTGAGAGAGAGAGCAGAGACTGTCTGTGAGAGAGAGAGCAGAGACTGTCTGTGAGAGAGAGAGCAGAGACTGTCTGTGAGAGAGAGCAGAGACTGTGTATGAGAGCGAGAGAGCAGAGACTGTCTGTGAGAGAGAGCAGAGACTGTGTATGAGAGCGAGAGAGCAGAGACTGTCTGTGAGAGAGAGAGAGAGAGAGAGAGAGCAGAAACTGTCTGTGTGAGAGAGAGCAGAGAGAGAAACTGTCTGTGAGAGCAAGAGAGCAGAGACTGTCTGTGTGAGAGAGAGAGAGAGACTGTCTGTGTGTGTGAGAGAGAGAGACTGTCTGTGAGAGAGAGAGAGCAGAGAGAGAAACTGCCTGTGAGAGAGAGAGAGCAGAGACTGTCTGTGTGAGAGAGAGAGCAGAGATTGTCTGTGTGAGAGAAAGCAGAGACTGTCTGTGTGAGAGAGCAGAGAGAGAGCAGAGAATCTGAGAGAAAGAGAGACTGTGAGAGAGAAAGAGAGCAGACGTGTGTGAGAGAGAGAGCAGAGACTGCCTGTTAGACACACAGAGAGAGACACACAGAGAGAGACTGTGACAGAGAGAGACTGTCAGAGACTGAGTGAGAGAGTGAAAGTGACAGTCTGTGAGAGAGAGCAGAGAGAGAGACTGTGAGAAAATGAGAGAGCAGAGAGAGACTGTCTCTCTCACTCTCTCTCACAGACTGTGTCAGAGAGAGACAGTCTGTGAGAGTTTGTGAGAGTGTCTGTGACACACACACACGCTTCTCACTGGCATGATATACAAACAATATATATCATTTCAGTGATAATCCGCCCCCTTTCTGACTCCACCTCTCATGGCCCCTCCCTCTTGTAGCTCCGCCCACACACGGCCGGTATTTTTGGGAGGAAAAGGTGGCAACCCTACTTGTGATGTAATTGTTACATTACCCTCCCATTCAATGCAAGTCTATGATCAGAATTCTGACTTATAGACTGCATTCTGTGTCCCCAGCCACAAAGTGAGAAATTTTTGCTGTAAAGTCACTAGGGGGTGGCACCCAAAAACACTATATTTCACAAAATGGCGGCGCCCAGTCACCCTTAGTTTAGTTTAATATTGTATTAAATACAGTCGCATGACAAAAACAAAAGACATATCTGAAATCAACAATACAAAATAAAAAAAATAATAAAACCTTTTCATTTTTTGGTGGGTGTGTCCCTTTAATCCACCTGCAGAAGAACAGCTGAACACAGATCATATAAGCCACATATAACATGCCTTTTAATAGTTCCTTAACTCCTTATCAACTGATGCGTGGTCGTGTAATCTTCCTAGCATGCTTCTGGTTTATGCTGATTGCATTCTATTTCGTACTATAAATCTCTGCTTATACCTGGTGGGGAGCTGCCTGAACATGCTCTCTGAAACTACAGCAACTGAACTTGGTATATTTCCATTGCCTTTCTGTGCTTCTTCAGCCATTATCCTCAGTGAACCAAAATGCAAAATTGCAAATCATAAGAATATTCCAGGTTAGGTTTATAAACATGCCAACTGCTGTTCTCAGTTATCTGAAATGGACCAAATATATATTTCTGTATTTATAATCCAGTGCCCTTAAATGCAGTCATCCTAAAAATGTTAAATAAATAAATAATATCAAAGGGTTTTGGAAGAGGGTGACATGAAAACAAAGCAAGTACCGTATTTATCGGCGTATAACACGCACTTTTTCTCCCTGAAAATAGGGAGCAAAGGATGGGTGCGTGTTATACGCCGATTGGTGGCTGGGGAAAAAAAAAAATCTAAAACTTACCTCGTTCCTGCTCTGTCCCCCGGTGCTCTGAAGGTGCGTGGCTGTGAGGGAAGCGTTGTGAGCTTCCCTCCAGCCGCGCGGTAGTGTTTTTTTTTTTTTTTAAACAAACTATATTCTTTCGCGCGGCTGGAGGGAAGCTCACAACGCTTCCCTCACAGCCACGCACCTTCAAAGCACCGGGAGACGGAGCAGGAACAAGGTAAGTACTGGGGTCTGGGGAATGGGGGGAGGAGGGTGGCATACTAAGGGGCAATATCCTGGCATATTGGGGGCAATATCCTGGCATATTGAGGGAAATATCCTGGCATATTAAAATGGCATATTGGGGGCAATATCCTGGCATATTGGCAATATCCTGGCATATTGGGGGCAATATCATGGCATATTAAATGGCATATTGGGGGCAATATCCTGGCACATTGGGGGCAATATCATGGCATATTAAATGGCATATTGGGGGCAATATCCTGGCATATTAAAATGGCATATTGGGGGCAATATCCTGGCATATTAAATGGCATATTGGGGGCAATATCCTGCCATATTAAATGGCATATTGGGCTTCAAATTTAAACTTTTTAAGAAAATTCAAATAAAAATGCTCTATTCAATGACAAGGATTTACATGGAATTGTATTTTAGTTTCTTTGGAAAAGGTGTTTTGTACTGTACATACATGAGATACAATTTCAGTGGTCTATTTTATACCACTTGTGTAATGTCCATTACTAATGCAGTATGCTTAACATTGCAGCTGTGGATTTCTTCAACCAGATCAATATGCTGTATGGAACCATCACCGACTTCTGCACAGAGGAGAGCTGCCCAGTAATGTCTGCTGGACCAAAGTATGAACACGTTTCTTTTAGAGATTTTACACACGGTTGTACTTTAAAGCACACTTATATACTTTGTGCTAGCAAATGTATGGTTGACGTTTTCATAATTTTAGCTTACTGGCTTCTACATACATAAAACTGTGGCTGTGTACTGGTGTGTGCTTACACATGCATGCTTCCATGATGTACACTGCATGAGTTGAGGTCACCTCACTTTGAAGTTACGTTTAGCCTGACAGATGGGATGCTGATCCGGTTCCCCCATTGTGAATTGTCCTAGGCCATGTGTTTGAGGACATCTTACCCATGTGCAGGAACTGGTTAATCATTTTATTAGCTGGGAAATTTGGCAACAAATGTATACATGTAATTGCATTTCAAATTTATTTGAAATGTGTTGCTGATTTTATGTAAATATTCAAAATCTAATAGCCAAGCAAACAAAGGCAGTCATTTTAGGAGCCAGGGATATGGTATTTCCATAGAGACCTATGAAAAATAATCAAAAAGCTTAGGAAAAGTGTAATAGACGATAGAGTTCTATATTTTACCTTAAACTTGTGCTAAATTTCCCAGCCTTCGATCACCGATAACATTACATCAACTGCAAACTTTTTCTGGGAGAGCTTTTTGATTCGTTTGATATATGTTTTAATACCTGGACCTTGATATACGCATTCAACCTGGACGTTTCAAACCTTACCAGAGCCAACTGTAAATATGTGAACTGATTCTGTATGTTACAAAAAAGGCTATATATTGTTATTTGGCATCAACACAATTTTCTCTACTTATGTAAATTGCTTTCCAGGCTATCCATGGCAGCATTAACATATGGTTTAGCTCCTCCCCTCACAGCTGATAGGACAGGATTTCCATGGGGCATATCTCAGCTGGGTGCTGTCTATAATTTCAGAAGGCTATGGCCTGGAGTTGCAGGCTACTCCTCCCGAGGGCTTTTTCCAACAGACAATTACCAATTCAGGCACAGAAAAGGAGAGTTCTTGCAGAATATATTTCAGAGCTCCTCTCTCAGAAGGTCATCTGTCCGGTCCCTCACAATCAAAGATTCCAGGTCTATTACTCCACTTTATTCCTCGTTCAGAAGGTATTGGTGCCAACTTTGGACCTTCATGATCTAAATGTTTTTCTTCAGGTCAAAAGACTCAGGATGGAAACCTTGGCCTCCATTATCCCGACACTCCAGCCTGGAAACTGGATGATGTCTGTGGATCTGAAAGATGCCTACTTCATTATTCCGATTTTTCCATCCCATTGTCGCTTCCTTCGGTTCTCAGTGGCTGGAATACACTTCCAGTTCAGGGCCCTTCCTTTTGGACCAAGTACAGCTCCCAGGACGTTTTCAAAAGTATTGGTAACGTTGATTGCAACCCTCAGATCCAGAGGTATCCGAATCTTCCACTACCTAGAAGACATTCTGGTTCTAGGTTCATCTCCAGACATCCTTCGTCTCCATACCGACTAAGCCTTAATACTACTCAAGAGTTGTGGTTGGATTATCAAGTGGCAAAAGAGATAAATAGTGCCTTCCCAACAAATGTTTTTTTCTGGGGGCCCTCTTCGACACAAGGAAGATTGTGTGACTATCCGCATATCGTCAGGACAAGATTCTGCTGAAGATCCGCCAGGTTTTATCTCAGCGGCCCATTACAGCAAGGGATATGATGAGCCTTCTGTGTTCTCTATCCTCCACCATAGGCCTTGTAAGGTGGGCACAATGGCACCTTCAGCCTCCCCAATGGACTTTTCTCCACCAATTCCAACAGGATCGCCAGAACCTGAACCAACATATAGTGATTCCGAGTGTGGTGAAACAGGAACTTTGGTGGTGGTGCCAGAGGCATAACTTGGTCGGAGGTTTCCCCTTGGGCATCATTCCCTGGGAAATTGTAACCACGGATTCCAGCAGCACAGGTTTTGGTGCCAATTACAGAGACCATTATGTTCAGTGCCTCTGGTGATGCAGACAGATGAACATGCCTTCCAATGTCCTGGAGTTATGTGCTGTTCTCAAGACCTTGCAGCATCTCATCAAATGGCTTCCAGGACAATGGATTAAACTGAGGATCGACAACAAAACAGCGGTTGTCTATGTAAATCACCAGGAAGGTACAAGAAGTTCCCGGCTCCTGGACGCAATTTGCCCTATCCTGAACTGGGGGCAGCTCCATGCCCAATATCTCATGGCAGTTTACCTACCAGGTCCAGACAACGAAGTGGCAGATTATCTGAGCAGACACAGGCTGGATCCAGAAGAATGGCGTCTGTCAAGTCGCCTGTTCCGGATGGTGTGCAGGACATGGGGCCTTCCTCAGATAGACCTAATGGCATCAGCCAGTAACTGTCAGGTGCCAGAGTTCTTTTTCAGACACTTTGATACCCAGGCTCTGACGAATCCCTGGATGTTCAACCTGGTATACATTTTTCCTCCGGTTCCTTTAATTGCTGCAGTTTTTCAGAAGATCCAGATGGAGAAGGCTACAAGATTTGGTCTGCTTTTTCCTCATGGGCTAAGTTTGTGCAGTTTACTCCTTCGGTCCCTCCGCCATAGAAGTTCATGGATGTTCTCCAATGGGGATTGAATAGAGGACTCAGCCTGAACACACTTAAAGTCCACGTGTTGGCTATCTCGGTTCTCACAGGAATTAGATGGGCCAAGATTCCAGATGTCATCTGTTTCCTCAGACGGGTTCTCAAAATCAGGCCTCCTATCCGTTCCTTCTCTCCTCCATGGGATCTATCTCTGGTCCTGCAAGCTCTGACCTCCAGTCCATTTGAACCAGTGCACTCCATCCCAGTGGCTACACTATCTCAGAAATTGGCCTTGCTTATTGCCTATCAGCCAGAAGAGTTTCCGAGCTAAAGGCTTTCTCCTGTGAAGAGCCTTTCACCATTATCTAGCAATTATCAAGCAATTTTGAGACCGGTCCATCAATTTCTTCCTAAGGTGGTGTATATAATGAGCAAAATATTAAATGGCATATTAAATGGTTAAATAATACTGGCATATTAAATGGTTAAATAAAACTGGCATATTAATTGGCTACCTCATACTGGCATATTAAATGGCCAAATAATACTGGCATATTAATTGGCTACATCATACTGGCATATTAAATGGCTAAATAATACTGGCATATTAATTAGCTACATCATACTGGCATATTAATTGGCAAAATCATACTTGCATATTAATTGGCAAAATCATACTGGCATATTAAATGGCAAATTGAATGGGGCATATTTATGGCATAACCATACTGGCATATTAATTGGCTATATAATACTGGCATGTTAAATGGCAAAATCATACTGGCAAATTAAATGGCAAAATAATACTGGCATATTACTGTCCAAATTGGCTGTGGCTTATTAATGGCAAAATAATACTGACATATTATTGGGCAAATTGGCTGCGGCTTAATAAAATAACACTGGCATATTAATGGCAAAATAATAATTTAATGCAGGGCTAGACAAACCACAGGCGCCAGGTCACTATGGCGACTAGGAAATCAGACCTGGTGCCAGGTATCGTGTGCCCCGCATGGTGCCCTCGTCGCTGGGATCTTTAAAAAACTGTAAGCCTCCTGCGCTCGAGGGAGCAGATTGTGTGCACCGGATGCACACACTTCCTGCTCCGCCCCCTCGCACACCGCGCAGTAGTGCCTGAGTACAGGGCGGGAAGCAACGAATGTGTGTCTATGGATACATTTTCTGTTTTCTATTAGACCTGTGAGTGTACTGTTTTGATAAGGTCATTAGTGTGCAGGATAAAACTCATTTGTATCAAATAAATGTAAATTTCATCCATGTCGAGCACATAAGACGACCGTATTCTGAAGAAAGCAAATAAAACGGAACTCTGAGGTCACAAGAATCAGTTGACCTCATAATTTGGCTGTTTTCTGTGATTCAGCAGTAGCTCAATGACAAGACTTTTGATAGGCCAAAGTGTATCTGGAGTTGCAGTGTAATTTGCTAAAACATTAGATGCATTTAAAAGAGATAGAGCTAGTGTTTTTCTTATCTGGATATGAAGAGCAGTTAATCTCATAAAGGAGGAAGTCATTTTATGGGATGATTACATTATATCTTGCAGGGATTTACGATTTGAAAATTACATGGCATTTTCTAAGGTCAATCATAGGCGAACTCGCTGTAATTGCAGTTTTAATTAGAAAGCTTGTCTGCCCTCCTTGGCAGAAGAGATAAATAATTATCTAATAATCTTGTAAAATAGTGCCATCATTATTATTAATTTTATAAAGAAAATGTTTTAATTAAAATACATTTTTTTGTAAGTGAATGTTGTATTTATCATATGATCATTTCTTTTAGATGCCCAGTAATTTGGGTTGTATTGTATTAATATATGCAAGTGTTTATTCATTTTTATGTACTGCTAGGTAGTTTTGACCTATAAAGCAGCACATTAAAATGAATATAAACTTGCATATATTATCAATATAAGATAAACCCAATTTAGTGGGCTGTCGGGAAGATCTGACTTATCTGGCCAAAGATTGTAAACACCATGTCTGATAGAGCTATACAAGCAAAAAGAGTTTTTTTCCTATTTTTTCATTAAAGCATTTATATTTAAAATTCCTGCACTCAATTACTCATGGCTTTTTGCTGCCAATTGTCTTTAAACCGTTCCTTCGTGTAAAATACTGGGCTCAAATGCCAGTAGGGCAGCATTACATTATATTAACATTTATTTAAATTTACCAAAAATTTACATAGCGCTTGGTACAGAGCCTAGAGCAACTACATACTATGTTAGACGAACATGAGGTAGAGAACCCTGCTCGCAAGCTTACAATCTAGATATAGAACACCCTGTGACTTGTTCGAGTCAGATGACTCAAAGTGACCTCAGTCTGACAGGCTAAAGGTAAGCGATGCTCAAAAAAAATCTGGGTGACATGGGCAGGCTGCCCATACTGTAATTAGTATCTCTGGGACAGGGAGAGGCTAAAGCTATCAAATGGCACCAGGGACCATGATTGGCTGTCACAGCGAGTGTATGTGACTGAGGTGTCCTCTGCAGACATGGCTGGAGTGCCTCTGTCACGAGGGATTCGGCAATGTCTGTTACAACCCGATCAATACATGTTTACTGCAGGTGTGGCAGCACTGATTCTGTAGACACTGAGGATATAAAGTTTTGTTTCAAATATTCACTGCCTGTCCTCCTCAAATTTAGTCTATTGAGTGGCCTATGAGTGATCTTTCTCTTGTACACAGTAGGATCTCTACAGTGCAACACATTGTCTGATGACATCACTAGAGAGTCAGGATATTCCATTCATTTAAATGGCATTATTGTCATTGGTTCCTGCAGCAAAAAAAAAAAAAGACTTTTACACATCTAGTGTGGGCAGTCCTTGTTTCTTGCAAACTGCTGTAATTTCACAATTTCTTCTAGCTGTAAGTATTTTATATTTTAAGCAATGCAAAATGTAATACATGCATTTTAAAGTACTTTGAAAGCACATTAATATGCATTAATATTTGGAAGATGCATTTTGGGCACTAGACAGTCCCTTTAAGGGGTTAAATATGTTTCCCATTGTGGTAACAGAACACATAGACCCCACAGTGTATTTTGTGGCTGTGTAATCCATTATAATCCACTATAGTAATGTGTCTTCAGGAGTCTGCCAACCAAGGAGTCTGTGAAGAAATTGACTATTTCTTTGAAAATTTGTATTTTGAAATCCTCCCACAACCAATTTTGAGTAGTCCTTGTCTTTGTTCCTGTTAGATATGAATACCACTGGGCTGATGGAACCAATATTAAGAAACCAATTAAGTGCTCTGCTCCCAAATACATTGATTACCTGATGACTTGGGTACAAGACCAACTCGATGATGAAACACTCTTCCCTTCCAAAATAGGTGAGAACAAGTTGGACACTGCAAACATAAAATTCCTTCAGATGAAATGTTCCTCTCAACTCATATTTGAATTATAGCACACGAAGATTTCGTAGATCTGTTTTTTGTTCTCTGTTTTGTGAGCAGTAATGTGTTCTAGTTGTCATTCTCTTATTTTTTTCTCTCTTGTTTTGTAGGTGTTCCTTTTCCCAAGAACTTCATGTCTGTAGCGAAGATTATCTTGAAGCGTCTTTTCAGAGTGTATGCTCACATTTATCACCAGCACTTTGATTCAGTGATACAACTTCAGGAAGAGGCTCATCTTAATACATCATTCAAGCACTTTATTTTTTTTGTTCAGGTAATTATAGTTTGCTGTAATTCTGAACCCATAAAATGTTTTTAATGACGTGCCATGCCATTGTGATATTTTTTTAGTTTCCTTTTTTTTTTTTTTTTAAATTGCATAGACAATTGAATTGGTAAACGTTATGTAATATTTGAATTGCATCCTATTTTTGAATGCTACTTTAATGTTTTTATTTTCTAGGAATTCAACTTAATTGACAGAAGAGAACAGGCCCCTCTGCAGGAATTAATTGAAAAGTTGACTTCTAAGGAGAGATAAGACCCTGATTGAGTACAGGCACCTTTAGTTTAAGCAAGCTGTTTTCTTTTTCCTGTTCCAAACATAACAGCCAAAATAATATTTTTTGTGTGTGCTTGTACTGAGAGAACATAATGCAGGTATTTTACTCTTCGCATTGTGATTTAAGTTGATTCTTTTCTACATGACCTGTTTTGGAGGGAGGAGAAAGGGATATGACCCTAGAAAGCTAACTTCTACTATAGTTTGCAAGTCCCTCCTGCACTTAACGGGTAATCAAACTAATGTGCCTAAAAATTAGTATACTTGGTCACAGTTCCATTATACACTGACCCTTCACGTGGTACATAATAAGTGAAATCTTAAAAACTTACTTTCCAGTACAACATATCAGAAGTGGAATTGCTCTGAATCCACCGCAGTAATCCTTTTGGATCCTGAAAAGTTAGATAACCCCTAGCTACCAAATTTTTGATGAAATGAATTGCCTAACTGTCAAGACCTGAAGCAACCAAGCTTCTCTGTTGTTGAACTATTATTCACCAGGCAGGCCAAGGATTGTAGAACATTAACAACATCTGTAGGTATTAGGGTTAACCATTCTTGGCCTAGACACATGTGGAAGGCCTTTTAAGCAAATGGGAGCAGTTGCACTTGTTCATGTTTGTTTCAGTATTACTTGGAACTGGGCAGCCATGACAATAATAATTTAGCAATTCATTTTTGCCACTTATTGGATGTTGTGTTCTAAATGGTTGTCATTCCCCAAGCTGATAATAGTTGGCTTATTTTGTCACTTGCCTATGACCTTAAACCATTGCAATCCCAAAGAAAGTGGCATATTTTATTGCTAGATCTTCCGGTCTTGTGTCATGTGTTAATCCATGTTCATACCTGGGAAGCTTGGGGTTTGGAAGCTGCTTGCCAAGCTTCTGATCCACACCTTTCTTCTACAAGTGAAGCTTCATTTAGCCCACTATCTGCTGGACTTGTCCCCTTTTATGGGTGAATCCAACTTACTACCAATCAACACTGTTACTTTTTCTTGCATTTAAGGGAACGAGTAATTGGCTACTGTGGCACAAACATTCTTTTTTTTAATCCATATATTTATCTAAAGACATCCTATCATTAGGGTTGCTGCCCAGCCAGTATTTTACCAGCAGGTTGGTAAAAACATAGTTTTTGTCCAATGTTAAGTGTATGGAGGCAATAGCAAAACTTTATTTATTTAAAGAAAATGTGCAACCCCACATGTATATATGATATGATCTTTAGCTTGAGCGTGGGTTGTATTTTCCTTTTTTACCACTACTTGATAATTATCAACACATGGGTTTTGTTTATAAAAACTTCCACACATGAAAGTGTCAGTACCCTCATTTGTACTGATAAACAAAATAACTGACTCCATGCTCTCTCATTCTCTCTACTATTATCTCAAACTCTTGATCTCCTGCAGTATTGTTAAAGGAGTACACTTGCAAGTGCTACCATTAGCAATATCTTAATTAAAGATTTTCAGTAGAGGTGTGAATAGAGTGACTTAAAAACTGTTAGGCTATGCATATTTAGGCAGAATAAAAGAATGAGACTGGATACTGAACTCAGTAGCCATTTGGTCACATCACGCCGTTAAATGTTGAACTTTTACATATTTAACGAGCCAGGCCATGTAATTGTACGTGTTTCACATGAAGTGGTATTCCAAGGATGTTCGACTTTGACATAAAATGTACTTTTAAAAGCATGCAGCACATTGACTTGTTAAACCATTCTGTCCTTTTAGTAAAGCTCCCTAACTGTCCATAGTGGGAACTGGCCAAGTTAAGTTACAATGTAACTTATTTTTTATTCCCCATTGTACATAACAGAAATTTGCACATGCTTATGTCTACCGACTTCTGTAAACATTTACAGCCAAAAGCTCACAAACCACAGTTACACTATTCTTATAATTGTATTTGCAGACAAAACATTAGCTTGTGTTTTTTGTCATTTCCCCTTCAAGCCCCAGATTATGCCACATCCACCTGTAATGTAAAAATTCCATGGTACAGAAGTGAAAACTACAAAGATGTCTGCAGGAATGGATATAACACATCTGTCTGTCCCCAAATGTTGACATCACTAGCCCATAGACCAGGGGCTTGTATCCTCTAAGTCAGGAGCATTCCAACATGTGGCCCGCCAGGCAACGAGGTGTGGCCTGCGTGAGCTCTGAACTGGTAGCCGAACCTCCTACTGCTGACCACGTGGCATGCATTGTTGGGGAACAAAATTCCCTACACAGAGCAATGCAGCTGTAGTGCGCATAACCACTCCTCTACCCTGTGCGTGAAATCCTGCACAAGGGTCGGAGGGAAGAAGTGCATTGAATGTCTGGATGTGAGGTCCTGCACAAGGGTCAGAGGGAGGGAAGAAGTGCACCGAATGAATGGATGAACATAAAGCTGAGCAAGAGCTAAGTGAAGAAGGGTCCCACCTGGAGCCCACTGCCCCTTAATTAAAAAACAAACAAAAAAAACTGTGTGGTTAGGCAAGTTTTGTGTGCATGTGTAAGTGTGACTCTGTGTGTGTAAATCTGAATGTGTGTGTGTGTCTAAGTTTTGACTGTGTGTGTGACCCTATAAGTGTGACATATTACATTACATTACCATTTATTTATATAAAAAAATTTCAATTTACTTAGCGCTAGACACAGCGCATAGAAGTGACTATGTCTAAGGGTGACTGTGTGTGTGTAAGGTGTGACTGCGTGTCCAAGTAAGTGTTGTATGTAGTTTATGAATTTGTGTAAGTGTGACTGTGTGTATTTGTGTGGCTATTTTTAGAAGATAAGTTTATAACCTAATCTAGATATATAGTAAAAAAAAAAAAAAACTGTGTGTATGTGTAAGTGTTTGTGTGACTGTGTGTGTAAGTGTATGCATGTGTGAACATGATTTTTATTGCTGTGGAGTCTGTGATACACTCACACACTGCACACTAGTGTTAATTATACACTAAGTGGTTCTTTAAATTGAAGCAGTTTTCTTGGTTTGATAATATAATTAAAATTATAAGAATTGCTGCTAAACTAAAATATAAAAAATATGGAAACTGATTTGAACAAAGAATAACACCAATAAATATTGCAAATATAATTCATTTTCATTAATATTGGTCTAATATATATCTTAGTTGGGTGATTACAAAAAAAAGATACTTCACTTTTTTTTCTAGAGCATTGTGATGTTTACACTAAATCTTGTATTATTTAAATATGACTGATGTTAAATAATAGTAATAATTTAGCTGTATTTAAAGGGGCAAAGCAGAAACTAGTACTATAGATAGTGTTAATGAAATTTAAATGTGCCCCCCCCCCCCCCCCCTTTCTGGCTATTTTTGCATCTCCTATTTACTTGATATGTTTACACTGCTTTTTCAGTCTTCCTCTACAAATCAATTATTCTGGTACACAAAAAACTGGTTTATTTAGCTGCTAGCTCCAGTGTAATATCTTTGCTCTTACTCATGTAAGTCAAAAAGTAGTTTTCTAGACACTTTTAGTATTTCTGGTGTACAGCCAGTTGAAAATCGGATCATTTTTAATAGTATATTGGATAGCACTTCATCTATAATACTTTAAAGTTGAAATAATGGTACAAAAAGTCTGTCTTAAATTATATACTTCAATAAAGACCAGAAAGAGAGCAGCACTTGGTGATAAAAGGGTACCAGAGCAGGACTCCACCAAATCCTCCATAACAATAAGAACCACAAGGACACTCCGCACAAGATTGATTTTTGAACCAGACTTTTCTATCTGCTGGGCTTTATTTGATAGTTGTGTAAACATTCACCACTTTAACTGGAGGTACATTTACATTCCAGGATATATTTGCCTTTTTTTCACAATACCTTGTATAGTCCTTTGAGATGCTAATGTGCCTGCAAGCTAAAGGTGTAAATATGGAAACACTGTTACTGGCCTGTCAGGAAACTCTCTATAATTTTCAAAATGGAACCTCTGATTAGAATTAAGTACTTAAATAAAAAGTTAATATCTTGTGAAAGGTTTGATGATAGAAACCATTCCAAAAAGCATTTATTGATCTTAATGTCATCATTTATTTAACACATTTTCTTATATTACATCAACTTTAATGTACCTTTTTTCCCCAGCAATGGGTTTTGATAGTATTTGTATCCAGTGATGATGTGATCGAAATGTTCAATCACTGCAGGAACAACATTTTATGAGCATAAAGGAAACAAGTTTATTATTTTAAACATTATTACAATGTATCCTTAATAACAGATTCTAAATGTAAAAAAGATCATAAAACATGTAACCTGTCCATTTGTGTTTGCATGTTTACTGTAACTAAACAGCAACAAAAAAGTTTAGAAAAATACATGCACTCCTATGTAGAATTGAAGGGAAATTTGAAAAACGGAAAAATACATGTTAAAATAAGGTAAAAAAACATTGTGCAGGAACTGTAGTGCAACATTCTGTTTTTTTCATTTAACAGATGGGTAAACTGCTGGACAAATTCTTATTATTCTAATATAAGGCACGGTGACCAGATGGCCATGTGGGCTATCCAACACACTCTATAAGGGAGCACAGATTTAATGCATTTAATTTTGTACAAGATTTTCCATCACTGTCCAGGCCTCTGGCCTTAGGCCATCTAGTCACCCTACTTAATGGAGCCTTCTCAAGAGAATAATATTGCATAGTCCAGCAAATTCACTGCACAGTACATTTTGCCATTATATTCTGATATTCATTAACATGAATTAACCTTACATTGCATAGAGGTTATGCGACATGAGATGCAAACATCTGATCTCAAATCATAGGTGTAGGTTTAATGACACAATTTTGCTGAGAGTATTAAAACATTTGTGCACCTGGCTTATGAGTTCTGCTCTGTTTGCTTCACATTGCAGGGTTTCCTGTTTATTTAGCATTTTTACATGTGTAATGGAATGCTTCATTAAACAGTTTCCTGTTTTGTTTATTTGTGTTTTGAAAGAGAAATTCACAACTCATTTTCTGCTTAAATGATCGGAGCACAAGGTTATCACTGCTGTCACAAGGCCTTTGATGACCATATTGGAACACAATAAGAAAATACTACAATTTATTATAGTTTTATTTTTTCCACTAGGCACAGATTATTTATTCACATAATTACTTAAATAACTGTGACACTTGGGTTCTCAGCAATTTCTCTTTTTTTTTTTCTCATTTTGCCTTATTGCCTTTAGCAATGGGATTCAGTCCCTATACAATGGTTACCTGATTAATGGCAAAAGAACTCTGGACACTAAAATACCAGTGTTTCAATTTCTGAACAATATGAGTGTGGAATAGTATTTCAGTTGTTCCTTTACTAAAATGTGGTTAACTAATATGTGTCTCTCTGTGCCAAAATAACATAAAAAAAACACCTATTTTATAATTCAGGGGTGGCAGGTATTTTATTTTTTATTTTTATTTATATTCGGTAACATCTTATGTTTAAGAATTAGCAATTTACTGATTTAGCACTTTTTCACCTGTTCTTGGGCATTATCATAGGAGGCATGGTTGAGATTGAGACCCTCGTCTTATGGGACCAATCAGAACTACTATCCCCTTTCCTTGTTCTCCTAACACTGTCAGACCTCATTTTACACCAAAGGTGAGGAATTCAGTGTTTATGGAAAACCACTGTTAAGTAGGTAATGTGGATGTGCCATGTCAAATCTGCATAAAAAAACATATTTCCATTATCTTCCAATGTACACCCAAACTTGGGATCCATTTTCTTTGCTCCCTGCATGAAACGTTAAATCAAACGTTGACCAAGATACCATCTGTTATTTGTTTCCTACAGTTTTACTTAAGACAAAAAATAAATTTTTTAACTGATATCAAAGTGAATCATCCATAAAGGAACTTATGGGAAAAAAAAATCCAGCTGGCAAGGCTGATAATGTGAGAAAAACATTTGTTTATACATTTTATAACTGTGAGGTGAATACCAGTTATTATAAAAATAAACATATTATCCAGTGTATTGTCCACATTTCACTGAACATATACTATGTTTTATTTGATTTAAACCTGTTCAACTTCTTTATGGGTTGTGTTGATCTGAAATAACATGAGAAAATAAAATATAAATATATTTTGTTTATTCTGTGAGTCTCACATTACAATAACTTAGAAAATGGGTTAAAAACTATGTATCCCACTTTTGTAGAATTGCTGCGTTCACATTTCTCTCAGAAACTGCATATACCACCATTATATACATTTTCCCAAAACGATCTACTTTTTTGTTGTACACATATTTGGTTTTAAAATTTAGAGGCTTCTTTCTTCTAAAGTTCCCATCGGCTGCCTTTAAAAGAGAAGTAGTTGAAATGGAGTTTTGTCAACCAACATTGTTTATACTGTGAATGAAAAAGTAATTTGCATATCAATCCACATGTGATGTCATAGAGCTGAGACCCCACAGATACATTTAATGGGATGTGCTATATATATTGTGCTGGAACAGAGAACTTATCTATGATTTTTTATTATGTTCTGTGCTCCTTCGTATACTACAGTGCTGACATCTTGTGTAAGAGTCTGGTTCCCCCCTCTAGCCACTGTCTGCTGTCTCTCACCTACTTCGCTGTCATTCTTCCTAACTGTTCACATTAACATTTGCAGAAGCATTCCCATTCTTATTCAGTCCTATCTCACTCTCATCCTTTCTAACTGTTCAAATGAGCATTCATATCCTCACTTCCTTTCCATTCAGAAATACTTTTCTTGCCCCTGGCTTACATGAGACCAACAGTCTCTGGAACAGCTCAGTGAAGTACAAATTTCACAAAAAGATTTATCCCAAGTCTTGGTATTTTAGACTAATATTGTGGGATATCTTTTCAATAATACTTTGGAGATGTACCATTTAGAAACAATATAAAACAAGGAGAAAAGGTCTTTCATAAACAAAAAAAATAATACATTTGAAATCTAGTTCCTCTTTCAAATACATTGTTCTCTTAATTTTGATGTTCAAATGCAATTTTGCTAACGCAATCTATTGATAATTTTTAATTCTCTATATTCACAGTATAAACCATGTTAGTGACTGAATAACTTTTAAGAGAGCAAAGTATTCATGCAAATTTTGTAATAGGTAATTCAAATGACTGATCCCCCTGATATGCAGTTAAGATTCATAATATATGTTGATTTTGATCATTGATAACCACTTCATACATTTTTTCAACCTATAAACTGTGATATAGTTGAATTTTCAAAAGTGCTGATGTAAATGGTGATTTTCTGACAGCCGTTTTGCTTCCAAGACAACAAAGCTACAACATAATAATAAATATGTCTCTTATTTTTTTCCTCCTTAGTTTATTCAAAACAGGTAGGATTGTATAACGCGCGACTGTAACTGTAAATTGTGTGTGCCAATATTGCTTCAGGATTTTAATATTGAACTAAAGTTTTAAGTAAAACACAAGCTTCTAAAGACTGAACTAGAATGTTTAAACGTACAAAATGTAGACTGATGTAAATAATGTATACAGATTGTATTTGATGGCTTAAAATATTTAAGATCATTTTCCTTAGTAAAGACTGAAATGCTGTTTTTATGAAAAATAAATATGTTGTTCAACCACATGTTCCAGTTTGTTTTTGTTCTGTTTTTTGTTTCTCAGCCCAAATTATGTTAAGAAATGAAGACCTGAAAAGTGACAGAATATTATTTGGAATGTGGAACAGAGGGTGAAAGGGAGCTTGGTTTTCTTTAATAGGTATAACCTGGGCTGGCCAGTGTATAGAAATGTCACACACTTCCTAGTTAGGAGGTAATTTCATGACATGACCTAGTCCCTACTAAAAGGCGAGTTAGCAATTTTGGTGATTAGGAAATCACATATGCCATGGAAAATGTGTCTGGAAAGATGGCCATGTTTGGTAATATATGTTTGGCCTTTGTTTTGACGGACACATGACTTTTGCATGCTCCTCCAACAAGTGGTTTCTGTGGAATCCCATGCTATTTAGTTAACTAGTTCCCCCTGATTTACATCCCAGATAACATCTTGCGATGCGGTCTGAAAAGAAAAAAAGGAAATGGATTGGCTGCAATTTCGACTGTTACCACCTCTTGTGTCATATAGTATTTGTTTCTGTATATTCATTATGTTTCATTGTACATGGTGACATATTACTATAAAAAAAAAGAATGAAAAAAAAAAACCTAGTTCCCCCTGGACACGCTTACTTTATACATTTTGTGGGGAGCATGCAAACGTTATACATGTCCAGCAAAAATAGGCAGATCTGGCAATCCTAGCTGTAGTGGAAAATACCTACTGGTGCATGCTTTGCATGTACACATTGTAAGTATAGTTATCATTTGGGGGTGCTTTGATTGTGGCTTTTTTCCCCCTTCTAAACTACTTCCAATCAGTAGAAGCTGCTGTTATAGTTACATGAACATTAAAGGGTGAAAATGCACTTAGTGTACAACTGTAAAATAATGGTATAGTATAAAACCTTAAATAGAACATAAATATGATGATATATCCAGGTGGTTACATAAGAGTGAACAAAATAGGTTCTACCAACCGTAACATTATGACCACTCACAGGTGGCAAGCTGTGCGGTGGAGGCAGTGTGATGCTTTGTGCAATGTTCTACTGGGAAACATTGGGTCTTGCCATTTATGTGAATGTTACTTTGACACGTACCACCTACCTAAGCATTGTTGCAGAACATGTACTCCCTTTCATGGAAAAGATATTCCCTGATAACACTGACCTCTCTACGCAGGATAATGAGCTCTGCCAGAAAGCAAAAATCATTCAGGAATGGCTTGAGGAACACAACAATGAGTTCAAAGTGTGGACTTTTCCTCCAAATTCCCCAGATCTCAATCCAATTAAGCACCTGTTGGACTGTGCTGGACAAACTAGTCCTATCCATAGAGGTCCCACCTAGCAATTTACAGGACTTAAAGGATCTGCTGCTACTGTCTTGGTGCCAGATACCACAGCACACCTTTAGAGGTCTAGTGGAGTCCATGCCTCGACAGGTCAGGGTTAAATGGGGACCTACTGAATATTAATCAGCTGATCATAATTATGGCTGATTGGTGTATATAGTGTAGTGTTTGAAATACACCAGGGTGCTAAATCTATACAACCCTCTTGTAGTATTAAACTCACAGATTTGTATAGAAATATAGCATACCGGATCAAAATTATCCACACTGGGAGTCATGGTAAGAATCTACTTCCTGAGTGAAAATAACTCCAGAATCAAGAGAGAAGGAAGAGACTGTGAATTAAAATATGTTAAAGAAATTTTAATATTTAACACTTATCTTACATATGTATGCTCAAAAGTAACTGATAGCCAAAGCGTATTGAGGATCTAAAATATACAAGCTAGTGGCACATGACCATAACCACTCTATTGATAAAACCCTACATAAAATGATGTGCAGGTTGTAGAATTGTACACTCAATGGGCTTTATAGGAAATAGTTGTTCAACATGTTGGTATGAAAAGATCTAAATAACATCAAATATACAGGATATTTCAAAACTTTACATTCCATGTCTATGTAATTAAACTGTTACAAACAGTTTATCTTACATGAAATATGTATACATGGCCTAGCCACTATCTTATGGAGGGACTAAATGTCCAAATCACTTTTTAAACATTTTTTTTTTATATCACTGATAAAATGGATCAGAAGTTAAGCTATTTTTTCAGTGTCTGCTTGTAGGACAGGCAGTGGCATTGCTAGGGGGAGGCTACTGGGGCTTTAGCCCTGAATCTCCGCTGTACAGGCCCGAGTGGAGACTCTTGGGCTATAGTATGCTTTAGCCCCAAGTCTCCGAAGCTGTTGTAGTTTTTTTTGTCTCCCCCGCACACGCAGGGCTTTCCTCCTTCCAGGACATGATCCCGGAACCGTGGGTTTAAACTCTTGTGGTGATAAGAGCAGAGCCGGCACTTTAGCGGCATGCTCCCTTCACTGCGGTTAAGTTTTTCTCTTTTTTTAATATTATGCTCAATGAGTGCAGTCCCACATTACTTCTGGACCGCATGCAAGCCAATGAGCACTGCTGCTCCGCCTCCTCTGACCTGCGCTTTGGAATGAGAGTGCTGGGTGTCAGAAGAAAAAACAGCCAATGGAGAGCAGCAGTTCAATGTTATCTGTGCCAACTTACACAGAACATGCTGGGACCTCTAGACACCCCTGCTAATGTCCTGTAAGGTAAAAAATGGTGACACATTGAAAAATGGGTGTGTTTGTGAGAGTGTGTATGTATTTACTCCTTATTGGTATGATATACAAATTGTATGCATTTACTGGTCATTTTGTAGTGTGTAGTATTACATGGTTCAAGTACTGAAAAAAAGTGCCTTGCTTCCACTAGCAGCATACCACATAGATATTTATTTAAAGTTGTCATATACAACAAAAATTAAATGCAATGCATCTTGGAATAACCCCATTGCCAAATCTGCTTTGCAAGTGTAGCCATCTTTTGTACTGAACCATTGGGATTTTTCAGCAAATGTGACCAAAGACTGCTAGGGAGCTACCTTCGAGCATGAGAGTTTTTTTCAAAGCAAGCGCTTAACAAATAGTTACACCATTGGCAACTCTATTTTTATTTTGTAGTAGTATTGGTCTACCAGCTGATTTTAACCCCTTCGTGACCGATGACGGTCCTGGACCGTCATAGGGAAAAACTCCCTTGGTGACTGATGACGGTCCTGGAGCGTCATGCAGATCCGCTCATGGTATGCATGCTGGCATACCGCGAAAGTGCTAAAAATGACATGGCTAAGTGTCTCAAAACCAAGAAACTTCAGCCATGTCCATTGAAGCCCCCTGGAAAAATCCGGGCACTGTTACAGCCAATCAGAGCGCCCAGATGTTAATAGCTGTCAAAGCAGGTGCCTGCTTTGACAGCTATAGTCTCTCCCTGCTCCACGGCGATTGTGCAAGTTGCAAGTCTCCCCCTGGTCCCCCCCAAGCACAACCAACCCCCCCAAGGATTTTTTTTTATTGTGCTTCCTACTATAGACTACCTTTCCTATGATGCTACTGTAGCTTTTGGCTGGCTGAGCATGATAAGAAATGTGTTCACAAGCATTACATAATAAATACACATTATAAAGCTGCAATGACCGTATCCTAAA
The DNA here is from genome assembly GCA_036172795.1 of Pelodytes ibericus. Taxonomy (NCBI): domain Eukaryota; kingdom Metazoa; phylum Chordata; class Amphibia; order Anura; family Pelodytidae; genus Pelodytes; species Pelodytes ibericus. The sequence goes on from CM069863.1 coordinate 88,079,143, forward strand.
TTTGTCCCTGTACCTGTCACATAACTCTAGCAAACCTAAACAGTTGGGGTACCGCTATACTCAGGGTAAGTTGCTATATATTGGGGTTTTGTTTGGCAATAAACTAGAACAACCCCTTTATATTCATACCTAAAGTTCAAAGTGTGTGGAAATGAAACACACACAAAATTACTATGCCAAAACTTGTCAAAGATTGGTGGTAAAATGACTGAATGAAAAGTGTCAAGATACCCCAAGTTGAATACCCTGGGATGTCTACTTTATAAAAATGTATACACGTGGGGGTTTATTCAGATTTTACAAAGAAAAGTCAGCAAAAGTGTTGTTTTTAAAAATAAAAATAAACCATATTTTACTATTTTTTTCATAATACAATAAATGAGATGAACAAAAGAAAGCCCCACTTCTCCTGAAAAAAAATAATAATATAATTTGTGTGGGTACATCAACTGATAATGTACTATTTAAAGCTCATTGGCATGAAATGAAGTTTCTGCATTTACTACTCATTGCCATAATATACCAAATGTATTCATTTACTGTTCTTTGGCATGATATGCCAAGTTTATGCATTTACTCTTTTTCATTATATACCAAGTTCATTTATGCATTTACCGGTACTATTATTGGCATCATATACACCATTTAGATATTTTTATTTATATAAAGCCTTGCATAGGTATTGATAAGAATTGCAAGTAAGGTAAAAAGAAAATCAATGTTTATAAATATGTATGTGTGACATGATTATATAGCGCTGTATTCAAATGTATTATTACATGAGATGACAGACAAAACTGACAACACCCTTTTCACTAATGAAACATTATATATAATGCTACATAATTTTGTATACTCTACAGTTACAAACTGTACATAAGCTTAAGTGACAGTCTCTTAAATATCTTGTCATTCTGTGTTTCCTGCACGTCATTATCATAATAATGTATTCCAGTATTTTTGGGAGCTGTTATGCACGATAGCTCAGGTCCCATAGATTCGCCATCATACTGCTTAACCAGTTAACAGCACTACACGGCGGGAACTCCACAGCTACATTGACTGTACACATAGAAACAGTGCCCACACTGTGACGTCACTGGAACTGGTTTCTGATTGGATACGAAAGATTCTCTTGGCACTTTCACTTGTGACGCCATCATGTGCAGAAGAGTGGCCGAGGTTCTGATAGGTTTGCTGTCTTGAAACGTCTGCTTAGTTCCACCCAGAGGTGCAGCCAGCGCCAAATCTCAAAGTTAAACTGCGCGGGAGAGACAGCAGTTAGCGAGAGATAGAAGCTGCAGAATATCATGGCGACCCCACCGAAGAGGATTTGCACTGATGTCACATCATCACCAACCGCTAGCTCTACAGGCAAGAGCAAGGTTAAAAGAATATCCATAGAGGGCAACATCGGTAAGACTGATCGCTGATCCCAACCTTTATGAGATGGGGCAAGGATGCAGGATATATGGGATCACTGCAGGTGGTCTGTGTAATGTTTATTGGCTCTGCTTCACATACGCTATCCATATTAAAATGCTTGTGTAATCAGTAGCTTATATATGTATAATGTTATCAGTGACTATCTCGGTGTTTACATTGAATTAAAATAGTTCACTGACAGGCAGATATTTATCACTTCTAATCTTCCAGGTATATATATCATTTTGTTCCCGTGTGAGACTGATTCCCGCCAGCCATTCTGTCATAGAGTGCTCCCTATTGTCACATTGCACCCTATCTTCCCGCTTCACATTGTTGCAGCTGTTGCCATCTGCCCTGGGACAAAGCTGTCATGGAACTGGCACTGCAGTGTAATAAACTCGTACAGGGATTATATACTACATATATAGTGTCTCTTGAGACTAAAACAAAACTTCACGTAGCACTGTGTAATGCAAATTAGATATACTTTATTTTAAGATGACGTTTTTAAAAATATTACACTATATTAAACTTGTATTTAGAATACTGAAATGTGCACCTCCAGTGCATGAAATGCAGAAACTGTTCTAATATAGTTTATTATTATCATGTATCTTATATTTTATTATCTTATATCTTTACTAACTCAATCGGGTAAGTAAGAGGTTTTGAAGGTAGTTATAACAAAATGTAATCGTTTACTTGCATCTACTGTACCCCCGTTGTACCGTAATTTTGAATCACTAATATCTTATCTTCATTGACAAGCCTAGTTGTGATATAGCTGAGCATTGGGAAATCAAAGTTGATCACATGTTAAGCTGTAATGTATGTAAAATGACTTGTTACAAACCAAGAAAATGTTGTCTTTCTTTATTCTTAGTCCTTATAATTAATTAAAATTAAATGGATAGAACAAATTATTATTGTATTCATATAGCTTAATAGTTTTATTAAAAAATAGGCGAATTATAATTTAATTTCGATGTAAGTTATCAGTTATAGGAAAAACATGGTGGGGTGATTCTTATATTGCTAAGTAAAAGATCAGATTTTGTATTTGGCTGTGGATAACCTCGAATGCAGGATGCTAATTGTCTTTCACACACCAATGGTTGATTTTAATATGTTAATGAATTCCCTCTTTTTCTGTTCTTGCATTTATTTTTTTTAAACAGCTGCAGGGAAATCTACATTTGTTACCATCCTCAAGAAAAACAGTGAAGATTGGGAGGTTGTTCCTGAACCCATAGCAAGATGGTGTAATGTGCAAAGTTGCCAGAATGAATTTGAGGTATGTGTTACTATTACCTGCAGCAATATAAAAAAATCCAAGTCTTATTTAACAACATGAGAGAAAAAAATCATACATCCACCAAAAAAGTTCAAGAAACATTTTAAAACTGGTTGTAGACAAAATGACTAAGAAAAAAGGTGTTCCACTTCAAGAGTCAAAAAACAGTAGTTACAAGCTTTAGATGTTAACCAGTAGCAAAAATCCCTAATGGCAGCAACAAACAGATTGCATAATTAATAGTTATGAAAGCACAATAGTATGATATAATAAAAATTTACAGAGGGTAAGGATGGCGATACCATCTAGCCAGTATTTTTCCAGCAGGCTATTTACAAAATTGGCTAGAGGTGGCAGTCTATATGAGAGTGAAATTCTCAAATGCAACAGTTGTATGGGCTTACACCTGGGCATTGGTCGTGGTAACTCTTAACCACCATGTGACGCTAGGACGCTCAATGTCTGCCTAATTTACTGGGCCCATAAGATGTTAGAATGGCATAGAACGTCCTTTTAACCCCTTCGTGACGTTAGGATGTACTATGCCATCCTGATTTTAAGTGCCTTAAAGTCGTTAGGACGGCATAGTACGTCCTGTACTAAACAGTGGCCTCAGTCTGACAGGGGAAATGTAGCCGGTGCTCAAAGCGAGCACCGGCTACATTTTGCTAAATCGCGCTGTGCCCGAACTTCCGGGTTCGGGCACGCCTCCGTGACGTCACACGTGACGTCCGGAGCTCTCGCGATTTTTGGGCAGGGACACACAGGGTCTAATAAGACCCCGATCAGGTCTCTGCCAGAGTGTTCCTGGCTACCGATCACCTTGTGATCGGTGGCCAGGAACAAATCATGACGTTTTGGTGCATGCGTCGTTTGGGACGAAAGCACCATGCGTCACGAAGGGGTTAAAAGATAATCTCGGTGCCCAAAATCCCCCCTCACACACGCGGGCTACATTTCGCTAAAATTTACAGTGCGTGAATTCTGGGTTTGGGCACACCTGTGTGACATCACAAGTGACATTGCACGTTCTCACAAGCTTTTGGCAAGGTCCCACAGGGTCTGTTAAAATCATAATATTATGATTGGGGCCAGGAACACAAAAGAACAGCTTTTGGGTGCTTGCGTCTTTTATGACGCAAGTACCATATGTCATGAAGGGGTTTAATGTTAAAGATTAAACCCTATTTTTTCTCTTTTAATGGTGTAGAACGCATTCAAAATGTATTGACCCCTAGTCTTTGCCAAAGCACAGCAGCGCTCCATTTCATTCCATGGTCTAGTAACCGTCTCTCCATCATTGGTATGATCAATCTGAGTAAATTGCATGTGGTCAGATGTTACAATATTCTCCCAGATATCTGTCTGTATATAGCTTTAAAGGGACACTACCACTTACATAAGATGTAACTAGATAACCTGGTCATTTAAAACAAACACATACCGTATATACTCGAGTATAAGCCGAGTTTTTCAGCACATTTTTTGTGCTGAAAAATGCCTTCCTTGGCTTATATTTCAGTCAGTGTCTGGGGAAAAAAAAAAAAAAGATGTAAAACTTACCTCGTTACTGCTCCGTCTCCCGGTGCTTTTTTTAAAAACAAACTTTATTGATCCGCGCGGCTGGAGGGGAGTTTACAACGCTTCCCTCACAGCCACGGACCTTCAGAGCACGGGGAGACGGAGCAGGAAAGAGGTAAGTACTGGGGTCTGGGGAAGGGGGGGAGGAGGGTGGCATAACGAGCATACTAAGGGGCAATATCCTGGAATATTAAATGGCATATTGGGGGCAATATCCTGGCATATTAAAATGGCATATTGGGGGCAATATCCTGGAATATTAAATGGCATATTGGGGGCAATATCCTGGCATATTAAATGACATATTGGGGGCAATATCGTGGAATATTAAATGGCAGATTGGGGGCAATATTTACCAGTAGCTGCCTCATTTCCCACCCTAGGCTTATACTCGAGTCAATATTTTTTCCCAGTTCTTTGTGGTAAAATTAGGTGCCTCGGCTTATATTCGGGTCGCCTTATACTCGAGTATATACAGTATATAAATCATTTCCAATCATATGGTTTTTTTTTAGGTGTTTATCTCCTGGCTCCATTTTGTGAATATTTGCCATGATGCAACATCGTCCAAAATCTTCCAGCCAGTCTCACTTTACAACTGTGGCCAAAGCCTGCATGATAATGTCATAAGATGCTCCTGTGTATCATAGTAGGCAGGACTAGGTGGCTGTGTAAAACTTTTTTTTAACTGCCTTCCAACACAAAGAGAGGAGATTAACCTGATCAAACAGGATCACAACGCCCCCTTGTGATGTAATAGTTACATTACCCTCCCATTCAATGGAAGTCTATGATCAGAAGTCTCACTTATAGACTGCATTCTGTATCCCCAGCCCCAAAGTTAAAAATTTGTGCTGTAAATTCACTAGGGGCTGGCACCCAAAAACACTATATTTCACAAAATGGCGGTGCCCAGTCACACTTGTTTAGTTACATATTTTATTAACCCCTTCCCGACCTTATGACGAGTTAACTCGTCATAAGAGCCGCAGCACTAGCGACCTTATGACGAGTTAACTTGTCATGCAGTCTAGCCGGCGGTGGCCTCCGTGCGCACCGCCAGCTAGTCTGCAACGGGTCCAGGACTAAGCCTCGCACCCAAAGCAAAGCTCCTGGACCCGATCGGTGCATTTCCGGGCATGTGACCGCGGTGATAACGTGATCACCGCAATAACATGCAAATTAGATGGCACACTGACTTTGCCTCTAATTCACTCTCTGTGCTTCACATTCTTATAGTGAAGCACAGAGAGTGACCTGTAAGTAAAAATAAATTAATAACATACACAGAGGTTAAAAAAAATGAACCCTTTCATTGCTGATCACAGTTTTTAACTGTGATCAGTTTCCTTCCACTTTATGGCCCTCATTTAGTTTTTTTTAACAGATTTTTTTTATTTTTACAATTTATAAAGTTTTTTTTTAATAAATAAAGGTAATTTTAATATATTTATTTAATAAAATTTAACCCCTGCATGCCTGTTGCATGATTTTTACTGATCTGACATCGCACTCTTCAGAGTTTTTTTCTGTCTTTTTTGTTATGGGGGGTTTGGGAACCAATATTTTTCTTTTTTATTAGTTAGTTAATTAGGGGGGATAAGTGGGTTAGTGTTGCACTAGTTATGTAGCTTATTATTGGGAAAATAATGGGGGAAAACTTTTTTTTCCTCAAACATTTCCTCTTTTATATGTATTTTTTAATACTAAAATGTAAATCATTTTTATGTATAGGGTATCAAAAGAAAGCTCTAACTGTCCTTTAAAAAACAACATATAACTTGTATGGGTGCGTTAAATGAGAGAGAGGAAAATTATGTTTCAAAAACCGCGTATTAAAAATTGAAAAACGCTCTGGTCCTTGGCCCAGGAAAATCCCTGGTCGTTAAAGGGTTAAGCACAGTCACATAACAAAAACAAGACATATTTCAAATCAATAATACAAAATAAAACCTTTTCATTTTTTGGTGGGAGTGTCCCTTTTAAGTCAGTATATCTGCTAAGTGAAGAGCTGTAATCCTCTTATTTCTTTTTAATAATACAATCATTTTTTGTTGATATGTGATTTGTCCTGATGAGAACTATTTATTCAAATCGGATTCAGGTCTATACATGTTTATTTTCAAGAGTTTATTTTTTGCCTCACAACAGGAGCTGACAACGTCTCAGAAGAGTGGTGGTAACCTGCTCCAGATGATGTATGAAAAACCTGAAAGGTGGTCCTTCACATTTCAGTCCTATGCTTGCCTGAGCCGCATCCGAGCCCAGCTTAAAGCTTTCAATGGCAAGCTCAAAGAAGCGGAGAATCCTGTGCTCTTTTTTGAACGTTCTGTGTATAGTGATAGGTAAGGTGGCATTTCAATGGATTAAGAAATACCTTTAAGGTAGACAAACCCAGACCAAACTTCTCATCATTGGATATGTTTATAGGAATGCCCTTTTCAGCTTTTACTTTTCTTCCATGTGCAGCATATATAAATGACTTTAACTCTAACTTACTTATAAATATTTTAATTCCCACGTTGAATGCCTGCTTTGACAGACATGGCTTGTAAACCAGTTCAGTAGAAGGTTGTCCAACATTTTGGCCCAAGTGTTAATTACGCCAAAGTCTATGTGATCAACCCATAGGTTATGGTACATTATATTATTAAGTTTAGGTTGTCCTAAATGCATTAATCTTGACCGGACATCCCCAGCAAAATGTTAAATCTGGTCACAAAAGACAAATCTGGGAGAACCACAATATCTTTATATGGACCATATAGTTTTTTTTTCTCTCTGCTAGACCTTCGTATTCATTCTTTTAACCTGTGTCTATGACAGGGCTTGACGAATTTAATTTAGTTTTAGGAGCCAGATAAAAAATTTAGGAGCCAGACAACGGCACATCACAATATCATAAACGCACGGAGACAGTCGCATACACCCACCTCATATACACAGCCAGTTACATTCACACACGCCACATACAGTCAGTTACATTCACACACACACACCACATACAGCCAGTTACATTCACACATACATCCACACCACATACAGCCAGTTACATTCACACATACATCCACACCACATACAGCCAGTTACATTCACACATACATCCACAGCCAGTTACATTCACACATACATCCACAGCCAGTTACATTCACACATACATCCACAGCCAGTTACATTCACACATACATCCACAGCCAGTTACATTCACACATACATACATAGCCAGTTACATTCACACATACATACATAGCCAGTTACATTCACTCATACATACATAGCCAGTTACATTCACACATACATACATACATACATACATACATAGCCAGTTACATTCACACATACATACATAGCCAGTTACATTTACTCATACATACATACATACATAGCCAGTTACATTCACTCATACATACATAGCCAGTTACATTCACTCATACATACATAGCCAGTTACATTCACACATACATACATAGCCAGTTACATTCACTCATACATACATACATACATAGCCAGTTACATTTACACATACATACATAGCCAGTTACATTCACTCATACATACACAGCCAGTTACATTCACTCATACATACACAGCCAGTTACATTCACTCATACATACACACAGACCAAAGAACAAAAATGTATTTCTTAGGGTGTCCTCCCTCCCTGCTGCTTACCTCATTGCAGGGGAGGGGGACATTCATGCTGGAGCCCGATCTTCTTTTGGTTCCTGCTAAGTGCCGTGTTGCCACGTGACAATCGGCACTACAACGTGTTGCGCGAGGGGGCGGAGCTTACAGTCTGTGTGATCCGCACAGACTTTCTCCCCTCGCGCTGAAAGTAAAACGGATGGCAAAACAAACAAGATTCCTGGGCTTGTGAAGCCTATGGCAAAGTTCAATGGAATCACCATGACCTTCCAAAGATATACCCAGAGCTTTGCAATGTCGGCACAACTTTCTAGAGTTCTTTAGGAGCCTCCCTCTCAGGAAAGAAACAGAACCTCAAATGATTCCTTCTACTTCTATCCTCCAAACCACAGCAAATTTTGGCTTCTAATTGCATAATCTTCTGATCCGTATCGGCCCAACCATCTGTAAGCTTTTTGATCTGAAATACGCAATTAGCAAAATTGTCTCACAGTGCCTCAATTTTTCTAGCTGGAGCATTAAGCTCTATTATAATATCTTTAGACACTTCCATTTTCAAATCCTATGTCATGACTTTCATACTAGTAATAGTTATTTATCTTTGTAACTAATGGCTTCCGAAACCCTAATAGTTAGAAGAGGAGTCTGAGATGGATTTAGCCTGGGTAGTAGTTGCTTGGGGTGAAAAAAGTTCAACATTATTATTATTTTTTTATCATAGCTTTCTATGATAGTTAACTGATAGTTTAACAGGTCAAGAGAGATCCAGTACTGCTCAAATGATATTATTTAACAAATCAATTTTTCAGCAGCTTTGTTTCGCCAGATAGCTGGTATACCGCTGATCTCCTTTGAGCTTTTGTCTCAAGCAGCTTAGAAACACTCCAAAAGGTATCCAACCTTCTGTGGGACAATTCTCACAAGGTACGGGGAGATTACCTTTTCATCCAAATCTCTCTGCCTAAGGCATTTTCAGGCTCTAACGCAGACATGATCGGCTTAGAAGTTGGAAAGTCTGTACCCGCCTTCAAACCACGCACTGGTAAACGTATTTACCCATGCATTTTAATTTTGACCTCTCTTACAAATAAATACAAAACTGTATTACAGTGTTAGTTGACCCTTGTTAAAAGAGAACTGTAGAAAAAGATTCTGTTTGATAGAAAGTTTGCATAAGGCAAAGACTTTTTAAGTAGAAATGCTTTGATGAAAAAAATACAAATGAAGTACCTTATTCACACCCTTTCCCTCTGTATAGCGCTAGCAGAAGAAGAAAGATTCAATTTTTGTAAAGCAAAATAATGTCATAGTTTATGTCCTGCAAAGGTTTAATGCAAATGACCAGACACATTTTCTTTCCAGGTATATATTTGCATCAAATCTGTATGAGGCAGAGTGCATGAATGAAACTGAATGGACAGTTTACCAGGACTGGCATGAATGGATGAATAATCAATTTGGAGCTGATCTTGAATTAGATGGAATCATTTATCTCCGAGCTGCTCCCGAGGTAATTGTGACAAGTGTAACGCCACCCTAGAGTATAGAGTTGCCCAAAATACATCTTTCAAATGTTAATGCATATTAAAGTACATTGAAAGTATTTTACAATGCATATTTTGCATTGTTTAAAATATGAAAATCTTACACTTACATGAATTTGTGAAATTACAGCAGTTTTCAAGAATCTAGGACTGCCCACACTAGCTGAGTAAAAAACAATTTCCTTTCCATTCAAATACATTTCAAACTTAAGGCCAAAGTAGTTGATTTGGAAAAATTCCCCCATTCAGCTGCATTTTCCAATAGCTACATTGGCCTATAGTTTGAAATTCCCATCTCAATTCCCTTCAATTATTTCTTTATTGAGTAGACCCTTAAAGGGACATTGAACCTTGTTTAGCAAAACATGTCCTGGGACTTTTAAGTAAACCCGACGTGTATCTTAATAGATACACGCAGGTTTACTATCTCCTGTGTCTCACATGCGAGACACCGCAGTTCCCGGTTGTCGCCTGCTGACAACAACCGCATGCATACAGCCAGTTAGAGTGGGGGCTTGCCTATGAAAGCATGGCAGCTGTCGGTCAGAGGATAAACTGACATGTACTATCAAAAGTACACGCAGATTATCCTCACAATAGAAACAACTAACATTTTTTTAGTGTTCCTTTAAGCCTGCATATGCAGAATTGTCATGACCTAAATGGATGCAAAAAATACAGATAAAACTTTCACTTCTTCCTCAATGTATGAAAAGTGTGCAGTAAAGCTGGAAAGTAAAAACAGGAAAATACATAATTTGTCACAAAACTGTATATGTAAGTTTAGCTAAACAGTAAACAGTGCCATAGAGAATGCTGTATTACCAGATAAATCTATTGATTTGCGTATGTTTACTCAACTATTATTTGTAAAGTGTAACACATTCAACTACTTTTATCCAAATTCCTGTATTAATATCCAGTTTTCATCCTCTTTTCTTACCCTTGCAGAAGTGTTTAAACCGAATTTATTCCCGTGGAAGGGAAGAGGAACAAGGAATTCCAATGGAGTATATGGAAAAGCTTCACTACAAACATGAGTGTTGGCTTCATCACAGGACCATGAGGTTGGTGGGATCCCTGCTCCTGTTAGCTGATTTTGTGAATTTGTCTGAAACATTTTCAGGCAATCTGAATGAATAGGATGCTAGAAGGCCTTTAAGAGTAACAAATAGCAAAAGTGTTAAAAGAAGGAAAACTACCACAACAAGGGCATAGTCTTAAATTAGAGGGGCAAAGCTTTAACAGTAATATCGGTAAGTATTACTTTACTTTGAGGGTAGTAGGTGCATGGAATAGCGGAAGTGGTAGAGGTTAGCACGGTGAAGGAGTTTAAGCATGCGTAGAATAGGCATAAGTCTATAAGGCCAGGGACAAATGAAAGTATTCAGAAAATTGGGTAGAATATGTTTTTGTTTAAACCTTTTAAATTACTTTTTGTATGCTGTTTGCTCTGCTACACTAGGCTGTAATTAAATTAAATAGTTTGGAAAAAGTGACAAAACAAATACCCTACTGATTAATCAAGAGAACATTTTAATAATTATGTGTATTATATTTATGAAAATATTCTGTGTTGGACTGGGATGGTGTGTTACATGTGCTGCCAAATATAAGAGTTTCAACCAAAGCATCATAGAACTTTGACCCTGCTTGTCTACAAATGGCTGCAGTCTCAAGTTTAGAACATGAATGTAGATACAGATGCTAATTGTATTAATAAAAAGAAAAAACACAGTTCCATTTTTGTGGTAGTGCTGCTGTTGACTGTATTGTAAACTACAGATTGCTGTAGAACGTTGTTTAGCACTAATAATAGTGCAAGCTGCAGAGGTTTACAAAAGTAGATGACAGCCTGTCGGAAGAGTGCAAGGATTTCAGTCCTGGTTGCCTGGCAGTTTAGGTGCACTGCTTGCATGCTAATGGTAGTGCATTAACCACCTTGTTTTCTCACCATTATGTCCTCATTTTTAAAGGATGGATGCTGAATACTTGCAAGAAATCCCCATCCTGACATTGGATGTGAATGAAGATTTTAAAGATGATAAAGAAAAGCAAGAAAACTTGGTGGAAAAGGTAAACTTCCTTATTACTATTATTTTCGTCATATAATGTCATGTCTAAATGACTTCTCAACCATTCTAATGTAACTTGTTCCCATGGCTTGTAAAGTACAAATTAAATTGCTTCGGGGCTATTTAAGTTTATTGGTTACAAAGTTCTACAGCAGGATCACCAGTGTCCGTGGCATGTAGAGAACCAGCTCAAGAGCAGATAAAGGTCAGGTTGTAAATGTTCCCAGTAGACGCCAACTCCCAGATGGAAATATGAGACACCAATTATATGTGCCATAATTCTTGTCTACTCCTATGTATAAATGTATTTCCGCCAGAAAAAAAGCCACTGTGCACCTGTTGCACCAAAAAAAAAAGTGATCCAATTATTGTTTAAGAATTCTGTCACAGGCTATATATAATAAGTCACAAAATTGTGCTTATTTTAGATCACTTTTTTTTAGACTACAATGCCCCCTCCTACTAATCTACCATTATCTGCACTGAACAAAAGTCATATACTGAGAATAATTCTTATGTATAAAATCCAATCTGACAGTTTTATACATACCGTGGTAGAGTGAATAAGTTGGCAAAACTGCAAATATTTTTATTGTGTTATTTCCCCTGTTGTTTTGTTCATTGCATTGCATATTTTACTGTGCATTTGCATTTTGTCTTTATTTAAAAATAGCAGGTTATCCTAAAATATCTGTTTCAGCTTTAACTAAATAAGCTCACATTAATAAAGTGACTATTGAGGCAAAAAGATGATCATTATTGGTCATTCAAAGTGGGTTACCATAGGCTCAATCCGCTTATTGTGGTCTGTTTCCGGTGATCCAAAGGCACTCTGGTTTCAGACTGATGTATGGTAAAAAATAGTAGTACTTTTATTTCAGATCTATAGACCATTAAAAACATTCAAGTAAAAAGAAACTAGACATACAAGTACAAAAAACAACCTTGGAGATCCAGATTGAAAACGATAACATACTCACTGGTGATCGGTTGTAGGCCAACACTTAACACCTTCGCGACAATGGACGTGTCAGGCATGTTCAGCTGGAAACTTCGTTGCCGACAATGTATGTGCCTGACACGTCCTGCGGTGGAACAAATGATCGCGAAAACCGCTCTGACGATGCTGCTCTAGTGCCGCAATGTCGAGGAATTAGGCAGCACCAAAATTTCAGTTCTGGGGCATCCCTGATCGCTCCATGGAGTGATTGTGGGCGCCATATTGGCGTAGCAGCATGCTCCTCCAATATGGCTGCTGCCCTCTTGTGGTTAGAGCATTGGAAGTGAAAAATTAACTTTTGTCGAACTCTGATGCTGTTGCTTGACTGCCCCTAGAGGCAGCAACATTGCAAAAAAAAAAGAAAACTTAATTAGTTAAAATCTAGGGTTAGGGTAAGAATAGTTGTTAGGGTTATAATTAAATTAGGGTTAGCATAAGGGATAGGGTTACAATTAAATGAAAATTAGAATATATTATGGGTTAGCACAAAGGTTATAGTTGGGGTTAAGTTTAGGGTTAGGGTTACATTTAGGGTTCCAGTTGGGGTCAAAAGGTCACTGTAGGAAAAAAACCAAAAAGCACTATTTTTCGTGTTTGCCCTATAACTGTCAAAAAACTGCAGAAAAACTTGGAAAGATGCATATTTCTGAACTTGGGACAAAATTTAGAAACTAAAGTCAAAGTTAGAAAAAGTTTTTTTTTTTATTTTTTTACATTTTTCATAATATTTTTTGATTTTTTGTTGTTGTTGTAAATTAGAAGATATGATGAACATAATGGTCTCTAATGAAAGTACTTCTAATAACGATAAAAACAAAACAAACACCCCACAAATGTAAAAACAGCCCTTGTTACCAAGGGAAAGACCAGGTCAAAAGGTCTTGTCACTAAGGGATTAATGCGTACTTGTATGTCTATTTTCCTTTTACTTGACTGATGATCACTGTTGACCTTATTTGCGCAGGCCTACCCAGAATACCTTGCAGTGGTGGTAGCATAGTGAATTTAGGATTTCTGTTGGAGAAACAAGTATTTTGACTTGTCTGGCATCTGTAGATTTGTGTTAAATAATGCCTCTGTTACTCAATTATGAAAATAGTGATGACTTACACAGCATAGTAAATGAATTGAGCAGTAAAACGAAATTACACTAGGTGGCAGTATTGGACTTTTTATAGTTAATTCAAGCAAGCATAGTTGTCTGATGTAATAAGTGTTTGATAAAAAGCACACAGGGCTTTATACAATTACACAACTGATAACATTTTATGCCTGAAAGGAATGTGTGACGTTTATCAACAATAAGAGGCAAAGGTAAACTCCTGAAAAGCCAGTTTCCTTTGTTTGTTTTATCATGTGTAGTAAAATCTTTCCATATCCCTTTTCTTGCAGGTTAAAGAATTCTTGAGCACTTTATAGCATTGGACAAGGGCAGACTGGCATGCCTCTATAAGGCTTGTTAAAGAACGTTTGGCCTGCAACATTTGTATGACAATTTGCTTTTTTTTTTTTTTTAAGGCTTTTATACTCTGTGTAAATTTACAAGTAATGTTTGAAATAGAAAAACTTGAACATAATATATTTTTACGTTTTATACTTGATCAGTTTTCAAAAAAGATGGCATTGCAACCTTTCACAGTATTTCATTCTGCTGTATGTTCATAACTGAAATATAGGACATTTGTGTAAATGTGTGTGCAGTATATCCACTTCTAGCTTAACTTTTCTGCCTCCCTCCCAGAATGCCTCCTGTTCACAGTTTGGCATGCAGAATTCAGTGCGTGGCGATGAACAGATACGAAAAAAGGGCATTAAATCAGACAGCTGCCAGTAGCTTGGACAGCAGGACAGTGGATTGCTTTCCTCCAATGGCTTGCTCAAGTATCTGATGTTTTACAGGAGAGCTGTCACTGAAATGTACTACCCCATTAGAGTACGCACCTTAATACACACTACCAGGACGGTGTGAATAAGAATTTGCTTTAATTAAAATATCTGTTCATACGTAATATGTACATAACCTTATTTTTGAAATGGAAAGCAAGGAAAGTAATTATGTTGATACTTCAAGGACACTGAAACAAAACTGTTTTATTTTGCTACGCCAGAGCAAAGTACAGTATTAAAATATGCTTTTAAAAATGAAATCTAAAATGGAATCCCGCTATTTAATTGGCAGCAAACACATTATTGCATGGCATCTTATGCAAGAACTCATTTATGTAACATAACATTGCCATGTCTCTGCTTTAGCCCCTTTTTTGTCATTTCTGTTTATCTTTTGCATGTAGACAGAAAAAAAAAATAATGCTTCCTTTCGATACCATATTTATTTTGAAAAACCTTAGTTTTATATGAACTTAAAATTCTTCATGCCACTTGTTTAATATTATCACATGATATGCTAGTACTGTCACCGCAGTCTGTTAATCATGATTCTTTTATAAATTAAATGTATAATTTAAAATTGTATTGAATAAAATGAAGTACGTGACTGGCATTTTACCCAGCATGTGTTTTTGTGAGTGTCCATTTAATCAATTCCAGCCTTGAAATATATATATTTTTAAACTAAGAAATCTTAAGTAAAACTTAAGTTTCCCTATTGTAGGTGTGGACACGTATTGACATGGTTTATTTTTAATTGCCGGTAACTCTTAAATCTGTAATTCACTACACCAATTTAAACTATTAGATTTAGTTATTAAAACTTGTTAACTTGTGTTTTTTGTTAGTTTTCAGTTAATGTGTTTGACTGAAATCCAAGTGTAACATATTTGGTTTGATGTTGGAGACTATTTTATTGCAACGGCAGAGCCTTCAGAATCAGTTATTTCCCCTTGCATAGGTAAAGTAGCTATGGATGTTTAGCTGTCAAAGAAGCAAAAATAAAAATAATACTTTAGTTCCACTTTAAGTCAATACAGGAATACAAACCGGCCTATAATCGGTATTGTACTTGAGACAGTGTTTGGTAACCTCAATATCCTCTGCCAAAACTTAAAAAAGCTAATTGGAATTGCATTGTTTAGGTTTGACAATAATACAATGAAATATGAACGTTTAAAGGGAAAGAGATTTGTTAACATTTTCGTGGATTAAGAAATTTGCCAGGTGATTGTTAATGATGCTGAACTCTTATTTTGAGAGCCAATTTTGCTGTCAAAACTGAATGTGGCAGCCTTTGTTTCCTGTGGACAGAACCATTTTGTGGAAGGGAAGATCCACATGACGAAATAACTTCAAAATGACAATTTGATTTTAAATTTGCCTGAAGGTAGAAGGAGTAGCATGCCACCAAATATCATCAATCTACAGGTGCTCTCCTTTAAATAGGCAATCCAACACAGAGTTGCGCTTTTGACACCAGCCCAACATATTAAGGAGAAACAACGATATATAACTATTTGTAATATACAAATACTTTATTATGTGTAATCACCTTTTGCTTATTTTCCTTTTCATAATATTCAATAGTCAACCAGGTAACTTGGAGGTCTACTCACTAAGAGGTCATTTGAGGTGAATCTTTAATCAAGGATAAATGGGCATATGCCCTGGGACCAAGCACAAGGCAGGGGTCCTCTAAATCTGCTGCTTAAGCAGTACCGATGCGGTTTCTTTTACTTTACACATTGTCAGTTGCCAGGCTGGGTGACAGTTCACTGGTTTACATTATCAATCATTTTACTCTTTCCCAGTCTTACCACTACACCCTTCTTATTACTGTAATGCCTAGGTTCCCTTAGCTCCTGCCAACAACCATTCTTTCTCCTTCACCCCATTGGTCATTAAATCTGTCTTCTACCCTATTGGCCAGCATACTTTAGATCCCACCTTCCATCCTACTGGCCTTTCTACAATCCCTTTACCTTGTATTAGCTAGTTTCTGTTTGTTCCCTTTCTTTTATTCATGTCTCCTTTCCATCTTCCTCTATGGGAACAGATGCTGCTGCACTGTCTAGCAAGATAAGATAATATTTATTTTTAACCCCTTAGTGACCGAGTGCTATGTTGCATTTGACGTGCCTTGAAGACCAGAATTCCATTATTTTTGTCATACGTTTACTGAACTGTGAATTTCTTTCTTTGTGTTCAGTCCACCCACACAAATTATATATCATTTTTTAAAGGACAGATAGGGCTTTCATTTGATACTATTATTTTCATCATATGATATCATTTACTATTAAAAAAATAGAAAATATGATGAAAATATGCCATAAAAAACACTTTTTCCAACTTTGACCTGATTTTTTTTTTTACACAATTACAAATGGTAAAAAAGACCCCGTCTATATATTTCTACTATTTGTCCTGAGTTTAGTAATATCAATGTTTCCTTGTTTGTCTATGTTTTATTTCACGTAATAGGGCAATAAACAATATTAGTGTTTTTTTTTGTTTTCTAACCATTTTCTTCTACAGTGATTTTTTTAACCCGAACCCTAAATTTACCCCAACTCTAAATTTAATCTAACCCTAAATTGACCCCCACCCCTTAATCTAACCCTTGTAATCATCCGAACCCCCATTTAACCCTAATTATTACCCTATTTGGACCCTAACCCTAGATCTAGGTTCAGTAGATCAAGGGTTAGATTTTTCCATTTATTTATTTAATTTATTTATTTAATTAATTTTCTATTTTTACCTGTAATACCGCCTAACTGCCTGTAGGGGCAGTCAAGTAGCAGTTTCAGAGCGACGGAAGAGATTTTTTTTTTTTCTCTCTTCCGTCGCTCTCCTCTGGGCATGCTGTATCGGAGGAGCATGCTCCTCCGATACAGCACACACCCGCGATCACCGGGTGATCGCGGTGCCCAGGAGGGCACAGATTGTGTTGCATGATGCCTCGATAGAGGCATCATGCAACACTTTAACACACATAGGCAGTGATGAGCTTTCACTGCCTATGTGTGTTAGCGCGCATACGATCACATTCGCGGTGATCGTATGCGCGCGGGGGGGTCGAGGGGGGGCTGAAAGCCCTCTCAGAGACTGCTTCGGATCCGAATCAGCCTCTGAGAGTAGCTGCAGGCATGTAGCGCAACACTACATGAAAACGGAGGACGTATATATACGTCCTCATGGTCCTTAAGGACCATGCTTTTCAGGACGTATATATACGTCCACATGCGTTAAGGGGTTAAACACATTAACTTCTGTCAATCAAAGGTGGTATTATATTATTAGAAACAAAGTAGTGAGTATTGCTAATGTTTGATTAGCATTAATGTGAAATATGGTGCAGTGTGTGTGTGTTCCTCTGTCTGAGGGGGTGTGATGATACACCGAGTGAGAATTGCACATAGGCACAGAGTGTTTTCTTCTGCACATTTGGGTTACAGGTTTTCGAGGGTTGATGGGAGTGCAAGTGGCATTAAATGCTCTGTACTGTATTTTGCACCACGCTCATTCAGAGTATGACTGATCCACAGCAATACTTACGGTCTCTGTCATCCATATTTTGTGGATTGCAACTCCATGCCCAGACTTGGCTCCCTGGCTCACTGCACCTAGAGCATGGGTGGGGAACCTGTGACCCTCCAGATATTGCAGGACTACATTTCCCATACTCCTCTGCCAGCCTCTTAGCTGAAAGAGCATGGCAGAGAGGTCAGGCAAGGAGCAGTAGATCTGCATGTCAGACAAATGCAGGTGGTATTAGAAGCCAAACAATTTGATTAGGTTTCCTACAGAAGACAGATAATATAGAGAGAAAGCAGAGGGCTGAAGACTTACCCTTCTGGGATACCAATGTTAATTATAATGTAAAAATACTTTGAGACAAAACCGCATTATATATATAACTTTAATAACATATTCTTCTTTACAATACACATTTAATAAAACTCATTAATAGATGTACACTACGTCAAATAGGCATGTTCTTTTAATGCAGAGGTCAGAAAGAGAAAATAGGGAGAAAGCAGAGGGCTGACGACTGACCCTTCTGGGATACCAATGTTAATTATAATTAATAAATGTAGCTTCCTGGTCCATCCGGGATTTGTAATATATGCCTTTTAATTCCCTTTCAGGATGCTGCTAGGAATAATTTCCCTAATAACATGCCCTGGACTCACCTACTATTAATGGTATGTCCTTTTGTGCACCAGCCCTGTTTTCTGCCATAATCTATATTAAGCGTGAGCAGAGGCAGGAAAGGAGTTGTTTCTTTGATATGTTGTAGTCCAGACACCACAGTCACCTTAGGTGTACAAAACAGATTTCGCTGCAACTAGGACTAACCGCCATCTTCTCCTTTTGTTTCTGTGTGCTGCATTTGAAATAAACAAGTTTTAGAGAGCTATGATTCCTACACGTTTTATTCCATCTGTTTACGACAAGTTCCAGTGCAGTTGCTACTCATATTATACACCAGGTTAAGATCAGTACTAAACTGAACACCTTTTCAGAAGAACAATGCGGATAAGACATAAATCTGCAAAATAGTTAATCTATTAATCCTTCTCTTGATTTTTCAGTCATTGCCAATGATCAAGTGAGCGCGAAATGCGTCTGGAGTTTTACCCTCCTCATGAAGTTATGAGGGCCTCTCTTCTCTGCTATATGTGTCTGCATTTTGTGATACCTGCAATAAAAAAATCAAGAAAATTATTAATAATTGAACAATTTTGCAAATTTGTATCTACTCACTGTTCTTCTGGTAAGGAGTTCAGCCAACTTCCACTAATCTATGTACATTTATGCTGTTTGGCTGGAACTCCGAGGGTGTACCTTCTTGCCGGGCTCAATGTCTTTGTGATTGCTTCAACTCTGATGTTCTCTGTAAGTTTAGGATCACTACCTGAGATCTGTACAAAAGAGATACGTACATCATCAAAGAGTTAAGAGCACCTCATGGCCACATGGGAAAAGTGGTTCATGAAAATACTTTGAGACAAAACCAGATTATATATTTAACTTTAATTACATATTGTTCTTTACAATACACATTTAATAATACTCATTAATAGACGTACACTACGTCAAATAGCTGTGTTCTTATAATGCAGAGGTCAAACTGTGGCTTGGTTTGCCACCCAGCCAGTATATTTTGTATCACTAATCTGTTTTCCTTATTAGTGATCATTAGTTAAAACACCCTGTTACAAAGCATTTTGCAGTGTGTTTCACTTGTAGTTTAAGAGACAAACTCTAGAGGGTGCTATAGACTTAGTTTTTCACACTGTAACAGGATATAACTAGAATGCACAAAAGTGTTGCTCAATAACATAGTTATTTATATTATGTTGCTATAAATGTCTATGGTGATGTCTCTAGGTATAGCCTCTGTGTGGGGAAACGTATCAGAACTTTCAGCTTTTCTTTTTGGTAATTACCATACACAAACAATAAACTGATCTGAACATTTTTAATAGTTGGTGATAATTAAAGGTGCAGTTCAACTTTTTTTTACCATTTTGTGTAGATGCTGCACAAAAGAACTACTTACCTATTAAAATAACTTTGAGGAGCGCTAACTAACATTGAAATCAAGGAATTGTGTTACCTGCATATAAGGTTCAATGTAAGTTTAGTAGAACTTTAATCATGCGTTTGTTTTTGCATGTTTAATTATGCAATAATCTTGGCTTAACTGATCATGAAAATTAAAGTTAGTAGGAATAGCACTGAATATATGTGACATTGCTGTCATGCGCAGGTGCGTCCCCCTACCTCTCCATGTTACGCACATGCGTGCAAACCTACTCCCATGGTACAGTAGGGATGCCCATATCAAGGTAAATAAGAATATCTGTGAGAGATTGTTTACAAAATGCAATCAGTGTAAAAAATAAATATACAAAATGAATTACTGCATAATTTCTTTTTGTAAGCGTAAACTTTATTAAGCATTAACTATTTTTTTTCCATCCTTGAAAAAGTGATTTTGGTTATTCTTTTTTTTAATCAAAAGTAAGTACCAAATGTTTCCTATGATATTGAAGCATACAAACGAGCTGAAGTTTAGGCCAGATCCATTTTGATCTTATGAATGTGTAATCATGTCCAAGATTTGTTTTCCACGACCACAGAGAAAAAGCAGAAGAGCGATTTACAGAAATCTTTTCAAAAGTTGAAGAATTAGCAGAAAAATGGAATGTTGTACTTTCTATTCTAGACTGTGGCCAGGAAATAACTATAGTTACACTGTTTGAGGAGAGTTCCCATCCCCCAGAGTCCTACAATAGTTCTCTAGATACACACATCGAATACATGGCATGGCGGCTGGACTATAGCATATAATATATGATTTAGGGAAGTTGACTATACCCATAGAATATACACATCTACACACAAAAACAACTTGCTTACATAAAATTCAGGGGGTAAATGAAAGGATGCCCTTGTTGTTTGAAATGAGTGACCCTTCTAGAAATGTGAGTAGTGAGAGAAGATAAAAAAATGTTAACATCCATACCTGTAGGCTTCTGTTAACCGTGATGCCCTGGCCATTTTATTTGAATTACTGCTACCTGCAATGTCTAATGATCTGATTCCTCACCAGGTTATAACACCATCGGTAGAATTTGTTCAATTCTCAGGGTTGCAGGTTCAATTCCAGGGGGTAGTAGTAACACCCAGGACATCCTTGAAAACCAGAGAGTGCACCCTTCCTTTTTAATATTTTTATTATTATTATTATTATTATTATTATGTCTTTCACCCAAGTTTCTACAGTCCTTCTTCTTGGCTATTAACCAACTATTACCAAAAACCATAGGCAGTAGCTTGATTGGTCCACTGACATCTAGACACCGCGATACTTGGATTACCACCGATATAATTGATAGACAAGCTAAAATGAATCTTGAGCCCAATCATGAGTACATTTCATACTATAAGTCATGCTATAAGATGGATACACACATTTAATTTGCCAGCATTTAGGAAGATCCTCAATGTCAATGAAGATCACTTTTCTTTTGTGATCACTGGTAAATTACAATCAAGCAGTGATTGCTGTAACAAGCTGGCTATAAAATATGTTACATATATTGCTGAGCATGATCTACTGTGTCTGCAATCAAATGGTTAATGGGCAGTGAGGCCGAGAATAGCAACTATACTAAAACAGATGTAGGTTGTGAGTGTCAGATAGAAGGTGCTGATTACTAAAATAAAAAAGCTTCTAACTTCTAACTCTGACCAATAACTGCATTTCCCAGCTTACTATAAACCCCTTCAGTGCCAAAAAGAACACAAACCTTCACCTTTATAAAACTCTGGTACAACCGTTCTGGTGAAAATTCCTAAAACAGGTATAAACTGTAGGAATAATTGGTTTCCATGGTGACTGTCAGGGGAGAGCTAGCATGGATGCAGGGGGCAAATACCCCCTGGCTGCTCTCTCACTTGTTTCAAAGGGGTGCGACATCACTACTTTTAACTTCTTAATGCCCCTGTGCATAGCACCTTTTTATTTTTTTCTGCTTTGTCTCGCTACCAATCTCTGTGCCTGTATCTGCCTTGTCTGTCTTTCTCTTATGATAATGGGTAGGCCGATGAAGTTGCTCCATGGGCTCCTAATTTGTCCCTCCCCCACCTGGACCACAAGTTGCCAGCCCTCCCCCAGTGACTTCTCCACTTTTAGAACATTGTTGCAAAATTGACCCCCAAGTTTGTTAAAATAACCCCCACAGTGCTTTACAATGCATTACATTACTTCTGCAGCACACAAAGCGTTAAGTAAATCCCATAAGCTCCCTTTGGGTATTTTTAAAGCAGTTTGAAAGGTAGTGTAATGTGTTGATCCACTTGTTGGCACTTAAAGAGTTAAGAGATTTGGTAGTAAGTTCCTTGGCATGCTGGCATTTGGCAAGCTCTCCTCTGCGCTGTTTGCTTTAGTAGCAAGTCATTCAAAATATTTATAGAAAAGGTTATTACAAACAACTTTCCCTTGCCAGGTCACATACATTAACATATTAATGAATACTTTCTAAAATGAGGTGAATTTGGGGTGTTGACAAAAAGTGACCTATAGGATTAATGCTGTGCTGTGTGGCATGCCCAAGAATCAGTGCCAGAAGGCTTCACGCTCTGTTCGCAGCTGCTTGGTCTCTCTGTCAAAATATTAAATGCACGGATAATATTAATCCCAAACCTCAGTCATCTACAACTGTCAGACTTGATATCAGCTGTTGAATGCAGCCAGTAGGGTGGGTCATCATAGGATCAAACAGCCATCAGTTTCAGGATCTTAGCAAAACAGAGTGGAGACCACTATAGCTTTAATAGTGCTAAGGGATGTATAGCAGGCCTATTTCAGCTAGCTGCTTGTAGTTTAGGAGACACAGTCTACAATGAAATTAACCTTTTTATCTGTCTACATTACAGACTTCAAATGCTTATCATGAATTGAAGCAGCTTTTTGGCATGCAATTGAATACAAAGTGAGCACAAGTCAGAAAACTGCCATTAGTTAAAGATATATTATATAAATAAGAATTGCTGTGTGATGTGCTTCCCATCCCTCTGACATTTAAATGTTTAAAACTAGATTCAGGGCCACCATCAGAGGGGTGCAACTATTACAGTTGAAAGAGGCACAGCTGTACTGGGGGGCCCATCCTGCTATTCTCCCTCTGTTTCTGTGATCTGCCATGTCTGACCCCTGGAGACAACAGGCATTGCGAATGCGATTTGGACCATGGATTTGCAGTCCAGAATCCCGAAAAGCAAGACAGAGATACATTTTCTAAGCAAAGCGGGACAGTTAGGGGGTGTGCAATCCCCCTATCCACCCATTGTCCCTCTCACCACCATTCCCACTATCCTCCCAGAGTCCTTCTCATCCACCATCCCCACTATACCTTCAGTGTTACTCAATGCAAATGGCAAATGGGCAAAATAACTGGGAAATTATGGGCAGAATAACACTGGCAACACTCCTAATTCAAGACCCTTTGAGATCATTGTCTTGATGAGACCCAATAGACATGGAGAAATCTTACAGTGAGATAAAAGCCTTGTGGATGCCATATACTTATGGTTCCGTGCAGTACCTATATCTAATGGGCATTGCATAATTGGGATTTAGGTTTCATTTAAAGTTCATCCAGATCTTTTCTGATTATACTTTTACCTGTATTTTTTTTTTTTTTTATAGTTTATTCCAAATATATCACAAATTATTTTGTGTAGTATGACTAATATTTCTGCTTCTTTCAGATATACTGTGAAATATTTCAATGCTACCTCTCTGATTTGCATATAAAGTAATGTGGTATCCAGCGCCACCACCTGGAATTTCAGGGCCCCTTACTGAACACATTTTCTGGAACCCCTCCCCCCCCCCCCCCCAGAAAATATCTCCCACTTGCCCCACTTACCCTCACAGGCATGTTATCCCGGTCTAATGTAATGGGTGGTTGGGAGCATTTGGTCAATATGCCAGTAATATTTTTGCCACTCAATATGCCAGTAATATTTTGCCATTCAAAATGCCAGTATTTTGCCCCTCAATATGCCAGTATTTTGCCATTTAATATGCCAGTATTTTGCCCCTCAATATGCCATTCTTTTCCCATTTAATATGCCAGTATTTTTCCCCTCAATATGCCATTTAATATGCCAGTATTTTGTCCCTCAATATGTCATTTAATATGCCAGTATTTTGCCCCTCAATATGCCATTCTTTTGCCAGTTAATATGCCAGTATTTTGCCCCTCAATATGCCAGGATTTTGCCCCTCAATATGCAAGGATTATGCCATTTAATATGCCAGGATAAGGCCAATTAATATGCAAGGATAATGCCCCTCAATATGCCAGGATTGTGCCCCTCAATATGCTCGTTAATTGCCACCCTCCTCCCCCTTCCCCAGTACTTACCTCCTTGCTGCTATGCAGGTCCACGGCTGTGAGGGAAGCGTTGTGCGCTCCTCTCCAGCCGCGCGGCTTCAATAAAGTTTGTTAAAAAAAAAAGGCTTTTTTTTAAAAACAAACTTTATTGAAGCCGCGCGGATGGAGGGGAGCGCTCAGCGCTTCCCTCACAGCCTCGGACCGGTTTAAGAGAGGGGGATTTTTTTTTCTTGTCGCGAACCGGGCCCGCCACACCCGGGACGCCAGTATCGCCCGTCAACCCCTGATGGCGGGCCTGGTGGTATCTTCCAGGGAAAAATGTACATACAGGGAGACCTGTGTCCTTGACAAGGTCTGTGAAGGTCAATAGAACAACATTACACTGTCACAAAGTCCTGTACATGTCCACCATGAACAATAATTTTTCTTACCTCCGGTATCTTCCAGATAAGGGAAGTGAAGATGTGAGTCAACAGAATCTCTCTAAATAAAAAAAGGACTCTAAGCTTCAGAACAGCAAGAGACCAACTTAAGTCTTTGACTTTCTTACCTAATTAATTAAGACAACTTTAACTACACGGGTTTCCGTACCCTATTGGTCTTGCACCAAGAAACTGAAAGCTCAGCTGAGTATCTCATTATATAATTTAATTTTAGTCAACACGTCTGTGTCCTAGACTCTTATAAATATAACGCTTCATTAAATTCATTAAATCAACTCTCAGCTTGAGATTGCATGTGATGATAATCAAGGTGTGTTGTGCTCTAGGAAAAGGTGTTTTACTCTAGTAAAAATTAACTCTATTGTAAGCAATGAGCGCTGCTGAATTTCACCTCTAGAGAAACTAAAAGATCAATGTTTAAAAATTAATTTTGAAAAATCTCAGCAAGGCAAATATTACTAATATGGAAAGATAAGGTAGTTAATCTACTGTTGGAATAACAAACATGCATTAAAGAGAAACTTGGTAGGTTGCCATCTCATTGTAGGGCTTTTAGTAAATATGTATTATACAAAAAAGAAAGTGAGATACGGTAGTTCTTAAAGGAAATAATAATAATCACAGGAGCATTTTGGAGGTAGTTACTGGGATACTTCAACAAGTGAAGTAATTAGAAATATTTGGACCTTATTTATGAAACATTATGACACCCAACTGAAAAAAAATTCACTTCGCCTTATTATTTTCTATTCCATGTAGTAGTCCGCTCTCCTCTATGCTGTTGTGGCAGTATTGGATGAGTTTTGACACTATAGCTCTTGTCAACTAAACTTCCCATGATGCTTAGCTAGCCAAGATGCTGATGGAACATCATGGGCCTTGTAGACTACAGCTAACCTTTGACACATTTGCTTATTTTAAACTTCCCTTTACACTCAGACAAAACTAAGTCACTTACTTCACAACAGCTTGACCATCAAAAGCTGTAATCTAGTGTAGACTGGCTCCTATGTTGCTTAGCCCGACCCCAGCATGATACATGTTGCTTAGCCCGACCCCAGCATGATACTGCAGAGCAGCTGGACAGCAAAGTTTGTTTTCTTCTATAGATCCAACATGCAGAGTTAATTTTGACGGCAAATTTTGATTTAGTTTTAGTCATACCCTTTTGACTAAAATACCATTTTAATTTAGTCGTGTTTTTGTCATCTGAATTGTTATAGTTTTTGTCTAGTTTTCGTTTACTTAATCTCCAGCAATGAACAGGTACGAGAAGGCTGTTACAGTGTTATGTTAACACTGAGATGGGAGGCCAAACACTCATGTGACATTACCCGGCGAATCCAGTTCGCAGGGCGCTGTTAAATGGGGGCAGACAGGCACAGGGAGGCTGTGTCTCAGCCAATCCAGCTGCAGATAGAGTCAGGGAACTGGACATTGGCAGAGATCCATGGAAGCTATAATAGGTAAATGCAATAGTCCCTCCCTGACGAAAATTGCAATTCTAACAGGATGAATAGTTATCTTCCTTAAAGAAGTGGGTTTTGAGAGACTTTTTAAAGATTGAGAAAGAGGGAGTGAGCTGGATGCTCTGGGCATGGGAGTTCCACAGAGAGCTGGCAGCTTGGACAAAATCTTGCAGGTGGAAGTGAGAAGAGGTGATGAGGTTGGAGGAGAACCTAAGACCATTTGAGAAGCACAGGGGTCACGTAATATAGTAATGAGGGAGGTGATGTAGGTTAAAGATAGACTTTTTCCCCTAGAGCAAATGGGAAGCCAGTGGATTGAAGAGGAGCTGCTGAGTCTGAACTATGGGTGAGAAATATGAGCCTGGATGAGTTTTCCTAAGGAGGAGGTGTACATGGAGAACAACAGAGGTCCAAGGACAGACCCTTGTGGAACACCAACATTGAGAGGAAAAGGTGATGATGTTTCTCCATCAAGTGACATGGACAAGGAGAGCTCAGATAGGCACGACTCGATCCAAGTGAGCTCTAAATCACCTATGTCGATCAAGGATAGTCTGTTAAGGAGGTCAACAGTGTCAAAGGCAGCACAACATATTTACTAAATAAGCATACTATACCTAAATATTCATGCTATCTGAGAAAACAACAAGTAAAAAATTGTTCATTTAAGAGTATTTTACTAGTATTGCTTAATACTTTATGGCTTATATTCATTGAAAGCAGATGGTTGATAATAAAAATATAACCTCCTCACTAATAAAGGACTAACAAATGATTAATTATGCCAATAATTTATATGTATATCTTTCTACAAAACTAACATAGTCCATAACTATGATAATGAAAAAATAGTTATAGTTAACAAAAAGCTCCTTTCGAGGTAAACCTAGAACTAACAGCATTCTTTCATTTAGCAAGGTCACATCGATTTTTGAGCTGGTTTAGATAATCGAGAAGGTGTCAAAAGCCATTAATCAACTCCCAGTAGTAATATTATCCTACATAATACCATCATGTGTTCGAAATCTAGCTTTGAGTTCAACAACCTGTGAACAAACAGGACATTTGTCAACCTGTACCTCAGCAAAGGTGTTGGGAAGGTGAATAAAGGGGCACTAGCTAAGATCTCATTTATAACAGCAGTGCCCTTTTTTTTTTATATGTCCTGACATTTTTCTATAGCTGCCCTTGCTCCTCAGCTATTGTAGCCACACAGCAAGCTTTTTATTGGCAGACCAGTAATGTTAAGTCTATGGTGGTAAGGATCTAACACTAAATATCCAGGCCTTAACATAACACAAGTTAAAATATCTAAACTACACAAAACTAACTTACATTTCAGCAGCTACCAGTAAATAAAAAGACACATTTTTAGTTTTTTTTTTGAAAATAAAGAGTGCATGGTTTGTGAATGCAATAGCAGATGATCTTTTCAAAGAAACTTAAAGGACTGTAGAGATATGTCATTGTGAAACAAGAATTACAATGCTATTCTCAAAACATAAGCCAAGCAAACCTGCCCAACTACTCCTTCACAATGCATTGGCAACATCCAGTCTGTGCTTTGTGTGCTGCTTCTTTAAACATTTGTTTACTGGTTCATATTCTGAAATCATTTGTGTTTGCGTAGCCTTGCTTTTAATATAGGGACTCTTCAATGTCTGGTGAGTGAAATATTATGTTTCCCTATATAGCTTTTTATCCAATACTGGATCTATCTTTGCCAATGTAGTTTAGAGCATACGTATATAACCATAAGTATGAAAAAGTTTATGTAAGTGACTAGAGGCAAAAGCAGAAATGAGGATAAAGAAAGGGAGGCCTGGCAAGGTGGGTAGGAGGGCAATTATCTCCCAGGCTGTTTTGTAACCTCACTCAAAGGGGTGGGGCTGTCACTTTTCACTTCTAAGTGCCCCAATGCATAGTACAGACTGACATTTTTTAGTTGAAGCTCTGGCAGGGATCAATAGGTTATGGGGAAATCAATGACAACGAGATGAGGTATGTTGATATTTTGGGCTTCACCATGCACATGTGTGAGAGAAGAGTGCCTCACTGTCCTAGCCTTCACGACCTTCTTCTGCCCTGTGCATTTCTGGATATGATGTAGGGTCAATTTGGGTTCAGGTTGGGGTCAAAAGGTAAATATATTAAAAAACAAAAAACATTATTTTTGTATCAATTATATTTTAGGTCATAGTTAGAAAAGGTGTTTTTGATTTTTTGATCACCAGAAATGTAAAAACAGCCCTTGTCACCAAGGGAAAGTCCAGGTCAAAATGTCTTGTCACTAAGGGGTTAAGCCCAGGGGTGATGACCTGTTCCAGATGGTGACATCAATATCCCATAATGCTTAGCCTGCTACCCATGCACTAGGCATAATGGGATGATGACATCGCCATCAGTAGCAGGTGTGCAACTAGCCACACTGCCCATTGCATAAGGTGGCCCTGCCTAGCAGTAAAGATTAAAAATCTTATGTCCATTTTAATTTCCAAACAACTTCTGCATCTTCATACTTGAATCAAACTGCAACTGCATGTAAATTAATAGTTTTATATTCTCCTTTCACAACAACAGGCGCCCGGAATGCCTGTTACAGGAATCAAACCTGTGATCTGTTAATTGCTGTCTGGAGACTGGAGTCTTTCTCTGAGGGGGTGGAGAGATACTTAAGCAGGTTTGAGGGACACCAAACCCTTCAGAAATCTGACTGAAGGTAGAGAGCACACAGGCTTCTGGACTCATTAGGGGAGCAGGTGTAATTTGTTTGGGCAGAGTTTGAGAATAGGAACTTGTTATGCACCTTGGTTCCAGTTTCACTCCAGGATTATAATTCCACTATTTATATTTCTGTATTTATTTTGTATTATTATTTTCCAGTAACCTTTCAATCTGGCTGGTGTTTTACCAGCAGACTGGTAAAAAAAAAAATTACCTTGAGGTCAATGTTAAATTTATGGAGGCAATAGCACGGCCTGCATTTTTTTGAATAAATTGTGGCAATCGTATTTTCCCGGACATATTGGAATGAGGAGTAAAGCCATGCCCTTTTTAGTTTGATTGTAAGCTTCAGAGAGTATACGGTCTGTTAGGCCATAATTTCAGTTACGTTGAGCTGTAACACAGAGCAGCACAGGATACTGCTTGACGTTCCTGAGCTGGCTATTAGTCAAGCCTGTAGGTATGTTTTCATTTGGTCTGGGAATTTTGTGTTGGAAGCCACACATACTCCCTGCCCTTTAGTCACAATGCAAAAAGGTTTTAGTGACCTGCTGTTGTTTTGTTCTTTTTTTTAACATGGGGAACAAGTGCGGAGAATGAAGCTGCTAAGAGAGAAATTACAATTAATTTGTTAATTCACAAAGAAACATAGATTTCATATAAAAAATGTCAGAGTAAAATGTCAGAACGTGATTAAATAACATATGCAAAAGGTCCAATATATAAAAGTGATTGCACCTTTTTTTTTATAAATCTCAACGCTTTGCAGAAGCTGTGACTGCAGGTTGGATGCCACTTAAAGCTCCTTTCGGCACTTGGAACTTATTGTGCTAGAGCAACCCAAATCTCTGGTTTTGGTCAGAGCTGCTTTACGGGACTGGAGGGCCCATTAACACACAGAGAATACCTGTTGTAACATGTATAGCTTGGTTTGGTCTTTGGACTTATCTTATGTCAAACAGAGATTTATTTCTATCCTGTGCATGCTTAATCTGCACTAAAACTGCCTCATCAAGGTACCTAATTATATACATACTTATTTTTAGTTACAATTTCTGACTGGGAGAGGCATTTCAAATAACCATTATTAACTTTTGCATTCAGTATACTATTGGCAGAGCTGTACATTCAATTAATTTAAAGAAATACACTATTCAATACAAGGTTCCCATGTGTCTATGCATTGAAAGAATAATTTCAACTGTAAGCTTTGTTACACGGATGACTGAATTTCCTGCTCACTGCTTATTCTCAAGTAAAATGTGTTTAATGTCACTGAAACTTTTGTCTGAGCAAGTATGGAGAGACAAAGACGCTGTGGTTACCTTATACTTTGAGATAATTCCCACAAACATAAAAACATCACTGTTGAAAGCAACTCATTATCAGGCCTTAAAAGTTGAAGAAAAATGTAAATGCTTTGGGAGAACTAATTATACTATTAAATGCATCTCTAAGTCACACCCTTTAAAAGTGCTCATAAATATTGTGCAACAAGTAGTTTGTCTATTTTCATGGGAAATAAATTGAATTTTTTAATTTACATTATGCATCAGGCATCACATATAATGCACTGCACCTATAACATATGGACCACAGTGTTTAAAGGACCACTTTCACTTGAAAATTACCTATCTTTTTATGCATAGTATTGTGCAATAATTATTAATTGTATTTATTGTAATATGTTTGCCTTACTCACAAATATAAGATTTGCAGCTTCCCACAGGCTATCTATCATTTAGATAGCGCATTGGAGAAAAACATGTAACATTTATAGTGTTTCAGAAATACAACAATCAAGTTTATGTACTTAACTAGAAAGCAAACCATTTACCTGTTCTGGCCAGGTTTTTATTTAATCAAGGCACTCATCCTTTGGAGTGGTGTTGTGTCCCAGGAATTCCAAGGATGTAAAAGTTGTGTAATAAAGCAGCAGCAAAGAGGACAAGCCAGAGGGGGGAAATGAACTCTGGGATCAGATTGTGGACGATTATAAAACAGTTGTTGGGGATAACAGGTCCAAGGATGTGGTGAAGAAAAGGTAAGTACATTTGAAATGCTTACAAACCATATGTCCCACTGAACTCATGCCTTTAGTTTATGTAAAACATGAATTAGCTGTGTCATGGATACCTAGGAATTCCCACTCAACAGGAATGTTGCACATGGCTGCAAATGTCATAATGGCTGCCACCAGTGGGGTCGCTAGGGATGGGCTACTGGGGCTAAAGCCCCTAATCCTCCACTTGACTTCCGGTTAGATCTCCGGGTGTCACGTGACAACTGATGTCAAGACCTCAAAGAACCCCTCCCTGCTGGTGTTCTGAAAGGTAAAGAAGCAGGCACAATGAAAAAAGTGTGTGAATGTGTGACAGAGTGTATGTGTGTGAGAGACAGTGAGTGTGTGTGTGACAGAGAGAGAGAGAGAGAGAGAGACTGTGTGTATGTGAGAGAGACTGTGTGTGTGTGAGAGACACAAGTGTGTGTGACAGAGGGTGTGTGTGTGTGACAGGGTGTGTGTGAAAGAGAGATGGTGCATATGAGAGAGATAGAGAGATGGTACATGTAAAAGAGAGATATGGTGCATGTGAGAGAGACGGTGTGAAAAAGAGATAGAGAGACAGGGGTGGGAGAGAGAAACAGGGGGTGTGAGAGACAATGTGTGTGTGTAAGAGAGAGAGACAATATGTGTGTGTAAGAGAGAGAGAGACAATATGTTTGAGAGAAAGAGATGGTGCATGTGTGTGTGAGAGAGAGAAAGATGGTGTGTGTGTGTGTGTGTGAGATAGAGAGTGTGTGTGTGTGTGTGAGAGAGAGAGAGAGAGACGATGTGTGTGCAGAGAGAGATGATGTGTGTGTGTAGGTGTGTGTGAGAGAGACAGTGTGTAAGAGAGATTGAGAGAGACAGAATGTGTGACAGAGAGACGAAATGTGTGTGACAGAGAGATGGGGTGTGTGTGAGAGAGACGGAATATCCCTATATATATATATCTATCTATCTATCTATCTATCTATCTATCTATCTATCTATATATATATATATATATATATATATATATATATATATATATATATGTTTGTGTGTGTGTGAGAGATAGTGTGTATGTGTATTTGTGAGAGATATTGTGTGTGTAGAGCCCCACTGGGCTCTAGCCCCAGATCATTTGGAGATCTAGCAACGCCCCTGGCTGCCACACATGAAGAAGCTGAAAGGGTGTGTGTAGAGGACTGTAGCTGTGAAGACCATGTTACCTTAAGAGAGGGTGGGAAAGCAGCACATTGCAGAAATTAACATGAATGAACAAATTAATTCTGCAAGTCGCTAAGGGCCATGGGTGTTCCACTCCAAATTTCTGTGGATCAGTAGAACTGTACATCTGTGGTAACACATCTACATAGATGTGTGTTGGGGTATGGTTGGGGGAGCACTGTGCAGAGATAAACCTGGGCGTAGGTGGAGTCGGCCCAGTAATAAGATGCCAGGGATGAGACAAAAGCAGAGTCGGGGACAGTCCAGGAGGCCAGGGAAGGCAGCAGTAGAGAGTAAATGGAGAAAAAAGCCAAGGTTGGGGTAGGGGAGAGAAGAGGTCACCCAGTAAGTACAGCCAAAGGTTGAGAGCCAGGAGATCCACAAGTAGGTAGGACAGGGAGCAAAGCAAATCAAGGGACTAGAAAACAGAGCATGGTACAATGAGGCAGAGCACAAGGTACTAGCTTGTATGAGATGAGCAAGCACTGAATTAAAGAAGTACAGGGTTTAAATAGGCTGACTGGTCTTTCCTTCAATATTCTCCGCACATAGACCTTACCTGCTGAGCCTATTCCTGAAGCTGTATACAAATGCCTGCTTAAGAGTGTTTTCTTGAAGCCGACATCAGCCTGTACTACCTCTTACTTCAGAGATCCTGAAACCAAGCCAAATGTGTGGTACACCATGGACACGATTCTCACCCCTTAGATGAAGCAGAACTGCAGGAGATACCTATATAAGCAAAACTTGTGGAAAGGGACCCCAGAAAATTCAATTTTGTTATGAAAATATGCCATTTTTACAGAAAAGCAACAATTATGGATACATTTTTATTCAGGGGTCAAGTCCTGGGGAAAAAAGTGTGGGAACTCAAAATCTACTGTAACGCCCCCCCCCCCAAAAAATATTTAGCAGAAAATTCAGCGCAACATTTATTGCACAGGGACTTGCAGCAGGATCTTTTGCACAGCTGCTCCAGCTTCACTTCACCTTCAAACCACGGACTGTCCACATTTATTGGCCAGCAGGGGAATTTTGCCCCTCTATGCCAGGATTTTGCCCCTCTATATGCCAGTATTTTGCCCCTCTATATGCCAGGATTCTGCCACTCTATATGCCAGGATTTTGCCCCTCTATATGCCAGGATCTTGCCCCTCTATGCCAGGATTCTGCCCCTCTATATGCCAGGATTTTGCCCCTCTATATGCCAGGATTTTGCCCCTCTATGTCAGGATTTTGCCCCTCTATATGCCAGGATTTTGCCACTAAAAAGACCAGGATTTTGCCCCTCTATAGACCAGGATTTGCTAGTTTAATCCACCCTCCTCCCTCTTCCCCAGACAGTACTCGTCTCCTCCGTGAATCTTCCCCCCTGCACGGAGGAAGGAAGCTCCGGTCATCACGTTTTTTTTTAACTTTATTGAGGTTGCGCAACTTCAATAAAGTTAAAAAAAAAACGTGACGACCGGAGCTTCCTTCCTCCGTGCAGGGGGGAAGATGCACGGAGGAGACGACCGGAGACAGAGAGCAACAAGGAGGTAAGTACTCACCATCTACTTGGTGCTCCCTGTCTCCGTCCAGCTCCCCCGTGTGGTCTTCTTCCCTGCTGCACGGAGGAGGGAAACAACGCCACCGGATATGACTTGCTGTCAAATCCAGTGGCAATAACAAGTTTTTTTTTTTTTTTCTCGGACCGCATATAGTGGATGCGGCTGCCGAAAAAAAAATAAAAAAAAGAGGCAGCTTCCCTGGTCCTGCAGGAGCAAAGGGAACAGCCTTCCTGCTTTAAAAAAAAATGCAGGAACACCGTTCCAACGCTTTCCTGCAGGACTCGAGCCCTGTTTTTATTGCTTTCTATTGCATAGTTATGCAACATAAAAAAAAAAATCAATAATGTTATCTTTTGTATAGTGCACAAGAACCTGTAGTGATTACTTTTACCTTTCCATTAGGATTTAAAAGCAATTTTCAATGGACTTTGCAATTTTCAACCCTATGCAAGAAAAAAAGTGCCTTGTCACTGATAAGTTTTATGCACGATTCCCAGCAAACATAAACTGCACGACTTGAACATCATTCTGCCTGCCTAAAATGTATCCACTGGACAGATATGAACTCTTCAGTTTTGTGTTAGTTCTTATTCATTGTCCAAACCCTCACAGTAAAATTTAATTTCAGAATTTTTCCATTTATACAAGCACATGATTTTACAGAAAATAAATAACCCATGACTTCAGTTTCTTCACTAGATTTTCTGATCTCCGGGCAATGACCCTGCTCTGAGTTTAGATAGGGGATTGAAAAGGTTCTCTTGTCTTTGACTTTTTATGTTTTTGTTGGAAGAGAAACATTTTTCAGATAACACTTATTACTTAAGTAAGCTACATAATTACATTTTCATATACACCGGGAAATCTCCAAACCTGCAATACAGCCAATGTTGAGGTAAAAATTATCTAGAACTGCAAAATGTTCCAAACAAATAATATAACTAATCATATCTATTAATGCTAGATTTATCTGAAATATTAAAAAATGTACAATAAGGACTTAAGTATCAGCCTGAGGTATTACGCTGTGTATTTTAATTATGGATTAATGGCCACTCTTTTAGTGGTGGCCTGCTAGCTAGATGTGGCCCTGAGAGATTTGTATATGGCTCTTATCCTTGCTAAAAAGCCCATAGGATTTCTTGCACTATTTCATGAAATGAATCTTGTTCGACTCCCCTCAGCCTTTTGAATGGTATTCAGCTCTCCACATTAAAAAGTTGTTAAACGCTATCGTAAGACATTGCCACACATTTTCATGATTTGATAAAATATCCAACGTTGTTAAAATAAAATATATCTCATTGAAATGTATTGTATTTTCTATGCGCCAATTCTTTTAACCAATTTTACTATTGCATTTTTTCACCACAAATACAACATTTTAAATAGTTAAAACATTATTTCTGGCCCCGACTACTTTTATGGTCAGTGACAACAAGGGGTGCAGTTTGCTGTCCTTGAAATAACCCTGATATATACCTAGTTAAGATGAAAATGACTTTGATAGGCTTTAAGAAACAGTATTAAACATGCAATACGTTTGAGAAAGCACCAAGTGTGAGTGAAATGCGTCAGGTGATTTGTAACATCATAGGAACGCCAGATTTCTATAGACGTATTTATCCATCTCTTCATCCAAAGGCTTCATGATGGACATATAATTTCCTACAATTGGAAAATGCTGCATGATGGGGCACAAACAAAATAAAGTTGCCTGAGGCTTACTCATTACTGCAAAGATAATACAGTGCACCTGTTTAATTATTCTATATGTGTTATGCTATACTGATTTGTGACTGCTCTTTTTACATATTCTAATTTAACAGTATACACATGTGGTATAATAGTTAATATATTCTGTTGGAACTAGGAATACAATATGTGACAATGTGTATGAGTTTTATAGAGCTTTGGCTTTTATACTATATTTGCTTGTTTTTATATTACAATTACCCTTTCACACTAATCCTCAATTGGTCATGTATTGCCAGAGTTAATGAGAATTTGAAAATTTGAGAAGATGACGGAAGGTTCAGTCGAACTGACCTTTAGCAAGAATAGGTTTTGAGTTAAATGACTGCTATCAGATCTCATAAAGCTATAGCAACTAGCACACAATCATTGCAAGCAGTGAATATGTTAGATATCCCTGTTATAGTATGGTTATTTTAACGTTTTTGGGTGTTTAGGTTTTAAACATGCTGGTTTTATAGCAGTAATAGGCAATATTTAGCTTTATTGTACATGGTTGAAGACCAAGACACTTAGGAAGTTAGTTATAAAAAAAAAAGTCCTACATATGAAATTGCTGTGAAAAAAGCACAATCTATGTTTTTCATGGACAATAGGGATACTGTAGGTTGTAGGTATTAGCGCCTCTACCAAGGGTAGGCACCAATATTGCCCACAGTGGACATTTACTGTGGTCTGTGATGGACATTGGTGTCCATGGAAATTAATGTCCTTGTATGGACACTATGCCTCTACCAAATTCATTACACCAACACTTTTCTTTTTTTTTTTTTATTCAAATTTTTATTTAGTCAGGAAGTTAAATGGTTACAGCAAGTACAACCTGACAGTTATATTTTGTTCATATAAGAAACTCTCAGATAAAAGTGCATTATACAGTATAAAGAAGAAATAACAAGTAAGTTAAATAAGTTAAGTGCACCAGTGGGAAATGGGCAAACTCACTATGCAAAGTGATATCCTGTGACGAGTAGACACAAGGTGAGGGAGGTGAGTACTTTATGAAAAAGTAGAGGAGTGAACCTGTCAGGGTGTGATAGGGATTAATTAAAAAATGCCAAAAAAGGGGGTTGTTTTACCATCATATGAAAGGGATAAGGAAAATGAATCCTAAAATAAAGAGAGACTGTGACTGGCATACAATGAACATCTGTTAATACCCATGTTAGAGGACACACTCCATAACGATGTATTATAAAGAAAGAGTCCAGAGGGTACCCTACACAAATATATAGAAGAGTGTTATATAAAAAGATCAGAAAGGGAATAGGAGGAGAGGGAAGAAAAAAATATATGAAAGAAGAAAAAAAAGGAGGGGAAGGGTACCTCGCGAGGGGGGTACCGGTAGCGTCAAGGGAGAGCTACCCAAAGACCAGCTACTGGACAACAATTTTGGTGGCCAGCTTAAATCGACCCCACTCCAGATGAGAGTGAGGAGTGCTCCCTGAGGGGGGGGGGGGGGGGGGGAGACAAATAATACACCAGTATATATGGTGGCAGGGAAGGAATAGAAAACCAAGTAGAACTACATGTCGCTCCCTCTGCTGGGCAGCCAAATGCTAGAGAAACTGAATAAAACATAGAAAAATAGTCAACAATAAATCTTGAAATGCAAAATGTGGCTCTGGTCGACGGATTTACACAGGATCGTCCACTGTTGTCTGGTTAGCAGATGTGGGCAGCGGGGGAATGTCCAGACTTTCCACTGAGAGTGGTATGTCCTTGAAGAAGCGGATAGCTGCACCTTGGGTAAACTGAGACAGTTGGCAGTAGGCAGCTAGTAGCTCCATTTTAGCCATCGTGGAAGGCATTTTGATGATAACTTCCCGTGTGGCTTCTGAGGGGGCTTTCTGGGCTTTGCACACTTGAAAAAAAAATTCCAAGAACAGCTGGGATGTGGAGGGGTTAGCCGGGCAAAGGTGGGCAAGTAGCTGTGTGAGTTACGACCGGAGAGAAGTGGGCCCTACTGGGATTCCCCTCACCTGCACATTGGTGTGGCGCAGTTTCGCTTCCAATAAACCTATCCATCTGGTGGCATCTCCCATCTGCAGGGTTAGTGAACTTATAAGTTCACTGTAGTTTGTGCCTGTTGCTGTGACACCTTATCCGTGGCAGACTACAATTCTGTCACCTTACTGCAAAACGTTAAGATGTCCGCCTGGACCGCCTGTATATCTGACCGCCACGTGGCTTGGAGGTCAGTAAAAAAGTTTTTAATATCAGCTTTTGTGGCGTAGGATTGTCCGGGGGTGCTGTGAGTAGTGAATCTTGCGGTGAGTTGATGGATTCATACAAAGTCTGAAGCCTGGGTTGAAGGGGTAAATGCAGCAGCTTTCATGTTTAGTTGAGGGCTAGTAGGCTTAGACAGGAGAGCGGCAATATCCGAT
The DNA here is from genome assembly GCA_036172795.1 of Pelodytes ibericus. Classification (NCBI taxonomy): domain Eukaryota; kingdom Metazoa; phylum Chordata; class Amphibia; order Anura; family Pelodytidae; genus Pelodytes; species Pelodytes ibericus. The sequence goes on from CM069863.1 coordinate 88,117,104, forward strand.
CTTTGGCCGTGTTGCAGCCTGTCAGACTTTTTCCCCTTCTTGCCCATAACAACTGCTGAGGGTTTGTGGAGGTTAGCCGCCAAAGTGGCCAGTGTGGCAGTTGTAAAATCAAGAGTTAGCCTAGCAAAACGAGGAGCTCTGTAGAAATGCGACTTGTCACCATCATAGTTGGCTCCACGTCCCACACCAACACTTTTCATGCATTTTTCAGTGCCTTTTTTTATATATGGTTATAGCTGTGCTAAACACACCCAAACATCCCAAGAGTGTGGGACTGGTGCATCTAGCACCAACTTTGACACCAGTCAGAAGTTAATATTATCCATTGGTGCAGCGCCAATAGTGCTTCAGTGGTTCTAATTTTCTAAAGTAGGCAGTTTAAGCTTTTTCTGCCACTGTTAACAACTAAGTAATATGAGTGGCTTAATGAGGAATTACCAGACTCTCTACAATAAAATATCCACATAGATAACTTGGGGCAAACAAAACATACTTATTTAAAAACAATACAATGTCAACATACCACACTGTATATAACACTCATCAAAAAATGTATTTCCATGCAGAACGTTTCCTTAACGAAAAGTGACATGCATTTCAAAATAATAATATGAACACGTATTTTATTATTTAGAAGATATTTTAGGTTACAAACATCACAGTTTCTTTTTTTCTAGTTAAATTTGTTTGTGTAGGGTTTGAAAACGTGCAGACCTATTACACTTAGTTAAGTATGTTGAAAATGTAGTGGAAAGACTTAAAATGAATAAATATTTTAGTAGAAAGTATGCAGGACACACAGAGATATTTCTTTCAGCCAGGATGGTGCATTCCTGCAAAATGAATTTAGATTATAGTAAACATTCCCTTGCATGCGGTTATCTTTTCGGGACTTGCATTCTAACCAATATAAATATTCTCTACAGTACAAAGAAAAACTTTGGAATTATCCTTTCCAAAACTTTAGCATCTGTTTAGAAGTTGTCATTGTACATGTGATGATAACTTAAGAAGCTACATGAAGTCTGCCACCAACAGGTTGTAAGAATAAGTGCATCCAATTGAAATGTGACTTGTGGTTAAATGGACAAAACTTACCATTTGCTCAGACAAAGGTCACCTTTCCCTTAATATCCATATCTTGCACCATCTTGACAGGCTATAAAACAGAATGTGCTGAGTTCATAATTCGGTCCACAGTACTCTCTAATAAGTTCTGATATAACAAATGGAATTGACTGTAATTTTCCATCTCTTTGACGTGCGCTTTTAAAAATAAAAAGTAGGCAATGTGAATTAGTATGTCACTCAACTGCCCTATAAATCTTTATCCTATTGCACTTTTCTCAAGCATTTATTTAATAATTATGACTAATGTGTTTTTTTTTAACATTACGAAATGCTTACTTAGAGGTGGCAAAAAATGACGATTTGAAGGGCAAAACTACAATACATTGGTCTATACTGAGATGGTTGTGCTTAAGGTAAAATGAATTAGGCCTTTTTAGCACCAGACATTACTCCTAAAGAACAAGCAAAGCATAAACATTTTAACTTAATCTACATTGGATTAAGGGGAGCCAGTTACCTAGCTCAAGGGGTAGATGGCATTCCTGTTACCTAGTGTGAGGCAGGACAGAAACATGGCTTGACCTGGTCTCTAGAGGTGCTTGGCTCTAAACAGAAAGAATGTGTAAATTATGATGTCATATTTGGAATTCACCTTTAATTATATTGTAGTGCCTGGCAAGGTAGCACAGGAAGTCAGGTCACTGTGTTCTTTCACTAAAAAAAAATATTTATTTTGGTAGGTGCAGCTGGTCACCTTGGCATCTAGGGTCCAGTAACAGTTGTAGTCCCTTTTATCATACAGTTGGGCAGTGCTCTCTGAAAGCTATTGGTGATGTGTCTATTTTGAACAAAATTAAAGTGATCAAAGTTTTGGAAGGAAATCATAGTTGCATAGTTGAAGTTAAGTGTAAAACAAATAAAAATATTGGCTTATTTTATTGCGTGTCTGTATAGTAATATATTTTAGATCTACATTTTCTGGTTCTATGTCGATATACCTAGTATCAGTGCCCTGTCCTTGTGCAACATGACTTACAACAAGCAGTAAATCTATTCCAGACAACACAAAAAAATTTGTTTCAAGAATTATTTTTGGACTGGTTTGAGGGTATTAAAAAGCAATGGAGATGATGACAGAAGCAGTATATCATGCAGACAATTTGAGACAGTGTTACAACTGTTATTACAAAATATTTTATGGCTATATCCATGTTAATGGGAATGTTTTTACATCTAAGAATTAACTAGATTATTTCACAGATTCATTTATTATAATGGTTATTAAGAATAATAATACAAATTTGAGGTTATCTAGTATCTTTATTTCCACTTTTGAAAAGTCTGGCCTCCAGCAAAGCCTCTCAGTTTTTTTTTAACAATTGATATAAAAAGTCTGCTGATCTAAGTCACTGGGATTTCTGGGTTATTGGTTACAAAATGGCATGTTACTAGAAATGTTGTGCCTTTTAGCTGTACTTTATGAGATCACTGATGCTGAGAATAAATTAAACTGACACTATATCTGTGCCATTAACAGAATGTGAAGTGACAGGTCTGCTGGAAATCAGATTTCTCTAGTTACAATGTAATTTTATTTTTTTTAGCAAACCACAGTTCTGATTAAGACCACAGAGATGGAAATCTTAAAGGGCCCAGTGAAACGTAGCTATGAGCTTATCCAAGAATTTTCCAGAGGGTTTATTCAGGTAGCTTTGTTTTCTAAGCCAAAATCAGAGCAGTGAATTTTGGCCGTATACGAAGCATGTCAATAATAATAATAGTCTAGAAAATTGGGCTACTTGGGTATCATCGTAGTGACCCAAATTATCAGCCTGTAAACTGTCAGTTATGGCTGATTTTGACGCCAACATTTTGGTGGCTGAACTCATCTGAAGTTCTGCTGACCAAAATGGTACCCTCAAACACTTCCATAGAAGTCACTGGGAGGATTTGGCTACTGCAGAAATCACACAAAATACCCGTAAGTAAATACAAAATAATCAACCCTATTAGAATAAATATGTATTTAAAAAAGCTATCAAAATAAAAATTATAAAAAAATAATTTGTTATGTATATATTCTAGAAGTATATTCTAGAAGTATTAACAACATGATATAATTTTAAAAAATCATGAAATTATATAATATATACAATGAAATCATAATGTAAATACTAATATTAATACATACATGTAAATACATATTTTTAATATGTATACAAACATGTAAAATACTAATGACTGATTAAATCAACAATATAAAGTAATATATAAATTCTATATGTTAATGTGTGTACATATAGATTCGTGGCCATTCCCTAACTTTTATTGGGGTTACTAGTGGCGTATGGGATTTGTGTTTGTTTTAATACATGGCAGGTTGATTGATGTGATAATTGCAACATCCATGTCCAAATATCATATTTTATAATAATATTGCAATCAAGAATAATTTTAGCAAATATGATATTCGGGTATATATGTAACAATGAAAAAAAAAAAAAATTAAAATATTGTCCTATATATTATCCTGTACTTTTAGGCACTTAAAAGTACAATTCTCCACATGAAAGCTGGAGAATTTAAATGGATGAACTTTAGAAATTATTTCTGAATTTGGCCCTTATTCTAATGTAATTGATGCTTTAAATGGTGAAGTTTCGCCAGACAAAATGCTTCCAATGTGTTGGTCTGAGATCGGCTAAAATAGCCAAATGGGTTCCAAATCTTGGTCATATTAAAGAGCTGAAAAGCTATTTTCTCCAATATGGCACCATTTCGGGCCAGATCATGGTATATTGAATCAACTGCCAGGAGTTTGTTGTTATAAGGTTTTATAGGTTAGGTTACTAAAGGGATTGGTTTTTAGTGCACTAAAGCAGAGACAAAACTATATTTAACATCGTGCAACAAAACCTTAGGCCTCCTCAAGCTAGGGGACGAGAGGCTACCAGCACAAGTATCCAAATAATACAACAGACATAGACAACATCATCTCAGTAATCGTTAATTGATGCTAAAATCTGCTATTTGAGTAAATGAAAAGATATGGTATGAATAGTTCTTGTCCAACTTTCATTTTTGCCTCAAAGGGCATAAACATAGACTAAAATTAAATAGTTCTGGCGTGTATGTAGTTCAGGAGTGTATATACAAAAAAAAGTCAAATCCAAAGCCGATGCTTGATCGGCTTTGCCCTCATGTGTGATCATGAGATCACACTTCTCCAGGAAGTCCTAATTTTCATCATGTTTTTAAATTTTTTCATTACAAATATTTTGTCATGAAAAATAAAACCATTAGACATATTAGTAATTATTCCATCAATGAATAAAAAAAGTAGGATACAATATCCTGTTGATGACACATTCAAAAAATTCGATTCACCCTTTTAAAGTATTTCATGTGCAGGTCTCCAAAATCTTTTTTTGCTGTACCGTTAAAATGGATTAAAATCATCATAGATAAATCTGAATATCTCATCCTGGGCGTACATAACATGCTGACAACAGCCTATTGAATTTCACCTGGCATAAGGGGCTTAATCATAGGTAGACTACATGTGTGTCACTGTGTCTGTGTAAGGGTGTGTGTGTGACTGCAAGGGTCTTTGTGTTTAAATGTGTGTTCAATCTGTGACAAATTTAGAGCATGCGAGTTGAATATTTAGATGTATTTATTTCCCACACTATACATTATACTTTCATATATATAAAATGTATGGAGGGTTGGTGGTGTGGGAGGCGTGGCTGGTCAGAGGAGGGGGGCACCAAAATGCACCTTCGCCTGTGTAGACGTCACATCCGGTGTCTGTGTTTCCCTCCTCCGTGCAGGAGGGAAGACTGCATGGAGGAGACAGCCGGGGACACAGAGCAGAGACAGAGCAGAAAATAAGGTAAGTACTACTGGGGAAGGGGGAGGAGGGTGGTATAAAACGAGCAAAATCCTGGCATATTGAGTGGCATAATAATCCTGGCATATTGAATGGCATAATAATCCTGGCATACTGAGGGGTTAAATACTGGCATATTGAGTGGCATAATAATCCTGGCATATTGAGTGGCTAAATCCTGGCATATTGAATGGCTAAATCCTGGCATATTGAGTGGCAAAATAATCCTGGCAAATTGAGTGGCAATACTGGCATATTTTAATTGGCAAAGTGATGCTGTGTCATGGTATGTGGGGCAAAATAACATGTACTATGAGGAAAGTGACACTGGCTAGTTCTGTGGGGCAAAGTGACACTGTGGCATGCCAAATCGTGTAGGTGCATTATGAGTGCAAGCCAAGTGCTGTGGGTGCAATATAGGTGCATGGCAAGTTCTGTGGGTACTGTATGGTGCTGTGTTAAGTCCTTTAGGTGCAATGTGGGTGCAGAGGAAGGGAATAAAAAATAGGAATGCAATTTTTCAATAACATTTTTTTTAAATATAATATTAAATAATTGGCATATTATTTGTGGCATATTTATTGGGCCCCATGTGTGGCATAATTAAGGGGCTCTTTTGTGGGCTATAATTATGGGGTGCTTGTGTGTGGAATAATTAAGGGGCGCCTGTGTGTGTGGCATAATTAATTGGGCTCCAAGGTGAGGCATAAATAATGGGGCTCTGGTGTGGCATAATTTATGGGGTTCTGGTGTGGCATAATTTATGGGGCTCTTGTGTGTCATAGCTATGGGGCTCCTGTATGTGGCATAGTTATGGGCTCCTGTGTGTGGCATAGTTAAAGGGCTCCTGCGTGTGACATAATTTGTGGGGCTCCTGTATGTGGCATATTTAATGGGCCATCTGACTGGCATTACTAAGGAATCTGTTTGGCATGGTATTGGAGGAAATCCAGGGGGGTGACACCATGAGTTACTGCACCGGGTGACACCAACCCTAGTGACACCTCTGATTGACATGCCAGACATATGCTGCAATGAAGAAAACCTTTAAGTCCATTAAGGAAATTATTCAGTTTCTCTTCTTTTAAGTTGCTCTTCACCAATTATTTTTTTTAATTTTGGGGCTCCTCTAAAAACTATTTTAGGGACCTCTGCTATTAGGTCCTTCAAATCTGCACCAGTGTTTCTTTATCATTTTCTACACCTGGAAGCAAGCTGCATGGAAGTCAAGTATTAGTTAAACTTGATTGATTTTCTACTTCTATTTCCCTAGCATTATTTTTATATATCTGTTTTTTTTACTTATTTATCTTCTTCCATTGCCTTATTAGCCGACTGAACATTGTAATGTTTGTCAATAAGGATTTTTTCATTTGTTCACTTGCTCTGTATACTGTTCCACTTCCATACAGTTTCTCTTTATTCACACAAACGGACTCTTTGGGGCATTTTTAAGCCAGGTATCATAAAGACAACTCTTATAGTTTGTGTAGCTATTCGAATCGATTCTTTTAAAATATATATATTTTTAGATCTAAAAAATCCAGCTCAGACACACCAAAATGCGTGGTTAAATGAAGGCCCCATTGATTAGTATTTTATTCCGCTAAAAATAAATGTAGTAACGCTATTGAAACTTTACAAAGAAACAAGAAGTCATCTATATAGCACCAGATATATACCACGTTTGCTTTCCATTCATAGTCAGAATATATAAGTTCATACTTCCAAGTGGCCATAAATAAACAGGTGTAACTCAATGCAAACTCGGTACCCATTGCTGTACCTCTCTTTTGAAGGTAAAAATCATTCTGGAATCAGAAATAATTATGCCTCAGGACCAGTCTTTTTTCTTCAACTATATATTCAGTCTGATCCATTTGGAGGGTATTATCTTCTATCTTCTTGCTTAGAATTAACCACACTACATCCTTTGTCATGGTCAATTGTATACATAGTTGTAACATCACTCATGTCCAAAATAGAATCAGACTGCCATTTAATAACTTCCAGCTTTCTGAGTACATCAAACAGTCCATGTACTCCGAAAGTCTGGATGTCAAGGATCCAATTCCAGAAACTATTACACATCCTAGTGGGCTTTTATAATTTGAGAAAGTTTAACACGTTTTGATCTAGTAAAAGGGTCCTGTTGAAAAATAACTTTTTTAAACAGGGATTCCTGGTGAACTTATTCAAATCATTAGGTGTATTAAAAACCATTCATTTTGGCAGTTGGGACAAAACCTTTTCTATAACTCTTAAGCGGTCTGCTGTAAAAATCCCTATTGTAGAAGTCTCCTCCACCTTCTTTCTTTTGGTGTTGTTCTTGCCTCCTCTACTTTCCAGTCTTCTAAACTGCATCTGTGTTTTGAACCAGATGAGGATTTGTTCACTTTCTAAGTGTTGCTCCACTTTTTGTCTTTCTTGTCTATTTGTATTCTAGCGTTTGAAACCTATTTTTAATGGGTATATGATTGGGTTATTCAGTTTTTAGATGCTTTTATATGTTTTTCTTTTCTGATAATATATGTGTCATTCCCATTTTCATAATTTGTATGAAAATAAGATAAATTTCTTACTTGATTATTAGCATAATCCAACTTATCTATGATGTTTTTTCTCTTTTTAATCTTTCTAACTTCCTTTTTCTCCAAGTTGGAGAGAAAGGGAGTTTTGCTAAAACTTCATAATCATTAGTCCCTTTTTAGTTGTGTAAGGGTTTCACTTCTTTTCTCTATAATCAATTGCGTGAGACTCATCGTAAAAGACTCTAAAAGTAAATTCCACCATGTCAAATACAGCTCATTGTCTTTGTCAAAAGTAGGTAGCTTGAAGAATCTTAGGTGTTATTTTACCTCTCAAATACCTCTCCATAGTAGCCACTACTCATTTATTTTGCTAGCATCTTTTTTTAAATTTTTCATTGTGATGTCTAAATTATCTGACCTCTGAATCATGGGTGTGGCTTCAGATTCTTCAAACGCCTCCCCAATTGACACACCATAGTTTTGTTTGTATAATCAAACAGTGTCATTTTTGGTGCAGCAGTCATCAAAAAGTGGAAAGTATAAAATCAATACAGAGAAAACGTGCCAATAAGTGCAAACAATGAATTAGTGCAAGTTAACTTTAAATGTTGTGACCTTGCTCAGTATTAAGCAAGTGCTTTATATGGAGCAGTATATGAAGGCAATCTGTTTATTTACATAATCTTTGTATATGAATGCAATCTGAATTGCCACATGTCACATGCTAAGAGCTTAAAGGGACAGTCTAATCACCAAATTCACTTTTGTGCAAGATGAAGAACACTGCTTGTATAGTGCACAGGCTTTTTTCCAGTGTGATTTGATGCAGGCCTTCTGCATAAATCCCATTTTTAATTATTGACTCAAACCCTTCCCCAGTGATTACTCTGCATGTTTACTGCAGGTGCGGCAGCACTGATTATATAGAATCTGAGGATATAAAGTTTTGTTTCATTTAGTCACTCCTGGAATTTAATAAATCGTTGTTTTGGCTATAATAAACTTGCTCTTGTACACAGTAGGATCTGTTAATAGTGCAACACATTGTCTGATGACTTCACTAGAGAAACAGGAAATTCCATTGATTTGATTGAAATTATTATCATTGATTGCTTCAGCAAAAAAAAAAAGGAAATTAATTTTATTCACTTAGTGTGGACAGTCCTAGTTTCTTGCAAACTGCTGTAAATTTACAATTTCATCTAGCTGCAATTATTTCATATTTTAAGCAATACAAAATGTAAGACATTCATTTTAAAGTACTTTGAAAGCACATTAATATGCATTAATAGTTGAGCACTAGACAGGCCCTTTAAACCTCCGATTAAGTAGCTCTGCCTGAGAACGGAAGACTTGGCGTCCAGTCACTGGTTCACCAAACATGTAAAAGGTTTAGGAACAGGTTCGCTCAAACCAGTTAACACCGTCTGAATCCCATTACTGAGCTTAGTGAACAGAAACATAGAATGTGTTGGCAGATAAGAACAATTTAGTCCATCTAGTTTGCCCAATTTTCTGAATACTTTTATTAGTCGCCAGTTCCCTATCTTATAGCTAGGATAGCCTTGTGCCTATCCCACGCATGCTTAAAATCCTTGACTGTGTTTACCTCTACCACTTCTGCTGGAAGGCTATTCCATACATCCACTACCATCTGAGTAAAGTAATACTTCCTGATATTACTTTTAAATCGTTGCCCCTCTAATTTTAGACTATGTCCTCTAGTTGTGGTAGTTTTTCTTCTTTTAAATATACTCTCTTCCTTTACTGTGTTGATTCCCTTTATGTATCATATCCCCCCTGTTACGTCTTTCTTCCAAGCTATACATGTTAATATGCTTTAACCTTTCACCCCTAGTGAATAACATCTTGGGATTACATATGAGTAAAAAGTAGATCCCCTAACCAAAGAACAGAGCCCTCTCAAAAGGCCTGGTTCAAACCAGAGAATGTTGAGGCTAAAACATAATACAGTGGGCATGCTGCAGGTCTCATTTAATTGTAGTGATAGCAAGGTTAGCATTGATTGGTGCTATTTCTACAGCTAAACATCCTATTAAGCACCTGCTATTTGCAAACAACATTGCTTTCTGGACTCACAAACATCAATCATAGAACAAGTAATGCTGATGCCCAAATGTCAAAGTCAGTGATAGATTGAGACACGTTTGACAAGAGGAACATTGTTGAATTCATACTACGCAAACAGTTGGCCTTCATGGTTGAAAAACAAAATTAAAACATTTTTCTTAAGTCAATGATTGCTATGACCACATGACGAGAGGTTCTGTGTAATATTATCCAGTATCGGTGATATGCATGTATTTCATACTTATTGTGTTATACATTATATACATTTATTCATACAATTGTGCCCTGAGCATTCTGTGCACTATTCATATTTATATGGGCAGGAGTGTTTGTGTGGTTTGTAGGGTCCGAAGCAGGAAAATCTTAAATGGGGGGCCCTCTAAGAATGTAGGCACTCTAATTAGCCACTTAATTTGCTTATACGGTATAATCACCAGTGTAAATGGGGTTTATTCACTATGCAGTGAATAGTGGTGAACTGACAAGTGGATTGCAAAACTCACAACAAAATATCTGAGCTAAAAAATACACTAACTTTCCTTGTAACCTGTGTTTTAATTCTATGTAGAAATGTTTAAAAAAATCTGAATTTAAAATGTATCTAATTGGGATTTTTTAAGATGCACCCAACATACACAACACTTTGAAGGGGAAAATTAATTATATGGTAACATAATACTTAACTAAATGATTTAAACAAAATAAAACCTTTGCTGGCTGTATAAGTACCTCTATCAGCGCCAGAGTCAGAGGAATCTTTGGCAGGAATTACAGATGTAAGACTTTGGGGGGAAGCTTTGAACTATGTAAGATTTTGGGGGGAAGCTTTGAATACTGGTTTGTGCAATTTTGTCCATTTCTTACTTTGAAAATGAATCAATCTCTTTAAAGGACTATTGGTGAACTACAGTTTCCAAGAGTTGCAGCTGATTTTTCAATGATATTTAATTGGTCCACTCTTTGGTTCGTATCTTGAAATCATTCTGATGTCACTCTAGCTGTGTTTTTAGAACCGCAGCTCCAGGTTTCTTCAAGAATTACCTTAATCTTGAAGATGGTGTTCAGTGTCTGGTGGCTTTACATTACCAAGAAAAATATGCTTTAACCAATTAATGTTGATCTTATGTTTCCACAAATTTGCTGTGACTTATGTCTTTAGCAATTTGTTTATTACAATGTATACAGTTTATGTATTTTTCACCATCTATAATTACACTTTAAATGTTGGTGTATATATTTTTTTTATGACCATAATTGGTGCTTCGTCAGACCTGTGTACTATACATTAGGCGTACATTTCTACATGGTCCCAATGCTTGACTGGCAAGGACAGGCAAGGTTGAGAGTTAAGTAAATGTCCTGTGCTTCATGTTGCTAAAAACATTGAAAAGTGAAAAAAAATCTAGATTTTTATGTAGGGAACAAACCTTATGTAATGTTGTAAAGCCAACTGTGATAAGTGACAAAAGCAAAGGTAGAATTATACATTTGGACAAGGACACACTAATTAATGATTGGTGAGAATCAGTGTCCAGTGACAAGTTACATGCTTTTAAAGGAGAAATAAAAAGGAAAAAAATATAACATTGCAAACAGATACATTAAATAACTATGAAGCATTGAGTGCTGTAATTAAGATCGGAAAAATAAACAGCATTTAGTACATAACATTACTGAACATCCAAATTAAGTGAATATGAAGGTTACAGGCCTTTCAAACCTTACACAATGTCCCCTTTAGGAGGGACCGTTACACTCTAATCAAATAGTTAATACACCTTTTATTTTAATCATTTTGGCAGCTTAGGGTAGATGCTAGGTAATGCACCTACTAAATTAAAAAAAACTTGGACAAAGTTTTGATCACTTACATGCTTTTAACCAATAATATTTAGCAAATTATATAACGTTTTTCTTATCTTTTCAATTAAAAGTTGGGAACAGACTATATTACTTTGTTACACATCTTTTCTCAGTGTTGTCATAAGCAGCTATAGTTATACAATTCTAACTAACATCTGCAGTTGTAACACTAATTAGAACTAAGAAAATGATAAGCAACCTTTTACACTAATTTATGTGCAAGGACAGGTCAGGCTGTCACAGAGGATTTTCAGAAAACACACACTGTTTGCTTTATTTCACACCATGCCTATTGGTATTCAATTCCTTTATCCATTTCATCTATGAATTTTTATTTAATCTGACCCCCCCCCCCCCCCCCACTGTCACATATCTAATCTTGCTTTAGAGTTTAAATGATCTCAAATACAAATAAAGTGTGTCACTTTACTTAGCACTGGCATGATGTCAAATATGAATGAACTGGTGCTAGTGTTGGTTCTGTGCTCTCAGTCACAAACTATAACAAAATGGCCTCCCATGTTGCATGACAATGTTGATTCAAATAAAATCAATACACTTGAAACTTCATCCAGGATACCTCTATTATACACTGTCTTATCATCTAGTTATTTCACTTCTGAGTCATAGATAAATAAACAGGTCAGGTTCAACAGTTGACTGAACTCTAAAAGCAGGATAAACTGTTTCTATGCTGTTAAAACACCACTTTCACTCAACTGAGGTGAAAATGCTTCATGACTTAATGAAACACCATGACAAAAGCCTCATTTGATTCCTGTGCTAGAGTTACACTACTACTTTGACATTTTCCTTGGTTAAAGCAACCGCCTCTGAAAATTAGGTAAAATATTATGGTGTTTATTTATAATTCATACTTTATACCTGTCTCCACACTATATAGGGGACAGCAGGTCTGAACTATATACTATGACGTCTTTTTTTCCTCCCGGTAATAAGTTGGACGCTTATTATGTCACTCAGTAGTCAACATATATACAGAACTGATTTGACATGGATTATTTTAGAACTAATGTATGTGAGGAACATAAAATATGTTGTACATTCTGTCAGCTTGAAGCTGTGTCCATGCAGTGCAAGTAATGAGTAACAGATATGTTCAGTGGCCATTTTACCATTAAATAAAAGAAGTAGTAGTATGGTTATATGCAAAGTTTTCCAAAGAGTTTTCCAAATTCCTAGCAAAAGGATGGCCCCCTCTTTGAATGGTATAAAAGCATGCTGAATCGTCCTTCAGATTTTTATGTTAGGCACTTAAATACAGGGGCATACCTATAGAATGTGTACATGGGTTGGATCCTATGTTGGCTCCACCACACCTCATTTGAATGTAAAAATATATGATGTAGTTCTGCTTTACAGCAAAAAATAGTCACTATTTTTTTAAAAGAGCTGATATACAATAAATTACAATAAATAAAAAAAAAATTGAAAAAAATCTTTGATATACTCTAGCTAACTTTTCTTTTGTGCTTGTTTTGTACTTGTTTCATACAAATAATCCAATAACCAAAGTTTGTATTTTAGAACATTCTGAAGTTTCAAATTATTTTATTGATGATTAAGTCAATCTTTGATAAAACATATTGCAGCCTGGTCACCCAACTAGACTTTACCACCTCAAACCTACATTATGTTAAAAAAGGCTGTCCTTAACTGTGTACATATGCATCAAGGGTCCATTTAAAGTGGATATTGATGATAAATAGCTCAAAGGGACAAAGCATCCACTGGAAAGTCTTGTATAAAAAATTTTATTTATTTAAATCCATTAAAATGTATCCAGAGTGATCCAATAAAGACAAAGAAAGTCAGGTGAAAAAACCTGCTCATTTCATGCTTGACACATTTCGTGTTTTAAGTTTATTGGATCACTCTGAATACATGTTAATGGATTGCAATAAATAAATTTTTTTATAGAAGACTTTCCAGTGGACTTTTGCGCTATTTATCCTTATTGTGCTATTATGGAGGTCCCGGAATTCCTGTTAGACAAGATACTGAGAAGCAGGGTTTCTTTTATATTCATCACATTGTGGCAGCCTCAGTTTATTTCTATATTTGGATATTGGGGCACAAATTATGATTGTTTTTTTTTACCCTTGAAGTGGTGATAGCACTGTAAATTGAGAATTTCTGTGGGAAGAACAGGTCTTCTGACTTGTCTGTGATGTGTAGATAGTTATGTGTTAAATATAGCCTCTGCAGGTGAGTTTATTACATTACCTTTATTTATATAGCATCAACAATTTATGTAACGCTAGGTACAGAGCATAGAAGGGAACAACATACTAAGTTAAATAAACTAGAACAGACTGGTACATGGGGTAGAGAACCCTGCTCGTAAGCTTACAATCTAGAGGGAATGGGGTCCATAAGACACATAAGGGGTTAAAGAGGCCAGAGGGATTGAAGTTGTAATAACAGTAGTGTGGATGTGATGTGGAGCTGATGTGACATAAATAGCATATAAAGAGACTAAAAATAAAAAAACAAAACACAGACATGCAATTTTATTAACCCCTTGCCGACAAAGGACGTGTCAGGCACGTCCTGCGAGAAAGTCCCTTAATGACAAAGGACGTGCCTGGCACGTCCTGCGGTGAATCAAGCGGTTTTCGCTATCAACGATCGTGAAAACTGCTTTAACGGTGCTGGTCTATTGCCTCGATGTAGAGGCAATAGCCAGCACCGAAATTTATTTTCTGGGGCCCCCACGCATGCTCCGTCAATATGTCTAAGCCCTCTGGCGGTCTGAGCTTCGGAAGTGAAAGTAACTTCACTTCCGTCGCTCTGAATATGCTACTTGACTGCCCCTAGTGGTAGTTAAGTAGCATAGCAATGGAAAAAATGTAAAATAAATATTTAATTAATTCAAAAGAATTCATAAGAGATAGCATAAGGGTTAGAGTTGGGGTAAATTTAGGGTTAGGGTTACATTTTGGGTTCGGGTTGGGGTCAAAAGATCAATATAGGAAAAAAAACAAAAAACACTATTTTTGGTTTTTGCCCCATAACGTGCAAAAAAATACCGAAAAAATATGGAAACATGCATATTTCTGAACTCGGGACAACATTTAGAAACTATTTAGACGGGGTCTTTTTTAATGATTGTATTTGTCTAAATTATATTTTAGGTCAAAGTTAGAAAAAGTGTTTTTTTTTTTTTAATTTCATCATATTTTATGATTTTTTTGTAGTAAATTATAAGATATGATGAACATAATGGTATCTAATGAAAGCCCTTCTTATGACGATAAAAACAACATATAATTTGTGTGGGTACAGTATCTGAGAAAAAAGAAAATTGCAGCTAAACACAAACACCCCAGAAATGTCAAAACAGCCATTGTCACCAAGGGAAAGTCAAGGTGAAAATGTCTTGTCACTAAGGGGTTAACTATAAACTCTATGGTGTTATTCACTAAAACTAAGTCAAGTATAGGATAGTACCAAAAACAGTGAAAGGGCAAACCTGGTGAGTTCCAACTGTTAAGCAAGCTCACCAGATTTGCCCCTGCACAGTGTACAGCTAACATGAAATGTTCATCTCACCTCTACTCACTTGCAACCCACCTTTTAGTAAATAGCCCACCACGTTTCAAGGATTCTATCTACCTCTCTCTGCTGAACCTGTTATTATCTATTAACAATTAGGTTTTTTCTGTTTCATGCAATGGAGTTACCACATTATGTCTCCCTGGTTATTCGCTGACTGGTAATATTAACATAAACTCGGAAGGCTGTCAGTGATAAGCTGTTACAACAGTGGCTATTCACTAAAAGGTAGGTTGCAGGTGAGATGAGGTCAGATAAACATTTCATCTTATCAATTTAGCTATAAACTGTGCAGGGACAAACCTGATGAGTTTGTTTAATAGTTGAAACTCAGGGCCAAACCAGATTTGTCCCTGCACAATGTACAGCTAAACTGGTGAGATAAAATGTTCAACTCACCTCATCTCTCCTGCACTCACCTTTCAGTGAGTAGCCCCCCCTCCCCCCTGTTCTGCTCTAAGTAAGGCCTCACCCAGCACACTGACCAAAGAACATAACTCCCAACTCTATGGAGGCCTATTAACCTTCAGGATAACACACCAAGTGAGTTGCATAAAAACAGGCATTAAAAGCTGAGCAGGAAATGTTCTCCAACTTGCTTTTTCAGTCCGATTCAGTTATTAATTAATTATTTATACAATTGTCAGTTACTTTTATAATATCTGGACCAATTTAACAAGCAGAACCAACTTCAACAATACTAACCTAGAGTCAGTAATGCAGATTTTTTTTTTTTGCAGCCTTATTTTTTAAAAGCACCATATATTTATGCAGGTATAAACAGTAGGGGTTCAGCAGATGCAACGCAGGCTGGTGAAAAATTGGTTTAATGCCAATGTTAAGTCAAAGGAGGCAACAGCACACAACAAATCTTTTTTTGAAGTGGTGACCATAACCTGGGACTGTCTATTTAATGGGAGAAAATATGGGCCCAACAATTGTTTTTGCACAAGGGCCCTTAATGATCCTGTTCAGCCACTGGTTGTGGCGTCACCATTCTTCCAACGATAACACCAACATTGTATGAGTATGGCTTTTTTGCAGTGGTACTCATCAGTTGCTGGTATAGACACCTTTCTGAAAAAAATAAATAAAATTAAAAAGAACTTTTTTCACCTACTTTAATGTAGTGGAATTTATATTGAGTTCAATTTTGGACAAACTGAAATTTGCTTTAGCTGTGCACTTCATGGCAAAAAAATTAAAATGACTTGCACTGCATAAAGTCATATTGTGAACTGTCAATATATTCCAAAAATTATTTTCTGCGTTTACCACAGAAAAAGCTTGTGAATTGTTAATACAAAGTGAAATAAACAAACAGCCAGAACAAAACCATCAACTTTTCACCTTTCCTCTGGAACTTAAATAGGTAAGCTCTGACATCATAAACAGGTGACACTTACTTCATGCCACATAACAGAGGCACTTGGTGTTTTCTACCATGCAACACCTTCCCCCTTTCTATTCCTCCTGTCACCTTCACTAAATAATTCATGGTTAATAAATACTTGCCATCCAGGAGGAGGAGGAGGAGGAGGAAAAGAAAGCAAAATACATTTCATTATTATTGTTCCCTTTATGGATAAAGAAAATAGTATAGTTTATGAGAATGAAAAGGAAGGCTGACATGATCAGTAAAGTGCTTGGGGATACAAGTTTGTTGAAGCTAGCTTATACAAGGACACTAGATAAATGTGCATTAAAGGCTTCATCTGCAGGGAGAGAAAGTGAGAAGCTGCAACTCTACAGAAGCTGTGTTTATTATATCCCTCCTTCTCCACCTCCCTGCCCCTGTCACTCCCTCGGCACCATAACCTTAGTGAGCCAGAGAAGCAGGGAGGGGTTAGTGAGGGGGAGGAGGACCCATTTCACTATTAAATGTGAAACCAGAGGAGCCTTAGTAGCACAGCTGTACTCCCAGCTTTCCCAGGGCTTTGCTTCATTCCCTGGGCACCCTCATGCAAAACCCCAACCTCAAGAGACACAGATCCACCCCTCACACTGCATACTCACTCCTGATTTATGTGTCCTCATATGTGCATCCACAAGAGTCACTGACAGCAGCAGGCAGAAAAAAGTAGTAAAAGAGGAGGAGTAAACTCCTTCTACCGGTCTGGGCAGCTAGCAGCTGGTCCTGTCTTCTGTATCTGAGGGTATCTTCCATGACCCACTGGAACTAAGCCTTTAAAATCCAAACTATTACTACTTGCTTGTTTGACTCTCTGCATCACTTGATTGTCTTGGAGCATACTGTGAATGAGAACGAGCCAACCTGTAGGATCCCGGTGACATTATACTGAGCCTGAAGGGACCCCTTCCTTCTTAAGGTAAGACTGATTCACTTGTATGTCCTGGTTTGTAGTATCTGGAATCTTGCACTATTAAGTGAAGTTAATGTGAGGAATGATAATAATACAACTGTGAACTTCATAAGTAAAAGTGCAGGTCTGTGACTGTCCTTAGTGAGCTGAACTAGCAGCTGGAGACTGGATAGCAGCCCTGGCATTGCACCTTGCAGCGAACACTCGCCGTGCTTAGCACTAGACTCACACACTCCCCCTGGCACTGACAGCTCTGACCATGTGCACTGGGTGACATCAGATGCAAAGTAAAGGGTCCAAGTGACAGACAATATTTAGTGACCGTGTCCTGGGTGAAACACTTTCAAGAGGCTCTTCTAACTAGTCATAGTTGTCGAAGTAACAATTTGACGTAACCGAGGCTATCTTAACTCATGAAGTGCAAGGCGCGATATGCCACTTCACGGCAATCAAGGAGTTAACACCACTCCTTTCCCAGTTGGATGTAAATGCTAAGTGACTTGTCAGAACCGCATACATTAGTGCTAGATCTAGAACACTGGCCTTAGATCATGTGCCACACACCATAAGACAGCTTAGTTCCTGTTATTATAAAGGCTGCATTATATCTGTAAATAAACCATATCAAAATTAGTCTTTTTCAAAGATCACGGGTCAAACAAAGCTGCAGCTCTAGGTTCAGACAGCAGAAGATTGATCAGAGGTCAAATTCGTAAATAAAGTAACAAAAAGCGTGTTATTTTGGATACTTTGTAGAAGCGCACAGGTGTAATTGAGTGACAAGCCACTTCTAGCTTTTCTTTTCCCTTTACATGGTCGGAGAACGCATAAACCCAGTTTCATGGTAGACTTGTTATTAAAATGCAGGTAGTATAGTTTCAGTAACAAAAATGAGATTTTTACATAGTTTAATACATAAACTGCTTAGGAAAGAAAGGATTCACAGTAGGTATTCAAGTTGATAAATTGTGGTCACTTTTCTTCAGGCAGGGCAGTGCTAGTAAATGTTTATTTGTAAACAGTGATGCATGGTAGTTTCGCTGATGTCTGAGTGGTCAAATGAGAGACACCAAGTGGACATGTGTCCACTTACCAGTGGACACATGTCTTTCCCTGATATTTTTGGTCTGTTTTGGTTACTCTGAGTATTGTGGAAGTGATGCTGTTAAGGACATAGTATTATAATCGTTACTCCTAAGTCTTTCACCTGTATGTTCATCAGGGATAGGGAAAGTGTCCGAACAAGGAAACCAGTGTCTGCGGTAAGATTTGTGAATAGAAAATTAGAAATCGAGAATCATTAAATTGTCCACCATGAACTCCAGTAAATGTCCACTATGAGCAATATTGGTTCAGACCTTTATGTTGATACACACGTCATTGTATAGTATATTATTGCCATATAAACTGGTGAAGATATGTTTGCTATGTTTATCAAATGTTATTATTACTTATAAAAGTTTGTGATTTTATAAAGTGATGTACCACACAATGAGTTTACAAACAAGCTGGCATATAGCAAAAAAGTTATAAACTATAACAATATAAAGGACTTCTAGAGGTTATTTATAAAACTCAATTGATG
Organism: Pelodytes ibericus; assembly: GCA_036172795.1. Lineage (NCBI taxonomy): Eukaryota > Metazoa > Chordata > Amphibia > Anura > Pelodytidae > Pelodytes > Pelodytes ibericus. The sequence continues at coordinate 88,136,040 of CM069863.1, forward strand.
GGCAAAGTTCTAAAAGTGCTTTAAACTGCAGGAACATTCCATTGGTTTCTATGGTAACTGCTCCATAACTTTGCTCCAGAATTGACTTTCACAAATAACCTACACTGCAACAGAATAGGTTGAGGCCATCACTTCCAGTCTGGAATAATGCTTATGAGATTTTGATTTTTTTTTTTAAGTTGTCCACCACTGTCAAAGGCAAGCTCAGTGGCTACAAATGAGAGGGCAAGATCATTTTTTCAAGAGACTGAATAGTGACTGAACAGTACTGTAGAAGAGAGGCTGGTGATCACATATGGCCAACACGGTCAGATGCAGAGCTGGGCAAAGTGTCCATGTAAAGACACCAGTGTCTGTCTTAAAACATGTGAAGGTCCATAAAACATCATTAAATTGTCTGTAACAAAATGTTCACCGTGAATAACATTGGAGCCTACCATGGGTTACACGCTGCTAATCTGCCACGACTGTTCTCACAGATGGGTCAGATTGGAGTTAAATGATCTGCTTTGAGATATCCACTGAGTGGAAGTGGGTCATGCGGTTTGTTACTTTTAGGAATCTGGAAAAAAGATTTTTTAAGGGGTAACTGTAAGGATTATCTGAATAAGGGAGTCATATTTAAAACTGTGGTTTGTGGTGTTCTGCAACTGTGGGGAAGTGATTGTTCTGTATTTCTCTTACAAAAAAAAGTCCTACAGGAATGAGTAGAAACTGTTTCCTCGATAAATCAAATGGCATGAGAACTGTTTCGATGCCAGCTGTGAAAAATAAGCTGCTAACTGAACTATGGTATACTAAACATGAAATCATTGGAGATTATGTACAGAGGTCAATCCTGGGGGAAAGTTCCAAAAGTAGTACAATCAGGATGCCATTGGTTTCCATTGTAATTTCTCCATTTTTAGACAATGTTTCTTACATTGGTACATCAGAGTTGTTACATGGCAAAGAATCCTGTTGCTAAACACTAATCAATTTCAGACAGCACTTGTGATAACAAAACACTGTAAAATGCATTAATTGTAGTCTCCAAATGACATCAGTTATTATTATGGTATATATGAAGAGCCATTGTTTTCAATATAGTTTAATGTGTTGTTCCATTTCATGCACAGCATTTCAAGTTATAAATCTCAGTCACTACTGAGCTACCTATTCTGAAATATGACTGTTTGTTCTGGGAGAAAATATGTATGACCAAGCAATAAAATACTGCTCGATTGTCTGTCATAATTCAGATAAACACACTCATGACAGGTGACTCCTCATTTTTAAGAAAATAAAAGGAACTGTGCTGTAAAAGCAAGAAGAATGAGTTACACAATCTGGTGCGTTATAACAAACCCCCAATGTAAATAATCATGGTATACTTTGCAACAAAATGCATGGGATGCTCGTTATCATTATTAACTCAATACAGACAGAGACGTCTTTAGTAAGTAGAAAAAGTTGAAATATGAAAACTGATGTTATTGGAGTTTAATTGGAACCCGATGAAGTATGTAGACCAATTCTGGGACAAGTTTCTAAAAGTGGAGTAATCAGCTAGAACATTGCATTTGTTTCTGTAGTCAATGATTCAATGATATAATTCCCTTACAGTTGACCTTCATAATAATCTCCGTAGGATCACATTCTCCAACTTTTCAACACTTGGAACGTATACACAAAACATAATGCTGGATTTCTCAGACAGCACAAAATAAATATGTCTAAAGACCACAAATCTAACTAATGACTTGACTTCAAAACCCCTATCAGGTTTATAGATTGAAAGAGATTTGTTTCTGTGTGAATCTTGTCAAATATGTAGATATTGCAACCATGCATACTTTAATATTAATGGTAGAGGGATTCTCACCAGTAAAAAGTAAAGTATATTAACCATGTATGTGCATATACCACGAGGAGACATCAGGCAGCACTGAAATACCCACTCTGGTGCACATACGATCGATATCTGGAGCGAAAGTATGTGCTCCACCGGAAGAGCAGCACCATAATGGAAATGGCGCTTCCCTGTTGTGGGCAAGAGCTTCAGAAGTGGCGAATCTCCATGCTCTGTTGTAGTTGCTAGAATGCTCCTAGTGGCAGTCTCCAATATTACACAAAAAAAGCATGTTAGGTTTGAAATATAGGGTTAGGGTTACAATTATATTTAGGGTTAGGGTTATGGTTGGAGTTAGATTAAGGATCACAATTATAATTAAGGTTAAGGTTAGGATTAGGGTTCATTTGATCATCGTTGTTGGGGGTCAAAAGGTCATGGTAGTGGAAAATTGTTAGGTGAAAAAAAATGCTACTTTAGGTTATTACCCTATAACGTGCAAAAAACTCCCCAAAACCATGTAAACCTGGCATATTTCTAAACTCAGTACAAATATTAGAAACTATTTACCGACTTGTAATTGTGTAAAAGATTTTCCAGGTCAAAGTTTTTCGTCATATTTTATGATTTTTTTTTTATAGTAAATGATAGATATGATGAAAATAATGTTAAGAAAGCCCTACTTATGGCAATAAAAACAGTATATAATATGTGTGGGTACAATAAACGAGAAAAAATAAAATTACAGCTAGACACAAAAACTGCAGAAGTCTAAAAACAGCCTCTGTCCTTAAGGGGTTAACTTAGGACTCAGAAGGTCAGATAGGGAAAAACTCAAGGTCAGTTCAGGAATACTAAGAATGTCTTAGTTGTCACTCAAAAGGAATTAGCCCTACTTTTGACTTTAATTTTAAAAGTGAAAATTTGTTTGGGATTTCTAAGGCTTTCCATTATAACCCTCTCTACGAAAGCTTCCCTGAGTTTGTACTTCTAGTAACTCAGGCTTGTGGCGTTTTATATGAATTCTGTTCTTGAGCTGATTACCCATTTCAGTGCTACTTATCTAATGATCATCATCAGCTGTGTAATGTTACACTTCAAGGTGAGACATACTAAGCAAAGAAAACTTTAGCATATTCCGTATAGCATATTCTGCAGCTCAAAAGTGGCATTCAAAGAAAAAATGATATTCAACTTTTTACCTGTTGTAAAATGTCTAGTGTCTCTAGTTCTCAGGAACACCAACATTGTGAAGTAAACAAACAATTACACTATAAATGACACTATATGACAATTACAGGGACTCTGACAACCTCAACACTGCTTATTTTATAAATGTAGATAATAAAAAAGGATCTATACATTTTGTCAGCATAATTGCTTGTAAATGCACAAAATAAGAGGAAAGTGTGTTTTCAATGTGTCTGTGGTGTCTTCTGGCTTGATGTGCAAGTTTAAGTAGTAAATTTGTATATCAAGCTTCGGGTGATCTCATGAGATAACACAAATATGTTTAAAGCATATTTTTCAAATAGTTTAAGCATTTGCTTGCAATTCTGCTAATACAATGTATAGAAAATATTTAGCATTTTCTTATTCCGTACGTTCACAGTATAAGAAATGTTGAGGTTCACATAGTCCCTTAAATTGTCATTTCATTTATAGAATTTTATGTTATCATAATTGCATGAAAATACAAATGGCGTATTTTATGTTGATCACTGTTACATGCATTGATAAGTGTTTTGTCAGGAAAGTAGACAATTTCAGAATGGTTAAGCTGCATTTTGAGGGTGTTGAATGAGAGAAGTATACATTTCCTTTTGGTATAATTGCCTCATCTACTTATATCAGAGGGCAAGAAGGATCTTTGGCAAGTTGCCAGAGCTCTTAACCACGGCTGTGGTTTTGATGGAAAGCAAGAGAGCTGAAGAGTACCTATCAATTACACTGAAAGCCATATGGTTCTTTCTGTACCTGTGTCTCTAAGGAATACATGATCACAGTGCCGACAGCCTGGGGATTGTGAATGCCTGACATGCCCTGCCTTATTTAGTTTGTTCACCGATGAGGAAAGCAGAAGATGCTGATAGAGACTTTTTTTCTGGATAGGTTTCAAGGCTGCATGCTGGTATGTGTAGGATTCCTCTGAAGTTCATACAATGCTTTGGGGAGAGAACATAATAATGTTTCAACATCACTTTCTATATACAGTTATTTTTTGTTGATCGCATGCCAGTGCATTCAGGGTTTGTAAAAACAGTGCTTGAGTAATGCACTCATGGAGGCTAGAGATTGATAAAGGTGCAAAGAACCCAATAAACTGTAGTTGTGTACTAACTGTTTCTGAGCGTATACTTCCAAGTGATGCTCTAAACTCATAATCTATACATCTCACTCATGGCATTATAGTTATAATTATTTAGTTTTGTTTAGCTCCTTAAAGAACCACTATGGCAATCAAAATGGTGTGCAATGTATCTTACTAAACACTGAAGGTCTCAATTAAATAACATGAATGAAACGTAGCCTCCCTGCTTTTGGCCTAGTAACACACTTAATGGGACTTTATGCATGTCCCCCAGCGGTCCTTGCTTTAGTCTGGACAGCCCTTTGCATCGATTCACAAAACCCTCAAAATACTTTTGAACCACTCTATTGTACTATACCTCTGACTGTTGTAGTCTCGAACATTTGGTATGTGTCTTAATACACAATGTTAGTTAGTGGATGGCTGTAATACAAACATGTTGGAAAAGTATTTTTAATAATGCAGATGTATTGCAAACAATGAAATGTGTAATACATGTTAATATTTACAAAGCAAAATTAATCAAACAAATCTAACTTTTACAAGGCACTGCCTTGTATTTCTATTTCCAGCTTTCTTTGAGATCATTGTTCCTAATTTGGAGGCTAAAAAGTCCTGGCAAAATCATTTGATGTGTCTTTCCAATGTCCACAATTGTGAGTGCATCACTTTAAGGCAGTGATGGCTAACCTTGGATTACAGATGTTTGGGAACTACATATCCCATGATGCTCAGTCCTCCTCATGACTGCCTGAGTCTCATGGGCTATGTAGTTCCCAAACATCTGCATTGCCAAGGTTAGCCATCAGTGCTTTAGGGCAGGGCTTGACAAATTTATCTGAGTTTTAGGAGCCAGCTAAAAAATCTAGGAGCCAGACAACGGCACATAAACACAAACACACGCAGTCACACACAGACACATAGTCTGTCACATATACATACAGAATAAAGGATCCTTTATTCTGATTTGGAGGACTAGGGTGAAAGTCCTCTCCGTGCACCCTCCACTTCTGAACGCGAAACCTGTTACACCTTGTTTTTCTACATATACATACAAAACACCCCCCCCCCCACACACACACATCCAGTCACACATATATACACACAAACACATTCAGTCAGTCACATACATACATACATACACACACACATCCAGTCAGTCACATACATACACACACACACACACACATCCAGTCAGTCACATACCTACACACACACACCCTATTAGACACATACATACACACAAACACATCCAGTCAGACACATATATACACACAAACACATCCTGTTAGACACATACATACACACAAACACATCCAGTCAGACACATACATACACACAAACACATCCAGTCAGACACATATATACACACACACACACACACATCCAGTCAGACACATATATACACACACACAAACACATCCAGTCAGTCAGACACAAATATACACACAAAACGCATCCAGACACATATATACACACAAAACGCATCCAGTCAGACACATATATACACACAAGCACATCCAGGCACACACATATACACACACAAACACATCCAGTCAGTCCCACACATACATACACACAAACACATCCAGCCACACATATATACATACACACAAACACATCCAGGCACACACATATACACACACACACATCCAGCCACACATATATACATACACACAAACACATCCAGGCACACACATATACACACACACAAACACATCCAGGCACACACATATACACACACAAACACATCCAGGCACACACATATATACACACAAACACATATATACACACAAACACATCGAGGCACACACATATATACACACAAACACATCCAGGCACACACATATATACACACAAACACATCCACGCAGACATACACAAGACAGCAGGGTTTTTTTTTGGTTGTCGTTTTTTTTTAAAGAAAAAAAAAAAGTTCACCTATCAGTGTCCCCCCTCCCTGCGATTACACCTCAATGCAGAGAGAGGGGGCGGTTTCCGTTGCAGCCCGGTGGCACAGAGCATCTTCCCTGCTATGCTCCCCAGTGATCAGCGCTAGAACGCGGTGCGCGAGGGGGCGGAGCAGGAAGTCTGTGCAGCCGGTGCACTCACTCTGCTCCCTCGCGCACCGCTGCTGGAATAAAGAAAAAAAACCCGATCCCATTGCCGAGGGCACATCGCGGGGCTCACGATACCCGGGCGCCAGGTCCGATTTCCTGGTCGCCATGGCGACCTGGCGCCCAGGGTTTGTCGAGCCCTGCTTTAGGGTGATAAGGAACTTTACTCCTACTACACAGAGTTACTATTTGTGTTTGTTTTCTGTCTCTTTCATGGTTGAATCCATATGAAAGGCTTATTCTATACATCATTTAAATATATTTTACAGGTTGTAAAGAATCACTTACCAGAAACATACTGAGCGCACGTCATCAGTATTCTTCCTTTTTTTTTTTTTACATGGTGTTGTGTTGTGCTGCTAGTGTGTGGTTTACATGCTGGTTATACTTTTTGTATTTGTTAGTAGGATTAGATAGATGATGACCTTTTGTAGCAGACCTTGTCATGTGAGTAAAGTACAATTCGATCACAAGAATGGTAAAAAAAAATCTGTTGCAACTATGCAATAAATAAATACCTGAAGTAGATCATAAAATCAGCCGGATCGTAATGTGTCAGTGTTGGCTATGATAATTATTCCAACTACATGTTTTCCGAAAGATGTCTGAAATGCACTCTACCAAAGTGGTAGCCTGAAATGCCCCATGATATACTTAGGGAGCTTTCACACACAGAAAAAATAGCCTAGAAATACCAAAAATGATACAAAATCCTACTTAAAAACCAAACCACCTATAGGACATAGCCCAGGTTCATGAAATCCGTACAACCTATAGGATCAATCAACTTAAACCTAATCACTGTCAAGGGATAATGAGCTCATGCCAAGATCAGCATTGGAGAGCAGGATCTGCACACTGCACCACCAAATTCTTAAAAAAAAAGGACTAATTATGGCAAGCCAGGAATCAGGCCTAGGGGGTGGGGGACCATGACAGTGGTAGCAGGAGAGGGGGAAAGTCAAGGCCCAAGCAGAATTTCTCAGCTGATGTGAACACTGCATTGGTTACAACTGGCTGATTGGAGCAGCAGCATAGAGGACACACCAGAGGAGGTAGAATAAACTCTAAAAGAAGGCTGCGGACTGTGAACACTTTGGAAATCAAACCTGACATCTATATTGTTAAAACAAAACTTTTTTTTAACTATAATTTTACTCTTGGCTTATCACTAAATAGGAGAAAAGAAATCATGGTAGTGTCCCTTTAATGGCATATCATTCCATCTGTCATTGGAACTAACATTTTACATTTTAAATCCACAAACGTTTCTGTTGACATAATTTGTAGACCAGTGTTTTCAATTTAATATAATTGTTTATGTGATTATGCTATATTTGTTTCTTGAAACATTATTAGCATTGACAGATGTCTCTCCCTGTTGTACTATTACACAGACATCAGCAATAAAATAAAGAGCTTTAGCTTGTTAAAATATTTTTTGATGTGTATGCATTTTTGTGGGTGACATTAGGATGGCACATTTCTAGGAGAAACAAATTTTGCTATCACTGGGCTAAATATTGGACAAACTGCATAACATGGTGAGTATTTATGTAGTGATGCAATGTCTTCTAGTCTGACACTCAAGAGAAGCTATGCACTGAAAGTCAAATGTTATATCAGATACTTATCACTAGTAATGACAGATTTTTGCAGTTCATTTGTCAGTTCACTTATAGTAAATAGACCCCTGATGTGTGAATGTAATTAAGGTTAAGTAGTAGATACTTATGTTGACATGCTCCATACAATCTAAATACTCAGTATTTCATTTATTTTAAAAGGTAATAACCTATGGAAAAAGTTTATAGTTTAGTGTCATACTCAAAAACCATCTTGGTGCCAACCAGTTTATTTACAAAAAAATAAATAACAAATTGATGGGATTGAAAACCAAGTTCTAAAATTGAGGGCATAATTATTCAAATTATAAAAGAAAAAGATCCTACTCAGGCATAGGGGTGCCACCTTTTCTACAAAAATATATCCGCCTTGCTGGTGCCTTTATAGACTTAACATTGGCACGAAGCCAATTTTTTTGCCGGCCTGCCGGTAAAATACCAGCTAGGTGGCAACCCTACTCACTGGCATTATTCCAAATCAGCAGTTGTCGCAATAAACAATAAACTCCTCATTGATGCATTTCAGGCCTGCCCGTAAAATAAATGGTGGGTGGCAACCATTGTGAGGCCATTGCCACACAGGTAAATGGTTAGAATGATTAGTTTCTTGTGGAGAAATTGTGAGGATCCACTTATTAGTGTCATGTGATCTCAGTTGGACCAATAAACAAGTCTGCAATTAGTTGATTAATTATAGTACATAATGTAGGGCTCAGTGAGCAAAACATAGGTAGCTACATTCTAAATAAACCTTTCATGTCGCCCGTCGGTTTTTTAAACAATACACTTGGGTTTAACTTTATTCATTAAATGGTGTCGTGTCTGTTCGAGCTGCCAAATTTGGCTTTTGAGAGTCATAGTCCTACTAAAGTTTTTACAGGTGTTTAAATTTACCTTTAAACAAACAAAGAGCCTAGTGGATCACTTAGAATTATGCTAGGATTGTCCAGAAAACTCCATTTGTCAGCTATCTATGAAGTTCAAAATGTTATGTATGTTCTAGATCATTATCATTGTGTTTTGAAACTTGAATCTCTTTCCACATCCACATGGAAAAATATCATAGCAACAATATGTTTTGTATCCATAGATGCCTGATAAATACCATGTGAGCATGCCATATTATTTATTTTTATTTCTTTGAACAATAACACAAATCACACAGTAAATCGAGGAGTTTCGGGTTAATACATGCAAAATAGCACTAGTCACAGAATACATCAAGGAGTTTTGATTAATGCAGGAACAAACACGTCATCATAACATGAAACCAACAGGTAAAGAAAGAAAAAAGGATCTCAACATATGGTCAAAGGGATGGATACATTTTCGTCCACTCCTAAATAACTATTATCCCTTGTATCACGGTCATTTAACATGTCAAGGAGAGAATAACAAATAAGAAAGTAGAGGAAAAAATAGAGAAAGAGAGAAGGAAGAAGAAAGAAAAAAAAAAACTTTCTCCATCTACCCACATCTTACCCTAGCACTAGCCATCTACTTGCCCTATTAGATATTAACCAAAACAGTTAGAATAACTGTGAGAATAAACTAACTACAACATTTTCTTAAATAAACTTACTGGTGCCCATAATGCATCTTCTATATGTTAATGCATATTAATGTACTTTCAAAATAATTTAAAATGTAAAATACTTACAGCTAGATGAAATTGTGCTATTACAGCAGTTTGCAAGAAGCCAGAACTGCCCACACTAGATGTGTAAAATTACATTTCCTTTTTGTTGTTTGCTGCAAGAACCAGTGAGAATAATGCCAAATGAATGGAATTTCCTGTCTCTCTAGTGGTCTCATCAGACAATGTGTTGCACTAGGATCCCTCCATTTTTCCACAATTCCAGCTAACCGATCGGGTGCCTTTATACATATGAGCCGATTTATTTGGAACCAGGTACCACCGGTTTATTATTTTGAAATTAGTTTCTTGTTGATCAAAGTCACACCCAAAATCCTTCTCCCATCTACTGATTTAAGGAGTTAAATCCCGCTTCCCTAAATCTCTCATTATATCACTAGCCTTTTTAAGGCATGGTTCACTCTTTTATAGCAAAAAAAATCTTAATTTTACTGTGCAACTCAAAATTTTATCAAATATATTTGTAAACAGTTTTTTATTCTGAGATATATAAAAATCTGATAAATCATATTATTGCCACGATTTCAAAAGCTTTCATTTCTCCTTTTAATAATATCTGGACAAGGATATTCTTTTATTTAGAAAGTGTTTTACCAGGAAGAATACATTGAGATTTCAAGTATGTCCTGAAAGGTATTACACAATTCTTCTTATTTAAAGGAACACTGCACTTTTTTAACCCTTGTTTCCTTGAAGACCTGTCCCACTAGTTTGGCGTAAACCCGTTGTGTATCTTAATACATACATGCAGGTTTACTATCTACTGTGTCTCACATCTGAGACACAGTAGTTCCTGGTTGTCAGCGCGCACACAGCCAATCAGAGTGGAGGATCATCCCACTACGACTGCTGAATGCTAGGCTCCGTAGTTAAGGTTCCCCTGCTGATCCAGTGCAAAAACGAGCGGCTATCTCTGCACTAGCAGAGAGAGACGGTCGCCGACCAGACGGCTGCCTGCTTCCTAAGCATGGCAGCTATCGGTCAGAGGATAAACTGGCGTTTACTATCAAAAGTTTACATTTCACTTGTGCTACTATATTAGAAGCACAAGTGAAATATAAAGTTTAATGTTCCTTTAACATGAGGGTAAAAAAAATACTTACATATATTTATACAGGAAAGTTGGGGCACATAATTATTGATACCCTGCAGCCTCCATTTAGTCAGGGAAAAGTTTTCTACATTATGCTCTAAGCTGGATATTTTTTTTTTAAATCAAATAAACTATTTTGTACCCTCAGAGTTTTCTTTATTCCTTCCCATACAATTAATGTCTGCTCTTGTACCATATTATTTCCAATAGGTATACCTGGGTTCTTCAAAACTTGTATATTCCATATTATTTTTTTAAATCTTCAGGCCTAATGCCTCAGTTTCTATCCAATGCCATCTGTCATTGTTGGTGCCAACTATCTGAACTCTATATACATGGACTATCAATTGAATAGATAATGTTGTCTTATTATTGGGAATCCCAAGCCTTCCTTAGAAATACTTAAAGATTATATGAATGGGTTTGTGAGACTGCAATTGAAAGACAATGTTGCCCCCATAATGTATATTGGATAGTTAGGGGCAAAGTGTAATACAATAATATACATGAATGCTGCAGCCCCATGTGTCCACATTTGTACCATCAAGATTACCTCCATTGTTCTCTTGATCTAGCTAATACATAGTTCAAGAGAAAAATGTGTTATACATATGTGTAAGACGTCTATGGTATCTCCTTGTGTACCAGATAAAAATTAAATGTTTTGATTTGTATTAGCTCATCACAACCACCTACTATAACAACTTGCACCTTTTTTACGTATACCTTTCTTAGGAGCAGTATTACTGTTCCTTTAAAATACAGCATGGGTGTAGTAAGTGAATAATACGAAATAGTTTCACATCCCAGACACTGAGTGAGTTAAGATAATTTTAGTTAAGTCCAGGATGCAGTTGAGACAGTCTTTGGGGGAGTAAGTTTTTTTTAATCTTCCAGGTGAAACAAGCACCTGTTCATAATGACATAAGCCTCCTATTGTTACTTCCATAGTAAAGAAGCTTCTTTCTTTGTGTATTTATATATGAAACTATCATTTGTTTTTTTTTGCTGCATTCAGAAATGAATAACATTAATTTGTGTCTTTTGATGTACCAAACATTATCATTGTCAGTAATAAGCACCTGCCTATTAATGTTTTTCTGAGCTTACATGTAAATGGATTAAGGTATTTATAGCAGTCTCTTAGTTTGAGCAATACACATTTATGTGTACCAGTATGTCTACACAATATGTACTGATCTGTCCTGAAGTGGATTTGGATCAGGAATGAATCTCCGAACTGCATCTACTCAAAACCAATAAATTTGACTCTCAATTGGCTGCTTGGACCGTTTTGGAAATCTAAGCATCGGAGGCCTTTGGATCGGGACAGGGTCACCATAAAAAGCATACAATTTTGTTTCCCAATATGCAATGCCCACCACCAAATTACAAAATGTACCCAGCTACCTGCCCTGACCGCCCTATAAGTATAACAAGGGTCTGGGAGCCATTTGGGCAGCTTGGCATAATTTGGGTGCTTTCAGTTTCGGCAGGTCTCGGCATGGAATCAGCTATGATGTCTGAATTGTGGACCTATTTGGAGACACATTGGAGCATATGGGATAGCTCGACAGTCAGGTCCTGATATGTCCCCGATGTGCCCCCAAGCACATCTAGCTCGCAAATCAGATGACCAGACAAATAGATATACACATGTATGGTTTTATTGGACACAATTCATGGAAGACTCACAAACTCAAGCAATTTTATCAGTAGGCCCCTGAAAAAAAGGTGAATACACTGCCCTCCTCGGGGCGACTATAGGTCTGATACAACCCTAAATCTTGCAATTTATGAATAAAACTCACCGCTTAAATATCCCTGTAAGTACCTTCTATACCCATTGTTTACCCACCTCTTATTTAATTCCCAACTCCATTCCCCTTTAATCCAGTACTCTCCCCTCCACCCCCCTTTTTCTTTCTCTTTTTTTTTCAAAATTGCCCAGCACAGATCAACAAGAGCCCATTCCTGTTACCAGGTTGTTTCTTATTAACTCTGATAATTTTAATTTGAACTGTGAAGAAGAAGAACAAACAGTGGGCTAGATCCACTTAACTATTCTACTGTAAAGTGTTATTTCTTATACCCGTTCTGTGAACTCACCTAATCATTACTTAACTGTGCACTTATTTTGTGTTTCCTACCCCGTATAATTAAACTGTTCCAATTTTCTTATTTTTGAAAATATCAATAAACATTGATTTACAAAAAACAAACAAAAAACCTGTGGCAATCCATAGTTGTGGAAGATTCAAACCCAAAACACAAATTCAGTTCCAGAAAATCCACTCATGTTATAACTTCCTCATTCATGTTGGCGACCTTAGTATTCGCCCCCTAGTTTTCCACTAATTATTAAAAAACAAATAGTTGGATCAGACCTTTATTTATTAAGAAGACAGGTAGGATTCAGTGCATTAACAAACACTTATGTTATAACATGACTGCTCCTCACAGAACTGGAAGGGATGTCACAGAATTGTGTATTTTGGATTTGAATTTTACTTTCCACTAGTCTCTGGAGCAAAAACTAATTTTTACAAAACATAATATTAGGTACTACAAAAATTAAATGTAAAATGATTGTCTGGTTAACACAATTGTCATGTAATATAAATTGAACATATTTTTGTTAATGGTAAATGGTGTATTTTTCTTCCAATGGCACTTCCTTGAGTCATGTTACAATAACGCAATCACTTAAGTTTGCCTAACAAAACTACATGTTATATGGTATTATGTTATGAGAGATAACACTGGGGGAGAGAAAGGCAGCATTGGCACATAAAAGGAAATAAAAACAAGAAATGCATTTGTTTAATATCATCATTTTTATTAAATATTAAAAAAACAATTTACATGTGATTATATACAAGTTAAACTTTTTTCCTATAGGGTAGTCTTATATTCAGGCTTTTAGTTTTTTCCCTAAAGGAATATCCAAAGTTTGGGGGGTTGTCTTATAATCAGGGTCGTCTTATATTCGAGCAAATACAGTATTGCCACTTAAAGTTTTAACATTGACAGCTAGTGTTGTGTGTTAGTTGGCCTCCACCCCAAAGATAGAAGATTTGATGCAAATACCTTTTTTGTATAGCAGTGATTGCTATTTATTAGACATGTGCAAAACTAAAATTTTCGTTTCGTTTTCGTCCATTCGGACGAAAATGTTATTTATTTCGTCTAAAACGAATTTCGTTCATTAGTGCATTCGTTTCAGACGAAATTCGTTCATTATTTTCGTTTCGTTAATTTTTTTCGTTCGTTTTATAGAATACAATGTAATACTATTGGCTTTCTATAAACCGAACGAGAGCCCCATTCATAAGAAATTCTTATGAATGGGGCTCTCGTTCGGTTCATAGAAAGGCAATAGTATTAATTGTATTCTATAAGCCGAAAGTCTATAAACCGAACGACTTTCGGTTTATAGACTTTCGGCTTATGGAATACATGTAATCCTATTGCTATTCTATAAACCGAACGACTTTCGGTTTATAGAATAGCCATAGGTTTACATGTATTACATAAGCCGAAAGTCTATAAACCGAAAGTCGTTCGGTTTATAGGCTGTCGGCATTTAACTAATAAGAGACAGAGTCTCCATTCATAAAATTATGAATGGAGACTTTGTCTCCGTGTAGTAAAATGCTGACAGCCTATAAACCGAACGTTCGGTTTATAGGCTGTGGGCATTTTACTACACGGAGACAAAGTCTCCATTCATAATTTTATGAATGGAGACTCTGTCTCCGTGTAGTAAAATGCCGACAGCCTATAAACCGAACGTTCGGTTTATAGGCTGTCGGCTTATGGAATACATGTATTCCTATTGCTATTCTATAAACCGAACGACTTTCGGTTTATAGAATAGCCATAGGTTTACATAAGCCGAAAGTCTATAAACCGAAAGTCGTTCGGTTTATAGGCTGTCGGCATTTAACTATACAGAGACAGAGTCTCCATTCATAAAATTATGAATGGAGACTTTGTCTCCGTGTAGTAAAATGCCGAAAGCCTATAAACCGAACGATCCGTTTATAGACTTTCGGCTTATATAATACATGTAATCCTATGGCTATTCTATAAACCAAACATTCGGTTTATAGAATAGCAATAGGAATACATGTATTCCATAAGCCGACAGCCTATAAACCGAACGTTCGGTTTATAGGCTGTGGGCATTTTACTACACGGAGACAAAGTCTCCATTCATAATTTTATGAATGGAGACTCTGTCTCCGTATAGTTAAATGCCGGCTTTTAACTATACGGAGACAAAGTCTCCATTTATAATTTTATGAATGGAGACTCTGTCTCCGTATAGTTAAATGCCGGTGTTCTGACAAATTTCTGGAGCAAATTCTCCTGCGCAATCGCAGGAGAATTTGCTCACTGCGCATGCGCATAAAGTTACAGCTGATAACTCAGCTGTAACTTTGTGACCACCGCGCATGCGCCAGCTGCGCAACCCACCTCCCGCCCCCTCACACCCCCTGCACACCCCTTCTTACCAGATCATCGACCACAGCGATACACAGCGCATGCGCACGCCTATCCAGCCGTTTGGGAATGTGCGCGTCCGTTGTTGTGTTCTTAAGGTGGTAAGTAACATGGGGCATCGGGACATAAGGGGGCAAGCATCCTGGTGAGGGCTGCTTCATCTTGATGGGATTTGTGATCCTCCTGCTGCATCAATAATACAGCAGGAGGATCACAAATCCCATCAAGATGAGGCAGCCCTCACCACGATGCTTGCCCCCTTATGTCCCGATGCCCCATGTTACTTACCACCTTAAGAACACAACAACGGACGCGCACATTCCCAAACGGCTGGATAGGCGTGCGCAGTGTATCGCTGTGGTCGATGATCTGGTAAGAAGGGGTGTGCGGCGGGTGTGAGGGGGGCGGGAGGTGGGTTGCGCAGCTGTCTCATGCACGGTGGTCACAAAGTTACAGCTGAGTTATCAGCTGTAACTTTATGCGCATGCGCAGTGAGCAAATTCTCCTGCGATTGCGCAGGAGAATTTGCTCCAGAAATTTGTCAGAACACCGGCTTTTAACTATACGGAGACAAAGTCTCCATTTATAATTTTATGAATGGAGACTCTGTCTCCGTATAGTTAAATGCCCACAGCCTATAAACCTAACGTTCGGTTTATAGGCTGTCGGCTTTTAACTATACGTTTGTCTCCATTCATAAATTTAAGAATGGAGACTCTGTCTCCGTATAGTTAAATGCTATTGTATTCTATAAACCGACTCTATTTCGTCTTATAGAATGCAATAGTACTACGAATGGACGAATGAACGAATGATTGATTTTCCTTTATTAACCATTCGTTCATTCGGCTTTAGTTAGCTTAGCATTTTCGTTCTTCGTTTTTCGGGCGAATGGACGAAAATGCAATTTTCGGACGAAAATGCATTCGTCCGAAAACGAATGCACAGGTCTAGTATATATTCACATGTAAATTGCTTTTTAAATAAAAAATTATGATATAAAAAAATCTTGTTTTTATTTCCTTTTATGTGACAATGCTGCCTCTCTCTTTCCCTTGCCCCCAGATTTGTCGCTCTCCCCCCCTTAGTGTTGTCTCTCTCTCACCCTCCCTTTGGCTCCCCCCTCGCTCCCCTTGTGTCTGTCTCTTCCCCCCTTCCCTCCCCTTGTTTCTCTCTGCCCCCCCCCCTTGTTATTCTGTCCCCCCCTCACCTGTTTCTTGCTCCCTGGTGGCTAGTGGGGGCAGCCGGGGGATGTATGCACTATACATAATAGACGGAAGTGTCGGGCAGCATGGAGGTTGTCTGCACGATTCGTGCAGACATCCCCCAGCTGCCCGATTCTCCCTGGTGGCTAGCGAGGCAGCGGTGGATGTCTGCGCGATGAGCGAGACCTCTCCTGCTGCCGCCCGGAACGACAGCCAGGACTTTTATGAGGAAGCCGGAAGTACCCAGCTTCATCATAGAAGTCCCGGCGGTCATGCCGGGCGGCAGCAGGAGAGGTCTCGCTCATCGCGCAGACATCCTCCGCTCCCTCGCTAGCCACCAGGGAGAATCGGGCAGCTGGGGGATGTCTGCACGAATCGTGCAGACAACCTCCATGCTGCCCGACACTTCCGTCTATTATGTATAGTGCATACATCCCCCGGCTGCCCCCACTAGCCACCAGGGAGCAAGAAACAGGTGAGGGGGGGACAGAATAACAAGGGGGGGGGGGGCAGAGAGAAACAAGGGGAGGGAAGGGGGGAAGAGACAGACACAAGGGGAGCGAGGGGGGAGCCAAAGGGAGGGTGAGAGAGAGACAACACTAAGGGGGGAGAGCGACAAATCTGGGGGCAAGGGAAAGAGAGAGGCAGCATTGTCACATAAAAGGAAATAAAAACAAAATTTTTTTATATCATAATTTTTTATTTAAAAAGCAATTTACATGTGAATATATACTAGACCTGTGCATTCGTTTTCGGACGAATGCATTTTCGTCCGAAAATTGCATTTTCGTCCATTCGCCCGAAAAACGAAGAACGAAAATGCTAAGCTAACTAAAGCCGAATGAACGAATGGTTAATAAAGGAAAATCAATCATTCGTTCATTCGTCCATTCGTAGTACTATTGCATTCTATAAGCCGAAATAGAGTCGGTTTATAGAATACAATAGCATTTAACTATACGGAGACAGAGTCTCCATTCATAAAATTATGAATGGAGACTTTGTCTCCGTATAGTTAAATGCCCACAGCCTATAAACCGAACGTTCGGTTTATAGGCTGTGGGCATTTAACTATACGGAGACAGAGTCTCCATTCATAAAATTATAAATGGAGACTTTGTCTCCGTATAGTTAAAAGCCGGCATTTAACTATACGGAGACAGAGTCTCCATTCATAAAATTATGAATGGAGACTTTGTCTCCGTGTAGTAAAATGCCCACAGCCTATAAACCGAACGTTCGGTTTATAGGCTGTGGGCATTTAACTATACGGAGACAGAGTCTCCATTCATAAAATTATAAATGGAGACTTTGTCTCCGTATAGTTAAAAGCCGGCATTTAACTATACGGAGACAGAGTCTCCATTCATAAAATTATGAATGGAGACTGTCTCCGTGTAGTAAAATGCCCACAGCCTATAAACCGAACGTTCGGTTTATAGGCTGTCGGCTTATGGAATACATGTATTCCTATTGCTATTCTATAAACCGAACTTTCGGTTTATAGAATAGCCATAGGATTACATGTATTACATAAGCCGAAAGTCTATAAACCGATCGTTCGGTTTATAGACTTTCGGCATTTTACTACACGGAGACAAAGTCTCCATTCATAATTTTATGAATGGAGACTCTGTCTCTGTATAGTTAAATGCCGACAGCCTATAAACCGAACGACTTTCGGTTTATAGACTTTCGGCTTATGTACTACATGTAATCCTATGGCTATTCTATAAACCGAAAGTCGTTCGGTTTATAGTTTAGCAATAGCATTACATGTATTCTATAAACCGAACGTCGTTCGTTTTAAAGACTTTCGGCTTATAGAATACTATTGGCTTTCTATAAACCGAACTAGAGTCGAGTCCCCATTCATAAGAAATTCTTATGAATGAGGAGGGACTCTAGTTAGGTTTATAGAATGCCAATAGTATTCTATAAGCCGAAAGTCTTTAAAACGAACGACGTTCGGTTTATAGAATGCATGTAATGCTATTGCTGTTCTATAAGCCGAATGTCTTTCGGCTTATAGAACAGCAATAGCATTACATGTATTCTATAAACCGAACGTCGTTTGTTTTAAAGACTTTCGGCTTATAGAATACATGCTGCTATTGGCTTTCTATAAACCGAAAGAGTCCCCATTCATACGAATAGGTCAATTGACCTATTCGTATGAATGGGAACTCAATTTCGGTTTATAGGAAGCTAATAGCATTACATGCATTCCATAAACCGAAAGTCATTCATGTCGGTTTATGGAATGTAGTACAATGCTATTGGTATTGTAAACCGACTCTATTTCGGTTTAGAATGCCAATAGCACGAATGGACGAATGGACGAATGAACGAATGATTTTCGTTTATTAACCATTCGTTCATTCGGATTTTGTTAGTTAAAATTTTCGTTATTCGTTTTTCGGACGAATGGACGAAAATGCTATTTTCGTCCGAAAATGCTATTTTCGTCCGAAAATGCATTCGTCCGAAAACGAATGCACATGTCTACTATTTATACAACCATATATAGGAATCATGCTACACTATAATTCAGGGCTCGACAAAGCCCAGGCGCCAGGTCGCCATGGCGACTAGGAAATTGTACCTGGCACCGGGGTAAGATCATCAGCACATGGTGCTACCCGTCCTGCGATTAGTTTAAAAAAAAAGTATTTTACCAACGCGAGGTTAGGCAGAGTGTGCACTACCTGCTCTGCCCCCTCGCTCTGTAGTGTCGGATCAGTGGGTGTCACGTGACATCCCACCACTCAACAGTAGCGTGCAGACAGTCTGTGCCTGAATTACAGGCATGGACCAAGCTGCAGTAGAAATCCCCCCTCCCTCCCGTGCAATGAGGTAAAACAGCAGGGAGGGGGAGTCATTAAACCTGATGGCTTATGTGTGTGTGTGGTTAAGTGTGTATGTGTAGCTAAGTGTGTATGTGACTGACTGTCTCCGTATGTGTATGGATGTGACTGACTGACTGTCTCTGTATGAATGTGACTGACTGTCCCTGTATGAATGTGACTGACTGTCTCTGTATGGATGTGACTTACTGTCTATGTGTGAATGTGACTGACTGTCTCTGTGTGAATGTGATTGACTGTCTCTGTATGAATGTGACTAACTGACTGTCTCTGTGTGTATGTATGGTTGCGTGAATGTGCCGTTGTGTTTTTTTTCTGGCTCCTAAAAGTAAATAAAATTTGTCAAGCCCTCCTATAATTGTCAAGTTAAATATTGTGTCATCATTCCTTAAATCCCAGGTCTGTAACTAAATATTCACAGCATTATATTAGAAAAAAGCAAATAAACCCTTTTAGCTGAACCATAAAAACATGTCATCATAATACAAAGGTTTGAAATTATAGCTCCTGTAAAGAACCATGATAAAGACCAGTCTTTAAAGAGCCATTGAACTTTATGGTTATGATGCCACCTTTAGTTTAAAAAAATGGCATAAAGTGTTTCACTTTAGTTGTTGTTAGAACTCTGCTGTATTTAATCATTTATCATCTGCACAAAGACCTCAGATTTATTAGCAAGCGTTGATACCTTTTTAGAATGAACTTGAGGTTATTGTATGGATTCGGGCTGTTTATTACATAACACACCTCTTTCTGACATAGCAGGCATTGCTAATATAACATATACATTTATCACTATATGCAGTACTTTTTAAAAAAATATATGAAAAAGGAAATGAAAATACCCATAATTGTGGCACTCACGAGTCATAGTCCAAAGTATATTTGAGATTTAATAAATACTATTATACTATACATACAGTCGCACACATAATATATACATAATTATGAGTGTGACTGTATAAATATATAAATATACTTAAATATATACATACTAAATATTTGTGTATATATATATTTACATGGATGTCAAATCTTCTGAATGATTTATATAATATAAATAAAATGCATTTTATGTGTATGTGACTGTGTGTTTAGTTAGCTATGTGATGATCTAATCTCATCCATGTCTATCTGCATCAGAATGTACTTCTAGGAAATGAAAACTCTCCCTTATCATTTGTAGCTAAGGCAATAAATGTTTATTCATGTCAAATGTATGCTGCGCTGTTATATAATAGCTACTCCAATTAGATAAATGCTTTGCTTCATAACCCATACACATGGCTGCTCTGTCTGACCTGTGAGATACAGGATCCTGAGCTCTGGTTTGTATAATCTTTCTTTATAATTCCCATTATAACACTGAAGCACAGTGATTTGCAATCCATGTCCAGATTAAAGTAGGTTCCCGCATTCATAATAAGTGCATTGTCAATTTCCCCAACCTTTTAAATATTCACTTTCACATATAACCAAAATGCTCCCTGTTTGGGGGCGACAATCCCTATTTTTTCCCATAAACTTGTAAATAGTTTTTTCATATTTAATGAAAACTATGACTGAAATTGCATCACTTTTTTCTATTTCCTTTTATTTGCCAATCTGTCCCCCAAACTTGCCAATGCATCCCCAGACTTGTCAATCTGCTCCCAGACTTGCAAATCCATTCCCAGGCTTACCATGCTGCCCCCAAACTTGCTGATCTGTGTCACAGCCTGGGATAAAAGACCAGGGAGGAGCCTCGATGCAGGGCAGGATGTGGGGGTCTGTCTGTATAATTCATAAATCAGGACTGAATTGAACCTGAGACAGGACTGCTAGCTGAGACTGCCAGCTGAGGACAGAGCTGGCACATGAGGACAGGAATGGCAGCTGAGACGGTATTGGTAACACAGGGTGCTAGACTGGAAGTTGAGACCAGACTGAGACAGGACTGGAAGCTGCTGCAACAAGTTAGGAAACACCTGAGTGGTATTACCGTATTTTCTCGATTATAAGACAAGGTTTTTTTCAGAGCAAATGCTTATAATCGAGGTCTTTTATAATCTGACCTCAAATTGAGGTCAGATTATAATACATGGATCCAGGTCCCCAGCAGAGCTGCAGGGGACCTGGATCCCCCTCTCTAGCAGCAGGGGATGTCTGCGCAACAAGCGCAGACTCCCATGCTTCCGCCCGGCACGACCGCCGGGGCTTCTGTGAAGAAGCCGGGTACTTCCGCTTTCGTCACAGAAGTCCCGGCGAGCGTGCCGGGCGGCAGCAGGGGAGGTCTGCGCTCATCGCGCAGACTTCCTCTGCTGCCCCACTAGCCACCAGGGTAAATCGGGCAGCTGGGGGTTGTCTGCACGATACGTGCAGACATCCTCCATGCTGCCCGACACGGCAGACTAGTATGACGTACAGCTGTCCGTCATAATAGACTGCCGTGTCGGGCAGCATGGAGGATGTCTGCAAGTATCGTGCAGACATCCCCCGGCTGCCCCCACTAGCCACCAGGGATTGAGGTACAGGTAAGGGGGGGGGGGGGACAGAGAGACAGGGGGAGGGAGGGAGGGTGGGGGGCAGAGAGACAGGGGGAGGGAGGCAGAGAGACGGGGAGGGAGTGAGGGAGGGGGGCAGAGAGACAGGGGGGACAGAGCAGGAAGGGGGGGAGAGACAGAGGAAGGGGGGCAGAGAGAAACATGTGGGGGGAAGAGACAGGTGAGGGGGGAGTGGGGAGTGAGACAAAGCTGGGGGCAAGGGAAAGAGAGAGGCAGCATTGGCACATAAAAAGAAATAAACACAAGAAATGCATTTTTTAATATAATATTTTATTAAAAAAGCAATTTACATGTGAATATATACAAGTTTAACTTTTTTCCTATAGGGTAGTCTTATATTCAGGCTTTTAGTTTTTTTCCTAAAGGAATATCCAAAGTTTGGGGGGGTCGTCTTATAATCAGGGTCGTCTTATAATCGAGCAAATACGGTATACCTTATGGTTGAGCATCAGGCAAATGACCCCAAGACTCTGACACACTGAATGAGAACGCACACTGAAGCAGGAACATAGAGGAAAATATACATAAATAGAATAGTCAGTAGGCCGGGTCACACGCGGATCTGGACGAACTACAATGGAGGAATATCATTAGACAAAGTCACAAGGCAGGCAAAAATCAGCAACAGGAATTCAGGAATATGATCGGAACACAAGAAAGGCCCAGAGGCTTAATGAGGCAGTTGACATACCAGGAGGAGAATGTAAACACTAGAATGGTGGCCACTAGAGGCTGAAGTGGAAACAGCCACAACATGTAAATACAATATACAGGAGTCAGGCAAATGGGATAGAACTGTAACAATCAGAATCAGAATATAATTAGTAAAAGTCAACATGGTTTTGTGAAAGACAGGTCTTGTCAAACAAACTTAATAACATTCTATGAAGAAGTCAGTAAAAATATAGATCTAGGTGTGGCAGTTGATGTGATCTATTTGGATTTTGCGAAAGCATTTGATACAGTTCCACACAAAAGGTTACTCTACCAATTAAGAGAAATAGGTTTGGGGGCAAATGTATGTATTTGGATTGAAAATTGGCTAAAAGATAGAACACAGAGGGTTGTTGTAAATGGAAAATCCTCAAATTAGACCAGGGTATTGAGCAGAGTACCTCAGGGGTCTTTTTTAGGTCCTCTTCTTTTTAATTTGTTTATTAATGATCTCCCACGTTGTGCTGAGAGCCATGTCTCCGTGTTTGCTGATGATACTAAATTAGGTAAGGTAATAAAGAATAATCTTGATGTTTTTTTCTTTGCAGGAAGATTTGGACAGATGTTGTGATAAGATATGTCATGTACAATGTTGTGTTACTTTAATGGAAATCTTTAAAGGAAGGAGGAAAATAAATTCACACAACATTATCTTATGTGTGTGACTGGATGTATAGTATAATATACACTTTCCTTTGTAGTAGCAAAGTTACCATAGGCCAGTGATGCCAAACTGCAGTCCTCTATCTTCCATATTCCCCTGCCAACCTCGTGGCTGACAGACTATTCTGGGATATGTAGACCACCTGCTATAGGCATACCTATAGGCACAAGTATCATTAAATTAAAACATTACTAGTTACGTACGCAAAGGAGATACTAAGCACTAGGCGATTTATTCCCTAGAATCTGTACTAGTGGCAACAACTTGTTGGCTGGCAGACATATCATCCATTGGTTTGTCAAAAAGTTCTTATTTGATAGACTGACATTCTGACAGACCAAAAATGATAATAGTGAATGGCTCTAGAGACCTGCCCACTTGGGGAAATATGCATTCTAGTTTCTTCCCTACTTAAACAGTAATATCTTTTAAACAGAACATCAACAATGAAAGGGCAATTAAACTTTTTGGTGTTTGAAGGAAGCAAGGGTTAAACAATATATTCTGCTGGTCTGGAGTAAACCTGACATGTATCTTAATAGATACACATGGGTTTTCTCTCTACTGTGTCTCACAGCAGGTCTGGAGTCTGGCACGCACTGACATCAGAGCAGGGGCTTGCCCTGCTAGTTCCTTCTGCTGATCCCATGCAAACAGGAGGATGTGTCTCTGCTCTAGTGACAAATTTAGTTGTCCTTTAATTCAAAAAGTCAATGAAGATATTATATAAAGTAGTTTATGACACAAAAGTAATGTAACTGCATCACAATTAACATCTACTTGAATCATTGAAATGATTACCACCTTAAAAAGGGCCTTACTTGTGTCAAATAGACAATATTAAATATTATAATAATTAAAATATATTTTTTTATTTAACAATGTGTCACTTGGTAAGCTAGCCTGCTATTGGAAAGTTAGTACCTTGTCTGTTGCTGGACTTTATCTGCTACCATAGTTAGCCAGTCATCTTTCTATTTGGTGTGATGTGAGTTTCGTTTATCAGTCAAATAAATGGTTACAGATTATGCAATATTGCTCTAGTACAAAAAGTATTGGAATCTGTGTTATTGTTTTCCCAACATTGACTCCAACATTTAAGTTTAAAGTACATATTATATCAAGAACATCTGTCGAAAATGTTCAAGAAAGTTGATCTCTTGGACTTTTAAACTGCCCTGCTTTAATAATTGTGTGTGTTTTATCTACTGCCAATATTATTTCCAAGCAGAACCAGTAGTCAGGGTACTTTGAGTAACGGAAACATATCTCCCTCTCTCCTTATATACAGCCATATGTGCAGTTATGCTCTACTATTTACTCCACATATAACTGCAACATACTGTGTTGTGTCAAATAAAGTAAGTAAAGTTTATTTCAAAAACAATAGACATAGACAAATTAGGTATATATTAGGTTTTGAAAGGTTTGAATTTATTATATAAAATCATATTATTGATTGCAGCAAAAAAATAAAAATAGAAAGAGGAAATGTATTTTTACTCAATTAGTGTGGGCAGTCCTGGTTTCTTGCAAACTGCTATAATTTCACAAATTGTAATATGTTAATATTTTAATCAAATGTAAAATATGCTTCGCAAAGTACTTTAGTATGCATTAAGTTTTTGAAGATGCATTTTGGACACCAGACCAAGATTTAAGTTAATCTGAGTACTAAAAATTGTATAAGTAAATAATTCACATTAACATCTAAAAGAGACTAAAAAAGCCCTTACTATAAGAAAAAATATAGTCCTTCATAGCCCTTTGTAAACCTTGTAGTGTAGCTGTTTATCCAGCCAAGATCAGTTGCACAAATTATGACATTAACATAATAATAACAATATAATTATCCATCACAGATTAGGGATTGTGTGAACTTTGGAAAACACTCGCCATTCTAGACAACAACTCCCATCACAGCTAGGGTTGCAACCTATTCTTTAACGCCTTTCCGAAAATCGAACATACATAAACGTCCCATCAAAATGAGTGGTGAGTGCGCTGCTTGGAGCTCTTCTGTGGCATATTATCACAATGATCATATACCGCCAGTGAATTAAATGATTCGCTTTCTCACCGGCTTTTAAAGATGCACAAGATTGAAATAAATACTTATCATTTTATAGACTTAACATTCGCTTTAAGCTAATTTTATTCTGGTCTGCTGGTAAAATAACGACTAGATACCATAAATACAACTGGGAAGCAAAATATCCATACAAGTGGTCAGGGCTTAATATGTAAAAAATAAATACACCACTGATTATACAAAATATGAATTACTTAATCAAAAATTATAACGTAACTTTATTATTATTTAGGAAATCCAAATATAAATATACAAATGATTGAAAGTCACAAATAAAGCAAATCTACAAATCAGATGGAGAGCTCATTCAGAAGAAATATGTAAAATATATGAATATAAAATACATTAATCTAACAAAAAATTTTTTGGAATAAAAATATATTTATAAAAAGGTGGTATATACCATTAAACAGACACACTATTATGGAGTATGGCAAAAAGTATCATTCTGTACACCTAGCAGGACAATTCAGTGAGCCATCAGACCCATAACCGAAACCTCTGCATTGGCCCGACTCCATAAATATCCACTTTCATAAGAGCTGTGTGAGCTGAAATGTCCCTCTGATCCTTTATGTAATACAGTATGGCTTCCTGCCAAAACAAGAGGTGAACTTGCAGCGATCTCTATCACTAAATAGGCACTTTAAATAAAATGTATTGCATAACAGTAAATAACAATACAAGGTCAGATATGTTTGGATTTATTGGCTACTGTCTGTTTTATACTCTCCCAGAATCTTACTGTCCTACTTAGGGTCTTCATTCTGTAATTTGATATAATGCATATGTATGGCAAAATATAGGCTATAATGTGCAACTTTTTTTTTTATCTGTTTCTGTATTTTTACATTTGTTTACAATGTTTACAAAAACATTTTTAACATTTTTTTTATAATGATATTGTTTGTCAAGTTTGTTATATATAACTTTATTAAAACATTTTAGTCAACTCAGATGTGAACAGAAAGGATACTAAAATCAAATATCAAATGACATCCGTTTTTTTAAATTACCCAAAAAAGAAACCTGTTATGACAAAAACAAAAATAATTAAGTTGCTATCACCATATTCTTGGAGAAAGCATATTTATGTTATAAGTTACATCGTGGCAATGCATTTGCTCATGCTTCCTCATGGTGAAAAATTGTTCGGACAAATGTGACGTTTTTTTCTTTATCTTACTCACCTGAGTAATTACACAGATAGTTTAATATGCTCGGAAGATCATTTCCCTGCTTTTAATAAAATTAAATTCACAATGTATATTGAATTTATATTCATGGCTTTTGTTGCAATGCTTGATATACACATCACTGTACTTCCTTCCTGATCTATTATTAGAAATTAATGTATTTCCTGAAACAATCTGATACATTCAGTATTGATGTTGATTGCATTTACTGGGTAGGAATGATTGTTGTAGCTGGAAATATTAAATAGGGAGGGTTTAGAAAGATTTTATACTTTTAATGCTCTCCTGTGAGATCATAAACATCTAATTCCAAAATAACCTTACAGCTCAACCATCAGGATAAGTAACGACTTCTTTAGGATACTAGTATGTCCGGAATCTGAGTTTAACACTATAAACAAGACAGTTTACATTGTTCATGTCAGGTTTTTGGATCTTGTGATGCATGTTCACAGATTTCCCAATTATTGGATTATGTCTTTTTATAGGCCATACTCCTTTCAACCTCTGTTCTAGCAGTAATATCATTAAACCTTGGCATGTTCATATATATTGAAGACAAGAGTTGTGAGCCCCTTATATAGCGAATGCTTTCCACACTACAGCTATATACCTCTGATTTAGCCAGGTCTTGCCAGTCTCTCTTGAAGTGGATCTGCCATCTTTTACACAATATTTGTGTCTAATTATATGCGGAGACATTTGATCACCCTGTCATAACTTATGCCATCAAAGTAACAAAAAATGTCCGAAACTGAACTCAATCAGTACAGGTGCCCGAGTGGAGCATCATCCACACTCCCAGTAATAGAAAAGGATACGGAAATAAAAAAGGGGGCATGGAACGCTTCTTTAATATATGGAAACCACACATCCACTCGCTATCCCTGGGGCTGAGAACCCAAATAAAACAAATGTTCCAGAACACGCCCTGGCACATGAATCAAGTACTGCAGAACAAAGAGCCCATCAACCTAAATGTCTAAACCCCATTTCCAGAGATATACCCCCCGGAAAAGGGAAGAGGTCCACTCCCAAACAGTTAGGGACAAGCCACTAGACTCCAAAGGTCACACGAAATTACACATATCCTATGCTGACATATAACAAACATACCCGTTACTGTCATGCACATATGAGTACTGTGTTGTTTTTATTTATTTAGTTATTGTTTGGTAAATAGATGTTATGTAAAGGATTGCGCACCAAGGTTATATCTAACTGGCTGGTACCACATCTGTACATAAGACAACCATCTGTTCCGTCATGTAAACATTACATCTATCCACTGTTGATTATGTTTATAGCTTTTACAAACTGCATACATGATGCGATTCTGATGCCTTATTACGGTATACCTGTACAAGTATTATTGTATAACCTTGTGCAACATGTTAAAACAAAATAAAAAATATAAATGAAAGAGAAAAAAAAAAGAAAAGTATACAGGAATCTCAGCACACCGTGAACAATGGTTCAACTCAATACAGAGTTTTTATCAAGTCTCTCAAAACAGAACACCTTACCATAGATACTGTTGCCCTTGTACTTTGCCTGTCTCTGTACTTGACCTAACTTACTCCTTACTTTGTAATGTTTAATAAAAGCATCTTGCAGCAGTTGGTACTTACCGTTCATGTTGTTCATACAGTTGAAACATAAAGGGTTAAGTATCACAGATCAAGATGATAACTAGTTAACTAATGTTACGCTTTGCTCATCGCTGGTGATTCACTGCTTGAGAATTAGTTTAGTATAAGCTGATTATGAATGAGGATTTGTAGCAAGGGTTTGTGTGAACATATATAATTTTTAATGCTCATTAAAAAGGTTACAGATCATTAAAGGTTTTCAAATTAAGTTTTAAAGATCTTGATGTATCTTTGACATTTTAATAACTTGAAAATGTATCTACAGACCTTTTAATGTTGCTGGTAATATGTGAAGCTTCCCATCCCATCGTAGATTATTTTAATAAATTCTAATGACTAGTAATACAGTTAATACCATTTTTTAAAGTTTTTAAAAATAAATAAATATAATGATGCAAGCATAAGGTCTAGGTCACACACATTTCATTATTTTACAGTTCATCCATATCCTTGGACTTATTTGTCAATAAATTGTTAAAGTTAGTTGTTATTAAAATATATGTATAAATCTTAGTTTTATTATGGGCATGCTAGATCGGCCATAATAATCTAATAATAGGACTACTCAATAAAAAGAGAATTGCAGGGAATTGAGACAGGAATTTCAAACTTAAAGCCCAAGAAGCTGAATTGGAAACATTCTCCCATTCAGCTGCATTTTTAGACGTTTTCCATCTCGGCTATATTGGTCTAAATTTTCAAATCCCCATCTCAATTCCCTGCATTCTCTCTTAATTGATTAGACTCTTATGTGTTTCCCACATTTAGGCATGTATAGATTTGTCCCGCTGCTTAGTGATTAGTTTCTTCTGATCATGGCCTGTTCCTCAGTTACAGTCAATGGTGGGAAACTTGAAAACGAACTAATAATTATTTTGTAGAAACAGACGCTACTCTTAAGGGTCTACTCAATAGAGAGAACTGCAGGGAATTGAGACGGGAATTTCAAGCGTAAGGCCAAAGTAGCATTGGAAACTGGGCGGGTGCACGGGTGCACCGCGCCCAGTTGCACGGGAGGAGAGGCGCTTCTATGAGGATCTTTCTCCCTCATCCTAGAGGTGCGGCCCACAGGTGAGCGCCTGCAGGCACCGCACCTCCTTGTCTCATCTAGCACAGCGCGACGGGTGCAAGCTCCGCCCTGTCTCGCTCTCTGATTGGCGGATGTCAGGTGACATCCGGCAGAAGAACTGAATGATGGTGTTCTGCCTCTGCAGGGGGTCATTAAATGAAACTATTAGTGTTGAGCGAACCCGAACCGCACTGTTCGGGTTCGTACCGAACATACGGTGTTCGGACCCCGAACCCGAACATTTCACTGTATGTTCGGGTTGGAATTCGGGGTTCCACTATAAACCGAAAGTCTATAAACTGAAAGACATTTGGTTTATAGACTTTCGGTTTATAGAATACATGTAATGCTATTGCTATTCTATAAACCGAAATAGAGTCCCCATTCATAAGAATAGGTCAATTGACCTATTTGTATGAATGGGGACTCTATTTTGGTTTATAGAATAGCAATAGCATTACATGTATTACATCTAAGAGTCAAATAGAACCGTCAAATACTGTGCTTACAGTGCACTTTCAAAAATTCTAATAGTTTTGGGTGCTAAATAGTACATTTGCGTCTTGCAGTGCACTTCATATCTGAGAGTCAAATAGAACCGTCAAATACTGTGCTTACAGCACACTTTGAAAAATTCTGGCTACCTCCTCCTCCTCCAGCGCCGCTTCCACCTACACCGCCTCCTCAACCTATGGGTCACTTAGTATAAACTGAAAGAGAATACCCTGCACTCCAACCCTCTCTCAAATGGATAATTCTGTTGATCCTCCTGGCAGCCATGCTTTAGATTTAGATTTATGTTCTTCCAAAGCTAAAATCAAAGATTCCATCTAGTGCTATTTTATGGCTCAGCTGTATTTTTAATTTGTATGTATTTTATGTTTTTTGAAGTTATTTCCCTATCCATATTTGTTTTCAGTGCACTTGTCCTACTCGTACCCACATTTTAATTCCTTTTGCAGCCCTCTAGCCCTTTCCAGGACTTTTTTAGAGGCATTTTAGTGCCCAAAAGTTTGTGTCCCCATTGACTTCAATGGGGTTCGGGTTCGGGGTCAAGTTCGGGGTCAAGTTTGAGCCCGAACCCGGACTTTTTTCCGAAGTTCAGCCGAACCCGCCGAACCCGAACATCCAGGTGTTCGCTCAACTCTAGAAACTAACATGGTCTTAAGGGTGTTTTTAAAGAGTAGGAAATGCTAATGGTGCCTAAGTTGATTCTGCCTGATTTTACCTCATATAAATATTTACAGTGTACACATTTTCTGCCCGATTTAACCCTGGTGTAATGTATTGTGGAAATGATACAGTTAGTATTGACATATAAATATTGATGCAAAGATACTAATTATAGTCTCACTTTGTGTAACACCAGAAAATAATATCTGAATGTCATAGAGAAAAATCCTACCGGTAGAGCAAATATATGTAGAAGCACATTTAGCATTAAATAAAAACAAGCAATATAGCAAAGTTATGTTAATCACCATTTCATATGTTGTGAAAGGAAAACATAACACAAAAAATAGGATTTTCCTGAAACAATGTTTCATAAAGATAAGTCAAAGTGACCAGATCTGATCACTTTTTTTCTATTTAAGGTACATTATAGTTCAAAGTCTATTCAGCCTGAAACAAAGCTTAGTTACGTAGCAGGAGGCTATATATTCATGCAATATTTACATTTTTGGTAAATTAATTCAATTAATCCAAGTTATCCAAGCTGAGATAATATACACTTTTTCACAGTAAAAAATTGTGTAAAATAAACAAAGGTCAGGAAAATACATTAATCCCATTTTTGTTCTGCAAATCTATGCACAAACAAAGAACACATTACCTTCAGATATTACCACTTCAGTTAATCCCTGAAAGATCAAAATATCAAATATATATATATATATATATTATATATATATATATAAATAATATTTAAAAAAAAAAAACACTTTATTGAGCCCTTTTTACACCATGTATCTCTATCAGGGAACAGACACATTGGGTCAGATCTTCCTGCATCTGACCCATCTGACCCAAGACTCTAAACAACATGTCTGCCCCTGATAGCTCTATGCAAATAAAGAGGTCCCAATAAGATACTTTACATGTATGCCTCCACTTTATGCAATCTTTCAATTACACAGAACTTCATTTTTTGGGCGACAGTTGTCATATAAAAAGTACATCCAGTTTATTCTCAAATTAGGGCCAAGTGAAAAAATAAATGTAGTGGCTCTTTAATGTTTCTGTATGTAAAGAGCTATGTTGTAAACAAAGCATAGGAAAGGTAGAAGTAAAGTAAAAAGTCAGATTTCATATGAATCGCTTAGGGAAAATAATGCATAGTTAGATCTTTAAAAATTTAGGAAATGCTCTGACCTTAGCTTTCCAGCATTGATTTTTAGGGAATAGCTCCCTTATTTCCTTTTAAGTCACTAGGAAGATGTGACACAATAGTAATAAACATAAAGTTTTTTTTAATTATTATTCTTGTTAATGAAGCAGTCCTTTATAAATTCAGTGGTAATTGCAAAAATGCAAATGACATTAATCATTATTCATAATACAAGGGTCTACTCAGTATATACTGATCTGCCCCAAAACGGAGCCAAAATTGCAGAAATTTGTCTATATTCATCATAGCCTAGGTCCTTCTGAAATCTCTCTGAAACAAGCCAAAAATCCTACTAGAGGTCTGGGGGGTTTCCGATATCGGTGTTGGATCGCCTATGTGATTTGCGGACGTATTTGGACCCGAGTAGGATGTAATTCAGGTATACTCTTCCTACAAAATATACTCTTCCCCCCGGTTTTTGTGGGGGGGGGGGGGGTAGCTACTTCTCAAAGCTACCTGAGAAGGCTCTACAGTAGGTAAAATGCTTAAACCAAATGGTTGCTCTTTTCGAAATCTTGGCAGGAGCTATTCATCCTGCCCAGATTAATAAATTGAGTACTTTTAAACTGTGTTATAAAACCTACCATCAGCTACTGATGTGGCCTAATAATAGATTTTAAAATGTGCGAGGCTTAGGTTAGGGAGCGGAGTGCAGGGTGGAGTGTCTCCAATGAGAAGAAATCCCAAAGGGAATTCAGAGGTACCAGAAGGGGGTTAGGCAAAAGAGAGGTCAAAAAGCGGTAGAGAGGGTCGTTGCAGGCAGTGTAGGCTCATACGTGATAATACCAGCCAAAGTTTAGGGAAACAGCAGGTAGGGAACTCCAGTAGGGTAAAGCCAAGTGTCAAAAGCCAGTAAATCAGAGTAAGTAGTAGAAAATATCACAAAAGGGAATGGGACTGCAACAAGTACCCCCTGGACAAGGAAGGAGAAGACCACCAGGCCTCACAAAATGTTTTGATTCCACCTCAAAATATATATGGTGACTTACCTTATAATACCTGAGGGTGTCCTGCCAACCATGTCAATACTGGCTTTTACTAGAGTCTATTTAACAGTTTTGAAGTTTATTATAATTATGGACATGAAATGATTGAATGTTTAACTATTACACAGTGAAAAGATCTCCAGCTATGAGACGCAAATTAATATATAAAGGATATCAGAGTTCACAAATAATAATATGGTTGGCACAATGAAACTTTTTTGCGGGTGTGTTCAAATACAACACTTGTTTGACAAACCACATATTATCTAATAACACCTTTCATTTATAGTAAGTCAACAAGGTTAGTGACAGGCCATTTGTGTATCATGAAGTGTAAGTTTTTATTAGGTGCATTATTATATCTGGGAAAGTATGCGCACTATTTTTGTGTAATATGTAAGGCAATTCATGATTTGCATTAGTGCCCGGCCGAAGTTTTAAATGGGTAATAATGCACGCTCATGGCACTATATAGCAACAGAAGCATATGTCATTAAGTTTTTAATAAAAACAATTGTGAAAGCTGCGAACAATGCTGACTTTGTACCACATAAATGCCTATGGCTTAATACATTGCAGGATAGGTTGGCAACGTGAACAAAGGGGCAAAATCTAACCTAAACATTGCAATACTGTGCAAGCTACACATTTCCCATTAAAACTAATTCATTTACATATCAAGCCGCAGGTGATGTCATAAGCAGGAGACACCAAAATCACAACTTGTCTTTTAAATGATGCATCTGTTTGTGATTTTCCTAACATAATGCATTATTTTTCATAATTCTCTACATTCAGTCCATTTTATATGACTATGCAGCCGTTTGCATCCAGTGTGTGAATTATAATAATTTGAGTGCATTTATAAAGATGGCTCCAGGTCATGTGTCCATGTTGCTGTTGTATCCTCATACACACAATATTATTTCACACCTGGTTGATGCCAGGTAAATATTTGACACTTCCACCATGCAAGACCTGGTAGTCAGTCCACTAGGAAGTCAATAGCGGCTGTTCACCAAAAGGTGAGAAAAACATTTCACCATTTTTTTATACATTGTGCAGGGACAAGCTTGTGAGTTTGCTTAATAAGGAAAACTCACACGGTTTGCCCCCTACACAATGTACATTTTCATCTCACCTTAACTCACCTATAACACAACATTTAGTGAATAGCCCACATTGTGTTTGATTTTGTTTATTTGTTTAACATGTTTATTTAAGAGTGATGGAAGTGACATTGAACAAACTACAACAATGTGATCTGGTAGAAGGAAAACAAATTTAAAATGGTAAACACCCCACAGACATTAGATAAATAGTGAATAGATGTTTTTTGAAAAGGAAACAGAACATGTAATAAACTAAAAATGTGACAGGGTTATGGTCAGGTGTCTGAGTAATACATGGAAGTGGCCTTGATATCCCTGCACCAGTGGGTACATACTCATAAGGCAATACTGTTCCTGTTTGCAGTTCTTATCAGTGTTAGGAATCTATTCTGTAATCTCACATACCTGGAGATCCTTTGACCTTACATAGAGGGAGGTGGTGAGTCATTACGTCCCATGTAGTAATAGGAAATAATACTCATGTATATATATACAATAATATATATATATATTTACAAATTGGTTTATTTAGTAAAAAGTGAATAATGGTGTGCAAAAATGTTCCAATTTGGAGGCATGTTTATACATAAATGAACTCCTTAAACATAGAAAAATAGTTGCACAATTGAAACTTCCAGTGGCACCAGTAGGAGGATAAATTATCATATACTTTTAAAGGTATATGTCATTTTATCCTCTGTCCAGGGGCCACCATGCTTCCCTTCCCTGTGAAGAGAGAGAACAGACAGAAGCCCATCAGACACTAACAACAGTTGACTTCCAGTGTGAGTCAGTCCCCAGGTCAGCAATGCATCAGCTCAGAGTAAACCTACTTTTATCTGTAACGATACACTTGATGTTTACTCTGCACAAGTGGCACCAGGTTTAGAACTTTTGCTTCTATTAGTGAAGCAATAGTTAAACATACCATTTAGTGCCACTTTAAGGACCAATTCTATTCTATCCTCACAATCTACTTCTTAAAGTGATATTATTGGATAAGAAATGTACCATTATGTCTCTGTCTAATTGCACAGAATTCCTTCTTTAATTATGTAAAGGAATTCTCTTTTTACTGTATATACTTGTTTGTACTGTGAATATAGCGAATGACACATTATGAAAAATGTTCTATACAATGTGTTAACAAATTGCATGTCAATGCATAAAATAAGAGAAATGGATGTTTTGTCTGTAGTGTCTCCCGCTTATGACATCACCTTTTGGCTCTATATGTAAATAACAGATTTCCAACTGAAAGGTAGTTAATTTGCATATTAACCCACAGGCGATGTCATAAACAAATCTATATATAAAAAAAAAAGCCAAGGTAAAAGTACGAAGCGTTGTTAGAAGAGTATATTTTTTTTAATGACAATTTTTCCTGAAGCATTATTGTCACTATATTCCAGTATGGACCTTTCATGCCAAAGTCAGGCTGTGGTGTTACTGAAAGACTGTAATTGGCTCTTAAAGGGTTAATAGCATAAAGTAAATGTGGAAAGGAATAGAGAGAAAGAGGTGGCACTTATAAAAGTGGAAATAAAGCAGCAGTGCAACATGATAAATCCCCAAATCACTTATAAACCAAAAACAGTGAATACATATGTAGAACACTAAATGTGTCATGCAAGTTCTTTAGCTGATAAATATATACAGCATAACCATGGATAATGTAAATCCAGGTGATATTTCAACTGTTCTAAAGACATAAGGCCTCCAGTCAGGGGGCAATATATGGTATACAAAAAAACTGAGAAACAGCACAGTAAAGTTTAGTAATTCATCAAATAGTGAGTCAGGTATGATAGATATATGCACTCCAAAACATTGAAGTACATGTAGGCATCAAACAAAGGTCTTTCTCTGCAACCGGAGTCTCATTCTATGCTTCAACTCCAAATCTAGATAATCCCTCCATATAATACATTTATTTATACAAGTGATGCTTTGCTTTCAAGTTATCTGTGAGTGGTTCCGTGGAACACAGATGCAAGCATAGGATAGACCAAAAATTGGGGCAGTAAACACACCTCTACGCGGACAGAAGCATGTTTGTTTAGTGAAATTCATAGCAATGTTTTTTGCTGTATATATTTATCATGACAAATCCTGATAGCCCAGGCTCCTAAAATCACTACTGCTGGCTCCTAACTTTGCAGATTTCTTTTTTTACATTGAACTGTATGGAAAGTTCCATTCCCTGGCTCCTAATAATAACCAGGCTGCCTCCTGATTCAGTCTGTCTGTCTCCTAAGGGTTATAGAAATATGTTAAGCCTTGAGCTAAAGCACTTGCATGACATATTTATCGCACTATACATTTCTGTTGTTCACAGTAAATGTAGAGTGTTTCTTATTGTCACCAATATGTATGTCATGCAGCTGGCTCGCATGACTGTGGACTGAAATAATAATAACATTGACCATGAAATAATTGACAGTGCTTAGGCACACACTGCACTACTCTGGTTGATTGTGATAACTCTGAATCTGCATAATCCTCAGATGTCAGCTTTCTTTTAGCCCAGCATGTGACACAAAGCTTGCATCTCATAAGTATTAAGAGACAGGAGTAAGCCAGAGCGTCTTTTGTATGTGTGTGTAATTTGTTGGTGTGCATGTGTCGTGAACCTATTATGCCTAAAGGATATGACTTTTTTTTATTTATTAATGAAACATGGACCACAACTAGATTTTTTATAAACCAGCAACATGGATTTTACAATAATTAGTGTTGTGGTATAAACAGAAATACATATACAACATCTCCTGGCTGAGATTACCTTTTTATGTAACTATCATAGCTAATGCCCTGAGACTGCTGTTGCAATGGATGGTCTTAATCATTAGGCTGGTACTGGATGGGACTTTAAGGACCAGGGAAAGGAGAAAAGGAGAAGGCCTCTTGAAATAATATGAACAGCAGTGTGCAGGTTAACCTGCCGAGAGGAAGGGTGTCATCGGGAAGCTCACTCCAAGAGAGATCTGAGCATTCATTTTTTCTTTTTTACTACTACAGGATGGAGGATGAAGCGGTTCTGGACAGAGGGGCTTCATTCCTGAAGCATGTGTGTGATGAAGAGGAGGTAGAAGGTAAGAGAGTTTGCTTACCTACCATGTGTGTTGCTACATGACAGACATTTTTCTCTTGGTGTCATACATAGTCGT
Organism: Pelodytes ibericus; assembly: GCA_036172795.1. NCBI lineage: Eukaryota > Metazoa > Chordata > Amphibia > Anura > Pelodytidae > Pelodytes > Pelodytes ibericus. The sequence continues at coordinate 88,172,842 of CM069863.1, forward strand.
TGACTTTAATTTATTTTAACAGTTCATGTTCATTTTAGTAAAGCATTTCTTAATGTATGTTTCTCAAACTCAATAGGGTCTATTTAAAAAATAATTGGCAAGGTCACTGGAAAAATGAGGCATTAATAGCAGGCATGGAATAATAGATCTTAAATAGGTGTCAGGGTGTTTCTTGTCTATACAAAACATATATTACATTCCTTCAGGTAAAGGGTGTGTTTGGTCACTTTAATTTTAGACCTGGAACTAAATACTATTAACCTTGGCAAATATCTGGTTTCAGAAGTTCCTTCTTATCTGTCTTTCTTACTTCTTTCTTTCCATTCATCCTTCGCCAAACTATTGTACCTTTGCACTGAGCTACTGAATATTGTATTTGCACTTGTAGTTTTCTGGTTTTATTTTTCCAGTGTGACTTTTCCCTCTACTTTAAAAAGATGTAAGAAATTCATGCATTGGATTATTAATGGAACTTTCGTTTTTCTCCTGTTGGCCAAATTAAACTCACAATGTATATCTAAATCAGTAAAATAAAATGTTCCTCTCAGGTCACCTGCAACTCTCCTATTTATATATTATATTCATAAATACACACACATATATATATCATATTCATATATTTAAAAGTCACATTAATACGAATTGTGTAAGTATCACAGATTCCACAGCAATAAAACTCACACTCACATTGCACATTACTGTATGACAACGGGACTCATACATTCACTGCCACAAACACACACATTCACACATACAAACACAGACACACATACACACACCCTGACATACTTACATACACAGACACCCTTCCACACATACAAAGACACCATTACACACAAACATCCTTACACACAGACACCTTTACACACAAACATCCTTACACACATACGCAGACACACTTACACACACACACACACACACACACACAACCTGACATACATACACCTTTATATACAGACACCCTTACACACATAGTCACCCTTACACACACACTTACACACATACACTGACACCTTTACACACAAACATCCTTACACACATACACAGACATCATTACACACATACACACAGATGCACACCCTGCCACACTTACACACACCCTGACACACTTACACAGACACACTCACACACACCCTGACACACAGACACCCTTACAAACCCACACAATCTTACACACAAACAACCTGACACACACTCACCCTGACACCCTTACACACACACACACACACACAGTCACCCTTACACATATTTATTTTCCCTTTTTTTTTAAACAAAAAATATGATATGCTGTTTGTTCCCTCCCTGCCCATTTACCTTTGATTTGCAGGGAGGGGGTGATACACACACGTCCAATCCGTACAGCTGGCATTCATCATCTTCTGAGCACCTGGATGTCACCTGCCACCAGGCAATCCGGCTGTATCAGAACGTTAGCGGGCACTCACCCCTACGTGGCTACCGCATCCAATTACATGCGAGCCGCACCTCCATGTCAGGCCCACATTTGACCCACACATTGGATGGCCCTGCACTATAGGCTTTATTTATGAAAGAGGGAATTGCAGAGAATTGACTGAAATGAAGAGTTTTTCTAACTTGGGTACATTAGTGTTAAGTTTGAAATGCCCTTTTCACTTCTCTGCAATTCCCTATTTCATGAACTAGGCCCTATATTATCATAAAGGGAGAGAGTATATTTAAAAGAAGAAAAAGTACCACAACTAGAGGACATAGTCTTAAATTAGAGGAGCAACGATTTAAAAGTAATATCAGGAAGTATTACTTTACTGAGAGGGTAGTGGATGTATGGAATAGCCTTCCAGCAGAAGTGGTAGAGGTAAACACCGTCAAGGATTTTAAGCATGCGTGGGATAGACACAAGGCTATCCTAGCTATAAGACCGGGAACGGGGGACTAATACATTCTATGCCGACACATTCTATGTTTCTATGTTTCTATGTTTCTATAGTATTGAGGGATGTAGAATGCCATTGTAATAGATCTTTTCGACTTGAAGAATAAACTTGCAGGGCGGTGCAGAAATTGATTAATCTAGTCATGGAAATTAATATTATTAATATTCCTCTGATGAGAATTTTTTTTTTTTAAAAGATACGTTCCAGATGATGTTAGCAGTATATTCCCCACATCTCCTTTTAAATTACCACAATGTGTTAAATACATACATTGGAACCATGATGACTATTTTGATCCTGTATACTAAATTCAAACTGTATGACTTCAATAGTTTCTGTATAGTTCTGGGGAATAATCCTGTATCAACTAACGTCCAGGTAATCTTAAATAGAATGTGAGTATGTAATTGGCGACCTACAATCACCAAATTCTAGAGAAAAAGGCAGGGACATATTAAGAGACTAGGAATGTAAGATTAAAAAAAAAAAGACAAGGAAAATCATGTAGAGGATGAAGGGGAAATGATTAGATCACATCAAAATAAGATGGTAGCATAATACAGAGAAGAAAGAATGAAGATGTTGTTACTTGTGAGTGCAGTGTCTTAGTTGGCAGTACTATTTAATAATTTGATACTTGCTAGAAACAAGTTTTATTTTTAGTTTGAAATTAAACATTGTGTTACCTTTCATAAAGTAACATCCTATGTGTGTGTGTGTGTGTATATATATATATATATATATATATATAAAAATATATATATATATATACACATACATACACACACACACGGAACTGTGGTAACTTGAAATGGCTTCTGAGTTGCAAACAATCAGGCCTAAAAAGACGATTTGGAAAAACAGACAAATTAGAGATTTTTTCCAATTACACTAGCTTTGTTTGCTGTGATTTATTTTTATTTTGTGGTTTAATAATTAAGAGAAAGCAGCCCTGTATATACAGGAAGTTGTGATTCAAATCTTTAGGGAGACCCCAGGGGATTAGTTGTTTAATCATGTTGACAAGTAGATAGGTCTCTCTCGTCACTTATTTAAAGTGGCAGCAACAATACACAAACAAATATGGGCATAGATATCTTATATTAAACCAAGAGATATTAAAAACATGTGGCATTCATATATTAATAATTATATAATAACTAATTAGAAGCAATAATAAAAACAAAGAAATCTGAGCTTCCTATAAAGGTATTTCCTTTAGTATTAGTTCTTTGTTGACTTTAGAAAAGCAATACTTTCTTCTTCCTGGTAGGCTGCATGCCAATGCTAATACACACCCATGTGCTGTATACAAACTGCATTTATGTGATGTGGATCTGTGTATTTCCCTGATTAGGAAACTTGGCAATGAACCAGATAGAAACATTCATTAAGAAATGTATAAAGACACACCCACAGCAGCAAAGTTTTTTTCATAATGATCTACTTGCTTTAGATTTATATTTAAATTTCATACTTATGATTTTATTTTCCTTGACAGCATTACACATTGGCATAGTGAAGAAAAACCAGCGCTTAATCTGTGTCACAGCAGCACCAGCCTATGTGTATCTCTGCAAAACACACGTGAAAAACATACAATAAATACAAAACAAAGTGGTAGGTGCGCTATGTGACAAACACCAGTATAATAAAGGAAATCTGATAATTGCCTTATAGTAGGTAGCCCTTATATGACGATGTACAGTCAGTATCTTAAAAAAGATAAAAAAACACAAAGACCATAGTATAATATAGTCTAGACATGGAGTAATCTTGTGCAGGTAAATAGTGCACTCACAAACAGAAGAAGAAGGGAATCTTATCTGTAGTTTCTTGTGTGGTCCTCTTATTCCTCATCCAGTGGATATGTTGTGTAGAAATAGATGAAAAGAACCATGAGTATGTAGTAAATTACAAGATTTTAATAAAGCAATGAGGTAGCTTACATCTAAAATGGAGATATGCAGCACAAAAGATGATCCCAGGCGATGGTTCTCAAAGCAGGTCCCACGCCAATAGTAAAATCCAAGTGAAGGCAATGTTCCAGAAAATAGGATAAAAAGCAATAAAATGTGATAAAAGGTCCGCAGTACAATGAATCACGCTACGCGTTTCGCCTTCCTGAGGCTTCCTCTTGGCGTGTCTGCGGACCTTCATTGTACTGCGGACCTTTTATCACATTTTATTGCTTTTTATCCTATTTTCTGGAACATTGCCTTCACTTGGATTTTACTATTGGCGTGGGACCTGCTTTGAGAACCATCGCCTGGGATCATCTTTTGTGCTGCATATCTCCATTTTAGATGTAAGCTACCTCATTGCTTTATTAAAATCTTGTAATTTACTACTTTCTCATGGTTCTTTTCATCTATTTCTACACAACATATCCACTGGATGAGGAAAAAGAGGACCACACAAGAAACTACAGATAAGATTCCCTTCTTCTTCTGTTTGTGAGTGCACTATTTACCTGCACAAGATTACTCCATGTCTAGACTATATTATACTATGGTCTTTGTGTTTTTTTATCTTTTTTAAGATACTGACTGTACATCGTCATATAAGGGCTACCTACTATAAGGCAATTATCAGATTTCCTTTATTATACTGGTGTTTGTCACATAGCGCACCTACCACTTTGTTTTGTATTTATTACACATTGGCATAGCTCCTCCCTAATCAGCCGACTGCATCAATTTAAATTGGACTCTACCAGGTTAAGATAATGGGTTGCTGGCCAGGTGGAAATGATAAGTGCAGATTGCAACTAATATGTCCTGTGATGTGATCGCTGCCTAAACCTAACACTATTGCAGCACACACTGATATGGTTTCCTCAGCACAGCAATAGGATGTGGTAGAAATAAGTGGTGCACAAGAAAAAAATCACCAACTAATACTAAGAAAAAAAGATATGCAAATAAAAAAATAAAGCCACTATTGAGTGAACACGCAGCAAGAAAATGCATAAAATACATACTTATCAGATAATAATATCAAATGTGCTCAATGGTATATGCAAGAGAAAAACATGTGTGACTCAGCAAACAGAAAATCACTCACATAGGAAAGAGCCACAAATAACCAGCTCTGTTTTAATAGGTACTTTGGGACCTCAGTCACCACAAACAATCAGGATAAACAGCAGCCATATTTTTCATCAGCAGGACTATTCACCTTGATATGCAGTCAAAGTTACTGGCTAGCAATAGCAGAGGGATAGAAAAATGCATACACAAGATTTATTGGGCAGGTATAAAAAAGTAATACAGAGGTAGAGTCTATATAAAGTGTTGTTTTCTTGTTTATTCCAGTCAGCTGACTAGGGAGAAGCGACAAACAGGTGGCCAATGGCCAAGCAAACTTGGCCTTCGTGCCAATATTTCATTTAAAGGAACATTGTCAATCTAAATAATGCTTATACTCTTGATGTATAGCATATACAATGATGAAAAATGATCTATACATTGTGCTAGCAGAATTACATGAAAATGCATAAAGAAAGAGAGAAATAAGTGTTAAATATGTCTGTGATATAACCTGTTTATGACATCACTTGTGTCTTGATATGCAAGTGGGAAGTGTGTAATTTGCATATGAAGCCACAAGATGATGTCATAAGTAGGAGACACAACACAAACATTTAAAATATATTTTTCTTATTTTATGCAATTTGCTAACACAATGTATAGATTATTTTTCATAATTTCTATTGTCTGCATTCATAGTATAAGCAATGTTTAGGTTGACAGAGTCCTTTTAACCTTTGTCATTTTAGCTTCCTGTTCGCTGAGGTTAAATCATAATACTTCAGCTTTAAGAATAATAGAACTTTTAGTTTATCAACAGCTGAAAAGCTGCCTTCTGTGTATCTCTGATCTAAAGGAGCCACTGGCTAAGATGACAGTATAACACCTGACTGACACTGTGATCAAATAACTCCGTGAACCCGATTACTTTCAGGAAGGGAATTCATTATATTACTTTTAGAACTAATTAAACATACCTTCATCGGCCAAAATATGCAAATTATCACTAAGAGTTCAGACATAAACAGTATTATAAAGCTGCAGGAGACTAAATCACATTATGAAAACTCTGGCTACTTTGGAAAAATACTGGCATTAACTTTGGAATAAATTAGTGCAAAATTGTAAACAACATATACTGCATCTTTTTTTTTTTTTACTTAAATGAATGGTATACCAATACTAATAGATATTATCATATATCTTCAGCACTTGAACTTGGTCAGGATGGCTGAGCATCATGTGAGTCATAGTTTGAAGCTCGTGGAACATCAATCAATGTATACCTTTAACCAGCTAGTGATTAATATTTGCAAAAAGCTATAAACTAGAAAATCATTTCTTCTTTTCAGTTTTGGGACATGGGACTTAAATGATCATGATTTGTTTAATCCCAGTAGTGTTTTATGGTTTAGGATCAAGTTTGACAACTCCAGTAGTGGACAGGAAAATTTAGAACAGGGACAAAGAATGCATGTAATTATTATTATATCTCATTTTGACTGACATCCCGACAATTTTGTATTACTATTTTGTCCACACACTTTGTGTACATGGATTGTGTTCCAAGTTACTGAAGTATCTGGCCCATTGTCAGCTGTTGTTGTTTGTAGGTAGGAATCATGGAGGTCGAAGTAGATCCGAATCCATTGCTTGCAGTAATCCAAATTAACATTTGAAAGTGTAGACATACAAAGAAATATGTTTTGACTGTGGCTTTTGTGAGAGAGGTTTTGTTAAAGGTGCATTATCTTTCAGGACTATAAAACATTTTTTTAAACTTAACTATACTGTAGCATAAGGGAACATATTTTCCTTTATTACCCAATCTATCACTAACATTTTCTCTGGGCCTGATTCATTATATTGCTTAGAAACTTTACATGAGGAAAGGGCACTGATATGTTTACATATTGTATTACCCTGTACCATACTGTATTAAAGGTTTGTGCTGTTTTTATATGTTTATAATGATGGAGAAAATAAAGCAGTTTCCAATCTTCTGAGGCATTGGTTAATCTTTTGATAAAAAAGGCCACATTCACTCAGGAGCTTTGATAGGTAGGGTTGCCACCTAGTCAGTATTTTACTGGAAGGCCGGTAAAAAATTGGCATCAGGCCAATGTTAAGTCTATGGAGACAGTACCAAGGCCGGTATTTTTTTGAAGAAAAGGTGGCAACCCTAATGATAGGTGGGAGAGAGAGTCGGGTCTTATTAACCCTCTTGACAATAAAATAACTTTGGTTCATCTGTTGGTAATTAACCTGTACATTGCTGGGCAATGTCTTGGGTGTCGGGGTAAACCTGTGAGTTCAGTCTGGTGCTGGGGCATGTCCTATGAATGCATTTTTGGGTGCTGGGGGGAGTTCATTGTGCTGGGCTACATCCAGTGGTGTATATTGGTTTTGTGCTGCCCAAGGCAGACACAATTTGGGCACCCCCCCTACCCACTAGATGTGCGTGGTTGGATTTTATTTTCTGAGAGGTGATAAATTCAATAGCTGATATGTTGTAAACAGAATATTGTGGCTTTTGTTAGCTATTAATATATGTTTCCAAACCTAATTTCCCATGATCCCTGCAATACCTCTAAAAATGTATTCTCTTTAAAGTGTCACTGGATGATATATTTTATGGCAGGTGTACTCTAAAAAGTGTAGCAGGTTTAAAAATTATTTGAATACACCTCAAGTTGAGAACGTAAGTTCTGAAAATCTATTAACGGGAACTAACAAGATTGACCCTGATTCTCCCAGCGGGCTTTGTTATAAACCATAGGTGATTAAAAGGATTACTATTCATATTTATTAATAGTAATAGTATTATATATTATTAATATTGTCATTTTAATTATACTGCAGGCCTAGATCTGTATAGATGAAGCATTTTATCTGCATCCCTTATTGTAGAATATAAGTACTGCCAAATAACACACTCAAGTATGTACTTTGTTAGCATGTTTATTAATGTAACAAAAATAACAAAGCAAAACATAGTTCCACCCAAATGTCTGAATTTTTAAATTCCAAGCACTCAAAATCAGCTCGAGCGCTTGCCCATTGAAAATAATTGGGAAAGCATTTGGATACTGCGTGTATGTGCAATGTGCATGCTACATGCGAACACATGCATTTCATACTTTCACATTGCATCCTTCTGTCTCTCCATAGGCATGTATATGAGCTTATTTAGAGATTTTTTTCAACCGGACTACTTTGGCTATAAGTTTGAAATTCCCTTCTCAATTCCCTGCAATTCTCCATTTAATGAATAAAGCGCATAGTGCAGGTTAAACCCATTTGCGACATTGGATGGACTAGGTCCATCCAGACAGCAACTCCCTTTCCGACAGAGGACGGACACGGTCCATCCTGTGCTGGAATGCGTTATCACTTCTGTCGCCCTGTTGCTGTTGGTAGACTGACCCTACAGGCAGTCAGCAACACTGCAATACAAAAATGATCTTAGATATAAGGTTAGGGCTAGCATAAAGGTTAGGCTTAGTGTTACATTAGGATAGAGTTAGTGTTAGATTTAGGGTTAGGATTGGGGTCAAAAGGTCACTGTAGGTGGTTAGAAAACAAAAAATGCTTTCAGTTATTCCAAAAAAAAACCAGAAAAACGTGTAAAGAAGGGATATTTCTAAAATTTCTTTTACCATATTTAATTGTGTAAAAGATTTTTCAGGTTAAAGTTTGAAAAAGTAATTTTTTCCCCACCATCTTTTTCATGATATTTATTTTATGATTTTGTTGCAGTAAATTATGTGATCTGATGGAAATAATGGTATCTAAAGAAAGCCCTTCTTATGGCAATATAACCAATATATAATTTGTGAAATGAGAAAAGAAGAAAATTACAGCTATAGAGAAACTCTGCAGAAATGTTATTTATTTAACCCCTTGGCGACACAGGACGGACTAGGTCCGTCCTGTGTGCCGAGGCGTTAGTGACACAGGACGGACCTAGTCCGTCCTGTGTCAAAACGAGCACTGAAAACTGAGTTTTTCCGCTTTCAGTGCTCAAGCCGCATTGTAACGATGCTTCCGTGTGAAAGCATCGTACAATCCTAAAAAAAATGCCTGTCGGCATCTCGATCGCTCCGGAGAGTGATCGAAATGCCGGTTTTAAAGGCACAGCACCTTTAAAACGACGGGCATTAAAAAACGAAAGTGTGGCAAGTCGAGGCAATCAGAAACACACAAAAAAAATGCACGATCTTGGTCACTGAGTGACCAAGATGGCGCTGCCCTTCTAAGGGCAAGAGCACAGGAGGCAGGAAGTACCTGCTTCCTGTGCTCTCTGGCTGTCACACGATTGCCTCTTCACAGAGGCAATCAGTGACTGCCAGGCACACAGACAAGCAGTGGGGATGCTCTGCTGAGCATCCCCACTGACTGGTCAAATCAATATTAACCCTATATTGATCTGACCAGTTATGATCTGCCTCCCTCTCCTCACATTTTTTTTAGTGAGGGAGAGAGACAGATTAAAGTTCTAAAAGTAAGTAAAAGTTAAAAAAAAACAATAAATACACAACACACAAATAATAAAACAATAAAAAAATTTTTATTAAAGCAATTCCCTGTGTTTAACACCTTCCCTGCCACTGATCTTGCATAAGCAGTGATCGTGCACATCAGCGCATTTATTTTTGCTGTTTGTGCATTTTTTAGGGGTTAATTTTTTTTGTACTGTCATTTATTACAGTACTAAAAAGGCTCTTCTAAGAGTTATTAACCCCTTCTTTGCCGTCGATCACTGCTTACGCAATGATATTGACACCAAAGCAATTTTTATCTGTCTGCATATTTTTTTTTTTTTTTACACATACCCGCTAGGGGATTACATGTAAAGTAAAAATATTTGAGTTTTTTTTTTTTAAGCTGCCTGAGCGCATAGCGATCAGTAACAGCGAATTAGTGGCAAAGGCGGTTTGGTGATTTCTCAATTAAGCTCACCATTCGCCCTGGTCAGATCAAAATTGGTCGGATCAATATTCACAAATATTGATCTGCCTCCCTCTCCTCACTTACATTTTTGTGACGGAAAGAGACAGATCAGTATTAGTGATATAAAATAACATTTTATAAAATTGGCAGGTTTTATGAAAGTCTTTCACTGTGTATTAACCCCTTCCCTGCCATTCATCACTGTGTAAGCAGTAATCTTGCACAGCAACAGTATGTTTTGCTGTCTGCACTGTTTTATGGATTCATTTCTTTGTACTGTAATGTATTACAGTACTAGATAGGCTCTTCTAAGAGCTATTAACCCCTTCTTTGCTCGAGATCACTGCTTACGCACTGATTCTGAGGCCGCGGACTCAGGGTTCGATTTTGACCCTATTCAGCTTTTTGATACATCATCTAGCGATGTATCGGTGGCTGCTGAGCCCTTGCCACAAGTAGTGATGTGGGTCTACCGATAAAAAAAATATATGGTTTGGTGGGGGTAAATTACATTGGCTGGCTTCAAAGATATATCCCATAAAGGACACGGACGCAGGTTGACTACATGTCAAAATTCCAAGATGCACATCTCACAAATGTTGCCTTCTAGCCAAAAACAAACCAACAAACCTATGCATGGGTGCTATCCCTGTACTCGGGAGATGTTGCTGAACACATATTGGGTTGTTGTTTGGCAGTGACATATACCAAAATCTGTGAATTCATGCCTGAAGTACAATGCATGTGGAAAAAAAACTCCCAAAAAAGTACTACCACAAACTTTTACAAAGGCTGGTGGTAGAATTAGTACCTATACAGTATTAAAATACCACCATTTGAAATACCTTAGGATGTCTATTTTCCAAAAATATATGGTTTGATGGGGTAAAATTCATTGGACGGCTTCAAAAATGTTCCAAATGGAACATGGGCGCAGGCTGACTACATGTCAAAATTCCAGGTTGGAATTGCGCACCCCCTAAATGTGGAATTTTAGACCCAATTACAAACCAACAAACCTATGCATGGGGGGTATCCCTGTACTCAGGAGATGTTGCTGAACACATATTGAGGTGTTGGTTGGCAGTGGCAAATACCAGAATCTGAAAATTCCTGCCTGAACTACAATGTGTGTGGGGAAAAAATGACATCCCAACCCTTTGACATAGGTTGGTGGTAGAATTAGCACTTGGAAAGTGTTAAAATACCACAATTTTAAATACCCTAGGATGTCTAGTTTTCCAAAATATATGGTTTGATGGGGTAAAATACTTTGACAGGCTTCAAAAGTGTCCCAAATGGAACATGGGCGCAGGCTGACTACAAGTCAAAATTCCAAGTTGGAAATGCACCCCCCCTAAACGTGGCCTTTTAGCCCCCAAATAATCTAACTAACCTACACATGGGTGGTATCCCTATACTCAGGAGATGTTGCTGAACACATATTAAGGTGTTGTTTGGCACTGACACATAATAGGATCTGTGAATTCATGCCCGATGTACAATGAATGTGAAAAACAAATGACTATCCATAACATTGACATAGGCTGGTGGTAGAATTAGTGCATGAAAAGTGTTAAAATACTACCATTTGAAATACCCTAGGGTGTCTAGTTTTCAAAAATATATGGTTTTGTGGGATAGAATACACTTTTTGGCTTCAAAAATGTCCCAAATGGGACATGGGCGCAGGTTTTCTGCACGTCAGAATTCCAAGTTGGAAAACCAAAAAGCGCACCTCTCAAATGTGGCCTTTTAACCCCCAAATAACCTAACCAACCTATACATGGGGGGTATCCCTGTACTCAGGAGATGTTGCTGAACACATATTGAGGTGTTGTTTGGCACTGACATATAACAGGATCTGTGAATTCATGCCCAAAGTACAATGTATGTGAAAAAAAATTACTACCCAAAACATTGACATAGGCTGGTAGTATAATTAGTGCATGGAAAGTGTTAAAATACTACCATTTGAAATACCCTAGGGTGTCTAGTTTAAAAATATATGGTTTTGTGGGGTAGAATACACTTTCTGGCTTCAAAAATGTCCCAAATGGGACATGGGCACAAGTTTTCTGCATGTCAGAATTCCAAGTTGGAAAACCTAAATGTGGCCTTTTAGCCCCAAAACAAACCAACAAACCTATGCATGGGTGGTATCCCTGTACTCAGGAGATGTTGCTGAACACATATTGAGGTGTTATTTGGAAATACCCCTTCACATTTTAAGGTAATGTTTACCTAAATTGCAATATATGTGAAAAAAAAAAAAAAGATTTTTTGCTGCAAACTTTGGCATAGATTGGTGGTAAAATGGCTACATGAAATGTGTCAAAGTACCCCAAGTTAAATGACCTGAGTGGTCTAGTTTTCAAAAATATGTACATGTTGGGGGTCATTCATGGATTTAGTACAGAAATCAGTGTTACAATGTCACTATCGCTAATTTTGAAAGAAAGGATTTTAAAATAGCTTTGCACCACTTATAGTTCTGGCCCTGTAACATGAATAAAAAAGCACAAAAACATAAAAACATGGGCTATTTCTGAACTCAGGACATATATTAGAAACTTTTTAGCAGTGTTTTTTTTGTTGTCTCTCGTACATGAGTATACGATTTTTCAAATAAAAGTCATAAAGAAATTATTTTTTCAATTTTTTTGCCATATTTTATTATTTTTTTTACATCAATTATATGCTATTATCAAAATAATGGTATCAAAAGAAAGCCCTTCTTATAACGATAAAAACGATATATAGTTTGTGCCGGTACACTAAATGAGACAGAAATAAATTACAGCAAAACACAAACACCTCAGAAATGTTAAAACAGCCCATGTCACCAAGCGTCGGACAAGCCAAAAAAGTCATGTCACTAAGGGGTTAATACCACCAAGGGAATAACAACAACAAATCATTAAAATCCTTTAAAATGTAACAATCAAATATAAGGTGAAGAAAATGTCGAAGGTGCTATTTGCTTAGTGATATGCCAGATGATTTTTGTGTAGTGTTAATAAGAATGCATAATCATATTTACCTACCCCTTTCACTGTTAAAAATATCTGATAAATAAATGATATGCAATTTAGATATAAGATGGTTAGAGTAGGTCCCAAAAGAGGCTGGAAATAGGTGGAATTTAAAGAATGTTGGTGGAGTACGATCAACAAGGCAATTCCCTGGCCCAAGTACCTCTTGTAGCACTTCTAAAAATGTAGCGCTCAAGGCAAGTGCTTAGACTGCTTAATGCAAGATCTGGCAATGATTAGGCTACAATAAGTGAGAAGGAAACTCTTCTTGTAGCTTCTATGTGTAAAAGCAACCAATAAATTAATATCTGCAATTTTACGGGATAACCAGATATTCAGACTTAACAGCCCACTCAACTATATATATGAACTAGGTGGATAGCCAGCAGAGGCAGTCGATGCTTTGAGCAATGTTATGCTGGAAAACCTTTGCGCCCTGTTATTCATGTGGATGTTACTTATGTAACACATACCACATATCTAAGCATTGTTGGAGACCATGCATACCCTTTCATGTAATCTCCATGATAGCATTGTCCTCTTTCATCAGGATAATGAGCCCTGACAAAAAAATGGTTCAGGAATGGTTTGAGGAACACAACAACGAGTTCAAGTTGTTGACTTGGCCTCCAAATTCCAATCAAGCATCTGTGCGATGTGCTAGACAAACAAGTCCAATCGATGGAGGCCTTACCTCACAACTTACAGGACTTAAAGGGTCTGTTGCTTACCTTCAGAGGTCTAGTGGAGTCCATGCCTTGACGGGTCAGCGCTGTTTTGGCAGCAAAAAGGGGACCTACACAATATTGGGCAGGTGGTCTTAATGTTATGGCTGATGGGCATATATGCACAATGTACAAGCATTGTTATAATATTTTGCTTTAAAATGTTGCACTTTTTTCCATTCAGCCAAAAGCTGTGAGCTGAGTGGGAGGGTCACTAGAAGTTGCTATCCTGATCTTTGTAAATAAATTAAACATATTTGCATATGCACATTTTAATGAATACATATATTTGTACAATTACTGAACTTTTATGCATAAAGTGAATTATTTTCATCTTGGAGTAGTGCTTTAAGTATGAAAAATAATTTATACCATTTGAATCCTAATCCAGTAACTAGCCTCGTCTTCAAATGGTCACAAATGTCCAATTGTACTGTTGCTTCACTAGTCACAATTTAGTGAACTTGCCTTCTACTTACATTTTGTTTGGTCTCTAATTTGCAAAACCTATCATTTAGTCAATCTAAAAGGTAAATTGCACTATAACTAAATCTTCAAAGCATGACCTTGATGAGATCAGAATCACAACTGCTATATTTTGAAGGACACATATATCCATGTGATTTAACATCAACAGTAGAAGCAAATAAATACAGTGATACAGAGACTAATATAGTGATTTGAATGCAGCTTTAAATGTCAGGGATATGTTCTTTTATACAGAACATATGACTTACACATGTGCAAGCATAGACAATTTTGGCTTCTTCCACTGCAGAATCATGGGAAATCTAGTTCCCAGTGATTCTGCTTCTGTTTGAAAGCACACAATTTGGGCACAAGCTATGTCAGAAATGCAATTCAGATGCTTAATTCGGCCCGCTTGTTCATTTGTGTCAGCAACACAAATGAGCCAAGGTGTCAGAAATTAAAATATCAGGGGCTGGAGACTTTATTAATCAAATAAAATGTAATGGAAGTCCCTCCCCCCCGCAAAAAAAGTTGAATTAAGTTAGTTATTGACTTATTGACGTCAAAAAAAGTTTAGTTGTCCGTTAAAGCTTCTCTTTAATTGTATATGTCCCACTTCAGCTGTTGAGACTATATTTCCCATTACTCTTAGCTGGTCTGGTATATTATGCATCATGGGAAAGGGGGTACTTAACAACAGGAGTGCCAAAGGTTATCGACCATTTCTCCATAACTATCAAGTATCCTATTTTAGATACAAGCTTTTTTAATACCCTGACCACATTGCTTTGATCATTTATCTTTCCACTAGAACTGGCGCTCCCTGGTGGTTAAATATGAGGGGATTACTTTCCGGTTTATGTGTAATTATCACTTCTAGGTATTTTCTTGGAACATTCTGGGGGGCCTTGTTTGGATGTTTGTCCTACAAAAATGGCTTACTTTAGATAGATCATAATCTTCAGTATCTCTCTTTATTGTGCAAGCAAGAAAATAGAATTACATGATCGAGTATCACTATGTGACCATGAACTGAATGTGTATTTAAGTTGTTTAGTATCACGATATCCTCGCTCCTCCATAAAGCCATTTGCAGATGGTGAAATGCGTTGTGCAGATATTTTTTTGCTGTGATTTAAATTTTTGGGCTTTTGTACCTGTCAGCCCTAGACATTGACGGAGTTCCCAAAAGAAGGTTTCTGGAAAACCCAGTGTAAGTCTCTGATTTAGCAGGCATACAGTACATACCAGCTTTGCTACCAGCTCTTGAAAGCATTGAAGTGCTTTGTAGGTAATTTACAGGGATTGCTATATGCACAAATCTACTTACATGGGTGGGACAGAAAGTGTGAAGCAGTCTAATTCACACATACATCTCTAGGCAGGAAGCGTATTAAACTTTTAGGAGTTGATCATTTCATCTGTCCCACTTAGGGTTACCAGATAGTTATAACTAAAACACTAATCTCCACTAAAAATACTGGACACCACAAAATATCACTCCATCATCCCATGAACAGCAATGCAAATGTCCTGAATTGCCTTCAGTTTTTTTCCTGGACAGAAAGCCCAGATACTGTACTGACCAGGTTAAACCTTACTTCCACCTATCCCTCTCTTTTCTAAAATAGATTTTACTTTGCAACCAGACCATATATTTCTTTGCTATCTCCCTATTTTCTGTCTTCTACTCCAAGAGATCCATTAGACAGTAAGCTTGCAAAAACATGATGCTATCAGTAGCTGACATCAACCTGGGCCTGTGAAAATATCCATGATACATGCTGCACTTCCTTAGATACAGTAAGGATAGCTATGACTAGGCCATGTAAACTACATTGCCTGGCCCAAAAAAAAAGTCTCCACCCCCAAAAAAAAGGTCACACATGCTAATATTCCGTTTGGACCGGCTTTAGCTTTGATTACGTCATGCATTTGCTGTGGCATTGTTTGGATAAGCTTCTGCAATGTCACAAGATTTATTTTCATCCAGTGTTACATTAGTTTTTCACCAAGATCTTGTAAAGCAAAGCCTCCTCTAGCACATCCCAAAGATTCTCAATGGGGTTAAGATCTGGACTCTGTGGTGGCCAATCCATGTGTGAAAATGATATCTCATGCTCCCTGAACTACTCTTTCACAATTTGAGCTCAATGAATCCTGGAATTGTCATCTTGGAATATGTCTTTGCCATCAGGGAAGAAAAAAAATCCATTGATTTAATAACCTGGTCATTCAGTATATTCAGGTAGTCAGCTGTCCTTATTCTTTGAGCACATAATGATGCTGAACCTAGACCTGATCAACTGCAGCAACCCCAGACCTATTTGCTTAGTTAAATCCAGGTGGCGACTTTTTTTTGGACAGGCAGTGTATTATACTGGAAACCTGCAGAGCGAGACCCCCACAAAAGTGACTTTCTTGTCAAATCCAGGACAGTTGGCAATTATGCATAGGGAAGACGAATGATGATATGAAAAAACTTATAATTGAAAAGGAGCAATACAAATACCAAATTTTCTTGAATATAAGACACAGGATTTTCCCTTGCACAGATATCTTCTGATGATGCTTGACACTTCATTTGGGTCTCACGAGTAAGAACGTCGAGGTCGCGTAAACCTCAGAAGACTCGTTGGATGTGTCAGGTAGTATCAGAGTATGTCTGTGTGCACAGAGCAGCAGACAGACATCCTCTGGCTGCACCCACTAAACACCAGGGAAAAAATTCAAGTCCTGGGTGTGCATTAGCAAGTCTGTGGGTGCATAGGCAAGCCCTGGGGGTGTATTGGTAGGTCATGGAGATGTATTGGCAAATCCTGGGGGTGCAATATTCTGCTATGGGGACAATAATGCAATGTTATCAGAAGAACTGGAATGAAGGGGGTAGAGGAAGCAAATAAAACATTTATGCTAAGAATCAGTGTCATTCGACATGTAACAAATATGGTGGTTTGCTTTATTACTGGGTTGAGTTTTCACTATCAGTTATATATATACCACTAATGTTGCTAACTATTTTTTGCTACTTTCATTAGAATTGTGTTTTTTGTATATTTTTGAATTGATTACATCTTACTTTTGAAATTAAATTACCTTTTTGAATTACTGGGCATTGGTGCTCACAGGAACCCACTAGAGCGCCTCCCTATAAGCAATTGATTTAACATTTAACCTCTGAGTCCACACTGTTTTCTGTTTTACAATAGCTATGGTGCCAAGTCTTAATAATCACTAGGCATGCCACCTTTTCTGCTGGCAATGACGGTCAATCGTTTCCACTCCAGATACTTTTAAAATCGATAATTCCCATTATCAGTAGTACAGTATCAGAGTGTCCAGTTTGCTCATGGCCTCCATAAATGCATGGGATGTGCATAAGGCTATTCTGCGATTTTGTTACAACTATCAACAACAAAAAATGTATGTTTGTTTGAAAAATTGCATCAAGTGAAGAAATGTGAAAAAAAAATGATTTAATGAAATAATTCAAATACAGTACTTAAGAATAATTAAACATAACTTAATTTTTTGACAACCAAGATTCCAGGGACAGTTCCTCTTTTTGGCTTTCTGACATAGTACCCTGGAATTCTTGTATTCGATACATACTAGGATGAAAAGAAAATCTTCCAATGTGTGAGTATCTACCACACCTCTATGTAGATTATAATGATTATGCCTGAACATTTTCACAAGAGCACATCAAAAGTTGTTCTTCAAGATTTTCTACTAATGACATATAAGACAGCACTACAGGAAGTTGACATGCTGATCTGCGACTAGCCAGTGGCTTATTGGAAACCTACTGAAATAATATTATATGAAAAGATAAAAACAGCTGATAATCAGCTGTTATGACGTGTCATCATGTTAAAGGAACATTGCACCTTGTTAAACCCTTGCTTTCTTGAAGGAAGCAGGGGTTAAACAAAACATGTCCCAGTCTTTGAAAGTAAACTCGATGTGTATCTTAATAGATACACGGGGGTTTACTATCTGCTGTGTCTCACATGCGAGACACAGCAGTTCCTGGGGCTCACCCCGCTCTGACTGCCGAATGCGACGGTCTCTCGCGGCTAGCACAGAGAGAGACCCTCATTTTTGCATGGGATCAGCAGGGGGACCTAGTTATGGTCCCCCATAATCCCATGCAAAATCAAAGGTCTCTCTGCGCTAGCAGTGAGAGCCAGTAGCCGACAAGACAGCTGCCTGCTTCCTATGGAAGCATGGCAGCTGTCGGTCAGAGGATAAACTGGCGTGTACTATACAAAGTACATGACAGTTCATCCTTACAATAGGAACAACCAACATTTCCACTGTGCTTATATATTAGAAGCATAAAGTAAAAATAATTTAACATAGAAGGTTAGCAGCAGTCTTTGCACTGAAATGGTACCTCCAAATTGTGGGTGAATTTGGATCATATCACTACCTGAATTTTTTAGCTACTCACATAGCACTTCTGTGTCTCAGAATACGTCCGCAATTCGGACATCATAGCCAATATAACACCAATATCACCGAAATCCAAATCAGCCGAAATGCACCCAAACAAAGTGCTAGGCTCGTGGTCATTTTGTGAGGATCTCGGCTATTACGAATATAGCCGAATTCCTCCCATAGAAGTCCTCCCGAAATGGCCCAATGTGTAATAAAATAAAAATCATAAAAAAAGTAAAATAAAATAACAGTAAGTAAATGAACACAAAATAAAATAACAACATTGTTAATTAAAACTTAAAAATGCTTATGTTAATGCAAATATACAATTATAATATATAATGTTAATATATAATTGTATATACATATGTTTGTGTTTAAACTATGTTTACTTGTACATTTTTTATTCTACACTTTCCTATTTAGTTCTCCAACTAAAATCAGGTATACTGATTAGCTAGAATTTGGCAATTTGTGAAAGTCACTAAATTGCCCGATATGAATATATTTCAGGTCAATTCGGAGCTACCTGAGTCAACCCTAATGTGAGCATGCCAAAAACCCTCCCTCTCTAAAGATCAGATAACCTTTGGTTCTTTAAAGTAAACAACAGTTATTTTTAAACTTAACTGTTTCTTCAATACTCTATTAAAACCTATTTTTCCCAACAGTTCTTCACCTACACTGCATTACCTTTGGTACCAGTGTCACCATCCCCTAACAGATGTGATAAACATTTTAATACACACTGAATGCCCCAGTTACCGTACTTCCCCAAGCAGATTTCTGCCTATAGCGAGTGTTCTTTGACTTATACTGGAAAATACCTTTACCAACAGGTACAATCACGTTTAGTACAATTATAGGTAGAGTTATTTACCAAATTATATATTGATACAGGAAATATGTCAGATGTAACCACCAAGAGTTTACACAGTATTGTTTCAATATGTTTAAACGTTAGCAGTTTGTTGGTTGTGACTCCTTGCAGTCGGAAACATTCTTTGTTCTCATAAAAACAAACAAGATACTTTATTCTTCCACAGGGCAAGTACTACATTTACTGTTAGCAGACATTTGACTGAGCAGTTCATACGTAGCGTATGTTTTTCCAACCTGTTACCATCCAACAATTCCCAGTATCACTGCCAACTTGAAGTATACTGTTTCTCTGTCAACTGTATCACTACTTCCCATTAAAATACAAGAATAATAATGTTTTAAGATTGGTGTCTCTAAGTAAAACGTAACTTTTAATGGTGTAAATAGCTTAAAAGGATATGGACAAGACAAATGAAACAGTGCACAAAAAATAAAAACATTAAACGATAACAAGATAAGCATTAGACTGTCTTGATAATCGGGGCTTAAGGTCACTGAAGTTAGTGATTTTCCTCAATGACAGAAATGCTGCTAGTTTGCTTTCCTGTCTGCTTATTCTTACAATATGTGTTCATTGACAGAGGACTAGGGCAGTGCAGATGGATTTCTAGTGCACTATGTCCTTGTGTCATAAAACTAAGAGGAGCCAGGGACTATTGTGTTATTCTGAGAAACTTCAGATAGTGTCCGGGCATGAATTAGGATGAATTTAAGTCTCACTTTAATTAATGCAGCTATAATAGAAATAAAAAGATAAAATCAGTCAGGAACAGCGCCTTTATACTTCAGGCCTCTAACTGGATGTTTAGATTATTACATCCGTTTGGGATTGCTTTTCTTTTCTCATAATAGAAATAAAAAAAGCTCAGTGGCAGAACTTCACATTACTACTCTATTATCCCCCTATTGTCTGTTTCAATATATCCCAAATTACCATTTCCCATGTCCCTAGTGCTAATACATCAGGCCTACAATCAGGGGAGGGCTGGCAGCCTTAGGCCTGGGGGGCAAATCCAGTCAAGTGGCCCATTGCACCATCGAATCGCCTCCCCATCCACGGCCATCTTTTCCTTGTTTTATAACGAATATTGCCAGGATTTTCCCCCACAATATGCCAGGATTTGCCATTTAATATGCTAGAATTTTCCCTTACAAAATGCCAGGATTATGCCCCTCAGTATGCCAGGATTATGCCCCTCAATATGCCAGGATTATGCCCCTCAATATGCCAGGATTTAGACACCCAATATGCCAGGATTTTCCCCTCAATATGCCAAGATGATGCCCCCTCAATATGCCAGGATTTTCCCCTAAATATGCCAGGATTATGCCCCTCAATATGCCTGGATTATGCCCCTCAATATGCCAGGATTTAGACACCCAATATCCCAAAATGTTGGCACCCCCCCTACCCACGTTGCACAGCTACGACATGACCCATAACCCACGTTGCACACCAGGACATGCCCCATCACCACATTTACATGCCTCCATCACCCCATTACATACACATTTCCAATATTATTTGCCATTAATATTCCCCAGCCAATTTGTCACATAATATGCCAGTGTTATTCTGCAATTTAATATGACTCAGTAAATTTGCCCAATAATATTCCAAGGTTATCTGCCATTTAATATGCCCCTGCTAATTTGCCCAATATGCCAGTGTTAATTGCCATTTAATATTCCCCAGCCATTTTGCCCAATAATATGCCAGTCTTATTCTGCCATTTAATATTCCCCAGACGATTTGTCCAATAATATGCCAGTGTTATTCTGCCATTTAATATGCCCCAGTAAATTTGCCCAATAATATTCCAGTGTTATTAGCCATGTAATATTCCCCAGCCAATTTGGCCAATAATATGCCAGTGTTATTAGCCATGTAATATTCCCCAGCCATTTTGCCCAATAATATGCCAGTGTTTTTTGCCCCCCCCCCCCCCCCTCCCCATCTCTTACCTTTTTCCCTGGTGGCTAGGGGCAGGACTTCCCTGGTGGCTAGTGGCAGGAGGACTTCCCTGGTGGCTAGTGGCAGGCAGCATGGTGCTCCATGCTGCCTGTTCGGCCTCCCGGCGGTTGTGCCGACAGGTCACGTGATCGGCGTGCGTCTGACGTCAGAGCGCCGATCACGTGACTGTCGGCACTTCCGTGTCGGCACACTGCACGGGGAGCCGAACAGGCAGCACGGAGGTTTCTCTGTGCTGCCTGTTCGGCTCCCCGTGCAGTTTTGCAGGCAGAGCGGAGGTGAGAGGGGATCTTCCGATCCCTTCTCACCTCTGTCTCTGCCTGCAAGCGCATTTTTTTTATTTTTTTTTTAACACTGGCCCAGCGGCCGTGTTTTGCAAACATTAGGGCGGCCTGGGGGGCAATTGCCTCCCTGGCCCAGCCTGCCCCTGCCTACAATCCCTTGTCCTGTTAATAATTCAGCCGTCTTTTGTGTCACTAGTATCATGCCCTCCACAATCCCTTGTACTGCTAGTAGCATCTCATGTGCTGCTAGTACGACCTTTTCATATTGTCATGATCCAACAGTACAATACAAAGAAAAAACGTGACCAGTGTGCTCCAACCAACACTACACACACTGTATATTTACCCTTTAGGCAAGTACAAATCTTGCAGTGTTGTGCAAAGGGAATATGAAAAAGAAAAATATAAAACACAAAATGGTGCAATAAATCACAAAATAGTGAAAAAATAAATGAAAGTGCCAAATGACAACTCACATTAACCTGAGCAACTACTTGCTCAGGGATATCAGCAACAGGAAGCCCAGGAGATGGGTTAATGATGACCAAACACCTCATCCACGATATCTCCAGGAAAATGTCCACACATGAGGAAAAAAAGGCAGGGGTATAAATAAACACTGTTTAATATAAGACTAGAATAATACATAAAATTCTTACAATTAAAATCAGAAGAATCTTCAAGTTCAATAAAAACAATAAAGGTTGGATGATCCAACAGTACTTTCCCTTCTAGAACCCTTTTTTGCTGCTGTTATCGCCTTTCGTAGGCCTTTGTGCTCCTAGTACCACCTCCACTTTCACTCTCAGTGCCATCTTCTACCAAACAGGTCAGGTGAATGAATTGTTGCAAGTGACTATATAAGTTTGTCAACAAGACCTACCTTATATATCAGTTTATCTCAGGTTCCCAGCTATGATACCCTTTAAATACAGTTTGTATTGACATACCCTTGACAAACTTAATTGAAACCTGGATAAATAGTTTCTGCTATATACATGTTTTAGAATAATATAAAGCAATGGTATGAATTGTTTAATTAAGTGAATTTATAGAATAATTCTTAAATGTCATGTGATAACACATATAGGAGAGTCACCAAAAAATAATTATAATACAATGTACCTAGTCCTCTAAGATGCTGTCACACCCTGGATCCCCAACAGGGGAAAAATGAAGCTCACTAAAGAACATTTGAGATACTTACGCGTTCTTTAGTAAGCTACTCTTTCACCACGGCGGTTGAGACATTGGGTTTATGATGGATTATAACTCACTAAAGGTGACATACACTGTTGCTTAGGGAGATAACTAAATGTTGCCCAGGGAATGAAACTGCTATACTTGATTGGAGGAAAGCCAGCTCTGACTAAAAGCACAGCTACTGGAATGAAGATTTCATGGCTTGATTTCAATGGATATCAGGGTCTGCACTTTTCATATTGGAACAAGATTAGAGCAAATAAAAAAGTCCACTACAGCAAATATAAATATCAAACAAAAACAAGGGGACAATAAATCTCATAAAAAGGGAACATTGAACCCACATTTATTTTATGGGGCTATTTGGAAGTGGCCTTGGCAGCACTTTAACTGTTAATCCACAGGCTGTGCCAGGAATCTGAAAACCATGTCATCAGCATTAAAGTAATCAGTGGAAATGGCCGAACAATCACAAAGAATATTTACTTACCTACTGTGAAGCAATCTAACACACTTAGTACTTTGTTCTTTACAGTTCACCTTCTAGAGGAAGAAGAAGGGGAATGGTTATGTGTTTATGATGATAAGCACACTTTGTAATATTACTAAATTGTGCAAATATACAAATCCCGCATTAGGGCGGATAAGCTAAGAATATGGCAAGGTTAATTGATTTATAAGTGGAAGCCAATGCATTTTAACTAGCAGCTTGAAAGGGCAGCAGAACATACACAAAAATAATTTGTTTTTAATTTGAACGTTTTCATTGCGTAAGCAATAATTTTAAATAGATGGGCCTTATCACAATTGTGGTAATGTCATGCAAGCTATAGGTTAGCATCACATCACCAGTAATTGCCCACTGTCAACAGCTGTTAGGTAATATGTACCCTCCTGCCATCATGTCATGTGTACCCTCCCGCCATTATTTTATGTCCACAGTGTGAACGGCAACATTAGTAGGCAACAGTGGCGTTGCTACGGGAGTTGCAGTGGTCACAACTGTAACAATAATTTCTGATATAATTATTTAGCTGCACCTACTCTTTTAAATTGTATGCTGTATAGCTAACCTGTTTGAAATGGCCTTTAAAACATTTTTAGAACAGCTTTTACTGTAAGGCATCTATTTAGTATTGATGGAATGGACCACTGCTTGCTGGTGAATAAGGCAGTGTATAAATTTCCAAATCCACAAACTGGAGAATTCCATTAAGAGGGAAGCTGTATTAATAAATGAAAGGTTGCTGAGAAGCTTGTCTGGTTAATTAAATTTGCTGTTACTTCTTGGTTAGATCACAGTAGGCATCCATACAGCTCTAATTTTAGCGATTAGGTCTCCCGATTAATTTATTCCAATCTTGTGGATGCTTCAGAAACAGTGAGGAGAAGAGGGGAGTGAGGGATGTGACTAAAACAGGGTATAACATTTATAGAAGGGCACAGAGCAGAGATTTACAGTGGTAGGGATAGATAGTATCTAAATTGCATGTGTTTAAAAATAAATAAATATTCACAGTAATTCTGAATAATAGTTTGTTAGCCAAATACAAATGTTTGATTCTATGATTGATGGTAGATCAGGGATAGTCAAAGTGTCAGTACAAGAACACCACTATCAGTGGCAAGGTATGTGATGGGCTAAAGAATAACACTAAATTGTCCACCACAAAATCCAGTTAATGTCAACCATGAACTACGTTGGTGCCAGACACTGTTGGAGATTGGTGCACACATTTGTTGCCTAAAGAACAGTGCTGTATTTAGCGCAAGTGCTTAGGGCGGCACTTGCATTGTATGCCTTTAAGGCAGGGCTTGGCAAATTTATCTGAGTTTTAGGAGCCAGCTAAAAAATCTAGGAGCCAGACAACGGCACATAAACACAAACACACGCAGTCACATAGTCTGTCACATATACATACAGAATAAAGGATCCTTTATTCTGATTTGGAGGACTAGGGTGAAAGTCCTCTCCGTGCACCCTCCACTTCTGAACGCAAAACAATACACACAAACACATCCAGTCAGTCACATACATACACACAAACACATCCAGTCAGTCACATACATACACACAAACACATCCAGTCAGTCACATACATACACACAAACACATCCAGTCAGACACATACATACACACAAACACATCCAGTCAGACACATACATACACACAAACACATCCAGTCAGACACATACATACACACAAACACATCCAGTCAGACACATATATACACACACAAAACACATCCAGTCACACACATATATACACACACAAAACGCATCCAGTCAGACACATATATACACACACAAAACGCATCCAGTCACACACATATATACACACACAAAACGCATCCAGTCACACACATATATACACACACAAAACGCATCCAGGCACACACATATATACACACACAAAACGCATCCAGGCACACACAAACACATCCAGGCACACACAAACACATCCAGGCACACACATATATACATCCAGGCACACACATACACAAACACATCCAGTCACACACACACACACATATACACAAACACATCCAGGCACACACACATATACACAAACACAGCCAGGCACACACACATATACACACAAACACATCCACGCAGACATACACAAGACAGCAGGTTTTTTTTTTTTGGTTGTCGTTTTTTTTAAAAGAAAAAAAAAAAGTTCACCTATCAGTGTCCCCCCTCCCTGCGATTACACCTCAATGCAGAGAGGGGGGGGGGGGGGCGCGGTTTCCATTGCAGCCCGGTGGCTCAGAGCAGCTTCCCCGCTATGCTCCCCAGTACTGGATCAGCGCTAGAACGCGGTGTGCGAGGGGGCGGAGCAGGAAGTCTGTGCAGCCGGTGCACTCACTCTGCTCCCTCGCGCACCGCTGCTGAAATAGAAAAAAACCCGATCCTATTGCCGAGGGCACCACGCGGGGCTCACGATACCTGGGCGCCAGGTCTGATTTCCTGGTCGCCATGGCGACCTGGCGCCCGGGTTTTGTCGAGCCCTGCTTTAAGGGGCGACACAAAACGTAAAAAAACAACAACCTTGCTTGCTGGAAGATCTCCCATCACCACCACTCTGCCTGCAAGCAGGCTGCACGGGGATCCGAACAGGCAGCACAGAGAAACCTCCGTGCTGACTGTTCAACTTCCGTGCAGTGTGACTGGGAAGTGCTTGAAAGGTCACGTGACCGGCGATCTGATGTCAGACACGTGCCGGGTAACGTGACCTCTCTGCACACACCGCAGGGAAGCAGTGTGACGGGGTAGGACATCATGCTGCCTGCCACTATCCACCAGGGACAAGGGTAAGTTGTGGGGGGATGGAGGCATTTATTGGGGGTGATGGGGACATGTATTAAGGGTGATGGGGGCATGTATTAAGGATGATCTGGGCATGTATTGGGGGAGATGGTGGCATGTATTGGGGGTGATGGGGCATATAATGGGGATGATGGGGGCATGTAATGGGGATGATGGGGGCATGTAATGGGGATGATGGGGGCATGTAATGGGGGTAGGTCCACAATTTGGCCATCATAGCTGATTCCATGCCGATACCTGCCAAATCCAGTTGGGGATGAATCAGGGTATTTTGAGTACCTCATGTTACTAACCATAATTTTTGCAGGCCAAATTAAAAAAAACCAAAATGTAAATTATGGGGGGCTGTGGTGCTTGGGGAATGGGCAGGTTGCCCATACTGCAATTAGTGTTTCCCTGTCCCACAATTGCTGTGGGACAGGGAGACAATACAGCTGTCTAAGTCAGGCACTGGCTTTGACAGCTAAACACATTCGGGTCGCTGTGATTGGCATCTTGAAGTGACCTCCATAGACATGGCTTGAGTGGCACAGTCCCAAGGCACTATTACAGCGCAAACGAAGCTGGAGGATGTGCCAGGCAAATCCATGGTCACTAACGGAACATTTTTCCATTTCTTGCCTTGCACTTTCTTGGTCGTCGACGGGTTAATACCGGATTTTACCTATTTCTGGTTAAGTTCACCACAGTTAACTGTTCATTGAATAAACCCCCGTTAGAAAGATTGGATCTTAGAACCAATGTCTCACTGTAAGCAGGACAGCCCTGATTTCATTCTCTGGTGTCTTGTGTCTCTTTCTTGTACTGCAATTTTAATAGTGATCCATGCTGCTTTATAATTGCACCAATGTTTACACAAATGTAAAATAAATAATTCTTCCTGTCCTTACCTCTATATAAAGCCAGGCCTGTGGCTATTTGTCCTTGCTACATCATAGTAGGAAGGAATGGCATCCCAGAGATGATTATATTTTCATAAGAAGGGAGGTACTGTGTAAATTTTTTTTCAAAAATAAGTATATCAGTTGATTTTTTTTACAATGAAGAGATAGCATGATTTAAATAAGGTGGATTTTGTTCTTGTGGCAATAGTTTATCATATAGACCAAAATGGAATTTTTTTTTTTCTAATGCAGCAACATATAGTTTATATATAAATTTCATTATCCTGAATAACCAAATAATTAAAGGATTTGAACAAAGGTGTTAGATAACATTAACTTGATAGTAAACATCATTTGCTGGAAAATAATTAAAAGTATTTAAATAAATATTTAGTATTTTTTCACAATAATTCTTTATATTTAGTGGGTTTTGAAATTGTCCATAACCTTAGTAAAATGCAATCAATGCATATACACCTGAGTGGCTATAGTTCTTCAGGGCTGGCCGTAGCTATTCAGGTGCCTTGTGTGGGCCACCCCCGTGGCACTCCTTTCCCCATCATTTCAGGTATTGATAAACTAATTACCAAATAATATAGAGCTTAACTAAATACCACATGCTAACATAGTGATCAACTGAATAAGACATACAAACCCTGTATTTCCAGGTATATATTAAATACATAAAACATGGAAATATAGTATTGCATGTTAATATTGCATGTGGGGTTGCCACCTGGTCGGTATTTTACTGGCAGGCCGGTAAAAAGTTGGCATCAGCCCAATGTTAATTCTATGGAGACAGTACCGAGGCCGCTGTTTTTTTGAAGAAAAGGTGGCAACCCTAATTGCATGTACAGAGCATCTGAGTAACCCACAAACCCAACCTTGCAGGTATAGATCAACTTAAAGTCACATTCAAACTCAACATTGAATCTGTAGATTAAATAAGTAATGCATGGACACCCTAATTTGCAGGCATAAATCACAGGTCATGCACCCAAAAAGACAGCCCTGGCACCCAGATTGCACCCCCAAAGATGTTTGTAAAGCTATACAGTACAGACTATATGCCATTTTTAAGTGTGATCGTAAGTATTTCACAATGTCTGTAACAGAGAAAAATCTATCTTAGCTTCTATTATACATATTGAATCTAGGTGATTCAGCACCCTGTGACAGAGCTTGCACCTCAGTATAGATCGATCAAGTGATAATAAAATATTCATGTGTGTCACTTAGTCTATGATGAAAACATCAATAAGTTCCCTGGACAAAATGTTCATGAATCTCTGGAGAGAAATTGTAGTGCCAATAAGTTTGAGTCCTAAAATCATAATCAAAGGCTACTATGAATATTATAACTAATAGTCATGTTGAAGGAGGAGAATCCAACATTCCTGGCTTTGGGACATACAAACAACAACACCTCAACTGAGGCCTACTGTTACGTAAAAATGTATACTACTTGGTTCCAGCTAGGGTTGCTACCTGGATGGTATTTTACCGGCAGGCCGGTAAAAAATTGGCTTGTGGCCAATGTTAAATCTATGGAGGCAGTAGCATGGCTGATATTTTTTGGTAGAAAAGGTGGCACCCCTAGTTGCAGCAACATGCAGTCTTACATCTGCAAGGAAGACTCACAATATGCACGTGGGGACTGTACAATACATCAACAATTAGGTAGGATGTTCTCATGGAGCCGAGTGTGTGGAACAAGGACCCTTGAAATCATGATGAAGTGGTGAGAGCCGGCCATTCAAAAATGACATTGCAGTGTTTCCCTCCTCACATGGTGCATAGTGAAGAAGCCCCATTGCAAGGGAGTCTTGTTTCTATGCGTGGAGAGTAGTGGTAACTGTGTTGTTGAGGTGAAGAACATACTGTGATGCTAAATGGGGAAATGGGTGAGGTGACTGTGATGCCAAGGAGAGTGTGGGGTGGAGGGCTGGTAGAGTAAGGAGAAGGAAACTGACATGAGACAGAAGTGGAGAATAACATGTGGTGCAGGACAAGGACAAAGGCTTGTCTAAAATCCTATTAAAATGAAGTCCTACGATTAAGTCCATTCTGGACGAAATGCATAAGGTAGCTCCATTGAGTATGGGCTTCTGAGTATCGTTTTTAATATTTTTTGATACAGTAAACATTATGTTTGAAGGATCTGGCAGATTTTCATCATTTGCTGCACATTGGGACTTTTATTTTCCAGTTTGTCTAAATTAAAATTAAACATGACCATCCCTTTATCTGTGAAAAGATGCTGTTTACGTTTGTAAACATTCATGATTTTGGTGGTTTTGATCCATGCAGTGTTTCTCATTCCTTGTGTGAGGCTGATAATAGACACACAGCAGGATAAGCCTGCAGGCCTAATGCTCTAATGTGTTGCAAACAGTATTAGACAATCTCTGTAATCTTCTGACCACATGTGCACATTATGGATTATTAAAACAGTAGACTTGACCCTTTCACTGCAAAATATTTACTACACCATGCACAGATGCAGGCAATCAATAATAGTCTGATCTCATGGCTTAAATGTGACGATACTGCCTGTGGGAGATATATTCAGTAATATGTAAAAAGATGACTACTGAAACAGCTATATTACACTTTAAAGTCTCACTTATGAGTAGATTTTATGGGAAAAGTCATCTATTTTTACTGTATGGTGCACAAATCTACTCCATTTTATTATATATTTCTTTTTTACAGTAATTTCTTTGTAAAACGTCCAATGGCGATACCATATAATTCCTTATGATGGCAAATTTGTAAGAAAACTCTTCTAAAGGCTATAGAATAAGAGGAGCTGGTTTAATTAGTCATATAAAAGGAGTGCTTTATAGATAGACCACTAGAATTTGGGAGTGGTGCACTACCAGAGTACTGGCATTTTCTTATAGTGAGCACACTAAAATGATTTCGGATGGAGCACATTCCCATCATGTTGCTGTTGGGTGTACTGCTGTATGGTATAAATAACCGAAATGTTATCTGATTTAGTAAGGATGAATGTTCATACAAATAAGAATTTTTAGAGTTGCACTTAAAGTAACTTGAAAGCAGGGCAACAAAGCAATAACAATTACAATTAAAAAAAACCAAAGCAATAAAAAATTGGTTACAATGGGAAGAATTGGTTACAGTGATATTTTTAGAAGTAATGTTTCATTAGAAACGACCATGTTTTTTGTTTTATCCTTTTCAACTTTTTATTCAAATTGAAAGAAACTGAAACCTAACAAATGTAAGTTTCATTATAAATTACTTGTGCGTAGACCTAGTTGCCTGCTGCAGTCTGCTGGAAAATGTCACTGAAATCTTGTCTATTTGCTGTAAAAAAAATCTTATTACCATGATCTGTTTGACACATAGGGGCTTTGTTCACGAAAGAGGGAATTGCATTGAATTGACAAGGGTTCTTCAAACTTAAGGCCAAAGTAGCTGAGTTGGGAAAATTCTCCAATTCAGCTGAGAAGGTTATATAGAAAAGAAGCGCTATGTCTGTGTACGCCAATGTGTGGCGTGTACTCCTGGCAGTTGTTGGGAGTTTTGAGCTACATGTTCTCGTCAGACACGTTTCAGCTCCTGGAAAGCATTGGAAAACCCGCCAAACTCCATTTGGCAGAACTACCTTTCCCACACACAAAAGTGTCTAAATAAGACGCAAAAACCCCCCCATCAATTGTGACTTTTTTTTTTTTTATATACAT
The DNA here is from genome assembly GCA_036172795.1 of Pelodytes ibericus. NCBI lineage: Eukaryota > Metazoa > Chordata > Amphibia > Anura > Pelodytidae > Pelodytes > Pelodytes ibericus. The sequence goes on from CM069863.1 coordinate 88,203,691, forward strand.
TCCGACTGTTTTGTGTGCAGAAATGTTTAGTCAGCCAGCCTACCTCTCTGACTTCTAGAGTATGTGTTTTAAAACTCCAGCTGCTGGAAAGTTACTTATTGTTACACAGCCATTAGGCACCGAAAGGGTTAATCTGTCAACTTGCAGGAAGCAATTGTTGTGATTATTGTGCTGCTCTGTTCGGAACACGCTTCCTATTTGCCATACAATAAAGCTTTCTCATGAGAACAATTTACTGTAAATAACCATGGTTGGAATATTTTGGAGCGGCTCCAGATCAGATCACCATGTTTCACTTTCATTGTTTTTATTTTATTTAAATAGTTTATATTGGCTAAATGTCATTCTACTGTAACACAAGATGCTAAATTTAGAAACCGATCCATTTACCCACACAGAGAAATGAAATTTCTGTAGCTGCTGCTTTGTAATTGCTTCTGAAAATTGCTTCTGCAAACGTATGTGACATTAATAATGTTAAGTAATAACTGTTCACTTGCGGAGTATAAAGCATTCCGTGTCCTCACACGGACATTTTGAACAGATGCATGACCGGAAAATTCTTTTGTCCACAAATCTACTAGTTGCTGACTGAACCGCCATGTGATGCTGGAGTGGTTGTGAGGCTCCTGTGATGCCAAGGAGAGCAGAGAGGGGACTGTGATACTTCTATGGAGTGTAGAATGTAATCTGTGATGCTGGTGCAAAGAGTGTAGAAATAGCTGTGATTCCTGGAGGAGAAAAAGGGAAAATGGCAACCTTTGAGGCTAGGGAACAGACACAATTCCTACAGGGTGTAGCTACTCTGAGGCAGGACAGGAGTGGTGGCTGGTATGCTTTTGAGAAAAGGGGTTAGGACTATGTAATTAAGGACTGCAATGCTGGCGAACAGTACTATTGGTTAGAAGAGGAGTGTTGGGAATATGATGCAGTAACGAAAGGAGTATTTAATGTAGATGCTTAGGAGGAGAGCATGTGATACTCGATGGAGAGGGGTGTGTGGATCATAATAGGGATGATGTAAGAAGGATGTGGTGACTGTTATGCTGGAGGGGAGGTAAGAAAGCCCTGCACTGTTGCTTGATGGGATAGAAGAGTGGATTAGCAATGATGGATAGTGTAGCATACATATGTGTTCTGTTGCTTTTAAGGAACACACACGTACATTAAACAGCAGTTTAAAACAAAATCCTCTTTTTTTAGAAGCTTTCTGAATGCACATAATAAACGCGTTGCAATTACAGTATTGAATGTAATATTATAAGGTTGGCTCATGATTAGAGACAAACATGCTGGGTTTGTAGTAATACTATTTTCATTTTTTACTTAGGTCACCACACAGTCTACATTGGGGTTCATGTTCCCAAGAGCTACCGGAGAAGAAGACGTCACAGGCGTAGTAGAACTGGTCACAAAGATAAGAAAGAGAGAGAAAAATCATCCGAGAATTATTCTGATGTAGACAAATCAGATACAGAAAATGTCGATGAGAACAGCTCTAACATCCTGAAACCCCTCAGTAAGTACAACATTAAAATCATCAATATGCCAGTCATCTTTAGATTTAAAGAACAACGGTGGCCTAAAAATGTTTACGTCTGATACAAAAGGGGGAAATTAAATAGTAAATGACATGGCACAGATCACTTTTTTCCTTAACTCTTCCTATCTTCTAAAAACGGCATATACAGTTTGATTGCATTACTGCTGATGCTGTATTTTAAATGAATAGCAGATGATCTGTTAGTTTCTTATCAGTAAATATACCAATATATCTGTAACTAGTTTTACATTTATTTTAAAGGACAACTATTGACAAAAATTAAGCTTATGCTTTGATGAAAAAAATACAAATAAAGCACATTAACCCCTTCGTGACGTTAGGACGTTCTATGCCGTCCTGACTTTAAGTGCCTTAAAGTCGTTAGGACGGCATAGAACGTCCTTTGTTAAACAGCTGTTTTCGGATCCCGCTGCAGGCACTTGCAGCGGGATCCCACCTGTCATCTGAGGCCACTTTGAGTAGCCTCAGTCCGACAGGGAAAATGTAGCCGGTGCTCAAAGCGAGCACCGGCTACATTTCTCTAAATCGCGCCGTGCCCGAACTTCCGGGTTCGGGCACGCCTCCGTGACGTCACACGTGACGTCCGGAGGTCTCGCGATCTTTTGGCAGGGACCCACAGGGTCTATTAAGACCCTGATCGGGTCTCTGCCAGAGTGTTCCTGGCTACCAATCACCTTGTGATCGGTGGCCAGGAACAATTTGTGACGTTTTGGTGCTTGCGTCGTTTGGGACGCAAGCACCTTATGTCATGAAGGGGTTAAAGGACAACTATAGGCAAAAAAAGTTATTTTTAATTTAAAGATTACACTAATTGTAGACATTTTAAGTAGAAATGCCATAAGGAAAGAATATACATAAAGCACCTTATTAAGCCATCTTTGCTCTGCATTGCTCTGTCAGGGGGCAGGCATCTTTGGTCAGATCTTCATACCACTGACCCATCTGAGAAAGAAACATGTCCGCCTCCTGATACAATACAGAGCAAAGAGGAATCAAAACTTTATTTGTATTCTTTCATTAAAGTATTTCTATTTTAAATATTGCCATTAAACAAAACGTATTTTTTTGCTGATAACCAATGAGTAACTTTACTATTGTGATCATGTATAAAGTCTATATAAACATTCCAGGGTGCAATGCCAGCTCAGTCCACTAAATATTATAAATATTGGTGGGTGCTCCAGCTTTGACAGGGAGGATCCAGACTCTCTGTTCAGACAGCAGACACAAAATAAATTTAGCTTGCAGTCTTGCACTCCAAAATAAAATCAAGGGACAAAAAATTCGGAATAGCGATCAATCAGAAGACAGTAACAAAATGCAGAAGGATGCTTGATGCATTTCCCAGAAACCTGCTTACTCACAATGTCTTTTTTGTCTGTATTATAAAGTCTACCAATCTGACCCTAATTACTCTATGAAGGCCAACTTATATTTTATCCCTTTGGAGGCTACAGCTGTCGTGTAATGGGCGACTGACATCTGTTATGGTTCTGAAAGGCTTTACTCAGGAAAAATGATTGGACAAAAAGACAATCACAAATGTGCTATGTTGATATTCATCAATAAATAACTTAGTGCTTCATACTACCTTGTGTAAAAATTACATTGATATTGATTTGTTTAGTTTAAAATTACTGTGACATAAAAAGGTGTTTCTGTAACAAAGCAGGCACTGCTGTTGCACCACAAATAATAGCTGCTTGTAGGTATAAAATGATTATCACCAGAAAGAAGCCCCAGTTGCATCAAAATAGAAGAGTGACCTATTCATTGTTTGAGAATTTTGTCACAGGAAATATATGAAATAGTTGCCAAAGTGTGACTCTTTTTAGTTCATTAATTTATTGAACTACTTTTTCTCTACTGGTCAATTCTGGTCTTTTATGCACAACAAAAAAAGTCACAAAGTGAGAATAAAAAAATAAAAAAATAACGATTTTGCCTTGTTTTTATATATAAAAACAATTCTGATGTACATACAGCACCATTATTTATACATAAACAGTCAACTATAATTTGTTGGACAGTCCTGTTTTTTTGGGCCCAAAACGTGTCAAATTTAGGACTTATCCCAGCATGCTGCAGCCTGTGCTAAGTGGTTTGCACTCTGCACAAGCAGCATTGCGTTTAAACAGTGAGCTCTATTCATGAACTAGGGAATTGCAGGGTATTGAAAACTTAAAGGGACTGGATCACCTAAACATTGTTTCTGTTGTGACAGCAGAGAATAAATATAATTGAAAACGATCTTTACATTGTGTAGGCAAAACTGCAAGTAAAGGCCTAAATTAGAAGAAAATGTTGTAAATGTGCCAGTGGAGTCTTCTGTTTATGATATCACCTGTTGCTTGACATGCAAATTAACTGGTTTTCAATGGAAAATGTGTAATTTGCATATCAAGCCACAAGTGATGTCATAAACAAGCGACTCACAGAAACATTTGAAACATATTCTTATTTTATGCATTTGCTTGCAATTCTGCTAACACAATGAGTAGATCAATTTCAATAACTTTGATTGTCTACATTCACAGGATAAGCTATGTTTAGGTGATACAGTCCCTTTAAGGCCATAGTAGCTGAGTTGGAAAACTTCTTTCATTCACCTGAATGGGAGATTTTTTCCAACTTGGCTACTTTTGCCTTAAGTTTGAAATGACCTTCTCAATTCCCTCCTTCGATGAATAAAGTTCTATGTATGTCTAAAAAAAAAACAAAGTCTAAATGAGCAAGAAGTGACCTGGCCCCAGTGGTGTATCTTGGTTTTGTGCTGCCCTAGGCAGACAAATTTTGGGCACCCCCCTACCCATGATGCACACCCATGACATGACCCATAACCCACGTTGCACACCAAGGACATGCCCCATCACCCCATTTACATGCCTCCATCACCCCATTACATACACATTGCCAATATTATTTGCCATTAATATTCCCCAGCTAATTTGCCCAATAATATGCCAGGATCAGCCTTCCCCCAAAATTTGCTGCCTCACAGTAAATACAGCACTGCCTGGCCCCCTTCTGCTACCTCTTCATCCTGGCACCCAGTTCTAGAGGTATTTAAATTTGCTATGGTCACCTGTTCGAAAACATCACTACATATCCTCTTACCTTAATGGATTGCTCTACTAAATAATAATTGATTTGTCTAGGACATTACATCTGATAACAGAATGGTATTGTACACTGGAAAATAAAAACAAGCATTACTGATATTCTCTGCTTTTTTAACAGCTGGTAAAACTGGCAGCATATCATGTTTCTGATGTGTCTAAAGATTACACCTGCTTTTAACTAGTTGCGGCCTGATGAGTCACAGAACCTTCACTACATAAGCTGAATTCTTCATTACTTATCTGGTGCAATGCTGAGCTTCAGCAGAAATGCTAATTGGGTCAAGAGGCTAAACAATATGCATGTAGTTAGGTGCTTGACTTATAATCTTGAGCATACTCTGTAATCATGTTATAGGGCTCTCTAAAGGGCAGTCTGGCTTACTGCTTACTTATTTTCAGACCAGCTTCTTATATTCCATTCTATATATAAGTGATGTGCACTACTTTGGAAAAAGCACAAAAAGGCATCACATCCATGAAAATAATTAGGAATTCAAAGAAGCATTAAACAGTAAAATTGTTACTTTTGTTAAATCCATGGTAAAAGAGCATGCAGTGCATAAGAGACATATTGAAAACATTTACCCCTACCGGTGTTATGAATGTGTGTGGGGAAGATTTTGGTTTTCTTTGGGTACCATTTCTGGTTTTCTTTTGTCCCAAGACAAACAATATAAATGGATGCTAACACCATGGATCTTAACAGTGCATCTTTTATTCTTAAATTATGAGGATTTAAAGTTCTACTTCAAGTAGGGATTAACCCCTTAAGGACCAGGGAGGTTGGTTAAATGCAATGTCCCTCCTTGACTAACACTGACCCACTTATCACAACTACATAATAGAAGGAAAAATATAGGTTCCAAGACAAAAAGTACAATGTACTGATCAGAGCCATCAGAACTACATCACATGTATAAAGGGGTTATCTGTAGCTAAATATCTATATTAAAATGATATAATTAAAAGGTAAGCAATGTATAAAATGAGAGAAATATATATTTTAAATGTGTCTGTTGTGGCTTATGACATCACTCTGTGGCTTAATATGCAAATGACATATTTCCAATTAAAAATTAGTTACATATATTTGCATATCAAGCCACAGATAATATCATAAACAGGAAACATCACATACATGTTAAGAACATATTTGTCTCTTCTTTTATGCCTCTGCTTGTAATTCAGCTAACACAATGTATAGGTAATATTTCATTATTTTGTATTCTCTACATTCACATTATGAACAATGTTAAGTTTGACAAAGTCCCCTAGTAAGGTGTTTTTTATACATGTTTGTGTGTATTTCCTCCTTTATTGTAGCATGATCTGGTAAGTGTGCAAAAAAAGAAAATATAACCAATATTAATTTTAAAAAACATGAAAAAAAAACACATTGAACTCTTCCTGCTCAATGATATAGCGCCTTATAAACTTTTCATGTTCTTGTACAGTCAACCAAATATCGTGTTATTGACTAAAGAACAATAATAAAAAAAAAAAAAACGCTCCAAAACAAAATGGTGGTAGCATGGAATAGCACACAGCATAAGTAGTAGGGACAAATGTCGATACAAGGACTCAATCATGACAATGTTGGTTTTTGCTTGATTAAAACACTTAAAACTGTTACCTTTTTCCTCCCAGACTCCAACCAAATACTGAAAGCTGAATGGAAGTGTTAGTAGAAGCTTCAAACCTGATATTTGTGACGGAATTAAACATATTTAGCATACAGATATTCAAACTTTAATAAAATAATAAATTGTTATAGTTATTTACGTTTAATATGCATACAAAAGTTAAATCATGTTTAAGTAGTCAAGCTGGAATCAGTCATTGTGCACTTAAAACAGATGTGGCCAGTATGTAAGCAGCTCACAAACAAGACAATGTTAAAGTAGTAGAATTCCATCTATGGATAGGAAGACATTACACCTATCATCTTTTTATTCAGTAGCGGTATTCTAATGGCATATCTAGCTTTTTTGAAAAAATAAAAGGGACACTCCCACTAAAAAATGAAAAGGGTTAATTTTTTTATTTTGTATGGTTGATTTTATGTAAGTTTATTTAATAAAATGTTTAATGAAACAAGTGGGACTGGGTGCTACCATTTTTTGAAATATAGTGTTTTTGGGTGCCACCCCCTATTGATTTTACAGCACAAATGTCTCACTTTGGGGCTAGGGACACAGAATGCAGTCTATACATCTGAATTCTGATCACAGACTTGCATTGAATGGAAGGGTAATGTAACTATTACGTCACAAGGGTGCAGAGTTATGATCAGGTTAATCTACTCTTTTTGTGTTGGAAAGCAGTAAAAAAAAAAAGTTGTACACAGCCACCTAGTCCTGCCCACTGTGATACACAGGAGTCAGTAAGAGAGCAGGGGAGTATCCTATGACAAGATCATGCAGGCTTTGGCAACAGTTGTTAAGTGAGACTGGCTGGAAGATTTTGGCCGATGTTGCATCATGGGAAATATTCACAAAATGGAGCCAGGACATAAACACCTAATTTCATTTTTCCTTTTATATGCAATTAAATCAATCACAGAAAAAAACAGAGGCATATGATTTATATATGTTTTTGTTTTAAATGACTAGGGGGTAGGCAAACTGCGGCTCTCCAGCTGTTCCAAGACTACATCTCCCATAATGCTCTTTTAGCTAAGAGGCTGGTGAACGAGTATGGGAGATGTAGTCTTGGAACAGCTGGAGAGCCGCAGTTTGCCTACCCCTGGATTAGGTTATCTAGTTACATCTTATGTAAGTGGTTGTGTCCCTTTAAGATAAGAACATAAAAGACAATTTTTTTCCTGGCTCTGCATGTCAGTCAAAGTAAATGGTGTGTGTGTGTTGCCTCATGAACAAAGTACAGAGTAGCATTGAACCCCTGCTTCTTTAATGACTGAACATACAAGCTAATGAGGCATTGTAAATACTGATTATAGGTTTTATTAGATGAGTCAAACATTAGTAAAGTATCTTTCTTAATGGAAAATAACAGAGAGCTTATTATATGTGATGTTATTTTTAACTATTAAAGGCTTTTTTCACTGAACAAAAGAAGACATTTAATTTAAAAAATAGTCCTGACAATTGGGATTGTCAAGCAGCCAGTATGTTGTCTGCAGACCTGTACACAATTGGCTTGAGGCCAATGTTAAGTCTATGGAGGCAATAATATGACCAGTATTTTTTTTTCAATGTTTTTAGTGAACATAGAGCATAAAACATTCCATTAAAGGGACTTATTACCTAAACATTGGTTTTACTCTGAATGTATTGAATAAACATGATTGAAAATGATCTATGAATTATGTTAGGAACATTTAAAGCAAATGCCTAAATTAGGAGAAAATTGTATTTTAACCCCCTCGCGAAAAAGGACATGTCAGGCACGTCCAGCCGGCAACTCTGTTGATTGCGAAATCCACTCTGACGGTGCTGCTCTATTGCCTCGAGGCACCCACGATCACTCCATGGCTGTGCCTTCTTATGGGTAGAGCTTCGGAAGTGAAAAAAAAAAATCTTCCGATGCTCTGAATCTGTTGCTTGACAGCCCCTAGAGGCAGTCAGCAACATTGCAATAATAATAAAAAAAAGACTTAAATAGCTTAAATCTAGGGTTAGGGTTATAATAGCTGTTAGGGTTACAATTAAATTAGGGTTAGCATAAGGGATAGAGTTTACATTTTTTTTTTTTAATAATTGTGTTTGTGTAAATAGTTTTTTAGGTCAAAGTTAGAAAAATTGGGTTTTTTAAATGAAATGCGTTTGGAGATAACTGTATATTAAAAATAAAGAAAACAAGTAAACGTGACTTATTTGTTATATATTTATCTTTTGTGACAATATGCAGCCCCAAAAGAGCCAATCCCAAAACTAGCAGCTTTTACAAGGCACACAAAAAGTATGGATACAAAATACCTATGTTGAATAAAAATTAAGTGGCAACATTAAGTCTGCAACATATAGTATCACCTCGTGTAGTGGCTAGGGACACTATATTAACTTTTACATTTCAAACCAATAATCTTGTGCACATTAACATTTGGTTTATACAGCTCGTTGATATCAACTGTGATATCTAATTTCCTTCTTCCTTCTTTCTATTTTATAATGTGAATTTAAAGTTAAGTTTTAATTAAAGCCACACCAAGAAATTTATAAACGAGTGGGTTTCAGTACCCTTAATAGAGAGTCCCATTAATATGCCACTATTACCCTGCCCATTAATATGCCACAGCCAGATTGCCAATATGCCACAGCCAATTTTCCCATCAATATGCCACTATTAACCTGCCCATAAATATGCCACCGCCAGATTGCCAGTATGCCACAGCCAGTTTCCCAATAATATGCCACAGACAATTTGCCCATTAATATGCTACGGACAATTTGTCCATTAATACACCACCACCCTCATTCCCCCTTTCCCCAGTACTCACCTGCAGTCTCCGTGGTTTATTTTGCCATTAATATGCCAGTATTATTTTGCCCATCATTTGCCAGTATTATTTTGCCCATCATTTGCCAATGTTATTTTGCCCATCATTTGCCAGATATTTTGCCCATTTGCCAGTTGTTTTACCCATAATGTGCCAGTATTATTTTGCCCATAATGTGCCAGTATTATTTTGCCCATTTGCCTGTTTTATTTTGCCCATTTGCCAGTTATGTTTTCCGTTATTTGCCCTCCCCCTTCCTGAAGATTAGGATCTGCTGGCTGCTGCCCGATAGTAACTGTCTCCGTGTGAGTCACACGGGCAGCGGGGGCCCACAGGGCAGTTGAAGTCCACAGTAGCTGGGTTGTCTTTAGTGGCCTAAACCTGTCAAAGAACATAACTTTGCCATGTATTTACAGGAAACGTTAATGCTGTATATTCACACCCTACTTTTGTCTCCTACTTTTTCCAGTAATTGTTTTATTTTTATCTTGCAAAGTGACTTCAAAAAACACCTTATGCTCCAAAAATGCTTTTAAACATCTCTGGGAAGCACACGTCTTGTGCTGGGGATATGGAAAGAAACAGGAAGAAGGATTTGAATGATGGGCTGTTTGATGAGAGCCAGATCTGAAGATGTTGCAGAAAATAGGTTAACAACTAGCTTTAGGCACCTCTTCTGTTAGACTGGGTAGAAATCTAAAGCCTGAAGAAATTAAGTATGGGAGAGATTTTTTTTTCATCAGAAAGCCATTGTCTGTTTCTGCTTTTTTTTGAAACAATAAATATTCTTGGTGTCCTACGCACCATCAACTTCACATTCCGCAGTGAGAAGAGGTGCAATCTAAATGCTGCATTTAAAATATTCACACTGAAAATCCTGATTTTCCCTTGAAAGTAAATTCCTAGTAATCGTATTTGGAAAGTTAGAATTTTACAAAAGACTTCTTTCATAGTTTTAGATTATGTAGGGAGTTGGCCAGAATGAAATGGTATTAGCGAGTTTGAGCCAGTAACATTGACTGCTTCTCTGCTGGACCAGCCTGTAATGCAGCGATCCTCAGAATTCATTGTGTAGTCTATTGTTGGCGGAGGACATTGAGGATAAGTCAGTAAAGATTATTTTCAAGCAGATCCACTGGTTAATATTTACTAAGAAGTGCGGGAAAATAAAGGTTTAAAGGATCAGCAACATGGGAAAAACTTTTTTTTATCTGATTATTAGATTTTTTCACTTCTGAAAATGCAAATGCCATGTTATGATTTGACCAGCAGGGTCCATGCTTCACTGTGAAACATGTAGGCTGATCTTGTCTTTGAATGTCACTCACTGCTAGTGTAGCTTAGTTTTCTCTATTGTTTATATATACAAAAACAGGGTGTCTCTGCTGCTCTAGTAGCCAATCAACTTCGACAGGTGAAAGTGTCCACTCTGATTGGCTGAGTGTGCACTGACTACTGACAGCCAGAGCTGAGTGTAAACATAAGCACAATGGGTAAAAAAAGAGGATGAGCAAACCAGCAGTGCTGCAGGTAATACAAATTATAACACAATAATTATTGTAACTTAGGTGTCCGCTAAGATCCGGCAGCTAAAAAACAGAACAAACAGACAGCCTCAAACTGTGTGACAAATGTGCAAAAAAATAAGGTAATTTCAGCGCACAGTGCATTGACACTTGAATAAAACACATACTGAAATGCCCTTATGGTGACCAGCAATACAGCAAAAAAATGAACTGAGTGTAAACATGCATAAATCTGTAAAGCTATTCTCTGGGTTAAAACTGGAAAGGAATGGGCTTATTTTATTAGCTTCTATTATGAAAGAACCACGGTTCATCACAATAACATCCTGATAGGGTTGTGTAGCAAGATAAATAAACAAACAAATAAAGTATACAAAACATCTACTAAAGAAACTGTAATGATACTTAGCCTTTAAATTCCATGGAGCCAAGCTGTACCAAAGTTACATAATAACAAACATATCTACAATGTACACATCCTCCATTGAAATTAGCTACAATTACATGACCCGCCAACAGGTATCAAAGGGAATTAAAAAAACCATTACTATTAGTTAAATGCATTTTTACATTCACGTTTTCCATTAAAAGATCCATTCCAGCACACTAGTAGTTTAATATTTACAATTGTCCATGCTCCAGTTCACTTGCCAACTGCTATCAACTGCTTGGTCAGAAGGCCTTCAGCTGATGTTGAACTACAACTCTCATGATGCTGTGTAAATCGGTGACAAGAAACAAAAGGAACATATAAAGAGCTGCTTTTTTAATACCAGCTGGATTAAATCCAGATGCTTATTACCTGCTCTCGTTTCCTAGGCATATCTGGGAGTGGGCTTCTTCAGACAATTCAGAACAGTCATCAATCACATGCCATGCATAGAACATTTCACCCTCACAGCTACTGTTCTATTGTGAGCATTGTTAACCGAGAGCAGTTCTGTGGCGCATGTTTACTAAAGGAATGAAATGCCAATTTCCCAGGAAAGCTGATTGAACAAATGTAAACTGTGGAGACTGATTGATTTTAATATATGCATTGTCTGCGTTGCTAGGAAATTTCTAATCTATATAAAATTCTGTTTAATAGACAATTTATTTGGAGTTAAACTCATTTTGTTTTGTTCACTTAACATTGAACAAACAAGGGAATGAAAAAAAAATCAGGTATTAATAGCTGAATTGGCAAGATGAGGAAATTGGAGACTATTTCTATTGCACTATTATTGCCTGATTTCTGGAATTCCCTTGTCATTTCTCCATAGTTCAGTATTTGGTGAACAGAACCTCTTTGTGTATTGCCTTTATTCATGTTGGTAATCAACCCCTTAGTGACAAGACATTTTCACCTTGACTTTCCCTTGGTGACAATGGCTGTTTTGACATCTCTAGGGTGTTTGTGTTTAGCTGTAATTTTTTTCTTTCTCACATACAGTACCCACACAAATTATATGTTGTTTTTATCGTCATAAGAAAGGCTTTCATTAGATACCATTATGTTCATCATATCTTATAATTTACTACAAAAAAAATCATAAAATATGATGAAAAATTTAAAAAAACACACTTTTTCTAACTTTGACCTAAAATATAATTTACACAAATAAAATCATTAAAAAAGACCCCATCTAAATAGTTTCTAAATGTTCTCCCGAGTTCAAAAATATGCATGTTTCCATATTTTTCGGTATTTTTTTGCGAGTTATGGGGCAAAAACCAAAAATAGTGTTTTTTGTTTTTTTCCTATATTGATCTTTTGACCCCAACCCCAACCCAAAATTTAACCCTAACACTAAATTTAACCCCAACTCTAATCCTTATTATATCCCTTAATATTTTTTAACTTTAATTTAATTTTAACCCTATCCCTTATGATAAAAAATATTTAATTTTAACCCTATAGGCTAATATAGCTAAATAACCTGTTTTAAATTAATTAAATATTTATTTTAAATATTTCCCATTGCAATGCTACTAAACTACCACTAGGGGCAGTCAAGTAGTATATTCAGAGCGACGGAAGTGAAGTTACTTTCACTTCCGAAGCTCAGACCGGCAGAGGACTTAGCCATATTAACGGAGCAGCATGCTCCGTCAATATGGCTCCCCACGATCGGTCCGTGGGGCGATCGTGGGGGTCCCGAAATAGAAATTTCGGTGCTGGCTATTGCCTCGATCGAGGCAATAGACCAGCACTGTTAAAGCGGTTTTCGCGATCGTTGATCGCGAAAACCGCTTCATTCAATGCAGGACGTGCCAGGCACGTCCTTTGTCGTTAAGGGAGTTTCTCCCAGGACGTGCCTGGCACGTCCTTTGTCGGCAAGGGGTTAATATCTAATTAAATTAATATTCTCTATTATTGTGTTCTTGTTATGAGGTTAACTATATCTTGAAGACTATTGTCTTCCTGAACTCCTCTGTAAAAAAACAACAACTTATAAGTACAGTTGTTGCATTGGTGGGCGGTCCAAAGTGATGTGTGGATAAAGCTGTTACATGGACAGTATAGGTGTATTAAAATGGTGGTATGGACTACATGGTCAGAGGTCCACATGGCTTTCTTACCACTGTGGAAAGGTGGTTTCTCTACACGCTAATGCTTAGCTCACTCACATATGTAAAGGTGTACTTTCATCTCCACTGTGGACAATGGTGGATTGACAAGAAATGTTGGCATCCATACTGAAGACAAAAATAATACTGAAATATACGTGGCATGATGGTGGAAGGGTACACAGCTGTTGACAGTGAACAACGACTGGTGATGTGATGCCAGGATATAGCTAGCTTGACATCACCATTTTTTTTTAACACAATAGCTATTATGTGTGTAAAATAATATATGTTACTGTATGTATACATGCATACTAGACATGTGCATTCGTTTTCGGACGAATGCATTTTCGTCTGAAAATAGCATTTTCGTCCATTCGTCCGAAAAACGAATAACGAAAATGCTAAACTAACGAAAGCCGAATGAACGAATGGTTAATAAACGAAAATCATTCGTCCATTCGTTCTATTGGCATTCTATAAACCGAAATAGAGTCGGTTTATAGAATACCAATAGCATTACATACATTCCATAAACCGACATAATGAACGACTTTCGGTTTATGGAATGCATGTAATGCTATGCTATTGCTATTCTATAAACCGAAATAGAGTCCCCATTCATACGAATAGGTCAATTGACCTATTCGTATGAATGGGGACTCTATTTCGGTTTATAGAAAGCCAATAGTATTACATGTATTCCATAAGCCAAAAATCTATAAACTGAACGACATTCGGTTTATAGACTTTCGGTTTATAGAATACATGTAATGCTATTGCTATTCTATAAACCGAAAGTCTATAAACCGAACGTTGTTCGGTTTATAGACTTTCGGCTTATAGAATACATGTAATACTATTGGCTGTCTGTAAACCGAACTAGAGTCCCCATTCATAAGAATTTCTTATGAATGGGGACTCTAGTTCGGTTTATAGAAAGCCAATAGTATTACATGTATTCTATAAGCGAAAAGTCTATAAACCTAAGGTCGTTCGGTTTATAGACTTTCGGTTTATAGAATACATGTAATGCTATAAGAATTTCTTATGAATGGGGACTCTAGTTCAGTTTATAGAAAGCCAATAGCATTACATGTATTCCATAAGCCGAAAGTCTATAAACCGATATGGAATGTGTAGGTCAATTGATTAGTACGAACTAATAAAACGAAACGAAAATAATGAACTCATTTGGTCTGAAACGAATGCAGTAATGAACGAAATTCGTTTTAGACGAAATAAATAACATTTTCGTCCCAATGGACGAAAACGAAACGAAAATTTTAGTTTTGCACATGTCTAATGTATACATGGAAATTCCCTTACTTTTATTTGGGTTACTATGTGGTGTATAAGATACATGTATGTTTTAATACATGACAGGTTAGTTGATGTGGTAATTGCAACATATATGTTGTCATAGTAGATTTAAAAAAATAATTAAAATCATGTATTTTTATGCACTTTCAATTTAATTTTTCAAACTATTAGTTGGTGAATTGAAATGCCTGAAATTTGGCTATTTATCTGAATTCAGGCAGTTTTTTTTTTTTTTTGGTCTTTTAAGAATATAAGGTATCCTATAGATTCCCAAGGCCAAGTTCTCCGAACCAACAGTGGCTGAAAATCAGCTCTAAATTCAGCCACAAATGGGGATTTTTAAGCAATTTGGCTATTAGCCCCGAACTAGCCCAATTTCATAGTGCCATGGACTTAGATTTAACTGGAAAACAAAATGTGTGCTTGCATTCTTTATGGTGCTTGTGTTCAACACTGATTACTAAAATCAGACAGGCTCAGTTTCCTGCATCTGCCAAAATCCGAGGAGTCAGTAACTAGCTATACATTATTTCAGAAATGCCACATAGAATGCCCGAAGTGATAGAAATTAATCAAAATGTAGTTAACATAGTGCATGTTTCCTTAACAGTCTTTTGTTTGTACTTGTTCCTTTAACAAAGACCTTTTTTTGTATGTGGCAAAGTTGCTTTTAATAATATAATAATAATGATAAGAATAGAGAGGAGAAAACCTCTTGATGTCAGGTAGTAAAGATATCAAACTTGGGGCATGTACATAAGCAACCCCATTGAACAAAGGACCTCTGTATGTTCTCCTGTTACATTCAGGAAGTAAAGCACAGTCTGTTGGCGAGTAGGTTTTTGTGTAGTATATCCGGCTGGGTCTCACAGTGCAGCCTTTCAGAGTTGCCAAGACCACTCATTCTTTGTTTCTGCCTACTGTTTTTTTTTTTTTTTTTTTAACTTTTTTCCCTTTTTTTTTCACTTGAGATACTTCTTTGCCTTTCCACATCAAGTACCATCATTTATTTAGTAAATGTAAACCCAGTCTCAGTCAGAGAAAAAAGGAGTTTAATGAAAAAGCTCACTATTCTGGTTGAATGACACTGGGCTCAGTGAAGAGAAGGGTTAGTCGTGAGGAGAAATGGAATGAGGCCTTGGATAATACAAGGCATTATCAATGGAGTAGGCCTCAACTAAGCAGCACAATATTATTGCGATTTGATCTTTATTTTGTCTTATAAACGCAAAGGTGGGACACATTTTATGTAGGCTTAAATGTTCGGAATACTTAAATGCTTTTAAGTTATAAACATGATTGTAAAATATATCTTGTTTCTGACATAGCATATAATTTGAGGTCACATTGTTTGCAAATAAATCTGCATATATATATATATATATATTAAAAAAACGTAATCTTTATAACCTGTAACTCACACAGCTAATGTACAGTACTCATTTTTACAAAAAATACAAAAATGATTGATTAATAACCGTTTTTTGCCGTCATTGTCGGACAGTGCACAAAAGAGCAAGGTAATTGTTAGCCTGTTGCTTCTTTGTTGTAGTTTAGGTAGTGCTTAGAGATATAGTTCATTTACATGGTCTACGGGGTCTATTTAATCTGCAAATTTCAGCCAGAGATCTGCAATTTCTGCAGATTTCATGCCAATTTTTAGACATATTTGGATTGGGGATTTTGTATTCCCTGTACTCATAAAGGGCTGAGATCCCACAAAATTGTCCCCTGAATTTCTAATTTTAGTAGTCGAATCGCGTGAATTTCAATTTTCCCTACTAATCGCTAAGGTGGCAAATTGAACTTGAGTTAATGAAAAAATAATGAAAAACAATTGGACATAATAGAAATGATACTATAAAATGATAATATATTGATGTTATATATGATTATATATAACAATATAAGTATTTTTATTTATTTTAATAATATATATATAGATTTATATTTTATTAATATTTGTACTCATTATTTGTAATGTTTTTTTCATTTATTGAATTTCAAACCATTTTGGGGCCATGTTGGGAGGTCCTCCTATTGGCTACTATATGAAGATTTAGGCTATTTCCACAATAGCCAAAGTCCTCCCAAAATGCCCTACAAATAAGTCTTTTGGAGAGGATGGAGGCTAGAATTTTGAGATCACTTCAGTGGTCTCTGAATGGCCTCAATTTAATTTCCAATTTTCTATTACAAAATCAGAGCCAGACTTGTATATGTTTAAAGTGCTCTTATAAATTATAGTTTACAGTGAATATACATTTCTCAAGCCTGCTGGTGTATTTAATAAACTAAAACCAGGCCAATCTACAGGACAAACCCTGAGGACATCAATGGTGACTCTACTAAGGTAAAAAACTGGCAAATTAAATGCAAAATCCTGGCATATTGAGGGGCAAAATCCTGGCACATTAAAGGGCATATTGAGGGGCAAAATATTGGCATATTAAATGGCAAAAGAATGGCAAATTGAGGGGCAAAATACTGGCATATTAAATGGCATATTGAGGGGCAAAATATTGGCATATTAAATGGCAAAAGAATGGCATATTGAGGGGCAAAATACTGGCATATTAAATGGCATATTGAGTGGAAAATACTGGCATATTAAATGGCAAAAGAATGGCATATTGAGGGGCAAAATACTGGCATATTGAGGGGCAAAATACTGGCATATTGAGGGGCAAAATATTGGCATATTAAATGGCAAAATAATGGCATATTGAGGGGCAAAATACTGGCATATTAAATGGCTTATTGAGGGGAAAATACTGGCAGATTAAATGGCACAAGAATGG
Organism: Pelodytes ibericus; assembly: GCA_036172795.1. Classification (NCBI taxonomy): domain Eukaryota; kingdom Metazoa; phylum Chordata; class Amphibia; order Anura; family Pelodytidae; genus Pelodytes; species Pelodytes ibericus. The sequence goes on from CM069863.1 coordinate 88,221,039, forward strand.
CATATTGAGGGGCAAAATACTGGCATATTAAATGGCATATTGAATGGCTAAATACTGGCATACTGAGTGGCAAAATAGTAACTTATTGAGTGGCAAAATATTACTGGCATATCCAACTGCTCCCAACCACCCTCCATATTAGACCGGGATAACATGCTTGTGAGGGTAGGTGGGGCAAGTGGGAGATATTGTCGGGGGTGGGGAGGGGGTATGAGGCCCAGAAAATTTGTTCAGTATGGCGCCCTGAAATTCCTGGCAGCGGCCCTGCGCGCACCACTCTATGCCGGCCCTGGCACCGTTTGTCCCAGAGCCAGCCCTACAATGTGGCAATTTCCCCAGGCGGCAGTATTTGAGAGAAAACGTTGCCAGCAAGTGTAAATCGCTTGCTGGCACCGACACTTTAATCACACCTGCCGCTCGGGAGTGAGAGCAGCAAGAGGGGTGCATGCTCCGCCCCCTCGTGCTGTGACATTGTCGGAGTGCCGGATGTCATGTGACTTCTGGCACTCATAATAAGTGGAGTTCCGGTGTTCTGCCTCTTCAAAGAGGCAGACACCCTATTAACAATCCTCCTCCCTGCTAAAGAAGGTAGAAGAGCAGGGAGGAGAAGAAAAGAAACATATGTAAGTGGTAAGTGTGTCTCAGGTTATGTGTGTATTGGTGTCACTGTGTGTGTAAGTGGTAAGGGTGTGTATAAGTGTGTCACTGTGTCTGTGTAAGGGTGTGTGTGTAAGTGTGTCACTGTGTCTGTGTAAGGGTGTGTGTGTAAATGTGTCACTGTGTCTGTGTAAGGGTGTGTGTGTAAGTGGTAAGTGTGTCACTGTGTGTGACTGCAAGGGTGTCTTTGTGTTTAAAAGGTTTCAATGTGTGTTAGGGTGTCAATGTGTGACAAATGTAGAGCATGCGAGTTGAATACTTAAATGTATTTATTTTCCACACTATACATTATAATTTTATATATATAAAATGTATGGAGGGTTGGTGGTTTGGGAGGCGTCGCGGGTCACAGGAGGGGGGCACCAAAATGCACCTTCGCCTGTGTAGACGAAAATCCTTGCACCGGCCCAGCCTGAGATGGGTGCCCCCTGGACTGTCATGCACCTGCTTAAATGGTAGAGCCCTTTTCTCCTTTGATCTGTACACAGTTACCAAATCTATATTGTTGCAAACCTGTTTCCAGCACTTTTCAGATGGTAAGTTAACAATACATAAACATTGATGCTTTGCCGAATACATTTCTTAATATCTTGTTGCAAAATCTGAGGCACTGATACAAAATTGTATCCTCGATTTCAAAATCTTTTTTAAAAATAACTATTTTCCATTGTTAACATTTTACAGATGTTATGACATTTTTCCTCACTGAGGTCATTGTAATTCTTGCAGCAGTGAGAATATGTCATAATTTATTATTTGCAGATTACTCTGCCATTATCTACTCTGTTAATGTGGAAATATTTACTCTGATAACATAGCAGTATTTGTAATTTCTTCTCTCAATCTCAAACCGAAACAATGAACAGAAAGTAAGGCGGCCACATGACCTTGTTCTTCTAGGATAGTCGGAGACCTCTCTTCTAAACAGTGGTCACTGGGTGGTCTAATAGATCTAAAACCTTACATAAGCCATGCATAAAATTCACTAAGTGGCACTTGGGGATGGAACCGCCGCACACCTAGCATGGAGCACCCATGTTGTGTATTGCTGGGGTTATTGTGCTCCGAACAGAGAGCACACAAACCCCAGAAATACATTCAAAAGACGACACCAGCCACGAATTCGGCAACAGAGTCACTCACTCTGTTGCCAATTTGACAAGCACTAAAAGTATAAGAATTTTTGTATACGGGTTTGATTGCTGTCTGTTCTCAGCACACAAACCCCTGGAAAAACACGAGAGACGTTGTGCCTCTGAGTGACAGGTGTGCTCCATGCTGGTGGTACGCCTGTCACTCAGGGGCAGGATACGCATGTGCCTACAGTGTCAACATCAATTATGGAGGTACACTATATGATCTAACAGCTTTTACTTGAACTCATTGGTGCAAGAAAAATTCTAGGAAGGGAAGGAGAGCAAGACTGAGCAGGGTGGCTGATAGTGATGGGCAGAAAATGCCTTAAATGAGAGGGCAATAAAGTTCAAATATCTTTTCCACCACTGTACCTTAGAATGATTAGCAATTTTTCAAAACCTAATTTGGATGAATACTTTATACCCATGAACACAGGACTTTAGGAGTTCTATGTAAATCAATCAAAAACATCAATAGCCAGCAGTAAGGATTTTTGGAGCCCTGGCTCCTGGGATTTGTTAAACACCTGTGTTAATATTCAGTGTTTGTTACTTTAATCAAATAAGAAATACAGTAAAGATGTTGCCTTTTAAAATGATAAACTTGGATAAGCTATCACAATGTGCCATTAGAACAAAGGATGGATAGTTGCTGATAATGGGACTCTCTATGCAATGTAGATATTTAATTAAAACAATAGTTATTTATAGCATTAACAGGATGTACACTGTATTTCTGATCCATGTGATACCATTGTAATGGACAAAATGTGACCCCAAACGTTTGAACAGTAGTGTATAGCTAATCTACCTCCAGAAAATTTCACAAAAATAAGACCTTAATACACATGATGGTTTTTCAGTTTTAGAATCCTTCATGTCTGTATTGGTACAGCTAACTCTTAGTAGCCAGGGCTAGGCAGCTATGTAAGATGTATGGGGATTTGAAGAGCATAATAAATCCCTTTGTAATCTAATGTCAGGCTTAGTTTTATTTGTGCTTAGAAGTGATTCAGAGACTCTGAGAAGTTCTTTAAAACAGCATAGTCACAATCCTACCAGAGGATGTCACTATGATCACTCAGACTAGGACAGGAAAGATGTATTACAAGTCACCGCAGATCTTAAAGTAACACTAAATATTGTTTTTAACTTTTGCTTCATTAATTAGGGGCTACTAGTCCTGAGTAAACCTGACATATATCTTTGCAGATACACATGGGTTTACTCTGAGCTCTGCTTCTCATCTGAGGCAGAGCTCATCGGATGATGGCACATGCTAACACTGTCAGCATCTGCTCAGCCAATCAAATCAAAAAAGTTAGTGTTGTAGTGTAGTATAGGCCACCACAACCCCAGGCTGTAAATACAATTTATATGAATGTTTAACTAGCAAGTTGGCTGGCTGAATATTATCATAGATGGAGTCAACAAATGTTAGGGCTTTATTTATGAAAGAGAATTGCAGGGAAATTATATGGGAATTTCAAACTTAAGGCAAAAGTAGCAGAGTTATAAAAGTTCTCCCATTCAGCTGAAATTCCCTTCTCAAATCTCTGCAATTCTCACTTTCATGAATAAAGCCCCTTAGTATTTGTACTCTAGACTTACTGTAGCCTCCCTTTATTCTCCCACCAACAGTTAGTACTTTGCCATAATAATCAACTGTTGTATGCTCAACATCATGGGAATTGTAGTCAATAAAAGTTAATGTTGTATAGTGTAGCTCTTCATGCACAGCAAACATTCTGAGGTAGTTAGAGTATAGTAAAATGGCACATAAAGGCTTGAATGCAAAATTGGACACTTGCTAATTATGCAGCAGTGGTAGCTAACCCTTGGCACTCCAGGTGCTTTTATAACATTTCTCATGATGTTCAGCCAAACAAATAGATGGCAGAGAATCATGAGATTAGCATTCCACATCAGCTGTAGTACCAATCCCTAATGATATAATAGCTATACGTTGGCACTGTTATTGAGTTCTCACTTTCCCATGATGCTTTACATAACAGACTGGCTGAGAGTCATGGGATCTTGGCAGCTGAAGTATTAACTAACCCTAGCTGCCATGTTCCTTGTATATGCAGGGTGCATCTCTGCCCAGACAGGGGCTCTAGGCATGTGAAGTAGCAGCATCTAGAGGTAGAGAGCAGACCAAACCACTCTGACAGCAGTATAAAATTAAATAAAAGCTTTTTTGCTGCACTACCCTCTGCTCTCTAAGTCTAGTTAACCTACCCTAAACAGCCTACGGTGTCTCCCTGCCTTCTTGCTGTTCTAGTGGGCCTGTTTGAAATTTCAGGGTGAGGAGGGAGAGCATGTGCCCTCTCTTGCCCTTCTCCAACTGCCCATGACTGCCAGGCATAGGATTTACCTTAAAAAGCACATGCCAGTTTATCCTCAAACTAGGGCCACTCATTTTGTTCACTTGTCCTTCTGTATTAGACTCACAAGTGTTTCTTTAACAGTGGTATTACTTTGCTTTTTTGGGGAGGAAAGGGATTATTGCTCTGCACATAGTGAAATTTACTTTAGTCATTTTCTGAATTGTCATGTAGTCTTGTTTATTTTGTTTTAAAAGTTTACTTGATAGGTGACAATATTTTCACCTCATTTTCTCTTTCTCAAGTTGCTCCTATATAACCACAGTTATCCTCACATTCACTTATATCCATGTAAACATTTACCCATTCTTTGTAAAATGTACGCTACTTATCCACAGCATACCGTGGAGAGATATTTTGTTGTATGATACATTCTTATTCTTCCCCAGCACATTCAAGGATAATGATCCCTAAAAGTGTCCTAAGCCCCATTTCAAACGCATTATCCTAGCATACTTTAGGGCTGTTATTAGTAAACTGTGTACAGTAGAACTTAACTGTCATTTTACGCAATATAGCTCTATAATCTTACAACTATGCCTGGATGAAACAACAATATGGTCGCCTTAGATAAGCCCAATATTTGTATCCTTTTTATGAGTGCACTCCAAATTTATATATGTATTATCTGATGCCTAAGCCCACATAGTACACTATAAATAAATATAAATGAAATCCGTTTAATTCCTTTTCCTAAGAGCTAAAAGAAATAAGTTTCTTTAATATTAAAACACATTGCTCTTCTCAATCATCCTAATTCAATTAACGTTTTTAAACACATCAGTATAGTAATCATATGTCAATCTTGTGTAAAATGGAGGAAGCCATCAATTTGTAATATCCTGGTGTTTATGTAAGGTTGCCAATCATAACTTCCCAGCTGTGAAGAAAACAGTAGGAACAGCACAGATTAACTAAGAAGGTCTATTTTAATTATCCTCATTGTTATTCTTAGCCATGTATTGTAACTAGCTCATAAAAATAATAACCCACTTTTATATAGCACTTTTCTCCCTAAGCAGACTCAGTACCTTTGCTCTCGAGCATCTGATAATACATATTATTTGTACCCCACTTAATGGCACTTATATTAGTGACCTCAGAGTGATGGTCCTTGAGGAACTATGTTTAAATCGATCAGAAGTGGATTTTTGGCTTAATAAAAGTATTCATTTTGACTTTTGACTAATTGTGTTTTTTTTTATTTATTCCTTTTATTGTGAATAGTTTTTAAGGATACTGACAGAAAACTTGTCACCAATTTATAATTAAAGACTTATGATTACACATACATTATAACTAGGTATAAATATAAAATATAGCTTAAGATATATACATATAAAATAGAGCATGAGATATAGAGATACAACCATGTACCTATATGTAACAAATGTAGCACAAGATATATATTTCCTGTTTTAAAGAAATCAGAAGTGATTGGTTTGACACTGTAATTATCGCCATAATTCACACATTTACAGCAATATGCAGGCTGACAATTACTGATGGTGAAGTTCCCAACAAAAAGAAAAACAAAAAGAAAAAAATATGCTTTTTGATGTTTCCCAGAATTCCCTGCATGAACAGGAAGAATAAGGTTACATCAAATCAGTGCTTATATTACCTCCTCTTAACCATGCACAGTTTTATTTTATTTTTCAGCAGGAAAAGTGATGGTGAAAGTATAGGTGCGTGAATGACAGTACTACTTTAACAAAAAACACTTCTTGGCTTTCTTCGTTTCTCAGCAGTTTCACGTGAATGCATGAATTAGCTCAAGATTTAAGTTGGCTTAGGTAATTATAACTGCACATGTTATCAGTCCCCGATTTAGGATTAGCATACTGCGAATTGGTTGGTAATGGGGTTTCAGCTGCTCGTGGAGAAAAAAAATAATTCTGAGATCAGTTAGAAATGGCAATTAATCTTTGATATTTTGTTAACCCTGAAGGTAGGCGACCAGATAGCTAAAGAACAAAATTCTAGCAAGGGAGCTGTGGGTGCGGGCTGGGGTAAGTCCTGGGTCTACAATGTGGTTGCTGGGGCATGTCCTGGATTGCCAATGTGGGTGATGGGGAATGTCCTGGGTGTCCCGTGTGGGTGATGGGTCAAGTTTTGGGTTTTCAGTGTGGGTTATGGGGCATGTCCTGGTTGTGCAAAGTTCATGATGAGGCATATCCTGGATATGCAATGTCAGTGATGGGGCATGTCCTGGGTGTGCATTGTGGGTGATGGTGTCTGCAATCAGTGGCGTACTTAACGTTAGTGCAGGGGTCGCAGCTCACCTCAGGGGCCTGGCCATCCTGCAAGCCCTGCAAAAATAAAAAAGTGTGGGCAAACGGGGCAGCTGCCCAGGGCCCATTCATTCTTGGGGCCCAAAACAGCTGCCCCGTGGGCCCCCATTGCTGCCCGTGTGACATCCAAAGGATGCGGACCCGGCTTTTCTTCACAGCCACCGGAAGTGACGCCGGTGGCTGTATTTCCTGCACGCACAGTGCGTGCAGGAAACATTTCTGAGCGGACGTCAGACGAGCAGCATACAGGTAAGTACAGGGGGGGAGGGGAGGGGGCTGCAAATTAACTGGCAAATGGACAAAATATAAGTGGCATATGGAGCAAATAGCAAATGGGCAAAATATGAGTGGCATATGGGGCAAATAGAAAATGGGCAACATATGAGTGGCATATGGGGCAAATGGGCAAAATATGAATGGCATATGGGGCAAATAGCAAATGGGCAAAATATGAGTGGCAAATGGGGCAAATAACACTGGCAAATGGGCAACATATGAGTGGCATATGCGCAGAATATGAGTAGCAAATGGGCAAAATATGAGTGGCATATGGGCAGAATATGAGTGGCAAATGGGCAAAATAATACTGGCAAATGGGCAAAATATGAGTGGCATATGGGGCAAATAAGAGTGACAAATGGGCAAAATATGAGTGGCATATATGGCAAATAACACTGGCAAATGGGCAAAATATGAGTGGCATATGGGGAAAATAGTAAATGGGCAAAATATGAGTGGCATATTGGCCAAATAACACTGGCAAATTGGCAAAATATAAGTGGCATATGGGGCAAATAAGACTGACAAATGGGCAACATATGAGTGGCATATATGGCAAAATATGAGTGGCATATGGGGCAAATGGGCAAAATATGAGTGGCATATGGGGCAAATAGCAAATGGGCAACATATGAGTGGCATATGGGGCAAATGGGCAAAATATGAATGGCATATGGGGCAAATAGCAAATGGGCAAAATATGAGTGGCAAATGGGGCAAATGACATTGGCAAATGGGCAACATATGAGTGGCATATGCGCAGAATATGAGTGGCAAATGGGCAAAATAAGAGTGGCATATGGGCAGAATATGAGTGGCAAATGGGCAAAATAATACTGGCAAATGGGCAAAATATGAGTGGCATATGGGGCAAATAAGAGTGACAAATGGGCAAAATATGAATGGCATATATGGCAAATAACACTGGCAAATGGGCAAAATATGAGTGGCATATGGGGAAAATAGTAAATGGGCAAAATATGAGTGGCATATGGGGCAAATAACACTGGCAAATGGGCAAAATATGAGTGGCATATGGGGCAAATAACACTGGCAAATGAACAACATATGAGTGGCAGATGGACAAAATAACACTGGACTATGGGCAAAATATGAGGGGCATATGGGCAAAATATGAGTGGCAAATGGGCAAAATATGACTAACAAATGATGGGCAAAATATGACAAATGATGGGCAAAATATGACTAGCAAATGATGAGCAAAATGATACTGGCTGTGGCATATTAATGGGGAAAATGGCTGTGGCATATTAATGAATGTCTGGCTGTGGCATATTAACGGGCAGACTAATTGTGACATAATGGGCAAATTGGCTGTGGCCAAAGTGATACTGTGGCATGTTCTATGGGGCAAAATAACATGGGGGAAAAGTGACACCGTGGCATGTTCTGCAGGGGCAGTTTAGTGGGACAAAGTGACACTGTGGTATGTTCTGGCGGGCAAATTTACACTGTGGCATGCTAAATCCTGTGGGTGCCATATGAGTACTAGCCAAGTGCTGTGGGTACTGTATAGTGCTGTATCAATACCTTTAGGTGCAATGTGGGTGCAGAGGAATGGAATAAAAATAAGAAATTAGCAAATTTTCAATAACATTTTTATTACATATGAAAATAGTTGAATATAATATTAAAAAGTTTCTATAATTATACATGCAGCTAGTTATATAAATATATTTGGGGTAACCTCAAGCTTTTGAAAATGCTGGAAATATTTTAATTTTTTTGTGGTCAGAAAAAGTAATATTACTTTACTGAGAGGGTGGTGGATGAATGGAATAGTTTTCCTTAAGAAATAGTAGAAGTTAATACATTAAGGTGTTTAAGCATGCATGGGATAGCCATAAAGCTACCATAGATATAAGACAAGGCCAGGCACAAAGCAGAACAGTTGGGAGGCATGTAAGTGGCATTTCTGGTGTGGAGTTGCATGGTGGGGTCGGGGGGCCCCAGGGCAATTTTTGCACCGGGGCCTGGTAGTTTCTAGTTACGCCTCTGTCTGCAATGTCAGTGATGATGGGGTGTCCATACCTAAATTTGGCCAAACTGAACAAAAAACTTGCATGAAATTTGTATGACCTTTAAAACCAATATCATAGTTGCCAACATTTGACAAAAGAATCCAGGAATACTTTTGCAGCAGAGTTATCAATTATCTACTTAAACGTTGGCCACTGCTGAAAACACTGCCCACTCAGCCAAACCCACATAATTAGCATAGATTAGCTCTGTCTAATTATTATGGTGCCATTATTATATACTTAGGCACACAAGCAATAGCACAATGTTGCTGCTATCGGTATGCATGTAACTGCTGTTGGACCACACAAACTTACGTATATGAGTATGATGTAAAAATGTGAATTGCACAGGCAACTCATTCTGGGGTTGTGGTGTGAACACTTGCTGTGGATGGTATGTTGGCCATGAGGATACGTGTATTGGTTGCATGTGTCAATGAATGAGCACAATATTTACAGCACCCTGTATTATTTTTCTGTAGGTTTTAACCATAATGTGGTTATTACCATATATTTTGGATTATTCTTTCATGTTGGGTGACTGACAGGCCTTAAATCATGTTCTCAGATCAGTGATTAAAGACAATATTTACAGCACCCTGATCATGACCAAAGGTTATGTTAAAACACTATGGAAAAAATGGGTTGTGAAGGGATAGAGTGTCATAGACCTTCAAACTTTTTCACCTCGTTAACCACTGCCATTTTTGCTGAAAGGCTATTCCATGCATCAACGAACCCACATATTCAGCCCACCTACCTTTCTATATTTAGATCTACAATAAAACGTTTGGATATTATGTAGTCCTTGGCTTATGTTTTGTTCAGCATAGCTTTATGCTCATCCCATGCAGTTCCGGCCTTGGGGTGTGTGACCTGTGCGAGCGCACAGGGCGCTACACCCCAGGGGGCGCCCGCCCGCTTTAAAAAAAAGAAAAGCCGGTAGAGGCACTGGATTGGGGAGATCAAAAGATCCCCCCTCACCAGTCCTCTGCTCGGCAAACTCAGCTGGACCTAGGCAGGCGGCGGAGCTAACCGGCTGAGAGGTGTAGCTCCGCCCCCACCCTGTGAAGCAGAGCAGCGTCTGCTTCATGGGGAGCCACGGGCAGCAAGAGAAAGTGCTGCTCGGCTCCCCATGCCTGCATTAAGCTAAATAGTTCAGGTATGCACATCACACTGGTAAAATTATACAAAATTCTGGATTTCATAAAGGTATTTTATTTCCCAACGGAATTCCTCAAGATTAGTCTGAGCTTTATATAGAATGGAAAAAACATACTAAACATTCCTGAAAAACAGATATATAATAAGAAAAAAAATCTTTTCACTGTTGCTTAACAGAGACTTTAATGGGGTTTTATGAGATGCCCACAGGAAAGTGCTTTTTCAGTAGAGATCCTTGTTGAGCCGTGGGAAACAATATTATACTAATATCGTATATGAGAAGATTTTGCTTAGCGTGATAGCACAGTTTGGTTTCCATTTAATTTCCCCAAAACTGTACGTGTCAGACTACAGCATGACTTGGAGATTCAGAATGTTAAACTGTCTCATAATAATGAAGGGTCAAGTACTTGGTGACACACATAAAACCCATTGAGGAAGTCATTGTGAATCAAATTGTTCATTATATACTCAAGTAATGAAACAAGACCTTTAAGGACCCTGGTGCACAAACAATTTCCGAGCTCCACAGTAGTGGACTAATGTTTTTTTCCTATTCTAGCTTTTTTTCTAAATAGATTTTTTTTTTAAATGTTACAATAAAAAGATTACTGACTTGTGGAAGGTGGACAGTTGGCTGGTTGAATAATCTGTTAAAGTCAATCCACAACAGCTGGAGTAAAATGGCTTACTCTGACTGTGATATTGGACAGAGTGGATGTCAAGGCCTCCTTAAAGGGATAGGCCCAGGCACATTGCACCTGCCATTGTTCTCCAGCTAATTCACAAATATTTTAACCTTCAGTTGAGAAAATAATATTAGTTAAGATTCTATAATTATGGATAAATAAAATAATTCACTTTTCAAAACCACTTTATCTATTATTCCCTTTTGTTTCTGACTTCCTTTTTTCTTTAGTGTACTAATTCATTTTTCCTGGAACAAGGGTATGAGTTACAGGGAACAAGATGCCTTAGAAAGCTACACCTCATATTTCTTGGCTCATGCCATTTGTGTTCGCAGTTAACCTAGTCTATTAAATTGTAAGGAAATGTATTCATCTAAAATCCCACACTGATAAGAGATCTTAATGTTCCTCAAGTGAAGGAGAGCAGTGTTTAGTACGGGCAGACCAGCACTCAGTATTTCATTGCTGACTGAAACTCTAAGCACACACCTAATTTCCCTTCCATTCATTGTTCCAATGATTAGGTTCTCTATTGAATTCTAATATATAGAAGAGTAGCTCTAGTAGAAGACAAAAAGATCCCTGGTACAGCAATCCATTCAACCTGAAGAATACATAAAAATGTTTTTTTAAATTGTGCAAACCTTCCTTTTGAAATATTTACAATTAACTGACCTAATTCTATGTATATAACACAGGGATATACTACACTGCTTATCTATCTATCTATCTATCTATCTATCTATCTATCTATCTATCATCTATCTATCATCTCATATGTCTCCAATTTTTTTTATGTAGTATAGTGAAAATGTTCATAATGGAGTCTATTCACTAAAGGTGAGCTGCAGGTTGAGATTAGAGGTTCATCTAACTGACACAACAATAGATTGTGCAAGGCCAAACAGGGTGACCTCCTAGGTCAGTTTGCCATAGATAATGCATAGATTAACAATGCTCCTCTTACAGCACTAACTCCAAAATGTCGCCCTGCACGATGTATTGTTAAGTTGGTGAGATGAGCTGTTCATCTTGTGTAAACTCACCTTCAGTGAATAAACCCCAATGCCTTTGCTTTGAAATGCCTCTGTGCTTTAACCAATCCAGACCTCTCAACTGTCCCGCTTTGGGAACCATGTTCCATTGTCCTGCCGCGCTCTCTACATCTGTCCCGCTTTTCGCCGCGGTCCTGAGCGGTATCACTGACACCTCCCTCCCCAGACTCCACCCCTGTGTTCTGCCCCCTCCTCAGATTTCACCCCCTGTATCCTGATTCGCTAAGGGGCCTCATAACTATGCCACACACCGGAGCCCCATAAATTATGCCACACCAAGCCCTGTAAATTATGCCACACCAGAGCCCCATAAATTATGCCACACCAGAGCCCCACTATTTATGCCTCACCTCTGCCCAATTAATTATGCCACACACACAGGTGCCCCATAATTATGCCACACAAAAGAGTCCCCATAATTATGGCAATACCATTAAGATGCCAGTATGATTGTGCCATTCATAATATTCATGCATAATATGGTGCGATTCAGATACCAGTAATATTGTGCCAGTCAGAGCCCAGGAATATTGTGCCAGTCAGATAACAGGAATATTGTGCCAGTCAGAGCCCAATAATATTGTGACAGTCAGATACCAGTAATATTGTTCCAGTCAGAGCTAAGGAATATTGTGCCAGTCGGAAACCAGGAATATTGTGCCAGTCAGAGCCCAGTTATACTGTGCCATTCAGAGCCCAGGAATATTGTGCCAGCCAGATACCAGGAATATTGTGCCAGTTAGATACCAGGAATATTGTGCCAGTCAGAGCCTAGTAATATTGTGCCATTCAGAGCCCAGGAATATTGTGCCAGTGAGATACCAGTAATATTGTGCCAGATACCAGGAATATTGTGCCAGTCAGAGTCCAGGAATATTGTGCCAGTCAGAGCCCAGTAATATTGTGCCAGTCCGATACCAGTAATATTGTTCCAGTCGGATACCAGTAATATTGTTCCAGTCGGATACCAGTAATATTGTGCCAGTCAGATACCAGGAATATTGTGCCATTCAGAGCCCAGGAATATTGTGCCAGTCAGATACCAGGAATATTGTGCCAGTCAGAGCCCAGGAATATTGTACCATTCAGAGCCCAGAAATATTGTGCCAGTCAGATACCAGGAATATTGCGCCAGTCAGAGCCCAGGAATATTTTGCCAGTCAGATACCAGGAATATTGTGCCACTCAGAGCCCAGTAATATTATGCCAGTCAGAGCCCAGTATTATTGTGCCATTCATATGCCAGTAATATTGTGCCATTCAGATACCAGGAATATTGTGCCACTCAGAGCCCAGTAATATTATGCCAGTCAGAGCCCAGTATTATTGTGCCATTCATATGCCAGTAATATTGTGCCAGTCAGATACCAGTAATATTGTGCCATTCAGATACCTGTAATATTGTGCCACTCAGAGCCCAGTAATATTGTGCCAGTCAGAGCCCAGTAATATTGTGCCAGTCAGAGCCCAGTAATATTGTGCCAGTCAGAGAACAGTAATATTGTGCCATTAACCTGCTCGTTAGTCCTCCCCCTTCCCCATCACTTACCTCCTGGCTGCTGCTCCGTGTCCCCCGCCGGACGTCTCTGTGTAGTGTTCCCTCTTGTCGTGGTGATTTTTTATTCTTTTCCGGCGCCCGAATCCAGCGGAAAAAATAAAGTGATGCAGCGCGGTGCGGGGGGGGGGGGGGGGGGGATGCCGGCAGCACGGGTGTCACCCCAATCATATGAAACAAAGCAGAGTTCCTTTAAGTATTGGAAGACTGATTTGCTTTATAAATTGGAAAAACCTCAAAGGGTTCAGATGGTCAAGTAACTGGGAATCCATAATCGAGATGACATGCAGCTCTATTATAGGCAAATGAATGTACACTTCTGACAGTAAGCCAGGGGAAATAAATATGAGTAATTAACATATATTGGGTATTACAGATTGCTTTTATGATTATCTGGATTTTGAGGAATTAACTGGAGAAAAATATCCTTTAATCCCACATTAAAGATAAAAGACAAGTCTTTACAAAGTAAAAGGTTGTTTGCAGTGCTGAGAATGACTGCAAATATGTTTTGGCATGGACCACTAACCTTGAGTTTCAGGATTCACTTAGGGTTCAGGTTAGGGGTTCATACCTAAGCTAAGTGGTCACTAAAGTTATGTTTGTTTTTGTTTTTTTTACTAATATTTCACCCTTTCAATGCCAGAAGGATGAGCAATAAATTACTTTGAACAGTGACCCTTTCACACGAAAAGGGATCAAAGAGTTCTCTGTCTTAAAGGGCAATTCAGTTCTTAACATCAAAATGGACCATGTAAAACAGACATGCTACTAGGTCGCTGGACCGGTTCAGTGGAGCAGGAGCTTCACAAAATGATTTCTCCCAAGTCTTTGTTTTTTTGACAAAGACTTTGGGATATCTTTTTAATGGTATTTAGTACTTCATTCAAAAAGATATAAAAAAGGGAGAAATAGCACTTGGATTTTTGAGTGGTTTGCTCCTTCTTTAAAAACATGCATTCCTTGCTAGGGATGAAATTATAATCCCAGATATTGTAATATTTGCTTCTTTTGAATGTATTCCTTTAGTTCGGACACAGAGAGATTTATTTGGGTGAACTGGCAACTGCCAAAGGTAGACCATGTAATTGAGCTTGAAATAAGTGGTGCCCCATCACCCCAGGACATGCCCCATCACCCCAGGGCATGCCCCATTACATGCACCATAATTGTACACATGTTCCCCATGTTCATTGTACACCCGCATTGTACACATGTTAAATGCCCCATTACCCCATTACATGCCCCATTACATACCCCGTCACATACCCCATAATCCCAGGATTTACCCAGGGCAGAGTTGTTCCCTGGTGTCTAGTGGCAGGCAGCATGGTGTCTGTGCATTGCCCAGCTACACAGACAACCTACCATGCAGCCTGTTGGGCTTCCCATGTGGTTTGACTGGCGAGTGCCGACAGGTCACGTGTCCTGGCATGTGTCTGATGTCACCCCACTTAATGGAGTGCTGTGTGATACATCATTTATTTCTGGCGCCATTATATGGGACCCGGTGGAGTCCTACACCCGGCTCTGTAAGAAAAGTAAGTGCTGATGGATCTTTTGTGCTTTCAGGTGTGATAAGCTTGTCTCAGGCTCAAATAATACAGTGTACAGTGTAATTGGCTATACAGTGTATACAAAAAACACAGACTTTTTTTCTTTTTTTGTACTTGTACTAGATGTAAACCTCTTGCCCCACATAAATTGCTCATGCACTTCAACATAATGAATCTAATATATATTTTGTATTTTCTGGAGATAACCATTTATAGAGCAGTGGTGTGGAATGGTTAATTATTGTACTCTGAATTCCAGAGCATACATAGAGCCAAACATAAAGTACTTTAGCCTACATGTGACAAAGGAAGTATGTGTATGATACTACATGTATTTATATTTTACCAAAAACATTTAATTTGTATTGATGTATTAATCCATAGAGTATGTTTTAAAGACTCAATAAGTAGATGGTGTTGTTGTGAGTAGGTCTCTCTACATTAATGTACATTTCTATGAAAAAGATATGGTGGATGAGAAAAACTGTTATGGTCTCTGCAGAGAGCATAATTAACATGATAAAATGCTGGGAAAATGTCCATAACCACTAGCAGCCAGTATATGTCACAGGCACCTAGCTACTGTGAATAAAAATGTGTATGGGAGAAATGTTTTTCTGCTTGGTGCTCGATGGAAAAGACAATTACAGGGGCAGAGGATCTGATGTGTGCAGATCAATGCAATATAGAAATTCTACACATATACCTACGTATATCCAGGTGGGAGGAGAATGGTACACTAACAAACCAATCTAATATAGGTTAAAATATGGAAATAATAAACAAAAAAACAATATAATATATTATTATTAAAAAAAAATATATATGAACATATTCAGCAGGAGATATATCTACACACAAACAAATCAATGCTATTAGATCAATAGTAGATCCAATCTACACACATGTGTATGTACACTGAAATAGTACACACACTTTATGTGTATAGAATAATATGGTCACAGTGAAAATGGTGGTGTTAAAAAAAATAGATAAATGTACATATTTAATATAATATGGAAAACAGGTGCACAACGGTGACCAAAATACAATGCAAACACAAAATATAGTGTATGAATGATAACCAGTTGATATGTAATCCATCCTACTGTTGCGTTGTGATTATTCAAGTGAAAAAAAAGTTGATATTCAAAACAGTACATACACACTGCAGTAGATATATATAGTGATAACAGTGTATCAGTGCTGTAATAACAATGTCAGTGTAGCAAATAATATACAAGCTACACATATCAAAGTAAGTTTATAAACGCCTTACGTACAATGTAATGTTCACTCTAGGATCTGTGTAAGGAAAAACAAAGACATACTCCTAGTGCAGAATATCTATGAAAATTACATCTGTGTGTATATATATGTGTATGGAGATGCTGTCACGGGTCACTCCTGAGTACAAGGGAACCTGTCTGTGTTGTGAATGTGCAATTAATAGCTGAACTAACTGGGATAATTGGAGAGTGTTTTCAGTTTAGCTGTTAATGCCTGATTTGTTATCTATATTGTATTACTGTTATATATGGATGTATAATATTTACACTTACCGTAAAGCCATTTTGAAAATCTGATGGGAACTTTGGAGAGTTTCGTCTTCCTCCTTCATGTGATTTAGCTTCCAGTCTTCCTCCTTCTGTCGGTAAGAGGCAGAGTAGAAGCAAAGGCCACAGGTCAGAATACCTGCCCTTAACATTTATGAGCTGCAAACACTAAAATCTAAATGCAGGGACATGTCATATGATCCTCTTTAAAGTTTCAACAACTCATTTGACTTAATTACAAGTAGTTTTTCATGTTAACTAAAACAAATTTGTAAAATAACCTCAGGGCTCTTCTGTTACTTCTAGATAATTTAGCAATAATTAACGTT
This sequence comes from Pelodytes ibericus, assembly GCA_036172795.1. Taxonomy (NCBI): domain Eukaryota; kingdom Metazoa; phylum Chordata; class Amphibia; order Anura; family Pelodytidae; genus Pelodytes; species Pelodytes ibericus. The sequence goes on from CM069863.1 coordinate 88,237,738, forward strand.
AGTTTTAATATACTCTCCTAACTGGCCAATTAACCCCAGACCATTAAAAACAGCATATAAATGTGACCTTCTATTCCCAAGTAACAAACAATTGTAAGGTAATTACCTCTATTGGTAATTACTGAATTCATAACAAGTGAGGCCTTGTCATTACCACACTTATTTAAATTTGTTGCGAACTATAGCTTTGTCTACTGATGCTGGGTATAGCTTGAGAGACATAGGTCAACATTACTTTCTATGGAGTTACTGAGAAACAACTAACTTGTGCCCTTTTTTGCCCCATGTGGCTTGTAAATAAATAATAAACAGAGGTAATTGGTTGGTTTTGACCATTTTAGGGACAGGTATCAGTGTACCATGATCATGCAGGATGTTTGGGGCTTTTTTGATGCTATTTTTTGTTATGGCACACTTTCCACTGAATTTTAACATGAGTTTAGTAATGTACAGACAAACAATCTGATGCTTCTGGATTAAAACAATTAACAGCCCTGGTATAGGGCAGAAAAATACTAGCACGTTTAACCACTTGTATAGAACAAGGACCAACATGTTTTAACTTTGCCTCGCTTCACTGTCAGACTATATATGCCAATCATTTTTTACTTGTTTTTGCACATATGATATGACAGTCTGATATGGTAACATCAAACTTTTAAATACATTTTAAATGGAGGCATTCATTTCCCAACACCTCAGTTAGCACCAGGGGCGTTGCTAGGTCAACAAATGATCAGGGGCTTAAGCCCAGATGAGGACAGTCGCACTCAATCTCACCCCGTCTCTCTCTCTCTGTCTCACGCACCCTGTCTCTCTCCCTCTCTTTCTAACACACACCGCCTCTCTCTCTCTCACACACTCCGTCTCTCTCTCACACTCTCCGTCTATCTCACACAGCATCTCTCTCTCTCTCTCCGACTTATGCAAATACCCTGACACACACATCCTGACACACACACCCTCATACACTTATGCAAACACCCTGACACACACATCCTGTCACACACACCCTCATACACTTATGCAAACACCCTGACACACTTATACACATTGCTTCAGCCGCACAGTCACACTTACACGCAGACACTAACACACATTTTTATATATTTAAAAAAATATAAAATAAACCTTATAGCGTTGGTCCCCCTCCCTGCTAAATTACCTTTGTTTGCAGGGAGGAGGACGTTTCCGATGGGACTCTTTCTTCTGCCGGATTTCACATCCGGCGCGCAACCAGACTCACAGTGCGACGGGGCGGAGCTTGCACCCGTCGCGCTGTCAGTAGGTCCAGGAGGTGCGGTCACCGCAGGCACTTGCTTGTGGGCCGCACCTCCAGGAGGAGGGGCCAGCAGCAGCGCCTCTCTTCCTCAACCCCCGCACGAGCATAAACCTCCGATTCTGGGACCATGTCCCAGACAGCGGAAAACTCTGCGGGGGAGATATTTTTTTTTTTTTTTAACAGTGATAGCCCTGGAGTCTCGGGGCTAAAGTATACTTTACACCCAGAGTCTCCATTCGGGGCTATGCACTGGAGATTCCGGGCTATAGCCCCAGTAGCCCCCCCCCTAGGGACGCCTCTGGTTAGCACTGTGTATTGTCCATTTGTATGACCTACATTTAAAGTACATCATTGAATACCATTTGTGGTAACAGATTCCTTTTTTTTTTTAACCAATAATATAAAAATTGGAACTCACAAATGAATAAAAATCTTTGAATACATGATTGTGCTAACCAATTTAAACAACATAATGTTTAGCACAGTAGGCATTGTGGCATGTTGATCTGATTTCTTTGTATTATATATGTATTTATTTCTGAAGCACTCAATTGGAACTACTTGTGTTTTGACCTTAAATGTAAATACTACTTAAATGATAGCACTACTAATAATGCTGTCAAATGTTTATCATAATAGGTCCCAACATATACAAGTAATAACCCAGCTGGAAATCTGTATCATTCTTATTTTATCCACACATAAAATCCAAATCACAGGAATTTTTTTGATTTTGTTATAAGCAAAGAATACTGACTGATGTCTTGATCTGGTATATCTTACATACAATTTATTACATTTACATTCAATCTTTTGCAGCTTGACCAAAGTTTTCTCTTTAAGTTATAGATTGTAACTGTTAGAATGTGACCTTGTAATGAGATTTTTCCTAAGTGTCAACTTAATAAAGAGAGAATTGCAGGGATTTGAGATGGGATTTTCGAACTTTATGCCACTGTAGCCTGGATGGGAGAATTTAGCTACATTGGAAAAATGATCCGATGCAAGTGAATGGGAGAATTTTTCCAGCTCAGCTACTTTGATCCTACGTTTGAAAATCACTTTTGGGTGAATCCCCTTTTGTTTTATTACCAACTTCATAAAAGTATTTGTTAAACATTGCTAAAGTAGTAGTAAACTCTACAATATTGATTATGGGATCAGTGAGGCAGATCACTGTTTGCCTTATTGATCAGGTCTCCTGGTTTCCTCCTTCACGGAGTTCAGCATTAATGTCCTTTATAGCTGTAGAGATCAAGGCACTGTGTAATAATTCACATGCAATGTTGCATGAGCATTCCCATGCTTTGGGGCATACATTAATTCTCGGCCGCCGATCTAAACAGGTTTTCATGGAAAGGGGTGTAGAACTGTTTCTCAGTAATAGATAAAAAGTGATAAAATGCCGCTTTTAGAATGAAGCAAAATGATGCCTGAAACAATTAAGTTTGACTGCTAGCCTATAACTTGCAAATTATCGGTAATACATCCACTTCAGTTGAATTCCACTGAAATGGAGGATTTTTCAAACTCGGCTATTTTAGCTATAATTGTCTACACAATATAGCCTGATTTGATCTGAATTTGATTCTGATCTGGCATATTAGCAGAATCTAACATGTACCCGAAATACGGCTGCACAAAATTCCACATTTCGGGTCCAAATCTGCTATTGGGTCCATTACAACTGGGGTCTGTTGCTGCACATGGCCTAAAACCCCATAAAAATAATAAATAAATAAATAAATAAATAAACACATTTCCAACCTACCCCCCAACTCTACCTTGCCCTATAAATAAATAAACACATTTCCAACCTACCCCCCAACTCTACCTTGCCCAGGTAGGTTTGCACAAGCCACCTGGGCATTATTTATTTTTTATGGGGTCTGAGCCCATTGGGGGTATATATTTATTTTTTATGATGTCATTTTCAGAGACCCTGGGGAGAATGTTTTAATTTTAATGGGGCCATGGCAACTAGCTCTTGCCCCCAATCTATGTAATGGGGGCTGGGAGCCATTTGGGTGGCTACTTGCCCTAGACCCCATTTTATTTATTATAGACCTCAGCGGGACAATTTTTTTTTTTTAAATTTTGTGAGGAATTATTATTTTGGAAACAATCGGCATGTAATTAGCCATGATGGACAAATTGCTATTCGGGGTCACATCGGGTGATATTATGTAGCGCGCAATTCTGTGCCCCAAATCATTCTGAAATTTGGGCCAATTACTTTGGTGTATAATTTGTAGGCCCCTTAGGATCTTAATTTTAAAATTCCATTCTCAATTCACTGCAATAATCTCTTTCATGAATGAACCCTATGTAACGTCCAGCCCCTCAACCTAAAGTTCTACAGGGTCCTCCACATAAAAAAGTTAAACAACACTGCTCTAAATTGCCCATTAGAGGGATTTTTAATTTGTTGAGCACAGCCTCAGCCTGTAGTAGCCCAAATTCGGAATAAAAGTCCACAGGTGTATTTATCTACTAATGTGTGATCTTATTAACAATTTGAATTTATTTCTATAGTTTGTAGGAAAACAATCTGAACAACAAGCTGTTCTGTCAAGACCTAGTCATGGGCAGCAGAATCTAGTCATTCTAACACATGATGCCTCAATTCTATTGATTACAGCTATTAACAGCTGAGAAACCAAATGCTGTTGGTTTCATGAGATCTTTTCCAGAAAATACAGGTTCTGTCCAACATTATTAAATTAATCATTGAAATTTGGGTAGTGGAGTGACCTTACAATGGCAGCAGGTGAACGACAAACAGATGATGTTTTAGGGATTGCATGCTCACTGCTCTTGAAATCTTTTTGTTTGGAAAAAGGCCCCAACATATTTAAAAATAAGAGTGCAAATCACTTTTATTTTTAAAATCTGTTACTATTTATGCTAGTGCAGTACAATACTAGAGTAAAGTAAAATATTTCTAATTGGGCTTATTTTTGGGGAACATTTCTAAAAGTGGAGCAATCAGGAGGAGAACAATGTTGGTTTCCAGATAGAAACATAGAAACATGGAATGTGTCGGTAGATAAGAACCATTCGGCCCATCTAGTCAATTTTCTAAATACTTTTATTAGTCCCCAGTTCTCTATCTTATAGCTAGGATAGCCTTGTGCCTATCCCACGCATGCTTAAAATCTTTGACTGTGTTTACCTCTACCACTTCCGCTGGAAGGCTATTCCTTACATCCACTACACTCGCAGAAGATTTATAATGTTATTCCATAACATATCTTTATAAATAACCCCCAAACGTATTTCAAAAGACTGATATGTTGACATAACAGGGGTAAATTATAAATGTTAATTCTGTGGTGAAAAGTATTTAAAGAGGAGCAGTCAGCAGTAAAGACAGTAGCTCATTCCGCTAACAACTTACTTACAGTTGTCATCCTTGAAATTTACATGTATCAATACATTTAACACAATTTTCAGCTGACAAGTTCCACTTGACATTAAGTGGAATTAACAATTAACTTTTGGGTGTGATAAAAAGTTGCCAAGTTCAGCACCAAGTTATGATTACCAAGCAGATCCAATTAAATGGCACTTGCTCACCAATAGTAGACAAACCATAATAATACATTTACCATAATACCATACTTCGCACAGAAAAAACGACATTATTTAATAGCTCTGTCACACTTGCAAGTGGTGGTGGATAAGTACATCAGTGGGGACCTTAGGCAGCTGCTTACTTACCTAAATATAACATTAACTCTGTGCTTAAACATTATATTCAAAACGAACAAATTAAATGCATATATATACCTATGTCGATTTTAGGTAAATTTAAAAAGCACAAAAATATTTGTGTAAATGTTTGTTGTTATGGCGACAAAAGCACACAATCTATGACTGTGTTCTTGTGTCATAAACGTGGAGGCTAGAATTAATTTAACCTGATAAAAACATGAGTGGGCCATATTTTAAGGTATTTTTGCTGCTACATATAGTTATACAGATGTTACATGAAGCACGGTAGGTGTAGCAGTACATTAAATATACCATGACCAAGTTGAAGTTATTCATTGGGCTCTGCATTGCTTGTTGTAAATGGTACCCAAACAGGCAATTCAGTAGCTATACTTTTTACACTTTCATATAAGATTTTATAGTTGTTTGCTTTCTTACACATTTACCTGGTAGTTGTTCATTTCTACCACTTACACTGCAACAAAGCTCCTGCCCTATGGAATTTTAACAAGAATTAAAAACGGCACTCCTTTGACATGCAGCTAAAGAACCCATGTCACAAGACAGTACTTATACTGGTTTTATAGTTTAAAGTTGAAGGCTCTTATGATACAGTATATGCTGAGGAACACTTATCATGTCCCTGCTGAATGATATTAAAGCCAGAAATGTTTGTAAATCAAGTGACAGTGCTGTAAGATGGAGCACTGGTTCCATTAAGCCTGTCAAACTGAGGCTTCATCTGACAGAGGAGATCCCACTTGCATGGGGGCCCTCAATGAGCTGTCTGCCGTTCTTTCCCATACTCATGGTGGTTTGAGCCCAGGCTCATTGTACTGCCTGGAGCAAATTATAAAATGCTGTTCTCCCCAGCAGCTCAAACCCCCTCCAAAACCCCCCCAAAACAAGAACAATAATATATATGTTTTAAAAAGTACAGGTATATGCCCAGGAATTGATCTTTGCACTCAAATCACTCTGTGTTGAATTTGCCAGATCCTTCTTCAGAGCTAACCATGAGGCTTCCATAGAAGTTAATTGGGACTTACAATACGTACTGTCATTATTTGTAATAATAATAGAGCATGCCCACTTCTGAGTGTAAAGATGCATGCTTTACGTTCAGACTGTAGGTCCGACTGGAGTCTATTTTTGCATGCCATGTTCATGGATGAGGCAGTTCAGCTGATGATTAACTTCATATTCAGACATGACGTTCCTCTAGATGAGGTGAAGTATTTTACCTCAGAGAGCTGATTTGCAGCAACTTATGTGATCTTAAAATCAGTCCAACAGCATTATACATAGGAATAAACCATCATAATTTTAGTTTGCTTTTTGCTTTTTGCAATGTTATATCAATACACTTTGTGTATATCAGCCTAAATGTGACTTTTCACTTGCCATGCCCAATATTCAATGAAATCACCTAACAACACGCAGCTTCAGTGTGCTGTATATCCATAATTAACAATCCTCTTACAAGACATGCTCCATGTCCAGTCAGGGTATTTAAGGAATGGTGGAAGAAGATGCCATGAAAGCCTGTTCTCTTGCTTAATATAAACCATATAAACCGCCTATAAATGGCTTATTACCTACGAAAAGGTAATAATGTTCACGTGCTATAGTCAGGTAGTGAAGATCCGTGAGCTAACACATTCCTTAATTGGATTATGCACATGATTTGCATGTAATCATTACTGCCACTTTTAATGGCACAACATGGGGTGGAAATATCTAGCTGACATGTGTTTTTATATAATTTTTAAATATTGTATTTCTTATAAGACAAATTATTTTTAAAAGAAGAATCTAGTCAGACTAATTTAATTTACTAATGCATGTGCAATCAGAGTATATAACACACTGTAAAACATTATTTAGTAACTCATTACCTTATATATGCTCACGTGAACTCATTATTTTAAATGATCCATCCCAGTCCTGACTAGAGGTGAATGATATGCACAGTTAGCAGTCTGGCTTGAAAGTTTTTATGCACATTAATGTTAAATAATTAAAAATATATATGTGTTCATTACATTTGAATATCTTTATTCTAAAAATGTTTACTCAAAAATATAAGGTTTTCAGCATCTATTCACCCTCCCACTCATATTTTAACATTTGGCTTGAGTCTGAAACAATAAAAACAAAACAAAAAAAAAAGAACTTTTGGAAACAAATAATCCGAATTAATAATCGTGGGTGCGATGTGTGCATGTATATGCTGCACGTTAGGCTTTACAGAGCATACATCTGCAGTGTAATTAGAGCAGTGGTTCTCAACCTGTCAATTCAGGACACACATTTGTCCTTGGTCATTAAGTCACGACCCAAAATTTGTTTAGTTATTTCATTTCCCACACATTCTAATTTATTCCACATATCAATTTGCACAGTATTTCACAATGTATATATGCAGTGTTTAAAACTCTTAGCAAAATCTTAGCAAAATGAATAGTCCAATGATCACAGTGCAAGTTAAAATGAAACTGCTATTAAGATAAAAACCCAATAAAATTAAAAGTGATTAAAACATATGAGAATAATTAGAAATAATGGGAAAGCTGGGGTTGCTTTTTTGCTCGTGATAAGTGTCTCAAAGTATGTGGTGATGGTAGACAAAGCAAATCTGAGGACGTGTTAAATGTCCATTAAGTTCCTATATTTTGTCTTTAGATGGACCAGAGCTAAGAAGCCACTCTCACAAAGATAGGCACATTAAACACTTACTGCCGTGCATCTGCCACACCAGTGATGGCAAAGGTTTTTGATCCCAAGTGCCTGTTTCAGAAAACCATGGTAATAATCTCAAAGTGCCATTTTACCCCACATTCTAGTTCCCTTCTGCCATTTTCATTGCTCACTCTTTTTATTTCAATTGCCTTTCTGCCTGTTTTAAATAATTTTCCTTCCATTTCTCAAACACAGTTGCCCTGTTTGCTGCCCTTCGTTCAATAAAAGATGATGGTACTCTGTAGTCAGATGCAGAGTGCCACCTCAGGCTGCACAAAAATGCTATAGGTTTGCCATCACTTTGCTACACCTAGCCCAAACTTCACTTGACAAATCTCAGGCGTATTTTCAATTTGTATCCCTAAAGTAAATGGTGAAGTCTCTGTTGTGTCTTAATCCTAGGGGTGTTACTGGAAGATACAGTGAGGGAAACATTTTTTTTATCCCCTGCTGATTTTGAACATTTCCCTTACTGACCAAGAAATTATCAGTCTATAATTTTAATGGTAGGCGTATTTTAACACTGAGAGACAGAATAACCAAAAAAATAAAATAAAAATCCAAATAAACGAATGTCAAAAAAGTTATAAATTGATTTTCATGTCATTTCATGTCAGAAATAAGTATTTGATCCCGGATCAGTCAGCAAGATTTCCCAGGTGTCTTTTATACAGGTAACGAGCTGAGATCAGGAGTGCTCCTAATCTCAGCTCGTTACCTCAATAAAAGACACCTGTCCACAGAAGCAATCAGTCAGATTCCAAACTCTCCACCATGGCCAAGACCAAAGAGCTGTCCAAGGATATCAGGGTCAAGATTGTAGACCTACACAAGGCTGGAATGGGCTACAAGACCTTCGCCAAGCAGCTTGGTGAGAAGGTGACAACAGTTGGTGCGATTATTTGCAAATGGATGAAACACAAAATAACTGTTTCCTTCTGGACACGTTAATGATATATTCTGTGTGTCCTTCAACCAAATGGTTGAACATAAATTTACTTGCATGGAATCAGATGTAGGAAGAGTTGAGGTAATATCTTTTCAGGTTACTAACAAGAAAACAGTAGCAATTCATAAAGTGTGGTTGAGAGGGATGGATACTTAGGGTATAAGTAATAAAACAGTGTTTTTTTTGTCTTGTTGTTTGGAGTAGGCCTTTAAACTGTTGTAGTATTCATTTGTACATTAATTTTAGGGTGGAAGCTAGTTGACGTAATTTTAGGAGGCAGAATTTTGTTGATCTGTGTTGGAAAACAGAATTAATTAATTGTCTTCATTTAATTGTGTCTACTACATAAAAGGTAATTCATAGTAATGTGTGGAAGCTAATTGGTCCCTATTTTGTTGCATAAAGTCTATTTACTGTGTGTTATATCTGCTAACATAAGGATTAGTAAGGATTCAATAAATAGACTAAAAACTCAAAACATATCACACAGAAGCATAATTCTGAAGCAAGAATTGCTATGAATGATTTTAAAGCCAACTGAATAGGCAGCATCATTGAAGGACCACTTCAAGTCCCCCACCCGTAATAAAATAATGCATATATGTTAAAGCTAATAATTTGAATAACAACATGCATTCATCAGTTTAATTTAAATAACTTTTAGTTTCTGAAATATTTACCATGCTTTTAGCTTAACACACTGTCTCCTTCATCTGAAAACGAAACACCCCTAGCATCACTTCGGAGCCAATAAGACATGTCCACAGCACGTATGTGCAATGCCAGCATGACCAGGGCCGGCCTTAAGTGTTCCGGCGCCCTGTGCGGGCTTCCCCCGTGGTTCCCCCCCCGTCTCTTTCGCCCCCCCATGTTTGTGTCTCTCTCCCTTCCCATGTTTGTCCCTTACCTCTTCCTTGCCATGTCTGTCTCTCTCCCCCTGTTCTGTCTCTTTCCCCCCGTCCCCTGTTCTGTCTCTCTCCCCCCGTCCCCTGTTCTGTCTCTCTCCCCCCCGTCCCCTGTTCTGTCTCTCTCCCCCCCGTCCCCTGTTCTGTCTCTCTCTCCCCCCCGTCCCCTGTTCTGTCTCTCTCTCCCCCCCGTCCCCTGTTCTGTCTCTCTCTCCCCCCCGTCCCCTGTTCTGTCTCTCTCCCCCCCCGTCCCCTGTTCTGTCTCTCTCCCCCCCCGTCCCCTGTTCTGTCTCTCTCCCCCCCCGTCCCCTGTTCTGTCTCTCTCCCCCCCCGTCCCCTGTTCTGTCTCTCTCCCCCCCCGTCCCCTGTTCTGTCTCTCTCCCCCCCCGTCCCCTGTTCTGTCTCTCTCCCCCCCGTCCCCTGTTCTGTCTCTCCCCCCCCCCGTCCCCTGTTCTGTCTCTCTCCCCCCCGTCCCCTGTTCTGTCTCTCTCTCTCCCCCAGTTCTGTCTCTACCCCCTGCCCATTTTCTGTCTGTCTCTCTCCCACCCCTCCCCTGTTCTGTCTCTCCCCCCTCCCCCTGTTCTCTCTCTCCCCCCTCTCCCTGTTCCAGGGCCGTCTTTAACGCGGGGCAAACGGGGCAGCTGCCCTGGGCCCATTTACTCCTGGGGGGCCCCAAGGCAGCTGTCCCGTGGACCCCCAGCCCCTGCTGCCGCGTTCACAGCGCATTGCGCTTGTGAACGCTTTTTTCCGGCAAGCCGCATCCGATGGATGCGACGTCCGAAAAAAAAACAAAAAAAAAACTGACGCCGGATGTGACGTCGCGTCACATCCGGTTTCTGTTTCCCTCCTCCGTGCAAGAGGGAAGACTGCACGGAGGAGACATCCGGCGGGGGACACGGAGCAGCTTCATGTAAGTACGGGGGGGGGGGGGGGGGCTGGCTGACACAATATTCCTGGTATCTGACTGGCACTATATTACTGGGTATCTGATTGGCACAATATTACTGGGCATCTGATTGGCACTATATTACTGGGTATCTGATTGGCACTATATTACTGGGTATCTGACTGGCACTATATTACTTGGCATCTGATTGGCACTATATTACTGGGTATCTGATTGGCACTATATTACTTGGCATCTGATTGGCACTATATTACTGGGCATATGATTGGCACTATATTACTGGGTATCTGATTGGCACTATATTACTGGGTATCTGACTGGCACTATATTGGCATCTGATTGGCACTATATTACTGGGCATCTGATTGGCACTATATTACTTGGTATCTGATTGGCACTATATTACTGGGCATCTGATTGGCACTATATTACTGGGTATCTGACTGGCACTATATTACTGGGTATCTGACTGGCACAATATTACTGGGCTCTGGCTGGCACAATATTACTGGGCTCTGGCTGGCACAATATTACTGGGCTCTGACTGGCACAATACTGGGCTCTGGCTGGCACAATATTACAGGCATCTGACTGGCATAATATTACAGGCATCTGACTGGCACAATATTACAGGCATCTGACTGGCACAATATTCCTGGCCTCTGACTGCACACTATTACAGGCATCTGACTGGCATAATATTACAGGCATCTGACTGGCACAATATTATTGGTATCTGACTGGCACAATATTATTGGTATCTGACTGGCACAATATTATTGGTATCTGACTGGCACATTATTACTGGGCTCTGACTGGCACAATATTGCAGGCATCTGACTGGCACAATATTGCAGGCATCTGACTGGCACAATATTACTAGGCTCTGACTGGCACAATATTACTGGGCTCTGACTGGCACAATATTACTGGCATCCGAAAGTTACAATATTACTGGCATCTGAATGGCACAACAATTATGGCATGTGTGTGTGTGTGTGGGGGGGGGTAACATTGCGATGGATGGCGGGATTGCATGCAGGGGAGGGGGCAGGGTCCAGGGGGCCCAAGCAAATGCTTGCCCAGGGTCCAATCACTATTATAGACGGCCCTGCCCTGTTCTGTCTGTCTCTCTCTCCCCTCCCCCTGTTCTGTCTGTCTCTCTCCCCCCTCCCCCTGTTCTCTCTCTCCCCCCTCTCCCTGTTCTGTCGGTCTCTCTCTCCCCTCCCCCTGTTCTGTCTGTCTCTCTCCCCCCTCCCCCTGTTCTCTCTCTCCCCCCTTCACCTGTTCTCTCTCTCCCCCCTCCCCCTGTTCTGTCTGTCTATCTCCACCCTAACCCCTGTTCTGTCTCTCCCCCCTAACCCCTGGTCTGTCTCTCTCCCCTCCCCCTGTTCTGTCTGTCTCTCTCCCCCTCCCTTACCTTTGCCTGAAAAGGTGGATCCAGGGAGGGGGCGGAGCTAAACGGCACAGCGGTGTAGCTCCGCCCCCACCCCGGGAAGCAGAGCAGAGTCTGCTTCACGGGGAGCCATGGGCAGCAAGAGAAGGTGCTGCTCGGGCTCCCCATGCTTAATGCAGGCATGGGGAGCCGAGCAGCACTATCTCATGCTGCCCGGGGCTCCCCGTGAAGCAGACTCTGCTCTGCTTCCCGGGGTGGGGGCGGAGCTACACCTCTCAGCAGTTTAGCTCCGCCCCCTCCCCGGACCAAGCAGAGAATGCCGAGCAGAGGGCTGGTGAGGGGGGATCTTTTGATCTCCCCCAGCCAGTGACTCTACCGGCTTTTTTTTTTTTTTTGACTTTTTTTTTCTATCTACCGGCCGGCCGGGCGGGCGGGCGCCCCCTGGGGTGTTGCTCCCTGTGCGCTCGCACAGGTTGCGCACCCCTAAGGCCGGCCCTGAGCATGACACACATGCACATTAGGACAATCTGTGCCTATGGTATTTGTGATAACATCTTCATGCATGCCCAATGACTCCTTTATTATCTTCAGTGAGTGAACCACTCCCTAAGCACAATTCTAGGTGTTTATATAAATGCTCAGTTCTGCAAAAAGGTGGAGCATGAGCTTAATAAACAGAAATAAAAAATATTGTTGCATGCTGCATGAAGAGTGCCCTTTTTATGCAGCATACTCCATATGTTACAAGACTGTATAGTGTGCGCCATAGTTAAAGGACCTGTGCAACAATAGTTTCCATAAGCTTTGGCTATTCAATTAACACTGCAAGATGTTGAAACCTGTTCCAGTGTATCCTCCTGATTAGCTCTGTCTAGTGGTTTGGAGAAGGCATAATGAACTCTATAAGAGACTGCACTCTCACAGATATCTCTAGTTTGAGTAGTGATTTGAGCAACAGATTTAATTAATTAATGATTTATCTCTTTATATAGCATAGTTTGACCTGACTTAGTATGTAGAATATACTGCTCCTTTAAGTGACTAATGCTATCTAGGCAACAGAGCCTCATTATGTTCCTGCTTTTATTGAGTTTCACCAGTACTGGTTGCCATCCAAATCCAGTATTTTTCTTTTAAAATGGAATCTCTGTCTGGAAACAAACATGTCCTTTTCTTTCTCCCTGATGGATCCCCATGGTTTCCGTGCTTTGTCACTTGCAGACCGTGCGGAAATTCATTGTAGGATTTGCAGAGATAGGCAGAACACTTTCTGCTTTCTTCTATTCCACATCACCATGGTACTTGTATGCATGACAGTTACTGTGGCATAGCACTGGATGTTAAATTCATATATACTACCACATTATCTGGCCTTAGGAGGACCATATATATCACAGCCTACATGAGAAATATAACGGAACCAAAAAATGATAAACTCTTTACTTGAGAAATATAATGCAACCAAAACGTGTTAAACTCTTTACAGGAAGTAATACCCCAGACGTTGATCATGATTTACTGCATTGCTATACAACTCAGGCCGGATGAGACTCTCAAGAGTTTTCTGTGCAGCACATACCATTCCTGAAAAGCCAATGTATTCTATTGGCTAAAATCATTTATAAAAAGATTCCAGTTAGTCAACCTAAACTTATACATTCTATGAGGGGCATGTACAAAAAAACCCGCAAATATATTTTATGTGCGCTTTGATCCTATTGCAATGTACTAAACATTTGCATTGCTTCACAATAGTTGTTACATTTCTATCACTCTCTTCTTAATGACCCATAAGTAGCGATTAGATATTGTACTGTGAAACAAGGTGATACAAATGGATGGAATGTGCAAAGGGACAATAAAACGTTTTGCAGACCTCTTAAACAATGTACATTTAGTGATCGTAAACTTAACTTTAAAGATAGAGAAAAAATAACAAAATAATCACTTGTCATGAAAGCGTTCCATTTAAGTTTCATGGGTAAAACGTAGTCCTATAAACATATGAAACGAGATTACAACAGTAGTATGAACATAAAATGAATATTTGTGAAAGGTTAATTTTTAATTTTGTACTTTGTACGGTTGGTTTTATGGAAATTGAATCAGCCTTGGCAAATCAAGTGCTTGGTTTCCCCCTCTTTTAGCATTTAAGGAGAGTGGACATTTGGGTACGTCCAATAAATAAATAGAATCATTTTAGTTGCCTTTGTTGTACAGTCACTGACATTAAAAGTGCCATTAAACTTTAAAAATAAGGTTTGCCTCTTTAATAGAAGCATTATTTTTAAATTGAACTTAGTATGGAGGGTGTAATTGCTTGTCTTTTACAACACCCCGAAATCCGTACACATCGATCAATATGAAGCATATAAGCTGATCTCTTGGTCAGTTGTCAATAACTATTCCCACATGGAGATACTTGGTTTTAGGCTCAATCGTTTTGGAGGATACTAACTTGTTCCCCTCTAATGATATAAACTAAAATTAAGGGTCTGTTACTGCAGTGAGTAAAAATTCCCTTTTCTGCTGACAACGTCTGCATATGCCTGCAGCTGAGCAGCTTAGGTTGCTTAGGAAGAAAAGTCATGTACAAAGTACCTGCCACTTCTCCCTCTGAGTATAAAAGTTACTTCTGCTTCTATTAAAGGAGCAAAGGTTAATTATAAAGTATAGTAGTTCTTAAAGAGTATAATAAAATATAAGCACGTTCTCAGTGACTACCAACTTGTAATACAAGTCTATTAAATATCAAGGCCTAGATCACATGGCCACTTGGGCTATTTTAAATCACTTGTTGTTTGTCATTCAGTTCCTTGAACACTAAAAATCCTTAAAGTATTGTTTACATTTTTTACATATAGACCAAATCTCTTTACATACTGCATTCAGATATGGTACCCTCTATAGACATGAGAATGCACACTTAACATTAACAGCTCTTAATGTCACAAAATGATTATACTTCAATATATTTATGGAACGTTTCCAATGCCAATTTTCCATTTCACAGACACATCTAAGTCAACTGTGGTACCTCATCATACTTACCTCGTTTGATAACTATTAAGAATGTGGAAGTATCATTTAAAAATATTGATTAAAAAAAAAACATATTTCTTACTTCTTAAAATGTTACTAAATAATCAGCGCTAAAACAAATGATGTACCCTTTTGACAAATGTAAAGACTCAACACATCTTTGTGTTAGTTTAAAAAAAAAAAAAAAAAAAATATAAATATGTATTTATTACATACACCATTAAATTGGTGTATTGAGCTCCACTTATTAAGTTTAACTTCATATGCATTGTACTTACAGAAATAATCACTATATATATATATATATATATATATATATATATATATATATATATCCTTTTCATTTTAATATTTTTCCTAACCATGAAAAATACTGAAATTTGAAAACCCCCAGATGAAAAAAGTCAATAATTGTTTTTCTCATTAAATGTACAGTATTTGACCCCTCGTTGTTTTTCAGGATCACTGATGCCTGACTTAATATATTCCATCTCAGTCTTCATGTAAAAAGTAGACTGTCTTCTGTTAAACATTGCCACATTGGTAATAAGTCCTTAAACCTGCAGACCAATGAAAATGGATGGTTTTTAGATGGGAGGGTGGAGAGTTTGTGGAGGGATGCTCCTTACTTTTGGCCAAGACAGTTTGGTTGGAACTGGTTTACTGCCATATAAATAATAAGGTTGCCAACTCTAGCTTATTAGAGTGTCAAAGGACCTTGGAAGTACATGATTATGTATTTAGAACATTCTCTGCTATCATCATAGCACTTTTTTATAGGACCAGTGTGTTGTTAAATGTTCATCTTTAAAGCTTTGTTGATAACCTTTGTTTTCAGCAAGTGGAATACAGTCACAGTCCTAGAAAACTCACTTGTGTAGTTAGAGGGACAGGGGAAAGCAGGGAAAGATGTCCACTGAAAACGTTAATCTGGAGAACAAACTGAATGCTGTCAGGGACACACAGAGGGCTTTCAGCCGTACTTCGGTTATAATCAGTCAAGCTGTTAACCGCAGTATTTTCACCTCTACAGTCTCCCCGGCCGCAGAACGCATCCGCTTTATCTTGGGCGAGGAAGATGACAGTCCAGCTCCACCTCAGCTCTTCACTGAGCTGGATGAACTTCTGTCAGTGGATGGTCAAGAAATGGAATGGAAGGAGACAGCCAGGTGAGACCTTTCACTATGGTTCAATAATACATTTCAATATTGGTTATCTATGTAGGTATTTTAACCTTACTATTAGTCCCAGATAGCTGAAGGTCTTATTGTGATGTTCCTAATATTATGTCTACCTCTTAAATATTTTAGAAGGCACTCAAGTAATCACAACTATTGCTTTTTGGACCAGTCCTGCATGGTTATCAATAAATTAGCCAATATGTTAGCATTACAATGCTTTGTAGACCATGATTTTATTGTATGTAGTGATCATATTGGCACATGGCTTTACCTGGAGCTCTAATGCTGCTGGAGACAAGTGACAGTTCTGTATAGTCTTTCCATGGTCACAGATAAAGGAAATCACTAAAAAGGCAATACTGGGTTAGAAAATAAATCTCAATACAAAAGTATCGACTTAAACATTATCCCCAAAACCTTGTCCACAACACTCTTTCCCAATATTATCATCTACCTCTCATCTACCTCTCGATATGTCTAACATCTAACAACTTTTATCCACCTGCAACTGTTTCTGATTCTCAGCATGTTCAAATGCCAGTTTTATTTCTAGTTTACGTGGAGTTTCTTAAATTCGTTCAGAATATAGAAGTTTGTAAGTCAGCAACAACAAAAAATGTATTGGTTATGTTTGTAAGATTGAAACACAGCTTATATAGTAATAAGTTATAAGAGCATTGTATGTCCCCAACCTCCTCTCCCTCTCTCTGGTACTCATAAGATTAACACTTGGTAAGCAAGACACTCTTTCAGTGCTTAGTAAGCCTTTTCTGTTAAACAGTAAAGAGCAGTTTTGCTCATTTAATTACTGGTCACATTTTACACTTAACTTTAACGAATGCTGGGCGCATTACATACAGGGGCACAGATTCTGCCTGCTCAGGAGCCAGGGTGACTTGTGATTAAAAGACAAAGGTCATAGCTGAGGCTATGGATTAATGTTGCATGTCAAACTTGAATCTACATTTTAATTTTGTAGTTCTTATTTTGTTTGTTTATTCAGCACTTTCAGAGCAATTCAGAGTAATGTATTTCCATTCCACTTGGAATAAATAAGTGCGCAATACAACTACATCACCATTTTTTGTAGCTTATTAAATGGAATTTGTCAAGATAATTGACTAAATGTACAATATATTCAAGATAAAACAATGTAAGTGCCAGGATCTGGAATTCCTTGATGGGCAGACACATTGTCTCTATTAGTACCTACTTATTAAAGTCATAAAGAGTCAAGACAAATCAGTTCAAACAGTAAAGTATAGCAGTGACATCACAACCAGATATACTGGATGTTTAGGGGTTTAGGATAAGTGCCTTATTGATAATTAAATGTCCCACTCTTTCAAACTAACTCAGTGTCTGCAACTCATGTCAACAACCCTTACTTCACCTAAGCCCCTTTTTTACCCAACCGCTCACCCAATCACTGCCTTATTATGTGGCAACAACATCCTTACCAGCACTTTTCATCTCAGAATCACATCACCCCAACCTTCTTTCACCACCCTCACATCTTCACCACATCTCTGCACTGTCCTCTTCTCTACTCTGATTTCTAACCTTCTTCACTCTTCTTTACTGCTTTTGTTCCCTGATTTTTATATCACCTTCTCTGTTCTCAGTCACCACATGCTATTGTGCTGCTGCCATCCCCTCGCATTGCAGGTGCTGTCTTAATATGCATTGTGCTGTGACTCCGTATTATCTTCGTTTCTTCTCTGTAGCCAGCTGGGCCCCACCATAACATGCAGAGACAACTGCACACTACCAGGTATGGTAGTGTAATATTAGTGCATTGTCACAGCTGGTCACATGATGATGAGTGCAGTGAGAGAGAACATGCCCTTACACCACTGCTATTGGGCAGAACAGGAAGCCGCTCTGGACTCCTTTAAAATTTTAGGCATAAGAAAGTTACCCTTTTTCCTCTGTGTTAAATTTGAGTTTTGCCACAGCGGTTACCTGACTGTAACTGGATGTATGCGTTGTAGGATGGCTTAAAGAAGACTGGGATGATTTTTTTTTTTAACAGGTGGTTTCAATGGTTTCAATTCCACAAACAAAAACCTGTATTTTTGTAAGCTGCGTTTAAGTTCCTATATGACAAGACAATATTTAAGGGAAAACATATATAATTTCTGTTAATCAGATAGATTAGGCTTCTTTGCAATAC
Source organism: Pelodytes ibericus (assembly GCA_036172795.1). Taxonomy (NCBI): domain Eukaryota; kingdom Metazoa; phylum Chordata; class Amphibia; order Anura; family Pelodytidae; genus Pelodytes; species Pelodytes ibericus. The sequence goes on from CM069863.1 coordinate 88,256,035, forward strand.
TTTGTATGGCCATTTACTCAGCTAGTGGTTAATGAGTCTAAAAGTATCTTACCATATTATTATCACTTAACTAACGTATTTACAAAGTTTAATGCAACTTTAGTAGTATACCCACCAGAGAGGTAGGTTGGGCTTGGTAAATAGCTATAATTGTATGCACTCTTTTTCCATAAAATAATAAAATATCTACTTTGCACTGTAATTACAGTTATCATATCAGAACACTTAACAATAAAATAATATGCTTAACATTCTTAACGCTCAACATTCTTATCTCCATGTACACGTATAAAAATTAATGCTAATAAGCTCTTCTGCTATATACAGTTTGTCAAGAAGTAAGCATAAATAAGCAAATGAACTGTAAGTCACCATTTTGAATAATTGCTATGTTTTGCACATGCTCAAATGATTTTGGTTTTGTCAGTTCAACCTCAGTATGCATTGATGTCGGTTCTTTGTACGTTTACCTGTGATGAGTCCTCATTAACTTGTGAGAAAAGTAACTTTGTTTGCATTGAATTTGCATTGACTATTGCGTTTCAAAACAGGATAACATTAGTGAATGCAGAAATCTGAATACATTAGCAATAAAGGGTTAATTGAACACATAAATAGCACAAATAACAGTTATTTTTATTTGCTGGATTTAAAAAACACTTGTAGCCAAACATTTATAAAACAGTTTTTTTTTTCTCAGCAGTTTTGATTGACTCTTAAATTGCATACAATTGAGTACTATACTTTATATGTTAAAGACCAATGCACCCCGTGCAATTGGATTGGGAGTATATCATGTTGGTACAATCTTGTACACTAAAAATGATTAACAAATAAATAAATACAAACATAAATTACCTTGAGTTTCTTCAAGGACATGAACTCGCACATTCCCCCCCCCCCTTTTTTTTCTTTTTTCATTTCCTCTGCTATATTTCAAGTGAGTCTCTCCATCAAGTTGTTCTCATGACGATGCCAGCAGTGGCATACTGTGTCTAGAAAACCTCTTCTTGGGACACTGTTTTGCTCTTTGAAACAGTGTGTGACCAATCTCTGCATAGCTCTACAACTGAAGATTATCCCACCCCTCATAATACCACACGTAGTACCAGCTCCAGATTGGCAATATGTTAGAGAAGCTTGGAAGGTGCATTTAAATGGAGAGGACACTTTATCCCAACAAAGGTTCTGATTTTGGATCACTTGCCAACTTAATTCCTGTAGAATCAAAGCCATGAGTGCTAGGCTAAAGCTTTCAAACTTTCCCCCATTGTGCCTCAGTCAAGAGTACTTAATATGCACCGATGACTTGTTCCCCAGTGTGTCTTGGCTGAGATGCTTAGTAGAAACAGTGGAAGCCTGAGACATCCCAGTGCCTTTGTTTCTGCAAAGGATACTTTTAAATATCTAACCAGCTTCTCCACGGTAACCTGCTGTCTACATCTCTAAACCTAGAAAATTCAGCCTTAAAATGTACTTCATTCAAGCATGTTTTCACTTTGTATGCAGAACATCACAAGATGGTTGTCTTGTCTACAGAAATAGCAGGAGAAAAACATGGAGAATCCCACAGCTGGACAATGGTGCAACTTTGTGCTCCCAATATTTCTTATTTCTAAACACGTATATCTGCTGTTTATATGCCAGTCTAAAAGTGTATTTTCTATTATATGACAGGTTTATCAGTACCCTAATTACAGGGAAAACTAACACATGTTAGCGGGGTAATGGTATATGGTAACTAACCAATTTAAACATTAGAGAAGACAGCCTGCAAAGAGACTGCAGCTATAGAGATAGAAAATCCCATTCATTTTGAAACAACAGTCTGCTGAGCAGCTTCAGCAATGGTTTTTAATTCTCGCCAGGTAGTCAAGATTTAGCTGGTTATATAGTTACCACAGCTGGAGGAATCCACATTATCCTTTACTCTGAAAAGATCTAAATACTTGTTATTGTAAATAATTGGGGGGGGGGGGGGGGGAAGAAGAGAGACAGCTTTGGGGGGAGGGGGGAGAAGAGAGCCAGCTTTTGGGGGAGGGAGGGAGGAGAAGAGAGCCAGATTTGGGGGGAGGGAGGGAGGAGAAGAGAGCCAGCTTTGGGGGGATGGAAGGGGGGTGGAGAAGAAAGACAGCTTTGGGGAGAGGGGGAGGGAGGAGGGAGAAGAGAGCCAGCTTTTGGGGGGAGGGAGGGGGGAGAGAGCCAGTGTTGGAGCGGTGGGAGAGAGGGGGTAGAGCCAGAATTGGACAAGTCAGGGGGAAGGAGGGGTGGAGAGGCATCATTAGGCAAGTCTGGGAGGTAGGGGCAGCATTTGCACATAATAGCAAATAAAGACAAGAAATGCATTTTTTTATGTCATCATGTGAATATATACAAGTTAAACTTCTTCCTATAGGGTAGTCTTATATTCAGGCTTTTAGTTTTTTTCCTGAAAGAATATCCAAAGTTTGGGGGGTCGTCTTATAATCAGGGTCTTATATTCGAGCAAATACGGTACATAACAAAGTAGTAATTAATAGCAAAGCAAACTCATGCCAACCCTCCTCTCCAAAACAAGTACATAATAGTATCAAACCCAAATGTTTGCTATCACCGAATGCATAGGATATGCTTATCTATTCCAATGTTAAATACCCATATGATGCTGCTACTTCTGCTACTATAGACCTTGATTAAAGTGACTGACATAAGCAGTCAAATCTACAATAAGAACAGTGGCGTCCCGAGGGGGGGGCGGGGGGGGCGGCCCGCCCCGGGTGCCACTGACTAGGGGGGTGCCACCGGTGCTGCCGGCCCCCCCCCCCCCCCCCCCCGCTGCTTACCTTTTTTTTTCAGGCGGCCGAATCCTCTGGGATGGGGGAAGCAGTGGCACAATATTACTGGCCATCTGACTGGCACTATATTACTGGGCTCTGGCTGGCACTATATTACTGGGCTCTGGCTGGCACAATATTACAGGCATCTGACTGGCACTATATTACTGGGCATCTGACTGGCACTATATTACTGGGCTCTGGCTGGCACTATATTACTGGGCTCTGGCTGGCACAATATTACAGGCATCTGGCTGGCACAATATTACTGACATCTGACTGGCACAATATAACTGGGCTCTGGCTGGCACTATATTACGGGCTCTGGCTGCCACAATATTACAGGCATCTGGCTGGCACTATATTACTGGGCTCTGGCTGGCACAATATTACAGGCATCTGGCTGGCACTATATTACTGGGCTCTGGCTGGCACTATATTACTGGGCTCTGGCTGGCACTATATTACAGGCATCTGGATGGCACTATATTACTGGGCTCTGGCTGGCACTATATTACTGGGCTCTGGCTGGCACTATATTACAGGCATCTGGCTGGCACTATATTACTGGGCTCTGGCTGGCACTATATTACTGGGCTCTGGCTGGCACTATATTACTGGGCTCTGGCTGGCACAATATTACAGGCATCTGGCTGGCACAATATTACTGACATCTGACTGGCACAATATAACTGGGCTCTGGCTGGCACAATATTACAGGCATCTGGCTGGCACTATATTACTGGGCTCTGGCTGGCACAATATTACAGGCATCTGGCTGGCACTATATTACTGGGCTCTGGCTGGCACTATATTACTGGGCTCTGGTTGGCACTATATTACAGGCATCTGGCTGGCACTATATTACTGGGCTCTGGCTGGCACTATATTCCTGGGCACTGACTGGCACACTATTACTGGGCACTGACTGGCACACTATTACTGGGCTCTGATTGGCACTATATTACTGGGCTCTGACTAGCACAATAATACTGGCTCTAACTGGCACAATATTCCTGGTATCTGACTGGCACAATATTACTGGGATTTGAGTGGCACACTATTACTGGGCTCTGACTGGCACATTACTGGGCTCTGAGTGGCACACTATTACTGGGCTCTGAGTGGCACACTATTACTGGGCTCTGAGTGGCACACTATTACTGGGCTCTGACTGGCACACTATTACTGGGCTCTGAGTGGCACACTATTACTGGGCTCTGACTGGCACATTATTCCTGGTATCTATAATTGTACAATTTTCAAACAATGAAAAAATTGTGGGTGTTTTCTTGCATTTTTATTATGGGGGGGGGGGGGGGGGGTCCGGATCCCCCTCTCTAACAGCAGGGGATGTCTATGCGACTTCTATGATGAAGCCTAGTCCTTCCGGCTTCGTCATAAAACTCCCTGCAGTCGTGCCGGGCGGCAGCAGGAGGGATCTGCGCTCATCGCGCAGACATCCTCTGCTGCCCTGCTAGCCACCAGGGAGAATCGGGCAGCCGGGCGATATGTGCAGACATCCTCCATGCTGCCCGACACTTCCGTCTATTATGACGGACCAGCTGTCCATCATAATAGACGGAGGTGTCGGGCAGCATGGAGGATGTCTGCACGTATCGTGCAGACATCCCCCGGCTGCCCCCACTAGCCAACAGGGACCAATAAACAGGTGAGGAGGAGGGAGGGAGGGGGGACAGAGTAACAAGGGGGAGGGGGGGCAGAGAAACGAGGGGGTGGGAGAGCAAAAACGGCAGGGAGGGGGGAAGAGACAGAGACAAGGGGAGCGAGGGAGGCAGAGAGAAACAAAGGGGGGAAGAGACAGAGACAAAGGGAGCGAGGGGGAGACAAAGGGAGGGGGAGAGAGAGACAACACTAAGGGGGGGAGAGACAGAAAGCTGGGGCAAGGGAAAGAGAGAGGCAGCATTGGCACATAAAAGGAAATAAAAACAAGAAATGCATTTTTTTATATCAACATTTTTTATTAACAAAGCAATTTACATGTGAATAAATACAAGTTGAACTTTTTTCCTATTGGGTAGTCTTATATTCAGGCTTTTAGTTTTTTCCTAATGGAATATCCAAAGTTTGGGGGGTCGTCTTATAATCAGGGTCGTCTTATAATCGAGCAAATACGCTACTACTTTTCAACAAAATTGAACACATTTATATTTTTATTGATTTATTTAAACACATTATCTACACATACATTTATTTTACTGATAAGAGTAGACTGTGGAATGAACAGATATTTTTTTTTACTTAGCATTATTTTATATTGAATCCATCTTGTAAATTAACAGACCTTTCTGGTCACTGGAACATTTTAGGAGTGTCTACTCCTGTACCTTACTTTTTGTTTAAATTGTGATTTCGAAGAAATAAATTATTGTATTCTTTGGATTTATTTGTATACTTTTGGGAGATTGTCAATTTTGTATTTAGTTTTATATTCCTAGAACAAAAAGTTTCAAATTGTATCCTTTAAAAATAAAGGGAACACTTAAACAACACAATGTAACTACAAGTCAATCACAAGTCTGTGAAATCAAACTGTCCACTTAGGAAGCAACACTGATTGACAATCAATGTTGTGCAAATGGGATAGACAACAGGTGGAAATTATAGGCAATTAGCAAGACACCCCCAATAAAGGAGTGGTTCTGCAGGTGGTGACCACAGACCACTTCTCAGTTCCTATGCTTTCTGGCTGATGTTTTGGTCACTTTTGAATGCTGGCGGTGCTTTCACTCTAGTGGTAGCATGAGACGGAGTCTACAACCCACACAAGTGGCTCAGGTAGTGCAGCTCATCCAGGATGGCACAGCAATGCGAGGTGTGGCAAGAAGGTTTGCTGTGTCTGTCAGCGTAGTGTCCAGAGCATGGAGGCGCTACCAGGATACATGCCAGTACATCAAGAGACGTGGAGGAGGCCGTAGGAGGGCAACAACCCAGCAGCAGGACCGCTACCTCCGCTTTTGTGCAAGGAGGAACAGGAAGAGCACTGCCAGAGCCCTGAAAAATGACCTCCAGCAGGCCACAAATGAGCATGTGTCTGCTCAAACGGTCATAAACAGACTCCATGAGGGTGGTATGAGGACCCGACGTCCACAGGTAAGGGTTGTGCTTACAGCCCAATACCGTGCAGGACGTTTGGCATTTGCCAGAGAACACCAAGATTGGCAAATTCGCCACTGGCGCCCTGTGCTCTTCACAGATGATAGCAGGTTCACACTGAGCACATGTGACAGACGTGACAGTGTCTGGAGACGCTGTGGAGAACATTCTGCTGCCTGCAACATCCTCCAGCATGAGCGGTTTAGCAGTGGGTCAGTAATGGTATGGGGTGGCATTTCTTTGGAGGGCCGCACAGCCCTCCATGTGCTCGCCAGAGGTAGCATGACTGCCATTACGTACCGAGATGAGATCCTCAGACCCCTTGTGAGACCATATTCTGGTGCGGTTGGCCCTGGGTTCCTCCTAATGCAAGACAATGCTAGACCTCATGTGGCTGGAGTGTGTCAGCAGTTCCTGCAAGATGAAGGCATTGATGCTATGGACTGGCCCGCCCGTTCCCCAGACCTGAATCCAATTGAGCACATCTGGGACATCATGTCTCGCTCCACCCACCAACGTCACATTGCACCACAGACTGTCCAATAGTTGGCAGATGCTTTAGTCCAGGTCTGGGAGGAGATCCCTCAGGAGACCATCCGCGACCTCATCAGGAGCATGCCCAGGCGTTGTAGGGAGGTCATACAGGCACGTGGAAGCCACACACACTACTGAGCCTCATTTTGACTTGTTTTAAGGACATTACATCAAAGTTGGATCAGCCTGTAGTGTGTTTTTCCACTTTAATTTTCTAGAAACATAGAAACATAGAATGTGCCGGCAGATAAGAACCATTCGGTCCATCTAGTCTGCCCAATTTTTCTGAATACTTTTATTAGTCCCCCGTTCTCAGTCTTATACCTAGGATATCCTTGTGTCTATCCCACGCATGCTTAAAATCCTTGACTGTGTTTACCTCTACCACTTCTGCTGGAAGACTATTCCATACATCCACTACCCTCTCAGTAAAGTAATACTTCCTGATATTACTTTTAAATCGTTGCCCCTATAAATTAAGGCTATGTCCTCTAGTTGTGGTAGTTTTTTCTTCTTTTAAATATACTCTCTTCCTTTACTGTGTTGATTCCCTTTATGTATTTAAATGTTTCTATCATATCCCCCATGTTACGTCTTTCCTCCAAGCTATACATGTTAAGATGCTTTAACCTTTCCTGGTAAGTTTTATCCTTCAACCCATGTACCAGTTTAGTAGCCCTTCTCTGAACTCTCTCCAAAGTATCAATATCCGTCTGGAGATACGGTCTCCAGTACTGCGTACAATACTCCAAGTGAGGTCTCACCAGTGCTCTGTACAATGGCATGAGCACTTCCCTCTTTCTACTGCTAATACCTCTCCCTATGCAACCAAGCATTCTGCTAGCATTTCCTGCTGCTCTATTGCATTGCCTACCTACCTTCAAGTCCTCTGAAATTATTACTTCTAAATCCCTTTCCTCAGATGTTGAGGTTAGGACTGTACCAAATAGTCTATATTCTGCTTTTGGGTTTTTACGCCCAAGGTGCATAATCTTGCACTTGTCCACAATAAATGTCAGGTGCCACAGCTCTGACCATTTTTCTAGTTTAGCTAAATCATTTGCCATTTGGCTTATCCCTCCATGAATATGAACCCTGCTGCAAATCTTTGTATCATCAGCAAAAATACATACTTTGCCAACAAGACCTTCTGCAATATCGCTAATAAAAAATATTAAAGAGAATGGGTCCAAGAACAGATCCCTGAGGTACCCCACTAGTAACAAGACCTTGCATCGAATATACTCCATTGACTACAACCCTCTGTTGCCTGTCACTCAGCCATTGTCTAATCCATTCAACAATATTGAAATCCAAACTTTTGAGTGTGACCCCAAATCCAGACCTCCATGGGTTGAAAAATTTGATTTCCATTTTTTTTATTAACAAAAGTATTTCATAAGAATATTTCATTCATTCGGATCTAGGATATGTTATTTTAGTGTTCCCTTTATTTTTTTGAGCAGTGTATTTTTGCAACTCTAGGTAATGTTCAGTTATGTAATTAATTGGCGAATGTCAGGGTTTAACCTTTGCACTAATATGCAACTAGTTAGTCAAACCCTGCATAGTCTATTTTTCTTTATTCGTCAATTAAGAAGTAATTATTAAACAGTTGGATCTAGAAAGTGACACACACAGGATTATTTTTTGTTTTCAAAATAATATTTAAACCAGTGCATGTGACTAACATATGAGCTAATGTTTTTTTGTGAAAAAATGTTGGGGATATTGTCCACCAGTTACCTTTTACCATATTATAGTTTGTGTTCTTTAATCTATGCCTAATGTTTTTAAAATGTATCTAAGATGAGTTCCCAATAGGAACTATGTTCTAAAGCAGTGATGGCTAACCTTGGCACTGCATATATATCCATGATTTTCTGCTAGATTTCTGTGCTTGAACATTGTGGTTCCTAAACATCTGCAGTGTCAAGTTTAGCCATCACTGGAGGAAGAGGAGATGAAGGTATCAGTGCCCTGAAATAAAAAATAACTTAGACACAGCTTACATAATTTAGGGTTAACAAACATGTGTGGGTTTTAGAAGCCAAAAAGAATATTCCTTTGACATCTGGTCATATCAGTTTGATGTCTCTCCTGTTAATCTTCTAGATCGATTATTAGCATTATGAACAGTACATGCTGTTAGGAATAATTTTTTGCATTGCCTGAAATGTAACACAAGAAAACCAATCCTTTTGGATTATACTAAAATCGGCAGTTGAATTTAATAAACCATTATATTAACTGGGTGGATTTCTTGTCTCTTTTAGATGGATAAAGTTTGAAGAAAAAGTGGAACAAGGTGGAGAAAGATGGAGTAAGCCTCATGTTGCCACACTCTCCTTGCACAGCTTGTTTGAACTAAGGACATGTATTGAAAAAGGGACCATACTTCTTGACTTAGAGGCCAACTCACTGCCACAAGTAGTAGGTAAGTAAATGATCTCTTTGCAAGATGATCTAAACTCTAGCCAACAGGCTACTGATGGATAATAAGTAATAGTCAATGTGTGTAAGACATTGAAGGTTATGTAAAATAATTTTTTACGCACAAAAATGTCTGAACTATTAGGGGAAAAAACCCTCAAATCGCTGTCTAATATGTCTAACAGTGACTGCGCCTTTCTATACCTCCTCATGGGGAGGTATGGACACTGCAACAATATCAGTCACTGAAAAGTCCCGGATTCTTTATATATGTATGTGCGTTATGCATGGTTGTGCTTGGGAACAGTGTGCTGGAGCAGTGCAGAAGTAGAGGACATGTGACGCAGACTCTGGACATTAGTCCAGAGCCTACACAAAGTGCAAGAACATACTTGAGCTAATTTATTACATACTCCATTAAAGCTATCCATACCTGAGCACAGAAACATGCTTCACTCAGTAACAAATAACATTTCACTTTACATTATTTCGAAATTTCTTCTTTGCTTGCCTCGGCATGTTATTGTCTTATTTAGACTTTAACTTAAAATAAATTAAACATTTAAAATATTTGACACTGTGATCGAAGTGATTGAAAAGTTATAAACCATTAAATTTTTTTCCCTTTATCAGAGAAAATTCTTGACCACCAGATTGAAACTGGGCTGCTGAAACCAGAGATGAAGGACAAAGTAACATACACGTTGCTTAGGAAGCACCGACATCAGACAAAGAAATCCAACCTACGCTCTTTGGCTGACATAGGGAAAACAGTCTCCAGTGCAAGTAGGATGTTTACCAACCCTGATAACGGTAATGTAGAGACCAGTTATTGCTGAAACCTATGCTTTGCCTAATTTTGTTCTATTAAAAAATCTCATCTCTATCCCCATTTTCATCATGGTAGCCTATGATTTAATAGCATAGTAAAAAATACTAAGGTTCTACATGTAGAAGTCCTAAATTCTGAAATAAAGTTCCTTTATTATGGATGGTCTGTTGGGGGGATGTCTTTGGCCTCTTGGGATGGAAGTGTATAATGAAGGAAATGATTGGTATACTACATATTGCAATTGCTACATATGACTAGTTAGTTTTAGTCAGTTTATTAGCCAACTATTATTTTCTGCTGATACTGTGTAAGGAAGCTAAGTCTTGGTCGAAGTTAGGTGCATTCTTGGATGCATTTTGCTTTTCGTGAAGCTGTACATTAGAATAGAAGTCTTAGAAATATCAAATTTAAGTCCAATCCTGCCTTTGTCAATTACTCTCCTCTCTAGACTGTATAGCACATTTAAGAGCTCCTAATCCAGAGTTGACATCTTGCAGACAACTAGATTAGCATGAAGAATACTTGTGCTTTGCTCCTTATTCATAATAAACACATGAGTTTGTAGTTTTCCAGTATGCCATTTAAAAAAAAAAATATCTTTAGTGTCAGGCATACTATACTGTGCTTGCACTTGAAAGGTAAATGTCACCTAAGTGAAGGAGACTGAACATTTCACATAGAGACTATAACGTTAAATATTACATCACGCCACATGTATTGTCTTTATTTCCCAGTAACTGCATAATGAAATAACCCGCAGTGACTGGAAAACATGCTCTTGTACCCCCAGTCCTCAGCTCTTCATAGCTAGATCAATGTTACATATGTCCCACCCACATAAGCATGGCTCTATCCTCTTTCTCAGCTCAGAGAAAAATCTGGAGGACTCTGGGAGAGATCTAATAACGTGTACCCAGATATCCACATTAGGGCACAGGAAGAAATCACTGGGTCGATATTAGTTTTGACCATAAAACACCATGACCTCACTGTGTTTCGAATGGCCCTGGAGCCTTAGTCTTTACTACTAATTGAATATCTAGTCATCCACAGTAAATTAAGTGAGTGGAATGATTATATTTGTAAATGTGGACTTTAAAATACAGTGTGTTATAACATACTGCTCTTGGCTTTTTCCACACTTTGTTAGTAAAGATGTTCTCTCACGCGTGTGCATCCCTGATAACTAAACTCAATATTTAAATCTGAAGCACAGTATTAAAGAAGAATTAAACGTTAAAAATAAACACTTCCTTGTTAATATGTCTTCCCTGTTCAGGGCCCCCTACTGCTTCACTGTCATTCCTCTATAGAGAAGTTTAAACACTTGAGTAATGTTTCTTTCGATTAATGTATATTTAATTTCAAATCAATTAAATAGTATGGTAATGTAAATATAAAAAGCAATACTATGTGCACTTACACTGATTATCAGGGGAGGGGTCGGAAGGGGAGCAGAGGGGCAATTGCACCCCTGGCTACTTTCTAACATGGTTAAATGACCTGGGGACTGACCAGTTTCCACTTCTAAATATCCTGGAGAATAGCAATTTCCAAATTTCTATACAATTGTCTTGACTTTCAATCCCTATACCTTATCTGTCTATCTGTGTCTATCTTTGATAATAACGGGTAGGCTGATGGAGCCAAAAATATGCCAGCACTCCCATGCTGATTATCATATGGGATCATATCCCATCAGCTTCAAAACCATCCCAATTTTTTTCAAAATCATATTCACTGTTGCCTTGAAGAAATATAAAGTTATTATTCTATCCTACATCACATTGCTAACTATATAAAAGATGTTCTCATAGTACATATGATGTGTTTTGTTACTAATGTCCCAGGAGAACCAGCTACAATGTGGTTTATGAAACTGTTATTTATTTTGAGTCATTCATATTGATAACTCTGGGTTTAGTTAGTAATATCCTGTAAAGTCTCCATTTCACCAGCACTTGTACATTAAAATGTGTATCTATGACGGCACAGTTTATCTAATGTGTTATAATCCTGTAATGTGATCTGCACAGGAGGGAGAGAGGAGGGCCTAATGAAAAACTCATTCCTCTCAGGTGACTAGCATGGCACTTCCCGCCTTTTCCATTTTGTGACTTAAAAGGAATGCTTTAACCTTTGATTAGACAACATGTGTTGTAGTTATTCAGCAACTGGAGAACTGCAGGTTGCTTATTTATGTTTCAACCATTGTGCTGCAAACAAAAATTAAAATTAAAAAATGCTTGGTATGCTCAGCATGCTGTTCAATAGAGAGGTTAATAGTAATCCTTTATAACTTACCATTGTACATCATAAAAATGTGATTTGAGTAAATTGTGTCATTTATATTTGTGTGCACTCACACAAATATGTATGTGTCTATTCATAAAAATATACACCAATATATGTTAGATATACAGTTATTACTTACAGATACATTGAACTCCATATTTATGGATATCCAGATGATTATTTATAAATCCCCTGATTTACATAACGGTTTTTTATATTTTGCATGTATAGTTCAGTGTGTTATTTTGTCAAGCAAGTTAATACATTGTTGTAAATTTAATATTTTTAAAGAAAAAGAGTGATATTTATAGATGTGGAGTACTCTACAGGTATGCAGATGATACTATACATGATACAATTGGCTTGTGTAATTGGGTTTGTGTATTGCTGTGTATTGTTCACACAGTTTACTGAGGAGCTAATGGTGTTTATGTTTATTGCAGGACAGAAAAAATATATATAACGGGTGAATTAATTAAAATCATATTTTAATTCATGTTCACTCATGCCAAGGTAACATCTATTTTTTTCTTTGGGAAATTCCAGATAGTCCAAACTTTTCTATGACAGGAGACCCCCTGCCTGTCTACATTAAGTGTTAATGCACACTCCCATGCACTGCCTTACTTTACTGTTCTCCTCCATTACAAAACGAATTTAAAGAGTCTGTGATGAATGGCAAAGCAGGCAAAAATGTGATCTGGCAGTGGAACTGCGTACAAATAAAAAATATGCAAATAATGATCTGCCTTACTGATCCCTTGAAAATATATTTTTCCGTTTCTGTTACTTTAAATCCATGATTCCATGTATAGCACAATGGTGCATGATACAGGCAAGTTACACAATGACTAGGCTGTGACATTTTGTAATGCAAATAATTTCAGCTTGAAGAAAACCGGTCTCCTCAGTAAACTCATTTGTAATGCAGTGTTAGCTGTATTACTAATGTATAGTATGTTATGTACTGTGTGCTTCATTCAGTTAAAATAGTGTTTTGATAATAACAGGTAATATTAAAACACTTTCCAGGCACCATTGTTAAGTATGAATAAATCTATAGATAGATATGAATTATAAGAAAAACAATTGCATTTATTTTAATGAATCTATAGCCAATTGTTTAATATGATCCATCCCAGTGAGTGCAAAACTGTTGTCTACCTGGAGTTAACTTTGAACCAAATGCAGTCCTTGGTTTGCTATGTATCAAGGTTGTTTTTATTTACAGTAATGTGCCTTCATCAAGCTAGCGCCACAGCACTTAGCATTAACATGATCACAAATTTTGCTACATTGTATGTTAAAGTATGTCAGCCTTTCAAGATCTTTTTTAATGCAGGGAACTAAAGAGAGTTGCCCAAGGTGTTATTTTTTATTTTTTTACAAGGGCTTATATAAGCTGCCCCTTCTGCCCTACAGAGTCCCCCCCCCCCCTCTTTCCCTCTTTGGCATATAGTATATTCACATTGATAATGTGGATGGCCAAACTGGCATTAGGTCTATTTGTCACCCCAGCAGGTCATCCTATATTGCCACTGCCCTGCGCTGACACTTCATACATGTTTATGCGCCGGTAGGGAGAAGGTATTTATTGGACAGGTCGTGACTATTTCAATTATTTAGAAACATTATTCACAATAATATGTTTTATATTTATATTTATCACTCCAGCGGTTGTGGGGTACAATTTCCATGAATCTTGTTGATGTGTAAGTGTACTGGGAAATGTAATCCAAAAGAGCTGGCGTAGCAAGGGTTTGTTGATGACCTGCAATCCCTAATATGCTCTGCCTGCAGTATGACTGGCAGGGGCATCATGCTAAATGTAGTGTGCAATGATTGGAGAGTCTAAAGTTAGCCATAACTGTGCTGAAGAAGAGCTCAATGCATGACTGAACTTGGAAAGGGACCTCTTAAGAACAGTAAATCCATCTCTGCTATAGTGGGCTCACAATCCAAGAGCTGAGTCCAATTAGTGTAAAATTACCCTTTAACATTTTGGTTAGTATCCTTGTTAACAAGAATTAGCTTTGTTTCAATATTAAACAGTTTTTCATTTTAAAGTTTGAATGGGAATTTATCATGAGGTTTCCCCATTCATATATGTATTGGCATCCATTTTATAAATAAAGAAACATCTCCATCCTGCATAGCTGCCTTAGTGCTTATTAAGTTCACTTAGCCCTCATTTTATTGTCAATCTTTGTTGGCTGCAGGTTAATCCTTAGGCCTAAAGGAGACTGTTAATAGAATGCATGTATTCTACATAGATATATGACTTCAAAGTTGTGAGCATCGTTCCAGCTAAGAACATTTTTAGGAGAACTGAATCAGATATATTATGAAAGGTGACCATTTGTCACCTTAATGCACTAGCTATGTGTACTACTCAGCTATGACAAAATCAATGATATTTCGCAGGGAGATTGTATTTATAGGTGTCCACTCATAAAAGTAAAGTCTGATCTCTCTATTGAAGTGAACTGGAGTTGAAATAGGCATGCTGATGGCTCATAAACCTCATTGGAAAGGAGCATGTATTACTAATCTCTCTTTCATGTTTAGATTAGATGGACAGGGCATGGTATGGTACTCATTTATAACAAGTAATTGGAACCATTTAAATGGTCACATGCTCATTTGGAATGAAAATAAAATAAGAATTACTTAGTCTGGAAAATAAATATGCAAGCATCACTCATAAATTAGCAAAATGTTTGAAAAACAAATACAATCTAAAATAATAAACCTAATAGGAATTATGTACATATATTATGAAGGTCCAATTGAGCTATTCTAGCAGGAGAAGCTCACCAGATTTGTCCCTGCACAATGCATAGTTACATCTTTAAATATGAATAAAAGTTCATGTCACCTCAACAGACTTGTATATCATTTTCTGTGAAGAGCGCCCAATACATATATGTACGTACATAATGAATATTAGTAGATTTATTATTTCTTGTTTATTTGTTTTTGAAGACAATTGCCCTTAAAGTCAGTTAAGAAATGTTTCTCTCTCTTTAACTCACCAGTACATCACTTTTAGTAAATCGCTCCTATACTGTACATTATTTGAAGTATATGAGTTCTGTTCTTTGCTTCTATTCTAAAGCTTTTAGCTATCGTTTCTCCTTGTTCTTCTGACTTTTATTTTGCTTTCCCACTGTTGCTACTTCTGCTGCTCCTCCTATGTTCTACTCTGCTTTCCGCTTGTGGTGCTAGCACGCAGTCCTCTAGAGAATTCTGTGCCCTGTCTGGCAACCCGCATGTCGGATGATGATCTCCGAGTGCGGCGCAGTCCCAGCATGGGATGGCTCAGTAAGTCGGGGATAATCTGGGATGTGGGATGGGGCTTTAGAACATTTTGGGACTAGACCAGTGATGGTGAACCTGTTGCACAGGTAGCTAAATGTATTGAATGGAGGTAAATGGGGCCTTTGATGAAACTGAGAAGAGAAAACTTAAGGAAAGGAAACAAAAATAGAGCAGGAGGAGAATACTAAAATGAGAGTGCAATATAATTGGGAGTGGAAAAGCATAGTATGATGAAAAAGGTACTTTGAGATGGTTTCCTTTACCATAATGGGCACTCGGGCTCCAAAACCTTTGCCACCACTGGTTTAAATCAATTGGTAAATACTGACTTGGGATTTTCAACCATGGTGTGATACTTGCAACAAGAAAATATCCAAATTAACTTTCATCCAAAAATGAGTTGTACATGGCTTTGACTGAACCTATGCTGCTACAGCTAAAGTAGTTCCAATGTATAAATCCACCATGATGTAATTTTGCTTGAGTCAATTTCAATTATGTTCTAATAATTGTTTTAGAAGTATCAACCCCCTACTACAATTCCATTTAAATGCATCTCCCTTGAATTTAAAACCGGGTCATATAGTGTAATTATCATCTTATGAACAAGAGAAATGACTGTGTACTGTGTTTTAAGTACCGTTGATTTCAAGCCAAGTAACCGCTGAACTCTTGATGAGAATCTTAAAAATCTAATATTGGAAGCTTACAAACAATACAGGAGAAAGGAGTGTGTGAGGAAATGTGATGGTGTACACTATGCATTCATTCTCTGCTTCATCACTTCTCCTCTTTAACTCAGTAGGATAAAAGCTGCAATAGCAATAATGAGTGCTTAGAGGAACCCAAGTGGGTATTTACGTGTTTTTGATAGTTTCAATGGTGGGCGGATAGAGGCAACCCAGTGACTATTTCAATTATTTCGAAAAATTACTCTTTCACATTTTCTAAACATTTGTTCCTATTCTAATAATATGTGAGGTAATAATTATATATATGCATGCCATTATTACTTTTTTTAACATATATCTATGTATAGTCACAAAGTGCCGAGATTAAGAGGGTGATTCTTTAAAAAAAAATAAAAAAAAATTAAAGCACACAATATGTTTGAATGTAACATTTTCCCAGCAGGCTGGTTGCATTTTACAGTAAAAAAAAAAAAAAAGAAAAATATTATTTGGTAAGCACTTTAATTACAAGTGCCATTAAACAAATGTAGTTCAAACATGGAAGACTTTAGAAATGTTTTTGTGGCTTTGTTTCGCATACAGTATTGAACTTTGTCATCCAGTAAGTAGCACTGGAGTATAATGTCTTTGTTTCGAATGTAACTGTGTGCATTATTCACAAAAGAACAGAACCTAATAGACCTACTGTCAGAAGTATTATAAGCTCTGCAGCATGAATTATAGAAAAAAAAAAATCAAATGTTATAGCTATTGAACTGTTTGTAACAAGTTAACTTGAAAGAATAACTGCAGTCATAAGAAGATATCAATTAAAGCAGGATTACTAATAAAAAGGTAATTAATATGTCACAGAACAATATGTGACTGGTAGTTAAACAGCATCTTCTAATACACAACGAATAAAAACAATGGTATAGAATTCCGATACATCAGTATGTTAAAGAGAAAGTACCATGGAAATGCTTAGTTTGAAAGTAAACTAATGATTGGTTGACACTTGAAGGCCGCACTGAACAAAATATGCTTGACTTGTAGTTGTTCCAAAATGTACTTGCTGTATCTTCTAGGATAACAATTTGGAACATTGTAATACAGGTTGTTGTATGATCTCTAGGTGCCAGCTCCTGCTATTGCACAGCCATATTGTTTTCTTAGTAGACATTACCCAGTCAAGTGTTCCTTTCCATTCAGAAATTAAGTAGGAAAAAAAGCCTTAGGTTCACCTTGTAATCTGAATTAAAGCATATTTATAGTCATATGGTATCCTATTATTCTTTCTTATTAAGTGTCCTAAATATTGAAATCAGGTTGATTTCATTTTTTTCAAATATTTATGTAACATTTTCTATATTAACTTGTATTTTTCTGCAGTTTAAAATAGCAGTTCAGTGCAGATAAATGTATCTCAAGTAATTGAATCCTAGATGATGTGTCTGGTTTAGTCATTTATGAATGAACTGGCAAGCTGGGGAAGACCATAGGAGCTAAACAAGCCAATTGAGGAGCTAGCTTAATTATTGATAGAATCCAGGGACATAACATTCCCATAGAGTCTTATGCAAAACAATCACAGATGTTAGTAGCCAGCAGGAATCATATTAGGAACTCTAGGTCCGAGGGCTTGGCTTGGTTGTTTAGTGACACTGGTGACAGTGGTTCAAAAATTGTAATTCAAGGTGTGAATTTTAGATGCAACATAAATAGTGTTTTTGCCTGGTTTTAAAGAATTGTTTTGTACGGCCAATATGTTTTTAGCATGTTTATAAAGGCAAAATAAAATATGGCCTCTAGAGTTTAAGATGTAAGGTACCTCAGGATGATCTAACACATCTCTGTATTTTTACAGGCAGTCCAACAATGGCTCATAGAAATCTGACATCCTCCAGCCTGAATGATATCTCAGACAAGCCTGACAAAGATCAAGTATGTGTGCACACATATTACCTTACTTATATATTGTAAAAGTGACCTAGTCATCCAAAAACAGCTTTTAATTAAATAACAGTGCCAAAAAAAACTATTTATATGTTGTGGTTTTTAAGATATTTTTAATAATATATTTTAACCTCCATGCCTTGGAATTCATTCACAGCTAACATACATCATAATAAACCCCCAAGTGCAGTACTAGTTATATAAAAAGCTATAACTATAAAGCAATACACTTAATGGACAATTAATGATTTAGCGGTAGTCAAATGCATGCTGACACATATCATTGAAAGGTTAGATTATTGAGCAAAGCAAAAAGTATCAACAGGGATTATTTTCATGTTTTGTTCTTTTTAATAAAATGTCTTACAAAACTGCTGAATACTAGATATAATATGCATATCATTTTGTTCTGTTAATTAATGTATATGTATTTAAGTTATCATATACAGTTTAAGTAGCTTACCTACATGTAGCACAGTTGTGAGGAGCTTACAGTTAATTACCATTGAACTTAACTGCAGCCAGAAATTTCCCTGTACCACTCTTTCTTATTACTGATGCTTTGATTCATTTTTGGTTGGAATGTGCCCAAATCAATAATGTTCAAAGGCTAATTTGGATGTATTAAGCTCAGTAAGCTCTTTGCAATATAATGATCAAAGAAAATTTCACATTTCCATATTTAATTCCCTGTGATATTTTCTTTTAGTGGTTAGAAAGAATCAGAGAACTGTAATAACATTTTATATTTATTAGTAGACTATTTGAGATTGCCAATCAATGTTGGCTTTGCTTTTGTATTTCTATGTATTGACTAAAGTAAAACAAATGTAATAAGAATAGTGCCACCAGTAGAATCTACTCAGTGCTCAGGGATCCAGGGTTTATTCCTGGCAGGGTCAGATCAGCTCTTTGCTTTTGAGGAAGAGAAAATATGTACCATTAGACTAGATGTTGGGCAGTAGTAACAACACCAGAATGTACACAAAACAAAGGACCATCTCATTGTACCCTCCCTGGTTAAGTACTCTGCTGATATTATTATATTTAAATGTACATCATGCCTATTCTCAGTTTGTAACTCATTTGTAATGCATCTTCAAGGATACACTATGCATTACAATAATATAAACGTACAGATTAAAATATGAAAACATGTACTTACCAATAGATCTTTTCATCTCAACCAAAATGGCTGCTGAAACTGCAAATGGGCTGCTGGGATTATTTTATTTGCCTGCTCAAAATGATAATTATTATTTTGCAATGCCTGAAATGTGCACAGCTTGCTAAGTATTATGGAATGCCTACATTTGTGGTTGGTAGATGCATTCCAATGATTCACACAGGCAATATTTACATTTACTTCATACTATCTCTATGCTGTATGCAAAACAGGTAATACAAAATATGAAATCTGATAATAGCACATTTGCTAGAATGTTGACTAATACAATGTACAGACCAAGTCTTATGATGTACCATGTCATTTTTGCACAACAGATAAACCTTAATAGAGCCAGGAACAATATATGCCATATAATAAATGCTGCATAGGATTATATGATTATCCAATCAGTAACATCAAAGTAAAGATATGTTTATTTCCCTCAGTGTCCCCAGTGTCATCACCTCCCCAGTGTCATCACCTCCCCAGTGTCATGAGCTCACAAATGTCATCTCTCCCCACTCCCCACCCTGTGTCAAACTTCCCCAGTGTCATCTGTCCTCAGTGTCATCAGCTCCCCAATGTCATCTGCCCCCAGTGTCATTTGTTCTCAGTATCTTCAGCTCCCCAGTGTCTTAAGCTCCCCAGTGCCATCAGCTCCCCAGTGTCATATGTCCCCCGTGTCGTCAGCTCCCCAGTGCCATCAGCTCCCCAGTGCCATCAGCTCCCCAGTGTCTCCTGTCCCCCATGTCATAAGTTCCCCAATGTCATCTGTCCCCAGTGTCATCAGCTCCTCAGTGTCATCTGTCCCAATCAGCTCCCCAGTGTCATCTGTCCCCAATCAGCTCCTCGGTGTCATCTGTCCCCAATCAGCTCCCTAGTTTCATCTGTCCCAATCAGCTCCCCATTGTTTTCTGTCCCAATCAGCTCCCCAGTGTCTTCTCTGTTCCCTATCAGCTCCCCAGTGCCATCTGTGTCCCCGAACATATTGCCTGGATCACAATACTGTAGTTTAATGTTTCCCTCTTTTGTGTTTATATTTATCTCTGGTCATGTATGTCACCGCCAACATAAAGCAAAGGTTGAGCAGGGTTATGTTACTAGATTTTAATATGGCATAGGTGTGATTAAAGGTGAAATGATTTCACCTTCAGAGGGAGAGGCAGCTGCTCAGTGACTGCTTTCTATAATCGGATTATAGCTCTAAGTACCAGGAGCCTCCTATACAGCAGCTGAAACAGGAAAGCTAGTGCAACCAAGCAGGCCAGTGTACAGTACAGTCAAGATGCCTATTGACGAATACAGACAATATTTCTATTTTAAAAAGGATGTGCACAGTGGTAATAAACACAGTGTAATGTTCGTACTAAACCAAATTTTGCACAAACAACAGTTATGTAGAATAAAGTCAATGCTTTATTATGCTTCCTTAATCATAAGTATGTTGAAAGCAGGACAATTATTTGTCATGGTGTTTACTAAATGAATAACAATCTGTCCTCTACTACATCAGGGTAGCAAAATATTCCATGTAGAACAGTATTATAACTGCAGAAATATCAACATTTTATACCAAAAGTCTCACCGTGGACTAATTTGGATCAAATGAAAAACATGCTTTATGCAATCAGTCTTGGAATATAATGCTGTTGAACATATTCATAATAAAAAAATGTTTTAATTGATAATACAGTTTTTCTTTTACCTCATTGATGTCCAAATGGTGAACCAGGGTTGCATGTGGCATTCAAGGGTTTCTATGTGGGCTCTATACTGCGTAAAACCCCATAGGTTTTATTATATTACCTCATGAAATTAGTAAGTTTTCCATGTTCAAACAATTTGGAGAACATTGTTTCCCATCGTTAGTTTTCAAATGGTCAAACATTGTTGCTACAGAGAGTCTGGCTCCAAAAATCTACAGAAATGTGTCAATCCTTGACATATGTTAACCCCTAAAACATTTCCACTGGTTAACAATTGTGATCTTGCAAATGTAGTAGTCAAAAGAGAAGTAACATTTTCTATTAAGCTTGTATGCTGCTTAATTATTTAGCAGGAATTTTGTACATTTGGTGAGTGTAGATACTTGCTGTTTCCATGGTGGCATAACGAGTACGTTTAATAATGGTTCTGATTAATCATGCAAGAAAAACCTCTCATTTCCTTTAACATTGCTTATTTTAGTGATGATGAGTGCAGTTTTTTTTATGTGGACTGTGTATCCAAAAAACATTTTGTGCTGTGGCATTCTCATGCCTGTGTGCTGTGCATCATAATAGTTAAAAAAAAAACAATCCAAGCCTCTAACAAGCTGAGCACACCAACATTTCCCCCTTTTCCCCCTCAAATCTTACAGTGGCCTATTTCCTCTTAGTTTCCAGTAACCAAGGCTACTTTTGTATATTGTGTATTTTCCTTTTCATTTGAATCCCCATTTCCTGGAGCAGCTATAGTTTGCTAAATGAAGACATGTAGTTTGCTAAATGAAGACAGTCTCCTTCATAAAAGATTGATTTAATAATAAAGAAAGTATTTAGTATAATTTTATCTTCACATCTTTCATTTTAAAATACTTCCCAGTCTTGTAACACTATGCTACAGCAACTTAGGACACCCCATCCCTGCTCCTGCTACCAGCCCCATAGCTATGGCCCCACCACCAATAGCAATAGGAGCATTCGGCATGCCAGACAACCATGAATTTCCGATTCATGAAGTAGGTCCACGCTTTAGATATTATATTACCTCATTTATGCTCAAACATGCACTATTTCTATAAATAATAATTTTTACCTGTACATAATATAATCCTGGTCTCTGTGTTCATCCCAAATACTTTCCCTCTGCGTCACTGTTGTATTCGTGTAACACTTTGACACACTCTAATAGAGAACCCCAGCAGATAATATTACTATAATCCTCGACTTTACATTCGTTAACCTGCTGGCAAAGTAGCATTCTTTCCACTTAACACTGAGTTAGACTCATGTTACTTGGAAGTTGGAAATTGGAAAAAATAGCACAAATAGACTAATATGACATAGTGGTTTAGGTGCTGAAATACATAAGTAACTTAATTACAACTGATTACATGGTTTGTATTTTACTTTTTTTAAACTTATAAAGGCTATATATATATATATATATATATATATATATATATATATATATACTGTAAATGTGTGCAAAACAAAAAAGAAAAACATACAATAAGAAAAGAAGAGATAAACAGGAGAAGCTCCAAGGAAAACTTGAATGTTATCCCACAGAGCCAACACAATGAATAACCTTCCACTTGACGCAATGGGATTATTGTTAAACCCAGTGAAGGCCCAAATGGACCAAAGATATTATCAGCTAAGCTAATCATTACATTTAAGAAGACAAAACTGGTTAAGACACAGAAATGCAAAAAAAGAAAATTTCTTCTATGTATTTTAAAACCAAGGTGCCAGCCAGTTCATTTGCATCAGGCCACAGGTGATGTCAAAAACAGGAGACTCCACAGACACATTTAAAACACCTAATTTAGACATTTGCTTGCACGTTTTTATATCTGTATTGAGTTTCCTGCCACTCTCAATATATGTTTTTTTAATCCGTTCCTGGCGGGTAGGCTTTAAAAACAAAGTGTGTCTTGAGAGGGGCGGCAAACTCAGGAAACACCCCAGGTGGCCCAGCCCCTAGCTACGTCACTGGGTGTGGCCCATCTGACTTGACTGCCCATATTCTCATTATACCTATAAATATATACTTTTGTTTGAATAAAGTTAATATATACTTGTTTTGAAGTGCTTTTATATTATTGGTATATAACCAAACACTTTGTCTATGGCTAACAAACTATTCTTCACTATTCTTCTAGTAAATAAAATAAATTAATGCAGCCCAACGAACATATGCATTTCTGATTATGCCGCCCACTTCAGAAACTTGGACGCCCCTAGTATAGAAGATTATAAAAAGGGCAACTTATTTATACTGTAATGGCACTGTGCAGGAACTAACAGCGCTATTTATGATCCTGCTATTCAAGTTGCTGTAATTAATTTAATTAGAATTTTATTGACCTGGTTTAATTGACTGCAACAAAACTGATAAGCAGCTAAATCACTACAACACTCATATCAGTAAGCAATAAAATCCTATGCAATGTTCCTAACAAAAACATGTTGTGTATATGTTCTCTAGTAGGGTAAATCAGTGTTTCTCAAATTTTCACAAAGTTTGTGGACAGGCATGTGTGTAAGTTTAGACAGATAGGGGTAGGGTTGCCACCCAGCCGGTATTTTACCGGCAGGCCGGTAAAAAATTGGCTTGATGCCAATGTTAAGTATATGGGGGCACCAGTAAGGGCGGTATTTTTCTGTAGAAAAGGTGGCAACCCTAAATAGGGGGGATTTATAAAGGTGGTGCTAGCAGAAATTCTGTCTAATAGTGACACAATCTCTGTATGATGCTAACTTCAGACAAAACTCTGGAGTTTGCAGTACCTGTTCCGGTCTCGAACGTCTGGGTTGCTCTGTGCTGTTTGTTTATGAAAAAGCTTGTACTTTAATTTTTTTTACTGTCCTGACATTTGCATTCAAATCCCCCCTCATAGCTAATTGGAGCCTGTTTATTAAACGCTTTAATTGTGTGCTGTTCATTACTCCAAAAAGTGAGTGTGCACTCCTATGGCAAGATGTGGAAGCTATTATATAAATTGATGAGTCTTCCTGTTTCTTTTTTTAAAATACATCAGTATTAAGAGAAAAGTGGCATACTTATAGAGCTATAGAGCTGCCATCAGATCTTAAAACTGTTAACAACTAACAGAGGTATAGCATAAAGGGATCCTTTTATGGCTCTAAGGCCATTTTTATCGGTTGATACACTGCCTGAAGAAGTGACATTAATGCCTTAAAAACATGCCAAGTAAGGGGTCTATTCATTAAAATGTGAACTGGGATGAACTAGCAAATGAACTGAAAGTTATAGAGCACAGCACAGTATACCATAGCAGGATATAGAAAGAACAAGCAAAAGCAGTATAATGTTAACGAAAAAAGACTACAGAGGTGATTTAAAATGGATATCTGTAATATGTATAAGAGGACAAAAACAGGTAAATTTGCTAAAACTTCACTGTGGAGAAATTAAAAAAGAGTTGAAAAGATAGGAAAGTTGGAGAATGTTTTAGGTTTGCTATTAATGCCTGTTTTTTTACAGTTTACCAGCAGTTTACTTGTTACTAACCTTTGGTATAATATTGTGTGACTAGAACCTTTCCCACCACAGGTAAGGTTAGTATTAGTGTGAACTAGTGTTATAAACAAAGATCAACAGTATATTGGAAATAAAGAAAAAATATATTTTGGGTGCATTATATTATTTTCTACTTCTTTGATAACTATTTATATTAACCGGACTTAGTCATTTTGAACCAACCTACTTATAGATAAAGGTCAAGAGGGGACTAAAGCCTGTAGTTTATCCATATATGTGTGTCGACCCAGATAGATTTTGAAAATATTTTCAAAACTCACAGTTTGTAAGGAAAAGAATGCCAGTTGAATATCATTTTATGCCATGACATTTAGTACTAGAGATCTCAGCAGGTTGTGGTCTAGTAGTAGGCAAAGCACAAACCCACTCCAGATACTGCCCTGACAGTATCTTATATTTTTAATTAATGTTCCAGCCATCTTGGCTAGTTATAAAGTTGCAGTCCACCTTCTCTGCTGTCCTTACCATTTTCTTCCAGTGCACTGAAGATCTGCAATATATTTAGTATTTGTGGGAGTGGGTTAAATGTGAGGTTAAATCTGGAGTGAGCAAAGTTAAATGCAATTTTCCTCTTCAGCCCATGTTTAAAACACTTGCCCCAGAAGCCAATAAGTTGTTCTATAATGAGTTTATGGGGTAAATTAATTGTTTTTGTTTATGGTTATCACAAGTAAATGCATTTTTTTTTTAGTTACGATTTTTACAATGACCTGTCAATGACCTGTGATAATTATTTGCCATTATCCATTGTATGGATGCTATTGAATACCATAGACTGCAATAGAACATTTTGAGTTAAACTGTGATAAGTGATACTTTACACCCATTGTTTTTTAATGGATTTCAGGCAGTGATCTGCCAGTTTGTAATATCACTGTATTCTTTTCTGTAGTTATTTTGTAGCTTTTTGTGTGTGCTTGTTCAGAAAGTTTTCATTAACTCTGAGTGAGAGAGCATTAATTAATTATGTACAGTCATTCTACAACATTGGCACTCCCTTTGAAAGCTGTAGACATAAATAAAGCCCCTCAAAACTTAGAGAGACAAGTATGAATTTTGGTTAAATAATCATGTGCAGTAGAACAAAAACTGAGATAAAATAAACCCTGTTTGTATTTGTTTTCGGTACTTTTTATCCTGTCAGTTCTATTTATTCTGGTACTTGATAAATTACCATACATATGGCATCCTGCCAATTCCCATGATATATATTTTTCTAAAAAACAGTAAGCGCAGTCAAAAACAAGCCAGGCCTAAAACCCTCATAACTTTTTGTGAAAATGTATAGTTTTAAAGAAATATTATGGTTGAAACAAAGAACACCCATGTTATTACTATTTAAATTCTTAAATGAAACACTGGAGAATATTCAGTGAATATTGAATTGTGGTGAATTGACAACCACGTTCCGAAACATGTTTACGTGAGTTACACCGTATATAGGTCAAGCAGACATATAGGGTAGTTATGATAACCTAATTTCTGCAATGTGATTACCCGATTATCATAATACACTGTTTAGCGAACAGACCGGATTGTGTTCTTGCAGAATATAAAAAATACAGACTGTGGTTAAATTACGATATTTGTTTATGCTTTTGGCTTCCCACTGATAAGTTAGTAATCCCACAGGCAATGGAAACTTCCGATCCACTTTAATTAAATTTCAACTTTTATTACAAAATAAATATAATATAATTATTAAATAGCACGGATGGCCTTGGATATGAAAAGTGTCCATATACCCACTGCAATAGGAATACAGGTCAAGAAACAATGATGCCATGGGCATTGAATACATTGTAATATCTGCACAACATTGTAAGGTTTTATAGCTTATGTGACATTTAAACATTATATTATGAGAAAATGCACCCTCTATTTCCCAATGGAAATGTTTGTTTTCTAACGAGACAATGTTATAAAGCATGTTTTATGTATTGTGTTAGTTCTTCTTAAAAAGAAATCTGCCATATGAATGTTACTCTGGGATTGGGAGGGACTAAACTACCAGTGGTTGTTGTGTGCTTGCTTGTAATTGCCACTCTATCTGAAAAGTCTGTCATGGGCTCTGTGTTAGACTTGGCCTCTCTATTATTTACATGAGATTTATCGCCCATTTCCTTACACTTCAAAAGCTGCATGAAAGAACCTGAAAACTAAAAGGCTAGTGGAAGAAATAAATAATATCTTATTGTCTATTATTTTTAAATGATGTTTGCCATAATATTCACTTAATAAAAAAAAAAATTATAAAAGTAATCCAGTACAAATTAATGGAATGTTCCTGCTGATTAGACCACTTTTAAAACCTTGCCCATAAAAATGTCCTTTATAACTACCCCCAATGTGTTACACTACATAGCTGTTGCCTTCAATAACACACCTTTTTGATAAAGCTGAAGGAAAGGCCTAAAATAAAATATATTTATTCATACAGTTTCGTTTTTACTCGCAGAGGGTTAGTGATGGAAGGATTTATATTTTTATTTATATGCATCTATTTTGTTTTTATTTATTATAGCTAAAGAACAAATTCATGAAAAAATTGCCCAGAGATGCTGAAGCTTCCAATGTGCTTGTTGGTGAGGTGGATTTTCTGGAAAATCCTTTTATCGCATTTGTCAGACTGAAGGAGGCAGTGATGTTTGGCTCCTTGACGGAAGTACCTGTACCTACGAGGTAATTAACCAAATGTTATTGTGTCCTAAAGTATACTTTTATAAGGATAGCATTCAGGA
Organism: Pelodytes ibericus; assembly: GCA_036172795.1. Taxonomy (NCBI): domain Eukaryota; kingdom Metazoa; phylum Chordata; class Amphibia; order Anura; family Pelodytidae; genus Pelodytes; species Pelodytes ibericus. Next base: position 88,283,187 of record CM069863.1, read on the forward strand.
ACTTGCCATGAATACATCACAGGAGAAAAGGAAAGGGAAAAAAAAACAGAAGTCTACAATTATAAAGTTGACGGGAAAGACATGTTTAACAATAGAGTATTAGAATGAGATGGTATGAAGAAGTTAGAATGTGGATGACTGGGGTGTGTCAGATCTGGTGTACATCTTCGGAGCAATAGTCCTTTTACCGTCAACACACTAAAGAGTGCATATTGTCAAGTAGCAATATTTGGCAGTTATTCTGATGATATTATGATGTCATAGTCATTGGGATACCTATAAAGGTCAGCTCTGGGACAATGCTTTAAAGGTAGAACAGTGAGTAGGAACATTTCATTGCGGTCTATAGTGATTCCCTCACTTTTTAACTTTAGAACTTTACAATTCACCTTTCCAGTCTGCTGTGATTGTGTGAGGAGTTTCCAAAAACCTGCACTGTTTGTTGTTCCCTATGGGATGGATAGGAGAGCACTGCTATTATACCTATGTACCAAATGATAAACAACATGATGGAAATAACTTCAGCTGTATTACACTCTAGAAGTATAAAGGAAATTGAGACAGGAATTTCAAAGTTAAAGCAAAAGCTGAGTTGGAAAAATATTCCCATTCAGCTGCATTGGAGAATTTTTACTACTCGACTACTTTTGGCTCTCTTTATTCAGTAGAACCTATGTATTAGTATCAAGTACCTTAAAGAGAGTAGAGCCATTATGTGCCCTTAGAACAGCTTTGGGCGCTGTCTTACAAGTCCCGAATAGAGTGTAATAGGATATTGCACTATTTTTAAAGAAGAGAAGCATCTAATGCGTCCAATGGTGAATTACATTTGTGCTTCAGAACTTACCATAAAGATCCAGTAATGTTTTGATCATGGAAGTAGTTTGGTTTCATCATTGTGTTCATCCATTATTTTGTTTAGTGGTGTTTGTAGGAGAATTGCCATAATGGAATATAGAAGATCACAAGGAAGTTGTGTTTGCCGTTATACAACCAAATCATTAGACCTAAAGAGTCACACAAAATGGTTGTTCATAGAATTATGTATCCTCCACAATGTTTACAAGTTGGCAGCAGACATTGTGGGTTAATGGCATTCTCAGACTTTCTCCAAATGTAAAACTGTTGAGATGTAGGAAATAGGTTGAAAATAATAATAATATTAGTGCATTGGATACAAGTGATAAATATATTTTAACTAGTAAAAGTGCAGTTTTTAGTTGAGACAGTGTCACAGAGGTGCTGATTCAATTCTGTATTTTGGTCCATTTTTTGGGACTGTTCAGTTTTTGAACATTTAGCAGAAATCTTGTCAAGTGTCCAGTCACTGAGCTTTGTTTTGCGACCATTCCTTCTTAAGCTTTTCATTTAAGTCGGTGTTTGCACATACTGTCAAGATTTTTAGGCTGCCGTTTTGTGAAACATGCACTTGCAGTTGTGGCACTAAATATGTAACATCTTTTGAACTCTGTCAGTTGCTTCATGTTGCTTTGAAAACTGAGATATCAAAGTGCTGATTGTTGAATTTCTACATATCTACTGGGGCTATACAAACTTGAGAAGGTGTGACTATATCACACTATTATTATTTTTTTTCTTCTAACACGCCTTTTCATGTCATGTTTCTGTTATTTTGTCTACTGCTTATCCATACATTGGTGCTCTTCCTCCTTTTATTCTATCATCTTAACCTTTCATCAGAAGCAATAATATATTTTGAACAGTTAGAAAAGTGTATTAGTTGGAATTAAAGGGTGAACAGAAGTTTAATCGCAATTACAAAAGCTATTATGAATTTGCTTTAAAACACTAATGGAAAATATAACCTCATGTTTTATGTGTGTGTATTTTTTTGTATAACATCCATTATCTGCATGCTGCCCATGGTACATAAGTTTTAGTTGTAATCTAACAATTCTATTAAATTTGCATTTACAAGGAATGTGGGGCCATTTGCAGTGTCTGAATCCGGTGAATATCTGATAAGTAAATCTTAGCAGAGAAGCTTATTTAGAGGAAAGTCACAGCACTTTCTAAGCAGCCATTTGCACTAAACAAATCCACCTCTCATCTGCCATTAGAAACATGCCAGATAAAAGCCAGAAAGCAGACATTTAGATGGCATGCTTCATTAATACAGTGAATTGTACAATTTGCAAATGCATATGGTTTCTACTCTATTTCATGGGCAAAACGGTTCCTAATATGTTTCGTTGTTGACTAGACTTTTTAAAATGATAATTCTTGCTAGTTTATACTACTAGATGAGCTGTGGCAGAGATCAAAGTAATACAGATACATGGCCAGATGGGAAATAATCCTTAACATCACTTATTAATAAATTGCTTGTAATTACCTCTGAGAGTGGCACAATGAATTCATTTTAATGGGTGACCACTGACCACTGTGGAGAAGAGGGCATTGGGCTGTGTGTAGAAGGGGAAATATGGCACTGTAGAAAAGGGGTACATATATGGCAATGTGAACATTATCGGTAATTTTTGTTATTTCACTGACCTAGTGAGTGATTTACTATGAGTCAGTGGAAATGTAACCTACTAATTTAAGAAGATGAAAAATTTGATTTTGATTTTAAATCTGTATAGTAGGTATTGTATTTATTGTATAATTCCCTTTGTAATTTCAGATTCCTCTTTATCCTGTTGGGACCAAAAGGGAAAGCCAAATCATACCATGAAATAGGAAGAAGTATTGCCACTTTGATGTCTGATGAGGTAAAACACTGCTCAATATTGTTGCAATATCTGCTGCATCAAAAGAGTTCACACTATAAATACATCTATGTAAAATACAATATACAATATATTGTACCATATCTATAATATGTCATCTAAATATGCAGTAAAACCAAATGATTTCCTAAAGTAACAGTGAATATTTATGAAACTACTAAACAAATCTAGACGGATAGAAACAACAACAACAACATGAAACTAACCTTAGAACAACTGTTAATTAGAGGACAAAGTGTATGATGGTCATTATAGTGTTTGGCCAAATGATTCCCCTCTTTTTGAAAATGGTTTATATAATTTCCCTCTATTTTTTCCCTTCAATCAGAGAACCCAATACAATCAACCAATGTGTTAAACACTTGAAACCTTTGCTATTGATAACTTTTGCTATTGATAACCTTTTCACCATTTTTTCTCTGTGCTTGTTATAGTTTTGTATCTTTTAATTTTCTCTTGTTTGCTTTTTCAATAAAATACTATTTTTGTGAAATCACAGATGGAAAAGATGGTCATGTGCTCAGTTCTTTAAAAAATAATTTTTAACATTTAGGTTTTCCATGACATTGCCTATAAAGCAAAAGACAGACAAGATCTGGTCGCTGGAATTGATGAGTTTTTAGATGAAGTCATTGTACTTCCACCAGGCGAGTGGGACCCTACCATAAGGATAGAACCACCCAAGTCCATTCCATCTTCTGACAAGAGGTACTTTAATCTGTAACAGAAAACATTGCCAAGTGGGGATGGCCATATCTTAACAAGTTGGGCATAATAGTGACTGCCCAGGATCTAAGTCATGGATATCTTTCAGAACTTTGTCTTCCATCTAAGTAGATTCATCATATTATTAGTAGTCATTTTTGTGAAATGTGTATCTTTGATTCGTTATTGCTATAATACAAATAAAAATACCAAAATTATTGTTCAATCCACAGAAAAAATTTGTACGCTGGTGGAGAAAATGTGCAAATGAACGGGGACACTCCTCATGATGCTGGTCATGGTGGAGGAGGACATGGGGATACTCCAGAACTGCAACGAACTGGACGGTCAGCAACTTCAGCACCCTTATATTTTATTATTACTGTGTCTTATAGATCTCTGCTCACTTTTATTTACTTAACCACCATTTGTCAAAATAAACACAGGGGTACTGAAGCATTTTCTTAGCAATAAATTAACTGGTCTTATAGATATCTAAAAGATATCTATTTGCCAGATCTATGCAGGTGTCAAATGTTTGCATTGCGGGTACTCTGTTTTTGTAAAAATATTATGCATTTGTAAGATTATTTTGGGAAATTAATTTACTGTCTCTATTAAGACTAGGGTTGCCACCTTCTCTTAAAAAAAAAAAAAAAATTACCGGCCTGGCTGTAAAATACCAACTGATTATTATCAGTGTCTAAGGCATTAAACCAGCATATCAGTTTGTCCCTCCATATTTTTCTCTCTCCATGGGTGAGCTAATGCTGGCGAATGAGAAATGGAAGATTCCTTAGACACATGGACACACCGTTCTTTCCACCTGGATATTTTTTTTAACAAATAATACAAACAATTATTGCTGTACTGGTATTTGTGTTTGGAATACAGCTACGTGCCATTAGTGGCAGGTAGGCTAATGGTTTTACTTATAGGGGCTAGTCTTTACATGTTGCTGCTAGTTGAGGTGAGATGAATTACAAGTGGGCTTCCACTTCCTCCAAACCACAGGAGCATGATGTCCCATCTGTTACAACGAATATCTATCAGGATGAAAATAGCTCCTATAGGCCCCGGAGAACTAAATTACCAAGAAAGGCAAATTCTATAAAGACTTCTTCCTTACTGAAAATGTGTCATGGAGGGGGAGAAAAACAAGAGCAGCAGAAGAAGGTTGCATGTTACGTGGTTTGCCATGTTTTAGTTCAAACCCGAGACATGAATAAACTGTGTAACATCACTATTTCTATGGGCATAAACGGGCCATAACAGGATATATCAGCACAGATTTGTGTAAAAGGGATAACAAAATATAATTTTATTTACATAGGAAAGTAAAACATAATCATGATTTGCTCCACTGTTTGTTTTTCCATGATAATATTTAGCTTCTGGTACCCTTCCAACATTTGGTAAATGGGGTTAGGAATCGTCTCAGTGGGTACTCCATAAGTTAATAGTATTTATGGCTATATAAACACAGGCTCAGATGTCAGTATCAGACAAAATAACGGAGATGGACTCTTTACATGAAAAAATGTGGCCGACTTTTTCTTTCTGCACTGTGTAACATCAGTGGAAAGAAATAGTGCAAAACCAGTAATTAATTGTGTATTTTCAAGACAGGAGATTTTCAGATTTGATTGATCAATTGATTATTACCTGCCTTCAGAATTAAGTACTAGATCTGTGTTCTAGTGAGGTTAGTTATAGCAATTTTTTACTATTTTTATTTCTTTTTGCCACAGATTTTGTGGAGGACTACTGGAAGACATCAAGAGGAAGGCACCTTTTTTCGCTAGTGACTTTTATGATGGACTAAGTATCCAATCTCTTTCGGCCATGCTATTTATCTACCTGGGAACAGTTACCAATGCTATTACCTTTGGAGGGCTTCTGGGAGATGCAACAGAAAACATGCAGGTCAGTCCAACAAGTCCTATATTCTGATGTTAGCACTTCCACCAAACATAGTTGGATTTGTTTGCCATGGGTTTACTTCATTGCACATGAATATTAGGTGTAATAATAAACGCATTTTAATAAACATTTCTCTGTAGTATGAGATTTGTCCAGTTGTACCTGGATCTTGATGTTCATGTTGCGGTCGCTGAGAAGAGAAATGTAGGCACATTTTGTACTCATTAGTATATGCACTTCCACACAAATACAAAAATTATTCGTATTATTTCCCAAATACATCTAAGAACATATAGGTGGAGTTGCAATAATATATAGTAATAGAAGAGGTCACCAACAAGGCCATAGAAAATGTTGCGGTTCTCATATTGGGCATCCCTGACATCTTACACTGTAAGATGAAAAGGTCCCCTTGAAGTAGATACTATAATCAAATCTATATTAGTGAGTAAGCAAATTTGGCAAGCAAATGTATACAGTAAATGACTAACTCTTTTAACATTTTCTTTTGGTCAGGGCTTTGTGATGGCGCTCATATGCACACCAGAAATTCACATTCTGTTTCCGAGACTCTATTAAATAAAGCTCATCACAATAATGTTTATATGTGGTATCGTTGTATTACGAGAATTCTGCCCAAGTACTGTGCGTTAGTCATTTAGATGGAGACAGACATAAATTAAAATATTCATACATAATGGCTTTTACTGTCTGTGTTTTCTGCCATTAGTTCTCTCGCAGGAATTAAATTGTAATGCAACCTATGATAATGGATCTTTAATCTTAAACCAGCTATTAGCTGAAGCCATTTCAAGCCAGCATCAAGTTACTTGATCCTTCATAACCAAGTAATGTTCATAGAAAATTAGATTTATCAGTAGCTGATGTGTTATGTGCTGTATTTCCTTGCTTTATGATGACTTTTGTGAGTTAGGTCAAAACAGTGATTTATTATTTACATAGCTTTAGTGCACATTTTTCTTTTTACCATGCATGCATCATTTGCATTTTTTATTTTTGTTTTATTGTAAACACACTGTAATTTGGGTTGTACATACTGTATTTTTAAATGAATATATTCCCTGGAAAAAAACATAACCAAGAATGTTACATTCATACCACTGAGCACTATGTGTACATGTTGTATTTTATATTGTCACTAAACATTAAATATAATTTTTCTTGGAACATCTCAAGAGATGTTTTTTAATTTCACCTAATGCATAAGGCCATGTACAAAATGGGTGGTGTGATTGTACAAAGAGCTAATCTGCCAATGTTGAAATCTGTTTAGTTGTCAGGGTTGCCGGTTCAATTCTGGGAATGGTTGAGTATTATTAAATGGATTATGGCCTATGGTAACCAGGGCTGTCATCAGGGGGATACAGCCTCTACCCCAGTACAGACATCTAAGTATGAAAATATATTTACTAGGGTCACCTTAAATTTAGGCCATTTGTTCTATAAGGGCCCCCCAAATTTCTGATGGTGACCCTGATGGTAACATTCACAGGACTTACATGAAAATGAGAGACCATCTCATTATACCTTTTCTAGTTTATTGCTGTTATTACTTTGGATATCATTTTGGATCATCAATAGCATAAACCAGTATAGGAACAGGGTTGAACTTGAGGGACACAAGTATTTGTTCAACTTTATCTACTATGTAATATATACGGTAACATCCGTGAATGTTGGTAATGATTTGTCAAAATGATGTAAATGTGCAGCCGACTATGGTTTAGAAAATGGCTGAATAACAGCCTCTTTCTTTCTGCCATTTCAGGACATTTAACTCACATTCAAGATTTTAAAATCATGTATATAATTTGTTATATACGGAAGGTTATTTGTATTTATTTATTTACTGTGGTAACCTCCTTGAACAACACTTCTAATCCATTACTTTCAGATCAGCAAAACAGCAAATATGTAGTATAATCTCAATTTAATTGGTACCCCTATTTCTGTTTTTAGGGTGTGTTAGAAAGCTTTCTGGGTACAGCAGTTTCGGGTGCTGTCTTCTGCCTTTTTGCGGGTCAACCACTCACAATCCTGAGCAGTACAGGTCCTGTTCTCGTTTTCGAGAGGCTTCTGTTTAATTTCAGCAAGTAAGTTTTTTCAAACATAAGAAATTTCTGGAAGAGGTTAGATTTCATGCTTGCCAAATTAATAAAAATGTTTATGTTTTTACTCTGCATTTACTAAAGATGTATTCCTTTAAATTGAACAATAAATGCATTAGGCCTAATTAAAACTGACTCAGTCATACAAACTTTGTTTTTCTGTCAATGTAGTGCAAACGATCAGTACATTGTTTTAGCAAAAAAAAACGGGACTTTTAAACTACCACATGCGATCCAACTGGTATGGTATTGTGGTAAGCAGGGTAGTTCAAAAGTCAGGAATGTGGTATTTAGCAGAGGGCTAAATTGAATCTACCCCAATGTGTTTTAAATATGCACTGGGTGTCTCTTGCTTATGCCATTATTTTGTTAGTTTATTTTCAATGAAGTACATAATTTGCATTTCATGCAAGAAGATGATGTAATCACAGAAGACAGTACAGACACTATAAAAAAAATCATTTGATTTATTCTGTTTCTTACAAATCTGTTAATTAAATCCAGCACTTAATGGGTAAATTACATATAATTTATCATCAATAATACTCTACATTCCCACTGTAAATACAATTTAGGTAATTAAATCCCTTTAAGAAAAATCATTTAATCCTGAATACTGAAATAATTACATTGTCTTTTGGTAGAGTTTGGTGAAACTTTAATTAGCCTTGTGGAATCATATTAATGCTTGTTTGTTTTTCTTATGTTTCAGAGATAATGACTTTGATTACCTAGAGTTTCGCTTGTGGATTGGTCTTTGGTCAGCCTTCTTATGTCTTATTCTGGTTGCCACCGATGCTAGCTCCTTAGTCAAATACTTCACCCGCTTCACAGAAGAGGGCTTTGCCTGTCTTATCAGCTTCATCTTTATCTATGATGCTTTTAAAAAGATGATCAAGTTTGCAGACTACTACCCCATCAACAACCATTTCAAAGTTGGTTACGTCACTCAGTTCAGCTGCGCCTGTCTTCCTCCAGATCTAAGTAAGGGTATTAAACACACCTGATTTAAAACCTGTTCTTCCTAAAAATGTGTTTCTGAATCTATACAAAATATTAGAGTCATATTTAATCAGTAGCTTAAAGAGATAAACTAACTTTATCACTGTAACAATAATCTAGAGTTCCTGTAAGATGTACGTGAAAGGGGAAAAGAAAGTACAGTACAAATGAAAATAAAAAATATGTACACAACTAAAATAACACATAGCCATGTACTGTCCACTCAGTGGGATGATGCATTTTTCAATATAGTCTTTCAACGCACATGCACATTTGTTATGTGTAACCGAAATTGCGCCTCTTTATAATTCCCAACTTCTTCATGTGTGGGAATGAAACCTCCGCCAAACAATTTGGTGGAGGCACTTCTACGCTTATCAGGTACCAAATCAAAGTCTGATTCATTATACATGGGTTGACCTGGCGCTCAGGACTCTGTTGGGAGTCTGCTTTATACATAGGTGCAAACAGGAAACATGTGCCTCCTTTATAGATCTTCTACAATCTGTTCTGTAGATCTACCTTCTCTTCTGGTTGCTTTCCTCCCCCATTCTTCTCATTCTTTATTTTCAGCTGTCTCTCTTTTTCATGTTGCTCACACTGAGCAACGATTTTTCCTTATTTCAAAATCAGATTACCAAGTTATTTAGTCAGAAATAGGTGATGTCCCATACTCAATTTCAATCTACTGTAAGAACTTCCTTGACATACCAGACCAAATGGCAGCCTGCTGCATTCAAATGAATGTTCATCTGTCTCACCTTTCCTCCTTCTCATTTTCCCAAATGAAAAAATAAATCTGCTTACTTGCAATATATGTATGTTTAACTACATTTAGTTTGTAAAAAGTACGTCAACGACATTTTTCATTAAGATAAACATTTTCTAAGCAACCAATGGTCGATTGATAGACTCAATCTAATTAATATTGCATATTGTGCAATGAAAATTACCCAGCCTTTCTAGCCTTTTGAACCAGGAAGCGAAGTTAAGATGAGATTAAAAATAAAAGAAATGTTTTGCACTTTCTGTTGAGCAATTAATCTGTGTTTGTGAAAAAGATCATTATAAAATTCTGATTTATAATACACAGGAAATATTTGGAAATAAATTCTCCACTTCCTATTTGTAGATTTTATTTATTAATATTTGGAATACATTTTTAACTGCTCAATAATAACAAGTTCTTAAATCGGTATAATATTAACTTAAGAAATAGAATTGAAAAGTTTAAAATAAGTGTTCCTTAAAAATATATAATGAAAGCATAAGGCAGTTTTTACCTTGACTTTGGGGCTTATGCAACTAAAGCAGATTTAGGTCCTAAGTTTATTACAAAAATCTATCATGAATCAGGTGTATCTGACAAATGGTTGGCTTCAATTCAAATCAAAGTTAATTGTGAGTTTGTTTTTGTCTTGAATTTATCTGAATTCTCCCAAGATGGGCAATCACTGCCATCAATGACACCTCCACTCACAGACTAATTTCAGTAGAACTGATGTTAAAATTCAACCCAATATAATAATTTGGAAAAACTGTCAATGAATTTTCATTGGTCATAACAGGGTATAAGATATTGTTTATGGGATTTGAATACATTTTTTGTGAATATATTCCCAGGTTATAGCTCAGTGGTTTCCATTTTAGAATAGCAATGAGTCAGGATGTGTAATCTAATATCAAGTGCCCAACTCCTAGTATAACCTGCCAAATAAGTTAGTCAGCTAGTAAAAATACTATGTGCATTTTGCACTGATTTCAGCAGGTTCACAGGAGCTAAATGTTGCTCATGAGTACAAACCAAAGTTATCGGAGTGAATAGCTTGGCTCAATATTGTCCAACTGTTTAGTGTGGAGATCATTATGCCATGCAGAAGCTTTGGTTGAGAGGTGAGAGTTGATTCATATGATGGGGTAGAATTAATAGACCAAGTGGCTTACCTACTGGATAGAGGGCACACAAAAACCCTTGAGGGGCTTATCCAGCCCGCGGGCTGGCAGTTGTAAATAAATATATGTGCAGCACACTCACACCTGCTTGGTAAGCTTCATTTTATATATTTATATTATTTTAGCCTGTGACTAGCTTATTGCACCAACATCTTTCTTTTCCCTAGTTGTAAATCAATGCCTTGGGTAATAATTCAAGATTCAAGGATACGTAACTAAGAATTTTCAAATTTCACCATAAAGTAGTCTATTGAGTAAACCCCCAAAGTAGACATGGAAATCCAATAATCTATTCAGTTCATGTCTTCAATGTTAAAAAGCACCATAAATGCTATTTGTTTCACCCTCACTGTTTCATAAGGTAGCTGAACACACAGGTTTGACCTTTATGGATGTAATGTAGTTACTGAAAGCTTGTCTAATTGTTAACAGTCAGCATCTGTTGATTTTACCTCCCTGGATATTACTATGGCCTTGAGGCTTAATTATTTCCTAATTACACTGTAAGACCAATAAACATTACAAAGTCGTGCATGCTAAATGTATAGCAAAGGTTCATCTTACATTGCAGCAGCTGTAGAAATTCTTACATCTAAAGAAACAATATCATGTTCATTTATTAACCAAAAGTGTGTAATGGAGTTGAATGACCAAATGTTTTCCGTTTAAATGACACACAGAAAAATATTCCAAATTTAAAAAAATTCCTTTCTCCAGGGATGTCCAACATGCGGCACTTTGGCCAATTGTGGCTCAACTGACTGCCATTCTTATTAGCTCTTTATAGGTCTACTGTTCTTTGAATAACTGTCCATGCACTGCTTTTGTACTACAGCTAATTAGCCAAACATTTTATTCTTCACCATTACTAGAAGTAATAAAAAAAACTATTGTGGTCCAATATACATAGTAATTTCTGATTATGTGGCCTACTTTAGAAATTTTTGAATGCCCTTGAAATACTCTAGATACTATAGAAATATGTCACTGAACTGTACTGAAAATAGAATTTAATTCTAGTTTGCCTTAAAGCATGTGTTTCCTTTCTAACAGGCAACAGTTCTATGTTTAACGAGACAACAGAATTCCCCATGGATTTCTTCACTACCACAGCTGATGATCTGGTAGGCTTCTTGCCATTCTCTATATGATTTTAATACTGGTACCCATACTTACCATAAGCAAGCTACACTGTGTTAGTTAGGTTACCTTTATATGTTTAGCCAGCCCACCTAATGAATATAATAGTATGTTTGTATAAGTGGCAAAGCTGATTTTCTAAATAAGGATTTGTTACAAGTTGCCTAATAGTGGTTATGCATTTGTCACAAGAGATATATACATTAGTTTCTTTGTATTTTATTTTTAGAGATGTTCATCAGTCATTAGCTTTATGAGTCCATGTGCATCTCGTATATATGTTTGGCTCCAATACAAATGAAAGTTATTAGTGAATTTGTTGTCTGCCGAATATATCTGAATGCTCCCAAGATACGTAATATTTGTAGGATGTTTCTAGGGCTCATTGTTCAATGTATTTTGTCTTTTACATTTCCTGCTAGTCTTATAATCTATCTACCCCTGTACCATGTTGAAAAATAATGATACTATGAGAATTACTGTAAGTGAGTTTTCTGTGATAGGCTTTAGATTTAGTCATGTCCTGTTCTTCCTTTGCAGCATCATAATGACACTATAATTTGGTCATCGCTAACAAAGAAGGAATGTATAAAGTATGGAGGTAACCTTGTGGGCAACAACTGTAAATATATTCCTGATATCACGCTCATGTCCTTTATTCTGTTCTTTGGGACATATACCTGCTCCATGGCCTTGAAGAAGTTCAAAACAAGTCGGTATTTTCCAACCACAGTAAGTATCTCACTGTGTCATCGTGTGACAGAATGAAATGGCATACTTGGTGTATACTGTAATGACGAAATTTGACAGAAAATTGACTGTTGATTGTCAGGAGAGGTTGTTCTAGATTTGTGGGGTTATAAGTGAAAAAGCAGCCCATCTCCATAACTATCTCCCTCCAGTTAGCTCTTGTGTGGGCTCCTTATACAGGGTTATTAGCCTATATAAGGTAGCGCCACCACCAATTGTCAGTTTGGTTCAGTGACAGGCAAAATGCCCGTACAACGACACCAGTGGTCCGTGGTAAAGTCTCTGAAGATCCATAGAAAATCATTAAAATGTCCATCCAAAATTCCAGTAAATGTCCACCATGAACATTCGAACATTCTTGTTTCAGTCAGTGTTTCACAGTCAGTTAGGGACATTTTAGGCAACTGGCAAAGCAAAACATTTTTAATGACAAGCAAAGTGAGATTTTTGTGTGTTTTTGTATTTTCTTAAGGTTTTTTTTAAAAAATAGGATTTTAGCTATTACACCATACTGACTTTATCATGGTAGTGTGTCGTTAATTGATAAGGCTACTTAAACACCCTCATTTCTACTCCAGTTTGGTGACCGAGAAGTCAAATTAGCCATACCATGAAGAAATTAAGAAATTGTGTTGCTAGGCTAAGTAAGGGCAAATGAAGCCACATAGATATTTTCATGAACATTTCTAGTCATTACTACACTTTGATGGCCAACTAGTCACGGTTTTGGCCACAATGATTTAGAGCAACAGAAAATAGAGAGAATAAAACTACAATTTACCTTAAAACATTTACGCTCACTTATTGCCCTTTTGAATAGAATAATATTTTCCAATAAGGAATCTGAGCTAGCATGTGAAAACTGGTCTTTTGAAAAGAATGTATTGAATTGTTAGACTTATCTAGATGCATCTCACAGTAACTTTCCTCTCTATACACCTGCTATTGCATGATCTCACTATTACACTGCCAGGCAGGAAGTGACACTATCATTTTGCAAGGCGGATATGTGTTTGTGCATTCATGCAATTCAGTGTTCTACCAATGAAATGTAACCTGCACAGAGGCATATATCTTGACCTTATCTTTAGTCAGTTAATTAAAATATCAAGTGTAAGATGATCCAGGTCACCTAACTCTTTTCAAGATCAAACCCCTTATTGTCATCATTTTAGACTCTTGCCCTTGTGAACAACAATAAATACTGACAAAATATATTAATGTATTTATACCAGAAATAATGGATACATGCTGATGTACTAGATTAATACGTATCCAAATCCTGACTCTCTTTCAATGTATATGGTTATTAAGCGAACTGATACATTCAAAATCAACGTTATATTCTGTTTGCAATCAGAAAAAAGCTAGAATCCAAATCCTGGTCAAAGACCAGAAAATGAACTGATGGAAAAACAGATAACATATCTGCTGTAAAATTCTTACTTCATGGAATAATAAACATAGCAACAGGAATGTTCCAAAACATTTACATCCATATTTGTATTCATATTTAAGTATAACTGTCTCTTTACATTAGTGATTCAAGAAAAACTTACTGAACTGTTCATCCCTAGACCATAAAAGGGGTTATGTATACACTTAAATGGAATAATGGTAAAAGAGCCACTGTTTGCTTTTCTAACCTGTTTTCTCTCCTTCTCTCTGCTCTGTAGGCAAGAAAGCTTATCAGTGACTTTGCCATTATCCTGTCCATCCTGATATTCTGTGGGATTGATGCACTCGTTGGAGTTGATACACCAAAGTTGATTGTACCGAGTGAGTTCAAGGTAAATACAAAATACTTAGTATTTTGCTTTCATTGTGAACAAGGTTATTCCTGACATTAAGCACTGTATTCAACCCTGATTATCAAACAGTCAGTAATGCAAACCTTTGCTATATGTGTTCAGCTAAGAAATTAGTATAGGGGATAACAATACAGATTTTCTTTAAATAAACTTCATGCTAATGACTTACTGTATATAGTGGAGTACAATAAAACTACCCTTTGTGCAAATCAATTCATACAGTATGGTTAATTCACTAAAAAATGAACTGGGGTGAACTGATGAGGGAACTGCTAATATCAATTAATCGCTGCAATGGAACAATTATCTAACTTTCTTATATTTCCAACTCAGCTACTAATGCCTTATATGTGCAGTTCAATTGTCAGTTCACCACAATTCACTTGTTGGCAAGCAACAGCAAATTTTATTTCAAAATGCAGTTAAAACCTCCAAACTTCATGCTTTAATTTATATATATAATATATTTTAAATAATTCTGACCAAAGTGGTAACTAATTTTACAAAATTGTAACCATGCACAACAATAAAATTGGTGGCACTGATAATTTTCTATAGGCTCCTTTTGAGTGTAATTTTTGGGGGCTGTTCACTAAAATTTAGCTGTACATTGTGCAGGGACAAACGTGGGGACTTTGCTTAGTGGGACAAATGTATAGATAAAATATTCTAGTCAACTCACCTTAACTCACCTTTTAGTGAATAGTCCCCTCTGAATATACTTTTACAGTAGTCATATTTTTATTTAATTAGGTAAATTATAATTGGTTTAGTTAATTAATTAAATAATATTGGTTTCTGCAGTTATACATTCTATTTTTCGTTAAAATTCAAATTTTATTAACATGTATTCTTTTAGTAGCTGTAATAATAATCTAATTAAAATGTTGCTATATTTTTCATATTATATTGCTTCAAAGATTCACAAAAATTACAAAAATAACAATTCACAAATGCTATAGCAAGGAAATATAATAATTACTACTTAAAAATGCATGTTTGAATGTTGTTACTTCAATACATATATCCAATTTCGGTGCTCTACAATTTGAATATATGGTAAATAATATTTTAAAATTGAGACACTGACAGCAACCTGATAGTTAGCTGAGCATTATGGGAGTGGTAGTTGGTGGTCTTATCTATGTCTGTCCTATGCTAAGATAATGTAGTCCCACATCATCTTTACATCTTTTATCACAAATTCTACTTTGGTAAGTTGATTTAATTGTTTGATGTGCTATATTCTCTTTCAAGCCAACAAGCCCCAATAGAGGATGGTTCGTCCCACCCTTTGGAGGAAATCCCTGGTGGGTGTATCTTGCTGCTGCTCTCCCTGCTCTACTTGTCACTATTTTAATCTTCATGGACCAACAGATCACAGGTGTCATTGTCAACAGGAAGGAACACAAGCTAAAGGTTGGTCTGGAAATATTGAAAAATAGAATGCCTCAAGAACTATCCTTCACTTCTGGTGACATTACGGTTACAGTCACTAAAATATTAAACAGACTGCTACAGACACCGGGTTTATTTATTCATGTTTGGACAGCAAGCAGTTTCCATGCAAGGCACACAGGCTTATGTTACAACAAATTTTGTCGGTAGTTTGCAATTCCATCCCCAGTTTTGGCATCGTAATTAACTTCTCATTACCTGACCTTGTGACACTGAAATAACCTATATTTAAAATAAGCCATTTTAGTTTCATAATATTGTAACAACATACTTCCTAAATGCTTGCAATAGAGGATTCACAGAATGGTTTGGTAATCAGATAAAAATAAAAGTTAAACATATTCAAAAATTAGTCACTGAATAAATGCAGCTGTTCAGGATATTTTGATTTTTCTCTTTTACTTTTCCAAACATTCCCTTAAAGGACAACTGTCAGCAAACGTTATATTTAATTGAAAGTTTGCATAGCTCTTTTAGGGGACTGACATGTTTAGAGTCTTGGGGATTCTCATGCAAAGGAATATCTGACCCACCTTACCACCAGAGATTCTGGGCAATGCTGCTGCCCTCTGATAGCTGTATAAGCAAACATGTCTCTCAATAAGGTACTTAGTTTTTATTCCATTTCGATTTGAAAAAACTAATGTTCAGGCAATCTTTCTGTTAAAGAGCAATTACATAAGATGTAACTAGATTACCTGTGAATTTATAACAAACACATAAATAAGACAAATGCCACTGGGTTTTTTTCTATGTTCAAATTAATTGCATATAAAAGTAAAAATAAAATATGGTGTCCAGCATCCATTTTGAGAATTGTACCCATGATGCAACATTTTCCAAAATCTTCCAGTAAGTCTCACTTTACAACTGTGGCCAGAGCCTGTATGATGATGACATGGGATACACCCCTGCTCGCTTACTGGCTCCTTCGTATCACTAGTGGGCTGGACTAGGTGGCTGTGTACATCTATTTTTTTTTTTTACCTGCCTTCCAACACAAGAGAGAGTAGATTGACCTGATAAAACATGATAATAACTCTGCCCACTTGTGATGTAATATTTACATTACTCTCCCATACAATGCAAGTCTGTGGTCAGAATTCAGACTTATAGACTGCATTCTGTGTCCCCAGCCCCAAAGTAAGATACTAATGCTGTAAAGTCACAGGGGGATGGCACCCCAAAACACTATATTTCACAAAATGGCGGTGCCCAGTCACACTTGTTTAGTAAAATATTTAATAAAATAAACTCACATAACAAAAACAAAAGACATATCTGAAATCAACAATGCTAAATAATAAATAAAAACATTTCATTTTTTTGGTGGGAGTGTCCCTTTAAGCTGTTGTCCTTTTAAATGCAGAACTAAAATACTTCCATATAAAATATTTCGGTAGACTTGACAAAAATGTATTCTTTGCAGGTGTTTTTGAGGCTAAGATTTATCTAACTGATTTGATGTGCTTAGCTTGTTTAAAAATTCTAATATGTTAAAATACACCTGAGGTAAAATAATTTTGTTCTTATTAGACTAAACAGATACAATTTCTCAAATTTGTTTGAGAATGTATGAATTTTTTTCTATAGCAGTGGTATTTGCAACCAATAGCGTCTATTTACAAAAGAGTGAGCTATGGTAAAAAGACAAGGGGCTATCCAAAATCAGGCATAAAGTTAAAAAGATAGGCAAGTTGGAGATTTTCTCCTGCACATTGGCGTGATTTTTCATATTGTCTTGGCAATTGGTCAAAGTTCACTGTTTAGCGAATAGATCTGACTGTGTGCAATACTATGAATCTTTATGGTGCTATTGCTCAGTCCGAACATATTACTGATAAATAACAAAATGGTGTTCAGAGCATGGTCCCCATGTACAAATTGTCCATGATGTGCCACGCAAAGAACTACAACTGCTTTGAATGTCTCTGTGCTAAATATGAAATTGTGTCAAAAAAAATCTATATGTAATCAGCAAGTATATCTTTCAGTTTAATCTTCTCTGCTTCTCAACAACTATGGAAATAGATAGCACTGATGAAATTAGGGCAGAAGAAATGTAGGTTAAATATAATTGTATTAAAAATACATGAATGTTTTATAAATATGTAATAAAAAAACGCTCTTCTCCATCATTTTCTGGAAATCCGGTCCTGCATATCAGAGCATCCATTTTGTCTTAGGAACCTACCCTTTAGGAATTGTTCAGATGAAATAAAGTGGAAAGGACACACTGTGCAGTCCTGGTACTGTTCTATGGAAGATCTTTACATCAATCACTTTCCTGGGCAATTAGTGACTGAGGGGCACGACAAAAAATCTGAATATGATGTGTTTGTCAGTGCCACCCAAACATCATTGTACCTAGCACAATTACACTGGGCTTTGTCTTATGCCAAAAAAAAAAAAAAAACTATTCAGCTCCCCTGAAATTCTTTTATGTGAAACGTTACCCTATGCTTCCTGAATTCTCAGATTTCCTGTGATTTATCCATCTTGTTATTTAGTAATATAGCGTTAGTGATCAGTTCGTGAAACAGTAGCTGCACCAAAACAAAAGCAACTCAGGAAAGGTGAAGAACTAATTAAAGACGGGTCCTGAGTAAACTGAACTATGCACTTTCCTGGTTGTGAATGTTCTGTGGCCCCTATCTCGGCAGTAAAGCCCATAGTTCCTGTGATATTACCTCATACATTGAATAATGTCTACCAATCTAAGCTGTTGCATCGTATATGGCCCTTCACATTGAAAAGTTAGACAACACTAGTTTAAAGGAATTAAGTAATAAGTATGGTGTGTATTAAACTGACATACGAGATAAAAGCCTTTCTGTGAGCAATACGGTCTTAAGCTAACACCGTTTGCCTTATTTACTTGGAGTTTTATGATAGGCATGATATTTTTTTCCCCCCATTTTTTGTAGAAAGGAGCTGGGTATCACTTGGACTTGTTCTGGGTAGCTGTCTTGATGATTTTGTGTTCTTTTATGGCACTTCCCTGGTACGTGGCTGCTACTGTCATCTCCATCGCTCACATCGACAGCTTGAAAATGGAGACCGAAACATCAGCCCCTGGAGAACAACCAAAGTTTCTGGGAGTCAGGTACTCATTGTTCATATTTTTTTTTGGTATGAGTGGCACAAAAGGTTTATGGAAGGTGTTTACCGAAGGCAAGGGGATGGAAGAGCTACAGGTAATGTGTATTACAAAAGATGGATAGGAACTGGAGACATATAGAGGTGAATATGCCAGAGGCTGGGGTTGAAAAGGAACAAAAGAGATATGGGTACATTCAGCAAAGTGGAAGGGAAAGCTAAAAAGGAACCATGGGTGACCTTGAAGAAGCAAGATGTTTTCTGTTCCCCACCCTGCCATCTAGCTACATTGGACCTTTAATGAAAAGAAGAAAAACATAGCACACAAAGCTTTGTAAACATATTTGCTTGCATACTTGTTTCATATTTGTTGTATGATAGATAATGTTCAACAGAAGCACAAGAGTTATACGGTAATATTGTAAAGATCAAAGTTTCATAACATTTTATATAATGCAACTGTATTAATGTAGATATTTACAAATAAAGAATTAAAAAAAGGAAGGAGGGAAAGTTGGATATGCCTGAATGAGTTGTGAACCTTTGTGCACAACAGCCTTTTATGCAGGCTACTATGCATGTGATGGAATAGCGAGGAGTCAGTGGAACTATATATATATATATATATATATATATATATATATATCATCAATAACTTTATGAATTAAAATATTAGTTTGATCATTGTGGCAATTCAAAAGGTAAATAATATTGGCTGTCCTTTAAAAAATGCAGAAGGGAGGGAAGATAGAGATTGAGAGTGTAAATGGTGTGAATGGTTAGAGGAGGATATTACATTTGTACTGGACCCCAAGTGTTCTGATGGCAGCCCTGTCATAAAGTATTTGTCTTCTACTTCACTGTGCACATTTTTATATTAATTTAGGGAACAGAGAGTTACAGGAATCATGGTTTTCCTTCTGACTGGAGTGTCTGTCTTCATGGCGCCCATATTAAAGGTAAAAACTACTTTTACTTACGTTAACTGACTGTATGCATTTAAAAGAGAACTGTTCCTCAATAAAATGTAGCAAACTATGTTTACATTTACATAAATCATATAGTTCCGGTACATTCATTCACTGTAGTTGTAGCATTATTGCCCTACTGATGTTATTAACAGAACCAGTAAAACCAGTTGATCCAGTACATTAATGGGATTTTCCATTTGCCCTACTCTGCATAGAATGTAATGACACTGCAACAATTCTGTGTTGCTACACTATGTTTATAATAGAAAATAACGCATTTATGAAATATATGAAATATAGAAAATTACCATGGAAGAGGAGCTTTTCCGTTAGTAGATCAGACTGGTCTAGTCCAATATGCATGGTAAGCTTCCTCAGCATGAGGAACACAGCAACCACAGACATATGTTTTGGCTTTAACTAGCTTAGTCATTGTGGCACAGCTGATATCCTTCCAGGAACGGACTGACCGGTTGAAAATTTGAGGACTGCCCAATGACCCAGGGCAGAGAGGGGGCCTGCTGCCACCAGTGCAGCCCCTTTAAAAACATTTTTTTTTTTAAAGTTGCCGATACAGGCGCTGGCTGGGAAAATTAAAATATCTCCCCTCACCAGCCTTTTGTGTGGGGAGCAGGCAGAATGGTGTCTCTGCATTGCACAGCCATCCTCCCATGCTGACTCTAATGCTCCCAGCGCACTGCTCTGATGCCAGAACATCGGGGAGGGGGGTGTGTCTTCTATTTCCTGGGAGCCCCACGAGTTGTCAGTCCTCTTCCCCTGTATTCCTCTAGGTACAGTGATGAATTAGTTGTGACCCATGTCTGCAAATGTGGCTCATGGTAAAAATAATGGCTTTATAAAGGCAGCCCAACCAAGCATTATGAGAATTGCATTTCTCAATAGCAGTTCAGAATCAGCCTTTTGTTATATAAACATCAATCTGTGACTCATTTTTTCCTATCAGGCACACGTTTGCTCACTTGAGGAGATCTTAAAAACCTAACCTGTTGAGTGCACATACGTTACTCTGAAAAACTCTTAACATGTTACAAACATAGATGATTAAACATGTAAAATAACTAACACTATTATGCATGCATCAATGGTGCACTGTTGTTTAATAGCATGTTTACAAAGGTGAATAAATTCTGCTACAGGCTATGACTTATTGCTCCTTTAAGATAGGTGGATAGCTTTTTTGACTTGTCCCCATGGCTAATGTTACAAGTGGTAACTGTAATAAAGCAGAGTGCCTAGAGGAAGTATCAATTCCCTCTGCTGAGCATGTTTCAAACTTATAAGGCATATTCCATTTGCTCCTACTCTGCATAGAATGTAATAATGACACTGCAGCTATTCTGTGTTGTTATACTATATTTATAATATGAGGAAAAAATGTGAATCAAATATAATATCCTGTATTATGGGGAGGTTCTTACTTGGCAACAGCTCATGCGTTCCACCATTATAGAGGATTCTTTCCATTCGTATCAGACCGGTCCAGTCTACTATGCCTGGTAAGCTTCATCAGCATGAGGAACACAGCAACCACAGTCATTGTGGCACAGCTGATATCCTTAACAGGAACCAGAACATTGTTGGCTAGTAAGAGGGTCAGGAAGGGATTTCTTCCCTCCTGCACCTGTTTAATTACTGTTCCCCTCTTTATTTTGAAAGCAGCTGGATACACATAGAACCAATTTATCAGTAAGCACTATTAGCACAAGACCGCTGTATTTTTTTATGAAATTGAAAGTTCGGTATTATATTACAATAGTGTAGATTATTCATTTTTCAAAAAATTCTTCATTTTTCTAAGCCATGGATAATCTGGGATGTTACTATCTAATTGTGTGTCCCTTATCATGGCTAAAAAGCCCATAGTTTTTATTGTATTATCTTACTGAATTTCTAGCATGTGGCCCTCCTGATAACTGCTGGCAAAGAGACATGTTCCACTAGTTTTTTCTTCTTTTTTCATGCGCTAAGGATCTGGCTCTCCCAGGAAGTTGGTTTAACTAGTTTCCGATAGTGATGTGTTCTCTATTTGGTATTCTGGCATACATTATTAACCTTGTCATGGGCCAAATCATGTATCTGCTTTTTATTAAAGTCCAATTATAATCTTAAACCAGAGCATTACAAAACATATTGGTTCAACAGGGCTTGAAATTGCACTGCCCTTTTCACTACATGGACGCAAGAAGAATCACATGAGGCATTGTGTGTGTTGTTGCCGGCATACAAATAACAACTGTCATTTTTGATAACATGGGATAACACGTATAAGAATAAGTGCTCCCATGCCACTAGAAAATATGCACATTTATTAATTATGATTCAAAAATAGATATTACAATTTTATGTTTAAGACAATTAAACATTTCTATTATATCAACTTCTTTGAAAATGTCCAATTGTAAGTGTGTCAATTAGGTTAGTTATATAATGTACCTTAACTGCCACCTAGTGGCCATATGATTTTGTACTAAAACTCAAATCAAAGTTCCAGCATTTAAAGTACAGTAGATACTTATTGATGCTACTCTCTTTTAGTTAGTTACCCCAAACATGCTAGCAAGTGTTGTGCAATGACTGGTTTAAAGGAAACAGTAGTTACAAATGCTTCTTATACAATAGATAATTGTGCATTACAGAATGTATAAAGTATATTAGAATCCACTCATATTTGGTGGAACATACAGGTGTACTAGGAGTAGTTGTTCCCCTGCCTCCTCTCAGTTATGATTGTATATAGGTACATGAGTTCTGGTGATATGTGAGGGTACCATTGTAAACACATCTTCTCTATGGGTCATACATCTAAAAACCACAGTTACGTTTCCCAGTGTTCATAATTTTACAGAATGAATGCTAAGGGCGGCAACTGCATTAATGGATGCAATTCTTCATAGTACCTGTCATTACTTGTTTAGCAATCTATATCTTTTACATGAATGGTTTTGTTACAGCTCCTAACACATTGCCTCCCGCTTTATCAATCATGGGGAGTAAACAAGTGAGCAGAACATATTCACATGTATAATGCCTATTTTTAAGGGGCAGAACTGGTCACTGACAGTAGGAGAAACAATACTGCCCATTTCCCCTACTGTTGGATGCTACTGTCTGTTCTTCTACATGTTCCTTCATATTTCAAAATTGCTGACACTCATGAGTGCAATGTGTGCACATTGTCCCACCCCTTTGTGTCTTGGAACACTGTGCACTGGAGTGCACTGGAGTGCACTGCAAATGCTGATGAAGGGGATGCACTGCAAAGTGTGCAGCTGTATGCAGGAATGTGTACTGCTCCATGATGAAAAGGACACCAGTAGGGCAAAAGTAAACACAATTGGGTGCTCTTAACTAGATATGCTACATGATTTGCTTGAAGTGTATTAAAGTAAGAGATATTATTCTATAGCACTAAAATAGCACATCCGATTACTGGTAAAAATGTTTAATGGCTCTTTAAGATAAAGTGCTAGTTATGCCTTTTCCTGTTCTTTCTGCCATCAGGCTATTTTAAGAGACATAATAGATAATACTGTGGGGTTGAGCTGTTTGAAGGCTAACATATTCCTTCTATTACTCTTTCTGGAGTAATAGGAAGGAGTACTGCGCATGAAAAGTTCTATATACCAATTCTTGTACATTTCCCATTTCATGTCACCTGAAAGTATGAAATCCCCTTAGAGGCTTCAGTATTTTTATTTTAACAGTTATTATAATTACCACCCCTTACAGCCTAAGGAAGAATAGAGGGTGATCTGGGCCAGAGTGTACTTTTTGAGAAAATCTAAACACAAACAAAATCCTCAACACACAAAGATTTCAGTATAATTTATCGGCACCTGACATGCTATATACAGCTTTGTTGCCAAGGTCACAAGGAATGGGCAAGTGGCTTAATTTACTTATCGTGCAAAGTAATTAATGTTAGTCATCAAAAACAGTAATGAAATACCATATGGAATTTGCTGAGCGATGAATTAAAGTGAAGTTGTTTTTAATGTTAATGTTTGATTTCTGTTAATTAATGATCACATTACTGCTCTGAATTATTTGCCTGTTTTGAAATGGGTTATTGACAGAAGCAAAATATACAGAAGAGTTGTCTGAAAATAGCATTTCCAGAAAAATTGTCTGCTTTAAGTTATACTACATTATTGGGTCTATTCACTAAAATTCGACTTTGGAGGTTGTGTTCCATTTTCAGGTTTTAATCTTCCCCATTGAAAGTAATGGGAGGTCAACTGATCAGAGCTATTTCTGAGACTAAGTCAAATTCGGCACCTGTCTCAAATTATAGCCTAAATCATTTCGCCTCCAATTACTTTCAATGGGGAAAATATGAACCTGACTTCTTCTTCTAAGTCAAACTCTGGTGCCGAATTTGACTTCTCAAAATGAAACTTGACCTCCAAAGTCAAATTTTAGTGAATAGGCCCATATAACAGGTGACATTGATAGGACATTTAAGTTAACTTTGAAGATTTGTCTACGTAAAATATAGGTAAGCCCTACTTTAGTGCTTTGCTCATGATCCATAGAACCCATCTAAATGGGATCAAAATTTGATTCCCTGGATCCGCAAAATGTTGCTCTAAATTGCAGATATAAGGCAGATCAGGTAACCTAATTGCTCCTAGGGAACCACCAGGTCACTGAGCTGTATTCAGAACCACTTTATAATGTGTCATGTTATAAGGGTTTCTACCTTCAGTTGCTTCCGGAAAGTTCCCACAGTAGCAACTAGGGAACTGTCTGTCTACACATATTTGTTATATCACTAGAGTTCGTACCTGGGAACATTTATGTATGACCAAGTCAGTCCTACCCATTCATGCTACTCCTAGTGATTAAAATACCAGTGTACCATATTGTTTATTGGAAGTAAAAAAGATTAACCAAAACCCCTCCGCTATAGGAATAGTGGTCAGTAAAACATTGCTTTTGGACCATATGTACATTTATAATGCTGACTTGCTTTTACTTCCAATAAACAATATGGTACACTGGTATTTTAATCACTAGGAGTAGCATGAATGGGTAGGACTGACTTGGTAACCTTATGAGTGCAAGGCCTTTACATGTCTGAGCACTGACACAAGGGAGACTATGCTCAAATGATGTGTATGTATGTCTTGATGGTTACCAAGCAGGTATGAAAATATCACTCACTGTTAATCTTTTTGTGACAAGTGAATGCAATCCAATTCAAGAAAATTGATTTGTTTTGGTCTGAAAGATCAAAGTTAACCTAGGAAATTGGACACCAATAATATTTATGATCTATTTCTATATGGAATTTTTCTTCACAACACAGACTTAAAGGGACTGGGTCACCTAAACATTTTTTTTAGTGTGCATGTAGAGCATAAAAAAAAAATTAATTGACAATTATCTATACATTGTACTAGCAAAACTGCAAGCACCTCAATTAGAAGAAAATGTGTTTTAAATGTGTCTATGGAATCTCCTGCTTTTGACACCTGTGGCACAGTATGAAGAAAATAAATTAATCTAAAACAACCTTTTCTCCTAATTTAGGCATTTGCTTGAGATTTTGCTAAACTAATGTATAGATCATTTTCAATTATTTTTTGTGCTCTATATTCACAGTGCAAACAATGTTTAGGTGATACAGTCCCTTTAAACTGCTTTTGCACATGTTCTCAGACTCAACCACATTGATCTCTAATAATAGGCATTGTTATCAGCCAGTTTAAATGCACTAACTTTATTGACTTTGGAAGGAAGAAATGCTCTATTGAATCTTGTAGGATTGAGGTTTGAATAAGCGAGAGATGGTGCATTTACCAACTAATTTATAATTGCTACATTTGTGAACAACTAAATACCTACCCTCGGGCTAATGAGAGTAAGAGTTAAGATTGCCACCTTTTCAGTAAAAAAAGATAAAGCCCATACTGTTACCTCGATAGACTTAATACTGACCTCAAACCAATGTTTAGTGGCCGCTGCCATTGTGAGAGTAAGCAGATTGCTATGGTTGTATTGATAATATAGAGGTTAAATACTTATCCACTAGAATGAAACTGAACATTGACTCGGAGAACCAGAACTAACACAAACACACTGAGGTTCCATGTGTGCTCTTGATTTATGGAACTGATTATTGATAGGGTTGCCACCTTTTCTCCCAAAAAATACCGGCCTTGGTACTGTATCCATAGACTTAACATTGGCCTGATGACAGTTTTTTACCGGCCTGCCAGTAAAATACCGGTCACGTGGCAACCCTAATTATTGATGATTGGCTTTACATAGCTCCATTTTGTATGTGCCCTAGTTATTTATGCAGTTGCTTAGCAGTTTAATTTAAGATTGCTCAAATTAAGTCTCACATTACATGTACTCTTGAGATGCGTTCTCATGCATTCTCAAACACAAAGCCATTTGGGGGGAAGGATTCATGTGAACTCACCTTGTGTTTAGTGAATAGACTGCATTCATCTCTCTAGGGGTTTTAATTCAATGCTTGTAATGCAATGCTCTCCAATTTCCTGTTTCGTGCTTTCTTTGATCATGCTCTGTTCCACATATTTTAAAACTTGGGGCTATTCTTATATAATAAACCTATATTAATTTATTTTTTAGTAGAAACAAGATATTGTTAATACTCTTCTGGTAGATGGCCTGTTCTTTCTCTTTGCTATTTTTAGCAAATGTCTATACAAGAATATACAGTGTAGAGATTATATACAATATCTAAAGGTCCTTAGGTTCTCAGCTCACAGTGGGTGTGCTTCCACTGCCTGTCCCAGGTGTGACTTGTTTAACTAGTATTAATTATGACGTTTTAATGCATGTTTTACAAACATTCATAAAATACATGTGTGTGCATACTATGTACTAATGAGGTGTTAACTTAAACACTGTCATCTATTTGAGAAACTATTATACTAAATAAGAAATTCGATTGTGAATCGTTACACAGGTTTTTTTTTTTTTTAACCTTTAACCCCTCCCAGATAAGCAATTTTTGGCATTCCAGGCAGCTATGGACTACAATTGCATTGCGGGATTTGTAGTTCACAGTAGTACTGCCTAATCATATTGAAACATAAAAGGATGATTTACTAGAAGGATGATTTACCTTGATTATAAAGTCAGTAAACACTATTTTGATCATTTTAATGAGGCAGAAAACCACTTCTTCCTCAATAAAATTGTCATTTGAATGGTGCATGAATTGTACACCATTGAGTATATATTCTCCCCTAGTCTCAAAGGTTATGTATTCCACAGAGCATAGCTCTATAGTTGCAGAGAAAGATGGTCTGTCATACGAACATCATTTAAAAGCTGTTTTAATACAGAAAATATATTCAGTCTGATTAAAAGATTGACAAAAGGGTTTAGTCTGAGCCAGCTGGCATCAAGTTGCCTTAAAGGAACACTCTGGGCTTAAGATAAATGAATAGCAATTGATTGGTGCATAGAAAAGGGTATTAAAAAACAAAACATTATGCATTAATCATTAGAGTGCAATAAGAACTCTCAGTGTATACACAAAAGGAAGTCCTCCAGTATCTCAGCATCAGCCTTATTTTTAGTGTACTATATAAATGATGTACTGCTGAAGTTATATCGGTCTGTAATAGCAGGGCTATGTAGCGTGTGTAATTCCACACTGGCACAACATCTTTAATTACCAGATTATGATTATGGAATGCAATGTCCTTTGGCAAAATTTGAATGTGATTAACATCTTCCTTTTTTCCCATAGTTCATTCCTATGCCTGTTCTTTATGGAGTCTTCTTATACATGGGTGTGGCTTCGCTCAATGGAGTGCAGGTATGTAGTGGTATACATGTTTGAAAACCTATATGAAAATACAAAAAATAGGGATAAATTAATTCAACTTTCTTCACCATATGCATAAAAATAGATTTTTTGAGTGGCCATTTATTCTGGAACCAGTACTATAGAATTAGTTATCTACTAAATCAGCTGCAGACAAATATATTACAGCCCTTGTTGTCAGCCATTAGCCTCGACATGAAGCAAACTGTTGCCCTTTTTCCCCTCCCATTGCCCCCATTTTGCACCAAGCATGGACAATTGTTCTCTATATCTTACCTACTTCCATGCCTGCCCAGTGGTGGAAAAAATGGACCCCAGTTTGTGTCCCTTGACTCAATCTCTTACTTCCTCAAGTTTCTGATTCATTTATATCTCAAATTTGGAGGGAAAACGGAACTTAGCCTTGGACCTTGATGGTGGGTCTAGGGAAAGGTGACCCTGCTTGCTTGTAGAGAGTGATGCGTGTAAGAAATAAATTAAAGTCTATTTCACCTGTCTGGAGATTTTAGCATGTAGCATGGTACGTTATATATTTTTGGATCTCTGCTATACTTAATTTGAATTTACATATTATTTTAAATATTTTATTATAAACACAGTGATCAAAGAGCTTGCCAGTACTGGTCATTTATACATTGTCTTTTTGAGCTACTAGATTTAAAGTTCAGCAGAGATTGTTATTGCTAGACAGAAATCCATTACAATCACTTAGGCCTTTTGTTCTGAAGAAGTACTGTGTGTGATCACCTGTTAGGATTGTGATTAACTAGAGAGGCTATAAGATGGATTACCCAGAGGCCTTTTAGTAGTTTGAGCTAAATATTAGTAGTTTGAGCTAAATATTAGATTACGTAAAACTATAACCACACTTGAGGAGTGTTGAAAAATACTGCTAAATATATCCATTCATCAATTTCAGAAATTGAGCCAACAAAGAAACCTTTCATTGGCCAGACGTAATAAAATAAAGAACATTGACTGTTTCATTTTACATCATGATCATGTTTTGAGACATAGTTCTGGGGTAGGTGCTCTAGTTAAATAATATTTTTATTGTTTTTCTAGTTTATGGACCGCCTGAAGCTGCTCTTGATGCCTGCCAAACACCAGCCTGATTTCATTTACCTACGTCATGTCCCTTTGCGTAGAGTGCACCTCTTCACATTTATACAAATAGTGTGTTTGGCCCTCCTCTGGATACTCAAATCCACTGTGGCTGCTATTATATTCCCAGTAATGGTAAGTGACACACATGCTGCTTGCTTAAGGGTAATACAATACCATGTATGAATATCCACCACTGAAATATCAAGGGTTTGTGAAATCATTAAGACTTCTTCAAATTTTCATGACATATTTATGATCTTTTATTTCATGTATTTCTAGAAGCCAAAGCTGATGAAATTTTGGCAATATAATTGGAAAATAACTTTTTGTAATAACGTTATGTACTATGATAGCAGTAGCATTCTTCATTTGTAAAGCACCAGCACGATCTGCAGTGCTACATAGGATATACGGAGGTTATGAAAAATATGTCAAAATACTCGGTTTTAATAACCTTGATTTCATCTAAGAAGTGCAGCTCTTTTCTCTGTATGTCATTGGGTATCCAATAGGCTCTGATCCTGCACAAAAAGAAAGTGGACTATTTTGTGTGGCAGTACATTTTCTGCATAAAAGTACAAAAACAGGGTACTAATGGAGAAATAGTTTGGTGCCTGACTTGTTTTTGGAACATGGAGTTTTGGATCTGTCACTTCACATGTGGATTTAACATCATTAATCATTTGGACTAACTTCTTTAAGCCAATTACTGAAATAATTAATTAACAAAGTAGGTACACAATGGTGTTAAGTGTTTATCACTGAGAACTCTAGGTAGATGATGTTAAAGGAAGTGTTGTTTGTCCATCTTGCCCATATTCTATAGCCCAAAAGTTGGTTCTATGTTTTTTAGATCCTTGCACTTGTGGCTGTGAGGAAGGCCATGGACTATTTCTATTCCCAACATGACCTCGGTTTCCTAGATGATGTCATCCCGGAAAAAGACAAGAAGAAGAAGGAAGACGAGAAGAAGAAGAAAAAGAAGAAGGGAAGTCTGGATAGTGACAATGAAGATGTAAGTAAATTATACCTACAGTTTATGGAGATGACTGAAGTTGCTTCACATACAAAACAGTCTTGCTTCCTTTTATAGACCAACCATCAATCTTTCTCTTCAAGGTTGGCTTTTCTACATAGACAAAAGCAACAATTCAACCAGTTTTTTTTTAGTTACAGAGATGGTATTGAATTGGATAAGTAGAAATATAACTGTACAGCTCATTTACTTTACTTTCTATTCACTGTAAAACTTCTGCTTCCTACTCATATTTTTACAGATTTACACATAGTCCATTAGTACACACACAATTCATTTTGAAATCCTCCAAAAGGAAAAAAAAATCAACAAAGTCAACTCTTTGGATGATTATGAGATTTGAAAAGGCATTTTGATGCCTTTTATATAATCCCAGCTTAAAGTTTGAGCTTGTATATGTGTCTGTCTATAGTTGGGCATGAAACCTAATCTTCATGTTTGCATTTAAGTAATGAACTCTAGCTTGCTAATGAAAGTATTAAATAGGATAATCTAACTTAATGGATGTGACACAGATATTGTTTTCATTTAGATTTATGTAAAGTTTTGTAATTTTAAATGTAATCAATTTTACAGGACTTTTAGCTTTTATACTATCAATACATACTTGTGTGTGTGTGTGTGTGTGTGTGTGTGTGTGTATATATATATATATATTAAAAACATGTATGTATGTATACAATATGTTATGATTTCTTTTATTAATTATGTACAACTCTATTCATTTTAAAAAGGATAACACTCTTTCCCTACATGCCACATACTAATGTATACATGCTGTTTACTGCATAAAATGAGATCTGCCTGAATATGTTCTGATGTTGTGGTCAAGATAATCTGTAGGCTTATCATGACATCAGCGTTAGATTCCACCAAAGGCACATGTGCTTACATGTTTATGCATATATTTTCCTATGTGGTTGTTCTATCTGATATTAGAGATTTGGCTCATAAGAGCTCCAGTGGCGCAATTGGTTAGCGCGCGGTACTTATAAGATTTGGCTCAGTAGGTATTCAAACCCAAAACCCATTGCAGTAGTTGATAAACACTCAGTTTCTTGGGTACCTTGGACTACTCCAAGTGACTCAAAAGCTTCTCATCTATTGCTATGTGTTTTGGGTTCAAATACCTACAAAACCAAATTTCTAATATCACAAAGAACGTTTAATGAACTTAGTGGCTCAAGAGCTTGCATGCTTGTCGTTTGTGGCAACAGGTTTGGGGTTTGACCCCTCCCAAGCCAAATCTTTAATATAACGAAGACCCTTTGATACACTAAGTGGCTTGAGTGCTTTTCATCTGGATCCTTAATAAATATAATTACCTATGAGACAGAGAATTATACCGGGCAGAGCTAGCGTGTCCAAATGTTATATTCAATTACCATGAGAACTATGTACAAAAACTAAAATGTTTTTAAATCAAACAGACTAGGTTATGATATGTCATCAAATGTTAATATGCTATATCCTTATATATCCATGGTGAAAAACACCTTTTTTTAATTTTTTTTTATTGTATACCATTGTTTGTTGTGCTTTCTGAATCTAAATATGATGGTGTTTCACACTATTTGTTACTCAAGGTTGGTGAAAGGTCAACAAGTGTAAAAATATATTATTTATTTATTTACTTATGTTTTCATCTTAGTATTTGTCTTAGATATTAAGCAACATTTTAAAAACAGCACACCTTGTAATGCGAGGAATGGATAAACATTACCACTGACAGAGAATAGTAAGAGAATAGACCAGCAAGGTCCTACCTCATTAGAATGACATTCTGACATTATGGAGAACAAAATAGTTTAGGTGAAACAGATATGGTAATGAAATGAGAAGAAATGAAACGTCATGTGGAAATTAATGTTTGACTATTCTTCAAATCGCTAAATCAGACTAGTGCTGGGTTGTATTACATTTGAGACTGCTTTAAAGCAAAACAACTTTACAGAGATGTAGGACATTATTCCAGTTGACAAGGACATTTCAAACTTGAGGCCAAAGTAGCAGAGTTGGAAAAATTCTCCAGTGAAAGATACATATATAACTTTATATATATGGCATGTATCATGTCATACATAGGCTAGTCAAAACTTTGGTATAACTAATAGAGTTGAGCGGACACTTGGATGTTTGGTTTCGGCAGGTTCGGCCGAACTTCGAAAAAATGTCCGGGTCCGTGCTCGAACTTGAACCCGAACTTGACCCTGAACCCGAACCCCATTGAAGTTAATGGGGACACAAACTTTTGGCCACTAAAATGCCTCTAAAAAAGGCCTGGAGAGGGCTAGAGGGTTGCAAAATGAAGTAAAATGTGGGTACGAGTGTTCCCATTCATACGAATAGGTCAATTGACCTATTCATATGAATGGGGACTCTATTTTGGGTTATAGAAAGCCAATAGCATTACATGTATTCCATAAACCGAAAGTCTATAAACTGAAAGACATTCGGTTTATAGACTTTTGGTTTATGTAATACATGTAATGCTATTGCTATTCTATAAACCGAAATATAGTCCCCATTCATACGAATAGGTCAATTGACCTTTTCGTTTGAATGGGGACTCTATTTCGGTTTATAGAAAGCCAATAGCATTACATACAATGAAAATGTATGTAATGCTATCAGCTTTCTGATTGGCTGCCCTGCAGCCTTTCAAATGCGCCATTAAATCGCCGAACCCCGAACTCCAACCCGAACATACAGTGAAATGTCCGTGTCCGGGGTCCAAAAACCGCAATGTTCGATACGAACCCGAACAGTGCGGTTCGGGTTCGCTCAACACTAAAAACTACGATAAAACTGTAATGGTCTTATAGCTATCAGTTATAAAGGTACATGTGAGGTATTGTCATGGTTACACTAATTTGATTTGTTGTTTATGACCTAACAGCATCAAACATTCCGGTAGAAATTTATATATAGGGTGTGTTATACTGAATACATATCCTATCATACTGGTATTATTCCCCTGTTTTGCATCCCTTTTTGGAGTTCTATTCAAGAACAGTGAACTGACAAGTACACTGCAAAAAATAAGCTTTAATAACTAAGTTATTAAAGCCTAGAAAGATAGGAAAGTTAGAGAAGTTTTCCATCTTGGCTTGGCTACTAATTGCAGTTCACTTTAAATGAATAGCCCCCATTATTTTGCACAGCTTTCAGGTTGTGTTACACAGGGTGCAACACTGAGGGGGTGCCAAAGGTGCTGGCTGGGGAGGTCAAAACAATCTTCGTTCACAAGCCCTCTTTGAGAGGAGGGCAGGCAGCCTATGTCTGTATGCTGTCCAAGTGCACAAACATCCTTCTGTCAGACTATCCAGAGGCAAGTGGAGCACATAGCAGGCACTGGGACCAGCTTCTGTGAGTGCAATCTGAGTGGTGCAATATGGAGACTGGGGGTAACTCCTTGGTGCAATCTAGGGACAGGTCATTGGTGTAATGTGGGTGCTGGAAGAAGTCATTGGTGTAATGTGGGTCCTGTGAGTGGAATGGATGCAGTGGCATGTTATATGGATTAAACAGCGCAGTATTTACCGCAAGGCATCCTAGGTCAGCAATTTTCTAGGGGCGGTGAAAAAAGTGCCCCCAACACTGACCAGCATATTAGCCTGATTGTGACGCCTCCGGTGCCACGATCGGGCTGCCTGTGCGTTTTTTTCTTTGGGAGCGGATTGATGACAGGTCACATGACCCGGCGCTCTGACGTCAGACACGCGCCGGGTTACGTGACCTATCTACACTTACCACGGGGAGCAGAACAAGAAGCATTGTAGGACACCATACTGCCTGCCACTAGTCATCAGAGATCAGTGTAAGTCCTGGGGTGAGGGGGTATGTAATTGGGGTGATGGAGGGATGTCATTGGGGTGATGGAGGCATGTAATGGGGGTGATGGAGGCATGTAATGGGGGTGATGTAGGCATGTAATGGGGGTGATGGAGGCATGCAATGGGGGTGATGGAGGCATGCAATCAGGGTGATGGGCGCATGTAATGGGGTGATCGAGGCATGTACTGGGGGTGATGGAGGCATGTAATGGAGGTGATGTGGGTTATGGGGAAAGTAATGCAGCATGGGTAGTGGGGGTGCCTGAATTTTGTCTGCCTAGGGTAGCACAAAACCAAGATACACCACTGGGGTGCAATCAGATACTGTGGATGCAATGGCAAGGGATGTGTGGGAAATAATGAAAAGAGGGTAGGCAAATGGAGTGATGGGGTCAGAGGAAGGAAATAAAAATGCATTTTTTTAAAAACAACAACAATTTATTATGGGATTGCTAAAACTTACCACTGTCTATGACTGCTGGAGAAGGCAGGGGAAGAGGGTGAGCCACAGTGGCGGAATGCCCAAGGTACCTGAACATTCAAGGACGGCAAGGAACAGAGGCATTATTGAACACAAATCTAAACACACCAGACAACTTGCTTTTCTGCACCTCTGTCCTGAGTATTGTTATGTTTAAAGACTTTTACAGTGTGCATATGCTCCATGGGTCCATGTATAATGTGACTATATATAGGCAAAAGGTGAGCATTGTTGACCTTATTTGCATATGCCTACCCACAATCCTTTGCAGTGGTGGTAGCACTGTGATCATGACATTTCTGTGGAAAAAGCAAATCTTCTAGCCTGTCTGTGTGTAGTTATGTGTTTAATAATGCTTCTGCTTCCCACATATTGTTCACTGGCAGCATGGATGCCAATATCATTTTAGAATATATAGTGTAAGCTGCACTTTTTTTTCTCTTACAAAATATTTTGTTTGGTTCGTCATCTAGTATATTTTTCTAAATATCATAATATTTCCTCCACACCCATTCACTGGATAATACAAGCTGGATCTTCATAGTTTACATCTCCAGAAAGCAGAAGGTGAAGTTTGGCAAACTGAAACTTTTCAGTCATACATTTTAATGTATTAACCCAGATTTATCAAGATTGGTTATCATTTGCATCAGTGGATGATATATTTTGTAGCTAAGCAAAAGCTACAAGATTGCAGTTTGCCGAAACTCTGACTTTGATCTTCTGAAAGAAGCCGGACTCTCTGTGGGAATGAAGTTGTACAATTTTTATTTCTAAGTACCTTTACACATTTCTTTCACAGTCTGACATTCCTTATTCAGAAAAAGTCCCCAGTATTAAAATTCCAATGGACATCATGGAGAAGGAACCATTTCTAAGTGATAGCAAACCTGGTGACAGTGAGTAGATCTAACCTCTTGCATGCCCACCCAGGATATAACCAAAAATAACAACAAAATTTATATCTCACTTCCTGTTCATCCTTCATTTTATTAATTTCTTCATCTATTACGGTATTTTCCTTCATCCTTGAGTAGGTCTAGCATCAAATGCTGTGAATCTTCCGTTGAAATGTGAAACACTTTATCATTGTAAATACAATGTAGATATGACGCCAACATTTTTAGAGGTCAACATTTTAACCAAGTTATCAAGGCCACTCTGTGATGAAGGTTAACTGAACATACTTCTGTCATTTTGTTAATCTCTTTCAGCTCTTAATTAACTCACTTTCCATATTATAATAATATTAAATCTATATTCATTGATCTACATTTACCATTCCTTACACAGTGACTAGACACTTTCACCTCTCTATGTAGTTTGCATCCTCTATCATTAATGGTCCCTAGGTTTCAAAATTATGTCCACTGTCTGTTACTACTTGTGTTCCTGAAGCTCCTAATATTTAATTCAATATTTAAAAAAATGCAATACTTCAAATCCTCATCTCATTTTCTTTTTGATCATTAATGAAGGATTAACACCATTCAATAATTTTCATTGTGTTTGATCCTAAGTCTACCTTGTTATTGTCAAAGTCTATATATAACAATTATGTTTTACCTTGAGTGTTTATTGGTAAGAACTGTTGTCCTGTCTGTTGACAGCATTGTTTTGAACAGTATGTGTACACTATATCATTATATATAGCGTGGTTCATTTTAAGTGCATGGAGGTGTTGATCATATCAGCTGAAAAGTTAGCAGTTTCCTTCTGCATCGTAAGGATATTATAACTGCTATGAAGAAATCTTTGATGGAATTAAAGTATTAGCTGAGCAATGAGCTTATAGCACTTGAAAACATTTCACAGTAGGCAGAAAAAGTAATTGGCTGCTATTGCTGTGGTTACATAGTTGCATTTACTCAGAAAATGTCCTTGCTAACGACATTACAGCTTTAAGTAAATATCAGTTACGGCAACCATGTTATTGGAGTAATCCAATTAATTAAAGACACAGGCTCCGTAGTTGCTATGTCAATCCAAATCCCCTGGTTATGTGACAATTCACAAATATTGTTGGACGTAATAAGGGAACGGCAAGTTTTATGAAGCTTTAAAAAAACACCTAGAGGAGGTGCATATTCATAATTGCGTAAAGATTACGACTATGGTAGAACAAATAAACTTAACCTTTTTACAGTGTAAAGCATCCCAAAAATATAAGGTTTTAGAGTTATTGGTAGGGTATGTAAAATTGACTCTGTTGGGGTTATGTATAAAATGTCCTGCACATTAAAGTGTCAAGAAGGTAGAAAAAAATCATTACTGATAATTTTTATGTATAATTATATATCCCAACACTGTCATGTGAAGGAAAATAGTGCCTGTACCAAAATGGATTTGGTGGAGGTTTTCTAACACTTTTCAGGAGCTTTTTAGCATATGTTTTTAAATATGGGTTGTGCACACCAGAACTATGTGACCCTTGCACATAATGAAAACGTCTGACTTTTGTCAGGCGTCAGCTATATACATTGGCACCACATTTTGGAGTGGTTTCCCTGTGCACAAATTTTATTCATAACCCCCTATGTTGTGTTTTTAATTTTTTTTAAAAGCAGTAATGGAGTATATCAAATATTTAAAATTATAGATTTAACCGCTTAAGACATTTTAGGCTTTTTTTTTCTAAACAACTTCCTGTTTCCTGCACTAGTCATAAACATACAAATATAAGGACTATATCTACTGTATATATAAGTATCATTAAAATATCTTAAAATTGCCAAACTAATTATAAAATATTAACAAACACCTTTATTTAGTTTTATTTTGTAATGAGTAATTCAATCTTTCTAGGTAATCGGTCGGCAGTTTAATCAGTAATTAAACCTTATTCTCTCAAGAATCAACAGTAATAAACAAGTAATCGAATAACTGTTGAAGCAATGGCCTACAAGAATATGTACTACCGCCTGTCTAATATGTTTCCAAGACTGAAAAATATGATTTCAAATGACCAAAACATAGGACTATCTAATTGTCAGACTGTATGTGGTCTATGCTCTGTTTTAATGGACCCCAACATATGAAATATTAAAGATCTACAACTAACTCCAAGAAAATTTTGACAAGAAGAACAATTATCTATATCAATGCAGTAGCAGAAACTAATTCCCAGGCAATTAGTGTTTCCTGCTTATGGACTTCTGCACCCTTTGTTAATCAAACACAGGCTCATAGTAATAGAAAAGTCATTAAGTTACGTCTTCTTATATTTTAGGATCACACTTCACAACAGCTACCTTGGTTGATGTCAGCTTTTAATTTGGATTTGTTATTACTTTTTTGTTAGCAGGAGAAAAACCATTTACGTTCCTTGAGCGACACACATCATGCTGAAAGGATTCCTTTTCTCCAGTCTCACATGCCAAGGTAAGTTTTCAGAAAAGGAGATAGCAAAGCATCTATATTAAGAACCAGTCCCATGCAGGGAAAGGAAAGCATGTTTCAAATGTACCAGGGAATAATATATTAATATTAATATAATGGTGCCTTGTGCCACCTGACTGACTGAAAGGAGCACGATTGCCCTACCATTCAAAGTTATTCCACTTTATCTTCTAACTGATCTGAAATAGCATTGAATCACACATGTAGTAGTTTTATCTCAGACTGGATTCTTCAAAAGGAGAGAGAGAATACTGAAGTACTATATATCATGAAGTCAAGAAATGAAGAGAGGGAGAGAGACAACGCAGGGGGGGGGAGAGAGAGGCAGCATTGGCACAATAAATACAAGAAATGCATTTGTTTAATATCATTTTTATTGAATATTAAAAAGTAATTTACATGTTAATATATACAAGTTAAACTTTTTTCCTATAGGGTAGTCTTATATTCAGGCTTTTAGTTTTTTTTCCTAAAGGAATATCTAAAGTTTAGGGGGTCGTCTTATAATCAGGGTCGTCTTATATTCGAGCAAATACGGTATGTTGAAAAGTAAAAAAGACACTAGTGAGGTGGAAGAATAAATGGCTGCCATTTTTATTTTATGTAGATATGTGTTAAAACCCTCGGTTTCACATTACCCATAGCAATTTAGTAATTACATTGCTAATATTTTAAATAACAAGATTCTCAGAGTCTAAAGTGTTGTTTCTCTTTTATAGCTCACCTAGTACTCCAATGCGACTTGTGCCTCAAATTAGAATAGAAATTGAACCAGATGATGATTCTTATTTCTGGAGAAGCCGGGGAACAGAAACAACTTTATAAAACTGTGAACCACTTCCTACAACTTTTCTTTATGATTTTTATTTTTATTTTTTATTGTCGCTAGCCAAATATCGAATCCGTTTCTAAAGAACATTGTGAGACGCACGCTGTAACTCCAGCCTTTTGCAAATGGCTTCTGCTTTCTAGAAAATGTATCGCGGTGATATCAGTTTCCAGCTTAATAACCCTGATGATTTTTATTCTTTTCTTTATTTTGCCTTCCTCACAAGTTTATTTTGTATGGCAAATTTGTACTTACTGCACAATAACAGATGTCTTGTGATTCTGTTCTAAAGACTTATTGCAGTACAGTTTACTGTGATTGGCCATCATACAGCACAATTCATACACACACTCCATGACTTAGTACTGCCTAAATGTTGCAAGGTGTCCAGAAGAGGGATTGGCACCTTTTCTAACTCCCATAATCCTCTGCCAGACTATTCCAGAACCATAGTATTAATAGAACATATATTGTATTGGTACGTTTAGCTATAAGTGACGCTCCACCACTGCTTGGTATCTTGCATTGATGCAATGGCAAGTACTATATACACATCAAAGTATATTTAATATCTTCTAGCTTTTGTCTTTAAATTATAAGGCCTAACCTTCAAATATATTTTGTAATGATTTTTTTAAAACTTTTTTAATGACTGTAA
Organism: Pelodytes ibericus; assembly: GCA_036172795.1. Lineage (NCBI taxonomy): Eukaryota > Metazoa > Chordata > Amphibia > Anura > Pelodytidae > Pelodytes > Pelodytes ibericus. The sequence continues at coordinate 88,322,064 of CM069863.1, forward strand.
AGAAATGATTTTTTTTCCTGCAGCAGGAAACTTATAGTTTTGAGTAGTTCTACCTCTAATTCGTAGATGCCCCGAGGCTTTTTATTTTCTGTACGAATGTGTTGTACACATTGTGATTTAAAAAAAAAAAATCTGCATATTTAGAACTTGATGAAATTTAAAACGGTTTTGTATTTTTACTTAACTAATCAATTAATGCATTTCAGAAATAGAATACAATTTTTTAATTATGTCATGGGGAGGTGGGGCTAATTTATAATCCAATTTATGTGGTGTGAAAAAAGTATTTTATAAGTACTTAGGCAATAACTGATCATATTGACTGGTAACAGGGATCAATAAACATCTGTAGATGTTGATTGTTTTTTTTAGAGCAGTAACTATTAGCTACAGTATTGAAATAATTTGACTTGTACAATATTGTGTACTGACAGATCTATATTTGTACTGTACACTTGTGTGTGAAATAGAAAACATGTGTCACTGTTCGTATCAGGGATGCATCACTTCTGACATATAATAATTTCAGAAAACTGTTTTTTTTTTGTTTTTTTTAAATAGTACCCAGAGAAGTGATAGAAGTCACACATATGATTTCGTACATACTTATTAATTAGGGTAAATATTTCTCCTGCAAGTTGCTATTATAAATAAATCACATCTTCAATGGGTTGCCCCATATAGTTTAAACCAGTATATAGTGAATTGACAAACAAGTTGAACAATGGTATTACACTGCTGCCCTCCAGCTGTTGGAAGCCTACATTTCCTAAACCCCCCCTGAAAACCTCCTAGCTGACAGAGTATATAAGGAAATGTAGGCGTTAGCAGCTGGAGGTCAAGAGTTAGACACCCTTTATGTAGACCAATACACCTTACCTGGAACAATAGCCAAGTTAGATTATTATTTTTGAACTTGGCTATTTAGGCCTCTGTTTTGTGTCTCAGTAATCAGTTCTTCACTTCACATTTCATCACACAGAGAATAAACTCCTACGTGTCAATGTCAAGTCATCCATCCTGACCTCAAAAAAAAATACTATTGCCTAAACTGGCGTTCATTGCCAAGGGGAGAACATGGCACCCAAAAACTTTGAACCATGTCTTTGAAATTCAGAAGTGGCTAAAACATAATTGTTATGTTTCCTGGTACAGTGCACCTTTTCTATATCACACACATTATATAGACATGGAAAATGGTAGGATAACACTACCTGCTCTTAAATATTTTTATAAGAAGGTCTTCCAATTTTACTAAAATGTTTATTGTACTTGAAAATGTATTAACTGCTGATTTTCTGATAATATTTCATTAAAACCTGAGAAGAAATATGAGCTGCATGGTTGATGTTAACCTTTTTTAGGAATGGGACAAACCTGTTTTTTTCTTTTAGTTATATTATTTGTCATTGCTTTGCCTTTTGATGCCGGGTCCACGTTACAGAGAGATTACCTTTTTTTTTTTAAATTAAATATCAGAATATTATAGTATGATTGTATATTATATAGTGCTTTTCTCCCTAAAGGGGCTTGAAGCACACTTTTGGATTTTGTTTGTAGAATCAGCAGTTGATAAGAGATGCTATAATAACATCTTATACATTATTGTAATTATACGTTATTACAATTATAGATGATCACACTTAAAACATGTATAAGGAAGGTTTTTTTGCCCTTTTATCATGGTATTAGAAAATCTGTAATGCAAGACAGTAGTCGATTTTTTAAAAATAACCTCAGTTCTGTCTACGAAGTGCTGCCATCTTGGCTGTTGTGCTGATTTATTATTGGCTTACATGTCGAGGGTCAATGACCTGACTTAGAATGTTAAAATATTGGTATTGTAGACATTAGCATAATTTCCTTTCTTTATCCCAAAAGAGTTGCTTAGCTTAAGATGCTGTTTGTTTTCCAGCATTGGCACATTTATCGGCCCAGGGGTGAAAAAACCCCAAATGGCTGTTATATACAGAGAACTGGTAGGATGTATTATCTCAGGGCCAAGATTATCTAGAAAGTCTTTTAGACCCATGAAAAACTTTGTCCCATACCTATATTGATGAAATAGTGTTAACACAGGTGTTTTAATTTATGGCCATTAACATGGCTAATGTATGTAGTAATTGTATTATTTTGGGAAAGGGTTAATCTGCACCTGCACATTCAAACTTTAATTGCATCCAGTAATCCTTTGAGTGCCACAGGAAGTGTGAGCCATTAAACTGAATTGGACAGCCTTCCAACACTTAAAGAGTTAAACAGCCTGTATGTATTTTGTGGGACATAACAACAACTTATTATTATTATTATTTTTTATGAAATGCAAAAAGAACAAACTTGGAACAAAAGAAAAATAGCAGCACAGACTGTAGTGATTTTTTTTCTGTAATGAGCATTAATTACAATGACAAGATAATATTTTACACTTTTATGAAGCTATCTATTGTGAATTTTATGGAATCAAGAGAATGAAAATATTTTAGCATTTATATTTTTCAAAATTAAATGTATATTGAAAATAAAGTAACTTTATGCACTTATGTGTGATGACTCTTTTTTATGTTTAATTTAATGAACCCATTATTTGTATTGTATTTGTTTCTTAACTAATTGATTAATAAAGCTGGATATACTAATACATTTTATTTCAAACTACATGTTGTGTTAAAGGGCAGGTCTGGTTATCAAGATAGGCTATAGTTCAGAAATGTTTTCTTACTTGGCTAGTTTGGCATTAAATTTGAAATGCCATGGTCATTTCCCTATTTCATGAATAAAGTTCAAAGTATTTCACAAAGCCTTTTTGAATTGTTTTACATAGAACTACCATTTCCATTTCCATTACTGTACCATTTCCCTAATTTCTAGAAATAACTAGATTCACTCCTGAAATGATCAGCTTGACTCATAAATAAATATTTGTTTTTTTATTTGGAAGTACAAAAATTTCAAGAATATAAAAAGACAAAGAAAAGAAAGTCAAACAACTTAGTGACATAAATAACAATTACCTACATTACACACTTTAAAGGGCTATACCTCAACAGTTATACGCCTCCGTCTTTTATAATAATAATTTCTCAGGCATTATTAAAGTTCTTCTTACATGACTTGCTTTTAATCAAAATATTCCATGAAGCCTCAACATCACATATCTACATCTATTCAAGTACTAGGCTCTGTCTTCCAACTTTATCCGACCCCCAAAACTTGAACTTACTTTTCTCCATTCATACTCAAGCCTTTGCATTCACACACCCACATTCACATGCCCTTGGTGTCTAGTCAACCATGGTGACCAGGTCATATGGTATGCATCTAAGGAATTATTATTGTTCCAGTAATAGCCCTTCTCCATTCTAGACTGAAATTCTATTTGTTCGATAATGTCCTCTATGTTAATTTTACCCTTGGTTTTCCATGTCCTTGCCAATACGATTTTTACAGCTATAAATATTTGGATTGCTAGCGTTCTATGGTCTGTTTTAATATTACCCAAAACAATATGAAAAAGCATCATGGCTGGGTCTATGTCAACCTTTCCATTTAAGAGGTCCAAAGCCAACTTCCCTGCTTGCTTCCACAAGTCTCTTACAAAGCGACACTCCCACCAAAAGTGGAGGAGAGTCCCTCCATTTTCCACACATCTCCAGCATCGGTCGTCCACATTTTGATAACACTTTTTTAATAACTCTCGTGAGATATTCCATCGATAGATCACTTTATAGAATAACGCCACCAGATTTAGTGAGTGGACAGTAGTTTTGGTTGTCCTAATAGCTTGGACCCAATTCCTGTCTTCAAACGTGGCACCCAGGTCACTCTGCCACCTTTTTACCACCTGGGAAAGGTCTCCAAGTCTGGGCTCCATGCAAATTGTATTAAATTCTCTCTCACCCCATTTTTTTTCCATTTTGCGTTAAAGAAATCTTCCATATCGGTATTTTCTTCATGTAACTCAGAGATTACCCTTTTTTCTACAATTTTTTTTAACCTAAGGTATGTATAGAGTTCTTTTGCCTTGAGACCATATCCGGAGACCAAATCCATGAATGGGACCATTTTATTATTTACCAGCAATTGATCAATCGACAGAATATTACACTTCCTCCAGTTCTCCAATTTTAAGTCATAAATCTGGTTTTCTAGCAATTGCAAAGGTAAATACCTTTCAAATCTGAACCGGGGGAAATATTTATTTTTTAATTTTTTCCATACTAAACACAAGTCCTCAGCTATTGGGCAATTTATCTGTTTTTTACTTTTCTCGTTCCAAAACAAGTTTTCAATAACAGTGACGCCCCTTTGCTCCATCAGGATCCACTTATCTCTCCCTGGGTCCAAATGCGTGCATTTGGCCATATTAGCTAACATTGCAGCATAGTATATCCTAATTAGGTCCAGGGCTCTCAGCCCACCCTGTTCGTGCTTCCTAGAGATTACTGTGAAGGCCACTCTTGCCCTCTTGCTTTGCCAGATAAATTTATTAAACTTTACCTGGAACAGGAAGTAAAAACGGGGAAGGACATAATAGTTTAAAACATTAATTCTACCCAGCCAAGAAACATAGAGTGCTTTCCACTCATTTAGTTTGTTAGAAAAATCCCGCAGTAGGGGTTAGTAATTAAGTGTTTGAAGTTTTTTAGAATCACATGAGATCTGAATTCCCAAATAATTTAAGCAATCTGCTTTCCATGTGAATCCATATATCCTTTTTAAACCATCCAGTTCTTACTGGTCAATGCAACACTCCAGGGCCTGACACTTCCCCATATTTAGCTTAAAATAGTAAACATTTGAGAAGGAATCAATCTCCCTCATCAGGGACTCCAAAAAAACAGATGGGATTTTCTAATGTAAGTCATCCGCGTAGAGGGAGATTTAAAATTCCTCCATTTCCTCCAATTCTTATACCCTGTATGTTCCCATTATTCCTAATTATCAGTGCTAGAGGTTCCAGCGATAAAACATATAACATGGGTGCCAGAGGACAGCCCTGGCATGTCCAGTTGTATATATCAAACCACTCAGTTGCAATTCCGGAACCAATTATCCTAGTGCTTGGATTTGTATAAAGAGCCCATATCGCGTTTAGATAAGAATCTCCAAATCCAAAGGCTGTCAAAGTTTCCTTGAGGTAGGTCCAGCTGACCCTGTCAAACGCCTTCTCGGCATCCAGTGACAGGGCCAGCATGGACCCACCCCTATTCTTAGTAAAGAACAAGATGTCCAAATTCTTATTGACATTATCCGCCTCACTTCTATTTGGGATGAAGCTTGACTGGTCTAGGTGAATCAGGCGCGAGATTATTTTTTTCAACCTGCCTGCCAGGACTGCCGAGTAGATCTTGATATCTGAATCAATCAAGGAAATGGGTCTAGAATTTTTAATTTCAGTTTTTTCTTTTCCCTCTTTTAATATAGGGCTAATATTTGCTTTCAGCAATTCTTTAGGCATTTCGCCGTTCCTCATAATTTCTTCGAACAGTCCGAGCAGGCAGGGGACGATCTCGCTACTGAACACTTTGTAAAAAAAATTGGAAAACCCATCTGGGCCCGGGGATTTGTTTTTTTTTAAATTGTCCACTATATCTCTTATCTCTTTAATTGAAAATGGAGCATTCAACATCTCCTGCTCCTCTGTTGTTATTGTGGGGAGGTTTAGATTCCTTAAATATTCTTGAATTTTTCCTTTTTCCTCCTCTCTTGTTACCTGTTGTTTTCTATTTAGATGATAAAGATCACGGTAAAAGTCTACAAAGGATTCTCCTATTTTTTCCATATCCAGTATCTTTCTACCCTTATAGTTTATTTTATTTATATTGTGTCTGATTCTCTGTTTTTGTAGCATATTTGAAAGCAGTTTGTCCGCTCTGTTCCCCCTTGTATACCATTTTTGTTTTAAATATAATACGTTTTTGTTAATAGTTTCCATATTTCTATCTTTAATTTGTTGTTTTAACTCTTTTATTTTTTCCAGTAGTTTGATTTGTACAGTTTGTTTATGCAGTTTTTCTATTTTGTATAATTCTATGTGTAATTGTTGGGATGTAAACCCCTTTTCATTTTTTCCCCAGCACTAGTGATGTCGCGAACATAAAATTTTCCGTTTGCGAACAGCGAACGCGAATTTCCGCAAATGTTCGTGAAACGGGCGAACCCCGCGAACTGCCATAGACTTCAATGGGCAGGCGAATTTAAAAACCCACAGGGACTCTTTCTGGCCACAATAGTGATGGAAAAGTTGTTTCAAGGGGACTAACACCTGGACTGTGGCATGCCAGAGGGGGATCCATGGCAAAATTTGTAATGAATGTAATAGTAGTACTATTGGCTTTCACTACACGGAGACAGTCTCCATTCATAAATTTATGAATGGAGACTCTGTCTCCGTGTAGTGAAAGCCAATAGTACTACTATTACATTCATTACAAATGCCGAAAGTCTATAAACCGAACGACCTTCGGTTTATAGACTTTCGGCTTATAGTAAACGTACAGAAGTAGTTCCTTTCTATGAACCCATTCATAATTCTTATGAATGGGTTCATAGAAAGGCAATACTACTGTACGTTTTCTATAAGCCTAAAGTCTATAAACCGAAGATCGTTCGGTTTATAGACTTTCGGCTTATGGAATACATGTAATCCTATTGCTATTCTGTAAACCGAACGTTAGGTTTATAGAATAGCAATAGGATTATATGTATTCCATACATGTCTTGTATGATACAAAATGTCCTGCATCATTCGTATCCCCTGTGCCTTTCTGAAATCATTTCTTGTTCCTCGCTCTCCAAATCTTTTCTTTGTATATAAAATTATGGAAGTGGATAAGAATGTCCCTTGAGGCTTGAGGATCTTTATTTGATGGACTCCTGTAGGTTCAGTGGATCCTTTCTGTGAGGATTTCTTTTGGGCCTATGTCTCCCGCGATCTGTTGGAGATCCTCCCTTATTCTGTCTCTGTGTTCTTCCAATAATTTGATTAAGCTGTCCCGTGAGAAGCTGAGGCTGTGGACCACTAATGGCGCCGGAACCTCCATCAATCTCTAACGTGGGGAATTCTTCCCTTTCCTCATTAGGCACTGGGGATACCTCTACCCTTATCTTTCGTCTTCCCTCCACTTTCTCTTGATTCTGTGGATAGGAGTCTCTCTTAGTGATCTTCCTTTTGTCTGTTTCTTGGGTCGCAAAGCATTCTGTTAATGATTTATTTTGTTTTTGGTCCTTAGCCTCCCTCCTCTCTCATTTTCTTGGTCTCCTTTGTTTCAATGTTTCTTCTTGTAGCCATCTTTGATCTGAGAGTCTTATTTTATTCACAAGATACTGCTATTGAGGCTATCTAGGGTTTCTTACCCTTTTTTCCCCGCTTTTATTTTCTTTTCCCCCCTACCTATTTAAGTTGGTGTTTAATCCTAATGATTCATTCGAGATATCCTTTCCACCCAGCAGTCTAGCAGGGGGGGGGGGGGGGGGGTCGAAAATATCATTCAGGATTCAGCTAGACGTCCTCCAAAATTCATATTATTCAGAAAAAACAATTTGTAGTATGCACTGCTGCTAGTTCGATTAAGCTGCTTTAGTTTCTCTACGAGTTTTCAGAACAGGTATTACAATAAGGGTATATCGTCAGCCAGAGTACCTTATTAGATCAAAGTTCAATTCAGGGTTCCTCTAGTTTTTCATTTTATTTGCTGTCAACTTATGAGCAGGTGCAGATATCAGAGAGGGGTTAGGGTGGTGTCAAGTTCAGATTTTTCTTCCAGGTTTTTTCGGCGAAGAAGTATCTATTCAACAACGAGCTTTAACGGGTTCAACATTCCACCAGGAAACCACAGCCTTTCACTTTGTTCACAGGCGAGCCTGAGTTATTTACTGAATATCATCATGTGTTATTTCATCTCATCATCAAGTAGATCAAAAGAGCCACAAAGAAGAGAAGTTAGTTCAAAGTTCGGCTATGCAGCGTTCCTATTTCGCCAGCTCAGTATGAGACGAAAAAGTGGATTTATGTTGCTTTTGTTTTCCTAACCCCTTTTTTTTTTTTTTACTATTTTCTTTGTCTTACAGCCCCTGAGTTGCGTCGTTCACCCTTTTAAGAACCATACTTATTCACTTTATGAACAATTCAGATAACATATGATTTTATAGTGCGTTTTAGTGCGTTTTCAAAAAACCATCACAGTTTGTTGGGAAAGAAGTTGTTTTCTTTCAGCGTTTGTTTAGATAGTCACAACCTTTTCTTTTATACAGGACAGGTTATAGTATTCAAAATACATGGCAGCAGTTCAGCATAAGGTACAGCAAGAAAAAAAAGGACTTTTGTTGCTTTGGTTTCTTTACCCTTTTTTTTTTTTTTATAATTTTCTCTGTCTATTTGCTGTTGTTCTGGGCAGCCACAACCTTTTTTTTATGCAGAGGGCAGCTTTTAATAGTCAATGTATATAGGGGAGCAGCTCAAACAAGCCTGATAGCAGGGATAGCAGAAAAAGTGTTGCTTTGATTTCTTTCAGCCCTCTTTTTTCTTTTTTTTTTTACCACCTTCTCAGTCTTTAAGCCCCCTGCATTGCCAGCGTTCACCTACTCATCACTTTGCATCTTCCCTTTGCTAAAGGTCAGGATACAATGACAGAGGTTTTTTTAATAGGCTATAGTAAGTTTTCATATGACCATAACAGTTTGATGAGAGAGATAAATTAATTTGCAGTTCATCTGGGCAGTCACAACCTTTTCTTTTTTACAGCTTATGATTGTCACTTAAGCCTGCTCAAAACAGTTCATTCAAAATCTACCTCCTCTTTTTATTTTCTCTCCGAGTCTCAGGTAGATACAGACATTAAAGATACATGAAAAGATGGGTACTTATCTCTTTCTCCTTGCCTCCGCTCCTTTCAGAAACCCCTGGTTAGCTGCGTCCAGAGCCGCATCTTTTTCACCCTTTTCGGGTTTCCAGGCAGAAGCTGTAGTTATATTGACCCTGTTTACTGCTCCACCATCTCTTCCGCACCTTGCTCAGGTTTCCTCTAGCCTTCCGAATTCGTTTTTCAAATGAAATTATATTTCATTTGTGACCCTTCCTCATTCCCAGTAGTATCCACACCACAGAACCAACTCTTGGTCTCCTTAAACAGATTTCTATACCTTTGTTACTGGGGATGTACAGAATAAAAAAAACTATGTGTTGTATCAGCATAATTGCAGAGATTAAGGTGTTATTGTTTAAATGTGTCAATTGTCTCCTCCCTATGACATCAGCTTGTCGCTTGATATGCAAATTATACCTATACCCTTGCATATCAAGCCACAGGTTGAGGTCATAAACAGGTGACACCTCAGAAAAATGTTAAACACATTTGAACATATTCTTCTCGTAATCTATGCTTGCATATTTCTGTGCTCCCTAATCCTTCATCACATTGAAGTTCAAATGGTGGCCATTTAGTCACATACAGTAGTATGTTCTCTTACATTAATAACTTAGTAGTGTTCAGCCCCAAGCCTACATGAACGAATAATACACAGCTCTCCATAATACAGTTATACAACACAATATTTTTATATCGAGTATTGGGTATACCAAGTAAGTGTTTTAAGGCCAGCAGTCATGGGGCATTGAACTTCTGAAATGTCTTGGTACTATTTATTGTGGATACCAGGAGTGGCCAAATCGTGGCTAGTCAAATTATGTTGGCTGAGCACCTTTTTACATAAAAATTCGTATAAAAGGTAAATTAAAAATGTTAAAGCTTTATAATTATTTAGTGGGTATAAGTAAGTTTAATGTTCATGGTGCGTTTGTGAAGTCAAAGCATCATGCAATCCTTACAAATCAACACCTGACAGCTAATTTATACAACCTTGACAACATATTAGCAGGAATTTAGACTAGTCACAGTCAAGGTAGAGACTCACAAGACCTCTGCTACCAGTAAAGAGCCTGATAATTGTAGCAATGTCTGTCATAATTTTTTTAATAAGAATATCATTTTGTAAGGTGGAATCTGCTTAAAATACCGCTAATTTTATTGGTACAAATATTTTTTCCATGTTTTGACTGGTTGTTTACTAAGACAAATAAACATAATTAATTTCTGTGTTTACCCCTTTCAATTCTGGCAATCATATGTAATGTTAATAAGATACAAATTTGCATATTTTTCTTAGATGTTTCCGTACTTTACATTACATTACTGTACATTACTGTATTAAATACACTCAATATAGTTAAAATAATCATCAATGGGGATTTTGAAAACATTTGGTATACAGGTGTACTTTGTGATTATTGGAACTAATACAAATTAACAATTCAAACTTTACATACATGAAAAAATATCATTGCAACCAGTGCAATTGTATTTCTTCATATTACTATAAAATATTTGTGGCAAATTGTGTATGTAACAATAAAAAAAAAAACACAATGTGAGCAAACCAGTGCATCTCTCCAATAAATCACAGTTAGTCCTGAAAAAATGTTTAAATTTTTATTATACACTTATTATTACACTTACATTTATTAAAAGCACAGCCGGGGCAACATCTCTATGCTTTTATGTAGTATATAATAAAAACTGAATCTTCAGGACTTCCTGTGATTTACAAAAACTGGGACATTGGAGAGGTGCGCTTGTTTGCTCACATTGTCTGCTTTTTTGATATACGATGGCTTGGGAACGTCATTCCGAGCTGCACTCTGGATTGTCCACAGCCTGCTAAATTGGATTCATGTCCGGTCAGGGCTCAGACTCTTTAACTTAGCGACCAATCCAAGTAGGGTGACGGTTACTTGTTACTAAAATGTAGTGAGTATTACACCCTTGGCCAATCCAAACCAAGCCAGTTAGTTTAAACTTTACAGAACATACCCAACGACAGGGCTTAAACTTTATTGAAAGCGGTCGCTGAACTGCATTCCCAACAATGGACGTGCCTGACACGTCCTGCGGTGAAATGAGCGGTTTTCGCGATCAACAATATCGAAAACGACTCTAACGTGCTGGTCTATTGCCTCGATGTCGAAGCAATAGCCAGCACCAAAATGTGCTCTCTGGGGCACTCACGATCGCCCTACGGAGCAATAGTGGGTGCCATATTGACAGAGCAGCATGCTCTGGCAATATGGCTATGCCCTATGCGCTTCGGAAGTAAAAAACAATTCACTTCCGTCGCTCTAAATATGAGCTCTCCTAGAGGCGGTCTAGCAACATATTCAGAGCGACGGAAGTTAATTTTTCCAATTTAGGGTTAGGGTTAAATTTAGGGTTCAGGTTGGGGTCAAAAGGTCAAAATAGGAAAAAACAAAAAAACAATATTATTGTTATTTGCCCCATAACTCGCAAAAAAATGCAGAAAAATATGGAAACATGCATATTTATGAACTTGGGACAACATTAAGAAACTATTTAGATGGGGTCTTTTTTAATGATTGTATTTGTGTAAATAATATTTTAGGTCAAAGTTTTTACAATGTTTTCATCATATTTTATGATTTTTTTGTAGTAAATTATAAGATATGATGAACATAATGATATCTAATGAAAGCCTTTCTTATGCCGATAAAAACAACATATAATTTGTGTGGGTACAGTATGTGAGAGAGAAGAAAATTACCGCTAAACACAAACACCCCAGAAATGTAAAAATGTCTTGTCACTAACGGGTTAAGGGAAATTATTGTAATAAAAATGTAATATTTATGAATTTTGTCAACAACCTATTAGACATGTGTGCATTGTTAAAATTCTTGTGAACCTGAAAATGTCTTTATATTAAATATCAATTTAAAAAATGTTAATAAAATGTAGGTGTTTTCACTGATTTTAGTGTTGAGGCAGTCAGTTTAGAAATTCTAATTATGTCATTTGACACTACACCGAAGTTGCAATAAAAATACACAGTAACTAGAAATAACACACAACACAGAGGGACTATGAAGAAGGAACAAAAGAAAAACTATAGCAAACTAAAGAAGAGCTAATGGATGAATGAGGTGATGGAAATTTTGTGCACGATTGCTTACCTAGAGACAATGGGGGAATACGTTAAGATACTTAAAGATAAGAATTTGTGTTTATAATAAACTTAAAATAATAGAGATATAAGAGTTAAGAATGAAGACACTATATTTACGCACTTATTAAAGATGATGATAAAAATATAAATAAGGCACGACACAGAGGTAAAGGGGATCAAACATCTTTTGAATATAGAGATAGAAGAAACCCCGCCCCCAGAGAAGGAGATGAAGAGTATACAACATTACATAAGATTTAATTAACTACGAAAACTATACACATTTATTTATACACAAACATTTATATCTGTAAATATGTCTCAAGTAATAGAAGAGAGGGAGGAAATACCTTAAACATGAAATGATATAAAGCCTAAAACCGAAATATGAATATGTAAGGAAGCTGTGGAGAGACCCGAGGAATAGATTTTCTATACACAAAACATATATGGTACCAAGAATAGTTATTATTTTATTTTTTTTCTTCCCCTTTGCCCTCCATCTCTCACTATATATACCCCCTTCCTACCCTCCTAGCTCGCTACCTCATTAGGAGAAGGACAGTAACATCTAATAGTGTCAGCAATAGAATTCTGAAATAGATCAAGATTCACTTATGAATGAGTGATGTTCAGCAGAGACATCACGTCTTTCGGGCAAGACATGGGAAGCCCGCAAGTAATACGGCTTTATGTTTTAAATCTCATTACAATGAGCTAAATGTATATTATATATGTTATTGTTATATGTTGTTGTGTTTGCTTAAGAAGAGAGCAATAGACATGCACAAAACCTACAGAAGACTAACAAATTAGAGTAGCTACACTAAACCTCCAGGGTTTAAATTCTCCTCAAAAACATATACGAGTATACTCTATAACTTCTTGAAGAAAGAACACATCCAAATATGTGCCCTCCAGGAAACACATTGGAGCCTAAGGGACAAACAGCTTTTTAAAACTAAGATGTTTCCTGTGGTTATAAGTGCCTCTCTTAAAGAAAAAAAAAAGAGGGGTATCAATACTATTTGCCAGGGATTTGGTAGTAGATATCAAATACCAAAAGATAGATGAAGAGGCTAGATATATTATTGTGATTGCGGAAGTTAACAACCATATATATACTATTGTTATTGTTTACGCCCCAAAGAAGTCCCCAATAAAATTCCTAAGTAACCTCTTGGAGAAGGTAAATAAAGTACAACAGAGCTCACTAATCATAATGGGAGATTTCAGTAGTGTGATTGATCCCCTTATGGACAAATCAACCATGAATATAGGAGCTTATGGGAAAAATGGAACAAATTTATCAAAGAGCTTCACCAGACAGACTTTGAAATATGGGCTGTTTGACTCATGGAGAGTCTAGCACCCAGAGGAAAGGGATTTTACCTTTTTCTCACGTATTCATATGACCTACTCAAGACTAGATTACATTTGGACGAATATGAGTGTGATGGCTAGGACTGAGAAAACATACATGAAAGAATTTCTATTCTCAGACCATAACGCAGTTACCACAGAACTTAAAGACCAGTTTAAACTGCCAAGACCAGATTGGAGATTTAACGACCTTGTATTTAGAGACAAACGAAATATTACACAAATTACAGAAACCATAGAACACTACTTTAAAGAAAATGGAGGAGGGGAAGTCAATACGATCACCACCTGGTGTGCTTTTAAGAGTGTTATTAGAGGGCAACTGATGAAAATAGGAGCAATTGCCAAAAGAAATAGAATACCAAATCTATCAGAACTATACATACGATTAAATATACTTAATAAACAAAATAAGGATAAATCTTCAAGAGAGGCAAAAACTAAAATTGCAAATATAGAATTACAGATTAAGGACCAACTCCTGGCTAAAATACATAGAAATCTGGAATACCTTAAGATGAAATACTATTATAAAGGGAACAGGGCAGACAATTTACTCACAAACAGATTAAAAAAAGAGAAAAGACTTATAACAAAAATGTATAGTAATGGGAAACTGATACAAGCCCCTGAGAAAATTGGGAAGATCTTTAAAAACTTCTATAGTTCCCTATATAATTTACCAGATAGATCCCAACAAGGTATGATTGAGAAAAACCTAAAGACCTTAAATCTCCCTAAAATTCCGATAGACCAGCTAAAATCGCTAAACGACAAAATAAAAGTGGAAGAAGTGGAAAGGACTAATGCGAACTTAAAACTGAATAAGAGGCCAGGCCCCAATGGTTTTAATAATCTATTTTATAAGATCCTTAAAAAACACCTTAGTAAACATCTAACAACACCATTTAATACGATTATGGAAAGAGCAGAGGCCCCAGCAGAACTCCTGAAAGCAACTATAGTTCCAATCTTAAAACAGGATAAAGATCCCTGTAACCCACAAAACTATAGGCCTATATCTCTCCTAAATGTAGATATTAAAATATACGCGGGAATCATATCAAATAAAAATATTAAATATCAATTTAAAAAATGTTAATAAAATTTAGGTGTACAGCAAAGCGGAGGAGAGGTCTGAAGATCTCAGCCCGATCAAAAAAAGAAAAACGTTGTGGTTGGGCAGGTACTGTGTATAGGCAAGAGTGACTGTATGTAAGTGTGTGTCAGTGTAACTGTATGTAAGTGTGGATCTGTATGTAAGTGTGTGTCAGTGTAAGTATGGATCTGTATGTAGGTGTGTGTCAGTGTAACTAAGTGTGGATCTGTATGTAACTGTGTGTCAGTGTAACTATATGTAAGTGTGGATCTGTATGTAACTGTGTGTCAGTGTAACTATATGTAAGTGTGGATCTGTATGTAAGTGTGTGTCAGTGTAACTGTATGTAAGTGTTGATCTGTATGTAAGAGTGTGTCAGTGTAACTGTATGTAAGTGTGGATCTGTATGTAAGAGTGTGTCAGTGTAACTGTATGTAAGTGTGTGTGTCAGTGTAACTGTATGTAAGTGTGGTTCTGTATGTAAGTGAGTGTGTGTCAGTGTAACTGTATGTACGTGTGGATCTGTATGTAAGTGTGTGTGTGTCAGTGTAACTATATGTAAGTGTGTGTATCAGTGTAACTGTATGTAAGTATGCATCTGTATGTAAGTGTGTGTGTCAGTGTAACTGTATGTAAGTATGCATCTGTATGTAAGTGTGTGTATCAGTGTAACTGTATGTAAATGTGTGTGTCAGTGTAACTGTATGTAAGTGTGTATATCAGTGTAACTGTATGTAAGTGTGTGTGTGTCAGTGTAACTATGTAAGTATGCATCTGTATGTAAGTGTGTGGAAGTGTGGAAGAGGTAAATGTGGAGAAGGGGTCTGAAGATCTCAGCCCCGTTCAAAAATGAAAACAAAGAATACATGTGTGGTTGGGCAGGTACTGTGTGTATGCAAAGGTGACTGTATGTAAGTGGGTGTGTGTCAGTGTGACTCGGTGTGTATATGATTGTCAGTGTCAGTGGCTGTATGCATGTATTTGTGTGAATATGTGTATTTAATGAAGTGGTTTTTTTATTGCTGTGCAGTCTGTGATACACTCACATGCTGCACATTACTGTATATATATTTATAAAAGTTACACACACACACACAGTATATAAATATATTCAGAATTTTCTTTGATTGAAAAATGAATGCGGCCCATTCTCACATACATTTTTGATGAAGTGACACTTGATCTATGCTATTAAAAAATGGCTGAACAGATTTTTTAAAAGACCAACACCAGGTAAAACAGTTAAAAAAAAAAAATATTATGCTGCATTTCTGCAGGCAAGTTCCCCTTAACATTTACCATTGCATAACTTTTGAGCGCTGTGTTAGAATGTAAGATTTGTTTTACGATTATAGATAAAATATGGAGTTGATATCCCAAAAAGATCTAATACAGTGATTGGTCCAAATGTGCAATCTGTTATATAGGTAACACAGTCAGTTTACCTAGAGCAACATAAACAATGATCCTCTGGATGAGAGCAAAGGTGTAGTGTAGTGTCAAATGAATGACTGCTTTGTTAAACAGTTTCCACTATATCGAGCAGTTGTGTACCTGGCACCGACTAAGGAAATTGTTAGTGATATAAACCTCAGAGCATTAAACTTTATAACAATTATATCTTATGGCACCAGTCACAGATATTTTCTCCCGTATTACACTTGCACTTTTTAGTGCTTCTAATTAAAAAAAATCCCGGCCTTGTCCATTTTCACATGCCAGTTATAGTATTCATTTTTACCTAAGCATTTTTTTTATGAAATTCATTTCATATTTTATTGAAAACAATTGCATAAAATCGAGAAATCAACATATGAAATCAGATAATACAAATTAAACAAGATGCGATTATCTGCCAAAAATACTTTTTTCTGATGTAGTTAGATGTATAAGACATAGTTTATAACTATCCGAGGATGCATTTATTTCTACAATATAATCCATGGCATTAAACAAGTGACAAACCATTTAACTAATGGTGGGGTAAAGGTGATGTAAAAACCCTCCACCTGAAATTCGGTGGCTAGCAGAGGCAATGCTAAACACAAATTTACAGGTACCAGACAAGCCAGAAGACTGCTTTTTCCCACAGAATCACACATTTACAGTGCACTGCAAGGGATTCTGGGTAGGCATATGCAAATCCAGTGAACAATGATCACATTTTGCCTCGGAATTCATTTTAAACATGGTCCCCTTGGAAGAGATGTATACTTTACAAGTCAGCTTTGAAATCATAGCTCAGGACAGAGGTGCAAATTATGTCTATAACCCAGGAGGGCGGTGGGCCCAATCGCCCCTGGGATTCTGCATATACGTGCATTTTTTGCCGCGTTTTACTGTCCATCATGGCTACTTGATGATGTAGATCATGTACTTGTCTGGTAAGCTGATGTATGTAATTCACAGCTTCTGATTGAGCTTTCTGCATCTCTCCTGTGTCAGCTACAAGAGTTGACACTTTAAGTCTCACCGACTCCATTTCTTGTTGAACGCCCACCACTTCGAATTTCTGTCAGCATATTTTTAATGTCGTCCTTGACAAGTGTAGTGTTGCTCAGGGTATCATTTTGCTCAGAAGACCTGTTTGATTCTGTATGGGTGACAGTTGGCTTTTAGCAGCCAATGTCAACAGCCCAATGTCAAGCGTGGAAGGATTTTCCGTCTTTTCTGGCTTTCTATTGTGTTGCCCCATGTCCTGCCCAGGGTTTTGGGGTATATGTGCATCGACATATACAAGATTTTACAGTTCAATGACATAGCTTGTGTCACACACATCTGAGCCCATACGATGCATTAAAATGTGAGATAAAAAATTAGTTAACATCAGAAAAGAGAAATTGTTAGGTGTGCTTTTGTGACACTTCTCATATCAGCTATTTAGAATCCTAGAGAAATACCATGGGTTAATCATTAGGCTCCTTACAGAAGGTCATTTTACTGTTAATGATTTATTAATGTATAGTACAAGGTAGATTGGTCATGATTAATTTATTTTCCCTGAATTTGAAACCTATATTTATTGAATATAAAATCTCTTGAATCAGTTCAGTACACTTGTGAAGTTCACCTTAATGAACTAGTGTTTGAGAAATGGGATTAACAGTTTTAACAAGAGTTTATCCGATAACTGGTACAAAAGGCCAAATATACTTATCATGCATTCCACTGCATAAAACCTTTGTGTTCCTAATTGTCTGCACCTGTTATGAATCTCTGAGCAAATAGAATGGTGGACTATAACAAATGTGTAATATCACTAACAGAACTGCACATTCTAGTATTTCCGTTTATGTTGTGGAAATGGATCCCCTAAATGTTAATAATTCGATGGAACCATTTGATCAGATTGACATGGTCTAATATTGAATCAGGCAATACTAGGACAAAATAAAGGTCCTGTTCATTAATGGTCTAGTTTTTGCACAACTGAATCTCTGTTAAACATGGCCTAACTTGGCCACAAAGTGGTATCGGAACAAATGTCAAATGTATTATTAATTCTGCAACTCTCACATTTATTCACTAATTTGTCAGTGACTGTATTTTGGGGGAGTTCAGTAACTGGGGAAAGATATCAATAACACTGAACAAGCCAGAGGTCAAGGTGTTACAGATCCTAACCCCAATGGTATCATAGCACGTTTAGACATAGAAGAACAATTACTGGGGAGAACACTTCATTAACAATCATAGGAGTCTATTCACTAAAAGGTGAGGTGCAGGTGAGATAGTTATAAACGTAATAAGTTATCCCTCGCTAACCAAACTCACCAGGTTTGCACCTGCACAATTTATAGTTAAAATAGTGAGATTAAATGTTCATCTCACCTGCAACTCACCTTTTAGTGAAAAGGCACCAGGTGAGTCTATTAGTAAAATTCGACTTTGGAGGTCGACTTTCATTTTGAATCAATGGACATCCAAAACTTGATACAAACATGAGAACTTTATTGATCAGATGCAGGCAAAGTTTCAACTCTCATGAGTTTTCTTCAGTCCTGGGTATCCATTAATTTTGTATGCTGTTAAGATTTGGGTGGTGTCTTCATCCCGGACCACTGAGAAAGAACGCGTGCATTACCGAAATATTATGCACGACTTTCATTTAAAAAAAACACACAAAAAATTACTACACAAAAGGCTTGACAAAGGCTGGTGGTAGAATTAGTGCAGGGAAAGTACCCTCGGGTGTCTAATTTAAAAAAATATATTGTTTGATAACAAACAAATACACTGATCAGCTTAAAAAATGTCCTGAATGGGACAAAATTCCATGTTGGAAGAGCAACAAGCTGACAAACCTATATATGGGTGATATCCCAATACTCAGGAGAAATTGTAGAATCTATTTAGCAGGTGTTTTCATTAGCTTTTTTAGATGAGTAAAATATTTTTTTAAATAAAAGTCAGAAAATGTGTTTTTTATTTTATTTTAACACCATAGAGTGGTGTTTAAGGGGTTAAGACTCCTGCGGCTTACAATTTTAAACTTTCACTCGAATGTAACAAACTTGAGCACAGAGGCCCAAAAAATTTGAATTAATTGATAATGGAGAGATAACACAAAGAACATTATGGTGTATCTTTAAATGTTTTATGGGTGGTGTGTCAAATGCATACACCACAGGTGGCTTGATCATAAAAATGGGTTCAAACTTAAATAAGAAAAGAGAGAAATCTCTATCAGAAATATATGATATAATTGCAAAATTGGAGCAATTAAATAAAATGCAGATCGACACTAAAATAACAGCAGAAATATTGTATGTTAGGGAGAATAAAAACACAAATATGTGAGAAAGTGAATAAGACAATAACATTCTTAAACAAAAGTGGTACTATGGAAATAACAGAACGGGAAAACTATTAACAAATAAACTACACCATAACACAGAGAAAAAAGTTATAAAGAAAATTGTTGTAGGAGACAAAAGCTGTTTATCACCTAACTCCATAGTGAAGTCATTTGCAGACTATTACAGTGCACTTTATAACTCCAACCAAACAGCACCATCTGAATTTGAAATGGATAACTTCCTAAAGCTCTTAAGTATTCCAAAAACACCTAAAGAAAAATTAGATATGTTGTATAGCCCTTTCATATTATAGGAAATCATCGAGACCATACAAAATTTAAAACTAGGCAAGTCCCCAGGGCCTGATGGCTTTTCTGCCCCATTCTATAAAAAGCTCAGCACAGCTATTGCCCCACTCTTGTTAAAAACGTATCTCTATATATCGGAGCAAGCTGACACACCAAAGGAGATGCTATTCGCAACTCTTGCCCCTATCCCCAAATCAGGGAAAGACCGACAATCAGTGGTGTATCTTGGTTTTGTGCTGCCCTAGGCAGACAAAATTTGGGCACCCCACCCACGATGCACACCCACGACATGACCCATAACCCACGTTGCACACCAAGGACATGCCCCATCACCCCATTTACATGCCTCCATCACCCCATTACATAGACATTGCCAATATTATTCCCCAGCCAATTTGCCTAATAATATGCCAGTGTTATTTTCCATTAATATGTTCCAGCCAATTTGCTCACTAATATGCCAGTGTTATTTGCCATTTAATATTCCCCAGCCAATTTGCCCAATAATATGCCAGTATTATTTGCCATTAATATGCCCCAGCCAATTTGCTTACTAATATGCCAGGGTAATTGGACATTTAGTATGCCCCAGCCAATTTGCCCAATAATATGCCAGTGTTATTTGCCATTTAGTATGCCCCAGCCAATTTGCCCAAAAATATGACAGTGTTATTTGCCATTTAGTATGCCTTAGCCAATTTGCCCAATAATATGCCAGTGTTATTTGCCATTTAGTATGCCCCAGCCAATTTTCCCAATAATATGCCAGTATTATTTGCCATTAATAAGTCACAGCCAATTTGCGCAATAATATGCCAGTATCATTTGCCATTAATATTCCCCAGCCAATTTGCCCAATAATATGCCAGTATTATTTGCCATTAATAAGTCACAGCCAATTTGCCCAATAATATGCCAGTTTTTGCCATTTAATCTGCCACTGCCAATTTGCCCAATATTATGCCATTAATATTTGCCATTTAATATGCCCCTGCTAATTTGTCCAATAATATGCCAGTGTTATTTTCCATTTAATATTCCCCAACCAATTTGCCCAATAATATGCCAGTGTATTTTGCCATTAATATGCCCCAGCCAATTTGCTCACTAATATGCCAGTGTTATTTGCCATTTAATATGCCCCTGCTAATTTGCCCAATAATATGCCAGTGTTATTTGCCATTAATATGCCCCAGCCAATTTGCTTACTAAAATGCCAGTGTTATTTGCCATTTAGTATGCCCCAGACAATTTGCCCAATAATATGCCAGTGTTATTTGCCATTTAGTATGCCCCAGCCAATTTGCCCAATAATATGCTAGTTTTATTTGTCATTTAATATGCCCCTGCTAATTTGCCCAATAATATGCCAGTATTGTTTGCCATTAATATGCCCCAGCCAATTTGCTCAATAATATGCCAGTGTTATTTGCCATTTAGTATGCCCCAGCCAATTTGCCCAATAATATGCCAGTATTTTGCCATTTAATATGCCACTGCCAATTTGCCCAATATTATGCCACTAATATTTGCCATTTAATATGCCCCTGCTAATTTGCCCAATAATATGCCAGGGTTATTTTCCGTTTAATATTCCCCAGCCAATTTCCCCAATAATATGCCAGTGTTATTTGCCATTAATATGCCCCAGCCAATTTGCTCACTAATATGCCAGTGTTATTTGCCATTTAATATGCCCCTGCTAATTTGCCCAATTATATGCCAGTGTTATCTGGTATTAATATGCCCCAGTAAATTTGCCCAATAATATGCCAGTGTTAATTGCCATTAATATGCCCCAGCCATTTCCCAATGCATCCCCCCATCTCTCCCAATGCATCCCCCCAGCACTTACCTTTTTACCTGGTGGCTAGTGGCAGGCAGCATGGAGTCCTCCATGCTGCCTGTTGGGCTCCCCAGCAGTTGGGCCGACATCAGCGCGCCGGTCACGTGACCTGTCGGCAATTCCGTGTCACACTGCACGTGGAGCCGAACAGGCAGCACGGAGGTTTCTCTGTGCTGCCTGTTTGGCTCCCCGTGCTGCCTGCTGGCAGAGCGATGGTGAGGGGGGATCTTCTGATTTCCTCTCACCTCCGTCTTTGCCAGCAAACACGTTATTTTTAAAGGGGCTTTTTTTTCCGCCCCCCAAAATTTGCCACCCTAGGCATCCGCCTAGGATGCCTCGCGGTAAATACAGCACTGCCGACAATACACAAGTAATTGTAAGATACTGGCTGAGAGATTAAAGTTAACTATTCCTGGTTCTTATAGGGCAGGAGAGAATTTGATAACACTAGAAAGATTTATAACTTAATGCAGAACATTAATTCCTTTGGACTCCTGGCAGCCATGTTGGCGATTGATGCCGAAAAGGCATTTGATCGGGTCAGCTGGTGATTTATAGATAGAGTTTTAGATAAGTTTGAAATGATGGGAAGATTTAAGAAGAACAGCATACTCTTGTACTCACATCCATGTGCACATGTAGTTGGCCCATTGTTTCAGTCTGATTACTATAATATAGGAAATGGCACCAGACAAGGATGCCCTTTAGCACCACTTCTCTACATTTTGTCAATAGAACCTTTGGCATGTATGATCAGAGATAATCCGGACATCATTTGAATTCAAATAAAAAAATAATGACTATAAAATAACATTATATGTGGACAATGTTCTCCTGTCCAGCCCGATGTTATCAATACCAGAAATAATGAAGACAATCGATCTATATGCCAGATTTTATAATTATAAAATAAATTTACATAAAACTCAAACCACAAACAAGTCTCAACTTGATCTGGACTTTTAAATACACAGATATCACTTTAACTGGGGGATAACATGTTTGGACTATTTTGGTGTAATATTGGACTTTGATCATGACTTTGATCTAATGAGGAAAGCTGTCTAGATCTCCTGAAAGAACTTAGATACAAATTGAAAAAGTGGGAAGGCCCATAAACTTATGATAAATATATATAACATAGTAGCATAGTAACATAGTAATTTAGGTTGAAAAAAGACACAAGTCCATCAAGTTCAACCCATCTACCTATCATTCCAGCGTTTTGATCCAAAAGAAGGCAAAAACCCCTAAGGATGCTATTTTGAATTTTGCCTCCTAGGGGGAAAAATTACTTCTTGACTCCAAAAGGGCAATCAGATTTCTCCTTGGGTCAATAAGCTCTATTATTAATGCTTATTCTATTTTTAATACCCCTGTATGTTCTGCTTTTCTAAAAAAAAACATCCAGACCATTTTTAAATGCATCTTTTTGTGGTTGATAGCACTACCTCTCTTGGCAGTGAGTTCCATAACTTTATTGTCCTTACCGTAAAGAATCCCTTCCTTTGCTGTCTATGAAATCTTTGCTCTTCCAGTCTCAGGGGGTGACCTCTTGTTCTTTGTACATTTCTGTTAATGAACAGGTCCCTGGAGAGCTCCATATAGTGGCCCTGCACATATTTATATAATGTTATCATATCCCCTCTAAGACTCCTTTTTTCTAAAGTAAATAAATGCAATTTTTTAAGTCTCTCTTCATAACTAAGATCCTCCAATCCCCTTATTAATTTTGTAGCTCTCCTTTGCACTTTTTCTAGTTCCTTAATATCCCTTTTAAGGATTGGTGCCCAGAATTGTACAGCATATTCAAGGTGAGGTCTTACCATTGATTTGTAAAGAGGCAAGATGATGTCCTCCTCCCGTGAATCTATACCTTGTTTTATACATGCCAATATTGGCCCTTGCAGCTGCTGACTGGCATTGGGCACTGTTGCCAAGTTTGTTATCTACAATGATTCCTAAATCCTTTTCGTAAGTAGTTTCCCCCAGGGAAATACCATTTAACGTATATGTTGCTTTGGTATTATTTTTCCCATAATGCATAACTTTACATTTGTCTATATTGAACCTCATTTGCCACTTTCTTGCCCAGGATATATGGTTGGGAAAATAAATGTAGTAAATGCGTATATTGTACCCAATATATTATATCTATTTAGGAACATACCATTTAGGGTCCACCATAAAATCCAGGCACAATTCCAAGCCATGCTCACAGAGTTTATATGGAAGGGCTGAAAGCCCAGACTTTCTAAGATAACCCTAAAAAAAAAAAAAAAAAAGAACTCAGGAGGGTGGGGTGGCCTATCCAGACATTTTTGAATTGCACGAGGTGAGCATGATCTCTCATAGTACGGAAGTGTTAGACAAAAGATCAGGAAATTATAGTTGGCTTGAGATGGAAAGTATAACTCTTTACAATTTAATCTAAGTAATATCTTTTGGAGCGATATAAATCAGATAAAAAAACAGATCACAAATAATCCAATAATACAAAACTGACTTACTACCATTTATAAATTAAAGAGAAAATAAAACATTGATACTGGGGCACACTCTATTGAAGTTTGTGATCGGGGCACACTCTATTGAAGTTTTAAAATATGAGATAACTGATTTGTGAATTTCAAATTGCATCATAAAAAGGATCAGAACACTGGCTGATATAACACAAGACCAGAAATTGTGTACCATTCCATCTCTTCAAATGAAATTAGATTACCTAGTAAAGTGTTATTCTCGTATTTGAGAATATTTTTTTTTATCAAAGCAAGAAAGAGATCTTGTTTGATTACCAGATAGAGGATTTTTTTGGAAAAAACCTACAACAATAGACAAATCTTTCGATCAATAAAACTGTTAAAAGGGAACGTAACACTGATCAAAGCCACTCCTAACATCTGCTAAAATGTGAGTCATTACTAAACCTCTCATTCTCAGTAGAAAATTGGATAAATAGCTTAGCACTGGTAAGACAAATGATCCATAGTACATCATTGGTGGAGTTGCACTATAAGATGACCTATCAGTGGCACATGGTTCCCACAAAATTACACAAAATATTGAATACTAACTCAGATCTTTATTGGCGTTGTAAAGATACACAGGGGCACCATTTATACACATGGTGGAAATGTAAAAACCTGGCATTATGAAAGGGGTAGATTGAAGAAACCATAAGATCAATGTTTCCATTTATCAAAGAGATACTCCCACAGACGATTTTATTCCATATGAATTTGGAGAACTGTAACATTGCTCAGAAAAGATGTTTAATACATATCTTGACTGCTGTCAAGATCTGGATAGCAATGAATTGGAAATAGTCAGACTCCATACCATGGATTATGATCGTTAGTCAGATCAGTCATCAGCAAATCATGGAGCAAGGTTTTTATATTCAATTGGGACACAGAGACAAGCACACATAGATATGGGCCCCCTGGATTACTTATTTGGACATCCAAAGGGGAATGACAGATTAATTGTTGGCGTGACTCCAAACCGTGATTGGTCTCACTGGGAACTGTTGGTGGGCCTCTGGCTATCAGTGCTCAATCTCCTCAGCTATGAAGGTTTGAATGGTTATACTATGTGTATGGAATGTGTGTATAGTATTGAATATTCTTGCAAGTGCAAACACATTATCATTACTAAGGGCGAAGAGCACAGAAGTACAAACTAAAATTAATGAAATAGTTAGCCTGTACGCTACTCACACAGGTAGGATAGAATTGTTAAGGAATAATATAGTACAAAACAATCCTGTATAAATTGTTTAATACTTTGATGCTGTAAAAGAAAGGAAAAAGGAAAAGAAGAATAAAGAAAGAAGGGGAGGGGAAGAGGAAGAAGAGGAAAAAAATAAAAAGAGAAAAAGGAAGAGGGAAAGAGCAGAGAAAGAGAAAAAAATCGGACTTGAACCCTCTATCCTATCTACTTATTATATAGGCAGATTCCTATGTTTATCTATGCTTTTCATTTGGAAGTACAAGATGTCTTAATTTCAACTGACTAACTATGAATTTGCACCTTATGTCTTGTTTCTCTTACCATTTTTATCTTCTATATAATGCACTGGAATATTTCAATGTTTGTATGAAACGACTTATATATACAAAAGATATATTTATATATGTATGATTTTTTTTTCATATGGAAAAGTATGTAAGGAAAATAAAATAAAAAAAAGACTCTTGCTGCTGCCCATAAACAAAAAATGCAAGGTTTACATAAAGGGGAAGCTTTTATCCAGGCGTTTCATGTGCCATTACACTTCAATGTGCATGGCTCCTCCCCCTCTTTGTGGTACATCTAAGCATTTCACTCTGGGGCTCATCAAGTACGTCTGATCTCCCCCTACTCCATTTGGTTTAAATAGTGATCGTGTATACATATTAGCCCTGCATATATTCAATGGGAGAAGAATATGGATATTATACAATACTATTGATGTAATAAAGTGCTGTCAGTTATGCAAAATCAGTTAATACATAGCAGCAAAATGGATGTGGATAACATAATAAAATATTACATTAAAATACTGTGGTCTAAGTTGAATATGGTATGAAGTTTTATATGCTGGGTTTGGGTTCATATTTAAACATTGTCACCCCTACCTGGCCAAAAGAGAGGTGGGGGATAGGTAGCGTTTATTTAATTTAATTTAATCTACCACTAATACCAGGGGCATTGAGGCAGCCTACAGATTTTCGTATACTTTTCATGCTGGTCGAATTGGCAACAGAATGAGTGACTCTGTTGCCAAATTTGCAGCTGCCGTCTGTCTGTATGGATGTATTTCCGGGGTTTGTGTGCTCTCTGTTCAGAACACACAAACCCCAGAAATACATAGTGTTACTGCTCTGTGCAGCGCACACCTAGCATAAATGGAGCATTTGCACCTGGTAAAATGTAACTTCTTTCAGCCTTTTTGAATTTATTGGTAGTAAATATAATGGCTTGGTGATAACACAGTCTCTAGTGTGCAAGCCCTTCTAGAAACACGTCTAACATTGGATGAACAAATGTTCTTCTACACTTAATCTAATGTCAATATTTGATCATGTCTATATATAATTGGTTTGATCTCCTCGAGTTGTTCATTGTATTGTGTACTAAAGGTAGGGAGCTAACACCTTTTAAGACCTTCTTTAGAAGTTGCTCATTTTAAAAAGTAAGTTTTAAGTAATTTGCTTGGTATGCTTGCTAAATGTTTTTCTTTTGATTTGTGCCGTTTTATCAAGCATTCCAAAACAAATTTTAGATCTGCATTAAGTAGTGATATTTGGCAAAAGCTCTAAATCTTTCCCTTCTTTGGGGATTAAAGAGATATTGGCCATGAGGGTGTGTGGGTGAATTTTTTTACTGTCTAGTATGGTGGAAAAGGAGGAGACTAATTTGGGTCCTAATGTGTTAAAGATGGAGGGTCACCAGCTGCTGAAAAATGACTGGGTCAGTGGTTCCTTTTGTGTTTGTTCAAGTTTGGGGATGTTGGCATAGAGTGTTTTCAGTCTGAGCGAGTTGGCCTTTTTCTGCTCCTTACCAACACGTATTAAGTGTCCTTGGACCACACATTTTATGTGCTTCCCACATTGTCGGTGTAGAAATATCTGGGGTCAGGTTGTCATCAAAGTAATCCATCAGTAAGGTTGTGGTGTCTGTCACTAAAGCTGGGTCAGACAAAAGAGATTTATTCATCAGCCACGTCAATCTAGTTGGGCCACAAAGATATATATAACACATCTAAGATGGTACCTTTCACAAAAACGCATCTACCATTCTGGTCAGTTAACTGTGCTAATTCTTTGAACGGGGTGTGTTTGTCAAATAATATTTCCATTCCTTTGGACTTAGCTTCTGGATTATCACTAAAAAACCCTAAAGGGTAATCTTCTTTGAGGAGTTTAGGTCGGTGCGATTTCTTAAAGTGGGTCTCCTGGAGATAGGCCACTGAGGCTTTTTGAAATTTAAGGTTACGTATCAGGTTCAGGTAAAATATTGGCTACTAATAGGGAGGGGCTTAAGGGAGGCGGAGACAAGGGGGAGAGACTGTGGGGGAAGGACAAGTGGAATAGTCTCAATCACAGGTTGATCACCCTCTGCGTCTATTGACCTATAGATCAGGTCAATATGGCAGGATGCCTGTAATGGGCATAGTGTCCACAGAATGGTTCCCAGGATGGGATTACTCACAAAATTCTCATCCCCCTTACTCTTCTCTGGCCAACGACTGGACTGATCTGTGACCCTCGGTAGATGGTTTTGTGGATCTACGGCGGGGAAACCACTGTGGTCGTGGTGCCTGGTTGACAAAGTTGCTGCCTCTGTGGCGTGGCGACAAACGATCAGGTCCCCCAGAGTTGCGTAGGTCAGGCAGGCTCCAATCAGATGTGTAGCTCTGCAAGGCCAAAGTCCTCCGTGAAAGCTGTGAGGTCTTGTAAATAGTGCAGCGTACTTGTCCGGTCTGTGGTTGTGACCTTCATACATCCAGGTACCAGTGTCTCTCACTTTTTTCATAATTGCCTCTTTGAAGTGAAAGTCTGTCAGATGTTATCTCTGGGAGGTGCAGATGTCGGGCCTCGGGGTCTGAGGGCTCTTTGTGATCTCCATATAGATCACATTATCAACAGGGCGGTCCAGGAGCGAGTTGAACAGGCGCATTGCAACTTGGGTCACGTTTTCTGCTGGGGGATTCAGTTGTTCAGGTAGGCCACGGATTCTGATGTTATGCCTACGTTCCCTATTATCCAGGTCTTCTAGGCACCATCAATATTCGGCTAGATACAGCGAGTGTTTTAAGACAATCTGGGTAGTAGGCAGGAGATAAGGCCACCAATCTCGGCCTCTTGGTCGTCCGTCATCTGTGACACGAGATCCGCTGGGGTACGAAAGTATTCCCTCAGCGAGGCCGAGATTGGCTTACCCCGACCCCCTGGTGTTGGGGGGTCTGGTCCCATTCTTTTATGTTGGCCCATATTGCTGGAAGTTGGTGGTTTACACTGCTTTTATGGGCAGGGGTGCAGAGCTCCGGTTTAAAGCGGCCATCTTAGTCCAAAGCCAGCCACGCCCCATCCATATACTTTTATAAGGAGAAAATTGTATTTATTTTGTCCAAAACAAATTTCGTCCATTGCTGCATTCGTTTCAGACGAAATTCGTTCATTATTTTAGTTTCGTTATATTCATTCGTACAAATGGAAAATAATTCACCTATTGGAGAATTCAGTTCAAAGAGTCCCATTAATTTCCCATCACGAATTTCATACAAATTTCATAGGAATTTCATTCATCCCCTACCTTATGCTATTGAGCTGTTGAAATTCGTCTCTTTCTTTAATCCAAATTCCCCAACCTTATCCTATGTATTGAATGAACATAGGTGAAATGTTCATTCATACGAATTGAATGGTGAAATGAATGCAGCAATGGATGAAAATGGCCTCACTTCAATAGTATAAGGTTGGAGAATTCGGTTGAAAGAGTAGAAATTTTCGAATTTCATCCCTTACCTATGCTATTGAGCTATTGAAATTTGGCTCTAAGTGGTTGTGAAATTCTGATATAGAAACTTATGGACATCATTTTGTTGAAATCAAACAGATAGAAACATAGAAAGTCAAATTTTAGTGGTGTAGATGTAAACCCAAAAGTATGATTAAAATAATATTAATAAAAGTGTATAAAAAATATTTGATATCTTGCATATTAAATAAAATAAAAATAAAAAACCTGCGGTTTATATAATATTCACAGTTGACCGTTTCACACGTTATTTGTTTGCTTTAAAGGGCCAGTAACCTATATTAAGGCTACTTTGTACTTTACGTTTGAAATTCCTGTCTCAAATCAGACAGGACCCCTTTAGTGACCCCTTAAGATATATGGTTCATGCATGCTTTGACAGTATCCCTGGGAGGTATACTGATAGCAAGCATGCGCGGTTGCGCTCTCACACAACCAGGCAGCACTGCGCATGTGCAGTATTCAGTCTCCAGTGTTCCAGTCACCAGAGAACAGATGAAGAACATCTTGTGTTGCAGTTTTTATTTCCGCTGTTTTGACGAATTCTACCTCTCTTCCGAAAAGTGGAACAGCGGTAGAGCTCGAAGGGACAGTATGACAAACCTCTAAAATCGGAACTATCTAGCAAAAACTGTTAGAGCATGTAACTGGTATATTATGCCATGAAGTCAGGGATACTCCTAAGGCATGCATTACCCCTTATAGAATCAGGGATTTTCCAGGGCTAATGACCAGAGGCGATTTTTCCATTTTGAAACGTGGTTGATTAAACTTGGTTTTCCTCTCTCTCATTTAACGCACCCATACAAGTTATATGTTATAATTTTTTTTTTTGGGGATGGATATCATGTACATATAAATGATCTACAATTTAGTATTCAAAAATACAAATAAAAGGGGAGACATTTAATGTTTGCTCAGGTCAGAATCATAGCACAGACCTGCAGGAGTTAACTGTAATTAAATTAATACATGTAAAGAATATTAGTAATATAGTAAAATTGCAAAAAAAAATTTTTTAATGATTATCATACATTCAGTATTCATCAGATACGTTTTTATTCTGCATAACATTATGCTATGCAGAAGAAAACTGATAAACTAACGAAATCCGAACGAACAAATTATAAATGAAAGAAAATCATTCTTCCATTCGTCCATTCGTCCATTCAGATGCTGACAGCCATTCTGATTTGTTGAATTCAAATTTGTCTCTATTTCGTCTTAAGTTATTGTATGTAATGCTTTTGGCATTACATAAACGGAAATAGAGGTGAAATAGGTCAATTCATATGAATTTTGACTCTATTTCACCTCTATTTCTGTTTATGGAATGCCAATAGCATTCTCATGTCTTAACCTGTTTGCAGCAGACATTTCTTCATAAGGATGGCACTACAATATAAGAAAATTAAGTAGCCACATAGAGCACCCTATAGCACGTACCACTGGGGTGTACAGTTATGGAGTGGGAGCAAATAGCTGACAAAAGCCCCCTATTTGATATTTGTTAGGGCCCCTAAAAATCTTGATCAATCCCTGGAGGATCATAGTGCATGTTCATTTCTTTTTACAGAGTATTCCAAAATAGTTGCTAAAATCAGTAAATAATAGTTTTGTAACATAGTGATACAGAACAGATTCATACATGTGAATGTATTCAGGCTTCATGTGCAACAAAATTAGTCTGTTTTTGATGTGTTCAAATGGGTTTATTGTAAAACAAATACTTGAGGAAATGAAAAACATTCTCTTCATTCCAGTGATGCAATGGATTCTGATTTTTTTTTTTCAAACACTGCTTATCATAAAATTGAAGCATGCTTAGCATATTGTTTAATTCTTTTTTAAGATTTAGGGACAAGGTAATGGTTTTAGACATCAAATAGTATAAAATTCAATATCTAGGTCTGATTAAATCAAAGTATCTATAATGTCATGGCTCCTAACATAACACCTGACATGTATTTCTATTTCCTGTTAATATTGGTTGAAGAAGCTTTTACAAGGAAGTCAGTTAAAGAAGTTCATAGAAGTTGGCTGAGCTGTCATACAGTTTTTTTCTGTTTCTGTGTACTCTTAAGGGCTCTTCCTAAAATGAAAGAAGATCTGTGGAGCCGATGAACACTGGGCCTATAGAGATACAGTTGTACCTCACTAACAAGGCCTATGTTAGGCCAAAAAGTAAGCCTTGAGCTACTGTGTCCTTTGTTCAGAGAGGAATTGCCTTGCGCTTTCATTCTAGACTGTAGGCAACAGTGCTATGCCAATGTAGGTGCACCAAGCCTAGGCGCTTCAGCTTGAAGGGGCACTCTTCATTGTTAAGATAGCCCTCCTCTGTCTTCTATTAAAGGGAGGACACCACTGCCAACACCACTAATGTGTCTTGTGATCCTGCCCATCCCATTAACACCAGCACACTGTATGCAGGAGGCGGATCGGCTCAGCCCTTCCCTGTCTTCCTAAGTGCTTGGGTGGACGAGGCACCAAGCACCCTTCTGCCAGACTGGCCACTGCACTCATGGCACTGTGGGGGGACATAGTTAACATGTCATGTTATGTGGGGCAAAGTCACAGAGTGCCAAATTATGGGACAAAGTGACACTGTGGCATCATATGGAGGGCAATGTAACAGAGTGGCACAAAAGTTGGGCGCTGTGGTATTTATACCAAAGTAGATAATATATATAGAACCTTTCTTAGAGTCTACCCTTGGTCCCTAAAAAATAGTTAGAAAAATCCAACAGCTACTCAAAACTAGGGATTCAATTAGGTATAAGATTCAAATTGTAGAGATGGAATGCAGTTAAAGATATTTAAAAAAAATGCTTTACATAGAACAACATTTTTAAAAAAGGGAATGTTTTGCAAGAACGACATCCTTAAAGTTGATAATAAAAGTGAATGTAAATGATAAAAACACCATGAGATGATAACTAAAAAAACAACATTAATTAAAATGATTCCCTAAGTGAAATATACAAAATAATAAAGGAAAAAAATACAATCTAAAGAAAAAAAAGAAGTCAGTTTTCATTAGTGACAGCTCAGCAGGATGCTTGTGCAGTGCAGGTAACGCCAACAGGGCATACTGAGTGTTGATTGCTGTCAGAACTCTTATTGATATCAGATAATACAAGCTATTTGTTGCAAGAGTTTAGCAATAAGAGCAAGAGTGCTGGCCTTCAACCCTATAGAGAATGTAATCTTGTTGCAGAGTACAGGGAGAGATATATTTAAATAAACAGAAACAATTCAAAGTAGCATTATCATCTGCAATGTTTAAAGTGTCCTAGTAATTAGCCTCAAATTAGGAGGAGAACATAGGTTTGCTATTCTGTGACTGTTTCAAGAGTAACACAAGTGTTCTCTTTAAATACCAAGTGATAGGTCTAATGTAGGGAAATAACCTCAGGGGATTGTTAGAATGGTATCTCATCAGCACGTTAGGGTGCAAACTGACACTGTGGCATGTCATGAGGGGGGCAAAGTCACAATGTGGCATGTTATGCTTACAAAGTGACATGTAGCATGTTATGGGGGGGCAAAGTCACAATGTGGCATGTTATGCTTACAAAGTGACATGTAGCATGTTATGGGGGGGCAAAGTCACAATGTGACATGTTATGCTTACAAAGTGACATGTAGCATGTTATGGGGGGGCAAAGTCACAATGGGACATGTTATGCTTACAAAGTGACATGTAGCTTGTTATAGGGACAAATTCACACAATAGCATGAGGTAAAGTGTGTAGTTAAATGTGTCATGTTTGAGAAGGGGAGGGGTTAGCTATATAGTTGTAACCAACTATGGGACGCCATAACAAAATCCTGCATCCAGGCGTTAGGGACTCTATGTTCAGTCCTGAATGGCTTGACCAGTCTGATTTCTTTTATGGATGTTCTCTTATGGAGCGAGTGAGCATGAAAAATACAGTTTGTACTAAATTCCGTCTGTTAAATGAGTCACATTCTTTGTATTATTTATAGTTAATTGCTAATCTTCAGTATTTACAGTAGTCCTCCATTTTGAAAAAAGTGTATAATTTAAACTATAAATGTGATTGTAAATATACATTATTCAAAGGTATGAAAAACCTATAGATTCCTTACTGAGGTCTTCACAAATGCATATTTTCATTCTATATTAGAAGCACAAATGAAATAAATAGCTTAGCAACCCTTTAAAGCTTGGTTGATCTGAAAGTAAGTGTTGCCATCTAGTGTTCTGTGCAGCAATGCACATTCTTTTGTTCTAATTGGCCAAGGATACAGTATGTAATAGACAACTGATTTTTCTTAAAGATACTTTTTCTCCATAACAATATTTCAGGAGGGTGTAGATGCTAATTACTGTATTTGCTCGAATATAAGACGACCCCGATTATAAGATGACCCCCCAAACGTTGTATATTCCTTTAGGAAAAAAACTAAAAGCCTGAATATAAGACTACCTTATAGGGGGGAAAAATTAACTTGTATATATGTAAATTGCTTTTTAATATTTAATAAAAAATTGATATTAAACAAATGCATTTCTTGTTTTTATTTCCTTTTAGGTGCCAATGCTGCCTCTCTCCCCCTCCCCCAGCTGTTTCTCTCCCTCCCCCCCAAATTCTCTCTATCTCTCTCTCTCCACCTCCCTCCCCCTCGTCTCTATCCCCCCTCCCCTTGTCTCTCTCTCCCCCTCCCTCCCGTTTTCTCTTTGTCCCCCCTCCCCTTGTCTATGTCTCCCCCCTCCCTCCCTCCCCTTGTCTATGTCTCCCCCCTCCCTCCCTCCCTCCCCTTGTCTATGTCTCCCCCCCTCCCTCCCCCTCACCTTGTCTCACTTTCCCTGGTGGCTAGTGGGGGCAGCTGGGGGCTGTCTGCATGATACGTGCAGACATCCTCCATGCTGCCCGACACCTCCGTCTATTATGATGGACAGCTGGTCCGTCATAATAGACGGAAGGGTCGGGCAGCATGGAGGATGTCTGCACGTATCGTGCAGACATCCCCCAGCTGCCCAAATCTCCCTGGTGGCTAAAGGAGGATGTCTGTACAATACCCGTAGAAATCCGCCGCTGCTGCCTGGCACTTCCGCGGGGACTTTTATGATGAAGCCGGAAGGACCCGGCTTCATCATAGAAGTCCCGGCGGTCGTGCCGGGCGGCAGGGAGGATGTATGCGTGCATCGTGCAGACATCCACCTGCTGTTAGCGAGGGGGATCCAGGTACCCTGCAGCTCTGTGGGGGACCTGGATCCCAGTCTTATAGTCTTACCTCGATTTGAGGTCAGATTATAAGACGACCTCGAATGTAAGACGAGGGGTCTTTTTCAGAACATTTGCTCTGAAAAAAACCTTGTCTTATATTCGAGCAGATACCGTACTATGCGTACAAACAAATAACGAATAGGGCTTGCAGTCAGCTGCAAAGGTTTGTATCGTGTACATGTAAAAAAATAGCTCTGTGATGGAAAGGAAATAATAATTTTAACATCTTTTTAAAAATATAAAATAACAATTCTTAACTTCCTAACATTTTATACGAGCAATCACCCCAGCATCACACAATCACAACTACCTTAGAGTTAAACATGTGTATTTAAATAGAACTTTCAGCACTGTTTAAGAAAAATGTTATTTGGAAGCTTGCACTAGGAACTGGTAATGTGAAAAAACTGATTATCTCAGCAAAGCCAGATATTACCAGTAAGTCATTTATGGTATCTGGCCTCTACTCTCTGACATTTCTAAGCAAGCAGAGTATCTAATGTTTACAGAGGAATAAAAACAACAACAGATAATTCAGTTTAGATAATAACTATGGAACAATAGATAATATCATTATGATAAAGATGACCGGTAACTAATGGCAGTGTTCTTATTTAAAATTATGTTTTATCACATATTTTACATTCAGTGATGCAGGATCATGTAAGGAAAATGCTAGCCTGCTTTATCTTTTAATGCATATAAGAAATGATATGGTGTTTACATGGTTGCCAACATTTAAAAAAAAATCCCAGGGACTCTTTGCAGCTCAGCTTCCAATTACTTACTTTAATATTGACCACACCTACTGTTCAAAGCTCCACCTACTACACATAATTAGCATAATGTAACTTCACCTTATTGTCACAGTGTAGATTATATCATCAAGTTCCCACCAACATTACCAGCATCATTGGTATACAACAGATACTTTCACAGCACAACATCTACATCAGGCAGATGCATTTTATCACTTTTACATGAAATATAGTAAGACCTGGTGCAGAATTCAGTCAGAGAGCTGTGTCTACACCATAAAACATACATTAGTATGAACCTACCACTTCTGCTGGAAGGCCATTCCATGTATCCACTACCCTATCAGTAAAGTAATACTTTCTTTAGTGCCTGTCCTTATCTTATATCTTGGATAATTTTATGCTTATCCCATGGTTGCTTAAAGTCCTTCACTGTGTTTACCTCTACCTCTGCTGGAAGGTTATTCTATGCACCCACTACCCTCTCAGTAAAGTAATACTAAGTTTCTGACCTCCCCTGTATTAACCTCTACCATTTCTGCTGGAAGGCAATTCCATGCATCCACTACCCTCTCAGAAAGTAATACCTCCATTACTCCCTTGCCTCATCTTATATCTAGAACAGCCTTACGCTTATACTCCCTTACTGTACTAACCTCTACCACTTCTACTGGAAAACTAATCCATGCACCCACCACCCTCTCAGCAAAAAAATATTAAGTTTCTGACCACAAAAAACCCTGTAAAAGATTAAATATGTCTAGCCTTTTTAAAAGCTTGAGGTGCACCCCAAATATATGTATATAACTAGTTGCATTTATACCAGGGCTTGAAAAACTGATTTTTAGGAGCCCGCAAAAAAAATCTAGGATCCAGACAACAGCACATACACACAGTCACATACACACTCATACATACAGTCAGTCACATAGACACAGACACTCATACATACAGTCTGTCACATACACTCATACATACATACATAGTCTGTCACATAAACGTATACATACATACAGTCTGTCACATAGACACACACTCAGACATACATACAGTCTGTCGGACACACACTCATACATACATATAGTCTATCACATAGAGACACACTCATAGATACAGTGTGTAACATAGACACATATACTCAGTCAGTCACATAGACACATACACTCAGTCAGTCACATAGACACACACACTACTACATAGTCTGTCACATACACTTATACAGTCAGTCACATAGACACACATACTCATACATAGACTGTCACATACATGCATACACCCATACAGTCTGTCACATAGATACATATAATGTGGCACATACACACAAACACTCATACACAGCCCTTACCATACACTCATAAATACATACAGTCTGTCATATTGACACACACTTATACGTGCAGTCTGTAACATAGACACATACACTCAGTCAGTCACATAGACACATACACTCAGTCAGTCACATAGACACACACACTACTACATAGTCTGTCACATACACTTATACAGTCTGTCACAGACACACACACTAATACATAGTCTTCACCATACACTCCTGTATACATACAGTCTGTATGTAGACACACACTCATAGATACAGTCTGTAACATA
The DNA here is from genome assembly GCA_036172795.1 of Pelodytes ibericus. Classification (NCBI taxonomy): domain Eukaryota; kingdom Metazoa; phylum Chordata; class Amphibia; order Anura; family Pelodytidae; genus Pelodytes; species Pelodytes ibericus. The sequence continues at coordinate 88,358,662 of CM069863.1, forward strand.
GACAAATACACTCATTCATAGTCTGTCACATAAACTTATACATACACACAGTCTGTCACATACATGCATACACCCATAAAGTCTGTCACATAGATACATACAATCAGTCACATAGTCACACACTCATACATACAGTCTCACACACACACTCATACATACAGTCTGTCACATACACAGATACATAGTCTGTCACATACACACATACATAGTCTGTCACATACATACATACAGTCTGTCACATACACTCATACATACATACAGTCTGTTACATACACTCATACATCCATTCACACAAACATACATACAAACAGTCTCTCACATACACTCATACATACACATATACAAGTGAGTTTTTTTTTTTTATTCTTAAAAACAAAACAAAAAAAATGTAGATCAATATGTCCCCCTTCCCTGCTGCTATATCTCATTGCAAGGAAGGGGGCATTTCCGTTCCAGGTTTGTCTGTGCCTTTGTAAGATCATCATTACTTATTAATTACAGTATTTTGCTTATGTAAGAAATTAAAGGCACCTTATATTTCTTACATTCATTCATTTGTCAGTTTTATTTTGGCCATCATTTGTCATGTTATCTTGGCCATCATTTGTCATGTTATCATGCCCATCATTTGTCAGTGTTATCATGCCGCTCATTTGTCAGTCTTATCATACCCATCATTTGTCAATGTTATCATGCCCATCATTTTTCAGTGTTATCATGCCCATAATTTGTCAGTGTTATCATGCCCATCATTTGTCAGTGTTATTGTGCTCATCATTTGTCAATATTACCATGCCCATCATTTGTAAGTATTATCATGACCATCATTTGTCAGTCTACAATTCTGCTGACACACTGAACAGATCATTTGGTTCCCTCTATAGTCACAACAAAAACAATGGTTCGGTGACAGAGTTCCTCCTTAACTCCTTAGTGACAAGACATTTTGACCTTGACTTTTCCTTGGTGGCAAGGGTTGTTTTTACATTTCTGGGGTGTTTGTGTTTAGCTGTAATTTTCCTCTATCTCACATACTATACCCACACAAATTATATGTTGTTTTTATCATCATAAGAAGGGCTTTTATTAGATACCATTATGTTCCTCATATCTTATAATTTACTACAAAAAAAATCATAAAATATTATCACAAAATATAAAAAATTACTTTTTCTAACTTTGACCTAAAATATAATTTACACAAATACAATCATTAAAAAAGACCCTGTCTAAATAGTTTCTAAATGTTGTCCCGAGTTCAGAAATATGCTTGTTTCCATGTTTTTCTGCAGTTTTTTGTGAGTTATGGGGCAAAAATAGTGTTTTTTGTTTTTTTTCCTATATTGACTTTTTGACCCCAACCCGAACTCTAAATGTAACCCTAACCCTAAATTTAACCCCAAATTTAACCCTTATGCTAACCCTTAATTTATTTTAATTTATTTTAACCCTATCCTTTATGCTAACCCTAATTTAATTTTAACCCTAACAGATTTTCTAACCCTAATCCTAGATTTAAGCTAATTAAGTCTTTTTTTTTCATTGCAATGTTGCTGACTGCCTCTAGGGGATGCCCCAGAGCCCGAATTTCAGTGCTGGCTATTGCTTCGACATCGAGGCAATGGACCAGCACTGGCAGAGCGGTTTTCACGATCGCTGATTGTGAAAACTGCTCGTTTCACCGCAGGACGTGCCTGACACATTGATTGTTGCGAAGGGGTTTACAAGCACAAGTTAATAGTGTTAATTCATACATACTTTGTTTTTGTTCCCTGCAAGCATGTGGCCTTACTATATTAAAACATAAATGGATCTCTTAGTCTTAGATATGATTAGAGTTGCCACCTCTGCCTTGCAGTATGTAGAAATCATATGTGATCTGACCATAACCAAATCAATTAACTAATCAACGTGTTTCTGGGGGATCCAGTACTTGATTAGGTAATTGATTTCCTTTTGGTCAGATATGACTTCTACATACTGATAAGCAGCCTGCAAAAGTTATATGTGGCCGGTAAAAAATGGCCAAGTTGGTAACCCTAGATATCCTATCATCCTCAGTTTCCTCACAGCATTACGTTTTTTACAATACCAAAACATTGTCCTTCACATTTATAGACGTAAAAACACTACTACAGTAAATTATTAGTATACCTAAATTGGAAGGTAAACCTTGGGGTTTATCTTTCAATTTAAGGTGTGCTTACAGTGTCAACGTTCTCAGTGCAAAGTTGACTAACAATAAGTCAGTAAGCAGTTACATTTCAAAGTACAGTTCAGAAGGACACATGTGTATTTCATAGTAATAGCACTGTTACAGTCACAACCTCCAACGGATCCTTGATTTATTGTAATTTAATTGCAAACTCCATTCTAGTCTTGCTGTTTGATGAAAAGTATGTTGATGAATGATTTACCTTTATATCAACTACCTGTTAAATCATCTGACAAAGTCAAATTCATTGCCAAATGATCTTATTGTTAAATGATTTTTTTTGATATTATTATACTAATAGAATTATTGCAGGAAACTAGTTACATGCAATTGAACTTAAGAACACATACTATTGACGTACAAAAGGTTGGAGTCACTGGACTAGACTGCACTGGGTGACAGCCAGAAGGGGTTGGGGTGGTGGCATAACCAAAGAAAGGATAGTCTTTAGTAATCTGTGTGGCATGTGCAGTGAAGTAACCCCTCTGGCATGCTTATTTCACTGGAAACAGGTTGACAGCTCAAGACTGAAGATAGGAAATCCCTAACGCTAGCTTGTTACTGCTTCTCTCAAGGGGATGCAAAAGATCTATAGCCAACATCTATAGGCCCTGGACTTGACAGAAACAGATCTAATTATACTAACTACTGATAGGGACAACTCTCCATCAAACGGATACCCTTGGGGGGATGTATAAAGGAGGCACACACAAAGATAGCTCTGTGCGCACAGGTCCGAACTTCGGTTGCTCTGGGGCTTTTCAGTGGCTGAATAGTGTTGGAGAACACCAAAGTATCCAAATGTATGGAAAAAAACAATGGTTAACATAAAAAAGGCAATTGGCCATAGTTTTTTAATCTCTTGACACTTATATATACATACATAAACCCCATTTTCTCTCTCATCTCTCTTGTCCATGGATTGCAGATATAAAACGTACTAAATAAATACAGTGAGAAACGACAACATCACACGTGAATAAATATACTCCTCCTAATGTACTGCAGCTCCCAGTTTAAGTGTTCCTCAGGCACTCCAAAAACAAAATGTATCTTCAATATGAGATTTTTGTTCAATGTGAGCATCCACTGTAACTTATAAGTAACTGAGTAGAGATGTGTTAGCTGTTGGTAGAACAAATATGGCAATTATGAGAGTATTTGGAGACAAGACTGAAAATAAAGGGAGATAAGGGGGCAAGGATCAGGGATTTTAAATTTGCTCCAAAATCAAGAGGGAGCCAAAGGAAAAGTTGGGAGGACTGGGTAGCTGATGAAGAAGGACTGGTAAAGTGGATTGGTTTTGCAGAGGTGATCATAATGAATAGAAGAGTTGATAAATGGTTTGGCATCAGGGCAGTTAGGATACAAGTGCACTGATTAACATTTGGGTTGCCATGACTGTTAGGTCAAAGGGGAAGCCACAGTAGGCCGATATTCAATATTTTTGGCCTTCGACAGCTATATATTTTGTAACACTTTAAAGAAAACTTTATGAAGCAGTGACAAGAGATCACCACTCTAACCTTTAGGGGCTGTGCCTCAAAATCTCTCTTCACACCCTGTGCAAAAATGTCATGCAGCATTAAAGTTGCAGGGGCAGTAACAAGGTGTCACTAACAGAAGAAGATGATGCACGATGAAATAGACATACACATGTTTTATTAAATCTTTGGCTATATCGATTTTTTCCTGTCAAATATGTCATGTAAACCATTGTTGTAACTGGCTTGTAATTAGTCAATGCTGCATCAATATATAAATAATAATATGTGCAAAAGAAAACTATGGCAGATGACTGCAATGTGTTGCATTTAGTGTTGAGCAAACCCGAACCGCACTGTTCGGGTTCGTACCGAACATTACGGTTTTTGGACCCCGGACCCGAACACGGACATTTCACTGTATGTTTGGGTTGGAGTTCGGGGTTCGGCGATTTAATGACAAGTTTTGAAAGGCTGCAGGGCACCCAATCAACAAGCGTTTGACTCGTTTGCCCTTAGAAGCCATCACAGCAATGCCTACTAATGGCATGGCTGTGATTGGCCAGTGCAGCATGTGACAGTTTAAAATAAATTCTTGTGTTGAATCTGCAAACTACAGCGATTATTAAAACTACAGCGATCATTCAAATTACACTGATTATTTTAGTGGGTGCTATACTACATATTTGTACCCTGCCCTTAGCCCAGTGCCACAGAGAGTGGCAGCTCAGTGGGCAACATCTAGGCATTTTTAAATACTGCAATACTGCTTACAGAGCACTTTGAAAAATTCTTATGGTTTTGGGTGCTAAATAGTACATTTGCATCTTGCACACTTCATATCTGAGAGTCAAATAGAACAGTGAAATACTGTGGTTACAGTGCACTTTGAAAAATTCTAATTGTTTTTGGTGGTAAATAGTACATTTGCGTCTTGCGGTGCACTTCATATCTGAGAGTCAAATAGAGCAGTGAAATACTGTGGTTACAGTGCACTTTGAAAAATTCTAATTGTTTTGGGTGCTAAATAGTACATTTGAATCTTGCGGTGCACTTCATATCTGAGAGTCAAATAGACCAATCCAATACTGTGCTTACAGTGCACTTTGAAAAATTCTAATAGTTTTGGGTGGTAAATAGTACATTTGCGTCTTGCAGTGCACTTCATATCTGAGAGTCAAATAGAACAGTGAAATACTGTGGTTACAGTGCACTTTGAAAAATTCTAATTGTTTTGGGTGGTAAATAGTACATTTGCGTCTTGCGGTGCACTTCATATCTGAGAGTCAAATAGAACAGTCCAATACTGTGCTTACAGCGCACTTTGAAAAATTCTAATTGTTTTGGGTGCTAAATAGTACATTTGCGTCTTGCGGTGCACTTCATATCTGAGAGTCAAATAGAACAGTCCAATACTGTGCTTACAGCGCACTTTGAAAAATTATAATTGTTGTGCTAAATAGTACATTTACGGCCTGCACTTCATATCTGAGAGTCAAATAGAACAGTCAAATACTTTGCTTACAGCGCACTTTGAAAAATTATAATTGTTGTGCTAAATAGTACATTTACGTCTTGTGGTGCATTTTTTGCAGTCCAATAAACAAAAAAAAAACAGTGTTGGCTACCTCCTCCTCCTCCAGCGCCGCTTCCACCTACACCGCCACGGTCACCTCCTCCTCAACCTATGGGTCACTTAGTATAAACTGAAAGAGAATACCCTGCACTCCAACCATCTCTCAAATGGATAATTCTGTTGATCCTCCTGGCAGCCATGCTTTAGATTTAGATTTATGTTCTTCCAAAGCTAAAATCAAAGAATCCATCTAGTGCTATTTTATGGCTCAGCTGTATTTGTAATTTGTATGTATTTTATGTTATTTTAAGTTATTTCCCTATCCACATTTACTTGCAGGGCACTTGTCCTACTCTTACCCCAATTTTACTTCATTTTGCAGCCCTCTAGCCCTTTCCATAACCTTTTTAGAGGCATTTTAGTGGTCAAAAGTTTGTGTCCCCATTGACTTCAATGGGGTTCGGGGTCAAGTTCGGGGTCAAGTTCGAGCACGGACCCGGACATTTTTTGGAAGTTCGGCCGAACCTGCCGAACCCGAACATCCAGGTGTCCGCTCAACTCTAGTTGCATTACATTATTTCTATTATTAACCTCATGTTACCTTGTTGTTGACTGAAGGTTCAACTACGAGTGATTAAACATGACAAAGATATACCAAAACAATTAATTTTACAGTACTTTAAAAGGCTTACTTTAGCCAGGTTTTATTTTTCTTTGCTGAAAACCACCTTGAGTTTCCTAAAGGTCATTTGTACCTTGAAAAAGAAAAATTAAATATGGCCTGGCCTTTAGCTAATCAGTGACTGTAATATGTCAACTTAGAACAAATTGACTTAGCTTGTAAAGAATGCAGGTTCCACTGCCAATACTATTTATTTGCATGTGTGATGTGTTAATGGTCATCATCCGCCTCATTTAGCACTTTAAATGTCAAAGTGCCGTAGAGTAGAGGAGAATCCAATCACTAACCAGCCATGACCTTCGATACAGTGCTATTCATAAATCACAGAAATAGCAGCTATTGTTACATTGAGTTATTATTACAAAATGATAACGCAATGTTCTATGTAACATGCATATGGATATAAATTATATATATATATGTCCCTCTTGCCTCCCCTAAGGTCTCTCTTTACTAGAAGATCAGACTGAGTACTGTTTGAAGATATCTTGATATGCAAGTGTCCAGTGGCCTGGACAATTCCCCTTTCCTTCCTACTGGGTAGGATGCAACGTCTTTCTTTTTACTTATATTTTCTACCTTTCATTCTGCCGCTGGGTTTCACTGCAGTTGTATATTATTAAGACTAGCAATAAAGTCTAAACTAAATTATAAACACCTGAAAAGTACACCATGGATCACCTGTGTGTGTGTGTGTGTTCATTATTCTGACCAATTTTGTATTTACTTTTTTCAATTTTTTGGGTTGTGGAGATATCACATTTTTATAAAAAAACAAAATATATATATACTTTGGCACTGTGTAATATTGTATTTATAGTGCACACACTTTAGGACACTTTTGAAAAACAAGGCCCAATTTTGAAAAACATTTATATTAACTTATTCTCTCTTATTCTATGTTTCTATGTTTCTATGTTTCTATATGGATAAACATATATACATTTCTTTAAAAACACTATGGTACACTAAATGAGAAAGAGAGGAATTACAGTTAAACACTAACTTTGACATACTTAAGTAGGTGGCAATGATATGTAACAGTAGACCTACATACAGTGTCATGTATATATATATATATTTGTGTTCGGTGTTATTCTTGTAACATAACGTATGTATAGTATGGTGTAACCATAGGTATGAACAAGTCGGTTGAAGTGTGCCGAAACCGACGTATGCGGTAGGCCTGTAAAAAAGAGGGCCCACCCTAGATATAAAATAATAAATTAAATTGAATTGAGGGAGTGGTGGGTGGGGCCTGCCAAAGTCAAAACTACACGGTGATGCAGAAAAAGGGGGGTGAGTTTAAATAGGATCACCAACCCCCTCCCACAACTCCAGGCAAGCCTTTACATTTGTGTTCGGTGCTATTCTTGTAACGTAACGTATGTATAGTATGGTGTAACCATAGGTATGAACAAGTCGGTTGAAGTGTGCCGAAACCGACGTATGCGGTAGGCCTGTATAAAAGAGGGCAAAAATAAGCAGTGTCTTTGCCAAAGAAAATATGTATTACATAGAAAAACATAGTGCAAAGAAAATACCTCAAGATGACAGTTTAACAAATGCCGCCTTAATTTCTAACACAGGTTGAGGTATATACAAAGCAAATGCTGAGGACTTCCAGCGGCCCAAAGACTTGATTACATGTACTGGAATATTTTGGCTGGAGGCTGTAGAGGCTGCCCCTAACCGAAATGAATGGCCAGAAAAGTTGCCAGCGTATAGACCTAGTCTGGTCAGTAACATGCGGACGTATTGCATGAATTTGGCTGTTGTTAAGACCTCTTTGTGTAAGACTAGCAGCGGGATGTCAGACTGCGGTGGTAATGAGTGGAGGTATGTATCCAATACTTTCACCGGGCACCATCTGTTTGCAGTAGGATAATATGTGACTGGTACTATCTTGCCCAGCTGGCTTGTTTTCGTAACTGGTAGTGACAAGATATAGTGATCATGTAGTTTGGTGAGATGTGACCGTTTGAGGCAGTTTTGTGCGTATTTATTTCCGTGTATGGTAAACTCGCCAGGTCTAAGAAAACCATAATATGCCAAGTAGATGGCTGTTTTGATTACCATGTTTGTATAGTGTTCAAATGGGGCCGTGTCCAACAAGCTGGACATATCCTTAAATAGCTGCTTATGTACTGGTAATCTTGTTGATGGAATAGTGGTACTGGATTTCTGTACGCCTTTAAGAATGTTTTTAATGGGGTAAGAAGATAAGAAACTAGAGTTATCTGGGTATAAGGTATACATGTGGTGTTGTATGCCGGTTAAATATAATTTGATGGTGTTGTGTGACAGTTTGAGTTTAAGATGACAAAACGAAACAAAAGCTACCAGTGTGGAAATGGCAAAAAACTGCACCAAGTTGTGTTCTATCATAAACCTCTTGTATAGTTTGAAGGCCCTATCATAAGACCGTTTAGTATTGTCGGACAGGGCTAGACTAGCCAAGGCGAGCCCATGCCTTGCCAATTCTTTCAGTCCATCACCAGCTCCTGAAAACGTGGTGCTGCAGTGGCTCTCTGAATGCCTGGAATTCAAAGCGAGACAATATGTCAGCTGCAGTATTAAAGACCCCTGGTACATGAGAGCACACCAAATAAAAGTGATTGCAGGCCGCCAGCCGGGTCAGTCTTCTCATGAATCTCATGATCGTTAGAGACTCTGATCGGCCTTTGTTAATGATGTGGCAGGTAGCTTGGTTGTTGGAAAAACAGCGTACCGAGCTACCTGCCCAAGACTGACCCCACACCACTGCTGCCGCCACAATGGGGTATATCTCAAATAAGGCCGAGGTGCGTGAGAAGCCTTCAATGTGCTGGACCTCCTCTGGCCAAGCATCCCAAAACCACTCGTTTCCAAATATGGCATAAAAACCCGTTGATGCTGCCGCATCTGTCCAGATGACCGGAGAGTGGACAGACAATGGAGGCAAGAACATGCGTCTGCCATTCCATTGCAACAAGAATTTGCGCCACATTAGCAAATCAGCTGTAGCCTGTGCCTCCAAGCTGATACGAGTTACGTCATTTGGCATGAGAGGGAGGAGGCAAAGGAGTCTAGAAATAAAGGCCCTGCCTTGCGGGATGATTCGTATAGCAAAATTCAACGATCCCAACAAAGATTGCAATTCCTTCCTATTGCATGTCCTATTGACCAAAAATGTGTTAATGGATTGTAGTATGCTGTAAATTTTACCTGGAGGTAAGCTCGCTTCCATGTTTACTGAATCGAGTAGGATACCTAGGAAATTTACTAACGTGTCAGGGCCTTCTGTTTTCTTGGGGGACACTGGCACCCCGAAAGAATGAAAAATGACATGGCCTTTGTCAGATCACCGGGGGAAGAGGAATTATTCTCCACGAACAGAAAGTCGTCCAGATAATGTATGACGGCCTGGCATCTGCAATTGTTTAACAGCAGCCAACATAAACTTTCGGAAAAGATGTCAAATATTTTTGGGCTGCTTTTTGACCCGAACGTGAGTCTTGTGAAAAATAATAGACACCTTTCCATTTTAAACCATGCAGATGCCATAGTGACGGGCGAATGGGTAGTAACTTAAACGCATTGACGATGTCAGTTTTACTGAGCCAAGCACCTATGCTAGCTGAGATGATGGTGTGTATAGCGTTGTCTATAGTGACGTACTGGAGCGACAATTCCTCGGATGGAATTAGGGAATTATGGCTTGGTATGGCCAAGGAGTGAGGTGCTGATAGGTCTAAAATAAGTCTGTGTTTCCCTGAGGATTTCCCAGTGACTAATCCTATGGGATTGGTTCGCCAATTGGAAAATGGGGGCTCATGAAAAGGTCCCAATAAAAACCCATCCTCTAATTCTTTGTGTAATAGAGCATTGATCATTTCCACAATTGCAAATGCTGACTGTAAATTGTTGCATTCATAAATGCCAGCGGGGGTATGTACCAACCCTGTATGGAATCTCTCTGTGAAACCATCTATAAAAAAGTCCACTAGGTTTTTGGATGGATGGGAGGCTAATGCGTGCGCCAAAGAACCGATCTTTACGGATGACAAGTATGGTTTAGTATGACTTTTATTGGGACACATAGACTTAGCGTGTGCCCTAAAACAATGTGAACACACATGTAACAACCTGCAGGCACTATAACCACAGGTACCAACGTTAAAGTTATTGCAAACCTGAGACTTTCCCAGGTAAACAATAGGGCGACCAAGTTTGTCCTTGCCAGATCTGTCCAACCTGGTCTGTGGTTCACGGAAAGTCCCAGGTGTGGACTCTGGCATAGTGGGATAATAGTCCGAGGAATGAGATGTAGAAGCACAGACTGCACAAGCTGGTGTCTTGAGACCGGCAAAATGTCTACAAAATAGCTCACTATCCATGCGGCTCCAGTCAGTTTTGATGTTATACTGAGCCAATATTGCAGACGCTCTTGCAGAAAAGGATTGGTGATAGTCATAAAAGGATGACCCACCATATTTGATTCCCAAGTCCACCAGCTTGTGCATGTAGAGGTCGAGTTCCTACCGTCTATGCGGATAAACAGAACAAATTACATCACGATATATACCAAAAGCCAAGACAAAATCAGTTATGGACAGTTTCTTATTGAATCTAGGGTCCCTGGCTTTCAACACCACCGAAATATCACCATAAGCACAAGTGCGGTTATCAATGACATCGTGAGAAGCAATAAGTAACTCCACAAGATTGACATCCTTCCCCTCCAAGATGTCTTTCTTAATCTTGTCTGGGACCATGTGCACAGGATTGATAATGTGAGTTTCGGAACCAGAAGGCACATAATTACCCAATTGCAATAGTGGAGCATTGGGGAGTAAGGCAGTCGAGGGCCTGGGAGACCTGACAGGAGGGCTCTGAGCCTCGATCCTATCCAGTCTCTCGTTGACCTTGCTCATGGATGCTACTAGTGAAGCGACCATGGCGTGTAGGTCCGAGTTGCCCGTACCACTTGTGCCCTCTCCCGCCCCCGAGTTATCAGTATGAGTCCACATTAATTTGTACAGCTCAGCTTTCCTGGCCGTGGCAGGAAAAGGAATGCTGCGTCTCCGGAGTTCTGCAGTAATGCAAGAGATGGTCCATGACCTTATTGAAGTTGGACTCCCAACGTCGCCTTTACGAGCAGGTGACAAGGATCTGGCAGGAGAACTGGGTAGAGACAAATTGTCTGTGTCATCCGGTAGATGTGACATACTAAAAGGAAATAATCAAACCATCAGCCATTGTACCATCTTTTGGTTACTGGCTGGCTAGCTAATGGCGAAACAATTACCTTGGTGTGGTGACAGGTGAGGCCCTGCTAGTTGCCAAGTGGCTTGAGAGGCTCTATCTATCGATTCGCGCGAGGGAATTGTTGCCACCGAAACGTTGTGGCGGGGTGTTGGCCTCTCAATGACGATTAAAGTGTATAATAAAGTATAGAATGGGAGTGACAAGTGAGGCCCTCTCTATGCAACCTTGCGAGGCGGCTAACTATGATTTGGCCCGAGGGGCGAATGTCCTCAAGAGTGGAGGAAATGGGTTGGCCTCGCGGGACCACTACTACTAAGGCGAAGAAGACCGGATAATTCACTAGTGGCTGCCTATCCTAGATATGCCAGTAACACTAAATCATAAGCTCTATGGGGGAAGGGGTGAGGGGTGTTTAGGCAAAACGTACCTGAGACCCGATTGTTGTTGTTGGATCAAAAAATTAGGTCACAACCAAACAGGGAACCTGAGACTTCCACCACTAATCTAATGGAAGCGAGGTTTATACCTAGTGATAGTAGAGAGGAGTATATGTTATACATAGTAATAAACGTACTTCCCTTTTAATACTGAAAGTACCCCTTACTTAACACCTTACTTACTGGACAATGTTAAATAAAGATTTGATAATAATGAACGTAGTTGATTTGAGTCAACTTGAACCTGAAAAGTAAGCATAGAGAAATAATTAATGCGATCTCTTACACTAGCTTTTGTAAAATAATGCACGTAAAGCATGTGAACACATTGTAAATCCACAGCAACACGCACCACCATAATATGTAAGCGGCCGCCCTACAGGCACGTAGTAAAGTGGCATGAAATACCGCCGCATGTCGAACCACTCGTGCCATGGTAGTATATAACACCATAGTATGCAACAAGTCATATAGTATCATGGCATACCGTAGCATGTAACGCAATAGAATGTAACACCATTTGAACCATAGTGGTAAGCCCAGTAGTATGTAATACCGTAGAGCAGCCTAGTAGTGTGTAATATGGCAGTATGTACTACTGTAGTGCCGTGCGTAGAATGTAATGAGCTATATGGTAGTATGCCGCAAGTAGTTTGTAATAAAAGTATACCGTAGTATGTGATAAGTATAGTATGTAGTATGTGATAAGTATAGTATGTAGCCAGCAGTATGTAATAAAAGTATGCCTTACAATGCGGCCCAGTAAGTATGTGACAAGTATGTAGTAGCCTGCGGCAGGGTAGCATGAAATAAGTATACGTTAGTATGCCGCTTAATTAGTATATGATAAGTATATAGTAGTATGCAGCAAGTAGCATGAAAATAAAGTATACATCATTATGCCATTCAGTTAGTATGTGCTAAGTATATTAGCATGTGCTAAGTATACAGTAGTATGTAGTAAGTAGTATGACATAAAGTATACATTAGTATGCAATAAGTAGTATGACATAAAGTATACATTAGCATGCAGTAAGTAGTAGGACATAAAGGATACATAATAACAGTATACCTTATGCAGCCCAGTAGTTGTACTGTGGTATGTGATACAGTATTTACAGTTTAAACTAACTTCCCCAGCAGCATGTAAGCTTCGTTTTAGTAGTGTACTAAGTAAGCTGAAAATGAAACCTGTCAGCAGTGTGGAGACCTGTGTGGTCTCTGGCTGCTGTGTTGTGCGTTTTACTGCCAGCCCCCCCCACCCCCTATGGAACATCCGACGTGTGGCAGATGGTGAGGGGACCAGAGTATGCAAGACTCACGATTTTAGTGCCCCCCGAGCGTGTGGGAAAACCGCAGCTGTTAGCCGATCTGAACGCACAGACCGAGAACCGGAAGTGATCGTAACTCGGAAGTCCGAAACTGGAAGTGATGCCTGCCGAAGTCAAAACACGTGATGCTGAAAAAGGGGGGTGAGTTTAAATAGGATCACCACTCCCCTCCCACAACTCCAGGCAAGCCTTTACATATATCACACGCTTCGTTAACAAATATACTACCATTTTGTCTACTTCCTAAAATGTGTTCATCAATGAGGAAGGGAGAGAAGAGCATTTCCTTGGCAGAGAAATATATAATTGGCCAAGCAATTAATTATTTTTAGCTTTGCTGTTCGTTCAAACATATACAGTGTTAGCCCATTTTTTCATTTAAATACGGAATACAGTCAAACAAAGTTGTATTTTTTTAAAAAAATTCAGTTGAATTACGTACAAATATAGTTATACATAAAACCGCGAATAGACAAATATGTGACAGATACATTAACATAAATTTACATAGTCAAACAGTATACTATATTGGCAGTTTTCTGTAAATAGGAAGAGGTACAGGAAAAGAAAAGGACATTAGCAAGCAGTTTATCTAGTCTAATGTTTGGTGTCTCCAATTCCACAAACAGTATTAGATAGGCTAGATGATATACAATATAAAAAATAAAAGTATGCTCATGTAATAGAAATTCACCCACAGGTTCCCATACTATTTTTCTCATTAACATAGCGTTAGTTAGTTATATCTTCTAGTTTTTTTCTCTTCTCTTTCCCCTCTTACCGTCCCCTCCCTTCCGTATTTCCTTCCTTACTTTGACAGGGAAAGCTAAATTAATAAAATGGAAGGTTGAATATACAGACTCGAGCTTGGATTATTCATGAATATACATTCATACCAGAAGAAAAAGAGAAGAGCAAAAAAAACCAAGAACAAAGAAAAACCAAGAAACAAAGTTTGTTTTTTGAAGACCAGAGCATGAATACATTTACTTCTTATCCTTCACTAGATAGTAACATTTTATGTAAGCACACACTTTTTTTTGTTAATAATATAATATAAGGACAAGATGTACATTAAATGAAAGAAAAAAAATTAAAACAATTTGCGTGTGCTTGTTACAATCATATGTGACAACACAGTAACACTTGCATAAAATATAGATAGAAGAGTTTAGGAAAGAAAAAAAGGGAGAGATATGAGGGTAGCAACCTAGGAAACCGGGAGCTGTCTATTAGTTCCATCCAGTAGACTAAGCACACACTTCTAATGACAAGCTACATTTACATTTTTGTTGATTGCTTAGTTAGTTTACTGATCCCCCAGTGACCTTTGCATGTTTCTATATTTAAAACTTCATCTCCTATACACAACGCATCTCAAACTCCAATTTAATGTATCTCTCTCACACAAGAGAAATGTAAGATTTTGACATTTAGTGTTCATACAGCACTGACTGTCATTTACTGTATTGTCTGCATTTATTGAATATGATTAATGTAATTGATTTTCACAGTGATCACATTAATAAATGAAAAAAATAATGGTTGATCCTGGTCTGCCTAACTGTTAAGGCAACCAGGATCAACTCTCCCCATCTCTCCCCCCAAATTTGGGTAAGGATGGCAATGGATTGTGATATGTCCTTGAAATGTCCCCTGCAATGGATGACAGCCTGTCTAAGCTAATGTAGGCTTCTAAGACAGCCCCTTTTATGGGTGTTTCAGATTTGCCTTCATCAGAGGCAGCCTGAAAACACCCCTCACCTGATTTGCATCAGGTGAGGGGGCATGATTGACAGGTCAGTGACATCAGTGACAGCGGAGGCCATTCTTTTTTTTCCTGGATAGCTTTCATTCGTGAAGCTTCCAGGAAAGCTGAAAATAGCGTGAAGCGCTATTTTAAAGGCAGCCTGTACATGTACGGGCATTGTCATGAAGGGGTTAATAACGTTATGATTCCAGAAAGAAGAGAAAGCGTCTACAACGTACATTGGAATGGTAAAATAACAAATGAGGCACCAGGCTGTCTTCTGTCAGATTACGAGTTTAGAACAAAAGTTGACTTATAGTGTAAATGACAAACCATGTGGGAGAGTAATATTTTTTTCACCTTGGGACACTTCACTGCAAATGCTTTCCCACATTTGTAATGTCACATTGACCTGAGAAAATAAAAGATTATTTCAGTAGTTTGTAATTAGTATAAATTAGAGAACACTTTGATCTAATAGTGACATACTCAGGTCTCTTCTCACGCTCCAACTTCCTTTGGCGTCTTTAGCTAAAATCCATGATCTCGATACATGCTTTCTATAAATCATAAGAAAATTTACATTTGCTGCTTTCTTTTTAAATTCTTTCAGCATTTAAATTGTGATACTATGACATAGATGCATACACCTTTGTATGGGTGTTAATGGGTGGAACATATTAATTAGATTGATCACTGGTAATTTTGTAAATATTCCTAGACATGAAAGAACTTGTGATAATAATTACCAACTGAAATGAACAAGTACTTGGCGTTCTGATCCTATTTTGACCTTATGGTGTGAGCATAATAATGTGATTTTCCCTGATTTGTATTCGTTTATAATTCATGAACTTGCTTGCACTTGTGCTTGATGTTCCTCACTCACCCACTCATTACACTGACCTCTGACACTGAAATATATGACAAGGCAGCAGAAGGGAACACTTTCTGTAGTTCCAAATGAAACTGTAACCTCTGTACTTCTTCACAAAATTAGAATTCACTCACAAAACTATTCATTTCTTGTGTTAACCCTTTCGTATAAGACAAAAATAGATGTTATGCTACTTTACTGATTACTATTGAGCCTTTAAAAGTAATCAATACTAATGTTCAGTTATGGAGACTATGGTTTTAAAAAGGTGCGTTGCAGGTGAGATGAACATGTCATCTCATCAATTTAGCTATACACTGGGCAGGGACAACCCTGCTGAGTTTGTCCCTGCACAATGTATGGTTAAAATACATCTCACCTCAACTCCCCTCATCCCACTTCAACTTACCTGCAACTCACCTTTTAGCGAATAGCACCCAGAGATTCTAGCTTTACATTTGATCTTAGAAGTCTGAGATCAAATGTCAGGGCATCTTTGATATCTTGTGCACCGAATTTCCTTCTCTTCCTTAATGCAGTCTCCTTGAAAGTGGAACTAAAAGTAATTTTTATTTATACAGAGGCCCACTTCTATTTGATTAAAATTGCTTTTGCATGGTGCTATATTATTATATTTTGGAACTCTTTTTGTGTCAGCACTGACTTGTGTAGGATTTCTCTGATGCTGAACACAGCTGTAGTTGGAGTGGATATGTTTATCTCCCCCTCCCCTCGTATCTCTAAGTGCTATGCATTTTATATCCACACATACCAATTACAGAGAGAGTTGGTCGCTCAATTGTCTCATTCTGCTGCTAGGGGGCACTGCTCTGTAAAATGGAAGCTCCATAGTGTAAGTGACAATTTGACTCATTAAAATTCTTTTATGTTTAGTCTCTCTTTAAGATTTCATTGTCAAATGTGTGCCATGGGGCTTTCTTCTATTTTCAAATTCTTACAATTTCTTTATGAATATGATATCTTGAAAATCCATTTAGATGAGCTATTGCACACTAACCATTGCCTACTTGAGGCAAAATAAAATATTTGATCTGTCAAACTGTGTTAGGCCAGCAATTATCAATCCTATCCTCGAGACACCATAGTCATCACATGTAGTACATTTGTTATGTTCCATAATTTTCGAGAAAATAAACTGTTAACACCTACGTAAGTAGCTTTAGATGATAATTTTCTTTTGTTGCCGAAAGACCTTTGCACTGTACTTTTGCATATATATTCTAATATATACTTGAATGCACATTAGTAACATGATAAAAAGGTCTTTCTTTGGATACTATTATTTTGTTAATATCATACAATTTACTATAAAAATAAATAATAAAGTATGATGAAAATTGAAAAACAAAACACTTTTTCTAAGTTTTACTTGAAAAATCGCTAACCTATCTACAAAAGCTAATGGAAAAGCCTGTTAAATAGATTTCCTGAGTTTAAAAATACCACCCGTTTTTAAGTTTTTTAAACTTAATTTTGCATGTTTAGGGCAATATGTAGCGCATTGCTTTTTTTCTAACCATTTTATTCCTCAGAATTAACTATAATGATCTTGTAGCTGTAACCCTAGCCCTAACTCAAGGGGATAGGACGGTTCTCTGTGGCTGCCTAAACACAGGCGCTCACAGTGACCTCAGCCCTAATACTAAAAATACCTACCTTGTACGCGATCCCATGATGAACTGTCCTGCAATGACCTCTCTGCGATGAACTCATTGCAGGACAGTTCATAGCGAGATTGCATACAAGGTGAGTATTATTAGTACTATTAGTACTATTAGTATTATTAGGCTGAGTGTTAGTGTTAGTATTAGGGCTAAGGGTTAGTGTTAGTATTAGGGCTTAGGGGTTAGTGTTAGTATTAGGACTTAGTGTTAGTATTAGGACTTAGTGTTAGTATTAGGGGTTAGCGTTATTATTAGGTGTTAGGGTTAGAGTTAGTATTAGGGGTATTACTGTTAGTGTTTGGGCGGTTAGTATTAGGGTTCGGAGGAGGTTAGTATGGGAGTTCGGTTTGGGGTAACTTTTTCGGGGGTAATTTATTAGGGTGGTTTACTGAACTGCCAGCTCTTACATTGCTGAAGTGAAATGGCCATGTTACCTTTCCCCACTGACAGTTCAGCGCTCAAACTGCCGCGCTGAACTGTCAGCGGTGACACGACCACGAAGAACTGTCCTAGACATCTAACTCAACTTAAAAAAAGGTACATTTCTTTTAATTAAAAAGAAAATTCTAGGGGACTGCCTATACTGTAATTTGTCTCTCTCTGCCTCACGATTGCTGTGGGACAGGGAGAAACTAAAGCTGTCAAATGCAGACATTGGCTTTGACAGCTAAAAACAACCGGTCTGTGTGATTGGCTGTGACAGTGATTAGATGTGGCAGAAGGGCCTCCACAGACTGTAGGATATGTAACATATATATCAATAAATAAATTGATGAAAACAAAATGGACTGTTTTACTTTTTGGATTTCCCCAACTTCCAGTATAGATAATGGTACAAAAACTATGCGTAGTATACTGCATTTTACTATACTAAGGATCACCATTTGCTACCAGCCATTAGGATACAACATGTTCAGGTTTAGTACTGACATCATAACTTATACTACAATAAGTAAGCAACACAAGTTGGTTTCCTTTTACTGAGCATAGAAGATGTCACATTCTTAGTATTGAGTATATGAACCAGATTAAACAATTTAGAACATGAAATCTCCAAATTGTACTTTTTGGTTTCATGAAAGAACACATGGAAAGGTATGCATACATCATACAGCTATTGGTACGGTAAGTTGTAGAGTTTATTTGGAGAAACAAAGACGGAAATGGTTACTATATAAAATGATGCATCCATTTTACAGTGACAAATTATTTTGTTATCAAAGTCATGATTTAAGAGCAGGACACTCAATTTTCCTTAAAACTATTTCTAAAGAATCTTGCTGTCGTAATCCTCGTGTCTACCACACTCAAGTACGCTGAGTGATTCGAACTTTCGAAGGTCAATGGAGGGGAATGGCTAGACTGACTTTGATATTCTTAATAGATTTTTTTATACAGTAACTAATGAGTTCTCATAAACCTCAGGACTTTTAAGCAATTAATTCTAGTACTTGAATAATAGCTTTGAATCAGGGTTACAATAATACTGAACTTTCAGTGGAGAGATATGAACCAAAAGCAATACTACTTAACAATTTATTACTAACCACTCTTCTATCATATTCACTCTGACCTTTCATATAACACCAGATGACCTCTCCATCAAAACAAAACCCAGTAAAGGAATTTTTGTCATTGCCTGGAAGTTACACATGATTTTATCTCCAGAGGTATCATAAACTGTTTTGTGAAGTCATGTGCAGAATCATATTCAATGTAGTAAAGGCCATTAAGATTATTACCTCAACTTGTAATAATATCTTCCTACATTTTATCTATACCATTAATTTGGGGAATTAATTGTTTTGAAAGTGGTTTGGTCCATCTAGACATACTGTTGATCACTGAATAAAACATCTATAGATTAAATGTCATATATCTCAATATTTCAAATGCCCAACGAGTGACTTCATGACCTACTGATAGCAAGTTGTGTAAATGTGCACACCATGATTTATACACACCTCTATATGAGTCTGCACACACGGTTAAGATTCATTTCTATGGACCATGCACCAAGACATTCTGAGACCTGCAGATGAAAAGTTAGGATCTCTTCCCAAACAAGGTTTAGCTGTGAAATATATGACCAATTTCTGCTCATGTCGACTGGACCATGCCCTCAACTTTAGATTTTTGTCTTAAATGCTGAAAAGGTTACTTGAATTTAATAAAAATAAAAATAATGACATACTTCTTTGTTATAATGATGCTTTTTGGAAGTGCTCTCATAGTTAAATGGATGTTGTAGTAATTAATGCTTTTAGAATTGGAGTTACAGTTTTCATTGTAATCCAAAATATTTGGATAGCTTTAAAGGTGTTAGGCAAATAGTATCATTATCTTTACCCCCTAAAGCAACTGTGCAATCTAATGAAGATTGCTGCCTGATTCCATGCAGTTGTTGTTCATGGACGCCAATATCTTCCTCCATTGTGGATTTACCAGTCCAGATATAGCGTTTATTTTATTGTTTTAGTATCTGGCTTCTTAATAAATTTACACAAATAGACTTTTACTGGTTTACGCAGGCTCCAATTTTTTTTCGTTCTCTGTGCATTTATCTTTTGCAGTCTGAACAATGTTGGGGGAAGTTAATGTATCAATGTTAATGTATTCAAGCCATCTTTGGGTAAGTCTACTTGGTATGTTTATAAAGGTCTACATGTCTTGTTAATGACCAGCAAAGGTTTTCTTCTATATCCAATTATGCTTTGTGTAAATATCTGTTCTGTGGTTAGCACATGTTTTATATGTCTGGACAATGCAGTGTTTTTTGTGCTGTAGTAAAAGATTATTCCATAGAAAATCTAAGTATGATGTTGGTTACTGCTCTCATCTATGATGGCTAATGGCTGACAAAACACTCAGTCTAGGTTATATGCATATTCATTACTTGTACTTCAACCCTAAGAATGGTGCTATCATGGAATGCAGGAGGGGCTGGCATGGTAATGAGCAGAATACCAGTTGAACATTGGTGTCACAGTGGCCTGAAGATTTTTTTCTCCAATAAGAGGACGTCCTGGGCAGTGGAAGACGCTCCATTACCTTTTCTCCCTCCCTTATCTGAAAGAATTAATAATTTAACTTGGGGCTGGGGGCCTAGAGAGCAGCTTCAAAACCCATAAACCTCAGGGGTTAATAATACAATATACCAGCTATATTGGCTATTGATTGTGTGACCAGGGCCGGCCCTATAATGGGGCAGAGTGGGGCAGCTGCCCCAGGCGGCATCCTGGCAGAGGTGGCACTTTGCTCCTCCGTGCAGCTGTCTTTTTTTTTCTCAACTCTCCTGATTGGCTGAGAGTTCAGAAACCTCCCGTGATTGACCTCCTTCACACAGAGCTCCGTGCAAAGAGAGATACATATGTCAGTGTAAGTGTATGTCAGTGTATGTCAGTGTAAGTGAGTGTGTGTGTATGTCAGTGTAAGTGAGTGTGTGTGTATGTCAGTGTGAGTGAGAGTGTGTGTATGTCAGTGTGAGTGAGAGTGTGTGTATGTCAGTGTGAGTGAGTGTGTGTGTATGTCAGTGTGTGAGAGTGTGTGTCAGTGTATGACAGACTGTCTGTGTATGTGTGTGGATAAGGGGGTTAACTCCTCTGACACTGTCTCTATCTGTCTAGCCACCCAAGAGGTTAACTCCTCTGATACGTCCTAAATCTGTCTAGCCACCAAGGGGTTAACTCGTCTGACACTGCCTATATCCGTCTAGCCATCCAGGGGTTAACTCATCTAACACTGCCTACATATGTTAAGCAATCTAGGGGTTAACTCCTCTGACACTGACTATATCTATCTGGATTTTGTTATAGGTCACTGGTCACATTATGTTTTAGGGAACTGCACAGCCTATTATCATAATAATGTTTTACCATTACTCTCTTTTCATCTTATGGGCGAGCTCTTTAAAAAATATATTATTATGTATATAAGAAGTTCTTTAGTGGGCATATACAAATTTAAAAAAATTGTTCTAGGAGCTCACCCATGAGGTGAAAAGAAATAAATGGTAAAACAAACATTATTATGAAAATAGGCTGTGCAGTTCCCCAAAACATAATATGTGACCACTGACCTATAACTGACTCAGATATTGTACATTAAGTGTAAATGCTCAAACATTTAGGGTACACATTATAATCATGGCCATCCAATAATCGCACCATATAATTTTGCATACCTCTATATGCAAAATTATATTGTGCGATTATTGGCTGGCCATGATTATAATGTGTACCCTAAATGTTGCATTAAATTATCACTTCCAGATAAGTTTCATTTTAGTTTAAATTACCTTGACTGTGGGATTCTTTTTTTTGGGGGGGGGACGACGACGACAGGATTTAATTTTTTGCCCCAGGCCGCACAATGTCTTGGGCCGGCCCTGTGTGTGACTGACCAAATATATTAAAATTAAGTTAGTATAAACAGCTTGTTTAGTTAACTACTCTCATATGTGCTCTTACAACTAATCTTAGATGCAATTATTGTGCCAGATCAATAACACATCAGATTATCTACCGTATTTATCGGCGTATAACACGCGCCGGTGTATAACACGCACCTCATTTTAAGAAGGAAATTTCAGGAAAAAAAACTTAAATTTCAAATAAAGAACTTTGAAGCCCAATATGCCATTTTAATATGCCAGGATATTGCCCCCAATATGCCATTTAATATGCCAGGATATTGCCCCAATATGCCATTTAATATGCCAGGATATTGCCCCCAATATTCCATTTAATATGCCAGGATATTGGCCCCAATATGCCATTTAATATGGCAGGATATTGCCCCCAATATGCCATTTTAATATGCCAGGATATTGCCCCCAATATGCCATTTAATATGGCAGGATATTAATCCCAATATGCCATTTTAATATGCCATGATATTGCCCCCAATATGCCAGGATATTGCCCCTTAGTATGCTCATTATGCCACCCTCCTCCCCCCCCTTCCCCAGACCCCAGTACTTACCTCGTTCCTGCTCTGTCCCCCGGTGCTCTGAAGCTGCGTGGCTGTGAGGGAAGCGTTGTGAGCTCCCCTCCAGCCGCGCAGAACAATAAAGTTTGTTTAAAAAAACACACTTGTTGACCGCGCGGCTGGAGGGGAGCGCACAACGCTTCCCTCACAGCCACGGACCTTCAGAGCACCGGGGGACAGAGCAGGAACGAGGTAAGTTTTAGATTTTTTTTATTTTTTCATTATATCGGCGTATAACACGCACACATCATTTGCTCCCTATTTTCAGGGAGAAAAAGTGTGTGTTATACGCCGATAAATACGGTAATTCACATTCAAATCAGGTTATGCAAAATACCTACTCCAATGTAGTTAGTACCAGTGTTCTTGGAGGGCACACAGAAAAGATTCTTAGAGCACAGTAGGAAAATTATTCTTGGGTTTATTAATCACAGTAATTACTCACTTTATAAAATAATGCAAATCGTAATGTAAGTGCTTCTTGATAAAATAGCAAGAGGAGTTCGATAGAATTAATATACTAAGTGTTTGGCTTTGACTGCTTTAGTCTCATCCTGCACCCCCAGGAATCGTGCGACAGGAAGAAACTAATTACAATATGAGCAACCTGCCCCTGTTCTCCAAGCACTCTTCAGCCCCCCAGTTTTTTTTGTGGGGTTAGGGCTACAGTATTGCTGTAGCTAATTCTTAAATAAGAAAATGGTTAGGAAAAGCAATGCACTAGTTGTACTTATTGCCTTATAACTTGCAAAAAAGCAATAAAACTAGCTTTTGTAGATTTGGAAGAGGTGTTTTCAGTTTTCCAACATATTGCATTATTTATTTTTATTTTTTTAGAGAAAATTATATGATATAATCAAAATAATGATATTTAAAGAAATATCTTATCATGAAAAAATAGTAATTTGTGTGGGTATGGTAAATTAGAAATAAGAAAATTACAGCAAAGTACAAACACCGAATAAATGTTAAAACAGAGATTGTCATGAACATTACAACATGGCCAAAACATTCTGGTCATGAGGGGGTTAAAGGTACTTCCATGCTTTTGTTTTTCTTTCTATTTGTTTGAAATACTTAAGCAATATGGGAATGTTACAGTATTGATATTTTTTATTATTAATGTGAGAAAAAACTGTTATGTCAAAACTGTATACTTTGCAAAGTGACAATCATTAACTTTGCAATCAATACCCTTGATTTATAACCCTATTCACACCCTAATAATCTATATTAATTTTATTTTTTATTTATTTAGAAAGTGTTTTACCAGGAAGAATACATTGAGATTTCTCTCGTTTTCAAGTATGTCCTGGGGACCCAGTCCAGAAAGGAGTGACACAGAGTTACACATTTAACTGTAGATTCAAAAATAAATACATACATATATTAAACAAGTTGGAAGGAGAACATACAGGGTAAATCATTATTGATACAAAAAAGGAACAACATGTACAGTATACGAAAGAGTTTGTAAACTAATAACAGGTACAATCTGTTTTGAGGATTTGGGGGATACTTATTTTCAGGGATCTTAGAGTCGATGATGATTTAGTAGAAACGGGAAGGCTATTCCACATATGAGGAGCTCTGAAAGAGAACGCACCTCGACCTGCTTCCTTTTTGAAGTGGGGAATAGCTAGTGAAGGGTTGGTGCAGGATCTGAGATTGTGGGATGTGCAGGGAGTAAGAGCGAGCATGCCACTCAGGTAGGGGGGGAGCGTTCCAGAGAAGTGGTTATGCACTAAGCAAGCTAGGTGTCGAGTTTACCGAGATGGGTCTGCGGGGCAGAATCATACACAACATCTCCATAATCTAAGATCGGATTCAACATTTGCTGCACAATACGTTTCCTTACCGTGGAATCTAGGTTAGATTTGTTTCTATACAGAAAGCCGATCCTAGGATATAGCTTTGACACAAGCTTATCAATATGGAGACCAAAAGATAGGTTTGGATCTAGCCACATGCCAAGATACTTATATGAGTTTACCTGGGTCAGGTTATAACTGGTTTTGGTCTTGATGGTTAATTGAGGATTGTTTAATTTAAGTAGTTTGGCATTTGTCCCAAGCAACATGGACACAGTTTTTTCAGCATTGATGAATAATTTGTTGTTAGCTATCCAATTTTCAACTTTAGAAAACTGATCCTGTAGCACTGACTCCACTTGCGATAGTTGAGTACCGCAAGTATAAATCATCAGCATACATATACATACGAGCCAGGTCACACACCGAGGGTAGATCATTTATAAATAGCGAGAATAGCAGAGGCCCAAGAACGGATCATTGAGGCACTCCACACTTGATTGGCAATGGGAGGGAGGCAGTATCAGCCATGGACACATATTGAGTTCTTTCAGACAAGTACGAGCGACCTCTCATTTACACCGGAACAACTTAGCTTGTTTAGCAGCAGCTTATGATCAACCGTGTCAAAGGCCTTTGCAAAGTCTAGGAAAACTGCACCTGTGAGTTCACCCCTCTCCATACCACTCTGAATATCATTGCTCACCTTTTTATACTCACCAGTTATCGTGGAGTGATTTGACCTAAACCCAGATTGAAGCGGGGTTAGATAGTTGGAGCGTTGATAATACTCGCACAGTTGATCATGGGTACATTTTTCCAGGATTTTAGAAAGTATGGGTAGCAGTGAAAAAGGCCTGTAGTTTGACACTAAGTTTACATCCCCATTTTTGTGAATGGGGATAACTCTGGCTTTTTTCCAGGCTATGGGGACATAACCGGAGGACAGGGACGCATTTATTAAGCAGGCAATGGGTCGCGCAGTAACAGGCGCACTGAGCCTCAGCAGCATTGACGGAAGTAGATCCGGCCCACATTGTAATTTCATTTTTTGATTGAGGAGATGCGCTGCTATTTCACTATCTGATATAGAAGTAAATTCAAATTCAGCAATGTGTTTGGCCAGGGGTGATATCGGTAGTGAATCGTCTGCCATAGAAAAAGTGGAATGATCTTCATTGTGGTGTTTTGCTATAAGAGCTGTGGCGCATCCTACAAAGTAGTTATTGAATTCATTTGCTATTGCCACTGGAGATTTTAGAACTTCATTATGTGTCTTAATTGTGGTAGGTTCTGAGCGGCACGGAGGGTCATACATGTTTTTTATGACGCTCCAAAATTTGGTCGGGTTGGCTAGAATTCTATTCAGCCGTTCAGAGAAATAAGTTGTCTTGGAAAAGTTTGGTTTGAGTCTTGCATCTATTGCGGACCTGCCGATAAGCGTTGTGATCTTGGTCAGAGCCATTTCGCTTAAATTTTGACCATAAAGCATCCCTGAAATGGAATAAGTCCAAGAGGTCAGCTGAGACCCAGGGAAGATGGGCACCCCTTACTCTCACTCTACGCAGGGGGGCATGTTTATCACAGACCTGCATGAACTCAGATTGAAAATATTCAATTGCAGAATCCAGATCGGGTATCAAGCTTAGCCTGCTCCACAGACAATTGCTCAAGTCATTGAGAAAAGACTGGAGGATAATTCTGGCAGTAGTTTTTTTAGTGCTTTTAAAATTGGAAGAACAAAGGGATTGCGTCAAATGGTCATAGATACAAATCAAACAATTCATTAGCAATATTAATAATATTAAGGTATAATAAACCTGTATTTTCCACATTTTAAATGTCAGTATACATA
This sequence comes from Pelodytes ibericus, assembly GCA_036172795.1. Lineage (NCBI taxonomy): Eukaryota > Metazoa > Chordata > Amphibia > Anura > Pelodytidae > Pelodytes > Pelodytes ibericus. The sequence continues at coordinate 88,384,604 of CM069863.1, forward strand.
AAATGAACCAGTCAGCCACAAAAATCTTATAGGACAAGCAGCAGATCTCCTTACACGTTAGCAGTTTGGTGAGCAAAATTTCTAGAAACCAACAGAGTGCTGTTTAAAATAGCTAGCACTCTGATTGGTTGGTTTAAACCAACCAATCAGAGTGCTAGCCATTTTAAACAGAGTGGGAAAATTACAAAGAACTTTCCCATGCTGTGTAAAATGACACAGAGCACTCTGATTGGTTGGATTTCAAACCAACCAATCAGAGTGCTAGCCATTTTAAACAGAGTGGGAAAATTCCAAAGAACTTTTCCATGTTGTGTAAAATGACACAGAGCACTCTGATTGGTTAGATTTTAAACCAACCAATCAGAGTGCTGTGACAGGTAAATGGAGAGACTTACCTGGGGAGGGACATTAGGTCCCCCCTAACATTATTACGGTACGGGTTCGGGGGTGAGTTTGAGCCCGAACTTGGACTTTTTTTTGAAGTTCGGCTGAACCCACCGAACCCGAACATCGAGGTGTCCGCTCAACTCTAGTCAGAAGGGATACTTATTGCAGCCATATATACACATTTTGATCCATGTATACAGTTTATAAACTCCAATAATACACTTAGTATACACATTTTATACAATGCAATAAAAGTACTCACTGCAATAAAAGTCCAATTGTGATTGTGCTTATTTTTGTGGGGTTTTTTTGTGTGTGTGTGGGGGTAATATTTTGATGGAGGGTGTGATTGCATGCCGGGGAGGGGGGCAGGGTCCAGGGGGCCCAAGGAAATGCTTGCTCATGGTCCAATCAATATTAAAGACGGCCCTGTTTATAGCCAGGAGTTCCTGTTTCATTTATTGTAACATGTCATGTTTGATTAATTATGGACTTTCAATTTTACTATTTATAAATGTAAACAAACAAACAAATCTGTCTTATCCTTTCTCAATGAAACCAACAAATGCGCCCCCTTGGCAACCAAAGTGTAATTTTCTTTCAGGTACATTGATGGACCTATCCCCCCTTGCCCATGCTACTTAGAGCTGGTGGTGTATATAGGTTAATTTATCTATCGAGGGCAAGTGATTGAGCATCCCTAGCCAATGTTCGAATTTTTTTTTTTTTTTCACTGTTAACCCAGATGCATTGTCTCCTGAAAACTGCATTGTCTCCTGAAAATGGCATATAAAGTATAATAAAGTTACTGCTCTTGGGATGAGACCAATATCCTGTGGATTTCATCAAGACCTCTTTCTAGTATTATGTTACAGTCCTAATGCTGGCTGAAACCATTTCATCTGTAAGTATTTTCCTTCTGACAGCGATACCCGAACTTTAGCACCTCCATAGTTGTTTGTGTCATGTATTTGAGGGCAGCATAGAATGTCTTCTGGGACCAGGTGAAAGCAAATAGTGAAGAGAATGAGTGTGAGAACAGATCACGGGAGGAACATAGTTAGGAGAGAGATGTAATTATTGGTGTTTGGCTCCACAAATCCTTGAACCTACTTTGAAGAGGTAAAATGGTCCCTGATTTGGAAAGCAGATAAGCCTACTCCTACAATATTAATCTAAGTCCGTATATAGACCTCTCTTTTCATACGTTTTTAATTTGACAATCCATTCTTAGAAAGATATTATGCCATATTACCGCCTCTCCAGGAGAACTTCATGACATTGACATCTGTAGTAAGGAATTATTTTTAATGTAACTGTCTACAGGTATAGCAATGACGTGCAGCACTGTACTTAATAATCTTATGGTGAATACTTCCTTGGTGTTTTAACACTCTTTCTCTTAGTGTCCTCCTGGTCAGTCCCATGTATTGGAATCCACAGGGGCATTGCAGAAGACATTCTCCATGCTAAAATGTATTACATGTTCAATGGTATATAACATTCTGTTTTCTTTGTTATGAAGCCTACAGTTTTCTTTTCTTGACAGTGTATCCAAAGTCCAAATCCAGTAATCTTGAAGTCAGAGAAACATTCATCCACAATCACTCCACAATCAAAAACGTCAAACACACTGGCACAAAACAAAAGTGAACCTCAGTTTCGCACGAGAAAAATCAGGTATTTAATCTGTTAGAAAAAATATTAACTAATACTGAAATTCCACTATTATCTAAAGGGTAAACCTTTGTACCAATAAATTCTCAAACCAGTAGCCAAAAGGCTGGACTTTCATTTCAAATCAAGCATCATGGTACTACTACCTACATGTCTCAAACATAGTCCAGGCATTGATCCAGGCCAATGTCTAGTAGTAATCTTACTACTGCAACGTCTGCAGTTACATTATTGCCCAATACATTTAATGCTCCACCTGACAAAATCTGTAATTAACTTTTTATGGTGCATATGTGAAGTTCATAAAATATGCAGGGATGGCAACAATATTTTTCACGGTGAATATTTACTGGACTTTGTGCCGAACAATTTAATGACGTTTTATTCACCTTCACAAGCCTGGCCACGGACAACGGTGTCCTTTTACGAATACTTTTCTATCCCTGAAAATATGTGTAGTAAACTTTCATTGCTAAGGCCATGGCTAGTTTTGATTTCTTTTTGTTGATCGATAAGCAGTTTCATTTTGCATTAGGAGACCTGTAATTTAATTTAAATAGTAGTTTATTGCTGCCATCTAGTGGCTTCTTTTAAAAATACATGAATTGCAAACCTTAATCTGTCGTGTATTTACAGCTAAAAACCTAAGGAATATGCGCAAACTATCCATCAGTGCAACAATCAATGCAGGAAAAATGGACGAAAATATGATGTGCACTCCACTCCAGTAAGCGATATAATAAAGTGCTTTATTGAATAATAAAACGAGACCAAAAAGGAGGTACGTGAACAAAGAAAGGACAAACAAAAAAACCGCACCTTACGTGTTTCCCGTATTACAACGCTTAATCATAGGTCAATGCAAATTAAAAAGAAGCAATGAAAGACCAATGTCCTTTAATGTTAAATAGAGCTAACTTATAGATGAAGATAAAAAAAGATAATAAGTTGTGGTCTGAGGGCTATTTCAACAAGACTGAGTATGTCCAACAGCTCTCCAAAGCAGTTAATTACCAAATTTCAACCTGTTAATTATCATCCTAAAAATGTACTAAAGTAAAGTAGGGTGCATTTTGGAACCATATTAGGATACAGAACTACATCCAGGTCAATACAAATTGAGTCTATCTGGTGGTCTTGGAAGTCAACCTCTATGCAAGACCACAGGGATGTTGCCTGGGTGGTAGCTGATCAGCTCCAGAAGGTGCACTCTATCCTGGCCTGTATTTTTTTCCTAGGAGAACTTGCTGGTATATGCATCTGCACTATGTTGTCCTCATTGTATCCTTCTGACATTACATCATTATTGTCTCTTCTTTGTTTACATGATTGAACAAGATTTGGGGCATTGAATGTCTCAGTAGGGTCATGTACAGTATGCTAGTAGTCTTGTATGGTGAGTTGTTCTGCCAGTCACAGGTCCACTCGATTGCAGGGGTAGAGACTGCCCTCCACATCCACAAGATATGAACAAGGCACAACCCTCTATGAATAGGTACTCAATCTCTAGTGACCAGAGCAGTCACTAGGGAGCTGTTTCATATGGATTGGCTTTCCAATGCTTAGCCCGGTGAGTGCTTCCTGAAAGACTATTAGAGTTGGGCTTGCATCAGTGGCATCCCGGGGGGGTGCGGACTGCACCGGGTGACACCCCCAGTGTGGGTTACACCTGTGCCGCTGGCAATTCCCCAGCAGCACATTGCGCTGCTGAAATTTTTTTTCTGGCAGCCGCATCTGCTAGGTTTGGCAGCCCAAAAAAAAAAAGTAAAAAAAAAAAAAAATCGCGGCGACCGGATGTGGGTGGCTGTGTTTCCCTCCTCCATGCAGGAGAGAAGTCTGCACGGAGGAGACGGCCAGGGACACGGAGCAGCAAGGAGGTAGGTACTGGGTAAGGGGGGAGGAGGGTGGCATATACTGGCAAAATACTGGCTTATTGAGTGGTTAAATGCTGGCATATTGAATGGTTAAATGCTGGCATATTGAGTGGTTGAATGCTGGCATATTGAGTGGTTAAATGCTGGCATATTGAGTGGTTAAATGCTGGCATATTGAGTGGTTAAATGCTGGCATATTGAATGGCTAAATACTGGCATATTGAATGGCTAACTACTGGCACATTGAATGGCAAAATAATACGGGCATATTTAGTGACAAAATACTGGCATAAAGAATGGCAAACTACTAGCATATTAAATGGCAAAAGAATAGCCAAATACTGGCCTATTGAGTGGCAAAATACTGGCATATTAAATGGCAAAAGAATGGCAAAATACTGGCATATTGAGTTACAAAATACTGGAATATTAAATGGCAAAATACTGGCATACTGAGTGGCAAAATACTGGCATACTGAGTGGAAAAATACTGGCAGATTGAATGGCAAAATGATACTGGCATATTGAATGGCAAAATAATACTGGCATATTATTGGGCAAATTGGCTGTGTAATATTAAATGGCAACATAATACGGGCATATTATTAGGAAAATTGTCTGTGGATTATTAATGTCAAAATAATACTGGCATATTATTGGGCAAATTGTGGTTTATGAATGACAAAATAATACTGACATATTATTGGGCAAATTGGCTGTGCCATATTTATGGGCAAACACTGGCATATTAATGGATAAACTGGTTTATTTTAATTGGCAAATTGATGCTGTGGCATGGTCTGAAAATAATAAAATAATATGTACTAGGGAGAAAATGACACTGGCTAATTCTGTGGGGCAAAGTGACACTGTGGTATGTCCTGTAGGGGCATTGACACTGTGGCATGCCAAATCATGTGGGAGCAATATGAGTGCAAGCCAAAGTGCTGTGGGTGCAATAAGAGTGCAAGCTAAGTGCTGTGGGTCTAATATAGGTGCATGACAAGTGCTGTGGCTTGCATAATGCATTATTGTTTAATATGAATGCCCATAGTCAACTGAGCACTACTAACAGGAGTTGAGTCAGTGACATGGAATGTTCATGCACCTTACCTTAATCCACCTGCAATTCATCTTTTAGTGAATAGACCCAACAGGTATATGTAGAATTAACATATAAAGTAGACTGTGTCTATTATTTAATTTTGTGAGGGAGAGCTGGCAACACAGAGCAAGTATCCTCGCGATGATCATTTTTAAATTTGCATTCATCAATCTTAATGAGAACTACTTTCAAAGGTTGAAACATTTATTATGGCCTGCTTTTCTGCCTTAATACCAATAGTAGCTTTCACCGTGCTGATCTTTCCTGTTTACAATAATTGTATCCTGAGAATTTTACAGGCTTCAGCAACATAGGATCCAGTTTATCACAGAATAGTTATATCATATCATTTCAGGAAAATCTACTTGAGCAGAGTTGATGACTTCCAACCTGTTTCCATAAACAGTACAATCAAACATCCAACACATTTCACATCAATAATGAGGAGCACAGACTTTATATTCAACACAAGCTGTGTTGCACTGTGCTACTTTGTTGCTTATATTGAAACTTTATATTGCACTGCAAACTTTCTAAATGTGTGTTGAATCTTAATGTTAACTGTGTGTAACACCTTCAAAAGAATATTATTCTTGTTATGAAAGATATCTGAGGGAAAACAAGTTTCTAGATGCCAAGTTTCTTAAATTAACTGCATTTTTAAGCATGCTGTTGCTCTGAAATTTTAATGGATAAGAAGACAAACCATAAAAACAGTACATCTCTGGATAAATGCAAGGAATGGCACAGAAGAACAACTGAACATTATTTGAAAGTGTGGAATTTGAAATAAAACAATAATACAGTAATAATACCTCCACCTTTTCAAAACATAAATCAATTAAGATTATCCTTATAATAGAACACTGATTCAAATATAAATATGAATCAGATAAAAGTGTTACAAGGTTACATAAAAAGCTCATTAGAAGTTACTTATTAAACAAAAATCCCATACTCCTATACTGCAGTTACATTTCCTAATTCTACTGGCATAGAGAAGTTGTAACACATGCAAAACAACACTGAATATCTTGTAGCAGATCCCATAATTGCAAAATTGTAGTCACCTGATAATCCAAAAGTGAAGTGCCTCATTGCAGAGTCATACAATAGTGAACGCTACTTTCCTGAAACTGGTGGTAGACAGAATATCAGAATCCCTATTCTTTGTTTTCCTCTATCCTTCAAAAAAGGAATGCCCCCCAGCTGCTTTCCATAGGGAAAGTCAGATTTCTCCTTGGATCAACAAGCCCGTTCTGGTTCATTAAAAAAAATATCCAGGCATGTACTGGCATCTTTTAAAAAGCATCTAATACATTTGTTAGCACCACCTCTTAGGCAGTGAATTCCTTTTGAATGCCACTTTTGGTAGGAATCCTCTTTCTTTAAGTCTCAACAAATGACCTCTTCTCCTTTGTACTGTTCTGTTAAGGAAGAGGTCTTTAAAGAGCCCTTTGTATGTGCACTGTATCATATCCCCTCTAAGACGCCATTGCGCGTGTACAAATTGAGCTTTTCTAGCCTTTCTTTATAACTTAAATGGTCCATTCCGCCTTATTAATTCTGTAGCCTTCCTCTGCACGTTCTCTAGTTCCAAAATGTCTCTTTTTAGAAAAGACGCCAATAACTTAACCACATATATTCAAGGAGGGGTCTTACCATGGATATGTAAAGAGACATATACAGAAGGTGAATTGATATCCTAGCTTTCTATATGTTTTACAAAATGTAGACTAAATGGTTGTTATGACAGTTCTAATAAATTTATGTTTAATATACAAAGAAAGGGCTGCGAAATCAATACCTCCCAACTATTCCCCCAACAATGTAGGAGCTTTGAAAATCGAGTGTCAGCGCTACTGTGAAACAAATGGTGCTAATGTTGACACCGTCAATTTAAAATTGGGACCTCACGATTGGGACTATTCTGCTTCCATGGAAATCATTAAACCAAACAGATGTACTTGCAGCAGGGGCGGGCTGGGCCGGGGGGCAGAGAGGCAATTGCCCCCCAGGCCGCCCTGATGCATGGCCACTGGGCTGTCTTTAACGCTGGGCACCCCAGGGGGTGATGGCCGATACTGGCCCTGTGGGCCCAGGTCACGCCAGGAAAAACCACCCTCCCCCACTTTCCCAGTACTTACCTCCTTGCTGCTGTCCCCCGGTGCTGGTCCGTGGCTGTGAGGGAAGCTTTCTGCGCTCCCCTCCAGCCAATGTGCATTCAATAAAGTTTGTTGAAAAAAAAGTTTAAACAAACTTTATTGAAGACGCTTGGCTGGAGGGGAGCGCACAACGCTTCCCTCACAGCCATAGACGGGCAGATGAGAGCACTGGGAGATGGAGACAGAGCAGCAGCAAGTAGGTAAGTTCTCAATATGGTGTGGGGGAAAATCCTGGCATATTGAGGGGCAAAATCCTGGTATATTGGGGGGCAAAATCCTGGTATATTGGGTGGCTAAATCCTGGCATATTGTGGGGCATAATCCTGGCATATTGAGGGGCAAAAATCCTGGTATTTTGTGGGTAATAATCCTGACATATTGTGGGGCATAATCCTGGCATATTGAGGGGGAAATCCTGGCATATTGAGGGGGCATAATCCTGGCATATTGTGGGGGAAAATCCTCGCATATTGAGGGGCAAAATCCTGGTATATTGGGGGGCAAAATCCTGGTGTATTGTGGGGCAAAATCCTGACATATTGGGTGGCTAAATCCTGGCATAATGTGGGGCATAATCCTGGCATATTGAGGGTAAAATCCTGGCATATTGAGGGGGCATAATCCTGGAATATTGTGGGGAAAATCCTGGCATATTGAGAGGGCATAATCCTGGCATATTGTGGGGAAAATCCTGGCATATTGTGGGGGAAAACCCTGGCATATTGAGGGGAAAATCCTGGCATATTGAGGGGGGCATAATCCTGGCATATTGAGGGGGCATAATCTTGGCATATAAGTGCTATACTGAAATCTGGGAGTGCATTGTCCACCCAGAACATGAAATTAACATCCTCTTCTCTAAACCCAGCTTAAGTGTCAACTTATACAATTCTGTTAGAGGTCTGCAAAAACCGGCGTACCTGGTAGGCCTAGAAGAGGTCCTATCTTGTAAAAGGATATTAAAAGATAGGAAGGAAAGAAAGAAAGAAAGATGGTGGTTGTGGGAGAGGGGACGAGTGATATAGTCATAGCCCCTCCCACAACCACGGCCATGGAATGTTATTCCTCGATGCGGCCGAGGTGTGGTACAATCGGGTATTTTAAGGCCTGCAAAATGTCTGCAGAACTTTTCCACGTTTATTTGACTCCAAACAGTAACATCAGTGAATTGGGCCTATGCGGCCGCTGCCTTTGCAGAAAAGGATCAATGATGATCGAAAAAGACTGGTAAACACAGTCAAGGATTTTAAGCATGCGTGGGATAGACACAAGGCTATCCTAGCTATAAGACCGGGAACGGGGGACTAATAAAAGTACTCAAAAAAAATTGGGCAGACTAGATGGACCGAATGGTTCTTATCTGCCGACACATTCTATGTTTCTAAGGCGTAGCCCCCATAATTTTTGTGAATTGGATGGGCCTTGAGAAACCTGGAAGGGGTTTGGTCCTGCCGTTGAAGATCGAGCATCTAAGTTATTCAATCTATTTTGAATGGACGCTACCGATGAAACCAGAGAAATGAGCATATCTTTTAACTGACTCAAATCTCCCAGGGTAGCTTGTGGGGAACAATAGATGGAAGAGTTCAGCTTTCCTAGCAGTGGCTGAGAACGGAATTCCCCTTCTTAACAGTTCTGTGGTTAATTTTGGGATTGTCCAGGCTCAAAGCGATGGTGATCCTGAGACTTCCGATGGGGGAGCGGGTGACTGTGGGAGTGAAATTAATTCCGCTTGATCTGATAGTTGCGACATTCTAAAATACAAAATAGCCTACATGAGTAGAGCCTGAGACAACCCTGGAATAACAGGGCTCTGCATTCGAGCTGTGTTGCCGACCCCTACTACTGTTATTAACGTGCTCTGCGATAGAGCAAATTCCAACTTGACTTAAACAAACGATTGGCTCTGCGATAGAGCGGATGTGTAAAAGATGGGAAGCATAGCTATCGTGTTTGTTGACATGTCTAACATTCGAGGGGCGTGTCCTCCTACGTGGAGGTACATTTTTACTGAAACCTCGGTGCCTGTAATGGCCTATACATATATACTTACCGGATAGCTATCTGTTTATCTAGACCACGGCAGTCTTTAATGCGGGTCAAACGGGGCAGCTGCCCTGGGTTCAGTTACTCCTGGAGGCCCAAGGCTGCTGCCCCATGGGCCCCCAGCCCTCATTTGCCGTCTCACAGTGCATTGTACTGCTGATCAGTTTTTTTTTTGCTGGATGCGTCGGCCGGAAAAAAACAACAAAACAACACAAAAAAACCATTGGCACCTGAGGTGACATCACGTCACATTCAGTGACTGTGTTTCCCTCTGGAGACGTCCGGGGACATGGAGCAGCATGTGGTAAGTACTGGGGAAGGGGGGAGGAGGATGGAATATAACAAGCGTAGTAACTTTAAGATATTAATAGAAAACATAATACTGGCATCTTAATAGACAAATTGGCTGGGGCATCTTAATGGCACAATATTACTGACATCTTAATGGCACAATATTACTGGAATCTTAATGGCACAATATTACTGGCATTTTGTGCCACAATATTACTGGCATTGTGTGCCACAATATTACTGGCATCTGTATGGTGCAATAATACTGGCATCTTAATGGCACAATAATACTGGCATCTGCATGGCAAACTATTACTGACATCTGAATTGCACAATATTATTGGAATCTTAATAGCCCAATATTACTAGCGTCTTAATGGCACAATAATACTGTTCAGGATTCTATGTTCTTATCAATGTTCTAGACTGTTAGAGAAGGTTGAACCATTCCCACAAACAAAAACAAAAAATGTGTATTGACAGTTAAATCTCAGTTTAGATAGCTCTCGGCAGATGTTTCACATTTTGTCGGATTTGTTAATAAATATATTTTGACAACTAGGTACAAACAAAAAAAAAGTTGTTCTGAGTCTGACTAAAACCAAGGCAGGAAAAAACAAGGGAAAAAAAACCAACAACTAAAAATATTATTTTACTTTTCATCTGAGTTTGCAACTTTTCCAGAATTATTAAACTATTCTCAAAATGTTTTATCCGAATAAGTTTGTTTTCTTTAAGACGGGTGCACAGAGAAATCTGCTTCCTAATGACAAAGTAACTGCCATAGAAAAGCTGTGGAAATTATTTACAGAATAACTCAGAAAATGCATCAGTAGCTAATTGGTGCCTGATCTGTCTGGTACACAGGGCCGCCCACCAGAAATTTCAGGGCCCTTTACTGAAACACTGGAATCTTAATGGCACAATAGTACTGGCATCTAAATGGCACAATGTTGCTGGCATATGAATGGAACAATAATACTGGCATCTGAATGGTACAATATTACTGCCATCTGAATAGCAAAATAATACTGGCCTCTTAATGGCACAATAATACTGGCATATTAATGGGCAAATTGTCTGTGGCATATTAATGGCAAAATATACTGGCATATTAATGGCAAAATAATACTGGAATATTGATGGGCAAATTGGCTGTGGCATATTAATGGGCACACTGTGGCATTTTTAATGGACAAACGGTGACATATTTTAACAGGCAAACTGGCTGTTGCATATGTTAATGAAAAAGTGACTGTGGCAAGTTAATTGTTACCTGACAATGGCATGTTCTGTGGGTCAAAGTGACAATGTGGCTTGTTCTGCACAAACAGTTCAGTGGGACAAAGTGACACTGTGGTATGTTCTGTGAGGCAAATTTACACAATGGCATGCCAAATTGTGTGGGTGCAATATGAGTGCAAGCCATGTTCTGTGGGGTTGTTGTGTGTGTAGGAGTGGTAACATTGCGATGGATGGCAGGATTGCATGCAGGGGAGGGGGGCAGGGTCCATTCAATATTAAAGATGGCCCAGATCTAGGCACGACTAACCCCTGTAATAATAATCCCCCCGTGGTGTGACACACATGAGTGAAAGCAAGCAATCATTTTTTTTATTACTACCTTGCTAATATAACACCTGTGGTAACACTCAATACCAGATAGCTTGAATAACTATTAATAGTACCTAATCGTTGCCCCGTAAGGGATAGGCTTCTCCACTTTGAATGGACCTGCATGCACCTGGGCCAACTGTAACTAAACAAGGATATCTCGTGAACATGAAAACCTAATTGAACTTTTAATCTAATTGGCAGAATACATGATTGGAGTTTGGTGTTATCCTATGGAATCCCAAGTGCCTAAGTGAGTGGGACAGCGGAAAATGTAGTACAAATAGTTTCACACGGCAAGACTTTGAAATAAAGAGACTATGGCATAATAAAAGTAAACAAATTAGCAGACGGATGCTTAGACAGAGCTCTAGTATTCTAACTATCAAGTATCAAACAGGTTGAAATATCAAGTTTATCATTCACTCCTGTGGACATTTGTGAGTAATAGTTCCTAAACTGAGCACTATCAGATATCATGTTAGAAATAAATCATCTGTTTAATCGAGGTGATAAAATAATAGAGTCAGTTATGACTCACTTTGGCTCTGATTCCTGTGTGCGCTTTAGGGGTATATGTAAAACAATTTAGCACAATCAACTGTTAACTACATTTCCCATGTGGCTCATCTACTGATAGAAGTGGGGAGGAAACAAGCAATACATTAAAAGAGATAAATATAAAACCCCTTTGGACGTAACTTAAATAAAGGATGTCAATTACACAGTTCAGGATACAGATAAAACAAATTAACAGAGCAAGTCAAGCTAAGGAAATGTAATTCACAACACATTGAGTATGCTCTAAATATTTTATGTAACTAAGAATAACTGGTATGAATTACAATGAAAGCATTTAAGAAGAAGCATTGGAGGGGAACAGTGGGATATGCTCAATGCGTTTGACTGCAACACCTAATACGCTTAGCCAGGGTCAATCCTGGGCGGGTGCACGGGGTGCACAGTGCCCAGGCTTACGGGAGGAGAGGTGCTGCAGCAGGGAGCAAACAGTGCCATTTTTAATGGACAAACTGGCATTTTTATTGGCAAACTGTGGCATTTTTAATGGGCAAACTGGCTGTTGCAAATGTAAATGGCAAAGTGACTGTGGCATGTTAATTGGTACCTGACTGCTCAGAGTCATTAACATGTGCAGATATGTTGAAGGCACAGAGGAGACAGACATACATGGGGATCATGGAACAAAGAGACACATAGAGGGTATGGGGTGAGTGGGGGGAGACAAATACACATGGGGTTATGAGGGAGAGAGAGACATGGGGAGACAAATACATGGGGGTTATGAGTGAGAGAGACATGGGGGAGATATACATGGGGATATAGGACAAGAAACAGACACATGCAGAACAAGAGACCACTATGGGGAGCATGGGGAACATAAAAATAGACATGGAAAAAGATATGGGGTATGATTGGAGAGACATACATGGGTTATGAGTGGAGAGAGAGCGAGAGAGACGTGGGGTATGAGTGGAGAGAGAGAGACATACATGGGGTATGAGTGGAGACAGAGAGAGAAAGACATGAGATATGAATGGAGAGAGACAGAAATGGGATATGAGTGGAGAGAGAGAGACAGACATGGGGTATGAGTGGAGAGAGACAGACATTGGGTATGAGTGGAGAGAGAGACAGACATGGGGTATGAGTGGAGAGAGAGAGAGAGAGAGAGAGAGAGAGAGAGAGAGAGAGACCGATTTGGGGTATGACTGGAAAGAGAGACATACATGGGATATGAGTGAAGAGAGAGACAGACATGTGGGTATGAGTGGAGAGTGACATTGGGTATGAGTGGAGAGAGAGAGAGAGAGAGATATGGGGTATGAGTGGAGAGAGAGAGAGACAGACATGGGGTATGACTGGACAGAGAGACATACATGGGGTATGAGTGGAGAGAGAGAAACAGAAATGTGGGTATGAGTGGAGAGAGAGACAGACATGTGGGTATGAGTGGAGAGAAAGAGACAGACATGTGGGTATGAGGGGAGAAAGAGACAAACATGTGGTTATGGGAAGAGCGAGACAGAAACGTGGGTATGCGAAGAGAGAGACAGACATGTGGGTATGAGTGGAGAAAGAGACAAACATGTGGGTATGGAAAGGGCGGGAAGGACATGTGGGTATGGGAAGAGACAGACAGACATGAAGGTATGGGGAGAGAGAGACAGACATGAGGGTATAGGGAGAGAGAAACAGACATGAGGGTATGGGGAGAGAGAGACAGACTTGAGGGTTTGTGGAGAGAGAGACAGACATGGGGGTATGGGGGAAAGAGAGACAGACATGAGGGTATGGGGACAGAGAGAGAGAGAGACATGAGGGTATGGGGAGAGAGAGAGAGAAAGACATGAGGGTATGGGGAAATAGAAAGAAAAACATGAGGGTATGGGGAGAGAGAGACACGCGGGTGAATATTATTTATCACTCCTTGTGTACTTCTTTTCCATTGATGCTCAGATAAACTAATAGGAAACTTTGGCTGGTTGGGCATCATGGGAATGGTAGTGAAAACTCATTCTGCTAGCCAGCAAAAAGTCTCCCATGTTGCTGGCTGAGCATCATAGAAATAAATAAGACCACTATACAGTAATATGGCCAAATATATATCTTTATTTAAAATAGAGACATACATGGGGTATGAGTGGAGAGAGAGAAACAGACATGTGGGTATGAGTGGAGAGAGAGACAGACATGTGGGTATGAGTGGAGATAAAGAGACAGACATGTGGGTATGAGGGGAGAAAGAGACAAACAAGTGGTTATGGGAAGAGCAAGACAGAAATGTGGGTATGGGAAGAGAGAGACAGACATGTGGGTATGAGTGGAGAAAGAGACAAACATGTGGGTATGGAAAGAACGAGAAGGACATGTGGGTATGGGAAGAGAGAGACAGACATGAGAGACAGACATGAAGGTATGGGGAGAGAGAGACAGACATGAGGGTATGGGGAGAGAGAAACAGACATGAGGGTATGGGGAGAGAGAGACAGACATGAGGGTATGGGGAGAGAGAGACAGACATGGGGGTATGGGGGAAAGAAAGACAGACATGGGGGTATGGGGGAAAGAAAGACAGACATGGGGGTATTATGAAATAATTCACTTTTTTGGGGGGGTCAGAAATTGGACAGATTAGATGGGCTGAAGGGTTGGTTCTTTTCTGCCTACCCATTCTATATTTCTGTGGTAATATTTCTCTTTGTAGTGACTTTGATGACAGCAAAAATGCAAGAGTAATGAAGTGTGATATTAAAGGTTAAACATTACTTTAGGTCCATGTATCATCTTCTGGAATTAAATATGTTAAGTATTGTTATGTATGGAAAAGGGCATATCCGTAATTTGTATAAAACACCAGGCTGAGTATGTAATATCTGAGAATGTTCTGTATTGTGTATAAGTTAACTCTGTGATGAACTTTAACAGTATATGTATGGCACTTTAATGACAAACGTATGGCACCAGTGGTATTTTATAAGTCCTCCATAGAGTTCATTAATACATGATACAGTGGATTCTTGGATATTACACACTTGCTTAGCCAGGTATGTTATACAATATACATGTGTACCCTTTCTGTAGTCATTAAAGTCTTGCCATTGGTACCACACATTTAGTGTTAAAATCCCCCATAGACTTAACTCTACATAACACAGTAGACTGTTGGACATACTTGCTTGCTTAGCTGGGTATTTTATAGAACATACATAATTACCACTTACAATTCGATTTTGCAGTCGTGATACTATGAAAACCTTGAACTATGTATTTGTGATATTAAGTGGCGCCTCTGTGTTACAATATTTTTGAAAGAAAAGGGCACGCAAACATTTGCCTCTTGCTGCAATGAAAATAATTTATCAATGTCACTTCCTCGTTTAATACAGTGTATTGAGGTTTATCCTTCCATAGCTCAGTATTTCCAAAGTGAAATCATATGCATTTTTTAACCTTCATTTTGTTCTGTGTCTACTATATTATTATTATATAAATTAATCACTAAAATGGCAAGATGTGACATCCATGAATATGTTCAAGGCCCTTCACTGCTCTGGTGACAACTTCCAAAATACCTTCTAGAGACCAATATGAGGAGTGGGAAATCTGCACCTGAATGATTTTGGTGACCCGGAGATCTGTTGGCATAGAGAGCTCCTAATATATGCAAGAGTGGATTAACAAAGGAAGAGAGTTAACTTGCACCCAGCCTTTAGCGGTAACTTTGTTGTGGAGTCTGCAGTGTTCAATAATAAGACCTTGAGTTGATCTCAATCTAAACCTAACACTGGTGCGAAATAGTTTCCTTAGGGTTTTTGCCTACTTTTGGAGAAAAAGCAGGAATGATAGGTAGAAGGGTTGAAGTTGATGGACTTAAGTCTTTTGTCAACCTTTGTTACTATGTTAGTGCAAAGAACGCATTGGTATGTTTAAAGTACGCCAGACAAAATAGTGCTTGAAATTTGCTGTCTGGTGCATATGAAGCTGATGGATCCGACTGTTGTGAGGTGCTTTGTACGTGACACAGCTTGATCCATCTCCTTAAATTACATCTCACCGGAAAACGTATTTCAAGCACATTTTTTTCAGGTGTTCTTTTCAGAACCTAAAATAATCAGCACTGATCTTCCTTCCACAGATCGGCTTTAATTATGATTACGGTTTATTCCTCGCAATGCACATATAGTAATATATTGGTACAACAAATAATAACTATTGACTCAGAATTCAGAATATATCAGAATTCAAATAACTGGATAACTCATCCCTAATCACAGGGACACCCCTTTCACAAGCACTCATGACCTCTAATCAAGCCCTCTTAGAGTGAAACTCGGCAGGTACCTCCAAAAGTGTTTTTTAATTAGATTAAAATCATTTCAATTGAATCTACTCATTTTGTCTTTATATGACATAAATGTCTGCTTTTAACATGTTATAACATTAATGTTTTGTATATGAAATTAAATATTTTTCGTATATGTCTGTACCCCGTCCTGTATGTTATAAGCATTCACTCCAGTGCACACTATACATGTCTGTCAAAAGTGCTGTCTCTCAGAGTAAATTGAATTATCTGGAGGCTAAGTGGATATTTGAGCTTCAAACCAGCGTACCGAAAAGGTTAAGTTTAGTATTTAATATTTCCTGTTTTGTGTGAAGTGCCGTGTTCCAGCAATCTCAGGATATGCTATTCCTATCTGAGGTTATTGTAATCTGCAATCTATATGTGCTGCATTGTTCTCATTTGGCTTTAGAGGATGTATTATGCATTTTATCCAGTACATCTAGAGGCGCTTAAATGTATTAAATGTTAATAAGCATTAGAAACATAGATACATAGAATGTTTTGGGAGATAAGAATCAATTAGCATTTAGTCTGCCTAATTTTCTAAATACTTTTATTAATCCCTGGCTCAACTTAAAGGGAGCGTATCACCTAAACATTGTTTATACTGTGCATGTAGAGAATAGGAAATGATTGGAAATGAGCTATACATTGTGTTAGCTATACATTGTGTTAGGAAAATTGCAATCACGTGCCTAAATTAGAAGAAAAATATATTTTAAATGCTTTAATTATTAAGGGGGGTCCTTAAAAATGATTTTAGGGAACTAGGAAAGAAGCTAAAGGAAAGGACCTCCAAGGTAATATTCTCGGAAATATTACCAGTACCACGCGCTACGTCAGGGAGACAGCGGGAGCTTAGGGAGATTAATGCGTGGTTGCGAAGGTGGTGCAAGCAAGAGGGATTTGGGTTCTTGGAGCACTGGGCAGACTTTGCAGTCGGCTACAGACTCTTTGGACGGGATGGGCTGCACCTCAATGATGAGGGGGCTGCAGTATTAGGGGCGAGGATGGCTATAGGATTAGATGAGCTTTTAAACTAAGCTCTGGGGGGGAGGGTCAAGATCAAAAAGAAGCAACGGTAGCTAGGGTAGATTGGAAGGTGGGTCTAGCTATGGGAGAGGAGGAAAGCAGTGGTGGGGTTAACATAGACCAAAGGGAGGTCCATATAATTAAACCTGCACACATTAAGTGTTTGTCAACTAAACAGAAAATGGGTAGTAATCTCAAATGTCTTTTAGCAAATGCAAGAAGCTTGACAAACAAAATGGGTGAGCTGGAGATACTGGTAAGTGCTGAACAGTATGATTTAATCGGAATCACAGAAACGTGGTGGGATGAGACCCACGACTGGTCAGTTAATTTACAAGGTTACTCACTTTTTAGAAAGGACAGAGTAAATAGAAAAGGGGGAGGGATTTGTCTGTATGTAAATCCTAAATTAAATCCCAGTATTAAAGAAGGTGTACATGATGTAACTGGAACTGATGTGGAGACACTGTGGGTGGAGATTAGCTTAGACGCTAAAAAGAATCGCACATTACTTGTAGGTGTATGCTACAAGCCACCAAATATTAGCATTGATGGAGAAGATCAGCTTTTATTACAAATTGAAAAGGCTGCAAATATGAATGAAGTTCTAATCATGGGAGATTTTAATTACCCAGATATAGATTGGAAGTGTGGCACAACTAGTTCAGCTAGGGGCAGCAAGTTTCTGGACCTGCTTAATAACAAATTTATGGCACAATTAGTAGACACCCCAACTAGAATGGATGCCTGTCTGGATTTGGTAATAACAAACAATGAGGAGCTTATCTCAAACATCCAAATAAGAGAACACTTGGGGAATAGTGACCATAATATGGTCTCATTTGAGATTAATGCAAAAAAGCAAATTGGTAAATACGCCACCAAAACACTTAATTTTAGAAGGGCTAACTTTGATGGACTAAGGGCATCGATTGAACATTTAGACTGGGAACGATTGTTTTCTGGACTAAACACAGAAGACAAGTGGAATGCCTTTAAGCACACATTACAAAAGTACACATCCCAATATATACCTTTGGGAAACAAATGCAAAAGACACAAATCGAAACCAATGTGGCTTACAGGTAACGTGAAACAGGAAGTACAAAACAAGAAAATGGCATTCAAACATTATAAAAACACTGGATCAGCATTATCATTTATAGAGTACAAAGAGGCCAACAAAGCCTGCAAAAAGGCAATTAAAATGGCTAAATTGGAAAATGAGAAAAGGGTTGCCAATGAGAGTAAAACTAACCCCAAAATGTTTTATAAATATATAAATGGAAAAAAGCTAAAGAGGGAAAATGTTGGGCCCTTGTTATCCCAAATGGGAAATTTGGTAAGTGAGGACAGAGAGAAAGCAGACATTTTAAATACTTTTTTTTCTTCTGTTTATACTAAGGAAGAGCAGATGGACGAGCCCCTGCTACAGGAAGTTATGGGACATTCGCCGCAAACATGGGATTGGCTGACACAGGAAAAAGTGCTTAAGCAATTACACTCTGTTAAGATAGACAAGGCCCCAGGACCAGATGGTATACACCCAAGGGTACTTAGAGAGTTAAGCATAATTCTGGCCAGGCCACTATTCATGATCTTTAGGGATTCATTCAGTTCAGGTACAGTGCCAACAGACTGGCGAAAGGCGGATGTCATTCCAATATTTAAAAAGGGATCAAAATCTCTGCCAGGTAATTATAGGCCAGTGAGCTTGACATCTGTAGTGGGGAAACTATTTGAAGGATTGCTAAAGGTATACACTCAAGAATACATCTTGAACCAGAATATAATTAGTAAAAGTCAACATGGTTTTGTGAAAGACAGGTCTTGTCAAACAAACTTAATAACATTCTATGAAGAAGTCAGTAAAAATATAGATCTAGGTGTGGCAGTTGATGTGATCTATTTGGATTTTGCGAAAGCATTTGATACAGTTCCACACAAAAGGTTACTCTACAAATTGAGAGAAATAGGTTTGGGGGCAAATGTGTGTATGTGGATTGAAAATTGGCTAAAAGATAGAACACAAAGGGTTGTTGTAAATGGAAAATTCTCAAATTGGACAAGGGTATTAAGCGGAGTACCTCAGGGGTCTGTTTTGGGCCCTCTTCTTTTTAATTTGTTTATTAATGATCTGCCACATTGTGCTGAGAGCCATGTCTCCGTGTTTGCGGACGACACTAAATTAGGTAAGGCAATAAAGACTAATCTTGATGTTTTTTCTTTACAGGAAGATTTGGACAGAGTGGGGGACTGGGCAGTAAAGTGGCAAATGAGGTTCAATATAGACAAATGTAAAGTTATGCATTATGGGAAAAATAATAACAAAGCAACATATACGTTAAATGGTTTTTCCCTGGGAAAAACTACTAATGAAAAGGATTTAGGAATAATTATAGACGACAAACTTGGCAACAGTGCCCAATGCCAGTCAGCAGCTGCAAGGGCCAATAAGATATTGGCATGTATAAAACGAGGTATAGATTCACGGGAGGAGGATATCATCTTGCCTCTTTACAAATCAATGGTAAGACCTCACCTTGAATATGCAGTACAGTTCTGGGCACCAGTCCTTAAAAAGGATATTAAGGAACTAGAAAAAGTGCAAAGGAGAGCTACAAAATTAATAAGGGGTTTGGAGGATCTTAGTTATGAAGAGAGACTTAAAAAATTGAATTTATATACGTTAGAAAAAAGGCGTCTCAGAGGGGATATGATAACATTATATAAATATTTGCAGGGCCAATATAGAGAGCTCTCCAGTGACCTGTTCATTAACAGAAAGGTACAAAGAACAAGAGGTCACCCCCTCAGACTGGAAGAGCAAAGATTTCATAGACAGCAAAGGAAGGGATTCTTTACGGTTAGGACAATAAAGTTATGGAACTCACTGCCAAGAGAGGTAGTGCTAGCAACCACAATAGATGCATTTAAAAATGGTTTGGATGTTTTTTTAGGAAAGCAGAACATACAGGGCTATTAATAATAGAATAAGCATTAATAAAAGAGCTTATTGATCCAAGGAGAAATCTGATTGCCTCTTGGAGTCAAGAAGGAATTTTTTCCCCCAGGAGGCAAAATTCGAAATAGCTTCCTTAGCGGTTTTTTGCCTTCTTTTGGATCAAAAGCTGTAATGATAGGTAGAAGGGTTGAACTTGATGGACTTGTGTCTTTTTTCAACCTAAATTACTATGTTACTATGTTACTATGTTAAATGTGTCTGTGGAGTCTCCAGTTTATGAAAATGAACTGGTAATTTGCTTATCAGGCCACATGTGATCTCATAAGCAGGAGACTCCACAGGCACACTCAAAGAGACACTACCACTTACATAAGATGTAACTATATAAAGTGGTAATTTAAAACAAACACATATATAAATCATATGCCACTGTTTATTTTTTTATATGACTGAATTAATTGCATATACAAGGAAAAATAAAATGATCTCCTGGCTCCATTTTGTGAATATTTCCCATGATGCAACATCGTCCACAATCTTCCAGCCAGTCTCAATTTACAACTGTGGCCAAAGCCTGCATGATGATGTCATAAGACACACCCTTGCTCTCTTACTGTCTCCAGTGTATCATAGTGGGAGAGACTAGGTGGCTGTGTACAACTTTTTTTTACCTGCCTCCCAACACAAATAGAGGAGACTGACCTGATCAAACAAGATCATAACTCTGTCCCCTTGTGATGTAATAGTTACATTACCCTCCCATTCAATGCAAGTCTATGATCATAATTCTGATGTATAGACTGCATTTTGTGTCCCCAGCCCCAAAGTGAGATACTAGTGCTGTAAAGTCTCTAGAGGGTGGCACCCAAGAACACTATATTCACAAAATGGTGGTGCCCAGTCACATTTGTTTAGTTACATATTTCATTAAATACAGTCACATAACAAAAACAAAAGACATCTGAAATCAACAATACAATATAAAAAATAAAAAATGAAGTTTTCTTTTTTTTGACTGTGTCCCTTTAAAATATTTTTTCCTCCTAATTTAGGCATTTGCTTGCAATTTTGCTAACAATAAATACTGATAGTTTCCAATCATGTTTATTCTCTAAATTCACAGTAAAAACAATGTTTAGGTGCTACTATCCCATTCATGCTTAAAGTAGTTCACTGTGTATACCTCTATCACTTCTGCTGGAAGGCTATTCCATGCATCCACTTACTTTTAAACCTTTGCCCCTGTAATTTAAGACTATGTCGATTTGTTGTGGTAGTTATTCTTCCTAATATACTCTCCTCCCTTATTGTGTTACTTGCTTCTATGTATTTACAGTCAGGTCCATAAATATTGGGACATCGACACAATTCTAATCTTTTTGGCTCTATACATCAACACAATGGGTTTGAAATGAAACAAACAAGATGTGCTTTAACTGCAGACTTTCAGCTTTAATTTGAGGGTATTTACATCCAAATCAGGTGAACGGTGTAGGAATTACAACAGTTTATATATGTGCCTCGCACTTTTAAAGGGACCAAAAGTAATGGGATAATTGGCTGCTCAGCTGTTCCATGGCCAGGTGTGTGTTATTCCCTCATTATCCCATTTACAAGGAGAAGATAAAAGGTCCAGAGTGTTCATTTCAAGTGTGCTATTTGCATTTGGAATCTGTTGCTGTCAACTCTCAATATGAGATCCAAAGAGCTGTCACTATTAGTGAAGCAAGCCATCATTAGGCTGAAAAAAAACAAAACAAACCCATCAGAGAGATAGCAAAAACATTAGGTGTGGCCAAATCAACTGTTTAGAACATCCTTAAAAAGAAAGAACCGGTGAGCTTAGCAACACCAAAAGACCCGGAAGACTACGGAAAACAACTGTGGTGGATGACCGAAGAATTCTTTCCCTGGTGAAGAAAATACCCTTCACAACAGTTGGCCAGATCAAAAACACTCTCCAGGAGGTAGGTGTATGTGTGTCAACGATCAAGAGAAGACTTCACCAGAGTGAATACAGAGGGTTCACCACAAGATGTAAACCATTGGTGAGCCTCAAAAACAGGAAGGCCAGATTAGAGTTTGCCAAACAACATCTAAAAAAGCCTTCACAGGAACAACATCCTATGGACAGATGAGATGGGAAGAGAAGAGTGTGGAGAAGGAAAGGAACTGCTCATGATCCAAAGCATACCACCTCATCAGTGAAGCATGGTGGTGGTAGTGTCATGGCGTGGGCATGTATGGCTGCCAATGGAACTGGTTCTCTTGTATTTATTGATGATGTGACTGTGACAAAAGCAGCAGGATGAATTCTGAAGTGTTTTGGGCAATATTATCTGCTCATATTCAGCCAAATGCTTCAGAAGTCATTGGAAGGCGCTTCACAGTGCAGATGGACAATGACCCGAAGCATACTGCAAAAGCAACCAAATAGTTTTTTAAGGGAAAGAAGTGGAATGTTATGCAATGGCCAAGTCAATCACCTGACCTGAATCCGATTGAGCATGCATTTCACTTGATGAAGACAAAACTGAAGGGAAAATGCCCCAAGAACAAGCAGTAACTGAAGACAGTTGCAGTAGAGGCCTGGCAGAGCTTCATCAGGGATGAAACCCAGCATCTGGTGATGTCTATGCGTTCCAGACTTCAGGCTGTAATAGACTGCAAAGGATTTGCAACCATGTATTAAAAAGTGAAAGTTTGATTTCTGACTGTTAATCTGTCCCATTGATTTGGATGTAAATACCCTCAAATTAAAGCTGAAAGTCTGCAGTTAAAGCACATCTTGTTTGTTTAATTTCAAACCCATTGTGTTGGTGTATAGAGCCAAAAAGATTAGAATTGTGTCGATGTCCCAATATTTATGGACCTGACTGTATATGTTTCTATCATATTCCCCAGTCTTGTCTATCCTCCAATCTATACATGTAAAGATCCTTTAACCCCTTCGCGACCGATGACGGTCCTGGACCGTCATAGGGAAATCTCCCTTCGTGACTGATGACGGTCCAGGACCGTCATGCAGGTCTGATCGCGGTGTGCACGCTGGCATACCGCGATCGCGCTGCCAACGACATGGCTAAGTGTCTCGATACCGAGACACTTCAGCCGTGTCGGTTGAGGACCCCCCGGAAACATCCGGGCACTGTGACAGCCAATCACAGCGCCCGGATGTTAATAACTGTCAAAGCAGGTGCCTGTGATCGTGGGGCAGAGAGAGACTAAATATAGTGTGTGAAGTCTCCCCCTGGTCCCCCCCCAGTAACAACCAGCCCCCCAAAGGATTTTTTTAATTAAAAAAAAAACGGTTTTTTTTTTTACATTTTTTTTTTCCTATTGTGCTAATCCTAACTCTTGGGTTAGGGTTAGAGTGCATCAAAACCCTAACCCTAGAGTTAGAATTAGGGTTTGTACTAACCCTAACCAAAGGGTTAAGGTTAGAGTTAAATAAAAATAAAAAAAATGTAAAAAAATTTAAAATTAAATAAATACATTTTTTTTAAATAATAATAATCAATTGTATAAAAATAAGAAGTTATTCCGTAGAGGACCAATGACATGTTATGTCTGTCTGTGGTCCTCTAGGGATATATTTTTTTTTTTTTAAAAAGACTGCTAGTGGGGCCAGTGCTTTGCATTGGCCCCCAGCAGTAGATAGGGGCCCGCAGCAGCTGGATATTTGATCCATGCAGTCGCAGGATAGCAAGGATAGCAAAAATCGGTGCTTCCTACTATAGACTACATTTCCTATTCTGCTACGGTAGCTTTTGGCTGGCTGAGCATGATAGGAAATGCAGTCACAAGTATTACATAATAAATACACGTTTTAAAGCTGCAATAACCATATCCTAAATTTTGCCCTGTACCTGCCACATAAACCTAGCACACCTATACATGTGGGGTACCGCTATACTCAGGGGAAGTTGCTGAACATATATTGGGGTTTTGTTTGGCAATAAAATAGAACACCCCCTTTAAATTCATACCTAAGTTTGAAAGTGTGTGGAAATAAAACACACACAAAATTACTACCCCAAAACTTGTCAAAGATTGGTGGTCAAATGACAGAGTGAAAAGTGTCAAATTACCCCAAGTTGAATGCCCTGGGATGTCTACTTTATAAAAATGTGTACATGTGGGGGGTTATTCAGTGATTCATATCAGATATCGGTGTTACAATGTCACTAACGCTAATTAAAAAAAAAATGGTTTTGAAACAACTAAATGCTACTTGTATTTATTAACCTAAAACATGCAAAAAAAAGCAAAAAAACATATAAACATTGGGTATTTCTGAACTCAGGACCTATAGTCGAATCTATTTAGCACGTTTTTTCATTAGCTTTTGAAGCTTAGTAAAAGAATTTACAAAGAAAGGTCAGGAAAAGTGTTTATTTTTTTTAATTTTAACCATATTTTACTATTTTTTACACAATACAATAAATGATATGAACACAATAATGTCATGAAAAGAAAGCCCTTCTTGTCCTGAAAAAAACAATATATAATATGTGTGGGTACAGCAACTGACAAAGAAGAAAATGAAAGCTAAACACAAACACCTCAGAAGTGTTAAAACAGCCTCGGTCACTAACGCACAACATTCCAAAAACAGTCTGGTCATGAAGGGGTTAAACTTTCATAGTAAGTTTTATCCTGAGATATACTGTTGTGTACATACTGGGGATTTATATTGCCCTGTGCAGGGGTATGTCAAGAAAGTGTGTAAATACTTGGTGGATATATTGACTTACCCCATAACTCACAGAACTTGTCCAAGCACCCCAGCACCCAGAATGCACTCACAGGATTTGCCCATCACTTACCCCAGCAGCCAAATGGCACCCAGGACGTAGCCTCACCACCCATATTGGTACTCACAGTACTTGTCCCTAAACCCATGATTTACCCCTGCACTCAGATTGCACTCACATGACTTGCCCTATATTATTATATTTGGGCCTGTTTGTTGCATATTGTGTAGCAGACATTGTATGGGTCTTGTGGCAGACATGTCCCAATCCAAAGCCTTCGGTTACTGAAAATGGCCAAAAGGCTAATTCGGAGCCAACTTCCTATATATTTTGCAGCCATATTTCGGGGATTAGTTTGATTCTGAACCAAATTTGGATCACTTAAATTATTACGTTATTTTTAATGATTTGTTACACTGTGTTCCTTTTCATGTGGGGTGTTTGTAATTACGAAAGTGCACAAACACGTGATGTAATGTAGTTGAAGTTTCTCTTAGTGTCTGGCCGTCAAGGTCAGTTGCACCTTTAAAGATTATTACCAAATAAAGAATACAGATTTTATTTACTAAAAAAATTCTAACGTTAAATTTGGAAGCAAAGAGAAATTTGTAATCTGTCTAATTACAGTCTTACTCCAATATAGTCACAGATGAAACTTGTAACACTACTTTATTAGTCTTTAAAAACTTACTTTGTAACATAAAACACATTTATTCCAATGACGAGTACAGCTGTAATAAAAGAGTGCAGAGGGAAACATTATTGTTAGTCATTTTGAGTCGCAAGGCCATTTAGTTAGCTTTTAAAGTAACTTTTCTGGTGTGTGGCAATGATGATGATACCAGTGCAATGTTTTAATATCTCTATTCAAAGCCTTTCACTTTGAAGAAAAAAACTACAAAAGGTTTCCATTTATATGAGAGAACAGGAAACATGAAATAGAAGCAAGAACGAGAGTTGCTCTTTTACATTTAGAGAAAGTGATGAAGAAATTGCAGATAATAACAGACCTGAGGTTAGCTGTGATTGAAAGGGAGCAGGTAGCACTTAACATATTATTCTGTGCCATGTATCTTTTTTTCCCCTTTTTATGTAAATTGGACAAGTGCCCTGTGCCTCTGTAACCACTTTCTTTCAACTTGTTGCATGGTAATAAAGGCAGATGTTTCAGAGGTAATAGTGTAGTTAAAATCTATTTTATTTTGTCATTATTATAAAAAATATACCTCCCAATATTCTGAGCGGGAACATGGGAGGATTAATGTTCTATATGACATATTCTTTCCAAAATGGTCTTCTTTCTTACTTCATGTTAGAAAATGTTTGCCTTTAAAAGAAAAGGATATTATTATTAAAAATTTGCTTGTAAACACAAAGAAAACTGACAGAGAAAAGTAATAATTATAATACGTATTGCTTTGTGACATTTAAAAAAAAAATCTATCTTTACAGATTGTGTTTATATAATTAAATTTGCCATATGAAAAATGGAGCTTGATGAAATAATTGTTTTTTTCTGTGTATGAGAGAGTGCATTCACTTGTGGTACAGCATTTATGGAACTATCAGAAGGTTAGTGAGAATAGATTTTCAATGGCACATAGATCCTGCTATCAGGAAAATCCCATTGATGAACATTGAACGTTTTATTTTTTAGTCACTTTGTTTAGAACCAATGTACACAAGGGGACTTGGCAGGGCCAGGGGTGCTGACTGCCATTCACCGAGGGGCCTATTCACTAAAAGGTCAGTTGCAGGGGAGATGAGGTGAAATGAAGTGAGTTCAGGTGAGATGAACATTTCCTCTGACCAAATTAACTTTTCATTGTGCAGGGACAAACCTGGTATGTTTTCCCCACTAATTAAACTCACCAGGTTTGTCCTTGGACAATTTATATTGAAATTGGTGAGATGAAATTTTCATCTCACATCAACTCACCTGCAAATGTCTTTTAGTGAACAGTACCCAATTACACTTGGTTTTAGGTAAAAACCATAGAAGAACCATAGACTAAAATCTATCTTTCTGAAACCAGTAAAAACAGTTTCTCACAAGAAGACTCGATAAAAAAAGCTTGCGGTATGCCAAAGAAGTACCGAAAGACAAAAAACTATAATTTGGTAAGTGTACGAAAACCTTAAAGGTGAATGATAAAAACATAAATACACCTAAAGAGAAAGAAGCCAGTGGCGTTCCCACCATTGGTGCAGGGGTCGCAGCTGCGACCGGGCCCGTCAGTCCAGGGGCCTGGCCGCCCTGCGACCCCTGCACAAAAAAAAAAAATGACTGGGGCAAATAACTGGCACATGGGAAAATAACTGGGGAAAATAACTGGCAAATGGGAAAATAACTGGCAAATAGGCAAAATAACTGACAAATGGGCAAATAACACAGTCAAATATCTGGCAAATGGGCAAAGTAACTGGCAAATGGGCAAAATTATGGGAAAATAATTGGTAAATGGGCCAAATAACAGGCAAATGAGAAAATAACTGTGGCAAATAACTGGCAAATGGGCCAAATAACTGGCAAATGGGAAAATAACTGGGGCAAATAACTGGCAAATGGGCAAATAACACAGGCAAATAACTGGCAAATGAGCAAATAACTGCAAATGGGAAAATAACTGGCAAATGGGCAAATAACACGGGCAAATAACTGGCCAATGGGCAAATAACTGGCACATGGGCAAAATAACTGGCAGGCTAATAGTGGCATATTAATGGGGAAAATGTCTGTGGCACATTAATTGTCAATCTGAATGTCTGGCTGTGGCATATTAATGGGCAAATTGGCTGTGGCCAAAGTGATACTGTGGCATGTTCTGCGGGGCAAAATTACATGTACTATGGGGGAAAGTGACACTGTGGCATGTTCTGCAGGGGCAGTTCAGTGGGACAAAGTGACACTGTGGTATGTTCTGGCGGGCAAATTTATACTGTGGCATGCCAAATCGTGTGGGTGCAATATGAGTACAAGCCAAGTGCTGTGGGTACTGTATAGTGCTGTGTTAGGACCTTTAGGTGCAATGTGGGTGCAGAGGAACATAATAAAAATAAGAAATTAAAAAAATGTCAATAACATTTTTATTACATAGGAAAATAGTTGAATATAATATTAAAAAGTTCATATAAGTATACATGCAGCTAGTTATATACATATATTTGGGATCCACCTCAAGATATCCTTGAAATAAGATAAGGCCAGGGACTAATGAAAATATTACTTTACTGAGAGGGTAGTCGATGTATGGAATAACCTTCCAGAAGAAGTGGTAGAGGTAAACACAGTGAAGGAGTTAACGCATGCATGGGATAGGCATAAAGCTACCCTAGATATAAGATAAGGTCAGGGACTAATGAAAGTATTACTTTACAGATAAGGTAGTGGATGCATGGAATAGTTTTCCAGCAGAAGTGGTAGAGGTTAATACAGTGAAGGAGTTTAAGCGTGCATGGGATAGGTATAAGGCTATTGTAGATATAAGACAAGGCCAGTGACTAATAAAAGTATTATTACGTTAGGCCAGGCACAAAGCGGCACAGTTGGGAGGCATGTAAGTGTCATTTCTGGGGGGGGGGGGGGGGAGTTGCATGGTGGGGTTGGGGGGCCCCGGGGCAATTTTTTCCCCGGGGTCCGGTGGTTTCTAGTTACGCCTCTGAAAGAAGCAAAGCATGCAACTGGATCTTTCAAAGAATAGGCAAGAGATAAAATTACTCATTGAAATGTACATTAAAAGTATCAAGGTGGTCGAGTTGGAAGGTCAGGTTTTCCTTAGTTTGAAAATTAGATTCAGCTTCCAGGGGCTGAGCTACCAGTGATGGTCCCATCTCCGCACGTCTCCCGAGAACAACAGAGATAAATAGATTAAAATACAAATAAAATTGAAAAAGAAAAGGAAAAACTTAAAGAAGAAACGAAGGGAGGAGGAGAGAGAGGACAGGAGTCGATGGTGGACAGAGAGCACCGGATTTGACCCGGAGTCAGTGGCGCCCGAGTGGCGGTGCCCGAGAACATCGCACGGCACCTCTTACCTGAAATTAAAAAGAAGTGGGCTGATAGAAGAAAAACGGAAAGAGACTTCTTTTTTCCTTTTTTAATCGATTTTAATCACAGAACAGGAGGAGGAATGTAAATATTGTATATATATTAAATTTTTTTTTCAACACCCATACCTCACAGTTGAAGAGAAAAAGTGTGGAGCTTGGATAGCTTGAGGAGACTGAACGCACAAATAAACAAAGACTTCTCCTCATCAACAATTAACAAACATTCGTGGATATAAAAAGAGAGCTTCAATAGAAATAACTTTATTTACCCGAGAGAAGGGCTGAGATACGGAGATCACATAGAGACGAGCTGCAGTACATCACGACGTGAGACAACACAGAAGAAATAGAAATAAGCAGAAAAAGAGAAAAGAAGAGGCTGTGTCTAAGTCCTATTTTCTAATTATATATAAAACTATTAATTTATTTATTTATTTTGTATATAATCTAGTGGGATGCGGAAGCCATGAGATATTGGGAAAAAATGTTTTGGCGCCAAAAATAATGAACTCATACCGATCAGCAGACATTTTAACTGAACATTGATTTCAACAATTGTATATAGAAATAGATTAATTTATTAATTCATTCTACCTCATAGTAAATTATTTCATCTTACCTCATAATATATTATTTACTTATTTTGTATTTAACTTAATAAGGGACAAAAAAGTTGAGATATTGGTGGCGCCAAAAATTAACGAACTCACACCGATCAGTAGCCATTTTAACCTAATTAATAATTATACATAGAAATAGATTAATTTGTTTTTAACTCAATGTATATAGATTGATTAAGCTTTAATTAATTTGATTGATTGTTAGAATATAGTTTATAATTATAAATAAGGATTATACAATAACATACAATTATTATTATATAAATTGATATAAGATAAGATAAAGATAAAAGAAAAGAATATAATTAATCTTATAACTCTGATTTACTGTATATATGTAAACATGTATATATATATGTAGATATTTGTATAACTTTGTATAGATAAAATAATTTTAATGATTTTGATTTATAACAAAGATTGAATAACAATCAGTAACCATCATATACAGATTAAACACATTTAGACTTAGATTAATTGAAAAATAACATATATTATCGATAAAGAAAAGTATAAAATCATATGTAGATATATATATAAATCTGATATAGATGACTTAAACTTAATTAACTTAATTGATTGATTATATATTTAAATATTACATATTATATTAAATATATTAAAAATTAATAGATATTTTTAGATATATCATATAATATTTAATATTGAGTTAATTTTATATAGAGATATATACATAACAAAAAAAAAACAAACAAACATAAATATTATTAACTCCATATTTATGACTCATTATATATATAGAGAGAGAAATATATAATATAGATGAACTAACTGATGACAATAATTAATTACCTGATTGACACATCTAAAAGATATTTATTGATTAATTAATGATAAACATAAAAACTTATCAAATTAAATTACTTAAAACTAATACTAAATAAGTTATACAGAATATATATATAATTATAGATATATATGTTTTACCTCATATTGAACTTTATTTTTGCTATAATCAATTATAAGATTTCAGATACTAAGTGATATGTAAAACCATTATCTTACTCTTGTCTTTCATTGGTTGCAAACATTGAGCAATATTAATAATTAAAAATAACACAGGAGCACCGTATCCTTATTCCATTATAAATTATACTTGACCATGGAAAAAAAATCAAATACCAGAAACTTCGGAAAAATCAAGGATATTCAGTCACAAAAAATAAAATTAAAAGATTCTGATACAGAATATACATTACCAGCAACACTTGAAGATACAAATACACAAAAAATCATATCTTCCTCTCAAACAATGGCCTCTGAAAAAGCAGAAGCAGTGGCAAAAATTCTATGGCCTCTTATAGACTCTAAATTTCATGAATTGTCAATGAAAGTTGAAGCCACACTTACCCAAATATCAGAAAATACCTCTAAAATATGTGATATAGAACAACGGATTAGTGATATAGAAGATGCAGCCCTACAAACAAATGAAAAAGTTGAACAACACACAAATGTTATTGGAAAAGATTGAAGACCTGGAAAATCGTAGCCGTCCAAATAACTTACGTATTATCAATATACTGGAGACAGTTAAACCACATCAACTCTCAACTATAATGAAAAAATGGTTGATTGAATCATTCCACCTCCAACATTCGGATACACAACCACTTATAATGGAAAGAATTCACAGAATAGGCCCGGAACACACTGAATAAAAGATACTTCCAAGACCTATTATTATAAAATTCCTAAACTTCTTAGACAAAGAGAAAATCTTAGCAGAATACAAAAAAATATCTGAAGTTTTTTTTGAATCACACAAGATATTAATTTTTCAAGATTATTCTGTTCAAGTATCAGAAAAAAGACGAGAATTCACCCCGATCTTTACCAACAAAAACTAAAATTTACATTACAAAATCCAGCTAAATTGAAAATTATAAAAAATGGTCAACCTTTTTTCTTTAAAAACCGGAGCAGGCCAAAAAATTCATAACAGAATTGGAATTAGAACCTAAGCGCTCACCACGCAACCGAAGAGAAACATGAGTTATTATACAAATTTTAGATTATATGCAAATATATATATATGTATGTGTTAAATAGAGGTTATTATAAGATGTTGATAGCAATAATTGGAAAAAAAATCTCTTATACATTATTCTTTTCACAAATTCAATTGGAGCCAATGTCTAAATATTGGGATTGGGATGAAATAAAAACCTCGATCTCATTACACTCTAATATTAACAAACAAAAAAATTTAAAAAAATAAATAAAAATAAATAAATACAAAAATATTATGGCATTGATGGACCCAGTAATTAAAACAAATCAAAACACATATGCAACTCCAACTTTGGTCAACATTGTTTCCTGGAATGTTAATGGTTTAAATAGCCCAATTAAACGAGCATTTTAATCCCCATATAGTCATGCTACAAGAAACACATTGGAAGAATACAGACCATTCAACACTAAAAAGCAAATGGCTAAAAAATTGTATATCAGCTCCATATATAAATAAAATCCAGAGGAATAGCTATCTTATTTCATAAATCATTAAATTACAAACCACTCTATAACTCTTGATACTGAAGGAAGATATATTATAATGGATATCACGATAGAATTAAAAAGAATATTATTGGTAAATATATATGCTCCAAATATAAATAATAACAATTTATTTTGTAAATTATATGATATACTTACAAACATTAATTTTAGTGAAATTTATTATAGGAGGAGACTTTAATTGCGTACAAAATACTAGTATTGATAGATGGGGACCTGAAAGAATATTGCATATATCTACCCCAGAGGGTTTAAAACTAATAAAACAAAATTTACAATTAGTGGATCCCTGGAGAATATTTCACCCAAAAGTTAAAGACTATACACATATATCAAATGTCCATCACACATCATTAAGAATAGATTCTTTTTTAATATCACCTACATTAGTCTCTCAAATAAAACAATGTCATATAAAAAATATAGTCATCTCAGATCATGCTCCAAATACATTAATCCTTGATCTAAATATTAACAAAACATATAGTAAACACTGGTGTTACCCACAATACCTGACAAATGATCAATTTAAAACATACCTAGAACAAACTTGGGCAAATTATGTTGATGACAATATAGAACATATAGAACAGCCATTGTTATTCTGGAAAACAGCAAAAGTAGTAATAGGAGGACATATAATATCCTATACTACTAAACAGAAAAGAGACTGGATAATTAAATTGAATAAATTAACACAAGATTTGAAGACAAATACATATAATAATTTCTTATCAAATCCTAATAATACAACTAAACAACAATATTTAGAAACTAAAAGTACCGTATTTGCTCGAATATAAGACGAGGTTTTTTTCAGAGCAAATGCTCTGAAAAATCCCCCTCGTCTTACATTCGAGGTCGTCTTATAATCTGACCTCAAATTGAGGTCAGACTATAAGACTGGGATCCAGGTCCCCAGCAGAGCTGCAGGGGACCTGGATCCCCCTCTCTAGCAGCAGGGGATGTCTGCGCAACGAGCGCAGACTCCCCTGCTTCCGCCCGGCACGACCGCCGGGGCTTCTGTGAAGAAGCCGGGAACTTCCGCTTTCGTCACAGAAGTCCCGGCGAGCGTGCCGGGCGGCAGCAGGGGAGGTCTGCGCTCATCGCGCAGACTTCCTCTGCTGCCCCACTAGGCACCAGGGACAATCGGGCAGCTGGGGGATGTCTGCACTATACGTGCAGATATCCTCCATGCTGCCCGACACCTCCGTCTATTATGACGGACCAGCTGTCCGTCATAATAGACGGAGGTGTCGGGCAGCATGGAGGATATCTGCACGTATAGTGCAGACATCCCCCAGCTGCCCCCACTAGCCACCAGGGAAAGGGGGGAGATAGGGAGAGAGAGAGAGAGGGGGGGGGGGGATAGAGAGGGGGGGATAGAGAGAGAGAGGGGGGGATAGAGAGAGAGAGAGAGGGGGGGATAGAGAGAGAGAGAGAGGGGGGGGATAGAGAGAGAGAGGGGGGGGATAGAGAGAGAGAGAGGGGATAGAGAGAGAGGGGGGGGGTGGGGAGAGAGGGGGGGATGGGGAGAGAGAGAGAGGGGGGATAGAGAGAGAGACAGAGAGGGGATAGAGAGAGAGAGAGGGGATAGAGAGAGAGAGACTAGGGGAGGGAGGGGGGAGATAGAGAGAGAGACTACACTGGAGGGGGCAGGGAGAGAGGCCGCAAGGAAATAAAAACAAGAAATACATTTGTATAATATCAATTTTTATTACATATTAAAAAGCAATTTACATATATACAAGTTAAACTTTTTTTTTCCTATAGGGTAGTCTTATATTCAGGCTTTTAGTTTTTTTCCTAAAGGAATATACAAAGTTTGGGGGGTCGTCTTATAATCAGGGTCGTCTTATAATCGAGCAAATACGGTATATTGAAACTTTCCTTACTGCTAAAGCTCAATCCCAACTTGATTACACAAAAGATAGATTTTTTAGATGGGGAAATAAATCTGGAAAACTCTTAGCGAATATGACCAAACCCATTAGACATCGACATAATATCACACATATACAAACAAGACAAGGAAAAGTAGAAACATCTTTGGACAAAATAAACAAGGCTTTTAATGAATATTTTTCTAATTTATACCAAGAAAAAACAGATAATTTTAACTTGGGACTAGAATTGCTTAACAAAGCAAAATTACCAAAACTAACAATAAACCAAAGGGAAATCTTAGAAGCAAAAATCACGGATAAAGAAATACAAAAAACAATATTGACCTTACATAATAATGATACCCCAGGCCCAGATGGATATCCAGCTGCATTTTATAAACTTCTTAAATCTCATATAACAGAAACCTTAGTATCATTATATAATAAAATATTACAAGAAAACATTGATATCACAAACTTAACCACCTCAAGAACTATATTAATCTTAAAACCAGGAAAGGATTATACACAAATATCATCATATCGTCCTATTACTCTCCTAAATCAAGATATTAAAATATTAGCCAAAATATACGCTACTCGTCTCCAATTAATACTCCCAGAAATGATAAATCCACAACAATTGGGTTTTATTAAGGGTAGACACTCGGTCAAAGGAGTAAGAACAGCAATAGGCGCTATCATACATATATATTATAAACACACATCTAGCCAATACACTCTTTTAAGTTTAGACGCAGAAAAAGAGTTTGATCAAGTATCCTGGCATCACCTATTTAGAGTCATAAAACATCAACATTTTGGACAAACATTTTTAACACTCATACTTTATCTATATAAAAATCCCACAACGGTTATCACATCACAACAAATGGTTTGGATTCTCCCATGGTAGTAATGCATCGAGGAGTGAGACAGGGATGTCCGTTGTCCCCTCTACTATTTAATTTAGCATTGGACCCTCTAATCAGAATAATACAAAACACAGATGAAATCTTAGGAATACCAATAGATACACAACAACTCAAAATTTCTGCATTTGCAGATGATATTCTACTATATATTACAAAACCACAAACTGTTATACCATATATATTTAATTTATTGGATAAATAAGGTACACTAACGGGATTCATTATAAACAAAAACACTAAGACAAAATTCCCCCAAAAATGCCAAAAATTGGTATCCAATGGGAATTAAAATCACTCAAATATTTAGGAATAAATATCCCAAAACCCCCACAGAACTATATAGATTAAACTATAAACCTATAATAAAAACCATAATAACAAAGATACATAATTGGCAAAAACTCACATTAACTTATACAGGTCGTATCGTATTAATAAAAATGATATCCTTCCCTAAATTATTATATTTAATTCAAACTCTACCATTACTAATTACAGAAAAAGATAACAAAAATATTATAAAAGCATTTAGAAACTTTATATGGTGTAATAAAAGACCTCAAATAGCACTTAATACCTTACAACAGAAAAAAACAGATCTAGGTTATAACTTACCAATACCTAAAGATTATAATTTAGCGGCTTTATATCGTTATGCACTAGACTAGATAGCAAATACTAATATATATTCAGATCTCATATTGGAGCAGAGTTTTTGCCCAACAATTGCATTACAGGCAATACTACATATTCCTATTACAAAACTTCCAAAATATATCGAAGTTAATCCCCTGTTGGCATCTACTATTAAAGCTTGGAAAATAGTAAGAACCCGATGGGGTATGCAATGGAGATATTCTGTTTTTCACCCATTCTGTAATAATCCTTCATTCCAAAACAATAACGAGACAAAATCATTTTGAGAATGGAAAACCCAGAATATAAATATTCTTACAACTTTTATCAAAACTAATTCCACCTCTTTGATTAGTTTCACTGAATGTAGAGAACATTTACCACAATTAAATATTAAATGGTGCGAATATCTACAAATTCAAGATTTCGCAAGAAAACAATTTCAAAAACGTAGACAAACAGTTTGGGATAACATTTTTGATAATAAAATAAGACTATCAATAGAACTTATTATATCCACAAAATGAATATATAAAGAAATACAAGAACCCATATATTTTTTAAAAGAAGACACCTTAGGCTATCTCAAATGGTGGTATTTTTACACTTTCCATGCACTAATTCTACCACCAGCCTTTGTCAAACTTTGTGGTAGTAAATGTTTTGTGTTTTTTTTTCACAAACCTTGTACTTCAGACATGAATTCACAGATTTTGGTATGTGTCACTGCCAAATAACACCCCAATAAGTGTTCAGCAACATCTCTTGAGTACAGGGATACCACCCATGCATAGGTTTGTTGGGTTGTTTGGTGGGTAAAAGGCCAAATTTGGTAGGTGCAGTTTTTGGTTTTCCAAATTAAAATTTTGACATGCAGACCGCCTGCACCCATGTCCCATTTGGGACATATTTGAAACCAGCCAGTGTATTTTACCCCATCAACCCATATATTTTTTAAAAGAAGACACCTTAGGCTATCTCAAATGGTGGTATTTTTACACTTTCCATGCACTAATTCTACCACCAGCCTTTGTCAAACTTTGTGGTAGTAATTTTTTTGTGGTTTTTTTTCACAAACCTTGTACTTCAGACATGAATTCACAGATTTTGGTATGTGTCACTGCCAAATAACACCCCAATAAGTGTTCAGCAACATCTCTTGAGTACAGGGATACCACCCATGCATAGGTTTGTTGGGTTGTTTGGGGAGTAAAAGGCCAAATTTGGTAGGTGCAGTTTTTGGTTTTCCAAATTAAAATTTTGACATGCAGACCGCCTGCACCCATGTCCCATTTGGGACATATTTGAAACCAGCCAGTGTATTTTACCCCATCAACCCATATATTTTTTAAAAGTAGACACCCTACGCTATTTCAAATGGTGGTATTTTAACACTTTCCATGCACTAATTCTACCACCAGCCTTTGTCAAAGTTTGTGGTAGTAATTTTTGTGTGGTTTTTTTTCCACAAATATTGTATTTTAGACATAAATTCACAGATTTTGGTATGTGTCACTGCCAAACAATAACGCAATATGTGTTCAACAACATATCCTGAGTACAGGGATACCACCCATGCATAGGTTTGTTGGGTTGTTTGGGGGCTAAAGGGCCACATTGTGAAGGTGCGCATTTTCAACTTGGAATATTGACGTGTAGTCAGCCTGAGCCCATCTTTCATTTGGGACTTTTTTTTAAGTAGGACAGTGTATTTTACCCCAAAAAGTATATATTTTGTAAAAGTAGACACACTAGGCTATTTTAAATGGTGTTATTTTAACACTTTCCATGCACCAATTCTACCACCAGCCTTTGTCAAAGTTTGTGGTAGTCATTTTATTGTGTATTTTTTCCCACATACATTGCACTTTAGACACAAATTCACATATTTCGGTATGTGTCACTGACAAACAATACCACAATATATGTTCAGCAACATCTCCCGAGCACAGGGATACCACCCATGCATAGCTTTGTCAGCTTTGTTAGGGGTTGAAAGGCTACATTTGAGAGGTGCGCTTTTTGATTTTCAAACTTGGAATTTGAACATGTAGAGCAAGGAAGGGGTTAATAGCTCTTATAAGAGCCTTTGTAGTACTGTACAAAAAAATTAACCCCTAAAAATGCACAGACAAGAAAAAATGTTCTGCTGTGCAGTGATCAGTGGCAGGGAAGGGGTTAATACACTACACTATACAAAAGGTATGGCTTTTATAAAAGCCCTTGGGACTCACAATTTATTAACATTTTATTTAATTTATTACAATTTAAAAATTATGT
Source organism: Pelodytes ibericus (assembly GCA_036172795.1). NCBI lineage: Eukaryota > Metazoa > Chordata > Amphibia > Anura > Pelodytidae > Pelodytes > Pelodytes ibericus. The sequence goes on from CM069863.1 coordinate 88,422,335, forward strand.
TATACAGATCTGTCTCTTTCCCTCACTAAAACTCAAGTGAGGAGAGGGAGGCAGATCCATATGGGTCAGAACAATATTTACGAACCAGACGAATGGTGATGCTCATCTGAGAAATCACCAAACCACCTTTGCCACTGATCGGCTGTTACTGATCGCTATACAAAAAGGAATACACGTAATCCCCTAGTGGGTATAATTAACCCCTAGCGAGTCTGACAAAAAAAAATGCTGATAGCAAAAAAAAATCCTTCGGCGACTAGATTGCTCCATATGCGCTGCTTAGGCAGTGACCATATGCACTGCTTAGGCAGTGACCATATGTGCTGCTTAGGAAGTGATATACGGCAAGGAAGGGGTTAATAGCTCTTAAAAGAGCCTTTGATATACTGTAATAAATCAAAGTAAAAAAAAATAACCCCTAAAAAAATGCACAGACAGCAAAAAATGTGCTGCTGTGTAAGATCACTGCGTACACAGCGATCAATTGCAGGGAAGGGGTTAAATACTGGAAACGGCTTTTATAAAAGCCTTTGGGTCTCAATTCTATTAAATATATTATAATTAAAAACTTACATTATACAGCTCTGTCTCCCTCCCTCACTAAAACTCAAGTGAGAGGGAGGCAGATCTACACGGGTCAGATCAAATATTTACAAATATTGATCTAACCAGACGAATGGTAATGCTCATCTAAGCAAACGCCAACCCGCCTTTGTCACTTATCAGCTGTTACTGATCGCTATACATGTGGTCAGACAGCAAAAAAAATTTTTTTATGTTAAACGTAGTCCCCTAGGGGGTATAATTAACACGTGACGGGTGTAATAAAAAAGTTTTAAAAAATGTAAACATGCTTCTGCACCAAGATTGCTGCATTTGCGTCAGATCGCTGCTTAGGCAGTGATCTACGGCAAGAAAGGGGTTAATCTCTCTTAAAAGAGCTTTTTTTTATACTGTAATGAATTACAGTAAAAAAAAATGAACCCCTAAAAAATGCACAGACAGCAAAAAATGTGCTGCTGTGTATGATCACTGCGTACACAGCGATCAATGGCAGGGAAGGGGTTAAATGGCTTTTATAAAAGCCCTTGGTGTTTAAAATTTTATTAAATATTTTTTTTAATATTTTATTTTATTTTTTTACTTTATCTGATCTGTCTCTCTCCCTTACTATAACTAGTAAGGTGAGGGAGGCAGATCAATACTTGTCAAAGGCAATATTTGCTAATATTGCCTTTGACTGTATGGTAAGTGCACACAGATCACATAGATCTGTTGTGCCGGCATCGATTGGCTCCCCCTAGAGCATCGGAATTGAAATACTTTCACTTCCGATGCTCTTGCCATTAGAAGGGAAGCGCTGCCTGTACAGGCAGCGTTCCCTTCTACTGAGCCAATGGGGTCGCTCAGGAGAGCGACCACCATCGGCTCTGGGCAGCCTGAAGGTGTTGTTAAGTGCACTTTAACAACACCGGAGATGCTTAGAAAGCGTGTGCACATGTGTGCAGTGGGCGCAGCCATTTTTAAATGGCTGCTACGATCACTCCGTGGAGTGATCGTAGCGCGCCCCTGCACATTTGGGGGGTGTTGCACAATGCCTCTACCTAGAGGCATTGTAGCAACACCGTTAGAGTAAAGAAAGCGACCGCTGGTCGCTTTTTTTACTCAGTTTAGTGCATGACGTGCCAGGCACGTCACCTGTCGGCAAGTCCTCGATTTGCCGTGACGTGCCTGGCACGTCATCTGTCGTTAAGGGGTTAAATAGCTGCAGTTTCTGGCAAACAGTGCTTTTGCATTGAAGTTGGTGCCTGATTTCTGAGAGCTGCTGCTTCTGTTCCTGATACTCTCCTTAAAGCCCATTTGTATTGTGACCTTGTCCAGGAACTGGGAATCTGAAACCTGAGTGGCTCAACCATCTCAGTAGATGATTTTCAGCATCTCCAGAGACCCTCTGAGTACATCAAGATCTCTTCAGCTAAGTTACTCCCTTTAAGCTACCCTTCTCATTTCTCACCCTCTCCAGGGTGTTCCAGCTTAGTCACCCTCTCCAGGGTGTTCCTGCTAAGTTACCCTTGGCTCTAGACTCTTCCCTTGTTTAACTCTCTCCACCCCTACCTTTGCTTTGTCTACAGTCCCTACTAAAGCTCTTTGTTCTTTCTGCAGTTCCTACTCATACCCTTTTCCTATTCTGCAGTTCTTTGCTAAATTCCCTTTTGTCTCTCCTTCAGTCTTTATTCCTATACCTATCTCTGTTTCTTTATCTGTTCTCCCTATGCACTATATTTAACATGCAACCAGACACCAGCACTATCCCTGCACTTAAACTCCTACCTGACCTGGTAAAGGCCCTGGCACATATTTATATTACGTATTACATTGGCTGTAGCCAGAAAATGTATATTACAACAATGGATAAGTAAAGAAGCACCAACAATGTAATTATTTCAAATAAAAATGTTATTGTTACTTAAAATGGATTGGATGGAAGCTACTCTACATAAAGTAAAAGATACAAAATTCTTTTTTAAGAAATGGGAAAATTACATAGATACATTAGATGACAATTACAAAAAACAAATACGAATGGCATTCCAGGAAACAATGTGGTATTCAGCACAATTATTAAGTGGTAGAACACCATGTACATAATGAAAATGGTAAATAAGATATACAAATAATTAACACTACTAAATGTAAATATATAGAGTAGAATGACGTAAATAAAGATATTAGATCAAAATAAATTAGTAATAGAAATATTAAAAAATAAGTCAATTGGGGAAGGGATGGGAAATATAAAGTTGAAACACATATGATTGATATAGAAATGTATGTATTGTTGTTATTATATATATATAGTATTGCATCATTATATTTATTATTATTAATCATAATATATGATATAATATTTTATTGTTAATAACTATATTTAAAATCTTGTTAAAAACTGTATAGTATTATTGATATTATTTAATATTGTTGATATATTTAAATATGTAATGTATTAACATTAATCTGAAATTATAAGATAGAATATAAATGATATAATTCAAGATATATGTTAAAAATGTAATATAAAAAACAGATTTGAAAAAAAAAAAAAAAAGATTCAGCTTCCCACCTTGACCACCTTGAACTATTAATTAAAACATATTCAACCTCCCTCTCCTCCCCTCGACAAAGTCCAACTCAGACTCCCATCTCAAACGCAGCCTTCATTTCATGCAAAGGAACTTCGATTTGTGAGGCAAGCTGGAGTTTAGTGTCTAATTCACCTTGTGGAACTTGCCACTTTTTTACCACACCAGGTAAAAGAGTGTTCTTTAACAGTTGTAAAATGACTGCACCCATTAAAATCCCCCAGAAAAAAACAGCAGGCATTGGATAAGGCTAAGGCAATCCTGTACAATACACAATAGTTTTATAACAGATAGAAAAATTGTCAGACCAGGTGGGCCAATGGTAATTGTTATCTGTTGACACATACTAGATTTCTAAGTACATGTTGTTTCCTCATCATAGTTGCATATCCTTAAAAGTAACTTTGGCTCTATAAACATATTTCACTGGGAAACATTAATACAATGAGCTATATTTATGTTTAGCACAACATTGGACTAGATTACCAAACCTTTTTCCATGTAAATGTAAAAATATTATAATATTGCAATGAAAATTATTCATACATTAATAATTTACTTTTAATGTGATGAAGAAACATTCAGTGCAGAAAATGTGGTTACCAAGTCAAAAAAGAAGCACATATTAAATTAAAATCAGTATAGAAAGATACATTTTTCCTATGGAGCTTAAAATCCAAGTTTTCATTACTTATTCAACAATTTTATCCATGTGACAGTTAAGATGATAGCTAGCAAAGGAAAATTACTCAAATGAATAAGGATTCTAGCTGGAACAGACTATGACTTATGCTAAATTAATTTTATATCTTAATCCTATTGCTTGTTCTTCCATTTGCATTTTTATTGATTTTCTCACTTTGTTTCTGTCCCTTGCTAATGGTTAGTAAATGCATGCCAACCTAGTAAATAAAGATGACACATTTATAAACCATTTAGTAGTTAATTATTAAAACAGTGATCTAGGGAACTTTATATTGGCATCATTCTACATAAATAACTCTAAATAACGAAATTGCGTTTTTCACTGCTGTGTATATACTTTGTAGATTTATCTACTATATTCCTACAAAATACTTTTTTCACTGCACTGTTGCAAGAATTGCAGTCCATTTTAGATTGGGATTATATCTAACTGTCTTTAGATTATTATTGGACTTTTGCAGCAGATGTTTTTTGAACTACTGGTGGACTATGTTACTTGAGCCTATGTACCTGTCTACAAGATTACAACAATGTACATATTGTTGTAATATGCCTGCACACTTTTTTTTAAGCCTATCTGTTCTGTTTTTTATAGAAAGCTGTCAAGCATTTTGGGGACAGAGATGGCACAGGCAAGCTGTTTTGGTTGCTCCGGGAAGCTGTTTTGGGCATAAATGTGGCACTGGGAATATTTTTGGGCAGAAAGGTCAGACTGGAAAGTGTTTGGGTACAAACATGGCACTGGGATGATGTTTGGACACAAAAATGGCACTGTGAAGCTGTTTTTGGGCACAAATGTGGCACTGGAAATGTATTTGGGCACAAAGGTGGCACTGGAAAGTTGTTTGGACACAACAATGACACCAGGAAGCTGTTATTGGGCACACAGGTAGCACTGGAAATCTGGAAATGTATTTGGGCACACAAAGATGGCACAGTAAATGTATTTGGGCACACAGGTGGCACTGGAAAGTTATTTGGCCACAAAGATGGCACGGGAAAGGTGTTTGGGCACATAAATGGCACTGGGAATGTGTTTGAGCGCTGATATGGCAATGGCAAAAGGTGTTGGGGATATATATGGCACTGGTAAGTGTACAAAGTGTAGCCCTTTATTTTTATTATTATTCACCCTCATCTTTGCCACAGCAACAGTGTTCAGTATACTATTGTGGAAGAGTCAGATTAAAATGATTATTTTAACATACTACACTTTTTGAAAATGATTAATACAGCATTATGGGTATATTCTATAGAGCAGTACATTGGGTTAGAAAGTTGAAATCATAAAAGTTAGAACATGTTTAATTTAAATTGCCTTGAGCAAAAATTGTTTTTCCCAGAGAACGTAAAATCCTTTTTGTAATTTCCATTTTCCAGACTACTAATTACTCTTTATAGTGGTCAGTTGATAAGATGACAGATACTGTCAACGTAAAATAACCCCTATGAACAAGAAGATACATTCTTATGTTCCATTTAATGATGGAGCTTTTTTAATGTCTTTACTTCTTGGCTATCTTTACAATATCCCTTGTGCTGTCAAAATTATTATTTTTAATTTATAGTCACGCCAAAATTACTTGCAACTTTGAAAGCAGAATATATAGTAATTAACTTTTCCAAAATTCATCAACCATGTTAATATAAATTCCTGTGCTAGTCACGCTGTTTGGCAAGACCAATAATTATTATCACTTGCTCTGTAGCTCGTCTTTCTGTCTGGGCTGTTTGTCCCACTCTGGTGTTCCTGTAGGTGGCACTGCCTGCACGATGAACTTTAAACTTGTTTGGAAGTGTGCCACTATTATCTGCTTTCTATTGTTGTGGTTTCCAAAACCAACATGATTATAGGACAATCTTTTCATATGTCTCACAGAGTTCAATTGCTTCTGGGTGCTGCAAAAGAGGAGTGTGTAGCCCAACAGGTTTTGAAAACTTCAATTAGGTTTGCCATAATCTGGAAAGCAAAACCTTCCCTATATTTAACAATTTATAGTTTGCATGATACTTTTTATATTAAATACTTTTGTGATAGGCCTAATCTGTAAAAATGTTAGGACCTCATACCATCTATGATTACATGTCTAGAAGTTTACATTGTCTTATCTATTATGCTCTTTTTAACCCAAAGGCTTGCTTCTAGCTTTAAACGATTGATTATTTTGCAAATAGTCAGACAGTTTGATTACTGCACAATGCTGTAGAGTTTTGTTAGTGTATGAAAGACTCACTATTATCAAGATCCTTCACTTCTGTGGTTATTTATATGTCCTCTTTAAAGCTTACACAGCCAGATTCCTGCAACTCTGTTGTTTACTACATTGTAATTGTGAAGGATGTGGGAACAAACACAACTTTAGAGAGGATTATGTTTCAGTGGTGTACAATAGGATACCAGTGAGTTCAAAAAGGTTTTCGCAATGCAATATCTATCAGACAGATCATAGATCAAAATCCTGAAGCTTTAAAGCATTCCTGTTATCTTAAAATGACATTATATCACTTTAAAGGGGTCTATAAGATGGCTATACATTGTGCTAGTCAATTTGCTAGAACATGTCTAAAAAAATGCATGAAAGTTGTACACTTGTCTCAGAATAGACACTCTGTGCTGATGGCATAGCATCTGACACACATCTGGCCTCCCTCAAACTCTGAAATTGCCATTCCAGAATGCTTAGTGTGCCGCTTGCACCATAACACCTTGAGATGGTGAGGTCAGCAGTTCGGGGTGTGCATTTATGTGGATGACAGGTTCATGTTAACTGTTAATGTTGTTTTGTATGATTGTATCCTATATGTTTAGTGATATTGCTACTACAGATCATTCTGCTATTTTTGAAACCTAATATTAATATAATATCCATTACTAAACCTGTAAGAAACATTACTCTACATATAGAGTTATTATTTTAGGAAATGTGTGATGAATGAAAAACATAAACAAGTGTATATAGAAATGTATATTGATATTAAATTAGGTGACTGCTACTTGTTATAAAAATAATATACCATACACATTAAACTTACTCCTAATCCATACACAGTAGATACACATAAATGTGCGATAAAGACATTTAAATGAAGATCATCCTATGTGCCTTCTTCTTGGGACAGTCTCTCTCAGTTCACTATTGTGCAGCTTCCCTGAGTCTCCTGAACCAGAACACGTCTGCTTGCTGTACTCTCCTCCCCAAGACAGACTGTTGCAGCACCTAAACTAGGTATCCCAGAATCCCTTGTACCTCCCAGAAAGTGGTTCACCCAACCCATTTTTCCAGAGTTACAGTTTGAGCCAGTTATGAAGGAGATAGATAGTCTATGTTAAAATACAACATACCTTATCTCTAAAAATCGATTAGTAAATAAAAAAACTGGAAAGGTAAGTAGGGTTGCCACATTTTCCACACAAAAATACCGGCCTTGCTGTTGGCTCCATAGTCTTAATATTGACATCAAGCCAATTCTTTACCGGCCTGCTGAAAAAATACTGGCTGGGTGGCAACCCTAATGGTAAGTGAAAGGCTTATTCACAAAATCTAAATTATGTATGCTTTATAAGATTATGTGTGTTACTGCGACACAAGTGACCTGACATAACTACAAATATTTAAAATTTAGGGTACTGTAAGGCATACTTTAGCTGAATCATGGAGTCACTCACAGCTATCATATTTCATCAATAATTTTAACTCCTTCAGCCATATAAACAACCTTATGTTTCTCTCATAGGCTCAGCATCACTGTGACTATTTGATTCTACTCCCATCATGCTCAGTGACCTGTGCCACTAACACTGCTTCCACCACATTGTTCATTTAACCTTGGTTTTGCATAATTTGAAATATTGGGCCTCTGACCTGTGCCCACTGTGACATCTTGTGTATTTTCACACCAACAGCAGTTAATTTGAAGTGTACTGAAGAGACCACACAAGAGAGAAACAATTTTTTTATTGTTTGTAGTGGGGATCTGAGAAAAGGTGTCTGTGCATGTTTATTAATAGATGAATAGCTAGAGTGGATTTGTGTTTAAGCCCTTGAGGGTGTTTGACAATGTGCCATGGGCCCTTAACTCCTGAAAACGAAAAAGATACTCAGCACAGAAATTGCGCAGTGTTATATTAGCCAAATAACTAATGGTTTGGTTATCTTGTTTCGGCATTACCATCTGGCTTCGCAGGTGGTCATTTAAAACAGTGTAAACATAGGTTCCGGTCGGCGGCCATGATGACAAGACGTGTACTCTGCTCTCTCCTCTGAGGCCTTTTACCATCCAGCAAAAATCACAATTCTCTACTACTCATCGAGGCACAAGAAAGCTCAGGACTACTCCACACAGCAAGGGCTATTGATCCATCTCTTTTAAATCATCATCCAAAGCCGGCCAGGGGTCTCACGTACCAACCAGGCCCGAAACTGAGGGAAATAAGGCCCCAAAACGGCCTCACTGCGATCCTCTCCCTTCACCTCTCCATCAGCCAAAGGCTCCAAGGGACACAAGCAAGCAAGGCACTCAGGTATCTTTAAAACTGATCACTTGGTTGAAAATCCTGACTACCGCACACACACTACCCCGATCGCGGGGTGCGCGATCTAGGAAAGTCCCCGGCTTTTGCGGCCTACTCGCTAAAAAGTACCCGATTTCATTCAAACTGCCTGCTTCTGTTCCCATACGGGCAGCCCTAGCCCTGAGAGACACTGCATCACACGGACACCCCCTTCCACACTGGAACACAGGCAGGCCAACAAACTCCTCTATGTAGTATGTCTGTTTAGCCCTGGAGAGCACACATATCAGAAGCTTTCAACTCCAAGCCTTGAGAGAACACACTCTCTACCTTGGACAGACTAATTACCTAGGAGGGTTTCAAACTACTAACTGTCTAGAAAAAGCGGCCTTGCTGAGAGGGTCTTGTCTGTCTAGAGACTATACTTACCATGGGGAAGAAGTCCAGAAAACCTAAACCAGGCCCAGAGTCTCACGACATAGGGGTACTGCTAACCAGACCCCCCAGGTCTCTGAATCAACATATGCTCCCACCCGGCTACACCCCGGACGTCTCAGAAGACTCCGACTATGAGGACTCTCCTTTACTGGAGACGGGACCACGCCATTACTCACCTCCAGCACCAGTTGCGGCTAAGGCAGTTTCCCCAATCACAAGAGAGGACTTTCAACTGCTTATCACTGAAGTAAAGCAAATAATTGATCGCGGAGTGGCGGACATTCAATGTAACATTAAAGCTTTGGAGACCAAAGTGACACACCTGGAAACTGAGAAAAAGATCTCTGACTCTAAGGTGGAAAAACTGGGGAAACACTATAGAGCCCTTGACAAGCAACAGGATGTGCTTCACCTTAAACTTGAAGAACTAGAAAATAGATCACGTCGCAAAAATATAAGGCTGCGTGGTGTTGGCGAAGGAATAGACCTACAAGAAGTACCGAACCTCATAAGACGGCTATTAGCACAACTCTCCCCCACTACTCAAGGCAGACCACTGCGTTTCGATGACATGTTCAGAGTGGCGAAAGCCACTGCTGCACCGCCAGACTCCCCTAGGGACATTATAATCCAATTCCGAAGTTTTACAGACAAGTCCTTTTTCCTGGCAAGGTTCCAGGGCCCTAACCCAGTCAAGTTTGAATCCCACAACTTGCAAGCATTCCCGGACCTGACCCATCCGACGGTTGCCTGGCGACGATCACTACGTCCCCTAACCACTCATCTCCGTACCCTGCAGGTACAATACCAATGGGGCCCGGCTCGCTCTCTTTTGGTCCGCAAAGATGGATTGACGCACCGCCTAACCGATGTTCGAGAGACTCAGTCCTTCCTCTCGGATCTCTCCTTGCCTCCTATGCCTACCCTCCCGGCAAGACCTTTAAATCAACATGCTCCACCTTTTACGCCCCCTTCTTCATGGAACCCAGGCGGCAGCAGTGCAGATGAATCCACTGAAGCCCCCCAGAAGACAAAAACAGTACCCCCGGGCAGCAGAATTCTATCTCAGTGACTGATCAAGGAGAGAGGACTTTGAAATTCCCATTTTTTCTTGCCCAAATTCACCACGAACATAATGCCATGCATTTTCGCCCCTTTTATCTGCCTTTTCTCTTGCATCCTGAGTAATTGCAGCTCCTTTTCTGCTCTAGCTTCTTCTTCTTTTTTTTTATTTATTTATTTTTTTTTACTCACATTGCTCTCCTCCTAAACCTGCTATCTTCCGGTCTCCCCCTAACCACTGTTTTTAACAATAGCCATTCATATTATATATGTTGCTCATGTTCTTGTGGATTCAGAGTGGAGACACTATGCTTACTGTGAAATCTTACTGATAGAATGTCACTTTCTGAACCCACAACAGTTATGTTATGATGTTATGCACTTGTTGGTACACATTCCAACTCTCGCTACAAGGGCTAGCCCAGGTGAGAGTAGATGTAGTCAATGTTAGATACCACTATATTGAATTGTCACCTACCAGATATACTGACCACCCTATAGGATGTTTGGTATATCAGTAATCTGACCATAAAATAATATTGGGAGAGGAGGTACTAGTTCACTTGGTGTGTATGCCCCCACGAATATGTCCTCAAGTAATTTAACTTACGAATAGCCCCTAGCTCCTAATGTCAGATTGGGCTCACACGACACGCCGTACATATATGTTTCTAGGTTCTATCTCTGCCGTATGTAACATTAATCATTTTTGTTTATTTTGATGTGAGATACCTGAGTTGTTTTTTTTTGTTTAAAAACAAAACAAAAAATAGTACTAAATATTTTGATTATATTTCTAATGTTTCCGGAGAGTCGGCTATTTACTTATAACGGAGATATCCTTTGTGGATGGTGCCTCTCTGGACCCATAATAATTGATTGGCTTGAATGTTTGGAATTTGTTGTATTGGTGTCCCTAGCTCTGCTAAGAGGGTTACGTTTGGGGAAGAAGGAAGTTAGACGTGACTTATTACTGTTGGAACTGGCTTAGATGTCAGCATATTTATCAGTATACATAAGCTGCACACTTGTTCTCCTAAGTCAGTTCATGTTTTATTTCTGTCATATGAAAAATATTCTTTTATGTCTATTTTTATGAAACGTATGAACACTGTCATGAAAATAAAAAATCAATAAAAATATAACAAAAAAAAAAAAAAACAGTGTAAACATAAATAAGAGCAAAATACATCCATTCACCTTAATGTGTAATAAGGAATACATCCTTGTAACAGTATAAATTAATTTGCTACATCCTTCTCATACCCATAACCATGGAGCCAAATAGAGCAAAAAGAAAATGCCAAATTATATATGGTTAATCTATTATTCACCTCACCTTGAGAGTATTAAATACAGAGAAGAACAAAGTCAATAAACCTTTATACAAACAAAGGAGAAAGAAAGAAAAAAAAATAGATTGAATGCTACCTTCACATTCAAACATTGAAATGTATACAGAGTTTGGCAGTATGCATTCTATTGAAAACTGACAGCAGTCATTCAAAGATAAAAATCAAAAATCAGCTTGAGGCTAATTTTGTTGGTAACAAATCAAAAAAACAAAAACAAAAATATTTACTGTTGTAAACCAGCAGAAAGTTACACTATCACATCTCTCCAGTGTGATCAAAATATATGCCTGGCATCAGTGGCATCACTAGGGGTGAGCTATTGGGGCTATAGCCCCTCGAATCCACACAGCATAGCCCCGAATGGAGACTCTGGGGCTAAAGTATACTTTAGCCCCGAGACTCCAGGGCTATCATTATAAAAAAAAAAAATCCCCCGCAGTGCTCTCCTCTTTCTCTCGTCGGAAACGTCCTCCTCCCTGCAAATAGAGGTAACTTAGCAGGGAGGGGGACCAACAGTATAATGTTTGTTTTTTTGGGTAAAAAAAACTTGAAGAAATGTGTGTAAGTGTCTGCGTGTGGGTGTCACGATGTGTGTAAGTGTATGTCAGGGTGTCTGTGTAAGGGTGTTTGTATATGTGTGTGTGAGTGTGTCAATGTATCTAGGTGTGTGTGTCAGGGTGTCTGTGTGTGTGAGAAAGAGAGAGAGATGGTGTGTGTGAGAAAGAGAGAAGGAGAATCTAAGGGATGTAATCTCATGTATAATAATGATTGAGATATAGGATGTGTGGGGCAAACAAAAAACTCCCATTCACCTCCTCATTGCTACAAGGAAAAACACAGTTCAAGTGTGAGAGAGACGCAGTGTGTGAGAGAGACGCAGTGTGAGAGAGAGAGACACAGTGAGAGAGAGACGCAGTGTGTGTGTGTGTGTGTGTGTGAGATGCAGTGTATGTGTGAGAGAGACTGTGTGTGAGAGATAGTGTGTGTGTGACAGAGCTCATCGGGGCTCTAGCCCCAGATCATTTGGAGACCTGGCAACGCCCCTGGCTGGTATATAATTATTAATCCAGCATAAAAAAGGGTTATCCTTAATATGAAAAAAAATTAAATACATACTAATGTCTTCCATAAACTGGAACTGAACATTCCCTGAAAGAAAACAAATATCATAAGTCATCTTCTCAAGTGGTACCATCTTGATATTTTTTCTAAAAAACATACTTGAAGAGAAAGTTAGTATCACAAAATTAGAATAGGTCATAAAAGAGCGGCTGTATCTCTTCTACCTTTTTGAACAGTTTCTTTATTAATCATCTCCTGTAATTTACTTAATTGTTCTTTGAGACATCCAGCTTCTCTAGAAACTCACTTTGCTCACATCTTTGACAATCATTTTATAACTGTATATGTTTTTTCGAGGCCTTAGGCACATGGTAGGGAATGTGCAAGCTTTCCTAACACTATTATCTCTTCCATGAGATATCTACCATACTGTAAACAACTGATCTACATCTTTCTTTAAACTAATAATTTTTACTTCCAAGATTTCTCTCTTTTGCTCACTGAGCGGTACTGCTCCACTATCCAACGGGCAGCAAGATTCAGAACACTTTTGCTTTTTGACTTGGACAATTTCTTATCAAGAATTGACCTGGTCATTACTCCTGTGCTTGGCACCCTAGATTTGAGGCTAATCCATACATTTAAGGACACTTTCACATAATTTATACACTTATAAGTATGTTCACTTGTCACACTAAATCCTTCCTAGACAATCTGTAAGACATTTACATTACCCGCATACAGGGTTATTCTTTTAGGGAATGGGTGACCAATGAAGCACAAGGACAAGTGTATAGAACAAGGGGATGGGACACTTCATCGCGGCTGCATCTGCGCAGCCGCTTCACCGCCGTCTCTACGCCAAACGACAGCTCGTCGCGGGAGATTTCATCGCGGGACATTTCATCGCTAAAGGTAAGTTTATTTTAGTATTTTATCTATTTTAGTTTATTTTAGTAAGGATGGTTAGAATTAGGGTTTGGAAGGGTTAGAATTAGGGTTTAGGGGGTTAGAATTAGTTTTTAGGGTTCGGGGGTTAATTTTAGTATTAGGGTTTAGGGGTTTAGTATTAGGGTTCGGGGGTTAGTATTAGGGTTTAGAGGCTTAGTATTAGGGTTCGGGGGTTAGTATTAGGGTTTAGGGGGTTAATTTTAATATTAGGGTTCGGGGGTTAGTATTAGGGTTTAGGGGGTTAGTATTAGGGTTCGGGGGTTAGTATTAGGGGTCGGGGGGTTAGTATTAGGGGTCGGGGGTTAGTATTAGAAGTTGGGGGTTAGTATTGGGGTTTGGGGGTTAATTTTTGTATTGGGTTTGGGGGTTAATTTTAGTATTGGGTTTGGGGGGCACTTTGGGGGGGGATCATTTATTAGGTGGGGTTATTTTCTTTTTACTTTTACATTTGTAAGAGCTGACTGTTCAGTGCTGAACTGTCAGCTCTTACATAGCCGCGTCCGCAATCAAACAGCCGTGTTATTCTTCATTGCTGACAGTTCAGCGTTCTAACTGCCGCGCTGAACTGTCAGCGATGAAGCCGCGGCGAAGAAGAGTCCTAGACCCTAGAACAATGTATGTTGATATTAAATTACATTAATGTTACAAGTTATAAAATAAAAGCACAAATTATACATACATCCAGTTCATAATCAATAGATACAAAGAAAAAGGGAAATAGTTAAACGTTTAAATGAAAATCTTGTTGCCCATTTACCATGTTTCATAGGAAGTGGACTTTGGGGAGGACAACAAACAAAACAAGATTGCAATAACAACTACAGAAGAAAATAAATGTATTTCCATTGCATCTTTATTCATCACTCCAATGTTATTAGCAATTACAATACAGCATTTACATATATTGAACATGTTTCATTCAACTGCCTGACCAGTAATGGATCAAACCACTTCTACAAGTAAATTACATGCTTGTTTTCCACTCCATGGTAACGGCATACATCTGTGATGGAAATAAAACAGGTGACTCATTCGTATTTTAATAGACAAAAAAATTATTGGCCGTTTTTTTCTATAGTAGATGTAGAATAATTTTAAACATTACACCATTTTTAAAGAATTTTTCCAGTCTTTTTAGTGCACCACAATTCGCTGTGTAACAAATAAATCCTAAGCAATTGAAATTAATATTTATAGTAGTGGCATCAAAGGCCCATCCAGCCAGATATCCTGTCTAAACAAATCTCAGTTTGGTTCACACACAAACTTGTTTATAAAGTACATGGTGCAGAAATAATTAAAATGAAAAAAGTTTTACACAATAGTTTGTAAAACAAAATTACTTTCCTTACCAACTGCAAATTAGTATCTTTAACAAGACAATCAGTATTGAATGAGAGACAGTTGTATACCTATTGCAACAGGCATTTATCCAGAGCACACATTTTCCCAATAGCAGTATTTATCTGTAAAGGAATAAACATAGTTAATAAGAAGCAGGAGCAATTTTAAATTGTAGTTAAAATTCTAGTGACATTATATTTGTGCTGTGGTTTCACTTTAAGGGCAGACTAAAGCTCTTATTGTGCAGTTATTATGTCTACAAAATGAATTCCACACAAAACGGCATTATATGTTTATTTTTTTTTAAATAATAGCTACCATTTGGCTTTGTATAATTACTCTTCTGTGGGCCTTGCACATTAAAGAACAACAAAACTTTATTTTTCTCTTTATTTTACACAAGTGAATGTGGTTCTCTCTGCTGATTCCATGAAAAAACAAGGGTCACCCTCTGTATTAGCAGAGAAAGATCCTCACGCAGTACAGACCCTCTCCAGACTAGCAAGGCAAGGCCTTGCTACCTCCAGAACAGCTGTGTTCTTTTAAGAAAGCAAGTGTTTACAAAAAAGTTTAATTGTCACTATCTCTAAATACTCAAAGTGGTGGTAGTATATAAACTGTCTGATTGCAGAACCCTAAGTTTTAAAGCATATTTTAAGAGCGCAAAGGCTACTTTCCTTTGCCTCTCTCTACGAGCGAGAAGTTACTACATAGTTACTTCTCCTCTGATAGCTGATCAGGTGTTGGAGCTCTAATTATGTTAGCACTCAGTTTGCTGACAGGAACTGCTCAATGCTCATTCAGTGAGAAATCCATATGAGAAACCCACAAACTCAGATGAAATGATTAATGTGGAGCTCATTAGCATTGCTTGTACTGATTTAATCTGAAACAGGGTGTGTCAGTTGCTAATATGGCTAGTTTATGTGTTTTATATTTAACAATAAATCAAATGACATGTAATGTCTAATGTGCATGCCATTAATACTACATTTTATATTCAATGTGTAGCTTATGCCACAAAATATTTTATTCCATAAAATTAGAAAATGTTTTAAATGTTTAGTAGCACTTTAAGTAGGATATCTATACCAGCTGCTGTGGGTTTACACATAACATTGTAAGCCTCAATAGCAAATATTTTATTATTAAAAACACTGATTTCAAGTCAGTTATACTATGGAACGTCTTTTACTTTGAGCATGAGTGACAACTAGACATGTGCAAAACTAAAATTTTCGTTTCGTTTTCGTCCATTCGGACGAAAATGTTATTTATTTCGTCTAAAACGAATTTCGTTCATTAATGCATTCGTTTCAGACGAAATTCGTTCATTATTTTCGTTTCGTTCATTTTTATTCGTTCGTTTTATAGAATACAATGTAATACTATTGGCTTTCTATAAACCGAACGAGAGCCCCATTCATAAGAAATTCTTATGAATGGGGCTCTCGTTCGGTTCATAGAAAGGCAATAGTACTACATGTTTTCTATAAGCCGAAAGTCTATAAACCGAAAGTCGTTCGGTTTATAGGCTGTCGGCATTTAACTATACAGAGACAGAGTCTCCATTCATAAAATTATGAATAGAGACTTTGTCTCCGTATAGTTAAATGCCCACAGCCTATAAACCGAATGTTCGGTTTATAGGCTGTCGGCTTTTAACTATACGGAGACAAAGTCTCCATTTATAATTTTATGAATGGAGACTCTGTCTCCGTATAGTTAAATGCCCAGAGTCTATAAACCGAACATTCGGTTTATAGGCTGTGGGCATTTTACTACACGGAGACAAAGTCTCCATTTATAATTTTATGAATGGAGACTCTGTCTCCGTATAGTTAAATGCCGACAGCCTCTAAACCGAACGTTCGGTTTATAGGCTGTCGGCTTTTAACTATACGTTTGTCTCCATTCATAATTTTATGAATGGAGACTCTGTCTCCGTATAGTTAAATGCCGACAGCCTCTAAACCGAACGTTCGGTTTATAGGCTGTCGGCTTTTAACTATACGTTTGTCTCCATTCATAATTTTATGAATGGAGACTCTGTCTCCGTATAGTTAAATGCCCACAGCCTATAAACCGAACGTTCGGTTTATAGGCTGTGGGCATTTAACTATATGGAGACAGAGTCTCCATTCATAAAATTATGAATGGAGACAAAGCGTATAGTTAAAAGCCGGCATTTAATTATACGGAGACAGAGTCTCCATTCATAAATTATGAATGGAGACTTTGTCTCCATATAGTTAAAAGCCGACAGCCTATAAACCGAATGTTCGGTTTATGGGCTGTCGGCTTATGGAATACATGTATTCCTATTGCTATTCTATAAACCGAACGTTCGGTTAATAGAATAGCCATAGGATTACATGTATTACATAAGTCGAAAGTCTATAAACCGAACGTTCGGTTTATAGGCTGTCGGCATTTAACTATACAGAGACAGAGTCTCCATTCATAAAATTATGAATGGAGACTTTGTCTCCGTGTAGTAAAATGCCGAAAGCCTATAAGCCGAACGTTCGGTTTATAGACTTTCGGCTTATAGAACAGCATTAGCATTACATGTATTCTATAATCCGAACGTCGTTCGGTTTATAGACTTTCGGCTTATAGAATACTATTGGCTTTCTATAAACCGAACTAGAGTCGAGTCCCCATTCATAAGAAATTCTTATGAATGAGGAGGGACTCTAGTTAGGTTTATAGAATGCCAATAGTATTCTATAAGCCGAAAGTCTTTAAAACGAACGACATTCGGTTTATAGAATACATGTAATGCTATTGCTGTTCTATAAGCCGAAAGTCTATAAACCGAACGTCGTTCGTTTTAAAGACTTTCGGCTTATAGAATACATGCAATGCTATTGGCTTTCTATAAACCGAAAGAGTCCCCATTCATACGAATAGGTCAATTGACCTATTCGTATGAATGGGAACTCAATTTCGGTTTATAGAAAGCCAATAGCATTACATGCATTCCATAAACCGAAAGTCATTCATGTCGGTTTATGGAATCTACAATGCTATTGGTATTGTATAAACCGACTCTATTTCGGTTTAGAATGCCAATAGCACGAATGGACGAATGGACGAATGAACGAACGATTTTCGTTTATTAACCATTCGTTCATTCGGATTTTGTTAGTTAATATTTTCGTTATTTTTCGGACGAATGGACGAAAATGCTATTTTCGTCCGAAAATGCATTCGTCCGAAAACGAATGCACATGTCCAGTGACAACTATTCCCACGAGTTCCTCCATGTTTCTGAGCTACGACTGGTAGCCAATGATGTGAATAATAAACACATGCTGTTTTTCTATTTTGTCGGGATAACATGTCAATGAAAATAACATAATTATGTAAATCTAAATGATCTTTTAGCTGACATAACATCCAAACCTCATATGTTTAAAGATTATTACTTTGTTATTATTTTTAATAGATACAGAATGATAAAATGCAGGCACATAAAGTGAAAAGGTTGATGGAAAGTTATGTCACGTTCTGCTGAAGTTTATATGTAATTACAAGAATATTTGTTTTTTAGATTACTTGTTAAATAGTATTAATCTTTAAAATGATGTATACATCAGTGGAGGACGGAGGATGGACATGTTAATTAGATGTGTTTTTTTTTTTATGCTTGCCTACTTTTTTTTCAAGCATATAGCTGAAGGTGGTCGCGTTGGGAGGTCAAATTACAGTTTTAAACCAAGTCAAATTCAACCTTTCAATTCGACTACCATAGACTAATTTGTATTCTAGTGAATAACTCCCTTTGAGAAATTAATCATGCCTTTCTGGTGTAATGATGTGGAAGTGAGTGAGTTGCTTGTGGCCAAGGCATGGTGCTTAAGTTCTCCTTCATCTTGACCACAAAACTTAAATTTTAGGGGATAAAAACAATTGTGCAGGGACAAACATATGGAGTTCTTCCTGTAAGAAGAGTTGAACCTGCATAAAGCATTGTTAAACAAAAGTAAGGGCTCTCTAGGTTATCCCTACACAATGTATAGTTGAGTCAGTGAGATTAAATGTTCATCTCACCTCCACTAACCTGAAGCAAACCTTTTAGTAAATAGCCCCACTTTCTTCTTTGTGAAGTCTAGTGGTCTGCTACTTTATGACAATAATGTAACATTCTTGAGAACATTTAGAACATAGATGTTCCACAGAATATAATTTTCCAAATAGTATTAAAGAGAAGACATACAATAAACCATATATCAGAAGTAGCTTTAGCTTGGTGCCTAAATAACAAAAATAACAAAATTTAGATTATTAAAATACTCGTGCTGTGCCATTTTGGAAGAGCTCTGTGACACTTATTTTTCTTACCTTCTCTCTGCAGTAAACCGGAGGAGCATTTGTTATGCAGCATGTTGATGCTAGATTGGCTCGGTGTTCCACTAACTCATTCAGTTTGGCTGGTGTTAGTTTAGGAACTCTCTTGCTGAGAGATTTAATTAGCCTGTGACAACAAACAAGCCAGCGTTCATTAGTAAAGCAGCAATAGTTAAAGTATTATTCTGAGGCTGCTTTATTATTTTGCAACCTTCGAGAACAAAACGTGAAACAAATAATTTCAAAAGGAAAGCTAGTTTTTTTTTAGTAATAACATTTGAGGGGAAATCAGATGTCTGACGAATTCTAACATCACTTAAGCAATTTAAATCTAATATCACAAACTAAACTTCATTACTGTATAGTGCTATATCCTGTAGATTTTTGTTAAATTTGGATTATGTGAGCCCATCAAGTCAAATCAAAATAACTCAATATAAATTCTATTCATTAAACTATGAACTGTCATGAACTCACAGTGGAATAGCAAATATTACACATTAACAGTGGTGTTATTACCTGATCTTTACAATTTCCTTGTCAATTCACAAGAACTCCATGTTCAGTGAATAAGCCCCAGTAAGTTCTGTATTGTGTATTATTCCTTCCTATTATCTGTGCATGTCTAACCCAAATGTTATCTATCCCCCAGCTGGCGTTCTTACCTTTCTTTGAAAATTGAGAACGGATGGTTATTGTAGTCACCACACAGCTCGTTACCCTCACTTATGTATTTATTCATTTCTTCATTTAATTGTGATTTCTGAAACATGATACAGAATATTTCACAATATAATAATTTTATAGCTCTACTATAAGAAACATGATTGGAAAGAAAAACTGTGTAACAAGCAATAAAAAGTGCAGTTTTGGAAGTTGAGATAGTAGTAAATATAATAAGTAATAAGTAATTTCTGTAATACTTTTCTTTGTGACTTAAAGCTCTTTAGGGCATGGAAATAATAGATGTTATTATTACTCAACTTAATGGTACTTGACCTCGGATGGAGGAATTTGACACTCCAGAAATAAAAACCTGCGACCATAAGGTTTGAACAGTTTCATTACTACAATCCTCAAAAACTAAGAATACCCAGGCATTATAGGCAATATTAAATAAATTGCTTATAATAAAATAAACAATGAATTCCTTACATTAGTGTTTATTAAAGGGTTCAAATCATTTTGTAGCTGCTATATTAATAAAGTCTATGAAATTATTATTCCTTACATAGCTATAATGCAGGTAGTTTTTATGCCATTAACTACTCATGGTTGTTCATGATATAATAACCAGTGTCCTCATTAGTTTACTGGCTTGTATGTTACAAAGTATTTTAGGTTGAAAAAAAGACTAGTGTTCATTAAGTTCAACCGTTTTCCTATTTTTGTTTACTGCTGTTGATCCGAAAGAACACAAAATAAACCTTATTTCAACTATTTCAAATCTGCTTCAATGGGGAAAAAATCCTTCTTAACTGCAATCAGATTTATTCTTGGATCAATGAGCACTAAATATATATTAATCCCAACACTAACATACATAGACTCTATGTTCTGCTCTTTTCTTCAAAAAATATCGGCCTTTCTATTACCTCCATACTTTGGCCTCAAGCCAGTTTCATAGCAGTCTACTGGTAAATACTAAAGTGCTTTTTGCCTATATATATATATATATATATATATATATATATATATATATATATATATATTGTTTATTTTCCTTTTTTTATTCTTCTTCATATTGCTATTTCTTGTTAAACTTAGTTAGGTAAAAGAGAGACTGCTCTGAAAAAGCCCACGTGTGGGCGAAATGCGTCGCGTGACATTATTGACGAGACTTGCAACTAGGAAGTACCAGCTCCTCCAGCAGAACGCTGCCCATACAAACTTCAGCTGCTGCCTGCTCTATGAAGTGACGGATGGAGACTGTGATATGATCGGCTGGGTGACTCTGCCTGCTTTTTACCTATGCTGTTTTTAACTGTTTTTTACATGGGATATTGTTTTTTAACTTCTTCTATGTAAGCTGCTATATGTGGGGGGGAATTAAAATTGTTTACATTTGACACTACAACGTTTGTTTCTCACTCCTGTTGTGTCCTGCTCCACGAGTATTCCATCGAATTATCTATCCAGTGGATGTGGGGATTTTGGGACTCAGAGTCTGCACGCCTTATACACCCAGAGCCGGTCCTATAGGCTCTGTAGAGTGTGAGTACAATTCTTTAGGGGGAGATATTTATTTTCCTTATATTCACAATACTGCACAATTTTGTATATATTTTTTTCTTCTCTTTTATATACATCTAAAAAAGACTGGATTTTCACCTATATATCTCTGATAAGTATTTATTTTATTATATCCTGCGCAACACTTTATTACACGATATTCACTATTTTGTGCTAATTGGAGGAAAATGCACTAGTGTTTGCTGCATAATTTGTTTGTCTGCACATTATATATAGCGCTTGTCACTTTATCTGCAAAAGAGAAATCCTATCTAGCAAAAAGTACTTTAGTATTTTATCAGTAGACTGCTAGGAAACGTTAAGTCTATGGAGGTAACTTTATGAATGGCTGATATTTATACATACACACACGATATCAACTCAAATGTCTTGAAAAGAGAAGTCTTATGTTTTCACTGCAGAATTATAGTGTTTCACTGCATTCTTAATAATAATAAAATCATTATGCAGAATGATAAAGGAGCAATAATGCTCAGATACCTTGTTTTCTAGGCAAGTATTGGGATTTTCAGATGTGCAGCATCCTTTCACAATGTTTACAATGGAACCGTGCAGTTTATCAATAAACACTTCTGGCAGCTTTGTGTTTCTTCTTGCTAACTCAAACGTGTACCTGGAGATAAAATCAGTCACATATTATGGTTACTCCAAACAATTTTTTTTATCCTCTGTGCACTAGTTAGGGTTCACTGTTACCTTTGATGCTAGAAAATATTGTATTTTCTGTTTTTTTTTGTTATTTTAGGTAATGGGTAATGGTAATGGGGCGCATGTGCGCTATCTGTACAAATGTTCAAGTCGGAAAGCAGTTAACTGGTTAGCCTAAACCTTTTTTCTCTTACGCTCTCTTTTTCTTTGCTCTTAACCTAGGATACCACAGATACTTGAAAACTGTATAAATATTGACCATCTGAAGAAGCCCTTTGGGCGAAACTCGTCAGGTGTTAAATTCGATATTTCCTCCATCTTAATTGAAAGAGTATTATTGTGTATTATACACCACTGTGACATCCCTGTCATGATACCTGATGGTCTTTTTCATTTATATTTATTTTTATGTAATGTATATTTTATGAAATGTATTAAAGTATTTTTTTATTCATACATTCAAAGTGTTTTCTTTCAATAGGTTTTCCTTCTTTTTCTATCATCCAGCGCTGTTGTTAGATACCACACACTGTTTTTAAATTCCTTTTTGAGCACCTATCGGAACCGTGCTCACTGACACCACAAGCAGATGTTCCACCTCGTCCCCCGCTCTTTCTGTTTTTTTTTTCCTGTTCTTTTCTTATTCCATTCATCCAGTTATATAACACATTCTCTACTCCCTACTATTAATAGGCAGGCGCAACCTGGTATATCTTCTTCAATACTTCCATGCGTAATTAATATGTGTAAAGTGAACTGTGAACTGTTTAACAAGTTCTAGCTCGTGTGAATCACTACAGACCAGTGAGGTAATCTAATTTGGGAAAAAATGATTAAAGGTCCAAGCTGGGCAGATTTTTGTTTTACTTCATATGCTGAAGCATGCAACATAAATCATGCTCCACAATTTGGCAGTTCTCATAAATGTAAAATTAAAAGCAATGGGGAATCATTGGGCATGCATCGGTGTCCATTGCCTTCCATAAAGAAGCATGTGACATGGCTTAGAATGGGTCAGTCAAGAACCCTGGTAGCTAGGCGCAGCTATAGCTTTAAGGGCATGTATGTGTGTGGGGAATGTAATATGATTGACAGCTTTTGGGGCGTGGGGTTTTGATATTTGTTATAAATTGCTTGTAACAAGCCATTTTCCCCAAAAAATATTGCTGACTGTCACTTGGATAACAAAGTAATTTTTTGTCTGAAGTGTTACCTGCACGGCCTGGAGCATGGATGTGGAGGGGATCCTCGCAGCTCTCAGGTGGCCTTGGTGGACGGTGGCAGGCAGCTCCAGGTGCAGTTCTCTCGACCGCAAGCTGCCCCTGCGGTGGCCCTCGATGGGGGAAACGGCGGTGGTGAAGACAGGCGGCGGTCCCGCCTGTCCACGAGGCTTAGTCCTGGCCAGGGCACCTCTTCCCACTCACGGAGCCAAGGTGCTGCGGCCCAGGCCCCGGTGCAGAGCGCTACACACGCGAGACCCGCGCCGACGGTGGGCGGGTCTCGCGCTCCCACCACTCGCAGTCGGAGCGCCCCGGTGGTAACTCTGGTGGCGTCTCCGGTGCCCTCGAAGTCCCGCTCGAGGCCCTCTCCTGCGGAGGAGGGGCCTCGTTTTCGTTTGGACCAATCCTTTTTCGGCACCACATGGTACAGAACGCGGGGAGCGTGCTGCTACCATGCGGCCTCAGGCTCCGGTGGATGGCTCCCGGGCTGCCACGAGGTCCATGGCAGCCTAAGTGACCCCCCTCCCTCCTCAAAATGTAAGTAGGCCGCAGGCCTCTAAACGGAGGACATTGGGCTTACCTCCAGGCAATGGGGGGCGGGTTGTCAGGGCCTGCCATCCCAGCAGTGAGTCCTCTGGGGAGGACATTGGTCCCTCTGCTTCTCCTGCCTCCCTTAGTCGACCCCCTGGGCCTAGAAACATGGTCACCGCGGTTGGGCCTCCTCCACAGGTGGGAGGGTGATCTGGTCGAACACTCCCCTCTTATTTTCAGGCTGCCACAGCTACAACACAGCCCAGCTCCGTCCCTCCCTTGCAGTTGCAGGGTGTGACTGATTCGGGGGCCTCCATCGCTACGCCGACTTCTGTGGGCCCTGCTGCAGCCGCTGCTGGTGAGTGCATGGTCACCTTTCCCTTGGGGGGTCGTGCCTGGGGGCATAGGGGCGCAGGGCCCACAGAATCAGGAATGGGTGGGTTTTATGCAAGGGTTGCGCAAGCTTTTTGAGCAAGCTCAGGGACCTCCCTTGAATATGCAGGCAGCGAATATTGACTTCCAGGTTGGCGCAGCCTGGGGTTCCCCGCCGAGTGCTTCTGGGAGGGCCCCCTGGTAGCTGGTGGCTTGGTTTTAGTGAACCATCCTTTGGTTCCACCGGTGATTCAGCCCCCAGCATCGCCAGCAGTGACCGAACCTGACCCGATTGGAGGGACTTCGATGAATGCTGCTGATGCCTCATTGCCCTTAGTGGACTCGGCAACTACCGTGGCGCCAATGGCTCATGGTGCAATGTACATGTGTTGGTCGGGGCCCTTGGGGTTGCATGTCAAGCAGGAGGTGCGGGAAAAAAAAGTCCGGAGAAGGAGTTAAAGGATTCCGAGAAGGAAAAAGAAAAATATCACTACCGTAAGATCCCCAAAACCTTTGGGAATTGGATCAGGGCTTTCTCCATCCTGGCCAGCAAAATAGGGGAAAAGCCGCCTAACAGGTTCTCGGCTCTTTTTTGCTATCAAGACATGATTTGGCCTGCTTGCCGGGTCTATGGGGGTTTAGGGTGGTGGCGGTATGACGAGCAATTCCGCCAGCGCTTGGCGGTTCGGCCAACTTTAGACTGGGGTCTGATGGACATTGGGCTATGGCTCGCCATTATGACCAGGCCAGCGTCACACCAGGGGGGGTTGTCGTCCTTTCTTGTGGGGGGCGGCGGGATGGGGTCACCCTCCCCGCCGGCCTCAACTAGGCGCAGTGGTGGCTGTTGGAAGTACAACGATGGCCACTGCAAGTGGGGGGCAAGTTGCCGGTTCAAGCACGAGTGCTCCGGCTGTGGGGGATCCCATCCAGCCACAGGGGGACAGATCGGACTTGGGTGAGAAAGGGGAGGACTCCGGTGGACGTCGTCGCGATGGCCCCTTGGCTAAGTTGGTATCATAACCGAAAGGCCACAGATATTCACCTCCGGGGGTTTGAGGAGGGTTTTTGGATTCCCTTTCAGGAAAGCGAGGTTCAGATCTCCCTTCGGAACCTTTGTTCAGTTAAGCAACATCCGGGGGTGGTTAGGGAAAAACTTGGGAAAGAGGTTGCTCTGGGGCGTATGGCCGGTCCTTTTGACCACCCTCCCCTTTCAAATTTGTGGGTTTCTGCATTGGATGTGGTGCCCAAAAAAGAGAAAGGAAAATTCAGGTTGATACACCATTTGTCGTACCCTTATGGGGGTTCAGTGAATGATGATATCGACGCTGAACTCTGTAGGGTCTCTTATGCCTCCTTTGACTCGGCGGTGCGGATGGTGAGGGACGCAGGTCCTGGGCCATTGTTGGCCAAGACCGATATCGAGTCAGCCTTCCGCCTGCTGCCTGTTCACCCGGCGTGCCATCACCTGTTAGGTTGTCACTTCGAGGGGCAATTCTATGTTGACTTGAGCCTTCCGATGGGCTGCTCTATTTCATGTTTTTATTTTGAGTGATTTAGCACTTTCTTGGAATGGGTGGTTCGGGTGGAGGCTGGATGTGAGTCAGTCCTGCACTATCTTGATGATTTTCTCTTGGTTGGTCCTAGTGATTCTCATGTTTGCGCCCATCTGCTCGGGGTGATCGAGACGGTGGCTCAGGGTTTTGGGGTACCATTGGCGCCTGATAAAACGGAGGGTCCCACGACCTGCCTTTGTTTCTTGGGCATTGAATTGGATTCGGTGGCCGGGGAATGCAGACTCCCCTTAGAGAAACTAGTGGGGTTACGGGCCGATATCTCGGCAGCGATGGGTCTCTGAAAAATCCGGTTGCAGCAGCTTCAGTCTGCACCTGCAGACTAGCTAATCTTTCCCCAGACTTGCGAATACATACCCTCTAACTTTCCAGTATGACCCCAGAGTTGCCATTCTGCTCCAAGACTTGCCAATCTATCCACAGGGTTGCCATTATACACCCAGGCTTGGCAATCCGTCCTCAGAACAGCTATTCTGCGCAAAGGCTTGCCAATCTGTCCCTCAAACTTACCAATGCATCCCCAGACTTGCCATTCTGCCCCCAGACTTGCCAATCTACCCCTCAGACATTTTATTATGCCCCCAGACTTGCCATTGTGCCCCAGACTTGCAAGGAGTTTGTTCCAATCTAAATTTATAAACACACAAGTATATCTCTAACATGTTCTTGTCTAATTTCATTTTAATAAGTGACAATATTTTACTTACTTCTCGACTTCATTGTTCTTGCCTTTCTTGCACAGTTGCTTGCTTTTTGGCCACTGAAGAGCTGATAGTGAGATCGGTTCAGAGGATGGCATGGAATGTAGGCAGTGAAGGGTATCTATGGGTGACTTCTTGCAGCACTCAGTAACTCTGCTATCTTTCGTTGATAGGGTTTTGCACACTTGTTTAATGTGCACAGTCATCTGCAAAACAGTACATTCTTAGCAATAGCAACCGCTGCATTATCCGCTTCCTCCATAACTGTTCACCATAGGGAAAATGAGGAGTGCACAGAATCTTCCCAACAATTAGGAATTATAGCATTTCCTGTTAACGCCAAGTGGTTGAAATATATCTCAGGATGGTCACTGATATTGTCTCTGGAGAACAGAAGATAGTTCAGCTATGTCAATGATTAAAAGTATGCCAAAGTGCTGGTGCACTACGTAACGAGTGTGGCAGACTGCATTCATACAGGGGGAATCCAGCAATGCTCCCCTTCCTCACATGTGATCACAATCATGTAACATCCAATAAACAGTAACTACACTAAGTCAAAATCAATTGAGTCAAAGTCAAAAGTGGCTATTCACTAAAATTGAACTGGCAAGTGAACTGCACAAATCAGGGATTAGTAGCCAAGTTGAAAAAAATAATCATGTGGCATAATATTTGTAACTCAACGATTAATGTCTGATTTTGAAATTCATTTGTCAGTTTTAAGTAATAGACCCCCAAACAATAGTTCTCTGTCTCTTCCTTTTTCATAGTGATTGGGATGTAGTGAAAGGCAGAAAAGTGTGGCTTAGACAGCAAAACAGACTTAACAGAACTGAAAAAATAGGCATTTATAGCTAAATTGGAACATCTATAATATCCTGTCTTTCCAAATCCGCTGTTTTGCAGTTCACTTTCAGTGAATAACTCTCCTAATTTATATGTCAAATAAATATTTGTACAAATTGAAGTTATATATAATATATATGGATGAAAGGTAACAGCTTTCTGCATACATGCACTATTGAAACAGCCATATTAGCACTTAAGAAGTACAAACAACCTTTGTCTTAAAACCATTTAACTAGTAATCATCATCAATGCAGGGCAAAATAAAAATTTTTGTGATTTTAATAATAATAATAATAATAATAATAATAATACACCTTTCAAAAGGTATTTCTATGAAAGTGACATTTTATATGCAAAATAAAGCAATATGCCAATTGGTTTTAGCACTAAGAATTAAAAAAAAAATATCTAAACTTTGCATCTAGAATTTTAAGACGCTGTGCACAACATGAAACCAATGTCACTGTTAGAATGTGTCATAACATGCCACTATTGTAGATACGCATACCTCATTCTCTATGCAATCGTCAGTCAGTGAGCTGCAGCACTTAGCTAGCACCTGAGTGCCTTGTTCCACAATGGGCATCACATCCTTATATTCAGCAGAGGGTACCTTTTGGCTGAACATTATTGAGGCACTATACAATAAGAAATAATTATCCATTCAGAACATTGGTGTACAGATTATTATTATTTAGCCTTACAAGGGACAATTGACCCAACAAATGCGCAACGACATTTAATAATCAACATAAAAAAAGCACTCCTACTCAAGCACAAGAAAATATACCAAATATGACAGGGGTGTCCAAGTTTGTTCTGCAAAGGGCCACTTCGCTAGAAATGTATGCGTGCGTGGGCCGCATTCATTTTTCATTGATTTTTCATTAATTCAGAGAATAATATATATAATATACACTTGCCCCCCCCTTCCCACACACACAGTCACACTTACCCCACACACACATACACATTTATACACACATACTCACATACATACACTTACCCCACACACATACACATTTATACACACACACTCACATACATACATACATACATACACTTACCCCACATCCACTTAACATGCACTCACATAGATACACATTTATACACACACTCGCATACATACACTTACCCCACACACACGCATACACATTTATACACACACACACACATACATACATAGTTACCCCACACACACACTCACATACATACACTTACCCCACACACACATTTACACACACTCTCATACATACACTTACCCCACACACACATTTATACACACACACTCACATACATACACTTACCCCACACATACACACACTTAACAAACAGTTTTCTTTTTTTTTTTTTACATGTGGCTGTGGAGGTTGTGGGCTCCCCGTTTTCTTCATGCTGCCGGTGCGCTTCTTCCCTCCCTCTGACCTTTGCGCATGACCTCACGCGCAGGGTAGAGGAGGGGATATGCTCACGAGAGCAGCACCGCTGCTGCACACCGCACGGGAAGCTGTATTTGGGAACGAAGTTCCCTATCCAGAGCGTGTAGGGAACCTCGTTCCCCGACACAGCTTCTCATGCGGTGTGCAGTTCGAGGTGCGGCTACCAGAGCAGAGCTCAGATGGGCCGCACCTCGATGCCCAGGCCGCAAGTTGGACGCCTCTGAAATATGACAAAGTAAATATCTAAGTTTCAAAAATGTTTTTCATTTGAATACCTGAATTTCAGCCTTTCTTCACCATAACTGGCATACCGTGAACACAGTCTATTAGACATCACTGTAAGTAGATGTACAGGGTGTCTCTGTAGTCTCTGAAAGACAAAGTAATAACACAGTTGTGGGACACAGAGAGTAAATAAATACAGAGTTGGCAAGTTGTGTAGGTTGATTTGAACATTCAAATCCAACCTGCCTCCCAAATCAAAATCCCTTTACTTTTTAGACAGGATTTTGTCGAGGGTGAGGGAGGACTAGTTTGTTTTTAGTAAATTGCTCATAGAGGCCGAGTTGGGATTTTAAAATTAATTAAGTGTTTTAAGATTGTAAAAAAGAATTTAAATATAAATGACATTTGGTATGTTTTAACTAAAGCCCTGTATTTTAAGGATATGTTTGAATAGATGGACTGTTGTATTGTGTGGAAAGTTTTGTAAGAAAATATTAATATTATATTTAATATTGATATGGTATATATAATGTAATAATAATGTACAGATATAAAACACCCACACACAAAACACAAACTTTTTTTTCATTTTTAAAGCCTATCCAGAAGTGATTGAGTGAAATTAAATAATACAAACCTGTTTCAGAAAACATGCAGATGGTTTGTTAGATGTACAACACGTTGATACCATACCGAGATAGTTAGTAGTGGAATTTAAGACCACGAGAAAAGGGGCTTGAGCATAATTGCTAGCGTAGTCATACATAAACCTAAATGGAAAAAAGCCGCAGTTTATTAAATACATCAAATGCTTCATAAAGACATGGAGGTGAAACATGTTGGAGAAACATGAGGACTCCTGCTTTATTCATCTAAAATGCTCCTGGCTGTGTAAATATCAGTATTTACATTTTATTTTACCCTGTGGAAGCATTATATGATTGCTCTTTTCCTCTTGAAATGTCAAAAAAGAGAATAAATGTGTATTTGACACAAAGGAAACATAGGAGTGGATTTTTAATTATACAGGCATCACACTTGAAAATGTATAAAATGAATGTAAAACATTGAAAAAAAGAGTGATTATAGCTCTCCATATTAACAATATATATTGTGCACTGTGACCTCTGCACACACAAGATGAGCACATAATTAATCAGAGCGCAGCGCAAAATATGATTTACACTACTTGTGAATATAGTTGGAATAATTATACTTAATTTGTGTGTTGTTTGTTGTATCAGAAGATCAGGACCATACACAATAAAAAGAGTAAAAAAATGCATGGGTGTGCATGTGATATTGTGTGTGTGTGATACTATGTGTTTGTGTGTATGTGACACTGTGTGTGGTGTGTATGAAGCTATATTTGTGTGTGTGTATGAAACAGTGTATGTCACACTGTTCTTTTGTATATATATAGTTCTTTTTGGCACATAGTCAAAAATACAGTGTGACATACAAACATACATATATATATATATATATATATATATATATATATATATACATATATATATATATATATATATATATATATATATATATATATATATAAATACACTCACACTTTGCATAAATCTCACAGTAATGTGCAGTGTGTGAGAGTGTATTACAGCAAAATAATAATATATATCAGGGATGGCCCACACAGGGCGCCTGAGCAAATAAGTCTGTGCCCTGCCCACACCCCAGTTAGTCACTCATTTGTTAGGTGACCAGATTTCCAGATTTTGACAGATGGAACGATCAGGAAAAAAACAGCAGATCTCTGTTTTTACACGTAATGGATTTATTCACACACAGCCTTCCTTAACTGGATGCCCACAGAGGGCTGTGTGTGAATTAATCCCTCTCTGCGTAAAATGGAGATATGACGTTTTTTTCCTTGATCGCTCTGAAAAACTTTGGAGCAGCCAAACATGTCATGACATCATGGGTCCAATAGTTTTTTTCAAGGCCCCTTAAAAGGGCAATATTAACTTAAAGGGCCTGTCTCTCTCATCAGCTTGGAGGCAGGGCTAAGTTTGGAGGGTTGTTTAAATCTCCTTATGCAGACCTTTGCCTCTGATAGAGACCTCTTGATAATGGTAGAATTCTGTGAAGTTAGTCTGATCTTCTATTTTTTGGACTTCTGCTTGTTTCCTGACTAGCGGTGGATGACCACAATCTGTTTTTGCTTAACATGTCAGCCGCCTGCCTTGACACCATTTGGACTACATCTGATCCTGCTTCTGCCACCACCTGACATCAGCAGTTCCAGTGTACAATTCGATGGACCCCTCCCACCTTGGTGCTTGGGGGGTTTGGTTAGTGCTGTTAAGTCCCTGGTAGACTGTACCTGTGGCTCAACCATAAGGTACACAACCATTGGGGTGAAAACCTCTGACTAATCCCTTTGAAGATCTGTCTTTACCAGCTTCTCTTCTATTATGTGCAAAAGATAAAAGTAGTTCAAAAGAATACAAAGTGCAAAAATAGGTGCAAATGATACTTGCGGTACCACACTAAGCGCAGCCCTCTGAAGCACTCTCCAGAATGCTCATAAAGTATACAGGTAAAAAACAGAATAGCGCAGGATAGTGGATTCCTTTAAAAAAAAAAAAACACAAAATAGTGCAATATGTAATAAACACAGGAGGGATCTGGTGATTGAGGTACTATATGCAGTCATAAGTGTAGGCAAACAATATTCATATCGGCTGTGTTGTCTTAAAAGTGATATTTAATAACATTAGTCTGAAAAAAAGAACAGAAAACACACATGTGCAGGACCAAAAACAATGTTGGATTAACCCCTGCTGTGCAAAATCAGACTCACGAGATATATAAGTTAAAAGCGCATAAAAATTCCAATGAAGTACAGGAACACAATACGACCGTATTTTCTTGGAGTTGTAGAAATGATCAGGAGGCAGCAGATGTGTCCATCAATCAGAGAGGGGACTGCAGCCAAAATGTGTAGTCTCTACGCGTTTCACGGGAACCTCTGTCACTGCTTCATCAGGAGAGAATTTAGAAGATGACTGGACTTGTCTGGAATCGTGGTTTATATGTGGTTTGAAAGTCTCCTTCTTCCGTTTAGAGCTGTCTTTAATCACGCTTTCTCCTTCAACGTTCCACTGAGAACCAGCTGATTGCTACAAAGTAACAGATGTCTTCTCTGCAACGTTCTACTGACTAACAGCTGATGACGCTTCCCTGTTGCATGAACGTGCATGATTAAAGACAGCTGTAAATGGAAGAAGGAGACTTTCAAACCACATATAAACCACGATTCCAGACAAGTCCAGTCATCTTCTAAATTCTCTCCTGATGAAGCGGCGACAGAGGTTCCCGTGAAACGCGTGGAGACTACACATTTTGGCTGCAGTCCCCTCTCTGATTGATGGACACATCTGCTGCCTCCTGATCATTTCTACAACTCCAAGAAAATACGGTCGTATTGTGTACCTGTACTTCATTGGAATTTGTATGCGCTTTTAACTTATATATCTTGTGAGTCTTATTCTGCACAGCAGGGGTTAATCCAACATTGTTTTTGGTCCTGCACATGTGTGTTTTCTGTTCTTTTTTTCAGACTAATGTTATTAAATATCACTTTGAAGACAACACAGCCGATATGAATATTATTTGCCTACACTTGTGAGTGCATATAGTACCTCAATCACCAGATCCCTCCTGTGTTTATTACATATTGCACTATTTTGTGTTTTTTTTTTTTTTTAAAGGAATCCACTATCCTGCGCCATTCTGTTTTTTACCTGTCTCTTCTATTATGCATTGTGGTTCTCAGACTAGCATGGGACCACGTCCAGTACATTCTTGGCACCTCTGTAAAGCTGGATTTGGCCCACTGAAATATATATAATTTTATAGTGGTTGTCAGTTATCACTCGAC
This sequence comes from Pelodytes ibericus, assembly GCA_036172795.1. NCBI lineage: Eukaryota > Metazoa > Chordata > Amphibia > Anura > Pelodytidae > Pelodytes > Pelodytes ibericus. The sequence goes on from CM069863.1 coordinate 88,454,974, forward strand.
CAGCAGGACTTGTCACAATGATACATCTATCATGAGGCCTATAGAAAATTCACTAAATGATAACTTGTCTGAATTCATATGTTGTGTTTAGTCATAGTAACAAAGTAGCATTTGTTTGGAGAGTCAGGCATTTACACTACTGCATACAATGCTGACAGTTTGACAGAGAGTAGTCTAAAAAGGCCACAAGAATTATAGCACAAAATAATTAGGTTATTAACAGTCAACACAACAAACAAGATGTTATATATTGAAACATTCAGGTAAAATAATTGACAAACTTAATATATTTACCTGCTCAAAAGTGATAGGACTAGAAAGCTCAGCAAATTGAAACTAATTTTCTGATAAGGAACCTTTGCAAAACATCTTGCAGTATTCTTCTACAGCATGAATCTGGTTTGACAGAATGATTGGTCATATCTGCTTTTAAAGGTTTATGATGCTGACTAAGCTGAGTCATTTACATATTTAAGTAACAAGTGACAAAATTATAGCTTATAGGTTCACTCTAAGCAAAAAATAAATAGAAATATACTGTTTTAGTGCCTTCAGAAACCATTGTTTACGTGGTGCCCTGCAGAATGTATAAGTCATACATATTCAGTAGGTTATCAATTAATTAATCAATCAATCAAGGTAGTTCCGAATGGGTCCACTTATTAGTTCATTGACATTCCCCTAGACACACTTCCAATCTAAATTTATAAAACGTTATATGTGTCTAGCAAAAAAACTGGCTAACCTGGCAATACAGCACGAAGATGTGTGCTTTGAAGAGGCACCTGTGCAGTGGATGTACATAAAATATATGTATATGCAAGTATAATTGTCTTATTGGATACTTTTTTCCTCCCACGATGAGAGCTCAGTGTGAGAGTCAGTAAATGCTACAAACCCAATATGTATTAATATGTTAAACATATTCAGAAATTACATATTCAAATTGGAATGAATATATACATTTTTATAATTATTTACCTTTAATATGCAGAAAAAGGTCATTTTGAATTTGGAGTGGCCCTTTAAATCATGAAATGATAGACTTATATAGTGTTACATATTGAAATTTACAATGTTGCTTAAAGTGAATTTTCCAACTTGCCTGGATGAAAAGGTTTGTGGCTCACTCAGAAAAGATTGACAAAGTTCTTCATTAGACTGTTCCACATATGTTGGAAATTCTTTAGGAGGCTGCTTCAGATCTGCAAGACACAGTTTACGCTCTAGACCCTTTTGAACACAGCAGCTTGCAACACCAGGGTGCTTAGGGAAAGGAGACTTGGGATCACAAGATTTGACCGACAAGTCCGATGCCTGAAAAAAAATACAGTTGATTTATTAAAAAATACAGTTGATTTATTACTCATTGTTGCTCTCATTTTCCCACATTTGCAGGAAAATGAATAGGCTTCCTAAAGTCATAACTTCACAAAAACCTACTACAAATCAGATTTGAACACAAATGTATTAATTACTGGTTTCACAAAAAATGCAAAGAATAAAACAAAGTCTATCTTGGCCTAAAATAGCAAACACTCTTATAGCTTATTTTTCCTAATTTGAAATCTTTGTGATTTTGTAGTACATGAAATAATACATATCTGTTAGAATCATGGAAGTCATGTTTATGTCTAATAATTATTGGACCAAAGCGTAAAAACAAATATTAAATTATAACTTTTATTTGAATCAATTTAATATATTAAAGGTATACATTATATTTCTTGAAAATGTTTACAAAGTGACATACTGACAACCAAATTAGTGGTCTGAACTATAAAAAAAATCACTGATCAGTGAACCTATTTTCAGTTCTCTTCATTGTTCTATTCTCGAGTTATGAGTTAATAAAATTTTGAGATGATTAGACACCACATAAAGTGCAAAAAGTTGATGGGTCATTGTTCTACATCACCAGTAATGTAATAATCTCCTTTTTTTCCATGCCACACGTAGAACCTTTGTAACCTATAACAAAGTCCTCAGGATAGAAATCTAATTTGCTGTTGTGCTACTGCATTGGTAGAATTATTTAGGAACCTATGGAAATTTCACAAACTATTTTTATAGATATCAACATGACTGCCCTGGATGCTTACAGTATGGACACTGAGGATGGATGAAAATTAAATTATAATATCACTGGTGATAAAGAACAATGGCCCATCAACTTCACACATGAGAGTATTTTGCCAACTGCCAACATGGCCAGAATAAACACCATAGGACAGCTGAATACCCCCAGAGCACTTAGATATTGGATAAGTCCCATCCGGACATCTTGTACCAGCATAAAAGTAGAAAACTTAACTATATCGCATAGGTCCTAAAGGATGCCAAATTAATTTTCGCCTGACGAGGAGGAAAAACAAACATCAAGGATCTCAGTGTTTAATCTAATAAACACCACAGGTTTCTTGGTACATATCATCCGCTTGACAAATAAACTGAATAATCTCTACCACACCAATGCTATAATTATTGTTGTCGATGATAGGAATTGGAGCCCTTCTGCCTTATATATATTATTTATATTCATTCTCCTGTCAATGATACTAAACATTGTATTTGTTTCTTTTTGCATTTTTCATATTTTCCACTAGAGAACATTTTACTTTAGGAAAAGTATTGTTTATATTAATTTTTTTTTAATTTTTTTTTTGCACAACACTTTATTATTATTTTAAAACTCTTAACCACCCTAATCGTATATCAAAAAAGGACAAACATACAAAAAAGAAATCAAACGACTCACAACAACTTATAACAAATCCATCATCTCCAACCACAATCACCATGACAACTCCACAAGCCGAACCCATTTAAACTCAAGCGACAGCAACAGTGCTAGCAGTGAACAAAACACTAATTTGTAATGATCAGGGTTTTGGATCCACAGTGCAGGACCTGGAACAGGTGGATACTGAGTCTTCTTGTACATCCAGTCACCAGGCCTTTGAGAGGTAATAGGAGGTCTTCCTTACAAACCAGAGATACCTTTGGTTGGGCAGCAGGCACTACTGAAAAGGAAAATTGCTGCATCTCTACCACTATCTGGACACTGGATAGGGAAGAAATAGTAGGGGACTGTAGGTTCATGAAAACATGAACTTTGGAGAACCAGGAAGATAGTAGGCCAGACCCAAAACACAGAGCCACTGGTACTGAGATACTGGATACCGGACACACAGCCACTGGTACTGAGATACTGGATACCGGACACACAGCCACTGGTACTGAGATACTGGATACCAGACACACATCCACTGGTACAAAGATATTGGATACAGGACACACAGCCACTGGTACTGAGATACTGGATACCGGACACACAGCCACTGGTACTGAGATATTGTATACGGGACACACAGCCACTGGTACCGAAAAAAATTGATACTGGACACACAGCCATTGGTACTGATATACTGGATACTGGAGTCAGAATGAAAGCCAAAGTCAGGATAACTGAGGTCAGGAATCTCAAATGCAAACTGATGTCTAGAACACTGGGACAGAGGATCACAAGGAGGTCATACAAGCCGGGTCAAGAACACTAGATAGAGATAACAGAAAATTATTGGGAGCTCACAACAGGAACTGGAAACCCAATCACACGCAATGGTAAGGAGTAACTGAGAGATTTAAATATGAATCTGGTGCCAATTGCCAGCCAGGGAGGTGTGACTAATAAAGGAGCAGAACTCCTATAAGTTATTTCATGTTTGCTGCTTGCTTATGTGCATGGCGTGCCACACGGCCATTTTGGAGTCCTCAGGGCGTAGCAATTAGCCAGGTAAGTATGCGGTGGTTAATGGGTAAGTAAGGGGAACTTGTTACCTCATGCCATTATTAAATGCATGCTTTGCAGAGTTAAAATCGGCTATTGACACAGTCTCCACCATAGCTACTGAACATTCAACTAAACTTTCTGATCTAGCGCAAAGACATAAAGCCTCTGAGAAAAACATCCAACATCTGCAGTGAGAATTACAAAACCAACGTTATACTATTCAAAACTTACAAGATAAACTCGATGATCTAGAGAATAGAGAAAGACGCAATAATTGAAGATTTTTGGGAATTCCAGAAACAATCCCAACAAGAGAATTGATAAATATGCTACAACAATGGCTCCCTGAGGCCTTAAAATTATTGGGACCCCATGATACACCCTTCATTGAGAGATCCCATCGTGTTGGCCCTGACACAATAAACAAGACTGGAGTCCAAGACCGGTAATAGTCAGATTTCTTAATTTCACAGATAAATAAGCAATACTCAATGGCTATCATAAAACGAAAGATCTTATTTTCCAAAACAAGAAAATACTAGTATTTCAAGATTATTCGGCAATAGTCTCAGCCAAAACACAGAGAATTTTCTCAAATCTGCAAACAACTTGAATTTGAAACAAAATCTATTTTGCGTTGTTGTATCCAGCACAACTTTGAATAACCCATGATGGACTCTCAGAGCTCTTTACTACACTGCAACAGGCCGCAGATTTTTATCACAACATCATAGACAGGGTGCGGAGGTTTTCGATCCGGAACTCAACACTGAACATGAGATATCATTCATTTGTATTTGTATATGTTAGTTTTATCATTGTTAAGGATAGATTGATAAGGATACAGTTTCAGTCAGGTAACCCATCAAAAGTGGTCATACACCAAGTGGACTATTTACCTAAGGTTTGGGACAGGGAAATACACACAAAAAATAGGTCTGGGATTGGCTAACAATCCAAACCTCTCCCATCAGAAAAGCTCATGCCCCCCACACATCCTTAAATCGAGATTCGTGTCATGAAATGTTAACAGGTTAAATTCTGCGATAAAAAGGCATCAAGTAACTACACTTCCAAAACGAATGAAACCTAATATCATACTATTACAAGAAACACATTGTTCTAAATCTTGTTATACATCACAACATGATTATTGGACAGCAGAACGTGTATTCGCCTGATCCAAAAAAAGGCACAGGGGGTAGTCATTGTATTCAGCAAACACATCACGTACGAGATTCATGGTAAAATAGTCAATCCAAAAGGTAGATTTTTAATCTTAGAGCTGTCCATTGAAGGCGTACGGATCCTGCTGGTAAATATATACGCACCAAACTCAGCAAGTCAATCCTTCTTCCTCTTAATTTTGTCAGAATTGCCAATCATCATGGGCGGAGATTTCAATTCTGTAAGTGACCCAGCCTTAGACTCCTTGATCAGGACACAGATACACTACTTTATGCCCCTCAGAGGGTATACATTTCCTGACGGCCCTACAGAAATTAATAGACATTTGGCGCCTGTAAATAACTCTGCTAGAGAATACACACATCATTCTCAAGTGCATGATAGTCAAGCAAGAATAGATTACATGTTAGTCTCGCCACATCTCCTTATGGCAAATACCGAAACTCATATACTAACCAAAGTCATGTCAGATCATTCACCTACATCACTGGCCTTGGAAATGAATAGTAGAAACAAACAATTGAATTCCTTGTGATTTAGTAATTATCTAATTGCAAAGGCTGATTTTGGGACATTTCTCTCTTCGACATGGGCCAATTTTGTCGATGATAACTTGGCCCATATGGAACACCCCATGTTGTTGTGGAACACAGCTAAAGTAGTCCTGAGAGGTTGTCTCATAGCAAACGTGGCTAATTGCAATAGAACTTGGAAAAAAAATATCATGATCTATTGCACTCCGTTTCCCAAGCACAAACGCATCTGTTACACAACCCTGACAAAAACAACAAATCAGAATATCAGACAGTTAAGCAATTACTGGAAACCATTTTGACTGAAAAAGCAACCAGACATATCGAACACTCCAGACATTTCACTCCAGAAATCTTTTTGAGGGGGATGAGAGGTGAGGAGTCAATCGGGAAGACTTCTGGCTAATGTTGCTAAAATTAAGCGCCCCATAACATACATACAACAACAACAACGGCCTAAATTTATTGAACACTGAAGATATTATCCAAGTCTTCCAAACCCATTTCAAGAACAGCCAGATGATAGAGAAACAGCTATATCAATATTACATGAAGCTGCCCATGGACCAGTGCCTCGCCTCCAATACCCTCCGACCCTATGGACCCTGCCTTCTCCCGGTCCGGACTCCACCCGCGGCCAGGTGCCCACCGTTTCTCCTCGGAAGTGCTCGCTCTCCTTTTTCTTTTCTTTTTTTTTTTTTTTCTCCCTTCCCCACTTTTCCCTATATAACTTTCCCTTGAATCTCCTGCTTCTACGTATCATCCTAGTACGCCCCTCACTATGTCTGCCCTTCAAGGCCCTATGGTAGAGTATCCCTTTTTCCTTTCTTAGTCCCTTCCTTCCTCTCCTTATTCTGTAGGAACCCCGATCAGAATTGGGAATGTGCTGTGTGATTGGGAGGGCGGGGGGAAGATACATAAATACATAATGTTAATATTGATGTAACAGTTTGGAGATTCCTGCCTTGTTTTGTCTTGTTTCTGATTGTTCATCTCTATGAATGTGTACAAAAATGTATGTAAATAAAAAGTATAAAAAAAAAAGAAAGGAAAAAAATATTACATGAAGCTAAGCTTAAAAAGTAAGAAATACCCAGAGAAACATACTTAACTCCCCGATCCTAGAAGAAGAAATCAAATGAACAATATCCTCTTTAACAAATCACAAATCACCAGGGCCAGATGGCTATCCTGCAGAATTTTTTAAATATTAAAGGAAGACATCTCACCAACTGTGACCAACTTATATGATAAAATATTTATAGACCGTATTTTGGTTTAATCTTTTCTGTGTTCAAAGACAACCCTAATACTTAAGCCTGGAAAAGATGGAGAACAAATGGGATCATATAGGCCACACACATTACTATAGTAAGGGTTCTTAAGTTTAGATTCTTTGTATCACATTTTCTCACATTTTTCAGGAACGTATATGCCTCACCATCAACAGTACTACATATAAATGGATTGACTTCAGACCCAGTTCCTATAGCAAAAGGCGTTCGACAAGGATGCCCACTATCAGCCCTACTTTTTAATATTGCATTAGATCCCTTACTCTGGATCATTTATAACAACCAGAATCAGAGTAGGGACATCTGTACTAAAGGCCACTGCCTTCACAGATGATGTGTTACTTTTCCTAGCCAAACCACAAAACGACTGAATTTGATAGAGAGATTTGGCAAAGCTAGTGGATTCATTATAAATTACTCAAAATCAGAAGCAATGTATTTTCAAAAACAGTGGTACCAGCCAATATGCTGATAAACTTCCTTCATTGGGCACCTCTTCCATTAACATATTTGGGGATTCATTTACCAAAATTCACACACAATACGTACTCACTAAATTATACACCAATTTTTACTAAAATTTCATAGGAATTAAAAACATGGAAACATTTATTATTGTTATATATTGGTCGAGTAGCACTAATTAAGATGGTAACCTTTCCGAGATTACTATATCCTTTACAACATCTACCCTTACTCCTTAGATTCAAAGACGTCTAACAAATAAACTCCACATTCAGTAATTTCGTGTGGACAAATAAACATCCCAAAATTAGATGGCTAAAACTACAGCAACCATGGAATAGAGGAGTACTTAATGCACCTAACCTTAACATTATTGGGCTGTGCTCCTGAACTTCACAATGGACTGGATCTTAGAAAATAAAAAATTGACTGACCCTATTCTAGATCAAAACAACTACCCATCCATAAATCTCAAAGCAATCTTACATAGTCCAGTAGGACACCTGCTAAAGGAGGTCAAAAGCAACATAGTTGTTATTTATACCTAGCCTAGACCAGACAGGAGACATGTAAAGGAGGGGAGGGATGGGAAGTGGGATATTTATTGTAACTATGGGGAATGTTGACTATTTATGTATTTTTATAAATTTATGAATAAAAATATATTGGAAACAAAACAACAACATAGTATTCAGGGGCAGCTTCTCAGCATGAGTGGCATGACATAGGGTGTGGAGCTGGAGCCAAGGGGAGGTTGGGATGAGCATGAAAAGGTGTGCTTTGAAGCTGTTTCCGCAAGTTGAACCAATGATCTAGGGGAGCATTACCGCATTACTACACCACTACTGGCTGTTAGAAAAAGAGGCGAAACCCCATGAAGAGAGACTGGAGGAAGCTGGGTTGTCCCTAAAAATAAGGCACAATTGTCTGTCTCACAAAGAGGTCTTCACACGAAAAGTCGTTCAGCTGCCTGTTGGACTAATCAGCTCCGGAGATAAAGGAGACTTAATGGACGCAAAGGGGATGTGAGGGCTTTCAATTAAGGCATCTTCGTGGAAAAAAATACCTATGAGGATTGACCATCAGTCCCAGATAAGTGCTTATGATCATGAGGGAGTGTTACAGGGGGTCCTGGGTTATTACCTGGCTTCTTAAATCTAGCTTAACTTCTTTAATACTGCTAAATTTCTGAGAATAATAGAGCAGATATATCAGCTCATTGTTTATCTGCATCCCGCACATAGGTGTTTGTTAAAAGTGTTGTGTATGATTAGGAATTGTCATTTACCTAAAGCTGCCAGTGTTTACCTGAAGGGAGAAACACAGAAAAAGTGGGCCTGTGGAATGGTGGTTTGTCAAAATAATTGAAGAAAACTACCAAAAAGTGGTGAATAAAACTGACATCCATGAAGCTACTTAAAAAGTGGTGAATATAACTGACATCCATAATGCTACCCAAAAAAGTGGGGAATAAAATCAACATCGATAAAGCTAAGCAAAAAGTGGTGAATAAAACTGACATCTATAAAGTGAACTAAATAGTGGTGAAAAAGAGCAACAGCTATAAAGCTATTTAAATCTGCCAGGGATCATTGTTAAGGAAGAACATAGGAAAATTGAACTGGCCGGGTTGTGTTCTGTCAAGAGTGGTAACTAAAACTGACATCTTATAAAAAAAGACTCCGCTTAAGGCATTTTTCTAAGCGATGGCAGGAAAAATAGCTGAAGCAAGCAAAGAAAAAAGGCTCAAGAGTAAAAAAAAAAAGAGAGGAAATTTACAGCCATCATTTCCCCAGTAATCCCCAAAGTATTTGCCCTGGACTGCTCACAGGATAACGTTGAGGTACTTCAATCAGAGTCGGATAATAATAATTCTCAAATGGATACGTCAGAGGACTCCAAATCTCAATCATTAACAGTGGAATCTATGAGAAAATGTCTGGATGCACAGTTTTATCTAATTTAAAATTAATTAAATCTAATGTTAAAGAATTATCTAATAAAATCAAAACAATGGGCAAGAAAATTGATCAAATTGAAGGGCAAAAAGTTAATGTAACCAGATAACAAAGAGAGACATTAGGTCTAGCAGAAGGGCTAAAAGCTAATATAATCAGTTAGTAAAGATAGATAGTAGTCAATAAGGACTAAGGAAGGGTTTCTAAGATGGCTGAGAAAAGATAAAAGGTAGATGGGAAAGGTATAATTTAAGTAATGATAATGAATAAGTGAATAGACACTGGTAGTTGGGTAAGACAGTTACTTTTTATAAGGTATAGAAATTTAAGATATTGGTACAATAAACACAACAATCATATTTAAGACTTAGGTGCATGGAGAAGGTATGAGATGGGAGGAAGAAAAGGGCACTTTTGAAGGGATATTCACTTAAGCACCTAGTCACTTAGATAAGGTGGTCCCTTATTTAATACGAAGAAGAATTAAAGTCTGCCTTGTGAAATATTATGATCACTAAAATAGCACTTAATTGTTATCTAGTAATAAAGGGAAAGTAAAATGAATGTGTTAGTTGCACAAATTAGGATTTCTTTTTGGCACTACATAAGAAGACGATACCTGTTTTTGAATGCGGTTACAGTAAAAAGAGCACTTATGTGAGAAGTCACATCAAATTTTCAAGTTTGGAATGACCCACATTATAAGTTAAATGGTGGTTATTTTATGCCAGAAGAAAATGAATAAGAAATTGCTAGTTGCACATATTAGGTTCTTTTTTAAAAAATATATGTGAGTTTGAGCACATTTTCACTTACTCAATTTGGAAAGTATCCAGCATGTATTAGTCTGTTATTTAATCTAAGAATACCACAAAAATGTTTTTATTTAAAAAAAAAAATTTTATTCTTATATATATGTGTTTGAACACGTTTACTTACTCAACGTGGAATGTTCTCAGTGTGTATTAGTTAGCTACTTAATTTAAGAAAGCTATTTTTTTATTGTTAGAATGGTCTTGCTGACAGTTAAGAAGCCCATCAGTTTTTGATGGTAAAGAGCAGGGGAGGGCTGGCAGCCTTAGGCCTGGGGGGCAAATCCAGTCAAGTGGCCCATTGCATCATCGAATCGCCTCCCCATCCACGGCCATCTTTTCCTTGTTTTATAACGAATATTGCCAGGATTTTCCCCCACAATATGCCAGGATTTGCCATTTAATATGCTAGAATTTTCCCTTACAAAATGCCAGGATTATGCCGCTCAGTATGCCAGGATTATTCCCCTCAGTATGCCAGGATTATGCCCCTCAATATGCCAGGATTATGCCCCTCAATATGCCAGGATTATGCCCCTCAATATGCCAGGATTTTCTCCTCAATATGCCAAGATTATACCCCCTCAATATGCCAGGATTTTCCCCTAAATATGCCAGGATTATGCCCCTCAATATGCCAGGATTATGCCCCTCAATATGCCAGGATTTAGACACCCAATATGCCAGGATTTTCCCCTCAATATGCCAAGATGATGCCCCCTCAATATGCCAGGATTTCCCCCTCAATATGCCAGGATTATGCCCCTCAATATGCCAGGATTTAGACACCCAATATCCCAAAATTTGGGCACCCCCCCCTACCCACGTTGCACACCTACGACATGACCCATAACCCACGTTGCACACCAGGACATGCCTCATCACCACATTTACATGCCTCCATCACCCCATTACATACACATTTCCAATATTATTTGCCATTAATATTCCCCAGCCAATTTGTCCCATAATATGCCAGTGTTATTCTGCAATTTAATATGACTCAGTAAATTTGCCCAATAATATTCCAAGGTTATCTGCAATTTAATATGCCCCTGCTAATTTGCCCAATATGCCAGTGTTAATTGCCATTTAATATTCCCCAGCCATTTTGCCCTATAATATGCCAGTCTTATTCTGCCATTTAATATTCCCCAGACGATTTGTCCAATAATATGCCAGTGTTATTCTGCCATTTAATATTCCCCTGCCAATTTGCCCAATAATATGCCAGTCTTATTTGCCATGTAATATTCCCCAGCCAATTTGTCCAATAATATGCCAGTGTTATTCTGCCATTTAATATTCCCCAGCCAATTTGCCCAATAATATGCCAGTCTTATTTGCCATTAATATTCCCCAGCCAATTTGTCCCATAATATGCCAGTGTTATTCTGCAATTTAATATGACTCAGTAAATTTGCCCAATAATATTCCAAGGTTATCTGCAATTTAATATGCCCCTGCTAATTTGCCCAATATGCCAGTGTTAATTGCCATTTAATATTCCCCAGCCATTTTGCCCTATAATATGCCAGTCTTATTCTGCCATTTAATATTCCCCAGACGATTTGTCCAATAATATGCCAGTGTTATTCTGCCATTTAATATTCCCCAGCCAATTTGCCCAATAATATGCCAGTCTTATTTGCCATGTAATATTCCCCAGCCAATTTGCCCAATAATATGCCAGTGTTATTTGCCATGTAATATGCCCCAGCCAATTTGCCCAATAATATGCCAGTGTTTTTTTGCCCCCCCCTTACCTTTTTCCCTGGTGGCTAGTGGCAGAACTTCCCTGGTGGCTAGTGGCAGGAGGACTTCCCTGGTGGCAGGCAGCATGGTCCCTCCATGCTGCCTGTTCGGCCTCCCGGCGGTTGTGCCGACAGGTCACGTGATCAGCGCGCGTTTACGTCAGAGCGCCGATCACGTGACTGTCGGCACTTCCGTGTCAGACTGCACAGGGAGCCGAACAGGCAGCACGGAGGTTTCTCTGTGCTGCCTGTTCGGCTCCCCGTGCAGCTTTGCAGGCAGAGCGGAGGTGAGAGGGGATCTTCCGATCCCTTCTCAGTCTCTGCCTGCAAGCGCGTTTTTTTTTTAAACACTGGCCCAGCGGCCGTGTTTTACATAGCTTAGGGCGGCCTGGGGGGCAATTGCCACCCTGCCCCCCCGGCCCAGCCCGCCCCTGGTAAAGAGGAGGGCTTTGAACCTGCTTTAAACATCTGTGGGTAGGGATTAAAAGGTCGCCTCTATGTGAGAATTCACCTTAGCACTTTAATATAATGGGGAGGTGTTATTTAATCATATGAAGTTTGTTATTCTCTGTGTTAAAGTTCACAGGTTATAAAATTGTTTATTATAAATTGAATAATTGTGGGTACGGATTAAAAGGTGACCTTCATGTGAAATCTGCTTAGCACTTAAATAAAAGGGGGATGGTCTAGTTAATTTTGGGAGAAAAAAGCTGAACTCTGTTAGACATAATGGTTTATAAAAATCATTTATATTGAAAGCTCCCTTTCCCTTCTCCTGCACTATGCGTTGATTAATCTAATGTAAAGTATTGACCAATGTTTTTTTCTTTAATGCTTAGTACGCTTTTCTTAAATATTTGCCCCTTATTTCCGGTATAATTGCAACCTTTTCCTGGCTGGGCTTAGCTCTATGCGTCTCCCTGGTAACTCATTCCGGATTAACAGAGCAATTTTGGTGTTGATGTGTTGGGGTTCGCATGAAAATCAACATGGGGTTTTTAGTTCTCCTCACTGAGGGGTGGGGAGTGCCATTTTATAAACCGTTTAAAACATTTTTTGTGTTATGTATGTTGTGCATAGGCTGGGTGACACAGTTAAGGTGCAGCAAAGGAGAGAAGTTTGAATATGGATAGATTGGTAATGGTAAATGCTCAAGGGTTGCATTCACCCCAAAAAAGACACACAATGATACATTTCTTGCGAGACAACAGGGTGGATTTAGGATTTATTCAGGAAACACATTGGAAGAATCAAATCCCATTGTTATAAAGTGTGTATTTTCCAACTGTTATGCATTCCTTTAACCCCTTTGCGACAATGTACATGTCAGCCACGTCCTGCCCGGAACTCCGTTTCTGACAATGGACGTGCCTTGCACGTCCTGCGGTGAATCAAGCAGTTTTCACTATCAATGATCGCGAAAACCGCTTTAACGGTGCTGGTCTATTGATGTCGAGGCAATAGCCAGCACCGAAATTTCCAATCTGGGGCACCCACAATCGCCGCCACGGAGCGATCGTGTGAGCCATATTGATGAAGCAGCATGCTCCGTCAATATGGCTATGCCCTCTGGTGGTCTGAGCTTCGGAAGTGAAAGTAAATTCACTTCCGTCTCTCTAAATATGCTACTTGACTGCCCCTAGTGGTAGCTAAGAAGCACAGCAATGTAAAAAAATAAAAATAAATATTTAATTAGCAAAAAACTAGTTATATAGTTAGATTAGCCTAAAGGATTAAAATTGAATAATTTTTAGCATAAGGGATAGGGTTTAAATTAAAATTAAATTATATTAAGGGATAGCATAATGGTTAGAGTTGGGGTTAAATTTAGTGTTAGGATTAAATTTTGGGTTCGGGTTGGGGTCAAAAGATCAATATAGGAAAAAAACAAAAAACACTGTTTTTGGTTTTTGCCCCATAACTCGCAAAAAAATTACTGAAAAATATGGAAACATGCATATTTCTGAACTCGGGACAACATTTAGAAACTATTAAGACGGGGTCTTTTTTAAGGATTGTATTTGTGTAAATTATATTTTAGGTCAAATTTAGAAAAAGTGTTTTTTTTTTTAATTTTTCATCATATTTTATGATTTTTACTGTAGTAAATGATAAAATATGATGAACATAATGGTATCTAATGAAAGCCCTTCTTATGACGATAAAACAACATATAATTTGTGTGGGTACAGTATGAGAGAAAGAAGAAAATTGCAGCTAAACAGAAACACACCAGAAATGTCAAAACAGCCATTGTCACCAAGAGAAAGTCAAGGTGAAAATGTCTTGTCACTAAGGGGTTAAAGAAAGTAAGAAAAGGGGCACTGCTATTATGATCGCTAAAGATATCATATACAGGGAAATCTATAAAGTTATTGATGAGAATAGTAGATACATCTTTCTGATCTGCAAGATTAATTGGAAAATATTTTCATTTTTGAATCTTTATGCGCCAAATAAGAAACCGTTGAGATTTCTATCCAAAATGTTAAATAAATTTGAAAATCCTATACGTTTGGGAAGGGAAAACCCCAAGCCTTCCACAAAAATCTTCAAAGAAAAACTCTTTTAAATATTTTGTATGACTTGACTCAACACCCAACAAAATAAGACTGGGTGAATAGAATATATATATTTTTTTTAAAGATTTGAGCTTATACATCAACTCACTGTCTCTGGACCTAAAAAGAAAAATTAAAAAAGTCTTTCAAACCTCTCCTTGGTACATGAACCAAATTCTAAAAATAAACAGATCCAATTTGTATACCATAACAACATACCGGAATGCCATCTGTTTGTTTGCACTAGATATCTATATGATTAGACATATTATGTCATTTCGTATAATTTCTTGATGTACACAGATTTTCAAAAATAATATATAAAATTTAAAAAAATAAAAACTTCACAGCACTTGCAACATTTCTAAGCTAACTGACCCAAGGTACCGAAAGGGGTACATATCAGAAAAGGGGTATGTCATATCTGAAGCTGAATTTTGAGCAACACAATATGCCCCAATGTGACCCTGAATAACCACAAAATCATGGCTGAATAAACCTCAAACGCTTTTGAAACCGAAAGCACAACAAAATACACCAAACCAAGGATCAGCGACAAGAATCTAAATCCCTAGCAAACCCGTATAGTAAAGCTATTATGAAATAAAACATAAATTTAACTGGGTAAAGTCTCCACTTATTTGCCAGAAAATGTACGTTACACGCGCACTTCCATAGATAGGAATTGACTTGTCTTTACTAGCTTTAGTCTTCCTTTTGGACAACCAGATAATAAATATAGTGCCACTGACCAATCTTAAAATCAAAAGCAAGTTTACAACTCCACTGTCCAAAGGATTTAGAAAATATTTACAATGAGGACCTAGATGGATCATAAGCTATCCACTAATGATCAGAACTACCCAATGAATTGGTCAAGAATACCAACATAGAAATAAAACCATCAGACGAAGAAGGTAACATTGTTCTAAAGAATAAAGACCAATATATTGGTACATGTATGACACATCTTGGAGATCGGAAGGGTTATTCTCCCTTACCAAAAAAACAACTAACAATTATCTGATTTACATTCCATACTTCAAAAAAGGTTATTCAAGAAAGTCATCTGTAATGAGAAATATAGGTTCAATTGACCTATTCGTATGAATGGGGACTCTATTTTGGTTTATAGAATAGCCAATAGCATTACATGTATTCTATAAGCCGAAAGTCTATAAACCGAATGTCGTTCGGTTTATAGACTTTCGGTTTATAGAATACATGTAATTTGATGATATTCTAAAAACCGAAAGTCTATAAACCGAAGGTTGTTCGGTTTATAGACTTTCGGTTTATAGAATAGCGTAGAATTGCATGTATTCTAAAAAACGAAAGTCTATAAACCGAACGACCTTCGGTGTATAGACTTTCGGCTTATAGAATACGTGTAATACTATTGGCTTTCTATAAACCGAACGAGAGCCCCATTCATAAGAAATTCTTTTTCGGTTTATAGAATAGCAATAGCATTACATGTATTACATCTGAGAGTCAAATATAACCTAATTCTAATTGTTTTTGGTGGTAAATAGTACAGTATTTTTAATTTGTATGTATTTTATGTTTTTGAAGTTATTTCCCTATCCATATTTGTTTGCAGGGCACTTGTTCTACTCTTACCCACATTTTAATTCCTTTTGCAGCCCTCTAGCCCTTTCCATGACTATTTTAGAGGCATTTTGGTGGCCAAAAGTCCATGTCCCCATTGACTTCAATGTGGTTCGGGTTCGGGGTCCAGTCTGGGGTCAAGTTCGAGCACCGACCCAGACTTTTTCAAAAGTTCGCTCGAACTTCTCGAACCTGAACATCCAGGTGTCCGCTCAACTCTAGTAACTACTAATATTATTTAAATGATCTTACATGTGTGTTTTTAGTTTTATGGCTATTTTACAACAAATGTGGTCTTAGTCATCAATTTTTGGGATTGCTGTGGCTCAGCACTCAACGGGAATGTTTGCCATGCAGTAATTACCAGCTGGTAAAAGACTGGCTTACATCTATAGAGGCAACAGCATGGCTGGTATTGTTTATTTTTATTTTTATCCAAATCCAATGAAACAGATAATGAAAAATTGTAAGCAATTATAATACTTTTCCATGCAATCAAAACAAATTTAATTTAATCTTTGTTTAGTTTATCTTACAAAGTTCCATTTCCAATACTTTCAAAATATATTTTTCCAGACCATAACCTTCTCTTCAGTGGAGTCACGAGGGGGGTGCGGGGGGGTGCGGACCGCACCAGGTGACACCGCCAGCGGGGTGACACACGTGCTGCCGGCACCCCCTGCATTAAAAAAAAAAATCAAAAACTTACCTCCTTGCTCCTGTCTCCCAGTGCAGGCCCGAGGCTGTGAGGCCCTCCAGCCGCGCGGATCAATAAAGTTTGTTCAAACTTTTTTTTAAAACAAACTTTATTGATCTGCGCAGCTGGAGGGGAGCACACAATGCTTCCCTCACAGCCATGGACCTGCACCAGGAGATAGCAGCAAGGAGGTAAGTACTGACTGGGGAAGGGGGAGGAGGTGAGCACACTGAGGGGCAATATCCTTATATTAAATGGCATATTGGAGGGGCAAAATCCTGGCATATTGGGTGCAAAATCCTGGCATATTGAGGGGCAAAATCCTGGCATATCGGGGGTTAAAGCCTGGCATATTGAGAGCAAAATCCTGGCATATTAAATGGCATATGGGGGGGGGGCAACATCCTGGCATATTAAATGGCATATTGGGGGGCAAAATCCTGGCATATTAAATGGCATATTGGGGGGCAAAATCCTGGCATATTAAATGACATATTGGGGGGCAAAATCCTGGCATATTAAACAGCATATTGGGGGGCAAAATCCTGGCATATTGAATGGCTGAATCCTGGCATATTGAATGGCTAAATCATGGCATATTGAGTGGCTAAATAATGCTGGCATATTGAGTGGCAAAATAATTCTGGCATATTGAATGGCTAAATCCTGGCAAATCGAGGGGTTAAATACTGGCATATTTTGATTGGCAAAGTGATGCTGTGGCATGGTCTGTGGGGTAAAATAACATGTACTATGTGGAAAGTGACACTGTGGCATGCCAAATCGTGTAGGTGCATTATGAGTGCAAGCCAAGTGCTGTGGGTGCAATATAGGTGCATGTCAAGTTCTGTGGGTACTGTATGGTGCTGTGTTAAGTCCTTTATTTGCAATGTGGGTGCAGAGGAAGGGAATAAAAAATAGGAATGCAATTTTTCAATAACATTTTTATTAAATAGAATAAATGCAACTAGTTTTAGAGAGATGTCTGTGTTTATAGATATGTATTGTTTTCAAATTGTACAATTGTCACCTTGTGGGGCTCCTGTGTGTCGCATAATTAATGGCTGTCCCATGTGTGGCATATTTATTGGGTCCCATGTGTGGCATAATTAAGGGGCTCTTTTGTGTGGCATAATTATGGGGCTCTTGTGTGTGGCATAATTAAGGGGGGCCTGTGTGTGTGGCATAATTAATTGGGCTCCAAGGTGAGGCATAATTTATGGGGCTTTGGTGTGGCATAATTTATCGGGCTCTTGTGTGTCATAATTATGGGGCTCCTGTATGTGGCATAGTTATGGGCTTTTGTGTGTGGCATAGTTAAAGGGTTCCTGCGTGTGACATAATTTGTGGGGCTCCTGTATGTGGCATTTTTAATGGGCCATCTGACTGGCATTACTAAGGAATCTGTTTAGCATGGTATTGGAAGAAATCCAGGGGGGTGACATCATGAGTTACCGCACCGGGTGACACCAACACTAGTGACGCCTCTGCTTCTCTTCATATGCGTTTTTATATCTTACATTCATACATTCATACTACACTCATGCTATATTCATACTACATTCTTACTACATTCATACTACACCTGGACCTTGCTTGTTTTATTTTAATTTGTTTTATCTAAGCCAAATTCTGTAGTAATTTTCTACTTGATCTGAGTTGTTAAAATAGTAGCCTTTTTCCATCTTGGATTGAAATTCAAGTTGCTCAACCCAGTTAGACACGTCTAATTTTCCTGCCACTTTCCATGACCCTGTGATAACTGCCATATTTGCTTGAATATAAGACGACCCTGATTATAAGATGACCCCCCAAACTTTGGATATTCCTTTAGGAAAAAAACTAAAAGCCTGAATATAAGACTACCCTATATGAAAAAAGTTTAACTTGTATATATTCACATGTAAATTGCTTTTTACTATTTAATGAAAATTATGATATTAAACAAATGCATTTCTTGTTTTTATTTCCTTTTATGTGCCAATGCTGCCTCTCTCTCCCCTCAGTGTATCTCTCTCCCCCAGTGTTATTTCTCTTCCCCTCCCACGTTGTCTCTCCCTCACCCAAACTTTTCTCTCCCCTCCTCCCTCCCCTTGTCTTTCTCTTCCCTTTTTTTTCTCCCCCCTCCCTCTCCTTGTCTTTCTCTCCCCTTGTCCCCCCCCCCCTTTCTCTTTCTCTCCCCTTGTTTCTCATGTGACATGTCTCATTTTATTTGCTTACAGGATGCAGTACTTAATTAAATATATTTTTTCAGACTCCAATTTAAGCAAACGGCTCATCAGTTAAGAGAAGGAAAGAAGCTAATTTTGTGGCTTTTTATCCCACTTATTTTTAATCCTAATAGACCGTGGTAAATGGCAAAATGAGATCTGTTCTTCATGACCAATTAGTTGCCCACACAGATCTGAGGTTTATGAAGCAGCATGAGATTAGTCTGAAATTTAGGTTTTAGAGTCATAAGGTTCTACTCAATAAAGAGAGAATTATCCAATGCATCGGAATATTTTCATCTCTGCGACTTTGAAATTCCTGTTTCAATTCCCTGCAATTCTCGTTACTGAGTAGACCCTATAATGTTTTTTAGAATAAAAAGACGTAGAAAGCTGTGTTTTGAGTGATTGTTACTGTTGCTTATTTGTCTATAAGCATACCATTATATTTGTTAGTTCTGGTTTTGGTCAGAACAGTAACAAGGGTGAGGTGACCAAAGCACACAATGGAGGGGGGGGGGGGGGGACATGTAATTACACTGATGCTCTCTCATCCAACTAAGCATCAGGTCTTTGCCCCTTCTGGCATGGTGTCAAGTCTTAATCACAATATACAGAGGAGTAACCTGGTAAATGCATATTATATGGAGCCAAGTGCAGCTCATGGCAACTTGCAGCTGTATGGATAAATGATAATGATAAAAAGCAATGAACAAATGCTTCCTCAATGCTGTTGGTTGAAGTATTAAACTTTTAAACTACTGTATTTACTCAAATTGAATGCACACCTTTTTTTTTTGTGCAAAATTGTGTCTCCAAAATACGAACGTGCATTAGAATTAATGGTGCATTCGATTTGCTTATGTTTTATGTTGCAACTTCATCCAAAACCCCCAAAATGTTGCTATTAACAAAAAGGAAAGCACAACACAATAAAGACAAACTGAGCATGCGTACTTCCTTCTCTTACTTATAGAAATGCCATAATATTGTTGTATCGCAGTGTCATTTATAACAAAACTATCATAATTTGGTAGCATAAACTGTTATAAAAAAAATACTTCTTGTGCAAATGCGCATTACATTCGCCAGTGAATTTTTTTTTTTGGCTTCAAGGTGTCAAAATTTGAAGTGCGCATTACATTCGATGGTGCATTAAATTCATGTAAATACGGTATATCTGTCAGACCTCCTCTCAGACTGTACACCTACTATAGTTCTGTTTTTTACCGCTTTATACATTTTTCTCAGTCATCACTTGCTTCCCCATTACTCCAAGGTTAGTGATATTTGGCCCTGCCCCTTTTTTGCATGATGCAATCATCCCTTGCCATTAAAGGAGACCACACCCAGAGACTGATGCTGAGTTATTTGTAAACAGTCTCCGTTTAGTGCCGGCCTAGCTTTACTCTACTGACTTACCTGTTGCTGAATCCTGCTTCCTTTTTTGTGCCACACTGTAATCTCCAACCCTGAACTTTGGATATCCTGTGAACTACTTTGCTGACTCTAAACCTTTGACCATGGAACATTTAAACGGATTATTCTTATTGCCTGCTCCCTTCAGTGAAGATTGATTAACATATTACTGCAAGTATCAGGTATAGACCACTACTTATTAATTCTGCAGTTGTGTTCCATTAAATTTCCTTCAGAGTAATCCTGACAATATCAGAGGAAGTGCAATGTTCTTTTTTTTCCATGGATGCAGACAGAGCTAACTACGACTCTGGTCAGATAACAGCAGATGTTTCTCTGGGCATGTGAATATGCTATGGTCTCATGTCAACATGAGTCAGGCACAAGAACTCCCATTGTAGATATGGACAAAATATAAATAAGTGGCAAAAGGGCACATAATGGGCACATAAGTGGGCAAATAACACTGGCAAATGGGCAAATAACGGGCACATAACTGGCAAATGGGCAAATAACACTGGCAAATGTACACATAACACTGGCAAATGTGCACATAACACTGGTAAATGAACACATAACTGGCAAATGGGCACATACCTGGCAAATGGGCAAATAACACTGGCAAATGGGCACATAACTGGCAAATAACTGTCAAATGGGCACATAACAGGCAAAGGAAGGACCTGCTTCATCATAGAAGTCCCGGCATTCGTGCCAGGTGGCAGCGGAGAATGTCTGCTCGTGTAGCGCAGACATCCACTGGCTGTTAGCGAGGGGGATCCAGGTCCCCTGCAGCTCTGTGTGGGACCTGGATCCCAGTCTTATATTCTGACCTCGATTTGAGGTCAGACTATAAGACGACTTCGAATATAAGAAGAGGGTTCTTTTTAAGAACATTTGCTCTGAAAAAAACCTCATCTTACATTCGTGCAAATACGGTAATTGCCAAAAGGGTTTTAAGCAATAGAACTCTCTTATCTGGATCCCATCTTTCTACTCCTATATGGAATAACATTAAAGAAGGCTCGTATTCTACTCTCAACATGGATGATATCAGCAGGGACACAATATTCCAGAATTCCACTATAAAGTGGCATTCCCACCACAGATGGGACATTGTTCCCTTTTTATTTAGGCATCTCCAACAATTGGCATTATAATCTGGATACATTTTTTTAATCTTACAGGAGACAAATTCCATCTAAACATCATTTTGTAGAACCCTTCAGTAATGTTTAATGTGTGGAGGATCCTGTTAGTTTTATGGCTTTATTACAGTCATTTTCTACACAGGATAGATAAACTCATTATGCCATTTTTTTTATAATTGATAAGTTACCAAGATCCTCCACCCAGACCAAAGCAAAAAAGGATCTTTTACCTCACTTTTTTTTCCATGCGGCCTTAAAAAAGTAAAGTGGATAAGGAGTTATTTCTTTTTCAAAAAGTGTTTTAATGTTAGATATGTGTATATCTCTCTTGGCCTTAGGTCAAATTTATTCATTATGTCAGAAAAAGGTAAGATTTTCCTGTCTACAGAGATCTGACTTAATAGCTAAGGCTTTAATTCCAGTCTCTTTTCAAGGTTTTAAATTTAAATCCTGTATGTGATTTTCCATTGACAGTACCCTATTATATGATGAAATATATTTTTTCCTTATTCTCTTCCACATGTAATCCAGATCGGCTACTATTGGGTTATTGATTTGTTTTACATTTTTTTTTGAAGAGTAAATAGGTTGTTCTGTTCCATTGGTGTCCAAGTCTGTTTAAATTGGATCCAAAACTATTTTGCTAGATCTTTAAACATTGTTTTGTTGTATATCTTGATTATGTCTGGCATTCTAAGTCCCCCTGATTCTGTGTTCTTGAAATTATATTAAAGGCGATTCTTGGTTTTCTACCTAACCATACAAAGTTATTAAATCTATTTTGGAATTGTTTTAAAATATTGAGCTCTACCTTCAGTGGAACGGAGTGGAGTAGAAAGCACTCAACAGGAAGGTTTGCCATGCAGCCAGTAATTCAGCCAGTAATTACAGCAGGTTGGTAAAAGACTGGCTTACGTCTATAGAGGCAACAGCATGACTGGGATTGCTTTGAAGATATGGTGGTACACCTACATTTAATGAATTGAATACAGAAGGGATGTATTTGCATTTTGTGGTTGTATGCTACTTTATTCATCAAAGAATAAACTAAGAAAGTCCCTAATGAATAAATGGCTGAACCTTTATCTCTTTACAGAGCAGATCCCAACTGTTCATTTTTACATATTTTGCCTCAATCTAGCAAGCTTTAAGCAGCAACTGGGAAATCCTATATCCAGGCTAACAGTGTATAGGTCCTTACTATCACACAGTAAATTCACCTATCAGAACTATTGAAGTGCAACTGTGGGGTCCACAATAAAAAGTAATCAGTGGAAATGGCAAAAATCAGTCATTAATTGTTGATTTGACCAGTTGGAGAATCTATCTGTGTACAGTTCAGAGCTTTTAAATAATAGATCAATGAAAGATTGAATCAGCTTTGCAGCCTTTGAGTAAACAAGGTGACTGACAGCTTCTCTGTCAAAATATTTTTTTTTCTTTCTTCAGTGTCTTTGTAGCAGTCTTAAACACTCAAGTATGGGATGCCAGAGACTGAGTAACAACCTCTGATACAATGACATTATAAAGCTGTTTGTCTATGAGGCTACCTATTATGTACAAAAAAGTATTTACCCAGCAATATTATTTTCAAATACTTTACAATAATGTATTGGACTATTATCAGACCACTATTTATATGACTTTCAATTAACAGCTGTGAGTGTTTCTTGGAGCGACAGAAAAAAAACCAAAAAAAAAACCATCATGTTATTTCTGAACTAATGGAAAAAACAATTAGAAATGCTCTTTGGAAAAAATCAGTGTATGGATAAAAAATGCAAGATTGAATAAACCTACCCCTTTGTCATAACATTCAGGAGCCATTCCTTTCACACAGCATTTCTCCACCAAGGACACTATAGCTTTCACTAGATGACCTATTTCTTCAAAAGTCGCATTGGAATACTTCCTGCTGTTCATGATGACCGCTCTGAAAAGGACAAAGCAATAAAATGCATGTGTTCTTGGAAATGGGACTAATGTCATTATCATTAAAATTCAAAGATTTTAAAACTCAAAGACAAGGATGTTGAGAAGTTAAAGGGACCTAAACATTATTTATTCTGTGTATGTAGAAAATGACAAATTCAAAAAATGTCTATACATTGTGTGAGCATAATTGCAAGAAAATCAACAAATTAGGAGATCAATGTATTTTAAATGTGAATTGATATGCAAATTAACATATTTCAGTGGGAAATGTGTAATTTGCATATTAAATACAAAATAGGGATCAACACGGTTAAGGAGCAGAATATATTTGAAAGCAGAAAAGCTGCAACAAGAGGGGCAAAGGTTTAAAAATAATATCAGAAAGTTTACTGAGAGGGTGGTGGATGCATGGAATAGCCTTCCAGTGGAAATTTTAGAGATTACCGTATTTGCTCGATTATAAGACGACCCTGATTATAAGACGACCCCCCCAAACTTTGGATATTCCTTTAGGAAAAAAACTAAAAGCCTGAATATAAGACTACCCTATAGGAAAAAAGTTAAACTTGTATATATTCATTTCTCTTAAGCACTTTCTCTCTTTCCCTTGCCCCCAGCTTTGTCTCTCTCCCCCTCCCTTGGAATCCCCCCTCTCCTCTGCCCCCCTCCCTCCCCTTGTTGCTCTGTCCCCCCCTCCCTCTGTCTCTTCCCCTCTTCCTCCCCTTGTATCTCTGTCTCTTCCCCCCTCCCTTCCCTTGTTGCTCTGTCCCCCCCTCCCCCTGTCTCTCTGCCCCTCCCTCCCCCTGTCTCTGTCTCTTCCCCCCTCCCTCCCCTTGTTGCTCTGTCTCTTCCCCCCTCCTTCCCCTTGTCGCTCTGTCCCCCCCTCCCCCTATCTCTCTGCCCCCTCCCTCCCCCTTACCTGTAACTCGATCCCTGGTGGCTAGTGGGGGCAGCCGGGGGATGTCTGCACTATACGTGCAGACATCTTCCATGCTGCCCGACACGGCAGTCTATTATGATGGACAGCTGGTATCCCCCAGCTGCCCAATTCTCCCTGGTGGCTAGCGGGGCAGCGGAGGATGTCTGCGTGATGAGCGCAGACCTCCCCTGCTGCCGCCCAGCATGACCGCCGGGACTTCTGTGACGAAGCCGGAAGTACCCGGCTTCATCACAGAAGTCCCGGCGGTCGTGCTGGGCGGCAGCAGGCGAGTCTGCGCTCATCGCGCAGACATCCCCTGCTGTTAGAGAGGGGGATCCAGGTCCCCTTCAGCTCTGCTGGGGACCTGGATTGCTGTCTTATAATCTGACCTCAATTTGAGGTCAGATTATAAGACGACCTCGATTATAAGACGAGGGGTATTTTTCAGAATTTTTTTTCTGAAAAAAACCTTGTCTTATAATCGAGCAAATACGGCAATACAGTGAAGGCGTTTGAGCATGCATGAGAGCTATCCTAGTTATAAGATAAGGACAGTAACCAATTAAAGTATTTTGAGATTTGGGCAGACTTGATGGGCTCAATGGTTCGATGCACACATATGTAGATAGGCATGTCAAGACACATTTCAGCAAACATTTTGACAGCATTTCTACAGTCAAACTGCTGCCAAAATGACCCTGAAATAAGCTGAATTTTGGGAATTCCATTTGTGCAAATAATGGATGAACTTTATCCAAAACAAATGCTTCACCGGACAGTCTAGTTCGTAGTCACACCACTGTCTAGGTACCCTATCATATCCACAGTGGGCAATGGTGCATTGTCAAGCAATGTTGCCATCCACACTTGACAATATGATGGGAGGATCCATATACAGCTGCTTTAAAAAGGTGAAAAATAACTGGTAATATGATGCCAACCTATAGCTAGCATGACATTACCGGTATTGTTATACCATGATGGTGTAAAAAATTATGTTACTGTATCTGCATATATATATAGGGTCATTCACTAACTTTAATTGTGGTTACTAAGTGGTGCATGGGTTATGTGTGTTTTATTACATGACAGGTTGATTGATGTGGTAATTACAGCATTTATGTCGTAATAGCACATTTAAAAAAATTGAAATCATGATTTAAAAAAAAGCTATTATAAAATATATTAAGCAATTTATATGTCAGTTCCTTCTCATTAATCATATATCAAAGCTATATGAATCTACACCCTGCATTCCAAGCACTTTAAGTTGATGATTATACCTATGTAGTCCATCTCACTTATGCTCCCTGTAAACAAAATTCATTGTAAAAGTAAAGGAGATCTATAAAAATCAATTCATTTTATGTATATTAAAATTTGGACATCATACAAAAATTAAGTTTGGTTGTTATCCCTCCCCATTTCATTTCATGTTCTACTCCTCCTCATAGAACCCCTCAGATCAGTCCCCCACTACTCCTCCTCATAGCCCCACTCAGATCAGTCCCCCACTGGTCACACTTCCATTATTTTGAGTTTGATTTCAGTTTGAGACTTGCGGAATTGGAGGGTGGTCTGGAAAGTTATTCAGAGATGATGGCTTTCTTCTGTCTGTTATAAGTGGGGGGCAGCTTAGCACACATGGCTCTTCCCCATCCTGTTATATGGGGTGGACAACATATGTATATGATAAGGAATCATGTTATTAGGGCTGAATTAATGGTTAGTTTTTGTAAAGTTATGATCTATTTAAGTTGGGTTATGTCAAGATGTTATGCTTATTATTAGTTATTAACAGAGTTTGGTTATGCTTAATTAAATCATCAATACAGTACCCTAGCCTTGATCTTCCATACAGTTGATGTGTTTTATTTAAGATATGCATGTTATTATCTTACACCACGCATGTGAAAACCAGTTTGCAGTTCTGCTGTAGATTTACATTCAAACTAGTTTTGGAGATATCTCTAAATCCTGTTACATCAGTAGGTCGGAGTAAGCAGGTGGTGGGCTGCCTTCTTATGCAGCAGCTGTCATGCTTCTCTCTGAGTGCACAGCCATTACTATGGAATCAGATTCTATCCGTAGAGGTGTTTTAAGTGTTTTTAAGCACAGGGGTATGGTTTTGTCTGCTCTGTGTGCTGTGATGGAACACACGACGGAGGGCATGGATAGATTGACAGGTCTGTTGTTATCACAACAACAATAACAATATCATTACACTTTCTACACAGTTTATAAGACAGGATATGTGGAGGTAAAACTAATGTGACATGTTTCATTGTATTTGCTTACACGATGCAGTACTTAATTAAACATATTTTTTCAGACTCCAATTTAAGCAAACGGCTCATCAGTCAAGAGAAGGAAAGGAGCTAATTTTGTGGCTTTTTATCCCACTTATTTTTAATCCTAATAGACAGTGGTAAATGGCAAAATGAGATCTGTTCTTCATGGCCAATTAGTTGTCCACAGAGATCTTAGGTTTGTGAAGCAGCATGAGATTAGTCTGAGATTTGGGTTTTAGAGTCATAAGGTTCTACTCAATAAAGAGAGAATTATCCAATGCATCTGATTTTTTTTTATCTCTGCGACTTTGAAATTCCTGTTTCAATTCCCTGCCATTCTCTCATTACTGAGTAGACCCTATAATGTTTTTTAGAATAAAAAGATGTAGAAAGCTGTGTTTTGAGTGATTGTTACTGTTGATTATTTGTCTATAAGCATACCATTATATTTGTTAGTTCTGGTTTTGGTCAGAGCAGTAACAAGGGTGAGGTGACAAAGCACACAATGGAGGGGGGGGGGGGGGGGACATGTAATTACACTGATGCTCTCTCATGCAACTAAGCATCAGGTCTTTGCCCCTTCTGGCATGGTGTCAAGTCTTAATCACATTAGACAGAGGAGTAACCTGGTAAATGCATATTATATGGAGCCAAGTGCAGCTCATGGCAACTTGCAGCTGTATGGATAAATGATAATGATAAAAAGCAATGAACAAATGCTTCCTCAATGCCGCTGGTTGAAGTATTAAAGTTTTAAACTACTGTATTTACTCGAATTTAATGCACACCTTTTTTTTTTTGCAAAATTGTGTCTCCAAAATAAGAACGTGCATTCGATATGCTTATGTTTTATGTTGCAACTTAATCCAAAACCCCCAAAATGTTGCTATTAACAAAAAGGAAAGCACAACACAATAAATACAAACTGAGCATGCGTACTTCCTTCTCTTACTTATAGAAATGCCATAATATTGTTGTATCGCAGTGTCATTTATAACAAAACTATCATAATTTGGTAGCATAAACTGTTATAAAAAAAATACTTCTTGTGCAAATGCGCATAACATTCGCCGGTGAATTATTTTTTTTTGCCTTCAAGGTGTCAAAATTTGAAGTGCGCATTACATTCGATGGTGCATTAGATTCACGTAAATACGGTATATCAGAGGAAGTGGAATGTTCTGTTTTTGCCATGGATGCAGAAAGAGCTAACTAAGACTCTGGTCAGATAATTGCAGCTGTTTCTCTGGTCATGTGAATATGCTATGGTCTCATGTCAGTCATGGACAAAATAAAAATTGAAGCCTCAATCTATGAGGTACTATAGCAAATGATTACACATAGATAGGAGGGATATTCACTAAGAGGTGAGTTGAGGGGATTTCATCAGTTTTCATCAGTTTAGCTACACATTGTGGAAGGACACATTTTTTGAGATTTCCCTGCTTAACAAATTTACCAGGCTTGTCCTTGCACAATGTATTGCTAAATTGTTAATCTCACCTCAGATCACTTAATCACACCTCATCTCACCTTTTAGTGCAAAGACCCCTCTGTTTTTAAAATGCAAGCCTTCTACTTTCTTCTGAATACTATGTATGACTCTTATGTGCCTCACTAGAGTCAAACACAAGATTCCCTTTTGGTAGCGTTTGCTTCGCCAACATGTCTGATTATAGTGCAGCTAGAGTGCAAAAGGGTAGCCACGAGTGTCAGTAATCTCAGTTCAGTTATCCAGTGATGGCTAACCATTGGCACTCTAGCTGTCTGGAGTTATAAGTTACTTGATGCTCAGATAGACTCATGGGTAAAGCAAAGTACACAGTACAGAAAACAGGAGTTACATATGGACAGGTGATCAAAGACAAAATAGCTATTAGAGATGGACATAGAAGAGAGGAAAGAGTAAATGCTGAAGGACAGAGACGGCAAAATAGGCTAAAAGGAAAAATAAATACTGAAGGATTAAAGATGAAGCACAGACATATGAAACAAGTGGATAGGGGAATTACAAAGGAAGTAGCAGGAGATGGGGAACATAATAGGAAAAAAATGTCAACAGAATTTATCCACCATCTTGTTACACCACTGAAGAGGAACTATAGAAAAGCTAACTGTATTTTTACAGTATATGGTGCTTCCTACTGTAAAATAAAGAGGCAGACAAACCTATGATGAATTGCATACAAACACACTGAGCTGCTGTAATATAAAATATTTTAAATGCAATTTCTCTAAACAGGTGAACTGTAAAATAAGCACAACACAATTTCAAGAGGTTCATTTCAAGAATATAATAGAAACTTGTAATGTTCATGGAAAGAACTAACCAGGTTGATGTTTTTTTTCTATTTGTCTTTACTTTTGTTGCACACGTTTTATTAGAGATTTTCATTTTCTATGTTTATTCAAAAATAAATAAATTGAGCAGACAAATATTTAGCACATTAACAGCAAATTCCAAAATGGGGATAGAAATTACATACTGCCTTACCACTACTATTTACTTATATTTAAATATTACTAAATGTTATAGTTATATTACACATTTTCATTGCATTCTAAAGGTAATTGTAATTTGTAGTTTCTTTTAAATAATGTCTGGCTAACTACTATATAATATTTGGATCTATGCTGTAACACTGTGTGTCTGGCTAACTATGTACCCCTAGAGAGCTATACAGCAACAATCTACTGACCCCTATTTGCTGACAGGAGTTGTTAATTGTAAGTCATTCATTTTCTGCTTATTTATGTACATATTTTAATTTCCCAGCAAATACACAAAAAGAACTAGCTGTGGCCCTGCATTATCTACATATTGTAGTTGAATATTTATTTAGCCACTATGTAGTAAACTGAAATATTTCATTTAATTGTAACAGTGTATTAAAAGCAATAGGAAAACTTTTTTTTAGAGCCATACTATGACTTTTATTCATGAAAGAGGGAGATGCAGGGAATTGAAAAGAGAATTTAAAGCTTGAGGCCAAGGTAGCCGAGTTGGAAGAATTCTCCAATTCAGGTGAATTGGAGAAATTCTCCAGTGTGGCTACTTTGGCCATACATTCTTCTTTCATGAATAAAGCTCTATACCATGTTTATTCCATGACTCAGTAAAAATATATATAGAGTTATTTCTATTTTGTTTCTATTGATTGACACTTACAAGGCAGCAAACTTTTCTTTTCCCAGCATGTTATATTCTTGACAGATTTTATCTCTTTGGTATGGTTTTCCTGAAAAACAGAAAATAGTGACTCACTTACTGATTTAAAAACAGTGGATTTTAAAATATAGATGAAGAAGAGTGGAATATGTGTGTTGCAGCCATTTTTTATGCCATTGTCAAAGTAAATACATGGAACATGTGTTGAAGGTATTAAATATAATGAGCAATTCTAGCACAGAGTTCTAATTATGTAGGCATTTCCATGGAAACCGGTGTAATTTATTTCATGGTTAATCCATAGTCAGACTACAACTCTGGAGTTTGCATTTATTACAATCATCCTTGGAAAACCGGTGATTTTGACTCACCATTTTCTATTACAGTTTGTGATAAACTAACTCAGGTCAATAAATAGAGTCCACTATCTTGTTCTCAGCTCCATTATATTAAATGAGACAGTTGTATTCAAGTTAATAAGAATATTGCTTTATTCAAAGAAAAAAAATGTGTTTGTATTAAAAACGAAGCAATATTATAAAACACTTCCCAAAGTACTACTTAAGTTAAAGGGACAGTCTAGTCCCCAAACTCACTTAGGTGCAAAATGAAGATCACTGTTTGTATAATGCACAGGCTTTTATCCCTGTGTGATTTGATGCAGGCATTCTGAATAAATCACATTTTTATTTGACTCAAGCTCTCCCCAGTGATTACTCTGCATGTTTACTGCAGGTGCGGCAGCACTGATTCTATTGACACTTAGGGTATAAGTTTTTGTTTCATATAGTCACTTCCTGTCCTCCTCAAATTGAGTCTATTGAGTGGCCTATTAGTGACCTTGCTCTTGTACACAGTAGGATCAACACATTGTCTGATGACATCACTAGAGATACAGGATATTCCATTCATTTGAATGGCATTATACTCATTGGTTCCTGCAGTAAAAAAAAAGGAAATTACTTTTACTCATCAAGTGTGATCAGTCCTTGTTTCTTGCAAACTGCTGTAATTTTACGATTTCTTCTAGTTGTAAGTACTTTATATTTTAAGCCATGGAAAATGTAAGACATGCATTTTAAAGTACTTTGAAAGCACATTAATATGCATTAATATTTGGAAGATGCATTTTGGGCACTAGACAGTCCCTTTAAGCATTTGTAAAAATGCATTCACTTGTTAGAGGTTACCAAATGGTACATAGCACACCTGATGGGTATGTAACTTTTCCCTACTTGCACAAAAAATGACAATGATACATTTTCTGCAATTTACTGTATTATGTAACTGCTAATAAATACTTCATAGCAATGAAGAAAACAACTTAATAGAAACCTTATTTATTTTAATATAGGCAGATAATTGAACAGAATATGCAGATATTTTCAACATTGTAACAATGAAACCATGAAAATAATCTAACAAATTATTCAGTTACATACCACATATAATTCAAATCACTTCCCTTAAAAAAAAACAACACACTGAGCTTTTAATTACACCAATACCTATACTTATACAGCTTATGAAACAAGCAGTTAACTTGGGGTGAAATGTGCACTTCTGTGAAGCACTAGCAGCTCTGTAAACATAAGAAAATGTAAAATAAGATTACTAACCAGTTGCCGCATTTGGATGTGGCCCATGTGGGCTTCATTGCATGTCCACTCTGTCAAATGAGGCCGCCTTCATGGCTTCATTCTGACAGGCTAAATGTAATACATGCTCAAAGTGAGCGCCAGTTATATTTAGCATTTTAGGAGGACCATATTCATTCAACACACACTCAGGAGCAAGCAGGAGCAATGAGGCATAAAGGGAGAGGAACCAGGTATGAGAAAGCATAGAAAATGTATTTGGCATAAAAAATTAAGCATCTGCTTATCTACAGGCCTCTGTTAGCATGTCAAACTGACAGTACAATTCGAAAAAGACTGTCAAGTAAGGTTTGTTTGGAAGGGTTGCCAGGAGAAAGCCTCTTTTCTCTAAAAAGAACATGAAAGCATGACTTAGGTTTGCAAATTTGCATCTGAGCAAACCACAAGACTTCTGGAACAATGTCCTTTGGACAGACAAGACCAATGTGGAAATCTTTATCCATAATGCACAGCTGTGCATTATGAAAAAACCAAACACACCATACCAGCACAAACACTTCATACCAACTGTAAAGTACACTGGCAGTGGGGTGAAGATTTGGGGCTTGTTATTAACCTCATTGAGTCATTGAGTTAACCATGAACTCCTCTGTATACCAAAGTATTCTAGAGTCAAATGTACTGCTATCTGTCTGATAGCTAAAGATAGGCCAAAATTGAGTCATGCAACAGGACAATGATACCAAGCACACCAGCAAATCTACAACAGAATAGCTGAAAAAGAAAACAATCAAGGTATTGCAATGACCCAGTCAAAGTCCATACCTCAACCCGATTGAAATGCTGTGGGGAACATAAGATAGATGTGTATAAACAAAAGCAAGCAAACCTCACTAAACTGAAGTAACGATGTGAAGAAGAGTGGGTCAAAGTTCCTTCACAACGATGTGAGAAACAGATAAAGTCATACAGAAAAATATTACTTCAACTTATTGCTGGTAAAGGTGGTGCTACAAGCTATTGAATCATAAGGTGTACTTAGTTTTTCATACATGGGTTATCAATTTTCTTTTAAAATATCTTTCTTTTATGCAATATACAGGCTGAGTATTTCTTATCCAAAATCTGATATCCAAAATGATCCTTTATCCAAATTAATTTTCCGATTTTTCCACAAGTTGCAAATTCCACACACCTGTGAAATGCAAGGACACAGTTTGTTCAGTGTGAAGGCCCCTCAAATGCTGTGATATAGCCTTTCCATGAATAATCAGATTTCGACAGCAGGTTGCCAACTGGCTGACAGTTCATTGTTATATTTATTTGTACCAGTTTCAACTTGAGCCTGGTCTTAATATAGTGGCAAATAAGTGCATTTGGGTAAACTGTTTTAGTCAATTTGGTGTGAAATGAATAGCTTGATTTGAGGAGCAATTCTCATCCCCAAATTGAATCGAATTGCAGGTACTCGAATTTCTTTTAGAAAATCGGTACTACATAATTTAACACTTTGAAGTTTGTTTGTTGTTCAGGTATATTAGCGTATTTGCTTGAATATAAGACGACCCTGATTATAAGAAGGCCCCCCAAACTTTGGATATTCCTTTAGGAAAAAAACTAAAAGCCTGAATATAAGACTACCCCATAGGAAAAAAGTTTAACTATATATATGTATATATTAACATGTAAATTACTTTTTAATATTCAATAAAAATGATATTAAACAAATGGATTTCTTGTATTTATTGTACCAATGCTGCCTCTCTCTCCACCCCCCGAGTTGTCTCTCTCCCCCAAACTTTTCTCTCTCTCTCTCTCTCCCCCTTGTCTTTCTCTCCCCCTCCCTCCCCTTGTCTTTCTCTGCCCCCTCATCTTTCTCTGCCCCCCATCCCCTTGTCTTTCTCTGCTCCCTCCCTTTGTCTTTCTCTGCCCCCTCCCCTTGTCTCTCTGCCCCCCCTCGTCTTTCTCTGCCCCCCCATCTTTCTCTCCCCTCTTCCCTTGTCTTTCTCCCCCCCCCTCGCCCTCCCTTCCTCTCACCTGTTTTTTGCTCCCTGGTGTCTAGTGGGGGCAGCTGGGGGATGTCTGCACGATACGTGCAGACATCCTCTATGCTGCCCGACACTTACGTCTATTATGACGGACAGCCGGTCCGTCATAATAGATGGCAGTGTCAGGCAGCATGGAGGATGTATGCACTATCGTGCAGACATCCCCCGGCTGCCCAATTCTCCTGGTGGCTAGCGGGGCAGCAGAGGATGTCTGCATGATACGCGCAGACATCCTCCGCTGCTGCCCGGCACTTCTGCCGGGACTTTTATGATGAAGCCGGAAGGACCCGGCTTTATCATAGAAGTCCCGGCGGTCGTGCCGGGGGTCAGTAGGGGGAGTCTGCGCTCATCGCGCAGACATCCCCCAGCTGTTAGAGAGGGGGATCCAGGTCCCCTGCAGCTCTTCGGGGGACCTGGATCCCTGTCTTATAATCTGACCTCGATTTGAGGACAGATTGTAAGACGACCTCGAATATAAGACAAGGGGTATTTTTCAGAGCATTTGCTCTGAAAAGAACCTTGTCTTATATTCAAGCAAATACGGTAATATATTGTTTTTCTTATCCCTGTAACATGCTGAACTGTTTTTTCTGTTTTGTGGTAGTATTAGAGAACACCTGTAGGAAAAAAATAAGTTCTCTGTAATTGAAAGATTGCATCAAGTGTAGGCATCTTACATATAAATGCTTTAATGAAAGAATGTAAGTAAAGTACATTATTAAACCTCTGAACCCTCATTGTTCTGTATAACTCTATCAAGGGGCAGACATCTTGGGTCAGATCCTTACTTATTTTTTTCCTCCTGTTGTCCTTTAAACATTCATTAAGATCCAACTATATCTTTCTTTGGTGCTATGATCCCATTTTACTTTAGTGGTGATTGTGTAAGGGATGACAGTTAATTTATATTAATTTTGTATTTAATTGAGGTTAAAAGCATTGTAATTCTGGACTAATCTGACAAGAATTTTGGTTGTTCAAGTTATTTTCCCTAGAGGGAGCTATTGCATAACTTTATCGCCTCAATAGGTATGTCTTTCACAGTTAAATCCTTGAAGTTATAATTTAGGTTAATGAAGCATGAAATAGTTTTCCGGTAAACAAGATTTGCAATGTTTTAAAAGCACAAACTTTTGGGCAAAAAGTCACTTCTGTTGACCCCTTTCATGCAATTTTTTTAATAAACAGACTATTTTTTTCTGGTAATACATTTTATAAACAAATGCAAAGGAATTGAGGTGCATAAGTAGATATAGTTTTATGCCTCACAAGTAAGTGAGTCATCAAAACAGCTCTGATCTACAGGAAATGTGTACTGCGTTTAATATATTGGCTACCACATTATTGCTGAAACAAAGCACAAATATACAGTACACAATAAACCTACTCATGTAACTATTTCAGTGACAAAGATGACTGTAACAAATTACAATTACAATGTGAGAATATCTATAAAATAAAGCTCATTATAAACCCTAATAAATATAATACAATCAAATATGCGCCACAAAGTTAATATGTTAAAGAGATTTCCATAGGTTTTTGTTCAACAGTTTCCAGAACCTTGCCCAAAGCACTACTCAATCTTGCATGATGTCACAGACATTTCTGCAATGTTGCATATATTCAAAATACTTTATTTACAACATAATAACAAGTAAAAATAACAGAGGCAGAAAAAAGACAAACATGGGGGAGAGTAGTAAGAGAGAATCTTAGTTATTGTGACAGAAGGCATGTTCCTACAAAGTCTCATAGTGCCATTAATGATTTTTATCTTTTGTATGCTGGGATGGCAATTGGTCACTTGCTAGACATAGTATTAATGACAATAACAGGAATATTTTAATATTTTTTTATAGAATTGCTAATGTATTCTGTAGTGTGTAAAAAACTATTATGCTGCTTAGGTTTATGCCTTGTCCTATAACTCTAGAAATATTTGTCATCCTTTGCTATAACAAAAAAATATAAAAAAATATTATTTATTTTTCACAAATAGGGATTGCAATTTTTTTCTTTTTTTTTTTACATGAAACTATGACAGAAAAAACAAGACAGAAAAAACACAATTAAAATGTAAAATAAATTCTGCCTTTTGTACATGGATTGTAAGAACATGGTGATCACTTTGGCATCTAAACAATCATTATAATAAACATTAAACCAATGACGACCCATCTGTCTAATTCGCATGCTTACATTCATATAGAGAAATTGTTTCCTGAACTGTGCTACTTTGGTACACTCAAGTTCTTAAAATTTGATATTTTTTAAAAAAAAAGGGCATGGACAACAACTTTTATATGGAACAGGAGTATCTAGAATTCATGCAGCCACTTCTATGTTTTGATGAGCAGTAGTGAGTTGAACAAAACTGCACTGAGTTTATTGCCACAAGTACTAGGATTATTAGTGTATAATTTAACTAGGTCGCCAATCTTCCCTTGACCTCAGCACAGGCAACCTTCTATGGAGGTTTACGAGGTAGTGACAATTTGGGGGAAATAAATAGGTTTCAGAGATTTCTAGGCTATAGGAGAGGTTTATGGTCTCCGCAGAACAACACAGGAATGTAGAGTGAAGGAATTGGAAGCCTAGTACTATTTTGATACATTTTCTGTGAAGATAAAGTATAGTGCCAGAACATTTATCTGATTTTACGATTTTGGCTTCCTCTACTGAAATGCTATGTTTATCCAGTCATTATTTTCTGATTAGGAGTCCAGAGTCTGATGAGATTACTAAGAGGGCACATTTCATGAGTAACAATTCGCTTGTATTGAGCATTGAAACAAAAACTGAGGGCCTACAGAATCTAGTGAATCTGCTGGAAATGTACCTAAGTGATAATTGCACCCAGGTTCTCAGAGAACTGTAAAAGAATATAATAATAATAACATATATATATGATAAACATAGTGGGCAGGACTAGGTGGCTATGTAAAACTTTGTTTTACCTGCCTTCCAAGATAAAGAGAGAAGATTGACTCCGCCCCCTTGTGATGTAATAGTGACATTACCCTCCCATTCAATGTAAGTCTGTGATCAGAATTCTGACTTATAGACTGCATTCTGTGTCCCCAGCCCCAAAGTGAGATACTAGTGCTGTAAAGTCCCTAGGGGGTGGCACTCAACAACACTATATTTCACAAATGTGTATCTAAACAAGTGACACTTGTTTCGATACACATATTATTAGATACAGTCACATAACAAAAACAAAAGACATATCATGATATTAGCAATACAAAATAAAAAAAATGAAACCTTTTCATTTTTTGGTGGGAGTGTCCCATTAACAGTGCCACTGAGTAAGTAAGCGCTGACAACAAAACTATTAAAACAGGGCTTTCATTTTCAGCTGGATAGTAATTAGGTTTGTTGCAGTACACTAATTAAATAGCTAATCCTAATGTTGCACCTGCAACATTTCAGTGATTGAACATTTACGGATGTTATTAAATGGCTTTTAAATTAACTGTAACACTGAGACATTCAGACATGGGAATCACCTCTTTTACCTTTTGCTGCATCTTCTGAGAAACCAAGTAGCATAAAGTAGAACCCCATTATTCCCCCCCTTACTTATTAGCCAAATAGCTTTATCCTCTGTCTAGCAGTTCCCAATTAACTAGGCAGAGGCCAGAGAAGTGGAAGTTATAGATCCTCTTTACTGTGATAAATGGAGAAGCAACAAATCACACAGTAATTGCTCAATGAGCTGATTTTTTTTTTTTTACCACACACTGACTGACACATTTGTATATCAGTTGTATAGAATTGAAACATTGAACAGTTATATATAATTGGAACCATGATCACTGGCCAGAAAATACCAGCCATTATTATTATAATTAGCAGTAGTTGTAATATTATTTAGATACCTATATGCTATTCTGAATATTCTTCAAGTCTAACATAGTTTAGCATTAGTGCAGGAATATTATTTTTTTCTCATTCCTGTCAGTTCCTTGTGGTTTTGAGTAGAAATCTTATATCTCCTACCCAAAATTCTCATTCTCTTTATCCAGTCTGCTCACAAGCAAGATGTTGAGATTGTGTGAGCAAAGCCAAAATGGGTTTTAGTAAGTAGACTGCCAAATTACACTTTTGTATTGTGCAACCGAATGTCACATAAAGGTAAATTATGGTTAATTGAAAGTTCGTTATAATAATCCTGAAGCTCTGGCTGGCTAAAAGGTCTGAATTTGAATGTGTAAAGACTCTAAACAATCTGTTGCTGAGTTATTATGGAAAATCAGAAATAAAACCATATTTATTTAGTAATATAATTTAGTTAATTTTATGTTAATTAACTGATGAAGAAAATATTTGTTTTTAGGATTGTATTAATTCACCTAATAATGAAGACTATGTCGCATGCCAGGGATGTTAGATTTTAGAATGTAAAAATTTGACATTTTTGACAGAATAATGAACTGACACTAATATACCAGACATATGGTATACCAAAGGCATAAAAAATGAATGACAGTTCATTATGTTACTATTAAATATTAATGTCAAACATGTAGAAGCAAATGTGAATAAGGAAATTTGTGTAGCTTTTTCCAGGTAAAAGTTTTGTAACTCAAAATGCAGTGAAATTAGATCTGAAATACTAAATTACACATAATTGTCCAATATTCTATCTAAAGACAGTTCTCAAAATGTAACTTAAAGGGACTCACAACCATACTAATTTATAATTATCTTTAGGCCAGTCTCTGCCTGTCAGGCCCTAGTTGATAGTCTCTATGCCATGGACAACTTGAGGTCTGTCTGCATTCCATGATGAATTATTTGCATATGTATGTCGGGTGCAGGTAAGAACCGCATGATTGTGATCTTTAGCAAACATACTATATACATACATGGCAGGCCCTGTAACAAAGCTGACGAGTAGGTATATGCTATAGGTCACTAATGCTATAGGTCTAAGTAGATTAAAACAAGAAGCTAGCAATATAGCTAATGGTAGGAACTAAATAGAAACACATACACATACTTGGGACTGAAAGAATTTTTTTTTCATGTTGGTTAAACATCCACAGGAATACAAGAAGCAAATGGGATACAACACAGACATATTATACTTGAGTGCCAAGAATATTGCCCTTTAGTCAATTCACAGGCACCATGGGAAAAAAACATCCCTTTGTCACATATTTCCCTCCTTTAATGCCCACTCCCAAACAGATGGCTAACTGCAAAATGACAGAGTACTGTAACTTTACATAGTACAGTAGTTTACAATACAACAATGATGAATGCCATTAGCACAGTAACATTTGTGGCCACCTAGCCCATATATCCCTTGACTTCCTTGTCTAAGCTAAAGTGGACACAGGGTATTACTACTACATTAGCACATTAAGCATTAGGTTAAGGCCCTCACAGCATATAACTGAGGAGAAGGGGCAAATAGCAGACATGTTTAGATGAAAGGATGGAGCAATCGGTGCACCTCTCCAAATGCAGGTAATAAGAAAGAATAGGCAGACTTGACTGTAAAATCTTCAAAGTTTAATCCCAAAAGGTATAAAAGACAAATACAGGACCAAGCATAGTCTCATGCGTTTCGCCCGTGAGGCTGTGATTAAGCTTCACAGACGAAACGGGTGAGACTATGTTTGGTCCTGTATTTGCCTTTTATACCTTTTGGGATTAAACTTTGAAGATGTTACAGTCAAGTCGGCCTATTCCGTCTTATTGCCTGCATTTGGAGAGGTGCACCGATTGCTCCATCCTTTCATCTAAACAGTTTAATACGGCAAGGAACGCAGTTCGTCTGTAGCCCTCACCTGTGCTGGGTTTGCATAGCTAATTACTTCGGAGTTGGAGTTATCTGTTCCTATGACATCATATACAAATAGCAGACATGTAGGCCCAATATCAGGTTGCCACACAGCTGGTGTTTTACCTGCATGCCGGTAAAAAAGACTTGAGGTCAATGTTAAGTCTATGAAGGTAATAGCATGGCTGGTATGCATGTGAAGAAAAGGTGGCAACATCAACGAACATGATTCTTTTTTTTGGGCCCTCAAAAACTTAGACCCACTCCTGAGTGGACACATAGGTAAATGGAAATTGGCGGCACTAATAATACTTCTGTCAAGTTTTAGTTTGGCCTTGAATATAATTGCAGATTGTGACAAACTGATAATTCTATAGATTATCACATGAATCTTGTTTTTTTAGATTCATGTGATTTAGCATTTGTAAACACTTATTTCACAATTTATTATTTGATTATTTGTTAGTGCTTGGCCTTTTATAGAATGGAATTGTACAACTGTTTTAAATCCAATGCTAATTTACTAATAATTGTATTGAACATCTCTTATGCATGTTTACTAATGGTTAATTCCATATTTAAAAAAAAAAAAATATCAATTTATTCATACTTTGAATGTGGACCTGACATTGCAAGAAAAAAGATTATTTAATTTAACAGAACATACATACTTCAAAATGTAAGTAGAGAGATGACTGGGAAATGTACAAATCATGTCTTTCATATCCTTCAATAGATAATAGTCATTTAGTTTAAAAGGGCATGTTCTTGCATTCTGGAACATTTTCTACAATTATTACATAGTGTAATAGTGAAATATACAGTCATTTTCAGAAAAGTGTCTCACCCACACATCTCCTGGGCTAGAACCCAAAAAAAAGGGTAAAATTGTGTTAAAAGAAAAAAAGTGTATGTCTGTGTCAATTTGCCTGCAATTTTGACCTAGTAATTTTGTCATGAAAGTTTGTATTTTCATTTTATTATTAAAATAAAATGGGCAAGACTGTATGTTTGTGTCTAGTAACCAAAATTAACCTCTTAGTTTCATATATCAGTTTAAAAAATATAATTTTATATATATGCAAGTAGATCAGCATCTCCTTCCATCTAGAGGTGTGTTGGAGGTGTCATAACAGATGTGACAGATCTTCATTACATGGCAGCATGTAAGTTTAAGTGTCTGTCTTTGTCAACACTGCATGGACAAATTTATGAATGACGTGGAACATATATATATATATATATATATATACACACTTTATAATTTATGCTTGATGAAAAAACAAATATGATTTTAAAGTTGTATTTAATAAGATACTTAACGATACTTACAATTACAACCAACTGTCTTAAGTATATGAAAATATTGTTCTGTTACTCTGACAGAAATAATAAGGAGTCAGTGGCATGTGATTTGTTGGGTACTGGCTAGTATAGCATAGCTTTAATTTATTGATTTTTAGCAAGATGGAAGGTTCTGGGGTGTGCATGAGGCAGGCCAAGTGTATTCGCATGGACTGCTGGAAGTTTCAAAAGCCTGTAAGATATAGTAAGATTGGGTAAGATGAGTACTAGTGGCATTCAGACAAAAATTTCAGTGATAGTTTAAGGTATAAATATAAGTTGTCGCAGGTCCCAGGACAGCGGCTTACTGCATATTCTTCAGGAAGCTGCACCAAGGTACTATGACACTTTCAAAGGGCAGCAACACCAGTGAAATATAATGCTGCACCCAAACAGGGGGAAGGCCAGACTTCTTGATGAAAGTGTTTTAAATGGTTCAGAATTCCAGCTTATATTTTTAGAAAATTCCTTTAGATTGAGAATTTAATTTGAGTTAAAGAACATTCATAAGTTCTAATGAAGAAGTTAGTTAAAATGGTTAATTTGTCTCCTTTAGCTTTGATACCAAAAAAAGAGCAGTGCGAATCCAGATTAATATATCACTTATCATATACTAAAGGAGACTCTCTGAATGATTCCATTACTAAAGAGGATTGCTATATGTGTTATGCCTCCTTTGACAAAGCCTTGTACCATAATGTGTGAAAGTGGTATTACAGACCACATTGTGATGGCGCCTCTGACCGTTGGTTCTTCCTAAGTGCACTGGATGCCT
Source organism: Pelodytes ibericus (assembly GCA_036172795.1). Classification (NCBI taxonomy): domain Eukaryota; kingdom Metazoa; phylum Chordata; class Amphibia; order Anura; family Pelodytidae; genus Pelodytes; species Pelodytes ibericus. The sequence goes on from CM069863.1 coordinate 88,496,300, forward strand.
TGTCACAGTGGGGGTGGAACACACACTCACAGACACACTCAGCCAGCACACACTCACTCACAGACCCACTCAGCCAGCACACTCACTCACAGATACACTCAGCCAGCACACTCACTCACAGACACACTCAGCACACATTCACTCATAGACACACTCAGTCAGCTCACACTCACTCACAGACCCATTTAGTCACCACACACTCACTCACAGACCCACTCAGTCAGAACACTCACTCACAGACACACTCAGCCAGCACACACTATCACTCAGCCAGCACACACTCACTCATAGACACACTCAGCCAGCACACATTCACTCATAGACACATTCAGCCAGCACACTCACTCACAGACACACTCAGCCAGCACACACTCACTCATAGACACACTCAACCAGCACACATTCACTCAGAGCCACACTTAGCCAGCCCACATTCACTCATAGACAAACTCAGCCATCACAGACCACAGACACACTCAGCCAGCACAGACCACAGACACACTCAGCCAGCACACAATCACACTCAGCCAGCACATGATCACACTCAGGCAGAAGGAGAGGGTTTCAAAGTTGAAAGTGGTATTACAGACCACATTGTGATGGCCCTTCTGAGCTGACCATTGGTTCTTCATAAGTGCGCAGGATGCCTTGTTACAGTGGGGGCGGAGCCTCACAATCTGTACAAATGAATGAAGAAAAAAACCTGAACCAGTGGCAGTGAATTAAAGGCATGAGGGATTTGTGCTGGTCACAGTACATTTTAGATTTACAACAATGTTTCCATATCCAGGTTTTAATTATCCATGTGGGTGGTAATGATTCTGGTGTATTAAATCAATTAAGTTGTTTTTTTAAATGAGTAATGACATGATTTTCTGGCATTTTTATTCATTTGGTCTGAGGTGGTACAAAGAATATGTAAGATTAGGGTTGGACACCACTGACCTCTCAGAGGGTGTGAAAAGAAATTAATTGAGGCATACCAAACTGGAGGGTGGTTGTTGTACTGTAGGGATAACGTTAATGTCTTCGATAGTTTTTCTGTTGGGGGGTGAGGGCCAATGTGGCTGTGACAATTCCTGGCCTTTGGGGTATAATCTGGTTTAGCAAATGTACTGGTTAAATGTAAAGGTTGTGGTTTTTGGCAAAAGTTATGTGTTATGTTTAAATAAATGTATTATTGATTTAAATAATTTATTGTTGTAATTGAAATCCATAAAAAAGGTCACGAACATTCACCATTGATATCATGTTCGTCTCAAAGTATTTTTATTTCGCCTTATGTTTAAGGGTGATTATAATTCAACATACAAACGCCATGCTTCTTAGTGCAGGTTTTTTTCACCTTTGCTTTATAAACACTGTTATCTTGTTTGTGAGGCACTAAAAAAAAAAATCTGCTGACATTCAAAACAAACATTAGTCAGATATTTGCATAATGAGCATTCAGCTGAATATAAGCATAAAATATCATTTTCTTTCATCAATGCTAAAAATGCTGACTGATAATTAAATGAAAATAAATACATTTCAATGATTTTACTAGGATTAGAATTAAAACAGTTAAACCATTTTCTGAAACTATAAATGTCTTTGATTGTGTATTGCAGTCTCAACTACAAAGTGCCTCACATACAAATTGTTGCCTCAAGCTAAGCTATACATTAATTCCTTATAATGCAAGAAGTCAGTTTTATTCACACATGTCCTACTCAGTCATACTGATGAATTTCACAAAGTGAAAATGTAATTTAGCTACCAATACATTTTTAGTATACTGTTCATAATATGGTGAAGTGTTTGGCAGTCCTGGTTACATTTTGAAAGAACTGCATCTTAATATTGATGCTAGTCTTTTACTCGCCTAACATCCGAAAGGTAATTAAGATTCAGCTATTGCTGTGGCTATAGAGCTGATGATGTTAAATCCAGTCTCATTATGTGATAAAAGCAGTAGAGAGAGGAGATAGCAAACCCATAATAAAGAGGTCCCTAGGAACATATATAATAAACATATTATTATAAATTATTAAAGCATTGGTGTTTATTTCATTTTCTTGTTCACTAGCAAAATTAGTTTTTCCCCATATTATGAATAGCAGAGATTTACACTAAAAGGGATAGTCTAGTCCACAAAATCACTTTGGTGCAAGATGAAGATTACGGCTTGTACAGTGCACAGGCTTTTTTCCCCAGTTTGATTTGATACAGGCATTCAGCATAAACCACATTTTTAAGATTTGACTCAAGCCCTCCCCAGTGATTATTTTGCATGTTTACTCAGCTAGTGTGGGCAGTCCTAGTTTCTTGCAAACTGCTGTAATGTTACAATTTAAGCAATGCAAAATGTAAAACATTCAATTTAAAGTACTTTGAAAGCACATTAATATGAATTAATATTTGGAAGATGCATTTTGGGCATTAGACAGTCCCTTTAAATGTGGTTTTGTTTATTTCTATGGCTATCATAATTTTTAATTATTTAATTAAATGTAATTCAATATTTTACATTATTATCTGACATGCTTTGTTTTTTCTGTTTGCAGTTATGTTTTACCTTGAATAACCCCCCTAAGCATAATGCAATGAAAATTTAATTCTATTGCATCATGTAAGACATATAACTGTTCCTGGGACCAGACAGTCTGTCTCCACTGTTACAGTTTATGGCAAATGTAAAAAGAACAAAAAAATATGAGATTTATAAATAGTTTATCTAAATGACAAGCATAGCCTTCAGGTTCTGAAAATTCATCAGCTAATATTGATGCCTAGAGATCTTGTGCAAACAATAATTGAATGTGTTAAAGACAATATGGTGGCATAACAGTCTGCCCATGTTCTATATTTGAAATTAAAATGTTGTAATCTGACTTAGATTGTTTGATAAATACTCATACTAGAACAAACACAATTAATCTTTGGTCAAACCCACCTAGCGCCAACCACCTACATCAAGGTTACTACAACTACCTCCCCTCTGATCTCTTCACTCACTTATGTGTTTCATTTACCCCATTCCCACTAGATTGTAAGCTTGTGAGCTAGGCTCTTTACCTCATGTACCAGTCCATGTTTCCTGGAACACATTTTTATTCCACATGCTGCAGACAGAGCATGCAAAGTGCAGCCCGGCCCTATGTAGGATGCATAGACAAACATACATAATCCAATTAATTAGTCATGGTCCTATGAGATTTCCACCCTGATTAATTAATTGGGTTTGTGCCTATATCCATCCTACATACTGCCATACTGCACAAACCTATGTAAGTGAAATCGGCTGAAGCACACAGCGCCTGTGGATGTGGAGCGTGCGCTGTGCACATTTCACATGAACCAGTGACTGCAGTGTCGAGGAAGGGAAGCAACATGCAGCTGAAGCTCCACACCGCTGTGCTACCATTGTGGAAGTCCAGAAGAAGAGTGACTCAGAGTTCTCAGCGCTCCCGCTTGTCTGCATGTCAAAATTCCAACTTCAAAAACCAAAAAGTGCACCTCCCATATGTGGACTTTTAGCCCCAAACAACCCAACAAACCTATGCATGGGTGGTATCCCTGTACTCAGGAGATGTTGCTGACTACATATTGGGGTGTTGTGTGGCAGTGACACATACCTAAACCTGTGAATTCATGTCTGAAGTACAATGTATGTAAAAAAAAAAACACAAAAAAATGAGTACCCAAAATTTTGACAAAGCCTGGTGGTAGAATTAGTGAATGGAAAGTGTTAAAATACCACTATGTGAAATAGACAAGGGTGTCTACTTTTAAACGATATATGGTTTGATGGGGTAAAATACACTGGCTGACTTCACAAATGTCCCAAATGAGACATGGGCTCAGGTTATCTGCATGTCAAAACTCCAAGTTGAAAAGCCAAAAAGGGCACCTCCCATGTGTGGCCTTTTATCACTCAAGCAACCCAACAAACCTATGCATGGGTGGTATCCCTGTACTCAGGACAAATAGTAGAATCTATTTAGCAGGTTTTTTTTATCAGCTCTTGTAGATGACTAAAAGATTTTCAAATAAAAGTCAAAAAATGTGTTTGTTTGTTTTTTTCCACCATATTTTAAGATTTTCTTTTGTAGTAAATTGTAGGATACGATCAAAATGATGGTATCCAAAGAAAGCCCTTCTTGTCCCGATAAAAACAATATATAATTTGTGGGGGTATAGCATATTGCAAAGAAGAAAATTACAGCTAAACACAAACAGCACAGACATGTTAAAATAGGGTCTGTCGTTAAGTGGTTAAGAAATCAAGACTATAAACTAAATTCTTGTGATGTGACTAATGAACTGCAAAAACCAGGCATTAACCGCTTTGCAACAATTGGGATTCCATGCGTGTTGTTGCAAACCGGTTAATGCCTGGTTACATAGATATCTTAAATTCAAGGTTTGTCTTATAATCAGACGTCAAATAGAGGTCTGACTATAAGACTGGGATCTAGGTCCCCCGAAGAGCTGCAGGGGACCTGGATCCCCCTCACAAGCAGCTGATGGATGTCTGCGCAATGCACGCAGACATCCTCCAGTGCTGACCGGCACTTCTATGACGGAAGCCGGGAGGTCACAATGACCTTTTGGCGGTTCGTCATAGAAGACAGAAGTGTCCGGGAGCATCGGAGGATGTCTGCGCATATAGTGCAGACATCCACCGGCTGCCCAAACTAGCACTAGGGAGATTGGGGCAGCTGGCGTATATGCACATAAGCACAGACATCCCCCAATACTTCCCGACACTTCCGTTGAGACTTCTATGACCTTCCGGCGGTCCGTCATAGAAGACGGAAGTGTCGGGCAGCATCGGAGGATGTATGCGAGTATCGTACAGACATCCACAGGCTGCCCCCACTAGCCCACAGGAACATTGGGTAAGTCTGGGGGTGGGTGGGGTGAGAGGCAGCATTGGGTAAGTCTGAGGCAGGGGGGAGGCAGCATTGGGTAAGTCTAGGGCAGGGGGAAGCAGCATTGGACTTTAGTGATTAGAGCCGATGGTTTCTCAGTGATGCTCTATGAAGTGGAAGCCCTCAGCCTCTGTTTTTGCATTCAGTATACCTTTTAAATTACATTTTTAGTGAGGCAGAAATGGTCTTTTGTCAGATTAAAAGAAATAAAATGGATTTTCTCCCTATGTAAAGGGGAAGTATTTTTCATTATTATATAATTAGCATTACATTTAAATTACAAAGTTAAACAGTACATCACTGTTTAGTCTTCGGCTAACATTATTATTAGTATTTGACAAATCAGACATTTTAGTTAGTTGACTGCTTTGGCTCTGCAGATACAAACTGCAAACACATAATGTTTTTTATAAGTTTCAATGGTCTGAGCAGGTCATTTGTCATACACAATAATTAGAGTGACACTTGTAATAATTGGTTTGTGAGAGTGGTATCAAATTATATTGTGAATTGTCTTGAAGAGATTAAATGATAATGGATCCAAGCATAACGAAACATATATTGACAGATTTTTGGCATGAAAGATTCATTAGTAAGTTGTTAAGTATATCTCTACATGGTTACATTGTATTGAATAATAAATGACAATAACTGAAGCTAAATTCTGAAAAATAATTTAAAATTCCTTTGCAGTAACAGAGTGAAGTACATTACAAAATGAAGTTAATTAAAAACAAACAAGTTATTAGATCATCCAGGATTTAATCTAAACGAATACCCGTGTATGGGGCATATCCCACTACAATGCAATTTGAGCAGTGCACCAAACAGCGGACAATGAAAAAGATCTGACTCATCTTATCCAAGAGATTAAACAAAAGGACAGACCCAGGGGTCTAGGACACTTCTTCGCCGCATTTTCATCGCTGACAGTTCAGCGCGGCAGTTAGAACGCTGAACTGTCAGCAATGAAGTATAACGCGGCCGTTTCACCGCGGCTGCAGCTATGTAAGAGCTGACAGTTCAGCGCTGAACTGTCAGCTCTTACAAATCTAAAAGTAAAAGTAAAATAACCCCCCTAATAAATGATTCCCCCCCCAATAGTAACACTAAACCCCAATACTGACACTAAAATTAACCCCAATACTAAAATTAACCCCCTAAACCCTAATACTAACCCCCGACCCCTAATACTAACCCTAATACTACCCCCCGACCCCTAATACTAAAGTTAACCCCCTAAACCCCAATACTAACCCTAATACTAACCCCGACCCCTAATACTAAAGTTAACCCCCTAAACCCCAATACTAACCCTAATACTAACCCTAATACTAACCCCCGACCCCTAATACTAACCCTAATACTACCCCCCGTTAACCCTCTAAACCCCAATACTAACCCTAATACTAACCCCCGACCCCTAATACTAAAGTTAACCCCCTAAACCCTAATACTAACCCCGACCCCTAATAGTAAAATTAACCCCTAACACTAAACACTAAACCTAATTCTAACCCCCTAAACCCTAATTCTAAACCAACTAAAATCGGTAAAATACTTACCTTTAGCGATGAAATGTCCCGCGATGAAATCTCCAGCGACGAGCTGTCTTGTGCTGTAGACTCGGCGGTGAAGCGGCTGCGCGGAAGCAGCCGCGATGAAGTGTCCCATCCCCCAGACCCAGAGCTATATGGAACTTAAATGGCTTAATATACTTTATTTGTATTCTTTCATTCATGCATTTAAATTGTCTTCACATGATTCAGTCGTTTAATTAAATATAACTGAATTGTGCTGACATTTGTGCTTGCAAAAACTAAACAAAAACTTGAGCAAATAAATGTACTTTTTTTTTTAGTTTAAACTTAAATACAAATTAATTTGACCATTTTTTTTTTTATTAGACTGGATTGTCCCCTTCAACACAAGTAAAAATATAATGATACATCAACTATTTTTTGATGTAGGCTGGAAAAATCAAGGAACATGCTATGCAAGAATATCTGCTAGAAATACTTACTATCATGATTAATCCAAGTAAATAATGTGTATGCAATAAATATTTTATTATAGTAAAATACATTTTCAGATTTTAATGAGGAGAAAATAGGCCATTTTTTATTTTGTTCAGTGGGAAATAGATTGTTTAATTATTTGGTACAATATTGTGCTTTATCACAATCAGTACGATTATTCAAAAGGTTTCTTCTGAATGAAAGCACACATGAATACTATGATATTTTATGAAATACGCACAAATCTATACTATAACATTTTCTTTGAATGGAATAGTAACCAAATAACCACCAACTGTCCTACTGTAAGAGAACTATCCTTATCAGGGACCATAACCCTGCAGCCCTGATCTTCATTGTTCAGAGTTTGGGAAACATTATAATAAATACTATGTATGCTCAACAATTTCCACAGCTGAGCTGTCACTTAGAACTGTACCGTGTACAACACGTCACATCCAGAGTCCCCCATTACCGAGGGAAAATGTTGGGAAGTGTGTCACATACATCTTCTTTCATAATACATGGATAAGTAGCAGGATATCTTATGTTGCTTATAACTACATTATTGTCTATGTCAGGTTATAAAATGTGTATTATCAGCTCATTCTTTCTGATTAACACAGTTTCATTGTGTTTGTACTTATGTCAAAGGAGTTTACATCTTCATTTATATTTTCTTTATGGGTTTTGGTCTAGGGAGCAACTAATACACAGTTTCTTGGTATGTTTCTATTCACATGTATAATGTTGTTGTTGTGTAAGACATCAAGGCTCAAAACACATAAGAGGTGGAATAAAGTTGCTTTTGTTCAAGTTGCCTTTCTGCTACTGACTTTACTTTATGATCCTGTGAGAACACAATGACACAATCTTTGCTGTAATACAATTGATTTATTTATATATTTCAGGTATTTTTGTTTACCCAGCAACAAAAAAAATCTCAGTTTTATCATAGAAGAAGACATTTATTTATTATTAATGCTGAAGCAGGAGAGAGCTGGCAACTTTTTGTGTGGGGGAAAAAACAATCACTTCACCTGTTATCATAGACACAAATAGACAGGCAAGATACATGAATCAAACATGTAGAAAGATTGACAAGACACATACCAAGACAGACAGATGGAGCAGTGGAGGGAGCCTGAATACATTTATACCCAGTTTCCACTGGCCATTCTCTACCTCAGATGCCAAAATACCACGGGCAGAAATGCCATGAAGGTAGAGACACGGAGGGACTCTCACACAAGTGAATGTCTATGGGGTTTGCATGGAAAGCCACACTATGAAGCATACCTAAACTTGGTGGTTTCTCTCCCAACCTATTGACCCCAGCCAGAGCCTCACATGGGAAGATTTCCATCTAGCCTATGCATCAGGGCTAGTGTTGAGTGGACACCTGGATGTTCAGGTTCAGCAGGTTCGGCCAAACTTTGAACAAATGTCCGGGTCCGTGCTCGAACTTGACCCCAGACTTGACCCCGAACCAGAACCCCATTGAAGTCAATGGGGACACAAACTTTTGGCCACTAAAATGCCTCTAAAAAAGTCCTGGAAAGGGCTAGAGGGCTGCAAAATGAAGTAAAATGTGGGTAAGAGTAGGACAAGTGCCATGCAAGCAAATGTGGATAGGGAAATAACTTAAAATAACATAAAATACATACAAATTACAAATACAGCTGAGCCATAAAATAGCACTAGATGGAATCTTTGATTTTATTATTATCCCTTATTTGACGCTCTCCTCATTCTTTGCGGTCACCCACCAAAGTAACAGATGGTTTATGTCAGGCGACAATGTAACCGCCAATAGTCAACAATTTTTATTTGTATTTTTTTTGTTTTTTGTTTTATTGGACTGCAAGAAATGCACCGCAAGGCGTAAATGTACTAAAAACAATTATAATTTTTCAAAGTGCGCTGTAAGCACAGTATTGGACTGTTATATTTGACTCTCAGATATGAAGTGCACTGCAAGACGCAAATGTACTATTTGGCACCCAAAACAATTAGAATTTTTCAAAGTGCGATGTAAGCACAGTATTTCACTGTTCTTTTTGACTCTCAGATATGAAGTGCACTGCAAGACGCAAATGTACTATTTGGCACCCAAAACAATTCAAATTTTTCAAAGTGCGCTGTAAGCACAGTATTTGACGGTTCTATTTGACTCTCAGATATGAAGTGCAGGAAGCAAATGTAATATTTAACACCAACAAATTGCAGTATTTAAAAATGCCTAGATGTTGCCCACTGAGCTAACAGAACAGGATTAAATTCATGTGCCTGGCACACATGCAGTTGCAAGTGCACTGCACTCTCTGTGGCATTGGGCTCAGGGCAGGGTACAAAAATGTAGTATAGCACCCACTAAAATAATCACTGTAATTTGAATAATCGCTGTAGTTTGAATAATCGCTGTAGTTTGCAGAGTAAACACCAGAATTATTTTTAAATCTGTCCCTCACAGCTGCAGCATCCTCTCCCTACACTAAGAAGAGCTCATGTGATGTGCGTGTACGTGACTCCAGCTTATTTAGAGAGGCTGGGTCACATGCTGCACTGGCCAATCACAGCCATGTCATTAGTAGGCATGGCTGTGATGGCTTCTAAAAATATGTATGCATAGATATTAAATTATAGAAAAATATTTTACTATCGAAAAACAAATTGCTATTTCAAGTTAACACATTGTAATCTCAAGAAAAAAAAACTTATCTCTAGAAAACGTGTTATCTTGAGAAAATTTTACTTGAGAAAACAAGTCAAATATAAAAAAAATGCATGGCCTCTCTGGGCTTCTGTAGATTGGTGCACTTAAGGATGAAATGCCCTTGATGTGATTTGATTGCTAATCAAATATTCAGAGTCAATAACAACGTGGGGGACTTTTATATTAAGATGAACAGATTTTTAAACTGAAAGCTTAGGCCATTTTTTATTTTTTTTCATGCATATAATAAAAATCCATTTTATGAGAATGTTTTCCACAGGTTATGTAATTACCGGTACTGTGTTTAATTTGAGTTCACAGAGTACATGCAATATTTACATATATTACATTCCTTCTCAAATCACCATAGCACATGAAACTGCTTTCATTGGTGACTTGGCATTAAGTTTTTGCTGGAAATGTTTCGGCAAATGACTTGGCAAAGATCCAGGGGCATTTCTGGAGTCACAATTGGCATGAACAGTGGTCTTTATTAAGGAACTGTTCCCTGAAACTGTGGGCATATGATAACCCTAGTTTAAATCCTATTGACTGAATATAGGTTTTATTACAATAAAGAAAATCTCATATTACACAGAATGGCGAGGAAGAAAAACAGTATTGTGATGTGCTGCAGGTGACATGGTCCAAGTAGAGGATAAATAATTCCTCCTCATTAGTATATCACCCCTGCTAGTGTCACCATGTATGTCATATTCTCTCATCAGCTTGTTTAATATATGAAGGTAAGTAACTAAGCCAGCTACACACTCCCATGCATTGAGGTCACATGGATACACTTTGTAATGCAGGTGTTTTTTTAATGACAGCTTTCCTTCAGACAGTCAAATATTTAAAATTAAAATATTAAGCACATTAAATATATTGAGCAGAATGCAGCCAACACTTCACCTGATGCAAATGAGTTAGTAACCAAGATGCTATTGACGGAACAAAAGGTGTTTTTTTTTTTAATGATGATGCTACATAAAGTACCAATTGTTTATATTGTATAACTCAACAGACAATTTACTATATACCTAATGGTAATAAATATGAATTTTTATTTGATGTATACAAATATGAGTCACCTCACACATCATATATAAAGATTTCTGCCAGTCACAGGCAGTGGTATGGTATAGTGATCAGGTAATCAAATTGTTTTGAAATTTTCATTCCTATTGACCACCCACATCCCTTGCCATTGCATCCACAGTACCTGACTGCATCCCTTGCCATGGCACCCATTCCACTCATAGGACCCTAGCACCCAGATTGCACCCAAGGCATTGCAGCATCCACACTGAACCTACTGGTCTTGTTAAAGTATCAATATTGAACACATAGGACTTGCCACAGCATCTTTTCTACTCACAGGACTTGCCCATAGCAGCTATTACACTCGCAGGACTTGCACCAGCACCCATTGCATTCACATGACTTACCCTAGCACCCAGACTGCATCAAGGACTAACCCCAGCACCCAGATTGCATCAAAGTCTCATCCCTAGCACCAAGATTACACAAATAACTTACCCCCAGCATCCCCAGCTCACATGACCCCAGATGCTTTGATATGAGGGGGAGGGTGAGGCAGTGTAAGAGGATGTCTGTGTTCTTGGGCAGTACCCACACATCAGCTGCCTGCCCTCCTCACAATGAGGGCTGGTGAGGGAAGTGTTTTTTGATCTTCCCAGCCTGCACCTCTGGCACCGCCAGGTGTTGCGCCCTTTGCTATCACACAGGTAGCACACCCTTGAGGCCTTGACTGATATTCAACATGCAACTTCAATGCACATTGCACTAACAATTTTCCTGAAAACTAACATATATTCTACACATGTAATCCTTCTACAAAGCCTAGATTTATCTTACACATCTAGTCATCCATAATCTGGTATAGCAGTGTGTTGGAATTTTTGTTGTTCTTAATCTCTCATTAGTTCAGAATAAGTGTTTAGCAAAACTTTATTTAGTATCTATATATATGCATATTTGTATAAAAATCAGTGACATAGCACAAAATGACCAGGTATATCAGCGATGTGCACATGTGCATTTTTGTAGACAAGGAATGGTTTCAGAAATATGGCACTAAGAAATGATAACAGAAAATGATTGCGTATGCAGGGGCACCTTATGATCACTCCACAGAGTGATCAAATTTGCCATATTGAAAATGGAAGCAAGAAAGAGCTTTGGAACTGATCAACAATCGCGTTCTTTGCTCAGGTGATATTGCTGCAATGCCTTGATATCAGAGGCGTCGCTAGGGGTGGGCTACTGGGGCTATAGCCCCGAGTCCCCCCTTCATAGCCCCGAATGGAGACTCTGGGGCTAAAGTATTCTTTAGCCCCGAGACTCCAGGGCTATAAATATAAAAAAAAAAAAAAAAAAATCCCCCGGTGAGCTTTCCTCCGTCTGGGACATAGTCCCAGAATCGGAGGATTAACCTCACGCGGGGGTGAGGGCCGATCGGGAGGAGAGGCTGCTATAGGGAGCTAGCCTCTCCTCCTGGCCATAGAGATCACAGCGCGACGGGTGCAAGCTCCGCCCCCGTCGCGCTGTGTCAGCTGCTTGCCGGATGTCAGGTGGACGGACATCCGGCAGAAGGTCCTGGATGACGGACCAAGTGTAAGGTAAGTAAAAAAAAAAAAAAGTGTGACTGTGTATGGGTGTCTAGGTGTGTGTGTGTGTGTGTGTGTCAGGGTGTCTAGGTGTGTGTGGGTATTACTGGGTTCTGAGTGGCAAAATATTACTGGGCTATGATTGGCACAATATTACTGGGTTCTGAGTGGCACAATATTCTTGGGTTATGATTGGCACAATATTACTGGGTTCTGATTGGCACAATATTACTGGGCTATGATTGGCACAATATTACTGGGTTCTGAGTGGCACAATATTCTTGGGCTATGACTGGCACAATATTACTGGGTTCTGATTGGCACAATATTACTGGGCTATGATTGGCACAATATTACTGGGTTCTGAGTGGCACAATATTCTTGGGCTATGATTGGCACACTATTACTGGGTTCTGAGTGGCACAATATTCTTGGGCTATGATTGGCACAATATTACTGGGTTCTGAGTGGCACAATATTCTTGGGCTATGATTGGCACAATATTACTGGGTTCTGATTGGCACAATATTCTTGGGCTATGATTGGCACAATATTACTGGGTTCTGAGTGGCACAATATTCTTGGGCTATGATTGGCACAATATTACTGGGTTCTGATTGGCACAATATTACTGGGCTATGATTGGCACAATATTACTGGGTTCTGAATGGCACAATATTACTGGGCTATGATTGGCACAATATTACTGGGTTCTGAGTGGCACAATATTACTGGGCTATGATTGGCACAATATTACTTGGTTCTGACTGGCACAATATTCTTGGGCTATGATTGGCACAATATTACTGGGTTCTGAGTGACACAATATTCTTGGGCTATGATTGGCACAATATTACTGGGTTCTGAGTGGCACAATATTCTTGGGCTATGATTGGCACAATATTACTGGGTTCTGAGTGGCACAATATTCTTGGGTTATGATTGGCACAATATTACTGGGTTCTGATTGGCACAATATTACTGGGCTATGATTGGCACAATATTACTGGGTTCTGAGTGGCACAATATTCTTGGGCTATGATTGGCACAATATTACTGGGTTCTGATTGGCACAATATTACTGGGCTATGATTGGCACAATATTACTGGGTTCTGAGTGGCACAATATTCTTGGGCTATGATTGGCACAATATTACTGGGTTCTGAGTGGCACAATATTCTTGGGCTATGATTGGCACAATATTACTGGGTTCTGAGTGGCACAATATTCTTGGGCTATGATTGGCACAATATTACTGGGTTCTGAGTGGCACAATATTCTTAGGCTATGATTGGCACAATATTACTGGGTTCTGAATGGCACAATATTACTGGGTTCTGAGTGGCACAATATTACTGGGCTATGATTGGCACAATATTACTGGGCTATGATTGGCACAATATTACTGGGTTCTGAATGGCACAATATTACTGGGTTCTGAGTGGCACAATATTACTGGGCTATGATTGGCACAATATTACTTGGTTCTGACTGGCACAATATTCTTGGACTATGATTGGCACAATATTACTGGGTTCTGAGTGGCACAATATTATTGGGCTATGATTGGCACATTATTACTGGGTTCTGAGTGGCACAATATTCTTGTGCTATGATTGGCACAATATTACTGGGTTCTGAGTGGCACAATATTCTTTGGCTATGATTGGCACAATATTACTGGGTTCTGAGTGGCACATTATTCTTGGGCTATGATTGGCACAATATTACTGGGTTCTGAGTGGCACAATATTCTTGGGCTATGATTGGCACAATATTACTGGGTTCTGAGTGGCACAATATTACTGGGCTCTGAGTGGCACAATATTACTGGTATCTTACTGGCACAATATTACTGGGCTCTGAATGGCACACTATTCCTGGTATCTGACTGGCACAATATTACTGGTATCTGAAAGGCACAATATTACTGGTATCTGACTGGCACAATATTACTGGGTTCTGAGTGGCACAATATTCCTGGTATCTATAATTGTACAATTTTCAAACACTGAAAAATTTGTGGGTGTTTTCTTACATTTTTATTATGGGGTGGGGGGTGCAACACTCAGGGTCCGCCCCGGGTGCCAAATGCTCTAGGTACGCCCCTGTGTGTGACCGAGCTCATCTGGGCTCTAGCCCCAGATCATCCGAAGACCTAGCAACGCCCCTGCTTGATATAGAGGCATTCAGCAACACCAAAAAAATATGTCTGGGCACTTTGCGATCACTCTCTTGAGTGCTCACATTTGGTGTATTGCTGAAGTCAAAAGATAGAGCTGCCCATCTACTGGCAAATGCAACAGAAGCGATCAGTGATCCCTTCTGTCACTTCAGGGGGTGTTGCTGGATGAATAACTCCAATAATGGTTAAATATGTGGCCAGGTACTCACAATGTGGAAATATATGTCCATTGGTGTCCTGAGCCGCAACACAATCAAAATTAGCAAGGTCAGCCAAAAAAGAAATCCACACTGATAGGTAGTCATCAGCAAAACACTGATTAACTTTATTTCATAACAAAATGGGCAAGATTTTAACCCAGAGATGCATAAAACAAAATCTTACATGTTTTGAGCATATTCTTGGTGCTTACTTATATCTTAATCACCTGTGGGGCTAATCCCACTATCTTCTCCTCCAATTTGTGAAAAAAAAAAAAAATTTACTCAGTCGACTGACACATTCACCTGTGGGGATTTCGCCTCAAAGGTGAACATGCATGTTGATTGGATTAATGTTTTTTTCACATATGGGAAAGGCATATATAAAGGGTTTAGCCCCACAGATGATTAATCTTTGAGAAACTACCTCTGGATTAAAGTCTTGTCCATTTTGCTTGTGAAATAAAGTCAATTTCCTTTTTGGCTGGTAAATATTAGATTCATCCTGTGGGGAATAGTGTGCATTTGAGCCAATGAGAGTGGAATCAAAGACATTGGTAAAATGCAAGCTGGGCAATATTCAGATTCTTTCTGGGCCTAGAGTTAATCAGACCCATATGTTCACAAGTATTCTTATACGTCTTTAATTTGCAAATGTTGTAATAGACCATATACATAATCCTTTAATGCTGGAAAGCTTATTGATATTTACAGTGAAATAATGAGTAAAGCATTATCCCCCTCCAGAACATAATAAGGGGAATTATAGCAGAATTCCAGAAAGTAAAGAGGCTTTTAAAATGCACCCCAAAACTCTGTAATTTACTGTTTATATGGTTTATATATACTAAGTAAAGAACTACCCTGTGATCATAGAACACATTTTCAATCATTGTTTTAGCATTACTAAAACTGGCATTTTAAGATTTGTTGATTTCATGTAAAACCCTGAATATTAAATTATCTAAATGGCAAGCACTCCTCTCAAGAAGAAATCATTGTATGATGGAAGTTTGGAGCAGAGCCATAGCATATACTTTTTGATAACGACGGATAGTAGTAGAAAAATAAGCTCTAAGCAGTTACATTTTGGAGAAAGTGAATTTGTAGCATGTAACTTATATTTAGCGTGGTGTACATTGTTGGTTGATTTAATAGTTTTCAGGGTTTCATTCTCTGAAAAGTAGTTCTCATCTTAGGTATTTATTAACCCTTTAAGGACAAGAGTTTTTTTCCAGTTATTTTGCTACTGGTGGGTTTAACAGTAGTTTTTCTCTCTTTCTCATTTAGTGGGCTTCTCAATAGAGAAATAATTGCAGGGAATTGAGATGGACAATTCAAATTGAAGGCCAAAGTAGCTAAGTTAGAACAATTCTCCCATTTAGCTACATTAGAGAATTGTTCCAACTTCATTGGCCTGAAGATTTACATTTCCATCTCAATTCTCTGCAATTCTCTCTTTATTGCATAGCCCCATACTTATACAAGCTATATTTTGTTTCTTTAGATGCCATATTTATCCTTCTAAACCACAATTGTATGTGCTCTTTTTTTTCTAAATTGGCCATTGTTCTTAAGGGGTTCATATCAGTTCTAGAGCCAAGTTTTGAAAGTCGAGAGATCACCATGCAAAGCAATGAAATGTTTGTGCCACTTGTGCCCACTTGAAAAGATAGTTCAGCTAGAGACCTTTCATGTCATAATGTGCCAGTTATGAAAATCTACACCTGCCCGTAATATGAAACACAGTTCATTAAATTATTTATATGAATATTTTACTTTCTTTGACGGAATAATCATAGGCAGCTAGGATTACGCGCCTCCAAGCGTGAAACGCGTGAGGCAACTGGCGTACTAGGTCTCCTCCCTGCCATGCAATTTTTTTTTATTTTTGCACTTTATTGCTTTTGCTGAAATAAATATTGATTAAATTATTTTCACAGTGAGAGAGCCTTTATTTGTTCTGTTTTTTGGGCTATACACCTACACATTGCAACTCACATATAATAGGCACAGTGGGAAGAGAGAACAAGAGGGGAGAGAGAGAGAGGGGGGGGGGAACAAGAGGGAAAGGAGAGAGCAGGGGCGAGCAGTTCATTTGCATATCAAGCCACAAGTGATGTCATAAATTGAAGATTCCACAGACACATTGAAAACATATTTTTCTCCTAATTTAGGCATTTGATTGCAATTATGCTAATACAATGCAAAAATCGTTTTCAAGATTTTTTTTATTCTCTACATGCATCATAAAAACAATGTTTAAGTGATACAATCACTTAATCACTGAATAAGATAAATCTCACCCACAGTGAAACAAATATGACCTTATCTATGTTTTCTAAGAGGCATTTAGTGTAAGCACAGCATGTGTCGCTGTGATATGACCTATATTCATACACTTAATAACACTTAGGTTATAAGGCATTGTTACAAACATACAGCATTCTGAAATTACTCAAGTAATTAGCCTCACACACAATTTATCTTACCTCTGGGATCTGCATGACTGAATGAAATGATGAAAATCAGGACAACGACACCTTTCATTTTGAAGTACTTTTCAGCTCCCAAGTATTAGAGTTACAAATGTCTCAGACCCTAACTTTTCACATTTATATATCATTAAAAAACAAAGTTAAATCATTAATCTGGGTTTTGAACTGTGTAGCCCTGACCTCTAGGCCTAAGATAAACATAAAGATACTTGGAAAAGACAAACAAATTGGTCAATCATATCAATGATTAACACTGATAGAAAATACATGGTTTGATGCATGCATATTATTTTTCCCACACTGCCTGGTGTAACCAGACATTTCTCATGCTATTTGACTGATAGTATTTCTTAGAAGGATGTATTGTACTCCCTGATTTCTCAAGTGACCTATTTATAATTGCTGCAATTATGAGGTTGATATACCAGCTAGTTCATATGATCTGTTTATACACTCTGAGTGCTCCAATTATGTATTTCTATATGTTGGGCCACGTTTTTACTTTGTTTACATTTTGGGCACAAAGCTTCAAAGGCTTTGTGTGGAAACATTACTGGTAGTGCTTAGTTGTGAGTGTGACCAGAGTGTTTTTTAAATAACATCCACTGATCAATAACATCCAGCAGAACACTGTTCCTTCAGCAGAATCTTAAAGCATCTGACATGCTGGAGGATAGTTCTCTTCCTATCTGTGTAACCAGTGGTGTATCTTGATTTTGTGCTGCCCTAGGCAGACAAAATCCGGGCACCCCCCTACCCAAGCTGCACACCCACGTTACACACCTAAGACATGCCCCATCATTCAGACTCACATCAAGCTCATACTCCCATCACACACACACTCCCATCACACTCAGTCACACACTCCTACTCCCATCACACACACTCTGACTCCCATCACACTCAGTCACACACACTGTCTCCCATCACACACACTCTGACTCCCATCACACTCAGTCACGCACACTGTCTCCCATCACACACACACTGACTCCCATCACACTCAGTCACACACACTGTCTCCCATCACACACACACTGACTCCCATCACACTCAGTCACACACACTGTCTCCCATCACACACACTCTGACTCCCATCACACTCAGTCACACACACTGTCTCCCATCACACACACTCTGACTCCCATCACACTCAGTCACACACACACTGACTCCCATCACACTCAGTCACACACACACACACACACACACACACACACACACACACACACACAGTCTCCCATCAGCACTTACCTTTCCTTGGTGGCTAGTGGCAGGCAGCATGGTCCCTCCATGCTGCCTGTTCGGCTTCCCGGCGATTGTGCCGACAGGTCACATGACGTCAGCGCGCCCGTCACGTGACTGTCGGCACTTCCATGTCGGCACACTGCACGGGGAGCCGAACAGGCAGCACGGAGGTTTCTCTGTGCTGCCTGTTCGCTCCCCGTGCAGCCTGGCAGGCAGAGCATTGGTGAGGGGGGATCTTCCGATCCCCTGTCACCTCCGTCTCTCTGCCTGGAAGCGCGGTCTTTTTTTTTTTTTTTTAAAGGGCCGCCAACTGACCATGTCCGCCGCCAACAGTCCCCCTGCTACCCTGGTAGCCGGGCTGACTAATTCCCCGATCCGTAACGCCCCGAAGAATGCCAAAGAGAAAGCTAGGCGAAACAAGGAAATTTCGAATGGGGACCGACATACCGCTGGAATTACTTGAACTAAGCCCAGCAATAACGCCCCCGACAGGGGCTTGCGTGCATCCATGGACCTTTGACCCCTCCTCCAACCCTTTATTGCCTGCCGGACCAAGAACTCCTTCGTGACATCACGCAGGCCGGTGGCCCGAAACCAGAAACTAGAGAAACAGAGAGCCTTGCTGTAACCTCCCCTGGGGAAACGCCAGCGGCATTCCAATGCCAGAGCAACCATAGTAAGCCCTGCAGCCAGGCCCCATCACCCGCAAAACCACCTCGAGCCATCTCCAAAGCTAGCCATTCGCCCCACACCTTACCATACCGCTTCCAAGTGGATCCAGCGACGGACTGGCTAATCCACTGGACTACTCGCCCAACCCAAGGTTCCATAAGTACGCTGGGCAAGGAATCCCTTCCGGATCCGCCTGGGGTGCCACCGCCCGGAACACCTCCCACTGTGAACGAGAAAGTTCATCAGCGGTTATGTTGTGCACCCTGGGGATGTGAACAGCCCGAAACGTGATGTTATAGTCAAGGCAGCGGAGCACTAGGGACCGAAGCAAGCGGACCACCGGTGGGGAGGATGCGGTAAAGTTATTCACCGCCATGACCACCCCCATGTTGTCACAATGGAAAACCACCCTGCGGTTGCCCAGAGTGGTTCCCCATAGTTCAACCGACACCAAAATGGGAAATAATTCAAGGGATGCCAAGTTCCTGGTAAGGCCCGTCTGGGCCCAACCAGAGGGCCATGTCTCGGCGGACCATTGTGAACCCAAAATTGCCCCGTAGCCCACCGACCCCGATGCAACCGTATAGAGATGCAATGCCGCGTTGGACACCTCTTTAGCCTGCCACAATGACCGACCGTTGTAACGGGCTAGGAAGTCATCCCATACTACCAGATCATCCCGCAAAGGGCGTGTCAGACGCACGTAATGGTGCGGCATGGACACCCCTGCCGTTGCTGCGGCCAGTCGTCTGCTAAAGACCCTCCCCATGGGGAGGATCTTGCAAGCGAAGTTGAGCCCCGGACACCTAAGGCCGAGGAGCTTGTCCTGCGGGAGGCGGCACTCGCCCGCCACCGAATCGATTTCGATGCCCAAGAAACAAAGACAAGTGGCCGGACCCTCCATTTTATCCGCTGCCAATGGAACCCCGAAATAATAAAAAAAACGATTGCACCGTCCGTAGTAAGTGGCTGCAGACGTGTGAGCCGGAAGGGCCCACAAGCAGGAAGTCATCCAAGTAGTGCATGACCGATTTGCACCCAGACTCTTCCTTAACAACCCACTCTAAAAACGTGCTAAAACATTCAAAATAAAAACACGAGATGGAACAACCCATTGGGAGACATAGATCGACGTAAAAACGCCCCTCGAAGTAACAGCCAAGAAGATGATGGCACTCGGGGTGAACTGGGAGCAGAGGGAAGGCCGATTCCACGTCAGTCTTAGCCATCAATGCCCCCACCCACGCAGCCCGAACCATATCCACGGCCGCATCGAAAGATGCGTAGGATACCCGACACAATTCTACACTAATATCGTCGTTCACAGACCCCCCGTGGAGTATGACAGGTGTTGGATAAGCCGAAACTTGCCCGGCTCCTTTTTGGGGACCACCCCCAACGGCGACACCCGAAGGGCCGCCAAGGGGGGTGATTCAAAGGGGCCTGCTACCCGACCAAGCTCGATTTCCTTACCCAGCTTTACCCTAACCACCTCTGGGTGTTCATCAACCGAACGTAAATTCGTTAAACAAACCGAACCCTCCCGGTCCTGAAACGGGATCCAAAACCCTTCCTCAAACCCGCGGAGCAAGAGCTCCGCCGCCCTATGATTATTATACTTGTTTAGCCAGGGGCGCATTGCCCCGACGGCCACTGGCATCTTCCCCCTTTCCGCCCATGTCCCCTTTATCGCTTCCTTTTTGGCGCTTAAAACAGCGGGAGGCGGGATGGTTGCCCCCGCACCCCGAGCATTCATGCTTAAAACGACAGCCTGTACCAAATTTGCACTGGCCGTCGTTAAACTGCCAGCAGCCACCTGGGCGTCGTTGTGTGGCCGAAGGAGCGGGTTGGCCCATTCCTCCGGCCCCCCCGAGAAAGGAAGTAAGTCCCCCTTGGTGTGAAGCTGGCCGGGTCATGATGGCCAGCCACAACGCCACGTCCATCTGGTCCCAACCCAGGGTGGGACGGACGGCAATCCGCTGCCGGAATTGCTCGTCGTACCTCCACCAGCTGAGCCCCCCATAAACCCTGCTCGCGTTCCAGATCTGATCCTGGTAACAGAACAGCGGCTTTTTCCCCAATAACGCTGGCGAGAATGGAGAAAGCCCGAATCCAATTCCCATAAGTCTTGGGAATTTTTTGGTACTTATATTTCTCCTTCTCCTTCTCAGATTCCTTCAATTCTTTTTCTGGAGGAGGGACGTCCTCCAGAGGAAGGAGAGAATATATTTCTATATATTCCCCCTTCCAAATTCGCTCATTAATTTCGGGCTTCAAGTGGAGGCCGAGGGGGCCCGACCAGCACATGTACAAAGCTCCGTGCGCGATCGGCGCCACAGGGCGCTCTTTGTCCACCAACCCCACTTGCGGTGCCGCAGAAACCACCACTGGCGCCGTAACTGCCGGGGGCACTACTGTCGCCGTTGCTGGTACGGGGGGGGGGGGCGACTACACATGCCGAGCCTGCAATGCCCGAGCTCAAATTAGGGGACCCCCACACCCCCCCTAGCACCCCGTCTATGCCCTGCATCGCGGATGCGCCGGGAGATCCTGCCGCGCTGCCCACCTGTTCAATTACCCCGCGCAAACTATTTAATACATCGACCCATGGCTGGCTATTGCTAACATTGCTAACCCCACAATCATTCCTAGCCAAAACCACCCCATGTCCCCCGGACTCACCGCTGCTCCCAGCCACCGCGGACAGAACGGGCGCCGTTGAAGGAAGCACTGCCATATCACCTGCAGCCTGTGGCACAGGAGAGGAGACGTATCCCGGCATGGGGTCAAAACCCGGAGTCTGTAAAACAGAAAAAGGTGAGCAAAAAGACGAGGCAGGAGGGGGAAGGAGCCCTGCAACAGAGACTTGGTGAGCAGGGACAGGGGAAAAATCGATAAATGAAGCAGGAGGAGGCGGGAGAGGCAGGCCCTCATCCTCAGACCCAGTAATGCTGCTGCGGCCCCCCTCCTCCCCCTCCCCCCCCCCCGGAGGTAAGCGCCGCGCCCCCCGTGTCTGGCCCTGAGGCCTACTCATGCCCTGGAAGGCTGCCTTGCACCTCTCCTCCTGGAGGACCTCGTTGCTGGAGCTGCTGGCGTCTGTGACAGGAATGCACCCGACCTGGTGACAGTCCTGCTGGATGCTGGAAGTTGGCCCTCCAATCCCCGGGGGGGGAGGGGTGCGGAACGCGTACCCCGCTCCCGCTAGGCACCGGGGTGGACCACATGGGCCCCGGAGGGGGTCCGACATCAGGTGTAGCGCTAGTATGCCTGGCTCCACTCCTGCTCCGGTGGGAGGGGAGGGAGCCGGCAGCGTCAGGCCACGTAGACGGAGCAGGCCGCGTGGCCGCTACACGCGGACCACTCGCGCGCGGCCTGCTCGCACGCCTGGCTCCACTCCTACTCCGACGGGAGGGGAGGGAGCCGGCGTCAGGGCTCAACCTCGCGGGCGGGCGGGAAGGCCGTCTCACGCCACCGCGAGTCCCCGCTGGCCACAGCGGGGGTCATGTTGAGACGGGCAAGCTGCTGCTGCAGCTGCCTGCCACCATCTGCGAGGGCCTCAGCCCTCAGGGCAGAAAGGATGGCCTCCACGTCCATGATGTCTGCCTGGGCCGTAAGGAACAGGAGTGGCAGGATTCTGCAGTAAAATGGCTGCCGGGGAGAGGGGTCCCAGGACCTTTATCACCTCCCCTGGGACCCCTCCCCCCGGCAACTGTCAGTAATCTCATACACTCCCCCTCACTCATACATGCCCTGTCCAATATTTGCATATTTCCCAGGGTGCTTAACAGTAAAACTTCATAATAAGAAAACCAAAAATTCATGCTTGGCAGAAGCAAATGTTTATGACCTATCTCAAGGTCACCCATGCAACTTACAACTAGGACGACATATACTGAAACATCAATTGATGCTTCAATGACACAGGACATCACACTTAAAGCATGAACTAACCTGTCTACATGCTTCTAATGTAAATACTACTTTCTAAGAATCTACACAATATAGGCTAAACTTCTGGCACAAAGTAATTGGCCTGAAGTTTGGAAAGATTTGGGGTACACCGAGGTCATATCAGAAGCCAAATTTCAATATGTCCCAATATGACCCCAAATAACCTCGCAATTTCAGCCACTTGGCTAAAGTACACAGAAATACACCAAACCAAAAACAGCCTCTATCATCTCCATTGTCCCCCCATGATTTTTTTAGGGGCTGGGAACTATTTTGCCCATCTTGAAGTTTAAATAATTAAGCAGTGTTTAATAAGCAAAGAAGAAAAAAGTGGTTGTCAGTGCTCAGCCTGACAAACTGATATATTGTACAACTATGAAGCAATTTGTGCTCAAAGTACAAAGGTTTGCCCACCATGTTTAGGTAGCCTTATTAAGGTGATACATTTTAACAGCATTGTCACATTACATTGTTGAACATCCAGCCTATGTGAACATCTGCAATAAGTTCAGTCCTTTCATACCTCACCCATTTAACCCCTTAATAGAGAACCCAAAAATAAAAAGGAGTTTTTTTTTCCCTCCAGCCTAAGTGTTCATACACCTTATTTTAAAAATAAAAATATTTTGGGAGCATGCAACATAAAGTTGGTCGGATGCCAGTAAATGATGTAGTCTCTGCACCAGTTGCCCCCAGCATATTGTTGTGTCAAAGGTCTAAGATTACGTATCACAGTCTGTATGAGCATTTTGATGAACATGGATATTATCATTATGAAGTTGCACTAACTTTATCTAAGGAACTGTTGTCCTGTTTTGTCAAACAAGTAAAGATGCACACTCTACGCGTGTATGCCAAGCAATATCAGACAGTGAATATAATTTAGGCTAGATTTAGAGCGAAGGGAAAAAGTATTTGATCCCCTGCTGATTTTGAACGTTTGCCCACTGACAAAGAAATGATCAGTGGTAGGTGCAGGGCCGTCTTTAATAGTGATTGGACCCTGGGCAAGCATTTGCTTGGGCCCCCAGGACCCTGCATGCAATCACTCCATCCATCGCAATGTTACCACCCCCCTCTCCCCACAAAAAAAAAAAAAAACATATAAATAAGCACACACACAGTTGGACTTTTCTTGCAGTGAGTATTTTTTGAATAAAATGTGTATATTACGTGTATAATTGCAGTGTATAAACTGTATATTTAGATACAAAATGTGTATATATGGCTGCAATATGTATTACTATGAAACACTGCACTACAACTACTCATTACCTAAATGACAAAAACATACACAGATATTAGAGAGCACTTACATATGTTCATATATATTTATAAATATCTATACATATCTCACTCTCTCTCACTAGTTGCATTTATAGTTTTATGGACTTCTTAATATTATATTCAACTATTTTCATATGTAATAAAAATGTTATTGAAGAGATGCATTTCTTCTTTTTATTCCATTTTTCTGCACCCACATTGCACCTAAAGGACTTAACACAGCCTCATAGAGTAGCCACAGCACTTGTCATGCACCTATATTGCACTCACAACACTTGTCTTGCACCTTTATTGCACCCACAGCACTCGTCATGCACCTATATTGCACCAACAGCACATGGCTTGCACTCATATTGAACCCACACAATTTTGCATGCCACAGTGTAAATTTGCCCCACAGAACATACCAGAGTTTCACTTTGTTCCACTGAACTGCCCATGCAGGAAAAAGAGCCCAGTAATATTGTGCCAGTCAGAGCCCAGAAATATTGTGCCAGTCAGAGCCCAGTAATATTATGCCAGTCAGAGCCCAGTAATATTATGCCAGTCAGAGCCCAGTCATATTGTGCCAGTCAGAGCCCAGTAATATTGTGCCAGTCAGAGCCCAGTAATATTATGCCAGTCAGAGCCCAGTAATATTGTGCCAGTCAGAGCCCAGAAATATTGTGCCACTCAGAGCCCAGTAATATTGTGCCATTCAGAGCCCAGTATTATTGTGCCAGTCAGATACCAGTAATATTGTGCCAGTCAGAGCCCAGTAATAGTGTGCCAGTCAGAGCCCAGTAATATTGTGCCATTCAGAGCCCAGTAATATTGTGCCAGTCAGAGCCCAGTCATATTTTGCCAGTCAGAGCTCTGTAATATTGTGCCAGAGCCCAGTATTATTGTGCCAGTCAGATTCCAGTAATATTGTGCCAGTCAGAGCCCAGTAATATTGTGCTAGTCAGATACCAGTAATATTGTGCCAGTCAGATACAAGTTA
Organism: Pelodytes ibericus; assembly: GCA_036172795.1. NCBI lineage: Eukaryota > Metazoa > Chordata > Amphibia > Anura > Pelodytidae > Pelodytes > Pelodytes ibericus. Next base: position 88,521,604 of record CM069863.1, read on the forward strand.
TATTGTGACATTCAGAGCCCAGTAATTTTGAGCCAGTCAGAGCCCAGTAATATTGTGCCAGTCAGAGCCCAGTAATATTGTGCCATTCAGAGCCCAGTAATATTGTGCCAGTCAGAGCCCAGTCATATTTTGCCAGTCAGAGCTCTGTAATATTGTGCCAGAGCCCAGTATTATTGTGCCAGTCAGATACCAGTAATATTGTGCCAGTCAGATACAAGTTATATTGTGACAGTCAGAGCCCAGTAATTTTGAGCCAGTCAGAGCCCAGAAATATTGTGCCAGTCAGAGCCCAGTAATATTGTGCCATTCAGATGCCTGTAATCCCCCCCAACCCCCCCACCCCCAGTACTCACCGAATGCTTCTGCTCCATGTCCCCGGCCGGACGTCTCCTCCGTGCAGTCTTCCCTCCTGCACGGAGGAGGGAAACAGTCACCGGATGCGACGTTACGTCACATCCGGCATCAGATTGTTATTTTCAAAAAATTCCGGTCGTCGCATCCAGCAGATGCGGCTTGCCGGAAAAAACATTCACAAGTGCAATGCGCTGTGAACATGGCAAGCAGGAGCTGGGGGCCCACGGGACAGCTGGGCCCAGGGCAGCTGCCCCGTTTGCCCCGCGTTAAAGACGGCCCTGGGTAGGTGTATTTTAACAATGAGAGACAGAATAACAAAAAAGAAATGAAGAATAACGCATGTCAAAAAAGTTAAATTGATTTGCATGTCAATGAGTGAAATAAGTATTTGATCATCTATTAGTCAGCGACATTTCTGGCTCCCAGGTGTCTTTTATACAGACAACAAACTGAGATTAGGAGCACTCTCTAATCTCAGCTCGTTACCTGTATAAAAGACACCTGTCCACAGAAGCAATCAATCAATCAGATTCCAAACTCTCCACCATGGCCAAGACCAAAGAGCTGTCAAAGATGTCAGGGACAAGATTGTAGACCTACACAAGGCTAGAATGGGCTACAAGACCATCGCCAAGCAGCTTGGTGAGAAGATGACAACAGTGGGTGCAATTATTTGCAAATGGAAGAAGCACAAAATAACTTTCAGTCTCCCTTGGTCTGGTGCTCCATGCAAGATCTCACCTTGTAGAGTTTGAATGATCATGAGAACGGTGAGGAATCAACCCAGAACTACATGGGAGCATCTTGTTAATGATCTCAAGGCAGCTGGGACCATAGTCACCAAGAAAACAATTGGTAACACACTATGAAGGACTAAAAAACCTGCAGCATCTGCAAGGTCCCCCTGCTCAAGAAAGCACATGTACAGGCCTGTCTGAAGTTTGACAATGAACATCTGAATGATTCAGACGAGAACTGGGTGAAAGTGTTGTGGTCAGATGAGACCAAAATCGAGCTCTTTGGCCTCAACTCGCCTTGTTTGAAAGAGGAGGAATGCTGCCTATGACCCCAAGAACATCATCGCTGCCATCAAACATGGAGGTGCCCAGAATCATGGGCAGCCTCAATCTGGGACAATTCATTGTCCTGGAATGAGAGCTATGAGTGAACATGGTCTCAGTCAACCAGGAGAGACTTCTCAACTCAACAGAAGCCTTTCCTAATTGGCTGACTCCATCCTTCACACATAGCTCTGTGTAAGCTGCAGCATCCTGCCTACAGCCAGCACCAGGAATGAAACACACTATGTGTATGGTTGTGTGACTGTGTGTGTGTAATCAATGGTGATAGAGGTATAATGTCTGGTAATAGAGAGGTTACTCAAATATTCCTAATAAATTATGTAATATAAAATGTATTTTATGTGTATGTAATGATATGTGCATATGTGATATACAAGACCCTTTTTCAAGATCAATATTTTCATTTCATACAAGTGGAAAATCAGTGAGAAGTTTTCTATAGGGTAAGAACTATTTAGTTTTATAATAAGAAAACAACAGAATTCAGAAAGTGACCTTGGGAGCAAAAGCTGTCTAGGGTACAAGTAATAAAACTGTGGATTTTGTTTTCTTTTTTGCCTACTGCATGATTTAAATATATTTATAGCAATATGCCTTGAATACCTCAGTCTCATATCTTGACGACTATAACACAGCTAATGTTGATAGATTTTGCACAGCACATAGCACAACAAATCTAAACAATATTTCTGAAAGCTGACAAAATAAGAATTATCAATTAAAATAATGCTACAGCTCAAAATAACTATTTCATTGTTGAGTTGCATTGAAAACAGCAGTGTATAGCTGAATTTACTCTTTTCTTTTGTTGTATCTCTTATAAAACATATTGATTGACTGGGGAATTTCCCATTTACTTTACCTCCTCAAATTACACCATTGTACAGCCTATTTATATTCTAATTTTAAATTGCCAACACAACAACCTCAGTGAAACAAATGTAAAAAGTATTTGAGAACTAGCAATAAAAGTGGTTTAGTTTACCTTAATGGAGGTCACATGTCACAGTTCATGTAGTTCCTGTTTGTATTGTTTTCTACTGTGCTGAATTAACCACTTTTCAGCGCTAGGTCGTTCTACCAAAAATGAGTATAGTCCTGCGCCAGTGGGAATTAGGATAAAATCAAGAAAAGAAAGGAGATTAGAGATAAAAAGCTGCTAGATAAATCCCAGAGGGCCATTCTCAGTACCCTAAAAGAGGAAATGACATGATTGAGATTAGGTGCTAGCGCTTAGAAAAAGCGGAGGACCTACTACTGGTAAAATAAGATACATTTAATTATACATATAGGACATACAGTAATATACATTCAATAAAGTCACCTGGTATGTTAAAAGATACTAGTTTGGTGGAGCGCATGGTGGAAGAACGCCTAAAGTGTTTTGTAGTAGACTTCTTTATAGGTGTTATAAGGAACTTAGCATTCAGACTTGTGAAAAGACAATGTAAGAGATAGCAGTGGGAGGAGACACTGATTTATCTTCAAAAGAAGGCTCCTGTAGCAGCTCAAACTGGAAGGCTGCAGGCATGGCCGGCCTTACATGTTCAGGCACCCTGTGCGGGCCACCCTCTTGGCGTCCCCCTCCTCTCTACCCTCATGTCTCTCTGTCTCCTCTCCCTCCACATGCCTGTCTCTTTACTCTTACTCCATTTATGTCTCTCTCCTTTCCCTTGGTTGTCTCTTTCCCCTTCCTTGCCATGTCTGTCTCTCTCCAACCCCCCCATTTTATGTCTTTCTCCCTTCCCATGTATTTCTCTCCTCTCCCCACCCCCCATGTCTGTCTCTCAACCCCCATATCTGTTCTCTCTCTTCTCCTCCCCAAACCGGTTGTTATCTCTTTCACCTTCCCATATGCTTTCTCCCCCATATCTTTTTTCTCCCTCCCCAAATCTCATTCCCTCTCCTGCCCAATATATCTTTCCCTCTCCCCATATCTGTTCTCACCCCCTCCTCCCCATCTTTGTTCTCTCTACACCTTCTCCCCCATATCTGTTATCTTTCCCCTCCCCATCTCTGTTTTCTCCCCCTCCTCTGTCTGTTCCCCCCTCCTCTGTTTGTTCCCCCCTCCTCCTCTGTTCTCCCTCCCCTTCCCATTCTGACTTGAAGCACAGGCAGCATAAGCACACACGGAGCTCAGAAAGTGCTCTTCGTGCTCCCCTTGTGTAGTAATAATGCAGGTCATTTGAATACCTGACATAGGGAGGTCTCGCAATTTTTTGGCAGGCACCCACACGGTCTATGCAATTTTGACAGTTGTGATCAGAAGGTGATCTGTAGCCAGGAATAAAAAGTAGCATTTTGGTGCTTGCGTCTTCTGTGATGCAAACACCATGCGTCACAAAGAGGATAACGAGTTTCGTTACATATATTTCTCTAGATGTTTGTAAACAGTTTGGTAACTGCAGCATGAATACTGACTTTTCCATTTGTTGAAGATATACAGGTTGAGTATCCCTTATCCGAAAATCTATTTTCCAAAATGATCCGTTATCCACAAATTGCAAATTCTACAAACACCTGTCAGAATACAAGCATACATCACAGGGCCATCATTAATAATGATTGGACCCTGGGCATTTGCTTGGGCCCCCTCCTCCCCACTGCCTGGCATGCATTCAAGCCCTCCACCCCAAGCCCCCCTCCCCCAAAAAACAAAACAGGCACACACACAATTGCTGCCTACAATATTTACTCTCTAACATCTAGGTATAGTTTTGTAATAATGGCATTCTGTACTTTTATTGCAGTGTATAAAATGTGTATATGAAACAAAATGTGCTTATGACTGCTAAACATATACTTACTTATTATGCAACACTGCAATAAAAGTACATATATTACAAAAGTATACACGGATATTAGAGAGCACTTATTTATGGTAGGCAGCAATTAAAACATTGGCCCCTCGATATGTCAGGATATTGCCATTCAATATGCCAGGTTTTGCCTCTCAATATACCAGGTTTTGCCTCTCAATATGCCATGTTTTGTCACTCAATATGCCAGGTTTTGCCTCTCAATATGCCAGGTTTTGTCACTCAATATGCGAGGTATTGCCTCTCAATTTGCCAGGATTTTGCCACTCAATATGCCAGGATGTTGCCTCTCAATATGCCAGGATTTTGCCACTCAGTACCAGGATTTAGCCCCTTAATATGCCAGGTTTTTCCTCTCAATTTGCCAGGAGTTTGCCACTCAATACCAGGATTTAGCCCCTCAATATGCCAGATTTTGTCATTCAATATCCCAGGATTTGCTCGTTTGTTGCCCTTCTCTTCCCCCCCATTCCCCAGCATTTACCTCCTTGTTGCTGTATCTCTGGTGTTCTCCTCCGTACATCTCCCCTCCTGCACGTTTTTTTTTTTTTAAACTTTATTGAAGTCACGCAGCATCAATAAAGTAAAAAAAACAACAAAATAAACTCGACAGGAGCTTCCTTCCTCCGTGCAGGAGGGAAGATGCACGGAGGAGACGTGTAACAGGGAGCTTAACGGCAGCGTTAAGCTCCCTGTTACATCAAATGCTAATTTTTTTTCTTGCCCCCCCCCCCCCCCCCCTGCGGACGCCTATGTATGGCTGCACCTTTAATTCAACTTTTGGGCCTGAGGGTTGTGGGGATCAGATCCTGGTTGAGGATCTGATCCCAAGTGTCACTTTGCCCCACAGAACATGTCAAGTCATCACTTTGCCAATTAAAATATGCCATAATTGGTTCCCAATTAACATATGCCACAGTCACTTTGCCCATTAACTTTCACACACACACACACACATCGTGTCCCACACACACACACATATAGTCAGATTATTTTTTTTTTTATGAGAAACAAACCCAGTACATATTGTATGTCACCCTCCATGCTGCTTTACCTTGTAGGGCAGGGAGGGGGATGGTCAAGGATAACACAGCTATCATCATTGTTTGTCAGTTCACTGGGAGCTGCTGATACCACTACTACCAATGTAATTTGGACCCATGGGCTGCATATTGGACACCCCTGCTTTATACAGTATTTGCACTGATACTACTGTATTTAATGAGTGCTGAGAGGATTTAATATATCTTAGTGAAAAGGATCGGAAATGATCAGTTTTCCTATAAACTTCTTGTCCCAAGCATTTCAGATAAAAGGTTACTCAACCTGCATATTGTAGTTTTAAGAGAAATGTGCAAGAGTGTATTTTCAATATGTGACTAAATAGCAAGTGTACATTTATTGGCAAGCATGTAGAGAAGTGGTATTTGTGAAAATAAAATATATTCTATTGTTAGAGATTCACAGGTTTATCTTCACAAAATCTAATATTCAAAATGTTTTCAGTGAATCTCAGTCAAGTCAATGCTTGAGAAGTAAACTGTTATCTGTTTATTGGGATTTGTGAACATACTGATCATTTAAAGTGACCTTTTTCCTTTTGTAAAGTCAGAATTGGAAAATAGATTGATTTGGTCATCACCAAACAAGAAAAATTGAATTTGAGTAATGCATGAATTTAGGATCATCTGAAGAGCATATAGTCTACCCACATATATATCCAGGGCTGGACTGGCCTACTGGCATACCAGGAAAATCTCCGGTAGGCCGCCTGCCCTGGGGCCGAAGCGCACTGTAACAAATTCAGCTGGGATACTAATAACAAATTTGGACGTGGCCACTTTAAAAAAATTAGCAGTGGCTGCTTTATCAAATTCGGCTGTGGCTGTTTTAACAAATTCAACAGCTGTAGGTGCAATTTTTTTTTTTTTGCGACGTTCAACGTTCTTGTAAAAAAAAAATCTGCCTCTCGCAAACTTTTCATCTTTAATCCTGGGAAAGGAGTCTACCGATGCCCCAAACTCTTATGTAAAGGGAGGGCAACGTGCCCTGCAGGAAGTGTATATCAGTGGCCCTCCGGAGGACATCAGAGCTGCTGTCAACAGTGTGCAAAGGCAGACTCCTGACCCAGGATCAGTGAGCTCATGAAAGGCTAGTGAAGGGAGCAGAAGGGAAGTCAGTGAAAGATGTGGAGTAAAAAAAAAATCAAACAACTAGGTATAATCCATGTGAGAAATATATATATATATATTTGAAAATCAGGTAGCAAAAAAAAAAAGAGTATGAAACCACAGCAGGGCTGGAAGAGAGCTGGTTTCCAAGAGTGAGAGAGAACACGGCTAGGAGAGAGCTGGTTTACAATAGTGAGAGTGAGTGCAGTGCTGGGAGGGGTGGCTGGCTTGGAGCAGTAAGAGTGGGAAAGTGCAAGAATGGAAGAGAGATGATTTGAAGAAGAGAGAGTGAAAGAGTGCAAGGATGGGAGAGAGCTGCTTTGCAAGAGAGAGTACAGGGCTAGGAGAGAGCTGGCTTATAATAGTGAGAGTGGGAGTGAGTGCAGTGCTGGGAGGGACAGCTGGCTTGGAGCAGTGAGAGTGGGAGAATGCAAAGATGGAAGAGCGATGATTTGAAGTAGTGAGAGTGGAAGAGAGTGGAAGGTTTTTTTTCCTAAATAATTTTATTAATCACACAACTATATCTTATCACTCACCGCCTTAAAAAATTAGGATGTCTGAGCTATATTTCCACATACATCTTCTCTAATATCTCTCTCTCTAGTTTTGGTGCCCAATAAATGCAAATAATCTTATCCTTAAAGCCAAATGACACAGGTGGTGAGATTATTAAAGTAGTGTGAGATTATTTCATATGTATAGCAGCAATTTCATATTTAATAGTAGCTATTTAATATGAATACCCTGCTGTTTACCCATCAGAACTTGGGCAGATATTTCTAATCAGATGACTAAGCATGCATACTCAAAATGACACCATTTGTGGGTGAATGTTAAGTCCTATGTGGTCTATATATAGCCACCTAGTTGCACTTGTCATGCTAAGGAAGGATGCAGTCTGGTGAATTGACTATTCGGAGAACAGTTGACTCATTTGCCGTCAATTTGGATGCATTTAGGTGATTCCTGAATTGCTTGATTTAATTGTCAATACAGAAGCCTTAAATGATCTGATTTTCCCAGACATTTATATCTCTGAAATTAATTTTAAAAGACCTTGAATGTCCCATTCCTCATAAGAGAAATGGGCTGGATCATGGTGGTATCATGTGGTGATGTGCTACGTGATCAGAGGCCACTTGGCAATTTTCCTATCATTTCCTAGTGGTTTCTAGTCATGCCACTGCCTAGCTCAGTATGTAAAAATACCCTTTCATTTCCTCAGTGGAGAATGGTGCATTGACAATCAATGTTGGCATCCACACTGTAGACATGAAATGCCACTGTGATGCATAGGACATGTTTTTTGGGATGGTACATATAATCTAGCAGCTGTTGACGATCAACAATGACCAGTGATGTAATGACACTCTATAGCTGACATGACCGATATTGTGATTCCACAAGAGCTGTTATGTCAGTGTGTAAGTTAACTGTACAACAACCTGTAGAATTGATTACAGGTGGACTGATGGAGTTGCACTATGGTCCACTAAATTGTTTTTGCCCACTAAGCCAAAGGTTGATAGCCCTTCCCAGAGGATAATCATGTTAGCATGTTTGCTTTCCTTCTGGAAGCGGCGATGGAGGAGTTCAGGCGGTAGCCAACACTGTTTTTTTGTTTATTGGATTGCAAAAAATGCACTGCAAGACGTAAATGTACTATTTAGCACAACAATTCTAATTTTTCAAAGTGCGCTGTAAGCAAAGTATTGGACTATTCTATTTGACTCTTAGCTATGAAGTGCAGGATGTAAATGTACTTTTTAGCACAACAATTAGAATTTTTCAAAGTGCGCCGTAAGCACAGTATTGGACTGTTCTATTTGACCCTCAGATATGAAGTGCACCGTAAGACGCAAATGTACTATTTAGCACCCAAAACAATTAGAATTTTTCAAAGTGCGCTGTAAGCACAGTATTGGACTGTTCTATTTGACTCTCAGATATGAAGTGCACTGCAAGACGCAAATGTACTATTTAACACCCAAAACAATTAGAATTTTTCAAAGTGCACTGTAAGTAGACATGTGCAAAACTAAAATTTTCGTTTCGTTTTCGTCCATTCGGACGAAAATGTTATTTATTTCGTCTAAAACGAATTTCGTTCATTAGTGCATTCGTTTCAGACGAAATTCGTTCATTATTTTCGTTTTGTTTTATTCGTTCGTTTTATAGAATACAATGTAATACTATTGGCTTTCTATAAACCGAACGAGAGCCCCATTCATAAGAAATTCTTATGAATGGGGCTCTCGTTCGGTTCATAGAAAGGCAATAGTATTACTTGTATTCTATAAGCCGAAAGTCTATAAACCGAACGACTTTCGGTTTATAGACTTTCGGCTTATGGAATACATGTAATCCTATTGCTATTCTATAAACCAAACGACTTTCGGTTTATAGAATAGCCATAGGTTTACATGTATTACATAAGCCAAAAGTCTATAAACCGAAAGTCGTTCGGTTTATAGGCTGTCGGCATTTAACTAATAAGAGACAGAGTCTCCATTCATAAAATTATGAATGGAGACTTTGTCTCCGTGTAGTAAAATGCCGACAGCCTATAAACCGAACGACTTTCGGTTTATAGAATAGCCATAGGTTTACATGTATTACATAAGCCGAAAGTCTATAAACCGAAAGTCGTTTGGTTTATAGAATAGCAATGTCTATTATTAGTTAAATGCCGACAGCCTATAAACCGAACGTTCGGTTTATAGGCTGTGGGCATTTAACTATACGGAGACAGAGTCTCCATTCATATGAATGGAGACTTTGTCTCCGTATAGTTAAAAGCCGACAGCCTATAAACCGAACATTCGGTTTATAGGCTGTGGGCATTTAACTATACGGAGACAGAGTCTCCATTCATAAAATTATAAATGGAGACTTTGTCTCCGTATAGTTAAAAGCCGGCATTTAACTATACGGAGACAGAGTCTCCATTCATAAAATTATGAATGGAGACTTTGTCTCCGTGTAGTAAAATGCCCACAGCCTATAAACCGAACGTTCGGTTTATAGGCTGTCGGCTTATGGAATACATGTATTCCTATTGCTATTCTATAAACCGAACTTTCGGTTTATAGAATAGCCATAGGATTACATGTATTACATAAGCCGAAAGTCTATAAACCGATCGTTCGGTTTATAGGCTTTCGGCATTTTACTACACGGAGACAAAGTCTCCATTCATAATTTTATGAATGGAGACTCTGTCTCTGTATAGTTAAATGCCGACAGCCTATAAACCGAACGACTTTCGGTTTATAGACTTTCGGCTTATGTAATACATGTAATCCTATGGCTATTCTATAAACCGAAAGTCGTTCGGTTTATAGAATAGCAATAGCATTACATGTATTCTATAAACCGAACGTCGTTCGTTTTAAAGACTTTCGGCTTATAGAATACTATTGGCTTTCTATAAACCGAACTAGAGTCGAGTCCCCATTCATAAGAAATTCTTATGAATGAGGAGGGACTCTAGTTAGGTTTATAGAATGCCAATAGTATTCTATAAGCCGAAAGTCTTTAAAACGAACGACGTTCGGTTTATAGAATACATGTAATGCTATTGCTGTTCTATAAGCCGAAAGTCTTTCGGCTTATAGAACAGCAATAGCATTACATGTATTCTATAAACCGAACGTCGTTTGTTTTAAAGACTTTCGGCTTATAGAATACATGCAATGCTATTGGCTTTCTATAAACCGAAAGAGTCCCCATTCATACGAATAGGTCAATTGACCTATTCGTATGAATGGGAACTCAATTTCGGTTTATAGGAAGCCAATAGCATTACATGCATTCCATAACCCGAAAGTCATTCATGTCGGTTTATGGAATGTAGTACAATGCTATTGGTATTGTATAAACCGACTCTATTTCGAATGGACGAATGAACGAATGATTTTCGTTTATTAACCATTCGTTCATTCGGATTTTGTTAGTTAAAATTTTCGTTATTCGTTTTTCGGACGAATGGACGAAAATGCTATTTTCGTCCGAAAATGCATTCGTCCGAAAACGAATGCACATGTCTAACTGTAAGCACAGTATTTCACTGTTCTATTTGACTCAGATATGAAGTGCACCGCAAGACGCAAATGTACTATTTACCACCCAAAACAATTAGAATTTTTCAAAGTGCACTGTAACCACAGTATTGGACTGTTCTATTTGACTCTCAGATATGAAGTGCACCGCAAGACGCAAATGTACTATTTACCACCCAAAACAATTAGAATTTTTCAAAGTGCACTGTAACCACAGTATTGGACTGTTCTATTTGACTCTCAGATATGAAGTGCACCGCAAGATGCAAATGTACTATTTAGCACCCAAAACAATTAGAATTTTTCAATGTGCACTGTAACCACAGTATTGGACTGTTCTATTTGACTCTCAGATATGAAGTGCACCGCAAGACGCAAATGTACTATTTAGCACCCAAAACAATTAGAATTTTTCAAAGTGCACTGTAACCACAGTATTGGATTGTTCTATTGGACTCTCAGATATGAAGTGCACTGCAAGACGCAAATGTACTATTTACCACCCAAAACAATTAGAATTTTTCAAAGTGCACTGTAAGCACAGTATTTCACTGTTCTATTTGACTCTCAGATATGAAGTGCACCGCAAGACGCAAATGTACTATTTAGCACCCAACACAATTAGAATTTTTCAAAGTGCACTGTAACCACAGTATTGGATTGTTCTATTTGACTCTCAGATATGAAGTGCACCGCAAGATGCAAATGTACTATCTAGCACCCAAAACAATTAGAATTTTTCAAAGTGCACTGTAACCACAGTATTGGATTGTTCTATTTGACTCTCAGATATGAAGTGCACTGCAAGACGCAAATGTACTATTTACCACCCAAAACAATTAGAATTTTTCAAAGTGCACTGTAAGCACAGTATTTCACTGTTCTATTTGACTCTCAGATATGAAGTGCACCGCAAGACGCAAATGTACTATTTAGCACCCAACACAATTAGAATTTTTCAAAGTGCACTGTAACCACAGTTTTTTACTGTTCTATTTGACTCTCAGATATGAAGTGCACCGCAAGACGCAAATGTACTATTAAGCACCCAAAACAATTAGAATTTTTCAAAGTGCGCTGTAAGCACAGTATTGGACTGTTCTATTTGACTCTCAGATATGAAGTGCACCGCAAGACGCAGATGTACTATTTAGAACCCAAAACAATTAGAATTTTTCAAAGTGTGCTGTAAGCCCAGTATTGGACTGTTCAATTTGACTCTCAGATATGAAGTGCACCGCAAGACGCAAATGTACTATTTAGCACCCAAAACAATTAGAATTTTTCAAAGTGCACAGTAAGCACAATATTGGAATGTTCTATTTGACTCTCAGCTATGAAGTGCACCGCAAGACGCAAATGTACTATTTAGCACCCAAAACAGTTAGAATTTTTCAAAGTGCGCTGTAAGCACAGTATTGGACTGTTCTATTTGACTCTCAGATATGAAGTGCACCGCAAGACGCAAATGTACAATTTACCACCCAAAACAATTAGAATTTTTCAAAGTGCACTGTAACCACAGTTTTGGACTGTTCTATTTGACTCTCAGATATGAAGTGCACCGCAAGATGCAAATGTACTATTTAGCACCCAAAACAATTAGAATTTTTCAAAGTGCACTGTAAGCACAGTATCTGACGGTTCTATTTGACTCTCAGATATGAAGTGCACCGCAAGATGCAAATGTACTAATTAGCACCAAAAACAAATAGAATTTTTCAAAGTGCGCTGTAAGCACAGTATTGGACTGTTCTATTTGACTCTCAGATATGAAGTGCACCGCAAGACGCAAATGTACTATTTAGAACCCAAAACAATTAGAATTTTTCAAAGTGTGCTGTAAGCCCAGTATTGGACTGTTCTATTTGACTCTCAGATATGAAGTGCACCGCAAGACGCAAATGTACTATTTAGCATCCAAAACAATTAGAATTTTTCAAAGTGCACAGTAAGCACAATATTGGACTGTTCTCTTTGACTCTCAGCTATGAAGTGCACCGCAAGATGCAAATGTACTATTTAGCACCCAAAACAATTAGAATTTTTCAAAGTGCGCTGTAAGCACAGTATTGGACTGTTCTATTTGACTCTCAGATATGAAGTGCACCGCAAGACGCAAATGTACAATTTACCACCCAAAACAATTCGAATTTTTCAAAGTGCACTGTAACCACAGTATTGGACTGTTCTATTTGACTCTCAGATGTGAAGTGCACCGCAAGACGCAAATGTACTATTTAGAACCCAAAACAATTAGAATTTTTCAAAGTGCGCTGTAAGCACAGTATTGGACTGTTCTATTTGACTCTCAGATATGAAGTGCACCGCAAGACGCAAATGTACTATTTACCACCCAAAACAATTATAATTTTTCAAAGTGCGCTGTAAGCACATTATTGGACTGCTCTATTTGACTCTCAGATATGAAGTGCACCACAAGACGCAAATGTACTATTTACCACCCAAAACAATTAGCATTTTTCAAAGTGCGCTGTAAGCACAGTATTGGACTGTTCTATTTGACTCTCAGATATGAAGTGCACCGCAAGACGCAAATGTACTATTTAGCACCCAAAACAATTAAAATTTTTCAAAGTGCACTGTAACCACAGTATTTGATGGTTCTATTTGACTCTCAGATATGAAGTGCACCGCAAGACGCAAATGTACTATTTACCACCCAAAACTATTACTATTAGAATTTTTCAAAGTGCGCTGTAAGCACAGTATTTGACTGTTCTATTTGACTCTCAGATATGAAGTGCAGGACGCAAATGTAATATTTAACACCAACAAATTGCAGTTTTAAAAATGCCTAGATGTTGCCCACTGAGCTTACAGAACAGGATTAAAGGCATGTGCCTGGCACACATGCAGTTGCAAGTGCACTGCACTCTCTGTGGCAGTGGGCTCAGGGCAGGGTATGTAGTATAGCACCCACTAAAATAATCACTGTAATTTGAATAATCGCTGTAGTTTGAAAATTCGCTGTAGTTTTCAGATTCAACACCAGAATTTTTTTTAATCTGTCCCTCACAGCTGCAGCATCCTCTCCCTACACTAAGAAGAGCTCATGTGATGTGCGGTCACTCTAGCTTATATATAGAGGCTGGGTCACATGCTGCACTGGCCAATCACAGCCATGCCATTTCAAAACGTGCCATTAAATCGTCGAACCCCGAACTCCAACCCGAACATACAGTGAAATGTCGTGTTCGGGTCCGGGGTCCAAAAACCGTAATGTTCGGTACGAAACCGAACAGTGCGGTTCGGGTTCGCTCAAAACTATTAAGCACATGATAGGAAAAAAAAATGCACTGTATGCAACTGTTCGTGATGAGTTTAAAAGGCTTTAAAAGTAGGTTATAAAAGGTCAGTAAGACTTTTGAAAGGAGAGAAACAATATGTATATAAATATGTCACTACCATAAAAATAACAGAATCGCATGCAAGATTTAAATGTAATTAAAAGAGAAAAGGATAACAGAAATATTTCATTGCTGTTACACAAATCATTAAAAATATTTTTTTTAAAAATCAAGTTTTATCATTTCAAGCCTTTATGACTCTACTTAACCTTTCATTATTCCAAGTCTACAGAGATTTGATGATTTTCCCTTATAAACATAAAATAATTAGTCAATTAAAGTATTAACAGTAAAATGTAATTCTCGTTCTGTTGGGATTTGCATGATGACAGTGGCAAAATAATAATATACATTTATGTAAAATGGGCACAGTACAAAACTTTAAATTACTTTCAATTACAGAAACCTATCTATCCTGATCTGACACTGCTCTCCTTGCCAAACTCGCATGTAATGGCTTGTACACAGCATGTAGCTAGTCTGGGTAATGGATTATCTATTCTCTATCTGCACTTTTTAACACAGAACCATTGTTCCCTGCCTCATTTTCATCTGTCGGTCAAAGTCTGCTTAGTGTGTTCTAGTCCATGACCGTAGAACACCCCAGGCCCTCTGGCAGAATGTGAACACATGTCCCCTCCTGTAAATAATGAATGTTTAAATGTACAGTAAATGTTTACCAAGTGTACTGCACACTATTTTTTGAAATAGTTAGTAGGAATATGACTAGGATTTAGAAGGTGCTAAAGGGAGAAGTCCTCTCCAAAGGGAGACTAAACTGTACTTTTCACTTGTCCATAGTGTGAGGAAATACTGCCATGTACTTTTGATAGAACATACCAGTTTATCCTCTGAGCGACAACTGCCATGCTTCCAAGGGAAGCAGGCAGCCCGGTCTGGTCGGCAACTGGTTTTTCTCTGCTAGTGCAGAGAAAGACCCTAATATTTGCATGGGAATAGCAAGGGGAAACGTTAACCAGGTCCCCTCGGCTGATCTCATGTAACTAGCTCCCCTCTGTTGATTCTTATGCAACAAAAAGGGTCTTTCTCTACACTAAACTTAAAACTAACTCACAATCCTGAAACTAACCCCAGAACCCTAATACCTCAACACTAACCATAAACAAATCCTAAAACTAACCTGTGCCTCGATGATGCACCTAAGAGCACAGAGCTGTCATGCCTTGTAAGTGCAGCAATGAAACAGTCCCATTCCGCTCAAGAATAACATAATCATAAGCTTTCTTCTACAACTATACAAACAACATAACATAATATATCAACATGTTAAGCTTACATGAAGAAAACAGAACTTAAAATGTCAAGAGCTGTAGGTTCACAATCTGGCTATAAAGCATTGAAGGACACCAGTATGATAGATATGCATCTCATGCAAAGCAGCACATTAATAATTACTGTATCTGCTGACAAGGAAGGTGAAGCAAAGTACCATTTAAGAGGCTGATTTGAAACTGAGTTGTACCAGATGGAGAGTTTAAAATTCTGAGCAGGTTATAGATGTGAAACAGCAGGTTGAAGCATATGACATATTTATATAATTGTAAAACAGCAAATTAGTACTAATGATGTCTGAATACTAATGAATGAACTGTGACACAGCTCAAATTAATATGGGTCAATGGAGAGCTGAAAATGTATCCTTTCAATTACTTATTAATAAATTACCGGTCTTTACCATCAGAGTATATTCTTAATAGATGTAAGTCCATCACTATTTTAATATTTGGAGTTATTGACATGTATTTAAGGTTGTAACCATGTAAAATTAGATCTCAACTAGTAGGCTTGTTTAATCAGTATGGGTTATGTTCACTTCTCTATAGAATTTAATTACTTTAAAGTAAGCACCAATCTAAGCTTATGACACTAAGCTTTAGAGAAATAAAAATAGTAATTCTCTATATATTGTGCTAGCAAAATTGCAAGCAAATGCTTCAATGAAGAGAAAAATATGTTTTAAAGGTGTCTGTGGTATCTCCTGTTTATGACATAACTTTTGGGACCATTTACAAATCTACTTTTCTTTTTTAAATTTATATGCTTTATTTTTGTTATTATTATTTTTTTTAATGACAAAACATGCAATCTCATATATTTCAAATTTTACAGTATGTCTAATACAAAATACACAACAAACAATCGCAAAACAAACAATTGTCCTGCGTCCCGGGGAGGTGGGCCGCCCATACACCTCGTGAATTTACCAGAGTTATTATTTATGCATAAGACGTAATTCTCCCTCGATATGTTCTCTGTTCTTTTTAATACATAAAGCAGACTGACTTTAAATGGCGGCTTTCCCCCCACCCGAACGCCCTAGACACGTGGAGACATGGCGGACCTTGACAGGACCAAAGGGAGAGCAATTTATTATTATATAACTTTTACAGCATTTATTAATGTTTCCTAAATTTTAGCCCGGGGTCACTCCATTTGTACTTTATCAACCCAATTATTCCAATTAATCTTCTTTGTTCCTCCTATTTCGAACTGGAAAGCAATTCCTGCCTCCATCTTAAGCTGGGTTATTAATTGGCTCTTTATCTGAGGCCAGATGCGGGTGTGTATTGATCTCCAATTTTTAGCAATAAGTAATTTTGCTGCTATTAAACAGTGAATAAAAAAATTTCTACTTGATTTTGGCCAAGAATACACATCCAGATGAAGCAAAAACGTTTCGGGGGTCTTGGGCAGATTTACCCCACACATTGCAAAAATCCTCCTTCCAACCATTCCCCAGTACAGCTCGACAGGCTTACAACTCCACTAAATGTGAATCATATCCCCCCTCTGCTCTCCACACCTCCAGCACAAATCACTTTTACCTGGGAACATCCTAGCCGTACGTGAGGGCACCAGATACCATCCATTCAAAACCTTATAATGAATTTCAGTTAAGTTTAAGCAGTGAATTGCCTTGTGGGAGGTCTTAAGCGAGTCAAACAAATCTCTCTTATTAATGTGCAATTTCAAATCTATTTCCCATTTCGTTAATGCAGGAATTATTTCTTCCTTCTCCCTTCTCTTTAATACAGACAAGTAGTGTGGAGCAGATACCTGGATGTTCGGTTCGGCCGAACTTCGAAAAAAGTCCGGGTTCGGGGTCAAACTTGACCCCGAACTTGACCCCGAACCCGAACCCCATTTAAGTCAATGGGGACCCGACTTTCGGCTTATGGAATACATGTGATACTATTGGCTTTCTATAAACCGAAATAGAGTCCCCGTTCATAAGAAATTCTTATGAATGGGGACTCTATTTCGATTTATAAAAAGCCAATAGCATTAAATGTATTCTATAAGCCGAAAGTCTATAAACCGAACAACGTTCGGTTTATAGACTTTCGGTTTATAGAATAGCAATAGCATTACATGTATTCTATAGACCGAAAGTCTATAAACCGAACGTCGTTCAGTTTATAGACTTTCGGCTTATGGAATACATGTAATACTATTGGCTTTCTATAAACCGAACTAGAGTCCCCATTCATAAGAAATTCTTATGAATGGGGACTCTAGTTCGGTTTATAGAAAGCCAATAGTATTACATGTATTCTATAAGCCGAAAGTCTATAAACCGAACGACATTCTGTTTATAGACTTTCTTTTTATAGAATAGTAATAGCATTACATATATTCTATAAAACGAAAGTCTATAAACCAAATGTCTTTCGGTTTATAGACTTTCAGTTTATAGACTACATGTAATGCTATTGCTATTCTATAAACCGAAAGTCTATAAACCGAATGTATTTCGGTTTATAGACTTTCAGTTTATAGCCGAACCCCGAACTCCAACACGGACATACAGTGAAATGTCCGTGTTCGGGTCCGGGGTCCGAACACCGTAATGTTCGGTACGAACCCGAACAGTGCGGTTCGGGTTCGCTCAACACTACCGACAAGCATTTAGTAATCGGTTTCCTACTCTCCTTTTGGGCAATCAGTTCCTCTAGAGCTTTAATTACTGATGACGTTCCTGTATATAAATATTCTTCTAGGTATCCTTTAACTCTTAGATATGAAAATATTTCTTTATTTGGGAGCCTATTTGGTGCTCCAAGATGTTCAAAATCTATCATCTTATTTTCTTTTATTAAATCCGCTATTTTATTTATCCCTCCCTCTAACCATACTTTTAGATTTAAATCTGCGACATTTGAGGAGATTATTTCTGTTGATATTGTAGGGACAATTTTATTCTTGAGGCCAATTTGTTTTCTAAATATGTCCCAAGCACAGAGGAGGTCCTTTAGAACCAGGGGTAGATTTTTTTTCCCGCCCTGCCTGTGTTTCCTCTTATCCCTTGTTGTCCAAAACAGTTCTTCTAAATTAGGACTCTTGGTGATATATTGCTCGATACAATACCATCCCTTGGTTTTATATTGGTCTTTTTGTGAAATCAGGGCCTGTGATAACAGGCACGCCTGATGGTACTCGCTAATGTTTGGGATACCTAATCCGCCCCTTGCCGTCTTATTCATCAGCAGCTTGGTTTGAATGCGGGGACGTTTACCTTGCCAAATAAATTTTAACATTCCTGTCTGTGCCAAATCAATACAAGGTTTTGGAACTTTTAGTGGAATCATATTGAACATGTATGAGAGTTTAGGTAGCAGATATGCCCTAGCGATTTTGATCCTGCCCGTCCAGGAAACATTTAGACTTTTCCATTCTTGGCATTTTTTATTCATTTGTAGCAAAAGAGGAAAGAAGTTCAATTCCACAATCTTTGTAGGGGCGGGGGCAATTTTTATCCCTATATGTTTAATTAAACTCCCCTCCCACTTGAATCCCCACCTCCTGGCCAAAGAGTTTTTCACAATAGTTGTCATGTTACATGCCAGTGCCTCAGATTTGTCCCAATTTAACTTGTATCCTGACACCCTGGCGTAGCCATCGATCGTATTAATTAATTCAGGAATTGAGTCGCTAGGTTCTTGTAAAGTCAATATAGCATCGTCTGCACACATGTTCAATTTCAGCTCCCCTTTTTTTGTATATACGCCCCTGATTCTCGTGTTTTCTCGAATTTGCACTGCCAATGGTTCGACTGATAAAATATATAACAACGGGGATAAAGGGCAGCCCTGACGTACTCCGTTAGATATCTTGAACCACTCTGATTTAAAGCCGCTACTAGTCACTCTGGCCATAGGATATGTGTATAGTGCCATTATGTTTGCCTGCATTTGCCCACTGAGACCAAATTTTCCCAGCGTCTGATGCAGAAAAGCCCAGTTGACCCTGTAAAAGGCCTTTTCGGCATCTAATGACAGGGCCAACAAGGGTGTCCGCGTTCTCTGTGCTAAATCAACCACGTCTATCAATCTTCTAATATTCTTAGAGCAAAGCCGACCAGGAACAAAACCTGTTTGGTCTGAGTGGACCAAAGTTGATATAACTTTTTTAAGCCTTTCCGCTAGCACAGAAGTGTAGATTTTTATATCTACGTTGAGAAGTGTAATAGGTCTATAATTTCACACTAAATCCAGATCTGGTCCAGATTGGTTTGGGAATTTGGACAATATGTGCTTGTATCAATTCCTTAAGGATTTTATTTTGAGGCCCATTGGGAATATTACATAATGTATTGTAATACCTTCTAAAGACTTAGACACCTATTTTATCTGGATGTAAGATTACTTTGTCTTTATATTTCAGCCTAGATATAATTTTTTTTGACTTCTCTTTTTTTAACCTATTTGTTAGTTCTTTCTCTGCTTTATTTCCATGATAATACCAACTGCGCTTCAGGTATTCTAAGTTCTTGTTAGCTCTGTCTATCAATAAATTATGAATAGAATTTTGTATAGTGATGATTTTTTGAGTGGTTGGGACTGATGGACTATTTTTATTTATTTGTTCTAGTTGTTCCAAGGCTATATATAACTCTACGAGAGGGGCACCTCTAGCCTTCTTTTCTCTTGCGCCCATCTTAATTAAGTGCCCCCTCCACACATTTATAGGCACACCATGTAATAGATGGGCAGACCCCTTTACCGTTATTTTCTTTAAAGAATAGGTCTGACATTTCTTTTAAGTACTCTATATTTTCAGCCTTGTGAAGGAGTTGATCGTTCAGTCTCCAATTCGATATAGTTTTCACATATTCATCCTTTGTCTCTAGAAGAATCATATTATGATCCGACCAGGGAATAGTGATAATATTTATCTTTTTAACCTTTTTCGCCAGGCCTACTCCTGCTAGAATCAGATCAATTCTTGAATACGCAAGATGGGAGCGTGAAAAACATGAAAAGTCCTTTTCTCCTGGATGAAAAACCCTCCATATGTCTAACAGCTAGTGTTTTTTGTTTAAATCCCTAAATCTTTTGGCATTTTTTTATGTATTCTTGTTCTTAATTTCCCCTTTTAGAGACATGCTGTCCATATTGGGATCCATTTGGCAATTAAAGTCCCATAAAACTATGGTGTTCCCTTGTTTTATTCTGTCCAACCTGGCCAGAATTTTTTCTATAAACGGCACTGAGGACTGGTTGGGAGAATACACATTTAATAAAGTATAGATCTCAATATTAATTTCGCAAATCAACATAATAAATTGACCCTCGATATCGCATTCTTGATACACTATCTTGACCTGTAATTGAGCTGAGAACAAAATGGCTACTCCTCTTTTCTTTTTGTCTGTGAGGGAGGCACACACAATCGTTGGGAATGCCCGATTTCTTATCCTCTTTTCCTCTTGCTTCCTCCAGTGGGTCTCTTGAATTGCACAGTTATGAATTTGTGCTTTTATTATCATGTTTAAAAGAATACTCCTCTTTTGTGGGGTATTGAGGCCCCGAGCATTAATAGATGCATACTTAATGCTGTCCGTTCGATGTTCTAGATCTATCATTTGCCCTTCCACACGTCCCTGGTCTCCCATGTCTCCACGTCCCGTACTGTCAACACTCAGACAACAATACATGTATATCAACCCGCCCCCTGAGTGCAACCGTACCAGGTGCACTCTGAACCAATCTGAGTGGGAAAAAGAAATCCTATATCAGAATATGGTTCCAAAACCACAATGCCTGCCGCAACTAAAACCCAAACAGTTTCGACATTGCGTTTGGCAAAGGTCGGAGTCCCCGTCCCAGTGGAGGGAAAGGAAAGAAGAAAAAAAAACAACAACAAAAACCTCAGTGTCCCCCATAACCTCTCCCTTCCCTTCCTCCCATCCTCCTCCTTCTATCCATGTATCCTTGGGAAAAATCCTTCTTGCCACACCCTGGAAACTCTCCCATATATTGACAGTATATCTAAGCTGTTCCAAGCTATTCTCCTGGATTACTAAATGTGACCATGAGCCTATCTGTGATTGTGCCCCCCCCCCACAAAAAAAAACCACTCGAAAAAGGAGATATACTCATTCTCCTTGAGTTAGCTATATAAAAAACCCATATCGGGCCAGTAAATCCCCCTCGAAAATGTAACCTTTCTGGTGCACTACTGCCGTGACCTTTTATTGAATGCTGTGCCAAAGCATCTTCTCTGTGAACTTAGTGTAATCTTAAATTATCCTTAGTGTATATTTGTTCTTACGGTGAGAGCTCTCCTCCTCCTCTTGCGCTCTTATTTGTACCCCTCTTTTATTGCCTATAAACCTTAACGGGGGATTGACATTTTATAATAATTTATACAAGTATTCCTTTAATGTGTGTGTGGAGTATCGCGTGTGTAGTGTCCCTATTGCAATATCATTGGGTCCAAGAGAATTAATTAACAAACTTTTATGAAAAATCCTAAACCTTTTGAGGATCTGGGGGGGGGAACAATGCCAAAGGAAAAAAAAAAAAAGTGGGGGGGAAACCCGTTTCCCCATAAACTCTACTGTCTCCTCTATCCCACATGCCCCAAATGCTGAGCTTCCCACCTCTTGCTCTCCCTTTATCCATTGCGAGCATATGAAATTAAACTTTGGTGGTCTAGAATGAGGTAAACCATCCTTAAGTTTTTTACCTATATAATTCTAAAAAATGTTATTCTATGTCTCAGGGCATGTGGGGTCAAATGGGCACTTAAACATAAATTTTGACCTTTGATTACACCATTTGTGCTAACCCTCCGTATCATAAGAGAGACAGAACAAAAAAAAAAAAAAAATTAAAAGTCCTGTTAATCGCTCCTAGGAGCATTAGAGTCATCAGCTTGAGTCCACAGGTTTCTCAGAGTATAACTCTCAGCTCGCTTGGAGAGTCAAACAGTTCTCTTCTATCGTTATAAAAGATCACCATTCCCGTTGGAAATATCCAAGTATAGCGTATTGCTTTGTTTCTAAGAATATTTGTGTATTGTGCAAATGATCTCCTCATTTTCCTGGTTTGATAAGACAGGTCAGGGAAAACTTTGATTTGAGCGTATTCTGTTCCTGTCAGATCTTTTTCGGAATTTTTTTTAAGAATCTGTGACTTAAAAGTAAAAGAGTGATAACAGGCAATAAGGTCCCTGGGGGAAAAAAAGACAGTAGTTATGGACGAGCAGTCCAGTATTGTTCTCAAGCTGCTGTTACTCTCAGCACCTGCTGCCAGATAAAACACAGACAGCAGGCTGCATGGACACAATAGACAAGAAAAAGATCTCTGGCGCACAGTACGATGTAATCGGATAACTCAATAAAAAATAAAGAATACAATGAATGTAATATATGTATAGTAATATACACTGTACAAAAAGGTGCAAAACCAGGCAATGACCAAATATAAAATGAAATAAAATATGTATAAACAATAAAGTTAAGTGCAATACACACTGTGCAGATAATGCAATAAAGTGCAATATATCACAAATAAAGTTAAGTGAAAATCACTCTGTGCCAAAATAAAAAAAAAAAAAAAAAAAAAAGTGCAATGACAAAGTGCAATAAAAAACCCAATAAAAAATAAAAAATACACAGACCTGAAAGGTCCAAGTGATCTTAGATAGCACAATCCAACGTGTCTATATACCATACATAGTGCATTAATAAATGACTTACAAAGTGACAGAATCAATAAAAAGAAAAGATATCACCAATTGATACTGTCCACTTGGTATCCACATTATGCTGTGAACAGAAAACAACACATCTGGTGCAATACAGTATAAAAAATAAATAAATGAATGGAAAAAATATGAGCTAATGTTATTCAACTCACAAACGGAGCTCCTCTATTAGTAGGAGCTACTGTGCAGGCGTCCGTAATTATAGCGGTGGTCACCGGGATTATTTCAAATGTTGTCCCCGTCTATGCCTCCAAATAAATGATATCCCCAAAAAAGAGATATTTAAAATAGCTGTATTTGTGTAAAATAACTTGATCAGACAAACTGGGGAACGGAGGTGCAGTCCTGTGCACTTGAACTGGCGTCCTGAGTCCCGCTAGAGATGTTCGTGGATCAGCTGTGTAAGAAAAATACTCCTTCGGAAGAAAGCAGCAGCCCTGATACGGATGCCTTGAAGCTTCAAAACGTTCACCAACGCGTTTCGTCTTTAGAGACTTTTTCAAAGGTATCATGTCAGTCCTTACCAGAGTCTTTTTAAACTTTCGTTAATCCCTCTATTAGCCTCCATCTGTTCATAATTGTTTAAATGGGGAAAACAGGGAGTTGATATCACGGGCATCTATATCACAAAACGTGAATATTTCTATACATTTAATACAGCGCAATTATCAATTTATTTAATAAAAAATACATAAAAACAACATATAAAATAAGCAAAAGAAACAAATGATGTACATTAAATATATCACAGATATTGATACTATTTAAAATGAATATAATTTGATAATAGAAGCCACATATTCCTATATGATAAATTATATTAAAACCAGCATATTTATTAAATATATCTGTATAAAAATGAAATAAGGGAAAGAGAAACTTAATGAATCACAAAAATGCCTTAAGTTCAAAATCCACATTAATCCCACAAGGTGCTAGTGTTTTAAGATTATGGATCCAAAATTATTCTCTTTGTTGTAGATTTTTAACTCTATCACCTCTTCTCCAGGTATTTTTGATGGTCTCTGTGGCGAAAGGAAGAGTTTTGTTTAATTCCACTTTTTTTATATACCAAGTTAGCTCCATTTGTGAGTTTGTTCATTACTAATGGCCTGCTGGTTTTGAGATGGCTCCAGGGTGTCTCAGGATGTATCCCAGAGACAATAGGACAATGGGCTATAGCCTGAGACATCCTGGCAAGTTATGGATTAAAGGTAATTAGTTTAAGAGTTCAAGTGAGGGGATCTTGATTGGGTCAGGAAGGTTATCAGTCAGGGCTATTTCAATGTAATTATAATGCTAATGTTTGTTTTTATTGGGAGCTTGATACTGTATTTGGTGTGCTGGGGGAAGCTGGGGTGGGATTATACTGTAATCCATTTATCTCTCCAGATGTGGGGAGGAGTTCTGGCAGAGCATAAAAATAATGATTTGAAAGCTGAATAAACACACTGATTTTACCCCTTCATGAAGTCTCGGCTCATGTTTGGGGAACTGGGATTTTATATTCACTCTGCATCATATTTAGGCTGTTTATTCGGGAGTAAGCTGCACAGGGCTCATTTATTATATATGGGTTCCTTTACACTGGTGGCAAGAGGCGGGATTTCTCCCGAATGGATGTATTTCATTTAACCGAAAAGGAAGTGAATGGCGCATAGATACGAACGGCTGAAACGAACAACACTTAAAGAACTGCTGGAAGCTCGAGGCATAGTGGCAAGCAACAAGACGAAAGCCACGATACTAGCCGAATTACTGGAGAGCGACCGAACCAGCGAGGTACAAATGGCGAACGCAGAAGAAACAGAGTTTCAGAAAGATGTGAGATGGAGATTCAGCTTGGTAGGACCGAATCCTGCACCAGAGATTGTGGTACAAATCATGGCACAAGCTTCGGAAGCAGAGAGTCGCCGGGAAGCACAGGAGACCAGAGAAAGATCACCACAAATGGATATACTGTCACTACCAGGATCATCTGTGGGGCGGCCACGTAAGATAAATTATGCTGCTTTTCAAAATTTTATAGAAAGCGAAATGGATATTGATAATTATCTGCAGGACTTTGAAAGACAGTGTGTATTAGAAGATGTGGATAAAACTAATTGGCCTGCAATATTGAGCAGCAAGCTATCAGGCAGAGCAGCAGAAGCCTTTAGAGCGGTACCTGATGTGGACATGCAAAATTATGAAAAAGTGAAGGAGATTTTGTTAGCCCGTTATGCAGTTGCACCGGAGGCACACAGGAGAAAATTCCGGTCGCTCCGCAAGCAGGGCAAAGACTCTTACACAGAGTGGGCATTCCGCATGCACCGCGCTGCCAGTAACTGGATGCAGGGATGCCAGGCGACTACACTGGAGGATGCATTACAATTGTTATTATTGGAGCAGTTTTTTGACCACACTCCTACAGATACCAGGGATTGGGTCAGAGACAGAAAGCCGCTGTCAGTAGAAGAGGCAGCACGTCTAGCAGATGAATTTCATGAGAGCAGACGGATAGATCACAACTGTGGAGCTTCAGGATTTTGACCACGGTATCACGCTCAAGCTCCAGCACCGCAACCGAAACCAGTACCACCGGTGAGTCAACCTACTTCCACTGGGGTTCAGAAAACTGCACCGATGTGTTTTGGGTGTAAGCAGGTGGGACACATAAAACCTAATTGTCCACACCGTAATACTGATCGATGGGGGCGAGCACCAGCCCCACCAACGAGAGCAGCTGCTCATTGTGTACAAGAGGATTACAACTATTCTACGCAAGGGGGTGACCACACTAATTCAGAGAATTGGTCCATGCTACACGAGGTCAACCCAGTTCAAGCAGCAGATGACAATCGGGTGCACCATCGACAGACCATGCGACTTAATGGGCAGGAAGCCAGAGGACTGAGAGACACTGGAGCTACGATAACTCTGGTACAACCACACCGTGTCAAACCATCCCAACATACTGGACGCTCCATGGCTGTAAGGGTGGCGGGGGGGGGCTATTCACAAGTTACCCACTGCCATGGTACACGTTGACTGGGGCACCGGGGCTAAGGCTGTGGAGGTGGGCATCATGCCAGAGTTACCGGCGGAGGTTTTGCTGGGAAACGATTTGGGGTGCTTGACTTCTCAATTTATACAGCCGACTACAGCAGACTTATGATTAAGCGTGTGTTCACGCGAAACGCGTCAAAGTTTTTTCCCTCTGTCTACTGCTGTTATATCTATCACCATTTTTTGCCATTAAAATCATCACAGATTTATCACCAAAGATCCTGAGTGCGGATTCTTCCTTCTTTTTCTATTTCAATTTGTTCGACTACAGCAGGAGCGCTCCCAGTCACAACCAGACAACAGGCACGAGCTATGGACACCTCACACTCCACGGATGACACGGTAGGCACTAATAATGCTTCTGTAGATTCTAGTCCTAACATGTATTGGGGCACTCCCACCGACTTTGGGCAGGCTCAGAGGGAGGATAGCACTTTAAGTGGGTACAGGAGGGAGGCAGATAAACCCCAGGGAGCCGTAGGACAGGAAAAGTTCCAGTGGGAAAAAGGTTTGCTATATCGGATAACAGAGGGGGCGGGAGGAGGAACCCGACAGGTGATGAAAAAACAGTTAGTTGTACCCCGCAAATATAGGGCAGAGTTATTACGGATTATCCACGATATTCCCTTAGCAGGACATCTAGGGATTAAGAAAACCCGAGATAGGTTGACTCAGACATTTTTTTGGCCAGGTGCTACCCAAGATTTACAAAATTATTGTAGAACCTGTGATGTATGCCAAAAAGTAGGAAAGAGAGGTGACCACCCCCGAGCGAAATTAAGACCTCTTCCCATAATAGAGGAACCTTTTTTCAGAGTGGCAGTGGATTTGGTAGGACCCCTTAGTAAGCCTAGTCCATCGGGTAAGAAATATATTCTTACGGTGGTGGACTATGCTACACGCTACCCGGAAGCTATAGCCTTACCTAATATCACTGCTGAAACCGTAGCTGAAGCTCTCATCAAAGTATTTACTCGAGTTGGGTTCCCTAGGGAAATAGTATCCGACCAAGGGACCCAATTCACAGCGGTAGTTACTCAGCAGCTCTGGCAGAGCTGCGGAGTAAAACCCATACTGAGTTCTCCCTATCATCCCCAGACGAACGGGCTCTGCGAACGTTTTAATGGCACTCTAAAACAGATGCTAATCACGTTCACAGAGACCTGGCGGAACTGGGAAAAGTTCCTTCCCCACCTGCTGTTCGCATACCGGGAGGTACCCCAGGCATCCACCGGATTCTCTCCTTTAGAACTGTTATATGGAAGGAGAGTCCGAGGACCCCTGGACCTGGTCCGCGAGCACTGGGAAGGGGATATGGGAGAATCAGGCACGCCGATAGTACCATTTGTTTTAGAGTTGAGAGACCGACTGCAGGCGCTTACTCAATCGGTAAGGGAAAACATGCAGGCAGCTCAACAACGTCAGAAACACTGGTACGATAGGAGAGCTAGAGATCGTATTCTAGATATAGATCAAAAAGTGTTAGTCCTCAAACCGACCAAAACAGATAAGTTACAGGCCTCTTGGCAAGGGCCCTACAAAGTAGTAGCCAGGGTCAGCGACACTACGTACATAGTAACAGATTGTAACAATGAAAGGATCCGCAGGTCCTTTCATGTTAATATGTTGAAACCCTACTTTGAGAGGCCAGAGGAAGTCTCTGCAGTATGCGCTCCGGCGCTTGAAGATAGTGAGGGTATTCCCTTGCCCAACTTGCTCCACAAAGAACCCACCGGGGTGGAGCAGGTTGGACTAGGACCGGAGTTGAAACCAGAGGAAAGGGCACAGGCTACTCAGCTGTTACGGGAATTTCGGGATATGTTTTCTGCTCTCCCCCGGCTACACGACGCTGGCAGTCCACCGGGTGGAGACCCCAGGTCAGGTACTTTTGAGACAGCAACCATACAGAATTCCTGAGGCAGTTAGAGATAGCATGTTAAAAGAGATTCAGGAGATGCTGGATCTAAGGGTTATAGAACCCTCCCAGAGCCCTTGGGCCTCCCCAGTGGTATTAGTACCAAAGAAAGATGGTACCACGCGGTTTTGTGTGGATTACCGCAGGCTTAATGACCGTACGGTCACGGATGCCTACCCCATGCTCAGGGTAGATGAGTTATTAGACCGTATGGCCGGGGGAAATTACTTGACCACTATTGACTTATGCAAGGGATATTGGCAAATCCCCTTGGAGCCTGATGCTATTCCTAAGTCTGCATTCGTCACCCCATTTGGCTTGTACCAATTTAAGGTCATGCCATTTGGGATGAAGAATGCCCCAGCTACTTTTCAAAGCATGGCAGACCGGCTCTTAGAGGGATTTCAGGGCTTCGCCTGTGCTTATCTAGATGACATAGCCATTTACAGCAGCACTTGGGAGGCCCACCTGGAGCACATTTCTGTAGTACTCAAGCGAATTCAAAAGGCAGGATTAACCTTGAAACCAGAAAAATGTCATGTAGGCATGGCCGAGGTCCAATACCTAGGCCATAGGGTAGGGTCAGGCAAGCAGAGGCCTGAGCCAGCTAAAATTGAGGCTATCACGCAGTGGCCCCAACCACGCACCAAGACACAGGTTATGGCCTTTCTGGGAACAGCTGGCTATTATAGGAAATTTGTGTCAGATTATAGCGCCACAGCCAAACCCCTTACCGATCTTACCAAGAAGTCGTTACCTAGGCAAGTAGTATGGTTTCCGGAGTGTGAGGAGGCCTTCCAGAAACTCAAGCTTGCGTTAAGTAAAACCCCTGTAATGGCGGCACCTGACCACACTAAAAGATTCCTCGTTCACACAGATGCCTCAATGTTCGGACTGGGAGCCGTGTTAAGTCAAGTGGGGGACGATGGCCTGGAGCATCCGGTAGCATATCTGAGCCGAAAACTTATACCCAGAGAGGTCAGTTATGCCACCGTTGAGAAAGAGTGTTTGGCATTAGTCTGGGCCCTGAAGAAATTACAGCCTTATTTATATGGACAATCTTTCACGGTTATGACGGATCATAACCCCCTCATCTGGCTCAACAGAGTAGCCGGAGATAACCCCAGACATCTAAAATGGAGCTTGGCACTGCAACCCTATAATTTTACAATGCAGTACCGGCCAGGGAAACAGAATGCCAACGCAGATGGGTTATCCCGGCAAACAGAACTGGAAAAACAAAGTTTAACAGCGGACATCCCCAAGCCAACCCGTTAGGGTCTAGGCGGGTATGCCATCCCATGGAACTAAGGGGGAGCTATGTGGCGAAAGGAAGAGTTTTGTTTAATTCCACTTTTTTTATATACCAAGTTAGCTCCATTTGTGAGTTTGTTCATTACTAATGGCCTGCTGATTTTGAGATGGCTCCAGGGTGTCTCAGGATGTATCCCAGAGACAATAGGACAATGGGCTATAGCCTGAGACATCCTGGCAAATTATGGATTAAAAGTAATTAGTTTAAGAGTTCAAGGGAGGGGATCTTGATTGGGGTCAGGAAGGTTATCAGTCAGGGCTATTTCAATGTAATTATAATGCTAATGTTTGTTTTCATTGGGAGCTTGATACTGTATTTGGTGTGCTGGGGGAAGCTGGGGTGGGATTATACTGTAATCCATTTATCTCTCCAGATGTGGGGAGGAGTTCTGGCAGAGCATAAAAATAATGATTTGAAAGCTGAATAAACACACTGATTTTACCCCTTCATGAAGTCTCGGCTCATGTTTGGGGAACTGGGATTTTATATTCACTCTGCATCATATTTCGGCTGTTTATTCGGGAGTAAGCTGCACAGGGCTCATTTATTATATATGGGTTCCTTTACAGTCTCAATCCCTATAAATTTAATATTCTCTTGTGAGCCCTTAGAGCAAATTTTGCAATGTCTGGGAAGGCTGTATTTTTCACAGCCTTTCCCTATCAAGCCTAGGTGTTCTAAAATTCGTACTTTAAGAGGTCTTTTTGTTTGACCAATATATTGTAATCCACATCCACACTCTATCAGATAGACTACATGTGTGGTATTACAATTGATTAAACTTTTTATCTTATGGGTTTTACCTGTGGTTTTTGAAATTAATTCAGTGGTTTTCTTATTTTGTGAGATGCATGCTTTACAATTACCACATTTAAAAAAGCCATGACTTTTATTTCTGAGCCAGCTAGTACCATCAGTCTTAGGGATATCATGGATGATACTGGGGGCTAATTCCGATTTTAAATGAGGTGCTTTCCTAAAAATAACCCTAGGTCCATCTGGAAGAATGGGACCTACAACTGGATCCCCCTTAACAACATTCCAGTGTTTAGTCAAAATCTTTTTAATCAAGGGTGTGTTTGACGGTTTAATCGTCTCAAGCCTGTTTATGTCCCTCTCTGGTTTTAACTCCAGAAAGAGAAAGAAGTCCTGCAAATATTTGCTCAAGGCTGTCTGTGTTATACTTTCCGGTATGCCTCTGATTCTGATGTTGCACCTCCTAGATCGATCTTCTAAGTCTCCTAACTTGGATTCTAGGGCTTGTATTTTTATCTGTAAAGTTTCCACTGCTTGTTGCTGAGTTTTTGAATGTAGAACTGTATTCTCTACTGCATCCTCCACCTTTTGTAGTCTTTCTCCAAATTTCTTTATATTGTGCTTAATGTCATTTCTAATTTCAATTGCATTTTTGTCCATTTCTGCTTTTAGTTTGATAAATTGAGTTTCCATTAAGGTTTTAAAGTAATCAGCTAGGACCCCCTGGGGAACGGAGCAATAGGAGTCAGAATGATCTATATTGCCTTCTGCATCTTCTAGTGATATCTGTGTCATGGAGCTGCATCATGTTTGTCAATATTTGGAGACAAAAAGGAGGTTAAGTGTTTTGCTTGTTTCTCTTTCTTCTTATCTTTCCCCTTGAATTGCTCCTTGGTCTCTGCAGTCCTTCTAGACGTCATTTTTGCTTCCTTTGAACTACTGGCTCCCTTTTTAAAGGTAAGTAATTATGGAAATTCTATTTTTTATTTCCCCTTTTCTTTTGCTTCTATCACTTTTGTGCACAAAGGGATTTGGATATAATTTTTTGAATATTCAGCAGTCCAGTTTATACAATTGCCAAGTTGAAGTCCAGCTTTATAAGAATTAGTTCACTTTATGGCCAGGTTGACAAAGGGGACGACTATTGTATAATTAAAACAATCTTTGTTTGTTGTGAGTCTCACTTTCTGCAATATATAGCCGTTAGATTATTTGTGAAAGTACTGTATTCTCCTTCACCTCCCGACCCCCCAGAGCTTATAACTGATATAACGATACTGCAGAAATCAGTTCCAGTCTATTTAGCTCATACTCGTTAGTTCATGTAAGGCTATCTTCAAGAGTGGTTCACTCATTTTTATGAACTTTCAGTAAGCGTTACTATATTGTTCTTTGTTACTCACGTGTCCTCGCGACGCCGAGGGGAGAGCTCCCCCGAACCTCCCCCTCCAGCCCACGGTCACCGGAGTTCTTTTCCGCGTTCTGCCTCTGTTACTCTTCCCGCTTTGAAAGTTTTTCGGCGAGTGATTTCTCATACGCGCTGCGGCAAACCACACTGTTTCAGGCCGTCTTCATTGTTTCGTTTTTAGACGCCAGTAGGAAGTCGTACATGGGATTCCCCTCCACTCCGTCGGAGCTCCAGTCTTGCCAGTTCCGCTAACGATCGCAGCTACGTGCGAGCGTGCTATGTCATTGCGTTCCCCCGCCTACAAATCTACTTTTCAATGGTATATGTGCAATTTGCATATCAGTTAAATAATCAGCTGCGGAGTCACACATATTATAAAATAATCACATCTTTATTGCAATGCCAACAATAAAAATATATAGCTACTCTCAGAACAATATAAATAACAAATAGCAATAGATTTAAGCACCATAAAAAGGTAGAACAAGTAATATACATGAAATAAATGACTTCCTGGTACCTTTTAGTATCATATATGATAATTTCATTGCCAACTGCCACCAGATTTATCACAGAATCTCACGGTTAGATTCCTTTAAATTATATACTCATGGATGTTATGTACCGCAAGTATATATTTAGTGAGATTTTTTGCCATCTCTGGTGATGATGAGTTTAATTATTTTTAAAAATTGTGCAGAAAGTTGTGATTGAAATATTAGAATACTGTGAGTGGATTACACTTTTCACCACACCTGTGCTTCAAATATCACAAAATAATAGTCCCCAATCGGATTACATATTGATGCAGACATATATGGATGCTTCATTTCCTTCAACTCTTGTATCAGTGTTGATGTTAGGATACTGTTTTTACATTTGAGTATCATTATAATTCTGATTATGCGATTTCTCACATCGGCAGACACCTGTCATCGATGCGCATGTGCAAAATGCCATCCATACCTGACTAGAAGGCACCACCCCAGCATCTGTCTTCCATCTTCGGTCTACCAAGAATAAGTGATAAACTTGTATTAGATGATTTAAAGGAAATAGCTTGAGAATTGCTGTGCATACTTTTAAATAAGCAAATGTGTTAAAATGGTGTACAGTTGCCCACACCGGTGTGGCCATATTATGGGCTAGTGCAGGGAAATGTTACTGGGGAGAAGAAGTGAGCATAATATTTAAGAAGGGGAATATGCAAAATATCTGCATCAAGTAACTTTGGTGACTGGTGTATCTCTTTATACCCAACGTTAAAGAGCTAGCAATTTCAGTTTGATGTGCAATGTATACTGTACTAAGAAATTACTGTAAAATTACCCAAGACCTTTTTAAACAGAAGTGCATATCAAGTATTTTCTGCACACATATTACAATATTGAGATGGAATAAATCATTTTCAAATCAATGTATATCAGTTTAGCATGTTTAACTATGAATTAGTTCAACTACAATACACTCTCTACTGCTGTCTTTCTGATATTCCATTTCCTACAGTATATCACAGCAGGCTTCTGGCTATTTGTGCATAATATTTAATTCTCACTGTGAATCTGACATTGATGTATCCTAACCCAGCAGCACATATTCTTCAGTAAATCTAATGGGATCTTTTTAAATTGCTATCACTTTCTATGCATATTTCACCATTATGCTAGGCAAGCTGTTTTGCTAGGATAACATTGATTTTCAGTTCTGATTGATGCTCTGATCACTTCATGACAAGTTGTCTCTGTAACATATTTACAACATTGTTTAGTACCATAAATTTCAGTCATTAAATGAATGTAGTTGTTGCAATGAAGTGGCCACCTGGCCCTCTTACTACACACACACACACATATATATATATATATATATATATATATATATATATATATATATCAATCCAAAGTACTAGCACTCTGCATAACGTTAGTCGTCAGTATACAACATGCCTGGGTGCAGTTCGTATCAATACATACAAAATCCAAACAAGGTAAAGAATGCACTCACAGGACTTCTGAAGACAGTCATCTAGGATTTAATTCAGGTAACCGTCAGCATCACTATTAGCGACGTTTCAGGCTGCTAAGCCCTTTATCAAGCATCACTAACGAAGGAACAACACACACATATATACACATATCTAATCAAACACTTACCAGCAGCAGCTGGAGAAACACCCTTCCCACACCACGGTGTGCTGATCGAGTGGCAATATCCGCTAAGTGATGAGTGAGCTTACGTTCCACCATGCGTGTCACATATAACAAACTGTTGATAAGCGACGCTCAGGAGGCGTCTAGTGCAGAGACGCGGGGTCGCGTATATACAAGCATGCCAGTGCTGAGCGAAGCCACGGAGAGGGATGACTGATTTTGTCAGTCACTCTATGTCTGGGGAAATTTATGACCAGCGGAGTGCTGGTCACTATGTTTACTAGCTGAACTCCCGGTCCAAAAGTGGAGGCACCCCAATGCGAGGCAGCCTAACTCTAAAGAGACAAATACCTCTCACGTGGCTAAGGCTTCAGGGGGCTATCATGTATAAAAAACTCACCTGTGTTACCTATTGAGTTAAACAACACTGTTCTAAACACACATAGTGGGGTGCCCAAGTGCTCCCAAATATCTAGGAAAAATGTGTTATAGGGCTCTTAAAGAGAACCAATTAACTAACCTGCAACGCACCGTGCAGACCCATACTAAGAGAGTATAAAAATAAAAATAACTGCACGAACCTCTCCCAACTGAGCTGTAAATACCAATAGCCAAAAGAAAAAAGCAGAATACAAATAAAACATAACACAGAATAAAAATAAATCAGAATAAAAATAAAACAGAAAAAAATCGCAAACAGAAACCTAACCAACTTACAACCAAATAAAGTAAAGTTACATATAAAGATCAGAATCTCAATGAAACAAAAAGGAACAAAAACCAAAAAATAAAAAATGTAAAAAAATAAAACAAAAAAATTTCAAAAAAGTATAGTAAAATGAAATAAAAAAATGAACTAAAAAAATTAAATACAAAAAATTACAGTTCAACGATGATCTTAGGGCCAATGGCGTGCATAAGTCCTCTCAGACACTTAACTTGCTGCACAAAAAGGTTCATCTAGCTAAAGAGCATATAGGGTCCGTTCACACCATTACGATAGTTGAATCCTACAAAAAATAGGGCAACCAGACATAGTCTTATGTTCTTGGTGTAAGAAACGAGTGAAATAATAGTTGTTCATTTAAGCCTCGAGGAGCTACCGTGTCCAATGTAAAGATCCATTTGCATTCACGTTGAAGAAGAAGTCTTGCTTTATCACCACCTCTCGATAGGGGAGGTATGTGATCAATAACAATGAATCTGAGTTGTGATAAAGAATGTCGCTTTTCAAAAAAATGTTTGGCCACTGGTTTGTCTGTCACCTTATCTCGATAGGCTGTTCGTATTGATGATCTATGTCCTCTGATCCGATCCCTAACCGTCATATTTGTTTTTCCCACATAAGATAGACCGCATGGGCATGTTATAAGGTACACTACGTACTCTGTTGTACAGGTAATACGATTGATTTTGTACTGTCGCCCTGTATGGGGGTGTGAGAAGTGCGTGCCAGATACCATATGGGAACAAGTCATGCATCCAAGACAGCGGTAACACCCTGTACGTTGGTATTGAGTGTTATGAGTATAACAATGTATTGGATCTGACCTGACCAATCTATCACGTAGATTAGTCCCGCGTTTGTAACAAAACATAGGTGGTGAATCCACTGTACGGGGCAACGTTTTGTTTCCTCTTATGATATTCCAGTTCTGTGTGATGACGTCTCTTACGGATGGAGAGGATACATGGAACCTCGTCGGGAAGACTATATGGGATTGTTTCACCTCATGTTGATATTTAGGTTCATGTTTCAATGCTTTGGATAGGGCACGTTGTACGTCCAACCGCTGGTATCCTCTCTCATAGAATCTTCTGGCCATTTGATCTAATTGTTTTCTCATGTTCACGGGATCAGAATTGTTCCGAATCACTCGTAGAAATTGTGAGAAAGGTAATGATTTCTTCAACGATGGAGGATGAAAGCTGTTGGAGTGTAATTGGGTATTACGATCAGTGGACTTCCTATATAGGGTATATCCCAATCTGTCATGGTTTGTGTATATTAATACATCTAAGAACTGTATCTGATCTGATGCGAAATCCATGGTGAATCTTATGGGTGACGGTAAATGGTTAAGGGTCGTCAGCATGGACTGCAATTGTTCCACTGTCGATGTCCATATCAAAAATATGTCGTCTACAAACCGATTGTACATTAGGATATGTTCAGCTTAATTAGATATAATATGCTGTATTTCATATACATACATAAACATGTTAGCATATGTAGGTGCCATCGCGGCTCCCATTGATGTACCTGATGTCTGTATATAATACTTGTGTTCAAATTTAAAAAAATTATTCGATAAACAGAAGAGGAGCATCTGGCACAAAAATTCAACAGGAGGGCCTGTATATGTTGTTGATTGAGCAAGGAGTGTCCTCACCGCCTCCACTCCCTGCTCATGAGGTATCACCGTATAGAGACTCGAAACGTCCATGGTAACTAGCAGAATGTCAGTTGTGGGAAGTTTGATGTTCCTTAGCTTCTCCAAAAAATCTGGAGTATCTTTCAAACATGTAGTCAATTGGAGAGCAGTGTCCTTAAGGTGATGGTCGATCCATTGGGTGATCGGCTCCAATAAACTACCTTTCGCAGATACAATTGGTCTCCCTGGTGGTTTAATGGGGTTTTTGTGAATCTTTGGTAAGGTGTATATAACAGGGCAAATGGGAAATTTCTGTTGTAGAAATTGGTGTGTTTGGTCATCAATATACAAATGTTGTTGAGCATGCGACAGCAAGTTAGCGATCTCCTGTTGAACATATGAAGTGGGGTCCGAGGGTGTGGACCGATAGGTGTCCCTATCTTGTAGTTGTCGAAGAATCTCTAGACGATAGTCTGCATAATTTTGTATGACAATTGCACCACCTTTATCCGCTGGGCGAATGACTATCCGTGTGTCTTTTGCCAAGCATTGAAGTGCATGTGTTTCTTCTTTTGTTAAATTATATTTTTTTACCACAGGACTGGTGCATATTTCCCGAATTTGTCTCCCTGTAATCTTTGAATAGGTTTTCAACGCCATATTCTTAGTATGTGGATCGAATTGACTTTTCAATTTGAATGGTGCTGCGGCCCCGTTCTGTGTTGGTGAATGGTAAAAAAATTCCTTTAATCTTAAAGATCTGTTGAACTTATAGAGGTCTATCTCCTGTTCAAAATGATTGGGGAGATTCGTGGGGACGAACGACAGTCCCTTCGAGAGAAGGCTTGTTTCGGCTAAAGATAGAGATCTGTCTGAGAGGTTGAAAATGGGTTCTAATGTTTGGAGATCAGAGGTTTGCCTCTTAATGGGGTGTAATTTCCCCTTCTGCCCACGTCTTGTGTGTGGTCTCTTCCTCGATCTCGCTGTGCTCTGGTTAGTACACCTAAGGTCGGCCACTCTGTCGAATTTGTTTGGTCTAAAAAAGATGGAGGTTGTTTGGTTCGTGGATTTATTGCTTCTGCATCTGAAGCTGAGTCACCTGAAGACACGTCAATTGTAGTTACTGATGGTTTCTTAATTCTTATGCGTTCTCTCCTCACACCTCGGCCCTGTAATTCACCATTACGTCCACTAAGCCAATGGTAGACATTATGATGCTGATAATCATTATTAACTTGTGTCATTTTTTGTTGTTTGAATCTGATAATTTCATTTTTGTACTGTAGTACTTCTTCCTGCAATTTGTTCATCATGTCTGTGGCTGGTGTGGAAGATAATGCAGTGGCTTTCGTTGTTTGTATTTCTGTCAATTTATTACGTACTTCTGTAAGTTCCTTAGTTACTTCTTCGATGACCAGAATCAACAGATCCATTGAGCATTTATTAAGAACACCGATCCACCTTCTACAGAATTCGGGGTTGGTTCGACCAATAGTTGGAATCTTTCTGACCCTGAAACCTCTAGGTATTCTTTTTGCTTTAAAATAATCAGACAGGAACAAGCCATGTAGGTCTAGATCAGTTTCCCTCTTTTTCAGTTTAAGAATTTCAATATATACATCCTTAATAGTCTCTGTACTTGGCAAATCAAGCTGGGTTTCAGTCCATAAGGCGTTTGCTGCTTCAGCATCTGAGATTTGAATAGTCTCGGCTTGCTCAAGTAGAGCGCCTGCTCTCCCAAGAAAATCCTCCATGTGGGTGCTGTCTTTCACCGTGCTCGCTGGAGTGATGAACCCCAAATAAAATTTGAATATCACTTGTAATCAAGCAAGTCTTAGTTGCTGCAAGATACAGGTTCGCGGTGCTGTGTACGGACACTGAAATGTATATGAAATACAGCATATTATATCTAATTACGCTGAACATATCCTAATGTACAATCGGTTTGTAGACGACATATTTTTGATATGGACATCGACAGTGGAACAATTGCAGACCATGCTGACGACCCTTAACCATTTACCGTCACCCATAAGATTCCCCATGGATTTCGCATCAGATCAGATACAGTTCTTAGATGTATTAATATACACAAACCATGACAGATTGGGATATACCCTATATAGGAAGTCCACTGATCGTAATACCCTATTACACTCCAACAGCTTTCATCCTCTATCGTTGAAGAAATCATTACCTTTCTCACAATTTCTACGAGTGATTCGGAACAATTCTGATCCCGTGAACATGAGAAAACAATTAGATCAAATGGCCAGAAGATTCTATGAGAGAGGATACCAGCGGTTGGACGTACAACGTGCCCTATCCAAAGCATTGAAACATGAACCTAAATATCAACATGAGGTGAAACAATCCCATATAGTCTTCTCGACGAGGTTCCATGTATCCTCTCCATCCGTAAGAGACGTCATCACACAGAACTGGAATATCATAAGAGGAGACAAAACGTTGCCCCGTACAGTGGATTCACCACCTATGTTTTGTTACAAACGCGGGACTAATCTACGTGATAGATTGGTCAGGTCAGATCCAATACATTGTTATACTCATAACACTCAATACCAACGTACAGGGTGTTACCGCTGTCTTGGATGCGTGACTTGTTCCCATATGGTATCTGGCACGCACTTCTCACACCCCCATACAGGGCGACAGTACAAAATCAATCGTATTACCTGTACAACAGAGTACGTAGTGTACCTTATAACATGCCCATGCGGTCTATCTTATGTGGGAAAAACAAATATGACGGTTAGGGATCGTATCAGAGGACATAGATCATCAATACGAACAGCCTATCGAGATAAGGTGACAGACAAACCAGTGGCCAAACATTTTTTTGAAAAGCGACATTCTTTATCACAACTCAGATTCATTGTTATTGATCACATACCTCCCCTATCGAGAGGTGGTGATAGAGCAAGACTTCTTCTTCAACGTGAATGCAAATGGATCTTTACATTGGACACGGTAGCTCCTCGAGGCTTAAATGAACAACTATTATTTCACTCGTTTCTTACACCAAGAACATAAGACTATGTCTGGTTGCCCTATTTTTTGTAGGATTCAACTATCGTAATGGTGTGAACGGACCCTATATGCTCTTTAGCTAGATGAACCTTTTTGTGCAGCAAGTTAAGTGTCTGAGAGGACTTATGCACGCCATTGGCCCTAAGATCATCGTTGAACTGTAATTTTTTGTATTTAATTTTTTTAGTTCATTTTTTTATTTCATTTTACTACACTTTTTTGAAATTTTTTTGTTTTATTTTTTTACATTTTTTATTTTTTGTTCCTTTTTGTTTCATTGAGATTCTGATCTTTATATGTAACTTTACTTTATTTGGTTGTAAGTTGGTTAGGTTTATGTTTGCGATTTTTTCTGTTTTATTTTTATTCTGATTTATTTTTATTCTGTGTTATGTTTTATTTGTATTCTGCTTTTTTCTTTTGGCTATTGGTATTTACAGCTCAGTTGGGAGAGGTTCGTGCAGTTATTTTTATTTTTATACTCTCTTAGTATGGGTCTGCACGGTGCGTTGCAGGTTAGTTAATTGGTTCTCTTTAAGAGCCCTATAACACATTTTTCCTAGATATTTGGGAGCACTTGGGCACCCCACTATGTGTGTTTAGAACAGTGTTGTTTAACTCAATAGGTAACACAGGTGAGTTTTTTTATACATGATAGCCCCCTGAAGCCTTAGCCACGTGAGAGGTATTTGTCTCTTTAGAGTTAGGCTGCCTCCACTTTTGGACCGGGAGTTCAGCTAGTAAACATAGTGACCAGCACTCCGCTGGTCATAAATTTCCCCAGACATAGAGTGACTGACAAAATCAGTCATCCCTCCCCGTGGCTTCGCTCAGCACTGGCATGCTTGTATATACGCGACCCCGCGTCTCTGCACTAGACGCCTCCTGAGTGTCGCTTAGCAACAGTTTGTTATATGTGACACGCATGGTGGAACGCAAGCTCACTCATCACTTACCGGATATTGCCACTCGATCAACACACCGTGGTGTGGGAAGGGTTTTTCTCCAGCTGCTGCTGGTAAGTGTTTGATTAGATATGTGTATATATGTGTGTGTTGTTCCTTCGTTAGTGATGCTTGATAAAGGGCTTAGCAGCCTGAAACGTCGCTAATAGTGATGCTGACGGTTACCTGAATTAAATCCTAGATGACTGTCTTCAGAAGTCCTGTGAGTGCATTCTTTACCTTGTTTGGATTTTGTGTATATATATATATATATATATATATATATATATATATATATATATATAAACAAATAATGGTTGATTGACCTCTAGCCAATACCAACTAGCTCTCGCTGTCCACAATCACTGTTAGTATCAGATAGCTTACAACTGATCCAGCTAGAACACACACAATTAATCTTTGGCCAAACCCACCTAGTGCCAATCCACATCATTAGTATTACCACAACTACCACAACTACCTTCCCTCTGTCCTCTTCAGTCCCTTATGTGTTTCATGTGCCCCATTCCTGCTAAATTGTAAGTTTGCGAGTAGGGATCTCTACCTCATGTACCAGTCTGTTCTAGTTTGTCTAACTTTGTATGTAGTTCATTTCTATGCTCTGTATAATGCTGTACGTAAATTGTTGGTGCTATATAAATAAAAAGTAATGTAATGTAATATGTGTTAGTAGTCAGTAGTTGAGCTAGGTGAGTTCAGGTGGCTTACATCTCTCTACTCCTGCTACCTCATCCATCCTATTAATGTGTGACAGCTTACCCCGACACTATTTAGGATTAGTAATAAATTATCATGAAACGATTGATCAATGCCACCGGAGGCAGACACAGTTACTATCAATCCTGACAAGCTATAATACACTATAGCCCTTGAAAATCTATGACCATGCATACAAAAATGTAAAATGAGCAGCTGCAGGGGTACAACATATTGTTAGAACAATCCTCTACCATAGTTATGCAAAAGTAGGTATATATATATATATATATATATATATATATATATATATATATAGTATAGTATATATGTTACTTTTTTAAATTACTGTTTGCTTTGCACAGATAGGAGGACACTAATTTTAATAAAGAATCACTATTTAAAACCATGATTCTACCAATATCTGCATCATTTATAAGCAGCATCTCTATGACAGTAGTCGTAACCATTTGACATCTAATGAGTCTTATTGGTTTGTTACCCCATTTATGGATCATTATACATCTACTGCAGTTGAGAAAATGGTTCAATAACATATGTTGGTATAGATGTATTTGGTATTTTAGTAATATTTTTATAATATATATAAATATAGATTATGCAAACAGCTGTTTGTGTTTTAGAAAGGACTTTAAAAGATGCAGCAGCATTTGGCAGAATGAATAGTCTCTAATTACAAAGAAAATAATTTGTTATCCTAGTTAGCTATGGAAACATAGATGAAATGTATTGCTAAAAGCACATTTGTTCTACATTTGTTGAATTTCCTCAAATAATTAACAATATAATGTATTTTATACATTTTAAATAAATTGTTGCTGCTTGCATGTGCATAAAAATATTGTTCACATACCATACTTAACGAGACATTGTCAACCTAAATATTGATTATACTGTGAACACAGAGAGTAAAATATGATGAAGAATTATCGATACATTGTGTTAGCAGTACTGCATGCAAATGCATAAAATAAGAGAAATATATGTTTTAAGTGATGTCTGTGGTGTCTCCTGCTTCTGACATCACCTGTGGAGTGATATGCAAATTACATATGACATTAAAAATGTGTTCATTTTCATATGAAGCCAAGGTGATGTAATAAACAATAGAAACCACAGGCACATATAACACATACAATTATATTATTGTATGCATTTGCATGCAATTCTGCTAACACGCTGTATCAATCATTTTTCATAATTTTGTATGCTCTATATTCATAGTATTAACAAGGTTTAGGTTCACTTTAATTGCAAACATACAAACCTCTTTCTATCATTCAAAGTTGTTCACCTAACGATCGACTTAATATGCGCCGATTTTTGGTGCCTCTGAAATCAGGACACAACCGGATCATATTGGTGGTATGAAAAAGCTTAACATTGGGTAGCTCTAAAGCGCCTCCGAATATGTCCGCAACTCAGACATCAGCCCATTACACACTGATATCTGCCGAAACCAAAAGCAGACGAAATATGCGTGAAACACACCTGACCGCACGTTCAAAAAATAGTCTAGAAATACTGAAAATCATCAACCAAGCCATTGTTGGAAATAGGCACAGCTTCAATTGATAACTGACACAAAATATTGTTAAAATACACTTAAAGCCAATCACTGTTGAGGAATCTGTGGATAAACGAAAGAGAGTCGGTTTATAGACTTTCGGTTAATGGAATGTATGTAATGCTATTGGCTTTCTATAAACCGAAATAGAGTCCCCATTCATACGAATTGACCTATTTCAACTCTATTTCGGTTTATAGAAAGCCAATAGCCTTACATACATTCCATAAACAGACATAATGAACGACATTCGGTTTATGGAATGGATGTAATGCTATTGGTATTCTATAAACCGAAATAGAGTTGAAATAGGTCAATTCATATGAATGGGAACTCTATTTCAGTTTATAGAATACCAATAGCATTCCATGCATTCCATAAACCAAAAGTCTATAAACCGAATGAGAGGTTAAAATAGGTCAATTCGTACAAATGAATAAAACAAAACGAAAATAATGAACGAATTTTGTCTGAAACGAATACAGTAATGTACGAAATTAGTTTTGGACGAAATAAATAACATTTTCGTCCAAATGGACGAAAACGAAACAATAATTTTAGTTTTGCACACGTCTAGTCTAGATACCTTTACAAAAAAAAGGAGTCCATCTATCGTACAATTTACTCAAAAAGACTTATTATTTATGTTCATATATATGATACAAAACAGTTTGGCTATTGAGTTATTGCAATTATTTCCATGGTACAAAATACGATGGTAAGAGTTAAGACATTGTGAGCATCACATAGATTAAAGTGTTCTTAGAATAGATTGTGAAGATCTTTGAGATACAGGTCATAAAGATGCATCTAACATGTCCTCCGTTAGAAATATAAAAAAGATATACGTTTTTGAAAATGATGTTAGTCAAGAAGTTTCATAAAATGTATAAAGTGTTTTTGAACAGTAATTTATTTTTATCTCTGCCATACAGATCCATTCTGTTCTATTTTCAGGTTTAGATGTACATTAACTTTATTTGAAATTATTATAATAACCTCACAACTAAAATCTGACTAGCTGAAAATAAAACAACCAAAGCTAAGGGAACATTGTGAAACTTGAAAAGATGTCTAAAAGTTGCACTACTGAAGGCAGCAGAAAATTGCATTCGGCTTGTCAGTAAGAGCAAAAAATTGAATAAACCACATTGGTACTCAGCAGAGGTGGCCAAAATAGTAAGAAACAAAAAGCTAGCATTTAGTAATTATAAAAATACTCAGAGTGAGGAAGATAGAAAGATCTATAAGAGTAGGCAGAAAGAGGCAAAGCGCTTCCAAAACACATGCAAAAGAGAAAATAGCCCAGTCAGTAGTCATTTTTTAGATACATAAATGAGAAAAGAAA
This sequence comes from Pelodytes ibericus, assembly GCA_036172795.1. Taxonomy (NCBI): domain Eukaryota; kingdom Metazoa; phylum Chordata; class Amphibia; order Anura; family Pelodytidae; genus Pelodytes; species Pelodytes ibericus. The sequence goes on from CM069863.1 coordinate 88,565,092, forward strand.
AGTAAAAAAAGGATTAGTTAGCCCAGCAGACTGCCCTAATGAATATTTTTGTTAAGTTTTTACAAATGAAAATGAGGGTAAGAGAGGGTAATGAGTCTTTTGATGCATGTAAATTTACAGAGGAAGAGGTTTTACTTCAGCTGTCTAAAGTAAAGACAAATAAGTTGATGCACCCTGATGGGATACATCCAAAGTTATTAAAATAAGTTAGTGGTGTACTAGCAAAACCGTTAACAGATTTATTTAACCAATCATTGTTAATGGGAGTAGTCCCAGAAGATCGGAAATTAGCAAATGTTGTGCCCATTCACAAGAAAGGAAATAGGGAGGAAACGGGCAACTATAGACCAGGAAGTCTTACATCAGTAGTGGGGAAAATAATGGAAACCTTGTTAAAGAATAGGATTGTTGAACATCTAAAATTGCATGGATTTCAAGATCAGAGACAACATGGGTTTACTTCAGGGAGATCATGCCAAACTAATCTTATTGATTTTTTTGATTGGGTAACTAAAATAATAGATCAGGGTGGTGCAGTAGACATTGCTTACCTAGATTTCAGTGAGGCTTTTGACACTGTTGCACATAGAAGGCTTATCAATAAACTGAAATCTTTAAGTTTGGATTTCAAAATTGTTGTAATGGATTAGACAATGGCTGAGTGACAGGCAACAGAGGGTTGTAGTCAATGGAGTATATTCGATGCAAGGTCTTGTTACTAGTGGGGTACCTCAAGGATCTGTACTTGGACCCATTCTCTTTAATATTTTTATTAGTGATATTGCAGAAGATCTTGTTAGTAAAGTATGTATATTTGCTGATAATACAAAGATTTGCAGCAGGTTGATGTTCATGGTTCATGTTCATAAGACAAATAGCAAATTATTTAGCTAAACTAGAAAAATGGTCAGAACTGTGGCAACTGAAATTTAATCTGGACAAGTGCAAGATTATGCACCTTGGGTGCAAAAACCCTAAAGAAGAATATAGAATATTTGGTACTAACCACAACATCTGAAGAAAGGGATTTAGGAGTAGTAATTTCAGAGAACTTAAAGGTAGGTATGCAATGTAATAGAGCAGCAGGATATGATAGCAGAATGCTTGGTTGCATAGGGAGAGGTATTAGCAGTAGAAAGAGGGAAGTGCTCATGCCATTGTACAGAGCACTGGTGAGACCTCCCTTAGAGTATTGTACACAGTACTGGAGACCTTATCTCCAGAAGGATATTGATACTTTGGTGAGAGTGCAGAGAAAAACTGGTTCATGTGTTGAAGGTTAAAACTTACCAGGAAAGGTTAAAACATCTTAACATGTATAGCTTGGAGGAAAGGCATAACTGGGGGATTTGATAGAAACATTTAAATTCATAAATGGAATCAACACAGTAAAGGAAGAGAGTATATTTAAAAGAAGAAAAACTACCACATCTAGTGGACATAGTCTTAAATTAGAGGGGAAACAATTTAAAAGTAATGTCAGGAAGTATTACTTTACTGAGATGGTAGTGGATGTATGAAATAGCCTTCCAGTGGAAGTGGTAGAGGTAAACACAGTCAAGGATTTTAACCCCTTAACATCAGGTGACGTGCCAGGCACGTCACGGCAAATCGAGGACTTGCCGACAGGTGACGTGCCTGGCACGTCATGCACTAAATGGAGTAAAGAAAGCGACCAGCGGTCGCTTTCTTTACTCTAACGGTGTTGCTACAATGCCTCTAGGTAGAGGCATTGTGCAACACCCCCCAAATGTGCAGGGGCGCGCTACGATCACTCCACGGAGTGATCGTAGCAGCCATTTAAAAATGGCTGCGCCCGCTGCACACATGTGCTTAGAAAGCGAACGATCGTTCGCTTTCTAAGCATCTCCGGTGTTGTTAAAGTGCCTCGCCAGCGAGGCACTTAACAACACCGTTCTGCTCCCCAGAGACGATGGTGGTCGCTCTCCTGAGCGACCCCATCGGCTCAGTAGAAGGGAACGCTGCCTGTACAGGCAGCGTTTCCCTTCTAATGGCAAGAGCATCGGAAGTGAAAGTATTTAACTTCCGATGCTCTAGGGGGAGCCAATCGATGCCGGCACAGCAGATCTATGTGATCTGTGTGCAGGCATGTATGGTAAGTGCTCTGATGAGCACTTACCATACTGTCAAAGGCAATATTACTAAATATTGCTTTTGACAAGTATTGATCTGCCTCCCTCACCTTACTACTTTTAGTAAGGGAGAGAGACAGATCAGATCAAGTAAAAAAATAAAATAAAATAATAAAAAAAATATTTAATAAAATTTTAAACACCAAGGGCTTTTATAAAAGCCATTTAACCCCTTCCCTGCCATTGATCGCTGTGTACGCAGTGATCATACACAGCAGCACATTTTTTGCTGTCTGTGCATTTTTTAAGGGTTATTTTTTTTTACTGTAATTCATTACAGGATAAAAAAAGGCTCTTTTAAGAGAGATTAACCCCTTTCTTGCCGTAGATCACTGCCTAATCAGCGATCTGACGCAAATGCAGCAATCTTGCTGCAGAAGCATTTTTAATTTTTTTAAAACTTTTTTATTACACCCGTCACGTGTTAATTATACCCGCTAGGGGACTACGTTTAACGTAAAAAAAATGTTTTAGCTGTCTGAGCGCATGTATAGCGATCAGTAACAGCTGATAAGTGACAATGGCGGGTTGGCGTTTGCTCAGATGAGCATCACCATTCGTCTGGTTAGATCAATATGTGTAAATATTTGATCTGACCAGTGTAGATCTGCCTCCCTCTCACTTGAGTTTTAGTGAGGGAGACAGAGCTGTATAATGTAAGTTTTTAATTATAATATATTTAATAGAATTGAGACCCAAAGGCTTTTATAAAAGCCGTTTCCAGTATTTAACCCCTTCCCTGCAATTGATCGCTGTGTATGCAGTGATCTTACACAGTAGCACATTTTTTGCTGTCTGTGCATTTTTTTAGGGGTTATTTTTTTTTACTTTGATTTATTACAGTATATCAAAGGCTCTTTTAAGAGCTATTAACCCCTTCCTTGCCGTATATCACTTCCTAAGCAGCACATATGGTCACTGCCTAAGCAGCGCATATGGAGCAATCTAGTCGCCGAAGGATTTTTTTTTGCTATCAGCATTTTTTTTGTCAGACTCACTAGGGGTTAATTATACCCACTAGGGGATTACGTGTATTCCTTTTGAAGCTGTCTGAACGCGTGTATAGCGATCAGTAACAGCCGATCAGTGGCAAAGGTGGTTTGGTGATTTCTCAGATGAGCATCACCATTCGTCTGGTTCGTAAATATTGTTCTGACCCATATGGATCTGCCTCCCTCTCCTCACTTGAGTTTTAGTGAGGGAAAGAGACAGATCTGTATAACATAATTTTTAAATTGTAATAAATTAAATAAAATGTTAATAAATTGTGAGTCCCAAGGGCTTTTATAAAAGCCATACCTTTTGTATAGTGTAGTGTATTAACTCCTTCCCTGCCACTGATCACTGCACAGCAGACATTTTTTTCTTGTCTGTGCATTTTTAGGGGTTAATTTTTTTGTACAGTACTACAAAGGCTCTTATAAGAGCTATTAACCCCTTCCTTGCTCTACATGTTCAAGTTTGAAAATCAAAAAGCGCACCTCTCAAATGTAGCCTTTCAACCCCTAACAAAGCTGACAAAGCTATGCATGGGTGGTATCCCTGTGCTCGGGAGATGTTGCTGAACATATATTGTGGTATTGTTTGTCAGTGACACATACCGAAATATGTGAATTTGTGTCTAAAGTGCAATGTATGTGGGAAAAAATACACAATAAAATGAGTACCACAAACTTTGACAAAGGCTGGTGGTAGAATTGGTGCATGGAAAGTGTTAAAATAACACCATTTAAAATAGCCTAGGGTGTCTACTTTTACAAAATATATACTTTTTGGGGTAAAATACACTGTCCTACTTAAAAAAAAGTCCCAAATGAAAGATGGGCTCAGGCTGACTACACGTCAATATTCCAAGTTGAAAATGCGCACCTTCACAATGTGGCCCTTTAGCCCCCAAACAACCCAACAAACCTATGCATGGGTGGTATCCCTGTACTCAGGATATGTTGTTGAACACATATTGGGTTATTGTTTGGCAGTGACACATACCAAAATCTGTGAATTTATGTCTAAAATACAATATTTGTGAAAAAAAACCACACAAAAATTACTACCACAAACTTTGACAAAGGCTGGTGGTAGAATTAGTGCATGGAAAGTGTTAAAATACCACCATTTGAAATAGCGTAGGGTGTCTACTTTAAAAAAATATATGGGTTGATGGGGTAAAATACACTGGCTGGTTTCAAATATGTCCCAAATGGGACATGGGTGCAGGCGGTCTGCATGTCAAAATTTTAATTTGGAAAACCAAAAACTGCACCTACCAAATTTGGCCTTTTACTCCCCAAACAACCCAACAAACCTATGCATGGGTGGTATCCCTGTACTCAAGAGATGTTGCTGAACACTTATTGGGGTGTTATTTGGCAGTGACACATACCAAAATCTGTGAATTCATGTCTGAAGTACAAGGTTTGTGAAAAAAAACCACAAAAAAATTACTACCACAAAGTTTGACAAAGGCTGGTGGTAGAATTAGTGCATGGAAAGTGTAAAAATACCACCATTTGAGATAGCCTAAGGTGTCTTCTTTTAAAAAATATATGGGTTGATGGGGTAAAATACACTGGCTGGTTTCAAATATGTCCCAAATGGGACATGGGTGCAGGCGGTCTGCATGTCAAAATTTTAATTTGGAAAACCAAAAACTGCACCTACCAAATTTGGCCTTTTACCCCCCAAACAACCCAACAAACCTATGCATGGGTGGTATCCCTGTACTCAAGAGATGTTGCTGAACACTTATTAGGGTGTTATTTGGCAGTGACACATACCAAAATCTGTGAATTCATGTCTGAAGTACAAGGTTTGTGAAAAAAAACCACAAAAAAATTACTACCACAAAGTTTGACAAAGGCTGGTGGTAGAATTAGTGCATGGAAAGTGTAAAAATACCACCATTTGAGATAGCCTAAGGTGTCTTCTTTTAAAAAATATATGGGTTGATGGGGTAAAATACACTAGCTGGCTTCAAATATGTCCCAAATGAGACATGGGTGCAGTCTGTCTGCATGTAAAAATTTCAAGTTGGAAAACAAAAAACTGCACCTCACAAATTTGGCATTTTAGCCCCCAAACAACCCAACAAACCTATGCATGGGTGGTATCCCTGTACTCAGGAGAAATAGTAGAATCTATTTAGCATGTTTTTTCGTTCGCTATTGTCGATGAGGAGAAGTTGTTTCAAATAAAAACAAAGAAATTTGTGTATTTTTTTTTTTTACCATATTTTATTATTTTTTTTAATAATATGATAAGATATGATCAAAAAGATGGCATCCATAGAAAGCCCTTCTTGTCCTGATAAAAACAATATATAATATGTGTGGGTACAGCAAATGACAAAGAAGAAAATTACTGCTAAACACAAACAGCACAGAAATGTTAAAATAGGCATTGTCCAGAAAGGACAAAAATGTTTCAAAGGCTCTGTCCTTAAGGGGTTAAGCATGTGTGGGATAGGCACAAGGCTATCCTAGCTATGAGATAGGGAACTGATGACTAATACAAGTATTTAGAAAATTGGGCAGACTAGATGGACCGAATGGTTCTTATCTGCCGACTTTGAGGTGATTAGACACCACATAGACTGCTAAGTTGATAGATCATTGTTCTCCATCAACAGTAATGCCATAATCTACTTTTAAACATCAAATTAGATTTCTATCCTGAAGAGCTTATGTTATAGGTATGAACAGTTCTAAGGGTGGCTGTGAGGATTCATGGGGTGGAAACCAATATGCACTATTACAGAAGCAGTATAAGGTGTAACATAATAGATGCACTCACCTGATCTTGGAAGAATCGTAGCGACCCACAGGGATGCACAGCAATATATATACTCCACACAATACACAAGGCATCTTTGTAGTTGGTAGTATAGTTGTAATCCACAGTATGGGGGCACAATAGTATGTAAGCAGTAAGCAAGATGGAAAGCACTGCAGTGTATACTTGGCAATAAAAAACAGATTGTCACCTAGCGCTGTAATCCTAGTTTAGCAGCACTTAGGTGGTGTGTCCCTAAACCACACAAAGTATAGTGCAATAGAAAAAATGGAAACTAAAGTGCCCTTAACAGACTGAGTATGTAAAAACAATGACCACCTTTTGGTGCTATAAATAGTGCAAAATATATACTTGGCAGTATTAGCAACTTATAATCCACACAAACAAGGTACTTGCTTAAATAGCCAAGGGTAAAGTCAGTTTAGCGGTATGGAGAAGCAGGATGAAGGCAATGAATCATACCTGAATGGCAACACACTGATCAAGGTAATGATATCCACAATACCCAAGGTCAGGGGCACAAGCACAAGTTCAAAACAATAAGACAATTCAAAGGTGATGGGATCAAGCACAGGTTCAGTAATGATAAGGAAATCTGGAGTGAGGGGCACAAGCACAGGTTCTGTAACGATAAGGCAATCCAAGGTCGGCAATAACAATAAGGAAAATTAACAACACTAGGAGGAACATACCGCCATGCCGAACGCGCCTGCTTGCTGTATGGTAGTGGAAGAAGTTGGGCACGTGCATACCTGGATGGGAGGTAATATGTATGCAGGTTATGTCCTGCGGATTAGGGCAACATCCAACAATTACCGGATATACCGGTAGGAGCTCCGTTGGGGAGCATGGCATGTGGCATTTCTAGGTCAACGCAACTATTTTCTACATGGTTCCTTTCCAGGGTTTTTAGTTAATTAAGTTTTTAATATGAACGTGCAGAACAATGATTGCAAACTTCTACAGGATGAAGCAACAACATTGCTGAGAAAATAGAAGTGAGACTTGCCGAACAAGGATTGCAAACTGCTACAAGATGGTGTGAGAAACAAGTGACAAATGTCCAACAAATCATAATCCCGGTGAAGCTGTTGAGTAAAACTATTTAAATATAGTTCATTTGTAGTGAACAGAGGGTCAATTGTGAGTTTACTTTTATGGTGGCAAGATAATTCGCAATTAGACTCAGTTGACTTATATATTTGTGGTATTTAAAATATTCTATATACTGCACTAATATAAATAGTGAGATTTTTTTTTAATTGCTCTTAATTAATTTTAGCACTCTTTAGGTTGTGGAGAATAATTATTTTCTATGGGCGAGATAGTGGAGGTCAGGCAATAGGAACAGGAGGGCAATTGCTAACTCATATGATATTTCTATCCAATTGTCTTTGTGTGCCTGTCAATCTCTGTACTTCCCTGTCAAAAAATCTGTCTTACATGTTTATATCTGGGTATTTAAGTCATCCTACAATAATCATGGCTCCTTGGTAATTACCAGTAAAATGGGGTAAAACAATAAAAAAATGTTTAGCTTTCTTTTAAGAGGAATACTATTCGGAAGCCGCATCGAGCGGATGGTGGAAGTGCAGCGGACATGTTGTAACCTGGCAGAGGCTCCAGGATCGGATAGGGCTGCAATGGGTGGAGCGGTCGTCGGGAGAAGCCTGGTGGTTGCGACATGCGGCGGATGTCCTTGGGAGTTGGAGGAAGCTGCCACAGAAGAGTGGGGAGCAGCTTCAGAGTGTAGGCATCCTCACGATGGTGAGGATGCTGCACTAGAGGTGACACATTAATAATTAGAGTATAATTATAGTTGATGTGCTAAGGAGGTGTGGGTGTTATCTATCCATTCTCCACAGCCTGAGTTATCTTATGTTTGAATAATCTTTATGTTTTATCTGGTAAGTGTCACGGTACCTTTCATGAAGTGAATCATGACAGTCTGCATGACTGAGGTTCTTGAAGGGACCCGAGGGCCAAACACCTCCCTATGCACTATGGACCCTATCTTTGGATATGCTTTATTTGGAGGGTACGTACTTTGGGGGCCATCTATGACACCCTGCTTCAATACAGCTGGACTTTAAAACAGGCTCACTCAGGAGGTCAGCTATGACGTGAACCTTGGGATCCAAGCCTTTGCTCTATTCATTGTGTTTTCCCATGTTAAGAAATTTTATTATATGTTAGAGTTGAAATGTGTACCTATCCAATCAATGAGTGTTTACTGTCATGTGAGCCATCTGTTGTCTCTTGTAGTCTGGATGTCTGGATCTAAAGAGGGCATGTTTATTTTATGTAAAGTTGTACTGTAGTTAATAACCTGTTTTAAGTTAGGTTTTCTATTGTTTGAGGCTTACATGTTATAATTAGATCCCTGTGCCCCCCCCCCCCCCCCTGAGTTGATGTCATATTTATGTGTATATAGTCTGTGCTATTTACACAAATAAAGGTTGTTCATTCTTGCTGTACCTAACTGCTAGTGGTCCTGTCTGCTATTTGGATCCAATATTGTTTATGATAGAGTTCCAAGTGTATGATAAATGATAATGGTAGATCTAACACTGACAGTAGCCCAACTCAGACCTAAAAAGTCAAGCTCAATAAGTTCTCCAACACTACTATTTTTCAGATATGTTATCAAATATATTTGGATATTTCTGTCCACATTTTGCAAATTCTCTGAATACCAGAGAATGAAAAATGGGGTAGCAGTCCTGAATTAGGACTATTCCACATGACGTTTGACAGTTGTAGGGTATGGATCAGACAATGCACAGATCAACATAAAATCCTGGGTGCACTCTGATGCAATAAAATGCAGACTCCTGGAAGCAAGGTAAAAATATGTATTTTCTATAACGCTTACAAATCTTCTAAATTGTTTATCTTTTCATATTCACTACTTATTTTTTTCAGTTTATTTGCAGTTCACTGGTTAGTTCATCATGGATCACTTTTTAGTGAATAGAAGAAGAACAGGACTTTGTTCTTCACTTAGAAGTTTAGACGTTTATAAGACTGATTATAGACTGTTTTGGATGTTTAGGAAATAAAACATTAGAAGCATTCGGATCAGGCCAATTTCTCTATAAAAAGCATAGATTTTTGGCTTCCCAATATGTGCCTATCACCCCTGAACATTCTCCAAATTTGGGAAACATACAGAAAATTCTCACATATCAATTCTCCAGATTTTAATTTTATTACATTTCGCTCCATTTTGGTAGGACTTCAGCTATTTTTGCTGTAGCCAAAGTCTTCCCATTGACTACTATGGCAGGAATTTGGCTAGACTCATTATATGTCTGGACTTTGGAGGCAAGATGTCAGATCTGAAAATCGTCGCATATTGGGTATACCCTATAATATTTACAAATGCATCACAGGTAAATTTAATTAAGCCATTTACTTAACTATGGTATTTTGTTTGTAATTTTAATTTTACAATGTTTTGAACATTATTTTCCCTAAAATAAGTGTAGTAGAATAGATGCTGGTCTCAAGAAAAAAGGTGATGCATGCAACTTAAATCATCAATAAAGTTGTGATTACATATTCAATACCAATTTTCAGTTATGTAAAGCAGACATATTCATATTTGAAAAAATCTAAGCTTTTTTTCTTATCATGTTTAATTATGACAATTTTGCAAATAGCTACTGACACTGGCTGTGTTAAGAATTAATAATAAAAGTATATTGCAAGAAAAGAAAACTTCCAAATTAATTGAAAAGTTAATATTCCTCTAACAATAATGAACCTTTCTAAAAAAAAAGTTGGAATGGTTATCACATAACTTTAAATGGTATAATGTACTTAATGTGTGCTTAAAGGATAACTCTGACTTGAAAATGACCTACATTCAAATTCATTTATTACAAGAAATGTATGTATTCATTAAATTTTGAATACCCATATTCTAAATATGTTTAGATTAGACTGCTTCCATTCATTGACCTAATTCATTTTCACATAGGATATGAAAATATATATGTAGCTGAATAAAGCATTGAGATAGAGAGAGAGAGAGAGAGAGAGAGAGAGAGAGAGAGAGAGAGAGAGAGAGAGAGAGAGAGAGATGGTATGGGAGAAATTGGTTAAGGAGGTTTGCCTAGGGCACATGGCGGGTCCCTTTCATTCCATACCTTTGGACAATCTGCGAGTGTCACCTTTGGGGGTTGTGCCTTAATGAGAGGTGGAAAAATGTAGGCTGATTCATCACTTATACACCATTTGATAAGGCAGTAGACCTTGGTGGGGATGCAGGTTCTGGGGATTTTATGGCAAAGGTAGACATTGAGTATTCCTTTTGTTTAATACCAGCACATCCAGTGTCACCATCTCTTGAGTTGTTGATTAGAAGGGGCATTTTACGAAGACCTTTGCACGCCCATGGGATGTTCCATTTATTGCACCTATTTCGAGAGGTTTAGCACTTTCTTGGAGTGGGTTGTTAGGGAGTAATCAGGCTGCAAGTCCATCGTCCATTATTTGTAAGATTTTCTATGCATGGGTCAGGGGGAGTCTGCAGATTGTTTGCATATTTTTGGACAATGCAAACAGTTGCTAAATCATTTGGGCTACCTTTAGCTGTTGAGAAGACAGAGGGCCCAACTACTGGGATCAGTTTCTTGGGTTTGGAGATCAAATGCCAGATAATTCCAGAAGCAGGCAGGGGTTTTTTCAGGTCCCTCTCTTGAGCCACAGCAGGAAACCGGGAAGGTCACCATTTCCTGAGGCAACGCGAGCTATGAGAGCGGGTCTCGTGGTCTGGGAATTTTTTCTAAAAAAGTTTAATGGGAGGGCCTTTTTTCAGCAGTCGGTGGCATTGGAAGAGGTGTTGGAACCCTATACTGATGCCTTGGACAGTTTAGGTTTTGGGGCCTATTTCTGGAGTTTTTGCTATATTACCTAGCGACTCTGGCCTCTGGCGGGCCTCCCTGTCTCGGTTGGGTACGATTATGGCTGCACTTGATGTCACTAAACATTTTTTGGTCAGGCAGGCTTTGCAAGGCTTAAAGAGGGGCCATGTTCATCCGGACAGATGCCGTCCCCTAGCATTTGGGGATTTGCGGGACTTGTTGCAGGTTTTGAGCACAGTTTGTTCATCACCCTATGAATTTTTGTTGCTTCGTGCAGCGTTTACTTTGGCATTTTCTGGGGCATTTCAAGTTTGGGAGCTGTTGAGAGCGTCCAGACAGGTGGTTGGGAGTCTACTTTTGAGGGATGTCTCTTGTGTAGATGGTAGGGTTATTGTTTTACTACGGTTCTCTAAAATGGACATTATAGGTTAGGGGGCACGGATCGTTTTGCATGGAGTGCCTGCAGATAAGATTTGACCTGTTTTTTGCCTTGAAGCTTTCTTAGCGGTCCACCCTGATGGCGGTCTTTCCTTGTTGGTTCATGCCGACTGCACTTCTCTTTCACCTTTTCAGTTTCTACGGTGTTTAGGTTGGGTTTGCCAGCTTTGGATTTGCCAGAAGGAGATGTTGGGACTCTTTCTTTTTCGGATTGGGGCAGCAACTGAAGCTGCCCGATTAGGTTTGGGTTATGAGGCAGTGCAGCTTATAGGTAGGTGGGAATCTAATCGGTTCCGGGCAGATGTCAGGCCTCATAGTCTATTTCATTAGGGATTCACAGAGTTGGCACTCTGTGGCAGGCTGGTTTACCGTTTTTTCATTTCAGATTCTAAATTTGTGATTTGGGCTAAAAGAAGGGCCATTCATTTGTGTTTTGGGTTGAAAGAAGGGCTGCAGCTAGGCTACATGGTTTGCAGCTGTGTTTTTCCATGGAGATTATCCAGGTAAAGTGGTTTGGAGTCAGGGATATCAGATGGGATGGGGTCTTTTCCACTGTTCTGCTCGACATATGGCTGGGGGTGGCTCCTAACATTCCAGTGATTCATGCAGGGGGTAACAATATGGGGTAAGTGCCTCAGAGAGAGCTGCTACAGCTAATAAATAAAGATCTCAGGAAAATGTTGATGTTGGTCCCTACAATGTACAATTGTTGTGGTCTGAGACTGGCGGCATGCCAGAGGCAGACAGGCGATGGAGCACAGTAGGGGTAAGGTAAATAAAATTATGGCTGGTTTCATGAGTAGATTAACCCCTTCATGACCAGACTGTTTTTGCAAAGTCGTGCGTTAATGACCGTGGCTGTTTTTACACTTCTGAGGTGTTTGTGTTCAGCTGTAATTGTATTCTTTGTTATTTGCTGTACCAACACATATGATATATTGTTTTTTTCAGGACAAGAAGGGCTTTCTTTTGATGCCATTATTTTGATTATATAATTTATATTATGAAAAAAATAGAAAAATATGTTAAAAAAATCTACAAAAAAAAACTTTTCCTGATTTTATTTGTAAAATCTTTTACTAAGCTACAAAAGCAAATAAAAAACAGCTAAGTAGATTCTAATATTAGTCCTGAGTTTAGAAATACCCAATGTTTATATGTTTTTTTGCTTTTTTTAATGTTTCAGTATAATAAATACAAGTAGCACCTAGTTGTTTCAAAACCATTTTTTCCAAAATTAGTGTCACTGACATTGTAACACCGATATCAGTCATGCATCGGTGAATCAGCCCCGCATGTACACATTTTTTTAAATTAGACATCCCAGGGTATTCAAATTGTGGTATTTTGACACTTTTCATGCAGTAATTTTTCCACCAATCTTTGACAAGTTTTGGCGTAGTAATTGTTTTTGTGTTTTTTTCCACACACACTTTGTATTTAGGTATGAATTTAAAGGGGTTGTTCTGCTTTTTTGCCAAACAACTCCCCAATATATGTTAAGGAACTTCCCATGAGTATAGCGGTACCCCACATGTATAGGTTTGCTAGTGTTATGTGGCAGGTAAAGGGCCAAATGTAGGATACGGTCATTGCAGCTTTAAAACATGTATTTATAATGTAATGCTTGTGACTACATTTCCTATCATGCTCAGCCAGCCAAAAGTGACCGTAGCATCATAGGGAATGTAGCCTATAGTAAGAAGCACAGATTGTTGCTATCCTTGCTATCCTGCGGCTGCATGGATGATATATCCAGCTGCTGCGGGACCCTATCTACTGTTGGGGGGCCAATGCAAAGCACTGGCCCCACTAGCAGTCTTTTAAAAAAAAAAAAAATATCCCTAGAGGACCACCAATAGACCTAACATGTCACTGGTCCTCTACAGATTAACATCTTTTTTTTAATTTAATTTAATAGTATTTTTTTATTTATTTTTTTATTATTTTGTTTTATTTATTTATTTATTTAATTTTAGTAACTTTATTTTTTTTTTTATATTTAACTCTAACTTTATCCCTAGGGTTATGGTTAGTACAGACCCTAATTCTAACTCTAGGATTAGGGTTTTGATGATCTCTAACCCTAACCCAAGCGCTAAGGTTAGCAAAATAAAAATATAAATAAAAAATATTTTTTAATTGTTTTTTTTTTATTAAAAAAAACCTGGGGGGTCTGGATGGGCTTGGGGGGACCAGGGGTGGCTTCCAGCACTATATTTAGTCTCTTCCTGACCCAAGATCGCTGTGGAGCAGGGAGAGGCTATAGCTGTCAAAGCAGGCAACTGCTTTGACAGCTATTAACCCCTTAGTGACAAGACATTTTCACCTTGACTTTCCCTTGGTGACAATGGCTGTTTTGACATTTCTAGGGTGTTTGTGTTTAGCTGTAATTTTTTTCTTTCTCACATACAGTACCCACACAAATTATATGTTGTTTTTATTGTCATAAGAAGGGCTTTCATTAGATACCATTATGTTCATCATATCTTATAATTTACTACAAAAAAAATCATAAAATATGATGAAAAATTAAAAAAAAAACACTTTTTCTAACTTTGACCTAAAGTATAATTTACACAAATAAAATCATTAAAAAAGACCCCGTCTAAATAGTTTCTAAATGTTGTCCCGAGTTCAAAAATATGCATGTTTCCATATTTTTCGGTATTTTTTTGCGAGTTATGGGGCAAAAACCAAAAATGGTGTTTTTTTGTTTTTTCCTATATTGATCTTTTGACCCCAACCCGAACCCAAAATTTAACCCTAACACTAAATTTAACCCCATTTCTAATCCTTATTATATCCCTTAACATTTTTTAACTTTAATTTAATTTTAACCCTATCCCTTATGCTAAAAAATATTTAATTTTAACCCTATAGGCTAATATAGCTAAATGACCTGTTTTTATTTAATTAAATATGTATTTTAATTATTTTCCATTGCAATGCTATTAAACTACCACTAGGGGCAGTCAAGTAGCATATTCAGAGCGACGGAAGTGAAGTTACTTTCACTTCCGAAGCTCAGACCAGCAGAGGACTTAGCCATATTGACGGAGCAGCATGCTCCGTCAATATGGCTCCCCACGATCGCTCCGTGGGGCGATCGTGGGGGTGCCAAAATAGAAATATCGGTGCTGGCTATTGCCTCGATGTCGAGGCAATAGACCAGCACTGTTAAAGTGGTTTTCGCGATCGTTGATCGCGAAAACCGCTTCATTCACTGCAGGACGTGCCAGGCACGTCCTTTGTCATTAAGGGAGATTCTCCCAGGACGTGCCTGGCACGTCCTTTGTCGGCAAGGAGTTAACATCCGGACACTGTGATTGGCTATTGGCACATTTGAGCGGCTGGGTTTATATTTTGCATGCAGGCTGCAGGAAATGCCAGGAGAGTAATTATGTGCAAGAGGCAGTTGAAGCCAGGGTTTTGTCTCATCAGTAAAGTATCCACACCAAACTCTGTGCATCCACACAAAACTGTTTAGGTGTATAACTACTGTATTGGACATGACTTGCGTAGTCATTTATTAGTGGTTCACATCACATACGCAACTTCATAAGTGAATAATAATGATATGAAATATCTCCCTTTAGATAAACCACTAGATTAACTGTGGCACCCATTTGATACCTTTTGTTCTATGTAGAATTATTTAAGAAATGCATTAGGTCTACCAACAAGTGTCAATTGAGAGTGAGTGATGTGTGTACCTTTTGTTCTATGTGGGCTATAATATTAACCATGGGATACCAGGAGCTTCCTATGGGATAGGGGTAGGAGATTAACTACATAGTAGTGCAGCATAGTACAGAGGATTGGAGCTCTGACATTTTTGCTAGTTTAAAGTATGAAATAGGCTAGGGCCTGAGCCAGTTTTACTGTCTAGATTTGTAGCTAAAAGTAGAAAGTAAATACTGCAGAACTCTTTCAAATCTTCCTTATCAACCTGGAATCAAGAGCCATTTTGGACACAGACAATGTGCTAGGCTGATCCTCTTTGAAGTGAAGTACACATGTAATCTAATTAATACAGCGCTATTAACCCCTTGACGACAAAGGACGTGCCAGGCACGTCCTGGGAGAAACTCCCTTAACGACAAAAGACGTGCCTGGCACGTCCTGCAGTGAATGAAGCAGTTTTCGCGATCAACGATCGCGAAAACCGCTTTAACAGTGCTGGTCTATTGCCTCGACATCGAGGCAATAGCCAGCACCGAAATTTCTATTTTGGACCCCAACCATCGCCCCACGGAGCGATCGTGGGGAGCCATATTGACGGAGCATGCTGCTCCGTCAATATGGCTAAGCCCTCTGCCGGTCTGAGCTTCGGAAGTGAAAGTAACTTCACTTCCGTCGCTCTGAATATGATTCTTGACTGCCCCTAGTGGTGGTTTAGTAGCATTGCAATGGAAAATAATTAAAATACATATTTAATTAATTAAAAACAGGTTATTTAGCTATATTAGCCTATAGGGTTAAAATTAAATATTTTTTTAGCATAAGGGATAGGGTTAAAATTAAATTAAAGTTAAAAAATATTAAGGGATATAATAAGGATTAGAGTTGGGGTTAAATTTAGTGTTAGGGTTAAATTTTGGGTTCGGGTTGGGGTCAAAAGATCAATATAGGAAAAAAACAAAAAACACTATTTTTGGTTTTTGCCCCATAACTCGCAAAAAAATACCGAAAAATATGGAAACATGCATATTTTTGAACTCGGGAGAATATTTAGAAACTATTTAGACGGGGTCTTTTTTAATGATTTTATTTGTGTAAATTATATTTTAGGTCAAAGTTAGAAAAAGTGGTTTTTTTTAAATTTTTCATCATATTTTATGATTTTGTTGTAGTAAATTATAAGATATGATGAACATAATGGTATCTAATGAATGCCCTTCTTATGATGATAAAAACAACATATAATTTGTGTGGGTACTGTATGTGAGAAAGAAAAAAAATTACAGCTAAACACAAACACCCTAGAAATGTCAAAACAGCCATTGTCACCAAGGGAAAGTCAAGGTGAAAATGTCTTGTCACTAAGGGGTTAATACAGTGTATGTTTGTAAATTGGTGAAATCCTTTTAGATATATTTTTGTTACCGCCAGAGGTATAAATAAAGTATATCATCATTTAGCATAACTTCTCTTGGTATTCATCTTCACCTATTTTTAACTGTATTCTTGAATCAAATAAATGTATTGTTCTACTGTTAGTCTTGTTTATCTAAAAAATGTAAATAGATGTTAACATAACTCAGCATAGAACAGGCCACGACAGCAACAACCACAGATCTCCTTATAATGTGACTTAACCAGTGTATTTATTACACAATTGTTATTTTTACAATTTAATGAGATTTCAGTTAAGTTACTTATCAGATGACTGGGCTGTATTAAAAGTTACTTGTGGGGGGGCGTGGCCTAACGCTTCACCAGATTGGACGCAAGTCTGTTAAGCTCCTGAGATGTGGTGAACTCATCTGGGATTATTAATAGTATCAAATATCAAATAGTTTATAACGGCTCAAAGCGAGATTATGTCTTCAGCTAAACAAGACAAACAATCAGACAAACTATCGGGGTTCTTTAATTAGAAACAAAAACACAAAGTCCTGTCTGACTTGAACAGGCCTCCGAAATCGACGGCCCCTCAATGTTTTCAGGTGGTCCAGCCTCGGTTAAGGAAATCAAAGTTATTTTGAGAGATATGAAAAAAGAATTAATCCAAGAGATTTCAGTTCTTACAGATGATCTAAAGAGAGATCTACAAGAAATTGGAACAAGAACTGATAAACTCGAATAGAAAATGGCGGAACTGACTGATTAGCACAATGAATTTGTGGACGGCCATAATGCATATGAACAAGAACTGGAAGCCCTAAAGACTAAGATTGCCGACACTGAAGATTGATCAAGGTGGAACAATCTCAGAATATGGGGCACTCCAGAGTTAATTTCTCAAAAAGAGAAGTATTGGCTACTCCTGCTCATGAAACGGAAGCCTCCATTGATAGAGCACATCGAGTACCAAAACCCAGGAATATACCTGACAACGTTTCACGGAATGTGGTAGTTCGTATTCATTTTTACAAGTACAAAGAAAGAATTTTACAAGCTGCTAGAACAGCTCAGGATATTCCAGAAATATACAAAGATCTGCAAATTTACTCGGATCTGTCTGCCCATACCCTGTTGAATCGCAGAGCCTTTGCAGAACATACTTTGATTTTAAGAAAGAGCGGGATACAATACAGCTGGGGCTTCCCGGTGAAATTAATTGTGCAGAAAGAAGGTGTCAAGAAGGTTCTTCATACCCTTGATCAAGCAGATGATTTAATCAAGACATGGGGAATCTCCCTTCCAGATTGGGAGCTGCAAACCAAAAGTCCACCATCCAAGCTTAACAGAGATTGGAACAGGACCTCGAAGAAAAAGAAGACATAATGGATTGATTGTTTTTAAGTTGAATAATGACTGCCATGTACTGACATCCACGAACTGGACTTTTTTTTTTGGAAGCGTTCTTCATATCCAGATTGTGATCATCAGGGTGGTAATGTTAAGTTCAACAAGTTACTTATCTGCTGTGGGAGTTAGACTCCCATTTATTGTTTTATATTGATCTCCCAAGTTATATTTAGAGGAGACAGAGTGTTAATACCCGTAGGAGTTTTCACATCTGTATACACATCAAATACCATTGGCCTCGTTTAGACAATTCCCACTAGCGCATATATCTGTGCAGAAATTGACGACAGACTATTCACCTGTGGTAAAGCTTCTTTTTAGCTATTACACCAATTGAAAACTCAGAGTATGAGTATATCCTAATTAGCCACCAAAATATGCCTACAATTGAACCATATGTATAGGTTTCTTCCAAAACTTTGGAAATTACCATTAGGCTAACACAATACCAAGGCAGGTATTGTTACTATTACAACTCTATCACCAGTCCTTTTGAATGAGGCCGCTATACTCCCGGGTATATATTTCACGCGTTGGGTATTCCTAATATTACCAGTTCAGATTGTTATTACCCATTAGAAGCTTATACATGTTTAGATAAAGCAATTTTTTTTGGCTTCACCAAAAAGCGTATTTTCTGGAAAAAATGAATTGTTTTCAAAAAACTTAAATGACCCCTCTAATTAATCATGTAGATCACCCGATCCTTCCCCAGTTGTCAGAAACATGATTGGTTTCTTTGTTTTCGAGAAGCATGCTATACTAGTGAGCAAGCTAGATCTTCCCTCTAGCCTCAGCCAGGTCCCCTGCACCCAATATGCGGAGGTCTGATATTTTTTGGCATACAAAGACACTTCTGGTTCCCCGTTTGGACTTTAATGTTTTGTTTTTTTATTTTCCCATGTACGTTACATGGTATTGGTATTGTTGTTTTAATTGGTTGAACACCAATACTGAGCACATGTCACCAATAGAGTGTTCCATTTTCGCTAACTATGATTGTTGTTCAATGTATATGACTCGACATCTGCCATATGTCAAAAGTGTACAAAATTGAATAGACAAACTCGGTTACTTATATCTCCTTTAAATACACCTCATGGGCCTCAAGTTGATCTCCTTGAATGTAAAAGAATTGAACTCTCCTCATAAGCGTGCTAATTCTAAAACAGCAGGGTTATCTATTCTTGTCGGTAAAAATACTGCATTGACACAAGGTAGACACAAAGGGTCAATTTCTGATTCTTAATTGCATAATTAATAATAAGCCATTCACATTGGTGAATATTTATTCATCTAATGAGCATCAGATTCAATTTTTAGATACATTTTTTTCTCTCATTCAGA
Source organism: Pelodytes ibericus (assembly GCA_036172795.1). Classification (NCBI taxonomy): domain Eukaryota; kingdom Metazoa; phylum Chordata; class Amphibia; order Anura; family Pelodytidae; genus Pelodytes; species Pelodytes ibericus. The sequence goes on from CM069863.1 coordinate 88,584,170, forward strand.
CTAGGAAAACAGGTCCAATTATAATTAGAGGAGATCTAAACTTAGCAGTGGATGCTACAATAGATTCAACTAATAATATACAATCCAAAAGAGCATCACAAATGAATAAAAAGGGAAATAAATTTAACGATCTCCTCAATCAATATTCATGGTTTGACGTGTAGAGAGTCTACCACCCGGATGACAGAGAATTTACATTTTACTCTAACCCCCAAGACTCATATTCTCGAATAGATTATTTTATAGTTGACAAATTATGTCATATGATAATTGTGATATTGATATAATAGATTGGTCGGATCATGCCCCGATAAGCCTGATTGTAGCAGAAAAATACCCTATGAATGTGTCTAATCCATGGAGACTCAACGAATCCCTTTTTAATTACTTAGATATTAAAGAGTATATAGGTAAATCCATTGAACAATGTTTTGCAGAGAATGACACCCCGAAAGTCTCTATGAATATGCTATAGATACACAAAGCAGTTTTGAGAGGTCATCTAATAAAATTAACCGTCCCACAAAAAAGACAACGCATTAAAATTAAGACGGATCTATTAATACAGTTACAAAACACATACTCAATCCATAAAAATAGTAGATCTGATAATTCACTTCAAGCCCTCAAAGACGTCAAGTCTAAACTGGCAAATTTGAGAAATCAAGAAACTGAATTCATGCTCAGACGATTAAGGGCCACCTTTTATTCACAAAGCAATAAATCAGGGAAACTCCTAGCCAAACGTCTTGGACATAAGACCGCATCACAAAAAATAGCTTTTCTGAGCACGGCAAATGGCAAAATAATTAACCCACAAGATATAGCCTGCCATTTCGCCAGTTACTACGCTCAACTTTATAACCTTAAAGATGATATGTCTACATTTCAACCTTCCTTAGATCATATACAAGTTTTTTTATCTTCCATAAATATGCCCAAAATAGACCAACAACAAGCACAGCATTTAAGTAATGCAATCACTATAGAGGAAATTCAATCCACTATTAAAACTCTCCCATCCAATAAAGCCCCAGGACCTGATGGGTTCTCCAATATATATTATAAGTTATATTACAATAAATTATCCCCCTTCTTATGCAAACTTTTTTATTCATGCATGAATGTGGGCAAACTTCCCAAAGATATGTTGAAGCACATATCACAACTATTCCGAAGCCTGGTAAACCTCCAGATAAATGCCAAAATGATAGACCTATTTCTTTGATAAATTTGGATGCTAAACTCTATGCAAAAATCTTAGCAAATTGTTTGTCAGGGGTTTTGCCATCCATAATCAACAAGGACCAGGTAGGATTTATAAAATCCCGTCAGGGTTCAGATAACACGAGGAAATTAATAAATTTAGTGCATTTTTTAGAAACTACTAAGTCTCCTAGTATTTTCTTATCTTTAGATGCTGAAAAATTATTCGACGTCTTAATTGGTCTTTTATGTCGGGGGCTTTACTAAGCTTCGGAATACCTCAGACATTTATAACAGCAGTTGTAGCACTATATAACTCTCCCTCAGCTAAAGTATTAACATCAGGTTTTATGTCCAGATCCTTTTCTCTAACTAATGGATCTAGGCACAGTGGTGCCGCTATCCCCATTGCTCTATGTATTGTCTCTTGAACCCCTTGCCATTAAGATCCGATAAAACCCTAATATTACAGGTATTAAACTAGATAATTTCCCACAAAAAAAATACGTACTTTGCGGATGATATCATTCTAACCTTTTCAAATCCTTTACAATCCCTATTGAATTTACATCATGAACTTGAAGTATGTAGCCAAATTTCATATCACAAAATTAATGTCCTGAAATCTCAAGCGCTACCCTTCTATATTTCCGAATTGCATTTAAAACAATTTAAACTTCAATTTAAATATGATTGGAAAGCAAAATATTTAGATTACTTGGGAATAAGGATCTTTAGAAATTGGGAGGATACAACTAACCTTAACTTACAAAAACTAATGAAGGCAGTGAAGCATGATTTGCATATATGGAATACTTACAATCTTTCTTGGTCAGGGTGCATAGCCACAATAAAGATGTCCGTTATTCCTAAGTTTTTGTACATTTTTAGAACTATCCCGATAAAAATACAGACTTCACTTTTATCACAAGCTCAGAGTATGATCTCCGAGTTCATTAGGGGCTATAAAAAGTCAAGAATAGCTCAGAATATTATACAATTGCCCATTTCCAAAGGGGGTCTGGGAGCTCCAAACCTACAGTTTTACTACCTGGCATCCTATTTGCCCCAGTCAATTGTCATGCATTCTCAACTAGACACTAAAACCTGGTTAGACATCGACTGAAACCTAAAACTTGAGACTTTATCAGTTCTGCTATGGTCCCTCCCATCTCAACAACCAAAGATTAGGGGTCAATTCCCTGCAAGTTAATTTTCTTCAAAAACTTGGGACACAAGCTTTGGTACTAAACAGTGGTTTTCGCATACAAATATGGTAACCCCGATCTCTGTGCTACATTTGCATATACCACATTTCAACTACAGCAGAAGGCAGAGTAGAGGTGTTCATAGGTTTCAAGATTTTTACATTGGAGATCACTTGAAATCTTTTGAAGCTATGAAGACCGAATTCACTCTGAACCATACAGATCTATAATCATATCTTCACATAGTCCATTACCGCCAACATGATGGTACTAACTCAATGCAGAAAACTAACCCCTTGATGTGGGAATTGGAGCAACGTTGTGTAAAAGCCCTGATGTCTCATAAAGCCATATCCTTTTGTTACATTACCCTATTTTATACACCTCTTACAGCCTTTTTTCCTTATATGGGGAAATGGGAAATAGATCTGGGACAGACTATCTCCCTATATGAATGGAAATCCACCTCTTTACTTATTTCTAAGTTCTTTCACTGTTCTTCCCATAGAGAATTGTATATAAAACTAACTTATCGTTGGACCGAGTACCTAATGTCCTGGCTAAAATACATCCTAGATATTCAAACCTATGTTGGAGAGGTTGTGGACAAGTGGGTACACTATTACATGTGTGGTGGGATTGCCCGCTATTATTAACTTTGTGGTCATCGATCTTTACTCATCTGTATGAGTGTCTCACTGTGAAGCTGGAGATCTCTCCGAAAATAGTCTTATTAGGCATACTTCCACAATCCATCCCCTATCTTTAGAGAGCGCTTATCTTACCTTTTTTTATAGCAACATTAACGTTGATTGCGAGAAAATGGAAAAATAAAACTCCTCCAACGACCGCGGAATCTTTACAACTAATCCAATTAAATTATGAAAATGAACTCCAATTTAGTTATGCAAATAATGCCTCCAAAAATATGCATAAAGTCTGGGACATATGGTCCTCCTATTCAAAAAAAGTGCTATCGTAGACATTGTATTGTGTGACTTCCATAGGTATCTTTTATCTTATATCTCATATGATTGTATATTCTAATGTTAACCTTTATTGGTGATGTGTGCATTTTTATTTTTATTTCTGCCCCCCCTCCTTTTTCTTTTCTGTATCCCTCTGTTATTGCTCTGACTATGAAAATACCAAATAAAAAATATATTACAAAAAAATAAAAGTTACTTGTTAAGCAAGCTATGTAACTTTGGAAAGAGATAATCCCATGTGTGCCAGGTAGATAACTTATTAATGGCATGAGGTGTAAATGGTCAGAATTAAAATAGATTGTAATGCTTTGATAATTATAATAGCACAAACCCAGACTAGGATTCTGCCACAGGAAAAAAACTGCATTACGATGATTCATTTATCATTGTTATAAATGGTAGAAAAGAATATCCCATTTCAGCGCTGAAAAAAACGGGTGGACATTTCAAAAATATTGCAATACCCCATAAGGGTACTCCTGCATTTATTTATTTATTTATTTTTGTGTATGTGTATAAATGTATGGGCCACAAATTTGTGAGTATATGAGAGAATGGAATGTTAAAAAGATAACTGTTTTCCCTTAGAGGGACTTGTTGAAGAACAGTATTAAATAAAATTACAAGAGCATTTTAAATAATTAAATCATTTTAAAAAGAGAATTGCCTTACGGAAATGCCTTGGGAAACTTAGCAACTTTATTAGAGTCTCCTTCAAACAAAAATCACCCACAAGACAGGCCCAACCACCCCTACACGTTAGCATATGAAAGCTATATCACTTCAATTACTTTGCATACTTTGAAACAGTTATTGCAGTACACTATACAATTTCTTTCCTTTACATTTTTTGTGTGTTTATGTTTATGTAAGTACATGTACAAAGTTAATTGTTAAGAAAATAAAGCAGAGTACATCAACTGCAGATTACAATCAAGGTTTTCACTGTTTGTTTCTATCTAGTTTCTATGCTTTGTATAAATGTGCAACCTCATCCGTTTCTCCGTTTCTGCATTCTACAAGTATGTTCAGGGCGTAAATTGCTGGGTGTCAGATATGGCATTCACATTTCTAGTGGGGTCCGAATGTCTGATCTGGGTACCTCCGTTAGCTGAGTGAATAGTCCACAGGAACTTTCAGGAAAATATAATCCCACACTGCATATTCCCCCAAGTACTTGACAACACAAGAATAGAGGATACAAATCAGCCGTTCACAGGATCCTCCAGGAAAATGTAATGCCACAGTGAATATTCTCCCCCCAATTATTTGACAACACAAGAATAGAGGGTAAAAATAAGCCGTGAATTGGGTGCCCTGATTGGACAAACCCCACCCATTTGAACACCCGGAGTAACACTTTTGCCAGGGGAATGGCCTCATTTTTTCCCTGACGGGCTGGTATGGGGTAAGGGTACCACCAGATCAACCGCTACTCAGCTAAAGGGCTCTTCAATGATGGGGAGAGGGTGTAGGTGAGCTTTGGGATGATCGCCTTGATTACCCACCCGCTGGTTAAGCCCTTGTTACCTCTTTTCCATCTAAGCACTGAGGTTCCAGTGGTGGTTTGGATGTCCCATAGTCAAGGATACAATCCCACCCTGCCACCAAATGTAATGGACCCCTGGGTACCCCGACTGGGTACTCTCTTTAGCTAAGTGAATAGTCCACAGGAACCTCCAGGAAAATATAATCCCACACTGAATATTCTCCCCAAGTACTTGACAACACAAGAATAGAGGTTAAAAATCGGAAAAACATTTATTGTACAAATGACATAACTTATATACAACACTTTGATGAAACAATAGAAACATAATTGGATTAGGACCAGACAGAGTTAATCCATTTAAATCATGGCATCATTGGACGGCTAAACAATCATTCAGGGAAGGACAACTATACAGTGCACACAACATGAACACAACATAAGCAGCAGTTAAATTCATGTTTTTTTTTTTCATAGATTAATTGGAGTGAATCTTAATAGAAATGGTTTGTCATGCAATCACTGACCTTAGTCATCGTTAATATCCCATTCAATCACTGTGTGATTCATGTGAACAAAAGAAGTGATTCTAGAGGCCATTAACAGTTTGTTCTTCAAAGAAAAGATAATAATAATAATAACTGTCAGGTCCGGAGCCCCAGCACTGCGCTTCAGGGGTATGTTTTAGGCCCTCTTCTTTTTAATTTGTTTATTAATGATCTCCCAGGTTGAGTTGAGTCTCTGTGTTTGCTGATGACACAAAATTAGGTAAGGTAATACAGACTAACCTTGATGTTTATTTTTTGCAGGCAGATAGAGTGGGGGAATGAGCATGCAAGTGGCAAATGAGGTTTAGTATAGACAATTATAAAGTTATGCATTATGAGAAGAAGAATAACAATACAACAAATACTTTAAATCATATCTCCCTGGCAAAACGACTAATAAAAAATATTTTGGAATAATTGTAGATAACAGACTTAGCAACATTGCTCAATGCCAGTCAGCAGCTGCAAGAGCCAATAACATATTGGCATGTATACAACTGGGTATTGATTCATGGGAGGAGGATATCTTGCCTCTTTACAAGTTTATGTTAAGACCTCACCTTGAATATGCAGTACAATTCTGGGCACCAGTTCTTAAAAAGGATATTATGGAACTAGAAAAAGTGCAAAGGAGGGCTACAAAATTAATAATGGGATTAAAGGATCTTAGTTATGAATAGAGACTAAAAAGTGTTGCATTCATTTACACTAGAAAAAATACATCTCAGAAGGGATATAATAACATTATACCAGTTCAATAACCAAAATACACAAAGAACAAGAGGTTTTCCCCTGAGACTGGAAGAGGAAAGGTTCCATCAACAGCAAGGGATTATTTACAGTAAGGACAATAAAGATATGGAACTCAGTGTCAAGAGAGGTGGTGCTCTCAAATATAATGTCACAAGTCAATGCAGGCTCATCCAAGCTGTATCCAGGCTTTTCAGGTTCCTTTTTTCTTTGTTTTATTGTTTATGCTCATTTCTGTCTGCCTGTTTTCCTGCCTGTCTATTATTCCTGCCCTGTTCCTTGTATCCTTGTCTGGCCACATAGTGGCACCTTTCCCCTGTTCTGGCTCAGAGTAAGACCTGCCCAGAGAAGCACCTGCTCAATTGGGCCCAGAGCAGCACCTGCCTAGAATGACACTTGCCCAGTTGGCCCCAATGTGGCACCTGCCCATAATGGCACCTGCCCAGTTGGCCCTAGTATGGCACCTAACAGTTGACCCCAGAGCATCACCTCTCTAATCTGGCTACAGTCCATTTCCAGCCCTGCCATGTATTCTAGCCTTGTCATGCATTCTATCCCTATTAAATGGGATATCCTGAGTCTCTTAAATGGGATATCATAGTGTTCTTCACTGTTCTGTCTCAGAGTTCCATACCTGTCTTAGTTATACCCTGCTCTTGTACCCAGTTTCCCTATTTGCTTTGTTCTCTGCTCTGATCCCTTTCTGCCTTCTGTTCCATTCCAGGTTTTCACTGTTTATTTCCATCTAGTTTCTCTGCTTTGTATAAATGTGAAACCTCACCTGTTTCTCTCTTCAGTTTCTGCAGTCTACAAGTGTGTTCTGTGTTTGTGTCAGTTCAATGTATCTCTTTTAGATTCTAGTATTCATTCATTTGCTAATATTAAAGTCATAGTTAGGGACTTGCCTAAATATGGGGTACCTTGACGTGGCTGGCAATCTAACATCTAATTGGCCAATAGGCAGGGCCGGACTGGGAGAAAAATTCGGCCCGGGCATTTTTTTATCACAGCGGCCCACTAAGAAGGGGGTGGGGCAGAGGAGGTGTGTTTTGTCATCACCAATGACAAACCCGCTCCCTCTCAAAGTCAGCATGTTGCTTCAATGCTCTTCCAGGGCAGACCATGCGCAGAGCTCTGCTGAAGAGCTCTAGCATGAGAAAAAAGCCCTGTATTTGTTCTGCACAGTGCAAGCAAATTTAATAACATGCTTGCACTGTGTTTCCTTGCAACTTGTCTCTGGTGTCTCTATAAATGGATACCAGGAGACAAAAATGCCAGGAAAGAGTATTGAGCATGTGTTTGGAGCCTGCTTGTGGGATTGCATGTGTGTAGAGTGAGCTGATTGTGGTGTGGTATTGTGTAATAAGGTCGGTTTTAGTTGTGTTGTGTTTGTGGTGTAATGTGATGCATATGTGGCTAGGGGCTGTAGAGAATGTGTGTATAGGGGATATAGCAAGTGTGTGCATACAGGCTATAGTGTGTGTGTGTGTGTGTGTATATATATATATATATATATATAGATGTAGTGTGTGTTTAGGGGTGTAGTATGTGTTTGCTTACAAGGAATCTAGTGTGTGTATATATATATATATATATACATATATATATATATATATATATATATATGTGTATATATATATATATATACATATATATATATATATATATATATATATATATATATATATATATATATATATATATATATATATATATATATATATATATATATATATATATATATATATATATACGAGTCTAGTGTGTGTTTGAAGGACCCAGAATGTGTATAGGAGATCTAGTGAGTGTGTGTTTATAACGGTTTCAGAGTGTATATAGGGATCTAATGTGTGTATGTGTGTAGATGATCCAGAGTTTGGTAAGGGATCTAGTGTGTGTCTGGAATGTAATGTGTTTAGGGGTGCAGTATGTGTGTGAGGGGTGCTGTGTGTGTGTGTATATATATATATATATATATATATATATATATGTATTGTGTATGTCTGTTGTGCAGTGTGTTGTGGGGTTCTGTGTGTATGTGAGGGGTGCAGTATGTGTGTGTGAGGGGTGCGTTGTGATGAGGGGGGCGGTGTGTGAGGGGGGGGCGGTGTGTGAGGGGGGCGGTGTGTGAGGAGGGCGGTGTGTGAGGGGGGCGGTGTGTGCGAGTGCTGTGTGTGAGAGTGCTGTTTGTGAGAGTGCTGTGTCTGAGAGTGCTGTGTCTGAGAGTGCTGTGTCTGAGAGTGCTGTGTATGATGTGTGTGAGAGTGCTGTGTGTGAGAATGCTGTGTGTGAGAATGGTGAGAGTGCTATGTGTGAGAGTGCTATGTGTGTGTGATGGGTGTGAGAGTGCTGTGTGTGATGGGTGTGAGAGTGCTGTGTGTGAGAGTGCTGTGTGTGATGGGTGTGAGAGTGCTGTGTGTGAGAATGCTGTGTTTGATGGGTGTGAGTGCTGTGTGTGTGAGAGTGCTGTGTGTGTGAGAGTGCTGTATAAATGTTAGAATGGATGCCTGTTATTTTATTTGTTTATTTACCCCTCCCCCCTACACACACACACAATCCATTCTAACATTTATACAGCACTCTCACACCCATCACACACAGCACTCTCTTCTTACCTTTAGCCTGGGAGGGGGGGACCGGCACGCTGGTAGCTGGGACTGGGAGGCGGGGTGGCGGTGTTCCCTGGTGGTCCTCGTGGTGAGTGAACTCTAGCCTGCGAGCTAGAGCTCACTCTCGAGAGATCCGGTTGTTGCCATGGCAATGCTCCAGATCTCGCGAAATTAACCCGGTGGAGCTGCAAGTTAGAGCTCCGCCGGGTCCTCTCTCCAGGCTGTCTCCCTCCCTCTCTCCCCGCTGGCGGCCGCATTTGACAGCATGTGGGCCGGTGAGGGAGATCTTTGATCTCCTCACCGGCCCTTCATGGAAAACAGCGGGGCCGGCGCTCGGATAGTGATGGCCCTGCATAGACCGGCAGGGGAGATCCTGGGACCGAGAGGCCACTTGCTGGGACCTCCCCTGCCAGCCTCGGCCCATGGCCACCGCGGCCCACCGTGCATTTGCCCGGTGTGCCCGATGGCCAGTCTGAGCCTGCCAATAGGTGAACCAAACCACCACCATTTTATCATCTTTAGTGTTAGGCTAGTTCCTGTATTTATGTTTGTACCTTTGTAATGTACTTTTGTGTTCCTTAGCTCTGTCCTCTGTATGTGGTCATAGTTATGTCTGTGCCTGTCCCTTTAAGTTCTGTATGTGCCCTTAGTTTGTGCCGTGCATTATGTTTATGTTATTATCTGCAACCCTGTGCCTTGTTTATCCTTTTTTTGGATTCTACTTTATATTGCTTATGTTTTGCCTCTGTCCTGTAGCCCTGCACTCTGTATTTCACTTCTGTTCTGCCTTAGTTATTTTTCTGATTTCTCTCTGCTTGGCTATCACTTAGTTTATTCTGTCCTAGCCATGTAATCTGAATACAACAGCTGCTTACACAGGGCCCAGGTATGTGGCTGCACAAACCTGGAGCAGAACAGTGGAAAAATTACTCCGATAATTTTCTATTCTGTCCTAATTCACTTATGAGTCTATAAATACTGTGAGCTCAGCATTTAAGCCAATTCTAGTAAATTTTACAGAGTTGAAAAACATTTTAACTATATAACCCCAATACATTCAGCACAAAAAAGGCCTAAAAACTAGGCACATAAATATAATGACCCAAAACATATTGGGGACACTGAGAAGTCATGTCCAAGGTACCCTAGCAATCAATCAGCTGCACAAAAAGTTGAACACATAAAGGATCCAGGCATGGTGAAAATACAGAATTTGCATCAATTTTACAAAGTTCTAGATGCCCTTTGTGGTGTTATGTGAAACTATAAAAAAGCAGAGAAACGGAATTCTTTGCAAGACTTTTCCATACGGTTGGTCACAGATGAGTCACTGTGTGTGTGAGCAGTTTGTAATACAGTTTTCATTAAGCCTAAGAGGGGTGCCAAGAAAGTCCATCCAATTCACCTTGTGAGTGAGTCAGCCAAGATCATTCCTGTTATCTGAGAAGTATCATCTCATACTCATATAGTCTGTAAGTTTTCTTAATCGACAATTACTCTCTTTACAATTACATATTGTTTATAAACAACATCGATAACCTCTGGCTTTTCGATTTTTCTTCCACTTTATGACCTGGGCCATCCTCTTTTATATGATCTTATTAGATGGACATTTCTGCACATTTCATCCCAGTACTGCCCTCCTTTTAAGTGAAACTAAATATGCAGGTCTACAGGTGGTCGATCTTCTCAGTGCCTCTAGTTAAACAGAAAGGGCAGAGTCATGTACCTGACTATCTTTTAAAAAAGAAACCCCTAAAACGTCCATCATGCACCTGATGTCTGGAGCAGTGGGGTGTGGTGCAATTCGTGCCCCTCCTCGGTGTGGCTCTGTTGCACACACTAATTATTTTTTTTTTAAATGGGGCTGCCCATAACTGCTCTGCTGCCTTGCCAAAGCCAGTATTAGGTGAACGCCTAAGTCACCTACTGGTAGTGCTGGCTCCTGTATTTATGCATTTGCAAATTTTCTATTGACTTAAAATTCTGCAAATTTGTCCTAAATTCATTTCAAAAGATTTCCTTTCTAGCTAATTTCAAAACTGTATCCTGCTTCAATATTACTTACATTTATAAATATTACTTTGAATTGGCACACCAGTTTACATAAGTATTTAAAAGTTTAATAAATTATTTGTTTTTAAGGAAATACATTGTAATTGCCATCGGAAAGCTTTCTGTGTAATTATTCCATTGTCACTTTCATTAGTGAGTGTTTTACGTGTAAATGAAGATCCCGGTCTTCCAATTACAAGTTAATGTTTCATATATCAGGTAGTTAATCTTTTTTGATAAAACTGTCAATTTTAATTAGCATTAAGGACTTAAAGCTTCAAGCTGTATTTCATAAAAACCTTTCTTCAAATCATTTATTTTTAGAGATCTTCTGCTCTACTGCAATAGCATGCATGCATCAATTATGGCATGATTGTTGACTGTCAATATCACTTCAAAATTAATACCCTTATTAGTGTAACATTTCCAGCTGAAAAGTGCCATATACATTTCAGAACATGACAATTGTTTTCCATTCATATACTTCTTAACCCCTTAGTGACAGAGTTCTATGCTTCATTTGATGTGTCCTGAAAACCAGATATCCTTTATTTTTTGTAACGTTTTTGTCATATATTTGTTTAATCGTGATTTTCTTTCTTCATGTTAATTTTAAAGGATAGATGGGGCTATTTTGAATACCATTATTTTCAACATTTTATATACCAAGAAAAAAAACCCAAAGGAAATACAAAGCCCCTCTCAGTGAAAATATATAAAATTGAATCAAATACAAACCCTAATATGAGTATATATACAAATAATAAGAAGGAGGCTTTCAAGATGGAATCCTCAGGTGATGTCACGAAATCAAATTAATGATAAATAATAAGAAACAGCTGCTAGTCTTAGCAATTTCCCGGTGGTATTCCACTGAAAAAGAGGGGGGAGCGGAGAAGACAAGTAAAAAATCAGAATAGACAGCGCTATATTAATTCAAATAGATACAATGCAATAGGAATAAACCAAAAAAAAATCATAAAATATAACGAAAAAGTGCAAAAGCCTTTTTTTAAATTACAAACAGTAAAAAAGACCCCATCTACATAGTTTATAATGTTTGTCCTGAGTTTAGACATACCACTGCTAACGTGTTTTTCTGTTATTTTCGCAAGTTATCGGGCAAACAAGGATATTAGTGTCTATTGTTTCCTAACCATTTTCTCCTACAGTGATGTTTTAATCCAACTCTAAATCTTACCCTAAACATAACTCTATCCCTAACCCTAAATCTAACCCTAACTTATCTGTAGCCCTTAGGGGTACTCTAACCCTAACTCTAGATCTAGGGTTAGTTTTGTCGTTCTTCTCAATGCAAGGCAGACAAGCAACAGTAAAAGAGAGACTTAGCTAACTGCCTCTAGAGGCAGTCAAGCAACAGTAACAGAGTGATTTCTTATCACGTATGTCACTCTTGTCGGATACCAGCATCGCCATTCTGATCCTCTCCAATATGGTGCCCACTATCACAAAATGGGGTATTTTTTTTTTTTTCACCACATGGGGTATTTTTTTTTACAAATACAAATATATAAACACCACTGTCCAAACACACCTCATTGTCAGTTTTCTTGTTCTGGAGCTGAGACAGTAATAGACACCAACAATGCTGAGTTCCTAGAAAAGAGGGATAAGATATCAGATATGGAAAGAGGGACAAAAGGAAATATGTCCAATATGGCCAAGGCTCCACTTGGCAGGTATTTTAATAGTGCAATTCTACTCATATTTGCAAAAAATATCAATGTATTACATAAAGTCACTCTGACTCGAGAAGAAAAACACACAAAAGCGTTTAATCAGTATCGTCCAATTTGTCCTGGTCAGGCACTTTACACGAATTTCACTAATCGCCTCAATTTGGGTCCAAATTGTTTGTTTGGGTAATTTTGAAACTGAAGCATCGGAGGTGTTCAGATAGGGACATTTTTGCCATGCCAACACAATATGCCTCAATCACCACCAAACATGGTCCAAATTCGGCTAAGGTATCTAGATTCCCAGAATTTCTATTCTCTTACTCTGAGAAGGAGAGTAAAAATGAAAATGTTAAATGAAATAATAGCCCCTATTTTCTTATTCCTTTATGCTAGTAGAAGTCTGTTGGCACCGTAAAAGAAAAAGAAAGGGTCCTGTCCCCTAACTACAACCAGAGTTGGGAGCAACCTAAATGGCTCTCAGCCCCCATATTGTATACATTGGGGGGAAAAGACTACTTGCCCTGTAGTAATAAAATAACCCCCTGGGGTTTGTAAATTCCCCCCAGGTCTGGGGACTAGCCAAAGACCCCGAGACCCGGTCAAAATAATAAAAATAAATTTGGGCTTGAAATGGTACTGTGATAAACATGGCATGATGGTGGGAGGGTTCATGTACACAGATAAGTGCCAAGCAGCTGTTGACAGGGAACAATAACCAGTAAAATGATGCCAACCTTTACCTGGAATATCATCATCAGCATTGTTATACCACAAGAGCTGTTATGGTGGTATCACTAATATAATATATTTTAAATATTATTATAATTTATTTTATGGGTTTTTATATTTATTTCTTTTTATTTCATTTTGTTTGTATGTTTTATATTTTATTTTACTATATTTTATTATTTTTATACAAATCATTTATTTTTAATTTGATTTAATTTTGGGCCATTTCAGCTGGGCTTTGGCTATTTTCTCAATAGCCAAGGTCCTCCCACTGACTTCCTTTGGAAGACTTCAGCTTCCCCATAGGAATTTATCACCGAAGGTATCAGACTGAGTCTGAAATTTTGAGATCTGATGTAGTTTCAATTTTCTCTTAGCTTCCTAAGTTGACCTGCCATTCTGAAATCAAATTCTGTGCAATTTCATTAATCCAAATGTAATTCCTGAAATGAAAATAATGGACGAATTTTGTCCATACCGAATGTGTCAATGGATGAAATTTAGTTTGAATGAACCAAAATTTTTTCTTTTGTCACAAAGCATTCTGACAAAATGAAAATGTTGGTGGCACCCAAGTGTAATAATTCTATGATGCAGTTTTACTATATCAGCTTACTTGATTTGACCTCATGTTGTATAATTGTATTTCCCATCTTTACATAAATATATTTTTCACAACTTATTAAAGCAATAGAACACTATCACTCCTATACTCCCATTGCAATGAAACCTGTGTCCACCTCGTATCATGCTGTTTAATGTAAAAAATCATTACATAGACTTGTTCCAGACAAAACTTCTAGCCTTTTTTAGTGTCTATTATTTAGCATTAGACTGTTTTAGTTTGCTGTTACACTTTTAGATGTGAGTAATGCTATTAATGTTATTAAATGGTTGTTTTTTTCCCCTTGTTTTAAGTGTGTGTCTTTCTCCTCTATTTTCAGCAACTTTGACAATCTCTTCAGCAAATTTGCTGTTACATTAATAACATAAAATATAAACTATGCCACAGCTCTAAGAAAAGTATAATTGACTGTATATTCCCTTTTATCTTTGACATTTTTTGTTTCTTAGAAGCTTTGCCTTTGATCTAACAAAAATTATTCTGAAATACTAACGTTATATAATGCAAAGATCTTTTAATGTGATTATTTGGGATACACACAGAATCCTTCTTCTGAGAGCATGCAATTTAGCAGAGGCTGAGCTTTCCTTAAAGCAAAAGTTCAGGACAGTGTATGTTAGATAATAGTCTGTCTGGAAAAAGTTGTAGACCAAGTAGTTAATTAGTATAATCCTTTAATTTAAAGTGGGTAAGATAAACTGCTAAATTCAGAAGTAGAAGCAAACATGGGAAGGAACAGGCAAACAGAGAGTTGGGTAGGTCACATCTATAATCAAAAATCCCCCAGAAAACAACTAATAACTATGTACTGCTGAAGGAATACATGCATGCATATACTATCAGCAGGGTCAACCCAAGACATTGTGCTGCCTGGGGTGAAAAACAAAATGCTGCCCCCCCCCCCCCCAAAAAAAAAAAACCCCCAGTCATGATATTTAAACTAAAATGAAACTTGATCCGTGATAATTTAATGCAAGAACCCCTTTCTATATGCAAAATTATATGGCGTAAGTTTGGCAGGCCAAGAATAAAATGTGTACCCTAAATGATTGAGCATTTAAACTTAATGTACAATATTTGAATCATGTAATAGGTCAGTGATCACATATTATGTTTTGGGGAATTGTACAGCAATCATAATAATGTTTGTTTTACCTTTTCTTTCTTTTCACCTCATGGGTGAGCTCTTAGAAAAAAATATTATATTTTTATATGGCCACTAAAGCACTTGTCTACACACCCCTGGTAAAATGTCAGGTTTCTGAGCTGTAAAAAAATGAGAAAAAGATAAATAATTTCAGAACTTTTTCCACCTTTAATGTGACCTATAAACTGTACAACTCAATTGAAAAACAAACTGAAATCTTTTTTTTATTTTTTTATTTTCACTTAGACAAAAAACTTTGATTACATCGGACATACACAGATGTCTACTTAGTATAGTGATACAGTATATTTCCAGTACCGATACCACTCGGTTCTTAATAAGTAAACATCTTAACATGGTTATGACATGAAAGAAAAAAGCAAATAAGACAACGTAGGTTATACATTAAGAGAAAACGGTGGACAATTGGTAACGTTTTAGGATATATGTTTAGCTATATTCATATAGAGGGATTTCCGGGTGGGATGGGATGGAGGGGGCTGGATGCTGTACACCAGTTTCACCTCTGATCCAAGGTGGTACGGATCTGAATTGAATTAATTTTATTTTATTATTTTAATGTTATGTTTAATATTATATCTATAGTTATATCCATAATTGTAATTGTGTCCAGGGTTTAACACACGCCTTTTCCCTTGTTCTCCCTTACCTTTTATGATCTTTCATCCACCTGGACCATAGGGCCCACTTTCCCTCAAATTTAGTATTGTTATCGTTTTGAAAAGAAATACCCCTTTCCATCTTATATTGGAACTCAACCTGTGTTTCTACTTGAAGCCACACTGGTTTCCTATCCTGTCTCCAGAGTCTGGCTAGAACTGTCTTTGTAGCTAGTAGAATCTGAATAATTAGATATCTCTTTCTGTGGGGAAAGTGTAGTATGTTAAAGTGTAGTATTGCGGTAGACATTTCAGGAACAACTTGGCACTCCATTATGTCCGAGATATTTGAGAAAACTTCCCGCCACAAAGGGTCTATGACCTTACAGTCCCACCATATGTGTTTAGTCGTTCCCTCCTCTTGTTTACACCTCCAACACAAGCTCGAATTTTGTGGGTCTATTTTTTTCAGAATTTCTTTTGATGACAAGTTCAGCTCATGCTGTATCTGTGGAAAGGGCTTAAGCCGATAGTTCTCCAGTATGGCTTCAATCGTGCAGGGATGATGATTTTTTTTCCAATTGTCTAGTTTTAAATTCTCAATATTAAGTTCTATTATTTCCATTGAACAATAAGGTGGTATTTTATCTAATATGTTATTCATCTTTTTAAAAAGAAGCCAGTCATTTAATAGGTCTCCGAGATGTTTACAGGTAGTTTTTTCAATTATTTTTTTAGTAGCGTTTTTACCAATCCATAGGACTTGGGCCATATCATCCAGATCCATGGCAGATAACTCAATATCATACCATGGCTCCGTTGTAACCGTAGGGTCCTGCCATCTCCGCATATGGAACAGACGGGAAGCCTGATAATATCTGATTACATTTGGAACAGCTAAACCTCCTTTACTAGATTGCTTCATCATATGTGACTTAGCTATTCAAGGTTTCTTTTGAGCCCAGATGTAATCTAGGAAAAGCTTTTGTAATGCTCTTAATTTGCAGATTGGAATCTTGAGTGGGACCATTCTAAATAAGTAGGACCACTTTGGTAATAGGTAGGATCTTATAATATTTATTCGTCCTAACCACGAGATACCTATTGCCTTCCAGTCTTTTAATAATTTCCCCTGAGAGTATTTATATAAAATATCGACATTTTTGGTCTCTAGATTTTCCATTTTTGGGGTGATAGATATACCTAGGTATTCAAAACCCTCTTGAGACCATGCAAAAGGGTATTCTTTTGAAAGCTATTTTATTATGGTATTATCGAGATTAATAGGCATTATGTGAGATTTTCCCATATTTAATTTATAGTTTGAAACCTTACTATATGCTGTAATCTCAGATATCAGAGCCTCTAGAGAATTTTTGGGATCCGATAATGTGATAACAATATCGTCAGCGTAGAGGCTGATCTTAAAGCTACGTTGCCCCACTGCGATACCCTTTATCTGGGGATTATTTCTAATTTTAGCTGCTAATGATTCCAAGGTCAAGATGTATAATATTGGGGCAAAACTGAAATCTTTTAGATAGAGGGAAGGAAAAATATAAAAATAAAATAATGTGGTTGCATAAGTGTGCACACCCTCTTATAACTGGGGATGTAGCTGTGTTCAGAATTAAGCAATCACATTCCAAATCATGTTAAATAGGAGTCAGCATACACCTGCCATCATTTAAAGTGCCTCTGATTAACCCCAAATAAAGTTCAGCTGCTCTAGTTGGTCTTTCCTGAATTTTTTTAGTCACATCCCACAGCAAAAGTCATGGTCCACAGAGAGCTTCCAAAGCATCAGAGGGATCTCATTGTTAAAAGGTATCAGTCAGGAGAAGGGTACAAAATAATTTCCAAGGCATTAGATATACCATGGAACACAGTGATCATCAAGTGGAGAAAATATGGCACAACAGTGACATTAACAAGAACTGGAGCTCCCTCCAAAATTGATGAAAAGACGAGAAGAAAACAGGTCTGGGAGGCTACCAAGAGGCCTACAGCAACATTAAAGGAGCTGCAGGAATATCTGGCAAGTACTGGCTGTGTGGTACATGTGACAACAATCTCCTGTATTCTTCATATGTCTGGGCTATGGGGTAGAGTGGCAAGACGAAAGCTTTTTCTTATGAAGAAAAACATCCAAGCCAGGCTACATTTTGCAAAAACACATCTGAAGTCTCCCAAAAGCAGGGAAAAGGTGTTATGGTCTGATGAAACCAAGGTTGAACTTTTTGGCCATAATTCCAAAAGATATGTTTGGCGCAAAAACAACACTGCACATCACCAAAAGAACACCATCCCCACAGTGAAGCATGGTGGTGGCAGCATCATGCTTTGGGGCTGTTTTTCTTCAGCTGGAACTGGGGCCTTAGTTAAGATAGAGGGTATTATGAACAGTTCCAAATACCAGTTAATATTGGCACAAAACCTTCAGGCTTTTGCTAGAAAGCTGAACATGAAGAGGAACTTCATCTTTCAGCATGACAACGACCCAAAGCATACATCCAAATCAACAAAGGAATGGCTTCACCAGAAGAAGATTAAAGTTTTGGAATGGCCCAGCCAGAGCCCAGACCTGAATCTGATTGAAAATCTGTGGGGTGATCTGAAGATCAGGAGATGCCCTCGCAATCTGACAGATTTGGAGTGTTTTTTCAAAGAAGAGTGGGCAAATCATGTCAAGTCAAAATGTGCCATGCTGATAGACTCATACCCAAAAAGACTGAGTGCTGTAATAAAATCAAAAGGTGCTTCAACAAAGTTTAAGGGTGTGCACACTTATGCAACCACATTATTTTATTTTTGTATTTTTTCTTCCCTCTAGCACAGAAACCTGGCATTTTAACAGGGGTGTGTAGACTTTTTATATCCACTGTACATAATAAAATTGTTTAGAGCTCATCCATAAGGTGAAAAGAGAGTAATGGTAAATCACGGTTATCATAACAGGCTGTTCAATTCCCTAAAACATAATGTGACCAGTGACCTATAACAAAATCCACATAGATATAGTCAGTCTCAGAGGAGTTAACCCCTGTATTGCTTGACATATGTTGGCAGTGTCATATGAGTTAACCCCTGCATGGCTAGACAGATATAGGCAGTGTCAGACAAGTTAACCCTTTGTAACGAACTGCCTACCGGACGTTGTAGGCCCTCTGCTCGTTATGGGAAAATACTCTGCTTGGAACCGCTGGAACAGATATACAACTCTGGAACCTCTGCTATAAGTTCAGGAAAGAATCACTCAAGAGACTGGTTATCTAGCCACTTGAATTTGGAGCCAGCTGTGCGATAGTCAGGCTGGGTGCATGACACCCTTGGTGGCTAGACAGATGTAGGCAGTATCAGAGGAGTTAACACCTTGGGTGGCTAAACAGATCTAGGCAGTGTCACAGGAGTTGACCGCTTGGGCGGCTAGACAGAGGCAGAATAAGGGGAGTTAACCCCTTCATCCACACACTCACTCACAATGACAGACAGTCTGCCACTAACACAAACATACATACATACATACATACATATATATATATACATGCACACACACACACACACTCTTACTCACATACTCTCACACTCACCCACACACTCACTCACACTCACTCCAATACACACACAGAGACACTCACACTGACAAAAATATCATTACATACATTCCATAAACCGAAAATCGTTCTTTATGTCGGTTTATGGAATTTATGTAATGCTATTGGTATTCTATAAACCGACTCTATTTCGAATGTCAATAGCATGAATGGACGAATGGACGAATGATTTTCGTTTATTAACCATTCGTTCATTCGGCTTTCATTAGTTTAGCATCTTCGTTATTCGTTTTTCGGACGAATGGACAAAAATGCTATTTTCGGCCGAAAATGCATTCGTCCGAAAACGAATGCACATGTCTATTTATTTCCAATAGTTTCAACACGGGTTTATAAGATAATTTGTTGCAAATATCATCACAGACTTATCTGTATCTGATCTGATTGCTTTTGTTACAGTCACAACACTGCTTTATAAATCACTGTATTATTTTCTCAAAGATTTATACAGTCACATCACCTCATTTTCACATTCAATTAAATAGTACTGTGCACCAGATAACCATTGTTTTTTCTACCTGTATATATGGCATAAATATCTACTACAGACTAAATGTGGTCAAAACCCAATAACTCAAATATAGAAAAACATAGTTAAGGCAAGGCTGCAGTGTCTATTAATTGTTAAACATAAACTTTCTATGAGTGGAGATTTCCACTGCCCTGCATCTCCGTGTATTGGATAAAATAAAAACAGACCTGGGGTCGTGTATATCAAATCCACTAAAGAAAAAGAATAAGAAAAAAATCTACAAATGTATCACAAATATGGGTTTGCCACTGAGAAATTGTATGCAGCTAACCTTTTGTAAATCTCTGTTATTCGGTCGACCTAATAATGTTCGCTGTCATGACACTTAGTCATGACAGTCCTATACTTAAACTGAACTGTTCAAATGGAAGAGTATGGAAGAGAGGATTAAGGCAAGAACATATACTGAAAGAGACTAAATCAATAGATTTAGGAGGGAGTAAAAAAGGATGGAGCCACATCTTGTGTCCCAAAAAAAGTACTGCCATGTCCAATTTGGGTGGCGGAGTTGCCGCGGGGAGAGGGTTACATCAGTAGCGTAGCATTGCAGGAGTGACATTTCAAGAAAGTAAGCAAGAGACCGTCTCCTAATTAATTAATATGCCACTGATAATTCGTTCATAAATAGCCAATGATCATTTGCTCATTAATAGCCACTGATAATTTGTCCATTAATATGCCACTGATAACATGCTCATTAATAGCCACTGATAATTTGTTTATTAATATGCCACTGATAATTTGTCCAATAAAAGAAAACCCTAGTTCTGCCTTTCCCAATACTTACCTGGATGCTGCTCATCTTCAGCATAGAAACATAGAATGTGTCGCAGATAAGAACCATTCGGTCCATCTAGTCTGCCCAATTTTTTTTTTGTACTTTTATTAGTCCCCCTTTCCCAGTCTTCCCCACAGAGTTTTTTCCTGCGTGCACGCTGCATTCCTCTGGAGATTACAATTTTATATATATTCATTTTTTAAATGTAATCTAATAGCTGGTAAATTGAACTGTCCAAAATTCTGCTATTTTTGCTAAATTCTGGCCAATTTCTTTGGGGAAGATATGGGGAATCTTATGGATTCTGCAGGCCAATTCCCCTAAACTGAATAAAGCCAAAAATGATTTTGGGCCACATTGCTCTATATTGGGTGTTTAGGTATTGGCAGCATAATGATGCATGTTTTAGAGGTTTGAGTTAATATGTCAGCAATAGGATTAGTGATGTGCTAAATTTCACACACAACATATCAGTATTTGATTCTTCCAAGTTACTGTCATATGCATAGTTAGAATTGTTAATATAATTTACTTTAGAATCCATTTATGTTAAAACATTATGTCTTCTATTTAATTATTTCTTGTTCTGCTTTATTTGTATTTTAGTACTAATACTATTGGGTATTCATACTTATGCAGGGCTTCCCTTGGCAGAGATTTTCATAGTGCAATCCTACCTATGCTTCCAAAAAGCTATGATTCCATAGTTTATTTCATAAGGGTCATTACAGTGAAATCATTTTTACTTTAGGTAAAGGTGGGTAGGTAATACTATTTTCAGATTTTTCATTTTATTTTACTATTTGTTAAATGTCTTAAATGCCAACTTTTCCAAAGCAATATAATAATATTATCAGTGGTGTATCTTGGCTTTGTGCTGCCCTAGGCAGACAAAATTCGGGCACCCCCTACCCACGCTGCACATGCACAACATGCCCCATAACCCACATCACCTCATTACATACCTCCATTGCCCCTATCACATGCCCTATCACCCCCATTATATGCCTCCATTAACCACATCACATGCCTCCATTTTCTCCATCATTCCCATTATATGCCTCTATTAACACCATCACCCCTATTATATGCCTCCATTAACCCAATCAACCCCATTACATGCCTTCATTAACCCAATCACCCCCATTACATGGCTCCATTAACCCCATCACCCCCATTACATGCCCCATCACCTTCATTACATGCCTCCATTGCACCATCACATGCCCTATCACCCCCATTATATGCCTCCATTAACCCCATCATGCCCATATATGCCTCCATCACCCCCATCACCCCCATTACATGCCTGCATCACACCCATTACATGCCCCATCACATACCTCCATTGCCCCATCACATGCTTTATCACCCCCATTTTATGCCTCCATTACCCCCATTTTATGCCTCCATTGCTCCCATTATTTGTCCCCTCACCCCAGGATTTACCCTGATCCCTGGTGGCTAGTGGTGGGCAGCATGGTGTCCTACCATGCTGCCTGCTCTGCTCCCCACGGTGAGTGTGGATAGGTCACGTGACCCAGCGCGCGTCTGACGTCAGAGCACCAGGTCACGTGACCTGTCATCACTCCGCCCCATCTAAGAAAAAAAACGTACATACAGCTCGATTGTCATGATCAGGCTGCCCGTGCGTTTTTTTCTTAGGGTTTTTTTTTCAGTGCCTAGGATTCCTTGTTGTAGATAACACACTGTTTATAATAATAATGCTAATAATAACTGCCATCAGAATTAATGGTTTGTGATTGCTTTTGGGTAGCATCATCTAATGTACACACATTTTATAACGGTGGCCCCACAGTACACCATGCAGCTTCAGTCTTGCATACTTGCAACTTGCACAAATACAGTGATAATGCACAATTTGCATGCAAGCTGGTGTGCATCAAATATCAAAACAATAGAGTAAATAAGAGGAGAAAAAATAATGTACTGAGCAGGATACACAGTGTACAAGGATTTAATAATGAGTTAACAAGTGGGATAAAGAGTTAATAAGAGGTTAAACAAAGAGATGTTAAAAAGAAGTAATGAACAACCAGATACTAAGAAAACATGAAGGGAGGCACCGAGGAGGAGAGATGGGAGAGAAGCTATATGTGTACCTTCTAGACTGGTTAGATTGTGATTCCCTCAAAGGATATAGACATTTTATATACTTTATGTGCATAGACATCTGCAGCCTTTTTCTGGGGGGGCGGTGGGACAAAATGTAATTTATCCTTAGATGTCCCTGTGTGCAACCTTTCCCTCCAAATAATATTTGTTCCTTGTGGTGTATTCAGGCTTTGTATCCTAGGTTTGTTAAACTGATGCAGTCCCAAACCTTATATCATATTCAAAAAAAATTGAAATGATATCTGTGTTCAGAAAGTGACAGGAAAAATGTCAGTTATGTCAGAAAAAGTGAGAACATAACAATAAACTAATAATAATTCAGTAAAATGTACCACTTGATTATCCATAGTAAAATGACAGTTAAATACTGTAAAATAAATATGAAAAAATGGGATATAATGTATTACTTGAGTTTTCAGATTATTAATCACACCCACTCATAATGATAAAAACAAAATGACATATACAAATGTTCAGAGTATCATTTTCAGTAACTGTCGATCAGGTAACCAGGTTCGCATAAAATAAATGCTGGATTAATAAAGAAACCATTGCATTTTTATGGCTCATCAACTCTCATTTCTATCTTATTCTCTCTATATATTTGAGGGCAATATATTCATTAACCCATTAACACTTTAACAAAGTCCCAGACTGCCGGCCCAACATATGGCTGACATATCTTGCAGCTCCACTTGCATTATTGAGGATTAAGACACACCACTCATGTAGACTGAACCCCTGGTTGCTGTGCCTGGATGTGACATCGTTAGTCTCTAACATAATAGGCTATCCTGCAGAGGACAAGTGCCCATAATAAGCAATGACACTCATGGCTCTATACTCAAGGCCAATGGCGAGGACAGTGGGCCCGAACGTCACTGCCAAATGGTTCAGCCTGGGAATGGCACGAGACAGGGGTGTCCGCTCTCCCCTGTTCTCTACATACTCTCAGTGGAACCATTGGCTATAAACATTAGAAGGAATAATGAGATCAAGGGATTCCCTATAAAGAATAAATTGGAAGAAATTAAGATTTCATTGTATGCTGATGATGTCGTGATCACGATTAGAGAACCAAGACATTCCCTGCCCCCACTGATGGAGGAGATAGATCAATATAGCCGTATCTCAAATTATAAATTAAATGTAAAAAAAACAACAGCTGTCCCTAAAAATTTAGATCAAAGCACCATCATTGATTTAGCTCAGCTGTTCTGTTTCCAATGGACACAGAGAGAATTTTTCTATCTGGGCATTCTGGTAACAACAGGGGTAGATAGCCTAATGGAGAGGAAATTTATGAGACTGCTGAGAGAGACAAATCGAGAGCTGAGGGAATGGGCCCACTTGGAAATCTCGTGGTGGGGTAGAGTTAACACAATCAATTATTATCTGATGCCCAAGTGGGCATATTTGTTTAGTATGGTCCCCCTCAGAGTGCCGAAGCCTTGGTTAGATATGCTACAAGCCGCATTTAACTCCTATATATGGCAGGGCAAGAAACCGAGAATTGCCAAACATATTCTGATAAGGAAAACCAAGGCAGGAGGAATGGGGTTTCCTAGCGTTGATGCAGTATACCAGGCAAACATGCTGACACACATATATAGACTACAGGAAGCGGATTCCAAGGCAGAACCATGGTATAAAATAGAGACAGAAGCGTGGGATAAAGAGGAGTTGGAAACTCTGATATGGCTAAATAACTATAATAAAAGTAATATACAGACGAACTCGATATTCCTGACGCAGTTAATGCAAGAATGTCAGAAAATAAAAATACACTGGGCTTAAAGAACAAAATTCTAAAAACCGCTAAACTGAACAGTATTCAGGCAAATATAGAGAATTTATCGCTAAAGAATTGGCAGAAGGAAGAGAGAATTAGTATTTCTGAGATAATGAAAAATCATGAAATCCTTCCATTTGAACAACTTGCAGTTAATTTGGGGTTAAATGAGCTTGATAAATTTGATTATATACGAGTCAGACATTTTCTACAGACGCATGTGGTAAAGATGGGACAAGGGGCTGATCAGTTGGAGACTATATTCTCAGGTAAAAAAGTTCATAGAGTTGCCTCCAGGTGTCGACACCTCTTAGATGGTTTTCAGAGCTCCTCCCCCCCCGGCGGCTAAGGCTGCTTGGGAGAGGGAGCTCCAAACGATAATAACAATGAGGGAATGGGACAACTCAATCTCCCAGGTGTCTAAAGCTGTGCACTGCTTGAATTTGGTAGAAAGCCACTTTAAGCTGATGCACAGATGCTATACGACTCCAAAAAAGATATCCAAAATGTATGCAGGATCCCCCCCAAATTGTTGGAGATATGGAGATAAAGAAGGATCATTTCTTCATATTTGGTGGAATTGCCCACGAGTAGAAACATTGTGGAAGAACACCTTCACCAAACTTAAAAGATTAGGCGTAGCCCCTAAGTATGACCCTAAGACTACTCTTCTACATCTCAATATGAAAGACCTAACTAAAAAAAATAGAACTATAGCAATACACTGTTTTACAGCTACAAAAATAATTATCACCAGGAACTGGAAATCCAACTTACCTTTTGTAGCTTTACAGATGGAAGAGCAGCTACTTCACCAATTAAAAATGGAGAGGGACTTAAATTGGAAGAGGGATGTGTCAGGAAAGATAGCAGCTCAGTATGGGAACTGGATAAATAAATGTGAAAAATGACGGAAGTAGCAAAAGAGCACTGGGCATTCACAAAACTGGGAAAAGCAGATGCCGGGCTGGACCTCCTGCCTTTACTATGGACCAATGAATGAGAGTATGTAAGGATTATATGAAGATCATAGTGTGAATGGGGAGGCGGGTTGTAGTATTGGCATATAGACATGACTGGATCTGTGTCTCATGAGTGTTTTAAGTTTATCTGTTTTAAATGTTAAATAAAGCATGAACAATATTTATAAAATATAAACAGCGGATATAATAGACACAAGGATGACCCATTAAACTGGTACACTACTCAAGTATAAATGTTGTGTAGGTGTCTGAGTGTCAACCAAAAAAAAAAAAAAAAAGTGTCAGTAGTCCTCTAGGGACATTTCATTTTATTTGCACTGGCCTTCAGAAGTAGAGAGGGACTTGCAGCTGATAGATAGGTAATTAATGCTGCAGCAGGGTCTCTCAGGATTGTCTGCTGTAGACTGCATTTACTATGTTTCTAAGTTTGCTTTTGGCTGGCTGTCCATATAGGAAATTTAGTGTGATAAGTAATATGTCAAAATTCCACTTTTCAAAACTGCAATGACCTTGCCCAAAATTTGTCCCTGTTCCCGCCACTAAAATTTAGCAAACCTATGTGAGCTATCACTACACTTCAGGGAAAGTGCTGAAAATATGTTGGGGTGTTTGGCAGTAACACATACACTGTAAATTCATACATGAAGTACAATATGTGTGTGTGGGGGGGGGGGGGGGAGACTATGATAAAGATTGGCGATAAAATATCTGAATGAAAAGGGTCAAAATACCCCAAGTTGAATACCCAGGGTTGACATTCCCAGAGATTAAGATGTGCAGGATGAAATCTCAGGAATTAGA
Source organism: Pelodytes ibericus (assembly GCA_036172795.1). Lineage (NCBI taxonomy): Eukaryota > Metazoa > Chordata > Amphibia > Anura > Pelodytidae > Pelodytes > Pelodytes ibericus. The sequence continues at coordinate 88,610,481 of CM069863.1, forward strand.
GTTGTCTAAAGCCAGCAAATCAAGATCCTCTTCATCTTTGTGTATTCATAACTTGTGTAGGAAGCATATGACACCCCTGCCCCCAGAGACTGCCCTCCTTGCCCAACTTTTGATTCCCTGGCAGGTGGCAGTGTCACAGTAGCATGACTGACATGTAGATCCATGCCCTCTACTTCTCATGTGGGATAATAATGGTGGCAATGGAGGAGACTGTAAATACCCGCGACTTTAACCCTGGGATTGCTTTTCCGCCTCATCCCTGCCCCCAGCGGCGATACACTGCCATGAGCCTGAAGTGTGCAGACTGAATTTCATAAGAATTGGAGTGGGTTCACTCCCTCCGTTGCCGAACACTGCCCATGTGAACCAACTGGGCCTAATGGAGTGCACCCAAGGACCTGGGTTTGCACTGTGGCATTGAGCCAGCCTTTAATTTGAATTCTTGTCCTTTATATACATGGAGGTGAGGGAATAAGGTGTGCTGGATTTCAAGACCGCCAGGTGTGTGGAGGTGTGGCCTGAGTTCTCGGACATATCAGGCTGCAAGACTGCAGCCCTGATGGAGTAGAAGAGCGCTTCTATAGCAGCACAAAGTGAAATGAAAAAAAGGGTGTATTACAATGGGGGGAGGGGGTAAATAAAATGTGGGAAATTATAAAAAATGAAGACTATAGAAAAAATGTAAAACTCCAAAAAGTAAAAATGGATCAGTCACAAACAAGGGGAGAAATATATTAAGAAGAGGCCTAGGACAAATTAATGAGAATATCTACCAACCTTTAAAACTGTCTGTATGGTGAAAATGAGACAGATAAGTTGGTTCTTTTTTTTTTTTTTTATCATTTATGTTCTTTATTTAATTTCTTGTATCAAAATTTCAATATCACAAAATTCACATTAATACATATAAAAGTCATACATAACACATACTATTCTCATTACTTAGAGAGTCAGTATAGTACAGCATGATTATATTAATATTTCCATGTTAGCTCCAAGTAGGTACATTCACATTCATACCTCATAAACTCCCATTCATCCTAAGAGGATGGGGGGGGGGGGGGGTGACTGTGCCTCGGCCTACCACCAGATCCCAGAGGCTTGCTTCAGAGCCTGTATCAAGCAGGATATCTAGAATTTTACTCTGACCATTTAATCTATGAACCCATATTCCATCTCTCTTTGGTAGTCAATTGGAATGACCACCGATGTCCAAGAGATAGGGTCGGGGCTCTTCCAGTTTCTTGCTATCACAATTTTGGATGCCATAAATATATTTATTAAACGTTTTTTTCTATCTATCCTGCATGACTCCAAGTCCATGTGAAACAAAAACATCTGCGGGGATGAGAAATAAATGGAAATATGTTCCTTATTATTTCTCTCATCTTTTCTTTTAATAAATTCAATTGCCTACAGTACGACCATACATGTAGGACATTTCCTACTTCATTTCCGCAACTCCAACAGAACTTTGAGCTCTGGATGGATGACCTATCTAGCCTTGCTGGCCCCAAGTACCACCGGTATACCAGTTTATACTGTAGCTCCAGCAAGGTCATGCTATGTATAGTATATTTAACTAGAGTCAGAGACTGTATCCATTCTTTCACTGGGAATGAAAGCTCCAATGATGCTTCTCACTTTAACATTAATTTGTTTTCTATAATGTATCTCCGTCTTTTAGTAATCTAATTGTATGGGAAATCTGTTTCATTTTATGTATATTTTCTAGGTAATTGTTCACTAAATGGTCATCAGCACATATTTTTTTATGTATATAACTTTTTATTCTTAAGTATAGAAACATGTCTCTGCCCGCTAAATTAAATCTCTGTTGAAGCATTGGGAACGGGCATAATTTCTGTCCCTGCATGATGTTAGTCAATGTCTTAATTTCTTTGCTGAGCCAGCATGAAATTGCCAAATCCTTTGTCATATGTTAATACTTCTAGAGGGGTATAAATACAGTGGATATAAAAAGTCTACACACCTCTGTTAAAATGTCAGGTTTCTGTGCTTTAAAAAAATGAGACAAAGATAAATCATTTCAGAACTTTTTCCACCTTTAATGCGACCTATAAACTGTACAACTCAATTGAAAAACAAACTGAAATCTTTTATATAGAGGGAAAAAATATAAAAATAAAATAATGTGGTTGCATAAGTGTGCACACCCTCTTATAACTGGGGATGTAGCTGTGTTCAGAATTAAACAATCACATTCCAAATCATGTTAAATAGGAGTCAGCATACACCTGCCATCATTTAAAGTGCCTCTGATTAACCCTAAATGAAGTTCAGCTGCTCTAGTTGGTCTTTCCTGAAATTTTCCTAGACGCATCCCACAGCAAAAGCCATGGTCCACAGAGAGCTTCCAAAGCATCAGAGGGATCTCATTGTTAAATGGTCTGGGAGGCTACCAAGAGGCCTACAGCAACATTAAAGGAGCTGAAGGAATATCTGGCAAGTACTGGCTGTGTGGTACATGTGACAACAATCTCCCATATTCTTCATATGTGGGGCTATGGGGTAGAGTGGCAAGACGAAAGCCTTTTCTTAAGAAAAACATCCAAGCCAGGCTACATTTTGCAAAAACACATCTGAAGTCTCCCAAAAGCATGTGGGAAAAGGTGTTATGGTCTGATGAAACCAAGGTTGAACTTTTTGGCCATAATTCCAAAAGATATGTTTGGGGCAAAAACAACACTTCACATCACCAAAAGAACACCATGCCCACAGTGAAGCATGGTGGTGGCAGCATCATGCTTTTGGGCTGTTTTTCTTCAGCTGGAACTGGGGCCTTAGTTAAGATAGAGGGAATTATGAACAGTTCCAAATACCAGTCAATATTGGCACAAAACCTTCAGGCTTCTGCTAGAAAGCTGAACATGAAGAGGAACTTCATCTTTCAGCATGACAATGACCCAAAGCATACATCCAAATCAACTAAGGAATGGCTTCACCAGAAAGAGATTAAAGTTTTGGAATGGCCCAGCCAGAGCCCAGACCTGAATCCGATTAAAAATCTGTGGGGTGATCTGAAGAGGGCTGTGCACAGGAGATGCCCTCGCAATCTGACAGATTTGGAGTGTTTTTGCAAAGAGTGGGCAAATATTGCCAAGTCAAAATGTGCCGTGCCATGCTGATAGACTCATACCCAAAAAGACTGAGTGCTGTAATAAAATCAAAAAGGTGCTTCAACAAAGTATTAGTTTAAGAGTGTGCACACTTATGCAACCACATTATTTTATTTTTATACTTTTTCTTCCCTCTATCTAAAAGATTTCAGTTTGTTTTTCAATTGAGTTGTACAGTTTTTGGGTCACATTAAAGGTGGAAAATTTCTGAAATTATGTATCTTTGTCTCATTTTTTTACAGCACAGAAACCTGACATTTTAACAGGGGTGTGCAGACTTTTTATATCCACTGTAGATACTCTAACTTCAGTTTAATTATATGTTTTATATCACTCCAAACATTTTTGCTAAGTTCATAAGGACTGGAGTCTTCTTTTTCCATCACAAACCAATATAAATCAACTGATCTTATGTTCATCGTTCAATTCATTCAGTGAGAGATAATACATGCCTCGTGTTTTGCGTAATATTACGAAGTGCCACTCCACCATCTTGTGTTTTTTTTTTTAGAACTGTCTGGGAAATTCTGGGTTTGCCTCCCAACCATATGAATTTCATAAACATAGTATGAAATTGGGTCAAGATTTTTTGTTGCACCGTTATGGGAATAGCTCTGAATAAATACATTACTCTAGGTATAACATATGAATTTACTATATTTATTCTTCCTAGCCAGGACATCTCTAAACCTTTACAATTTATTAATTTCTGCCTCCGATCCTTTAATAGATCAAAATAGTTATTTACGTTATACCTTGTATAAATAAAGTCCAAACTTATGCCCAGATAGTCAATCTTTGTTTTATCCCAGTCAAAATGATGTTGTGATCTAAGAAGATCTAAGTTTGCTTTTCCTATATTTGCTGTTATAATTTGAGTTTTCCCTAGATTTATCTTGTAATTTGAATATCTGGAATACTGATATATTGTTTTTAACAGCTCTGATATTGAGATCTCTGGTCTGGACAGGGACAGAAGAACATCATCGCGTAGAGTGTTATTTTACATTCGTTATTCTTTTCCTGGATTCGGTGGAGCCTCTCATTATCTCTAATCAGAACAGCTAAGGGTTCTATTGAAAGAATATACAATAGCGGTGCCATGGGGCATCCTTGCCTTGTGCCGTTACCGACCACAAAGTACTTGCCGATGGCTCAGAGTATAGTAACATCGTATTATTCTTTAATGGCCCTACTATTCCATGCTCTTCTGCCCTGTACAAACCTGGATTGATCCCTATGCACCCTGTCTGGTATAATTACTCTATCTGCCAATATCTTTGAATAAATCTTTACACTGATATTAATAAGAGATATTGGCCTATTGTTACCTGGATATTGGGGATCTTTTCCTTGTTTTGGAATAGGGGTAATTGATGCAACTAGCATCTCTTTAAGAACCATTTGTTGTTTCAGACATATTATGGAAAGTTTTTAGAAGGAATGGAGCAATTACCCTATCAAGTTTTTTATGAAATGGCGCTGAGTATCCGTCAGGGCCTGGAGCTTCTGCAGATTTTAAAGTGTTCATGGTTTCTGTACATTCTTAAAGTGTTATTGGATTATTTAAGTACCTTAATTTTTCTATGGATATTCTATGTATTTTTAAGCTCTCCAAAAATCCATCAATTTCCGTGTCGGAAGGAGTTATATTATTTAAATTATAAAAGGAACCGTAATCTTCTACGAATGCATGTGCTATTGTCTTAGGAATCAGGCATTTTTTGTTCCCAATGATAATTATCTTAATATTGTTTCTTTCCACCTAATACTAAAGTTTCCTTATAAGCAATTTGCCTGTTCTATTATTCCCGTAGTGTCACTTACCCGATCTTCTCACGTCGCTTGTTACCTCCTTCCTCACGCCGTCATAGTTCTCGTGTTGTTACGGCTGCCATGTTTTTGGAGTCAGGAAGTCACAACTGACTTCTGGAGACATTTTTCATCTACGGCTGCCATGTTTTTGGAGTCAGGAAGTCAAGTGACTTCTGGAGACGTTTTTCATCTACGGTTGCCATGTTTTTGGAGTCTGTTTGCTCTCTATACAGACTCCAAATACATGCATTAATTTTTGTTTTATTTTCAGTTTTACTTTCTATCACTTGGGAACCTCTTCTATCATTATATACAGTATATGCATATATATTTTTAGTGTTCTATATTCTTTTTGTTCCTTCCTCCTGACACACCCTCCTCTATTGGTCTATGCTAATTACTTCCTATATTTATTCACCTGTTCAATAGTTTTCTAGTTGGCTGTGCAAAGAGTTCTCTCTATTATTGGGCTATTGTTATATTTCGTCTGACTTCTGATATTGATCCTCGGCTTGTTTTTTTACTCTGTTTTGATTTCCGCCTGCAGCGACCCCGGCTAGTACCTTGACTTCGTTTGATCTCCTCCTACCTCGAATCCTCGGCTTGTTTTGACTTTGCTTTTTTTCCGCCTGCCTCAACTGTTGAAGTGGCTTGAATACTGCCAATCTTCAACCTGTTCCAGTCTGTCTTGTCTCCTGTGCTGCTCAGTGTACTCCAGCAACCCATTCCGGTTACCTCTAGGTTTTACTTGTGCCTCACAAGCCCCTGGCAAAACATTATCATGGGCTCAACCTTCGGGTACATATTTGTCAGGGTGAACACCACAAAGTACTTCCCAAGAGGTGATGCAACAAGGGTCCCTCCTCCTGGGTGTCACCAGTATACTGCTACACGTAGTACTATATTTGTTTTAAGAATGTTATTGTCCTATTAATTTTTTCAAAAGTTTGGATCTTTATCTTCTCCCTAATTTCTTGTATTTCTGCTGTTAAGTTACAATCTAGTTGTATTTAATTCAATTTTTAGTTGTGCACCCAATTTCATGATCAGACCATGCATGAAACACGTAAATGTACACCAAACTGTTTGTGTTACTTCCCCATTATCATTTGCCCTCAGAAAAGCCTCTGCTTCCATTAGCAAATATGTTATGTTTGAAGTAGAGTCGAGAATTTTTTCATTTAACCTCCATTTGTTCCTGACTTTATATTCAGGATTTTTTTAATTCTAAAGTCACTGGTGCATGGTCCAACCATGTAATTGATCCACTCTCCATCTTAATTACTTTATTCAAATCTTAAGGCTTCATTAGCATCAAATCAATTCTTGTATAGGTTTGATGTACATGCGAACAGAAAGTATAGTCTCTTTCGACTTTTGACACAAATTTCAGTGGGTACCTGCTATAATTCCATAGTCTTTCTGGTTGTTCCACCCAATGTGTTTCTTGTGCCATCATAATATCTACCTTATTATTAATCAGATATTTATACCGGCTTCCTCTTTTCTGGGGGGAGTTTAATTCTTGAACAGTAAAGGACACCATGCTAAGAGTCATCTATTTCAAATAAAATTAAAGTGAAGCAGGCCTTCTCTGACAGCAGGCCGACAGTGAGAATGCAGAACCCCCCTCTCCCTCAAGCATACTACCTCACATTCATCCCTTCTTCAAATTTTATCCCTGAGTCGTAGTGTACTAACTAATGGCTACAACTCAAATGCTGCTGCTGCCACAGGAGTAAGCTCCGAGATACCCTCTCCCTCCCCATTTCTCAACCCACCCCATTCTTCCCCTGCGGTCACCCTTCCCCTCCCTTCCCTCTCATACCAATCCTCTCTAAAACCAGCACTTAGTAATGGTTTCTAGCAGCTGAACCCTCTCCCTCAGGAAGGGGGAATTGGGGGGGGGGGGGGGGGACATCATAGTTCATCTTGGGTTCTTTTATTTAAAAACTGTCTGCTCCAAAAGTTGATTTGATAATCAGTTTAGGATCCAATCCAGAGAGAAGTATCCAAATATCCTACTTCACACTGATAATTCAGGTGATAGAATCCGTCAATGTGGGCCTGGTACCCCCAACTATATTATACAGCAAAGCCCTGCAATTCCAAATAGCTTTTCTCTTTTATTCACTTTAATATATGTGCCCAGTGACTTCAGCTTGTTACAGCAGTACTTGATGGACAAAATACGTTTCTCTCTGTTTTTATTTGTCTGTCAATTATGCCCCCTTTTTCATCTTAGTTTTCTACAAACAATAGCATCTGTTTTTTTATTTTTAAGGAGATATTTCAAGGGCACAGGGATTTAATAGATATATAACCTGTTTTTTTTCCCAAAGTGTCTCTCCCATATGAGGATTTATAGACTTTACTTAGTCTTAGTCTGTATTTATTGAGTTTGAATATTGTTTATATCTTACTTATCCATTCCCTTCTTCCAGCCCTTATCTTTGATTATATAACACTGAACAATTTGTAACAGATAATTGCAGAGGTAATATACAAGAAGGAATATACTGAATTTCTCGTTGAAGTCAAATTGTCCTGAGATGCCAGATAAGAAAGATAGTAGATGTGTAATATACACAATCCACTTATAACTCAGTTTGTTTTGCAGATCCTGCTCAGACTCCACAACCACTATTAGAAGATAATCCTTCTAGCCAGTAGATCAAAGAGTTATCCCACATCTTGATGCTTAGTTGAGACTACCTGTCTCCATAACTGCCACTATTCACCTATGCTGCCAATTCACAACTATAGTCACATACATGGAAGATCTAAGGGCTCAGTTAATCTGCAGGCTCCTCCTTCAATGCAACATTAATCAGCATTCTTTCAGATATAGGCCCAGGTATCAAACATCCCTTCTTAAGAGGCCCCACATATGATATTAATAATATTATAAGATACCATTGTATTCAAGATGTATGTTTTAAGACAACATATGGATCTTATTTTGAGTTACATGTCAAGATGGTGAGGTGTTATGCCTTCTTTTGTGATGCATCAAATACAGAAACACCATATATATCACTACACATTCATATTAAACTTTATCAGTACCAATACTATACACATGATATCTAAGCATATAATAAGAATTGCTTTACTTAATGTATTGGTGCATACATTTTTAAGTTATTTTTTGGATGGTATATATACTCAGCAAATATATACATTTAAGGCTGTGTGTTCATTTATCAAACTCTAATGGATACACAACACACACATATTGCTAATTTCTTACCTAAATGGTGGAGAACGTGGGCAAACATTTTTAAGTCAGAATTACTACTGACTGAATGGCTACAATGGTTTTGGTTTCCTGAGGCATGAGGGAACTGACATTTGTTGACTGGACAGTGCATTACAATTGAGTTTTGTATATGAAGTCCTTATTATCTGTGATTAATCTATAATAATATCACATTAGGTTCAAATAAAAGGATTTTTGCCACCAAAATGGAATCTCAAGATAACAAAATACTTGGAAAAGTGTTGTTCTAGAAGAAAGCGGACTCTGTTGGAAGTCATGATAATTTAATGGGTATGTGTCGTATTTACATATCTATAGAAATATTCTTATATACTGTTTTTGTTAAAGAAACCCTTCTGTTTATTCAATCATGGAGTGGTGGCAAAGACTGCTGCAAAGTTAGAGGATTCCTGGTACCCTCAAACTTGCTATAAAACGTACTCAGTGGTTAAGACTATTGCAGGAATAATAACAGTCAATTTGAAGTGAACAAAGGGTTACGATGAAACACAAGAAAATTATAATAAATTTGGGAAAAATGATAAAATTATTTAGAATTCAAGTTATATAAATTGGAACAAACTGGGTTATAGGTTCAAACAGCATAGGTTGGCAGGAAGCAAACCAATTCTTATGTCAGTGTGAATGTGTTTATGTATAAGAATAGTTAACTGCCTTCATCTATTTATTTCAGAGTACATAATATTTTCCTGGACTCAAAATATTCCTTGCTTTAAAAAAGTCCTGTGCTTTTGAACTTTATGGACATTTTCAAAAAGTTTAGAGATTTGGATCATCGACCCAGAGAGGATTTTATTTGATAGACTAAATTAAAATGATTCAAATGAATAGTGTATACAAATTGTTTAAAATCGTTATTAATCTTTTATGTAAAATGTGTACAAGGAATAGGTATGGGTATCATCCATTTCATCAGAAATTTCTCACATGATTGTACTGTTCATCATTTGTTAAATGTGTAAAACTAGTAAATTATTAACTGTCTCAAATAGATAGGTATTTGCATCTGTATTCAACATCTAACAACAAAATTGAAATCTTATCAGGCCATAAATTAATATATTATGATTTTTTTTTTTTAATTAAACCAAACTTCACAAGAGGGAATGAAATATATTCAAGGGATTAAAAACCTGATTGCAAGAATTTAAAAATTGCAAATATATTTTCTTGTTACAAAAAAAGAGGCCCATTTTTATCTTTTGCATTCCTTTACATACTGGAATTTAGAGGCCCAGGTATCAAATATCCCCTCTTTCATTAAGAGGCCCCATATATGGTATTAATTATAATATAAGTGTCCTTAGTATTAAAGTTATAAGTATTCAAACCATGTATGTTTCTTATTATGCGCTACTTGTCAAGATGGTGAGGAGCTATGCTTTCTTTTGTGTCAAAAACTTGCAAAAACACTAAATATATTACTATACATTAGTATTCAAATTTATTAAGACCAATATTACACACATCATCTGAGCATATAATTAGAATGGATTTTATCTAGAAAGAATTGCTTTTACTATATGTTTCTGTCCAAACATGTTATTAAAATACTTTGAAGTTAATTTTTGCATGGTATGTATATTTAATAAATATATACATTTGAGGTAGCAAAACAATCGTTAATTTTTCAAACTCTGAAGGGACAAACATCACACACATCTCTGTATTCATAATTTCTTTCAACTCTTTGACATCACATATATACGTCCAAATGGGTTAAGGGGTTAATCTCTTGTCTACTGATGTCACTATCTTCTCCACTATCCCTGTCAGTTGTCAATCTGTACTTCAACAAATTTTTTATACTTACCCATCTGCCAGCAGTCCTTAACCCCTTGCTGACATAGGACGGACTAGCTCCGGCTATGGCAAAGGGTTAGTGACACAGGACCAAAACGAGCACTGAAACCATTTTTTTTTCTTTTCACTTTCAGTGCTCTACTGGTATTGCTATGATGCAAAACTAAAAAAAAAACAACGCAGTGCCTTTAAAACCATCTGTGGTTAAAAAGAGCATAGGTAGTGAATTAAATCACAAGTCGAGGCAGTCAGAAACACTAAAAAATGTCACTGTGTGACCAAGATGGTGCTGCCATTCTAAGGGCAAGTGCACAGGAAGTAGCTGCTTACTATGCTCTTCATGCAGTCACACAATTGCCTCATCACAGAGGCAATCTGTGACTGCCAGGCAGACTGTCATGCAGTGGGGATGCTCAGATGAGCATCCCCACTGCCTGGTCAGAGCAATATTAAACGAATATTGATCTGAACAATTTGGATCTGCCTCCCTCTCCTCACATTTTTTTAGTGAGGGACAGAGACAGATCAAACTAGTAAAAGTACAATAAAAGAAAAGAAAAAACAATAAAAATAATTATAAAAAAACATTCTCTACCATTGATCATGCATAAGCCGTGATCTTGCACATCAGCGCAACATTTTGACAAAGGCTGGTGGTAGAATTAGTAAAACGTTAAAATACTACCATTTGAAATACCTTTGGATGTCTAGTTTTCAAAAATATATGGTTTTGTGGAGTAAAATACACTTTCTGGCTTCAAAAATGTCCCAAATACATGTCCCAGGACATGGGCGCAGGTTTTCTGCATGTCAAAGTTGGAAAACCAAAAAGCGCACCTCTCACATGTGGCCTTTTAATCCCCAAATAACCTAGCCAACCTATTCAAGGGTGGTAGCATTGTACTCAGGAGATGTTGCTGAACACATATTGAGGTGTTATTTGGCAATACCCCTTCACATTTTCAGAAAATGTTTACCTGAATTGTAATCCATGTGAAAAATCACTTTTTTTTGCTGCTAACTTTGGCAAAGGTTGGTGTTAAATTGGCTATATGAAAAGTGTCAAAATGCCCCAAGTTAAATGCCCTGAGTTGTCTAGTTTTGAAAAATATGTACATGGGGGGGAGGGGGGGGGGGAATGGGTCATTCATGGATTTAGTACAGATATCAGTGTTACAATGTCACTATCGCTAATTTTGAAATAGCTTTGCATTACATATGCATATTATAGTTCATGAATATAAAAAAGCACAAAAACATAAAACATGGGCTATTTCTGAACTCAGGACAAATATTAGAAACTATTTAGCAGTATTTTTTTGTTGTCTCTTGTAGATGAGTATACGATTCAACTAAAAGTCAGAATTTTTTTTTGTTGCCATATGTTATTTTTTCATATCAAATTATATTCTGTTATCAAAATAATGGTATCAAAAGAAATCCCTTCTTATGATGATAAAAATGATATATTGTCTGTGTTGGTACACTAAATGAGAAAGAAATAAATTACAGCAAAACATAAACACCGAAGAAATGTTAAAATGGCCACGTCACCAATAGGATTGCCACCTGGCCAATGTTAAGTCTATGGAGACAGTTCCAAGGCTGGTATTTTTCTGAAGAAAAGGTGGCAACCCTAGTCACCAAGTTTCAGACAAGCCAAAAATGGTCATGTCACTAAGTGGTTATCAAGTGGTTTACAACTGTACACACCCAACCATAATCTGGCCCAGCTACTCTAGGATCCCTACCCTGGACCTTGGTTAATATTCATGACATCTAACAGATTATTTTCTGTTATTTAGTAATTGTTTATTAAACTCATGGCATGTCTTGCACCTATAATATGTGTACCATATCCAAAGCACACAGGTGATTTTGTATGTGCGTTGTGCTATAGCTCAAAACTTTTTTTTTTATCTCAATAAGAATTAAAAGTTAAATTTAAATTTTTATTTGGCTCATCATGTATACATTTCCTCTAAGGTTACGTCTTATTTCTTACCTACTAGCAATACTGCTCTGTAGCAAATTGTTACCATATAGCCAGTAGTTTACAGACAAGCCAGTAAAAATTGGCTTCCAGCTCAGTTATGGAGACAATAGCATGATAGGTGTTTTTTGAAGAAAAAGTGTCAATCCCTAGTTTTGTACTCTTAGTGTGAAGTTATGATATTAGATAGTTTATTGAATGTTCCATCATTTAACCAAATAGCTGAATCAACATTAACCAAAATGCGAAAGCATTTGATACAGTTCCACACAAAAGGTTACTCTACAAGTTGAGAGAAATAGGTTTGGGGGCAAATGTGTGTATGTGGATTGAAAATTGGCTAAAAGATAGAACACAAAGGGTTGTTGTAAATGGAAAATCCTCAAATTGGACAAGGGTATTAAGCGGAGTACCTCAGGGGTCTGTTTTGGGCCCTCTTCTTTTTAACTTGTTTATTAATGATCTTCCACATTGTGCTGAGAGCCATGTCTCCGTGTTTGCGGACGACACTAAATTAGGTAAGGCAATAAAGACTAATCTTGATGTTTTTTCTTTACAGGAAGATTTGGACAGAGTGGGGGACTGGGCAGTAAAGTGGCAAATGAGGTTCAATATAGACAAATGTAAAGTTATGCATTATGGGAAAAATAATAAAGCAACATATACGTTAAATGGTTTTTCCCTGGGAAAAACTACTTATGAAAAGGATTTAGGAATAATTATAGACAACAAACTTGGCAACAGTGCCCAATGCCAGTCAGCAGCTGCAAGGGCCAATACGATATTGGCATGTATAAAACGAGGTATAGATTCACGGGAGGAGGATATCATCTTGCCTCTTTACAAATCAATGGTAAAACCTCACCTTGAATATGCAGTACAGTTCTGGGCACCAGTCCTTAAAAAGGATATTAAGGAACTAGAAAAAGTGCAAAGGAGGGCTACAAAATTAATAAGGGGTTTGGAGGATCTTAGTTATGAAGAGAGACTTAAAAAATTGAATTTATATACGTTAGAAAAAAGGCAACTCAGAGGGGATATGATAACATTATATAAATATGTGCAGGGCCAATATAAAGAGCTCTCCAGTGACCTGTTCATTAACAGAAAGGTACAAAGAACAAGAGGGCACCCCCTCAGACTGGAAGAGCAAAGATTTCATAGACCGCAAAGGAAGGGATTCTTTACAGTTAGGACAATAAAGTTATGGAACTCCCTGCCAAGAGAGGTAGTGCTATCAACCACAATAGATGCATTTAAAAATGGTTTGGATGTTTTTTTAGGAAAGCAGAACATACAGGGCTATTAATAATAGAATAAGCATTAATAAAAGAGCTTATTGATCCAAGGAGAAATCTGATTGCCTCTTGGAGTCAAGAAGGAATTTTTTCCCCCAGGAGGCAAAATTCGAAATAGCTTCCTTAGGGGTTTTTGCCTTCTTTTGGATCAAAAGCTGTAATGATAGGTAGAAGGGTTGAACTTGATGGACTTGTGTCTTTTTTCAACCTAAATTACTATGTTACTATGTAATGTTAGCTACCAATTTGCGCAAGCATTCTTGCTAACTGGACAACATGTCAGTGGCATCTTTAGTTCGATAGTGGGAAAGTATCAGTTAGGGGAAACCAGAGTTAAATAATATTCTAAATGTAAGAGAAAAATATTAAGTTCACAACTGAAAATATGCAAACAAAATAATGTACTCAACTTATTGTGTAAATAGATGCTACAAATAACTTGTGTGTCCCCTAATTACATAACAAAATCTCTAACAGTAAAGGGAGAATACGGTATGAGTGCTAGGTATCAAGGGACAGGTACAATAGTATAAAGATGTATAATAGGTACACAGTAATGAATTAAAAATGTTTGTTTTTCATTCCAAAATGCTGACATAAATCACAATTTCTAATGTAATATGATAATAACCTATATTAAAATGAGGAAGTGCAGCATTGTGGACTGTGAGGAGAATTCTTGAGCATCTTCAATATTGGGTCCTGTGCGTCTTTAAGAAAAGACACTGAAAAACAAGAGCTTTGCACATTTTGCCATTTTGGATGGCTCTTGAGAGGTAGATCAAAATATAAAGAAGTCCCTGAGTTTTTTTAAGGAAAGGAAGAAATTAAGCATTCACTCAAAGAAGAAGTCAGGTGAGTGCTGGGAATAATATTTCCTGGGTACTCTGATGGTACATTCTCCAGGAGAACACATTAGGGGATCTATTGAATTCTAAAATTCTCCTCACAGTCCACAACGATGTACTTTTTTAATTTTAATATGTGTTATTATTTAAGTTTATTAGAAATTATATTTTTATGGCAAAATGTTGAAATTGAAACATGTTTTTAATTGATTTCAAAATTCCTTTATACACAGTTATTTGGAGAAAGATCTTTGTATATTGTACCTGTCCCATGATATCTGGTGCTCATGCTGTAACCTCTAGTGAAATATATATCAGTACAATAAAATGTTCATACTAATGATAGTAAAATTAATACAACAATATTTTAGCAATGCCCAATTTCCAGGGGATATTTTTGTGTAAAATAGCAATACTTCTTTTTAAGATTTAAGCCACCCTTGCAATCATTATTGCAATCATTAAATACATGTACTGGCAGTATTGGGTAAATATTTGTTTGATTCTAAATACTGCATGCATTATTCATAAACTAAAAGATTCAGATGTAGATAAACTAAAACACAAGTTAATGGCAAAGCAGAACATGATGTGTAATTATAATTGCCAATTGCAAGTGACAGGGACCTGGTGATAACTTGGTAAACAATTTACAAATGTAACTTATGACTACACTGTGGGCTGTCTAGATATTATTTGTATATTTAAAACATTGTCGGGTAGCATGACATGTAATTAAAGAAGCAGTAAAACATCACATTAGTTCCAGTGCAAACTCATAGGTCATGCATCAAAAAAGTCCTAATGTTGTTTACAAAACAAAAAACAGGCAAAATTCAAATCTTCAATCCTTTAATCTGCTCAGTACGTTTAAAAATCAACTTTATGTTATTCAATACAAGTGGTGTTTATATGAAATGCTGCACCCTAGACAGACTGGAAAATGAAATCCGGAAATTCAAAATTGTGGTTCAAAATCTCGATGAACTGGACTTGTTCTCTGAGCTCGACTGATGATGTCTCTTTGTTGATGTCCCTAGTATTCTGGCCTTCTGTCCACAGTGTATAGTGCTCTATAAGTATTTAGCATAGAGGCGCAGATGATTTTTCATCTGCGAACATGTTGCCCACCACTACCCAGAGAACCTGAATGCATTCCTACATCGAGGAATAATGGAAGTTGACCTGGAATTGTAGACTCTGCATTTTACTTTCAGTGGGTTCTTACTTTCAATAGTTCTGGCTCATGTTAATCTGGGTTTGGTTGCTTACTCAACCCAATCACCACTTCCCTGCGTCGGTGAGAGTAAACCCTGTCTATACATATGCACATTTCTTTGCAAAGGTCAGGCCTACCAAAGAACTATTTGCACAGAGCATTGAGAGGTATCACGAGCCATTCAGCTACAGTCCGTCTTGCCTCAGTCCTATATCACACTATTTTATGAGATGACAAGATATGACCTTGCCACTCAGTATCTGGCAGTGCTGCTGCTGTAGAGTTCATCAGGATACTCTACACTGATTCACAGTTCAAACGGCCCATCCCCAACTATTTTGGTGGTCTTTGGTCAGCACATCCACAAGCTCCTCAACTCTGTTGTAGGAATTAGCTTGGAGGAAGAGCATATGCCGGTGAAGTTGGTCTTTGGTGAATGGAGTAACATTACCATTATTTTTACCATGCATTACCATAACTTATTACAGCAGATTCGTCAGAACTACATTTCCCATGATTGTGTTGTAATTGAGAAGATGCTGGGAAGCATGCACTGAACTGCTCTGTGACGAGCGGTACAAAAAAGTGAAGCTGAAAATGCAGTGGCACTCAGAGAGCTCAGTGTGCCTTTCAGTAAGGTAGAAAGAACATCCAAGAGGGCATTTGCATTTAACATCCTTGCTGTTGAAAGATTAGAAAAAAGTAAGGAAACTACCCAGATTTTACCACATGACAGGAGGCTTCCTATTTTGCATAATCTCTCTTTACTAACTCCATAGCAGCAAAGAAAAAACGTTTGTAACAAGAACCAATCAAAATGCAATAATAGGTATAGTGTCCCATGTGATCAGACTCCTCCCCCTCTTTCTTTGCTGCTCCATCAGCAGACAGGTCAGAGTTTTGGCTCTTCTTATTTCTTATTTATATATGACGATTATTTGTATTTATGACTATTGATTATCATTAATTTTATGTGACTGTTCATGTTTTGCTTTTATTGCATTGATATTTGCTGGTTTTTTACTTCAGAGTTTATCTCTGTCATATGTGCGCTACACCTAACTCCTTTATGCAGTTAGGCACTGTTTATTTTATCTTTAATTGTACCTGAAGGTCCTTTTGGACTCTCTCCAGCTGGCCAACCTCTCTGGGGAACTTCTCCACAGAAATACCCATTTCTAAAGCCATTTTCGCGACTCCTCGCGATTCTAATCATGGCGCCATCTTGGATCTCGTCTTTCGCGAGATTCGCGGCCGCCATTTTAGAGCACCCGCGTTTTCCACACGCTAGTGTTCAGTGTTTGGTCGGCTATTCCCACTGCTATCAGTCCCGTTGGTCTCTCAGGTGATATTTTTCTATTTTACTGTATTTTCTGACAGCTGTAGTCTGCATTTAGGGCTCATCACCCTATGCATTGTTGGTGTGAAGCACCTGATATTGTTGCTGACTAGAGGATTCTTCACAACCTCTATCCCTGGTTGTAACCCAGCTTAAAAATCCCAAATACAGCCGATTTACCCTGCTGGGGTTATTATTATATGTCATATTTAATATTATATGTCATAAAGTACTGATACCCTGCAGGGGTTATTTTTTATAGATCATAAAGTACTGTTGGTACTTTGCTGAGATATTTTATCCAGGCTATCATACCCTGCTGGGGTTATTTATTTTTACTGGTACTGCTGGTACTGTTTATAAACCTACAGCTCTGTCTTTTACTCTGTTATACCCTGTGCCATACGCTCTATAATATTTTATCATGGAAGATTCCCAGAATTCCCCTGTGGACTTCCAGGCTATGATTAATGCGGCCGTATCGGCCTCCATGGAAAAGGCTCTGGCTAAAATTATGACGGTCTCAACCGATCAGACCCTACCCTCAAAATCTATACGTCATGACTCAGATTCTGATAAATCAGAATACCATGCTAAAGGTGAAATCCACCATGACAAACGTCATTGGAAGGGTGAGAAAATGCAACCCTCTACAAGCAAGGGCAAGACACCGGCTAAAAGACATAAGCCTGCTCCAGCTGTTAGACCTATCCCACAGCAGGACTATTCCTCAGAGGAGGATGAGGGGCCACACTATACTATGGCCACTTTAGATGAATGGAACGCAAGTTCTGATGACGATGCATGGGGATCAGATTCAAAATCTCACCCCCCTGATGGTATAGAAACCTTTCTGGGGGAAACTCAGATCACTGGGGACTTAGTTGCCCCTTTAGAGGAAGAGGACGCCATCCTAGACCCGACGGGTCAGAAGCTATTCGATCCAAGGAACATTCGTCACCCTAGATCTGGGGACTGGACACCCCCAGAGCATTTGGCTAAATTCATGCATCTTTGGTTACGCAAACCCCTTGATAAGGCAGTGCGTAACAGACTGAGGTCAGAATGCCCTCGCCCTTCTCTACCTGACAATGTTGCCCAGACCCCGGAGTTCGACCAAGTCATGTCCACCTTTATGACAAGGGGCGGGCATGACCCCCGCAGAGGGGTGGAAAAAGGATTTAGAGGGGTCCAGGATAAACTTTTGGACTCGATTGGCCCCCTATCTCGTATTTTTTATTTGGCAGACGACGCCTTTATGAGAGCTGAAGAGTTTGATACTAGCACTATTAGAGAATGGGCTCACGACATCCGTGAATGGGCGCAACGATGTTTCTGTTTGGTCGGAAACATGAATGTGGCTCTCTCTTCGTAGAGGCGTAAAGCAGCTTTACTCCGTATTGACGGAAAGTTGGTGGATTTGGGCACCAAAGAGCTTGGACCTATGGCACAGGGAAAATTATTTGGCGATGCATTTCTAAAAGAACTAAACAGACATGTGAATGTCTTCACTTCTTTAAACAAGGCTCAAACCTCATTAAGGAAGGTCTTTAGAGGTAACCCTACGAGAGGAGTTTTTGGACGGGCTGGTCGCTTCAGGGGTCGTGCGGCCAGCCGTTTCTGGCCATCAGGTGCCCATTCCTCCAGACTCCAACCATTCTATCCAGAATCAGGCCACAGACAGTCTTTCTCCTATTCCAGGGGATCCGATAGAGGTCGCGGAACTCGAAGTCGTGGCAGAGCACGCTTCTCGGCAGGTAAGCTACCATTTAATTCAAACTCATTTCGGGATTGCAGGTCGTATTTCCCATTTCTTTCAGGCTTGGACAAACATTTCCACGGATGCGTGGATTCTACAAACCGTACGGGGCTACATCATAGACCTCACCGGAGCTCCTTTCCAATCGGAACCCCCCAGACCCATCAGTTGCTCCGCAGACGATGCTCTTCTCTCCGACAACGAACTACGGGAACTCCACATAAAAGGCGCGATCGAACCCGCTCCAGAGTTCCCAAAGGGATTTTTCAGCAACATCTTCCTGGTGAAGAAGAAGACTGGGGATTTCCGTCCGGTTAT
This sequence comes from Pelodytes ibericus, assembly GCA_036172795.1. Classification (NCBI taxonomy): domain Eukaryota; kingdom Metazoa; phylum Chordata; class Amphibia; order Anura; family Pelodytidae; genus Pelodytes; species Pelodytes ibericus. Next base: position 88,629,296 of record CM069863.1, read on the forward strand.
AAATCTACGAAAACTCAATGCCCACGTGGTTTACCGCCACTTCAAGATGGAAGGAATCCACCTTTTGAGGGACCTTTTACAAGAGGGGGACTGGTTCACCAGACTGCATCTCAAGGACGCTTACCTTTCAGTACCTGTTCAACTCTCTTGTCGACGTTTCCTCAGGTTCATGTGGCTAGACTCTCCATGGCAGTTCACGTGCCTTCCTTTCGGCCTCAGTTCGGCCCCTTGGTGCTTCACCAAGCTACTCAAACCAGTGGTTTCTCATCTTCGAGAAAGAGGTTTTCGATGCATTATTTACCTGGACGATCTCCTACTGTTCTGCTCCGAAGAGCTCAGACTGATACAACACACTCAATACACAGTGGTTTTCTTGGAATCTCTGGGATTCGTAGTCAACCGCCAGAAGTCAGCATTAATTCCCTCGCGAACAATACAATTTCTGGGTTTCGAGATAGATTCCAGGACAAGCACACTACGCCTACCGGCATCAGAGATCTCAGCCATACGCAAGGAATTGCGCAGAAGCATACGCTGCCACACCATTCCACTCCGAAGACTCGCTCGAATAGTGGGCCTCCTCTCTGCATCCATCCAAGCCATCTTCCCAGGACCTTTCCAATACCGGGCAATGCAATGCCTCAAAGCATCATTCCTTCGCCAGAACCCGACCAACGACCAACCGGTTCCGGTGACGGAGGAGGTCAGAGAGGAATTGCAATGGTTGTTGGACAGTATGCAAGCATGGAACGGCCGGGCCATTTTCGGTGCCAACCCGGATTTCATCTTAGAATCGGACGCCAGCTTATGGGGCTGGGGAGCAACGAGCGAAAACAACTCAACAGGAGGCGCTTGGACGTCTCGGGAACTCAACCTCCACATCAACTGCCTGGAACTCCTGGCGGGCTCCTTCGCCATACGCAGCCTAGCGAGAGACAGGACCGATTGTTGCATCCTCCTCAGGATGGACAACATCTCAGCAGTCCGTTATATCAACCGCTTAGGCGGAGCTCGATCCAGGCTTCTGTCAGAAATCACGAAGGAAATCTTCGAATTTTGCTTACCTCGCAACATCTCCCTCAAGGCGGAGTACCTACCGGGAGAAACGAATCTCACAGCGGACTGGTTCTCCCGACACTGGCGAGATGGCAGCGACTGGATGCTGGATCCTCGGATATTCAAAACCCTCTCAGACCAGAGAGGCCCCTTTCTTGTGTACCTATTTGCCTCTCGCAGCAACAGACAGACGCCGGATTTTTTCAGCTGGCTCCCAGATCCGGAATGCAGAGCAGTAGACGCCTTCCTGCAAACATGGCCACATACCGGGGCATATGCATTTCCCCCCTTTGCTATGATAGCAAGGACACTCCATTATCTAAAAACTCATCAGATATCTCTACTGCTCATCACTCCCCTATGGAGGAGTCAACCGTGGTTCCCGGACCTCCTAGCATGGTCCCATGTGGATCCACTCCTGCTTCCATCATATCCAACTCTCCTCACGGATCCGAAAGGGAACCCTCACCCTCTGCTTCTGGACGATCGATTAACCCTGGTGGCCTGGACTCTTTCCGGGGTGCCTGGCAGGTCAGCGGACTATCGCAGACTGCTAGGGACCTTCTATGGGATTCCTGGGCACCAGGGACGAGACGTTGTTACCTCTCTGCATGGGCTTCCTGGTCCGCTTGGTGCATGGAACGGGATCTCGATCCCTTTACAGCCCCTAGGGCATCTATTTTGAACTTCTTATCGTCCCTGTTCTCCTCTGGCCGTTCTTATCGGGCCATTAATGTAGTCCGCTCGGCGATTTCGGCAGCACACGTGCCACTCCAGGGTATTCCAGTGGGTAAGGATCCTCTGGTATGTAGTCTCCTAAGGGGCATCCGTTTGCGTCACCCCCCGGGACCCAAATACTCACATTTATGGGACGTGGAAGTTGTACTTCGTTTTTTAAGAGACTGGCCTCCCAACGACAGGCTATCTCTCCGTCAACTTTCAGCAAAATTCACCATTCTGCTTTGTCTGGTCTCCTTTCGTCGTGTTTCGGACGTACGGGCTTTCGACGTCGGAGCTTTTTCGGTCTCCCCGGACCGGGTCACTTTTCAGATATCTCGTCGCACGAAGTCTAATTCTGCATCCATATTCTACCCTTTCTTTCCCGCGGACCCTCAGCTATGCGTGGTCTCTACCCTTCGGAGTTATGTGGAGGCTACAGCCCCTCTCAGAATTTCTCACTCGGGACAGCTCCTAGTCTCTTATGTGAAACCCCATAGCCCAGTTTCGGTTACTACCCTCGCCAGATGGGTTTGTTGGCTCTTGTCCCTGGCAGGAGTGGAAGCTTCGTTTGGAGCTCATTCTGTTCGCGGTGCAGCTGCCTCGTCGGCTTTCACGGCCGGGGCATCGTTGTCAGATATCCTCCGTTCGGCAGATTGGTCTCGTGAATCCACGTTTCGAACCTTCTACTTTAGACCGGTCTCTAACGCGGCTTTTTCTTTTATTCATCAGCGTTAAAAATGCAAAATAGGAAGCCTCCTGTCATGTGGTAAAATTGAAGATTATGCTAGCTTTAGTGTACTTATAATCTTAATTTTAGTAATGACAGGAGGCGACTATTTTCCCACCCTTCCCTCCCATGGGTTTGTGTTATTTCTATATGGGTCTCTGAAACTTTGGTTTCGCTAACCTCTTGCTTTAACTTTTGCTTTTCTGTCTTTCATTTGCCTTTCATTTACTTTCTCACTTAATCAGCTGGTGTTTTCTATATATGGAAATTCTATATATTGTCATAACGTTTAGATTTTACATTTCTATGTTGATAGTTTTGCTTACTCTAATAAGTATGTAGTTATCAATTTAGATTGCCATGATTGCTTTATCATTTTTACGTCAACAAGGTTTATTCCTTGCTTTGTTTAGTTTCAAGATGTGTTCCTAACTCTCCCACACTCTCGTTTCAGTTTAATTCCAGATGGGACTCCTTTTCCTCCAAGGATGACATGTCTGAATTGCCTCGCGTTTCCTGAGGTTCTTTGTTATTCGTTTGGTGGATATTGCCATTTGGCATCAATGTGGATTACTGTTCATCGTTTTTGGAACTGTTCCGTCTGAGATGTCGCTAGCTGAAAGAGGGGGAGGAGTCTGATCACAGTGGACACTATACCTCCTGTTGCATTTTGATTGGTTCTTGTTACAAACGTTTTTTCTTTGCTGCTATGGAGTTAGTAAAGAGAGATTATGCAAAATAGTCGCCTCCTGTCATTACTAAAATTAAGATTATAAGTACACTAAAGCTAGCATAATCTTCAATTATTGTTAAAATACTCTTTAAATGTTTTAGATACAAATGATAAGTTTAAACATAACACTATTACAATTAAAGTGTATTTGACCTTTAATTATTATTTTCCTCGGATGCATTATTACATTTATTATTTTACACTCCTAGGGTTGCCACTTTTACTTAAAAAACAAACAAAAAAAAAACACAGCCATGCAATTGCCTCAATAGACTTAATATTGGTCTTATGCCTGCTGGTAAAATTAATGCTGGGTGGAAACCCTAGCCACTCCTCTCTTATTTGTAAGCACAGAGCAGTTTATTCAAGTAGTTATGATTTTTAGAGCTACTTGAATAAACTGGAGAGAAAATGTAAGCCCCACATTTCATTTTGATTTGGAGCATGTCGGTGATATGAATAAACCTGGAAATCTGGGCAATCTGTTATAAGCAAAGTGACCATTTCAAATTTTGGGGCCAACCTTTTGACCGCAAAATTCATCCAAAGTTCTGTCGACATCAAACATTCCCATAAAAGTGTATGGGATAATTTTAGCTATTATGCAATAGCCCAAATCCTCCCATTAAATTCAATAGGAGGATTTTGTGTTCTACAGAAACAGCCCAAATTCTCCCATATTACCCAGAAATCCCCCTGAAGTAAAAAAAATAAACCCTACTAAAAAGAACATTGCACCTTTGTTAAAAGATTGAAAAAATGCATGTCCCGCTTGTCTGTAGTAAACCCAACATGTCTCTTAATAAATATATGTGAGTATACTATCTGCTGTGTCTCACATGCGAGACACAGCAGTTCCTGGTTGGGCTCACCCCACTCCAACTGCTGAATGTGAGGATCTCTCGCTGCTGGCGCAAAGAGAGACCCTAGTTTTTGATTGGGATTGCTGTTCCACTGCAAAAAACAGCTAGCAGCAAGAACTGGTCCTATGGAAGCATGGCAGCTGTCAGTCAGAGGATAAACTGGCATGTAATATCAAAAGTACATGTCAGTTTATCCTAACACTGGAAACATCTAACTTTTCAATAATAGCACAAGGGAAATATATAACATTTAGTGTTCCTTTAAAATAGGGTATACCCCTTAATGACATGACATTTTGGTAATGTCTTACACTAGGTAACATGGGTTGTTTTAACATTTCTGCTGTGTTTATAAATTTCTTCTTTCATTTGCTGTACCCATACAAATTATATATATTTTTGTCATAAGAAGGGGTTTCTTTAGGTACCATTATTTTCAGCATATATTTCTATGAAAAAATTATAAAATATGATTGGGGATTATTCTAGCCTTGGTGAAGAAATATTCTTAATTTTATTAAAGACAGGAGGCGAATATTTGCATAATCCTTCTTTACTGAAACCTGCAGCAGCAAAAGAGTTAAGAGTTGTAAAGATTCAACCAATAGAAACATACACAGGATGCATATATAAACCCCCTCAGACACTTCCTCTTTCTTTGAACAGCCGAACAGGGCACGAATACTTAATTCTCAAAAATAACCGATCACCACAAAAAGTCAGAGCACTGGAATCGAACAGATGCCAACTCAGAACACCATGCTGGAAGGCAAAGAGAAAATTGTGAAAGTAAACTGGTCTACTAAACAGATTCATAATAAGACTGCAAACAATAAACAGTGAGACAGTCATAATATATAATACAAAGTCTTAATAAGACTTCAAACAATAAAAGTCAGATACACAATCATAATATATAATGATACCCACAGATGTAATAAGGGTTGGGGGAAAATAAATAAACTGGGGGGGGAAATATTCGCCTCCTGTCTTTAATAAAATTAAGATTATTTCTTCACCGAGGCTAGAATAATCCCCAATTTTATGGCGAGAGGAGGCTTCATATTTGCATTTTTAACGCTCATTAAGAGAAAATGATCCCATGCACCAAATTAGCAAGTTGAAGAACTCCATCTATCAACTGTAGGAAAACAGGTTTTAACAGATTGATGTAAGAGATCAGAAGCGGCCTGTTAGGCACTGCACGAAAAATGGACTTGGCTGACAAATACCTATGGACAGCGCTAGTCCAGAAAAACGCCCCTTTTTTTCCTGGGTAGAAGGAAAAATAATCCATAGAAAAGCCAGAAATCGGGCACAATTACATCAAATAGAGCAAAAGCGAAGGAGGAGAGCAACGTTATCAGGCCATTCCTCAACACAATGAAGGACCCTAGACACATCCGAAATGAATAGTGCCCTGACATTGAAGGTCAAGCCAAGTGGATGCCACATAAAAGGCAAAGAACCGATGGATCATAGCTGAAAAACATTCCTAGAAGGGAAAATGTACCGCAGAGAAAGTGAACCTCAGGATGTTCATAATACTAAAGTACAGAATAGACAGTATAGGGCCAGACAGGGAGAGAGCCAAAGTGTCAGCAAATTATAGTACAAGGAGAGATAACCATAGATGTGATCTCCACAGCAGGGTGATTAATAAGCCCATTACTCACTGGGGAGTGATTAGATAGGGAGACCGGAGAACTGTGGGAAGGCATAGGTTCCCTGGAGAGGCCATGACTGGAGAAACGCGTCCAGTGCCATAGAGAGAGGTCCGGAATCCAGCTGAAGAGGGTTGGTGTCTGACAGTTTGCCCTAAATACAAACATTTCAAGGTTAAAGGTACCCTTGAGATTCAGGGCAAGAATGACCAATGGGGACACATGCCAATGTGTGGGGCCAATGAACAGTGAGTTCTGTCTTAGAGGAAACTGGGAATCACAAAAGGGACACCTGATGATATCCAGTAAGTTGATATGGAATCCACGTTCTTCAGGGGTCCACAGGCCTCCACATGAGATACACCCCATCTGAGGGAGCTGGCGTCAGAATCTATGATGCATTATTCCACAGTGGAGAAAATCCAGTCATAGGAACCTAAAGATGATGAGCCTTCAGACATTGCAATACGAGATAGTGCAAGGGCCCTGGAAAAAATGGCCTGTATAGAGGCAGTGAGCAGACGATCATGCTACTCAAGAGCAATCGAGAAGGCGGTGGAGATCTTGGACTGAGATAGTTTGAGGACAACCGACACTGAGTATCATGAAACCCAGGAATTGTATGGATTGAATGGATTTTAATTCCAATTTGCCTTGTTGATCATAAAGCCAAGATTCTATAAGAGATGGCCGATCTTGCACCATCAGCAAGATGTTGTCCAGATAAATGATAGTGGATTCAGCGAGCATGAAGGCACTCCATAACCGGCTTGGGCAGTTTTGTGAAGCACCACGGTGATCTTGTCAGAAAAACCGGAGTATGTGTGGGAGAACGCGACGTACCCCTTACTAGATATTAATCTGGCCTGGAAGGAGGATGATGCATCCTAATAGGACAGTGAACGGTAGAAGAATGTGCAGTTTTGAAAACTGGTAGGACGTCAGATGCTGAGCAGAGGGGCCTGATTCTGTAGAAGGCATTCTGCTGGTGGCACAGCCCTCTGCCGACCAGCCCTGAATTAAAACGAACCCTATGGAAGACCTGCTTCATTGATGTCTGAGCTTTGTTTAGCTAGGTAAATATGTTTACCTGTTGATTTATTTAGTTGAGGTCCCTATCCCAGGTCCCAGGATATGTCCCGCAAGATATGTCCTGCCTCTGGGCCGAGATCCTTGGGGGCCAGTTCATGTCAGCTTGACATCCAATTTGTAAAGGGTGGCTTTGTGCTGTTCTGCTAACATAGCCACGTAAGCATTGCCTAGGACACACATGGCTTGTTGCGCCCATTCCCGGGACAGCCGTGTATCCAGTGGGGTGCCCTCTGTCAAAGCTTTATCTGTGATGAGGAACAATTGTGATGGTGGCCAAGACATCAAGCAGTTTGTCTTTCTAGATGCTAAGGCCCTGTTCCAGCCCTTTGCAAGGACTTTGACATTCTTGGGCATGAAAATTACAAAGGTCAGGTCAAACGGAGGTGTTAGCCACTTTGTACTGTATAGTAGGACAAGGACACTCCGCATTGAGCTTCTGGAATATCTCCTTTTCCAGGGGATTCTAGGTAGGACACCACTCTGAGGACCTGGAATGGCAAAGGATCGAAAAGAGGGAGACCCATAGCATCCAGAATCTCCAAGGGTGTGCCAGGTTTAGAGGAGCCTGTGAGGGAGTCATGGAGCAGGGCACCCCCGGGATGCAAGGGTCCTGATAGATCAGCAAGAAGTGGAATCCTAGGGCATCCTGGTCTATAGATCCCTGCTTAGTACTCCTTTACAACAACTTCTGAACCCCTTGTTGAGGTAGGGTCATGAAGGACCACCAGTGGGCCACTCTTGGCCTTTTTTTACAGGCATCCTGCCCTTGGAGTTGGCATTCAGTGAATCTCGGGTTCTAAAGGATCAGTGAGAGCCCTGGATTCAGAAGCATCTCTGCCATCAGAGAGTATGGGGATGAGAATGCCTGGGACTGATGTAGAGCAGCCAGTGCATAGGTGAGGGTGTCAGCCAGAACAGAGCGCAGCCAAGAGTAAAGCCCTATGGGCACATAAGTCTCTTCTGTCAAACTGTCTCAGTGTCGTGCCATTTCTTCAAGGCACAAGAGAAGTATATGCTGTGGTGCCTGTATATATCGAGGGTTACCCGAGGTGTCAGTGGGGGTCACCCACAGCACTGGTATAAAGGCTGCTAAGCGAATCCCTTTAATCAGAGGGGAAACACCCCTGGCCTTGTTGTGAGAGGCATATGTTGTTGTGCCTGTATATAAATCAGGGGTCACCTGACTTGTCAGTGGGGGTCACCCACAGCACTGGCATAAAGGCTGTTAGGCCAATCCCTTTATTCATAGGTGGGGGGGTCACCCCTGGCCTTATTGTGAGAGGCACATGTTGTGGTGCCTGTACATATCGGGGGTAACCCGAGGTATCTGTTGGGGTTACCCACCGCACTGGGATAAAGGCTGTTCGGCCAATTCCTTTATTCATAGGGGGGTCACCTCTGGCCTTATTGTGAGAGGCATATGTTGGGGTGCCTGTACATATCGAGAGTAACCCGAGATATCAGTGGGGTCAATACACTGGGTAAAAGGCTGTTAGGCCTATCCCTTTAGTCATTAGGGACCCCTGGCCTTGTTGGCAGATGCATTTGTTGTGGTGCCTGTATATCCAGGAATGATTCCTGGGTAATTCTGTAGATAGGTGTCTCATAGGAGAACCCGGCTTAGAGGAACGATATTACGAAATATTCATCAATTAAATTTCTCATCCCCAGAAGGCACATCTGCCTCTTCAGATGTAGTATTCAGTGTAACCAAAAGTGGGGAGCACTTAACCCTTTTCTTGAGGGGTGTCTTGCCCTTTCCTTGAGCAAGAGAGTCCAAACCGGACCTCTTATTAGAGGGGGTCAAATCATGACAATGGTACGAGTCCTCGGATCTGACCCATGCAAGTGAAGGAGCTTCAGGGGTGTCCTGAGTAATGTTTGGGGTTGGTTTGTTGCAGAATGGCCAGGGCTGCTGGCAAAGATGCAGCCAAGGTCGACTGGAGCCATGCCTGAAGGGCCCCACGTATGGGTTATCCATATCACTTTCTATGACAAGTGGTAACTCTTTCAGTAATGATATCTGAAAGATGTAATGAGGAGCTATATATAATAAAAAAGTGAAATTTAACAGGGTTCACCCAATTTCCCAGTGGGGGTTCACCCACAGATGGGGTCAGCAGCTTAGAGAAAATAAACATGTTGGTGCGTTAAGCTAGTCACAGGCTCAAATAATATAAATGTATAAAATGATGGTTACCAAACAGGTGTGAGCATGCTGCAAATACAGTGTGATTGGCTGTACAATGTATACAAAAAAAAAAAACACTGTCTGCGCTTCTCACCCGAATAAAGTTGGCAGCAATATTATGGCATATTATTTTTATATATTTGATGCCACCTTATAGAGAAGCCTACCTACACAGAGAGGGGGGGGGGGGGGTCACCCCAACATCAATATATTCATCTGGTGATAGTTATAATGTGTAAAAATGTTTGGCAAAGTGTTTTTTTTTTTTTTGTAAGCTGGTATGAAAACACCATTATCACACACTGACTAGGGGAATCACACTATTGGAAAAAATAATTGCAGGTTAACACAAACCCCGGAGGGGGTTATATCACTTTAAACATGAAGCAACATACATGCTGTTGCAGCAAGCAAAAAAAAACCTGGAGGGGTTTAAAATTGTCAGGGGAAACTGCCAAGAATGATATATGGGAGCTAGATCCCTGAAGTAAATATCCCTGTATAACCTGGTTTATCAAATATATGTGGAATGTGGCAAACTCTTAGGTCAGTTGGTGTCAGAAAGAGGGTGTCATCCCCTTGCATGGAACAGTTTGTGGTATGTTTGCCTTAAACAATAATAATGCAATATATATGTATGTAGGCCAAAAACAGGGCCTAACCTGGCAGTGCAAGCACCAAGAGAGGGGCTGAATAAGCCAACCATTAGAGAGAAATATAAAATGGTGAGGTGGGTGTGGAATGCAGTATTGCCGCTAATGGTAGAAAAAGATAACTCCATTAGAGGTGTAAATCCCTAAAACTAAGCAATAACCTGTGAAGGAAAACACAATAAAGGGACAAAAAACCCAATACACAGTAATAAAGCAATCTGAAGTATAGATTAAATAAACTGTATCGTGAGAAACACTCTAGTGTGGAAGGTGCTCACCTGGAGGCAGCAGCAAAGAAAGAGGAAGTGTCTGAGGGGGTTTATATATGCATCCTGTGTTTGTTTCTATTGGTTGAATCTTTACAACTCTGTTAACTCTTTTGCTGCTGGAGGTTTCAGTAAAGAAGGATTATGCAAATATGAAGCCTCCTGTCTTGCCATAAAATTATACTTTTTCTAACTTTTACATGAAAAATATTTTGCACATCTACAAATGCAAATCTACAAATAAAAAAATCATGTGAAATGGAGTCTTATATTTGTACTGAAATTAGAAATAGCCCATGTTTAGATGTTTTTCTGTAGTTTGTTGGGCATCACTGAAAGTAATTTATTTTTTGTTACCTATGTCCTTTTGATCCCAATCCTAACCTTAACCCTAAATCAAACCCTAGCACTAACCCTTGCACTAACCCTTATGTAACTATAACCCTACCTTTTCTGCTAACCCTAATCCTAATCTTAACACAAACCATAAAATCTAATTTAGCCTTTTTTTTTTGTAGTGAAATGTTGCTCACTGCCTTATAGGGGAAGTCTAACAACAGCAGCAGAGCAATGGCAATGATCACTAATCAGTTCTGAAGCTGTTGCACACTACTGCTCTCCAATATGGCACACATGTTTGCTCTGTGGAGCGACTGCAGGTGAATTTGGCAGTAAATGTATGTGCTGCTTAATGCCGCACCATTACAGCAACACTGCCTGAGAGGTGTTAGCAAACATTGAAAGCTAACACCGCTCATTCCAAGCAGGATTTGCCAGGCACGTCCTATGTCAGTAACGCAGTTTCTGCCTTGACATGCCTTGCACATAAAATTCCATGAAATGGTGAATGTGATATATATATATATATATATATATATATAAATAGGAACAATATGAAATACATCATTAAAAAACATCATAAAACCATATAATATATACAATGAAATCATAATAATAGATGTATATATGAATACTTATGTTTAATATACTTAAATAAATCCAAATATATCAAAAACTAATTACAAAAATACAAAAATATAAAGTAATCCATAAATAAATAAATACATATATCACATATAATACATAAGTAATAAGCTTATGAGTATAAATTAAGAAGTTTAGTTATATGATGTTTTAGAAATGATCAATCAATGGGCAATTGTTCTTTGGGCACTTATATTGGCTATATTGGAGGTGTTTTTTTTAGCTGTGGACACAGGGGTCATTGCATGTAGGATAGCAATCAAGTATTTTGACATCAATGGACCTTTATTGTTTTTTGTGTAATCGTTGTTTTTTCATGTTTTTTTTCTGTTCAACCTCTATCCATTTTCATTACTTTTTTCTGCCTTCTTGTTTTAGTGTTCTCTTCTACATTTGAAATACATTTCTTTGATGTATTTGTCACAGGTGTTGACCTTACATGATCTTGATACCCCCACATAAGTCAGAACACATTAATGATTGCTGAAGTGGTTGGAATCTGACATTTACTGCATCACCAATGACAGGAGCACTCTTGGCCTGCTCACGACAACTATACTCCTTTCTCCAATCTGTGGGCACTAAATGTGTTTTTAAGTCATCACATTGTTAGCCATATTTTTGTGCTTCACTTTACTTTAGACTTAACGTTTCCAGTCAATTGTAGGGAACATGTTAACATAGTCCTTCATTTATTAAAAACACATACCATCCACATTTTAATTAGCATTTAAATAGCATATAAGACATGTGCAATAGGTCTATTACTACCTTTGGGGGGGGGGGGGGGGGGTAAGACTTAATAAGGTTCTTTCGATCTGTGTAGTAACATGTGATTTCTTTTAAAGGACTTGCCCATAACCAGGTTTGAATTGGTGCACTTTCAGTACATCTTTTGTTGGCTGTAAGGCTTTGATCTGTATTATAAAAAGACTCAAAATTAATAACGTCAATTAGTAATATGCAATATTTTACTACACTTACTGAATCTGACCTTGGGTGATGAGTGTAGTGTACAAATGATAAGGTAACTGTTTTTGTAATGAGTGGACAATTGATATTGTGAGAATAAACATAAATAGAACTAATTGACTTTCATGAACTTAACACTCCAAAGATATTGGCAACAAACCAATTTATTGACTTCTGGGACATACACAATAATTAAATTATACAACCATCATTTCTGATAGAAACAACACTAAATGGACTACTCAACCTCTTGATCTCATTTTTACTAAGCAGCCGATAATATCTTCAAATTGGTCCTACCTCTCTTATATAGCTGCTGAGTGACTTATAAATAGCAATAATTACAAACTTTACATGAATAAATCCTGAACCTTGATGATAAAAAATCCATGCCTTTTATGGTCTCTAAACTGTACATCTAACTTGTTTCATTACTACAGTAATATTGCACTCAGTAAATATATATATTTTTTTATAATATCTTTTTTATTAAAGAAATTTAGAGTTTACAGTACATACAGAAAAAACAGTACATTTACAAAGAAGGGGGGGGGGGAGGGGTAGGCCCTTTCTGTTCCTTTTATATTAATATAACCTTCAAAAAACATTCAAGTACACCTTATATATCATATGTCTATGTCATGTTGAACATCACCGTACATAGAAATCGTGAGTTCAGCTGTGTTTCAATTGTACTATTACTTTCATTGATGATATTTCTTTTATGTAAACCCGACATATAATAGTTTGCCGGTCAGTTCCCTCAGTTCACACCTCATCCTGGTCCCGGTCCTCTCCCAGTTATATTGTCACTATCATATTTCTGTATCGCTAAGCGACCTTCATCCCCTGAAACAAATTCCAACCAGTGCAGCCACCTCATTGTGTGTTGTGTGCTTCTACCTTGTGCTGTGAGCAGGAGGTCTTCAGCCACTCTAATCCATTCCACCTGGTTAATCCATTCCCTGTATGTAGGTGGGGAGGTGGACTTCCATCACAAGGGTATCAACAACTTAGCTGCATTTAGTAAATGTATGGCAACTGTTTTTTTGTATTTGGCCAAAGGTGTGGGTGTGTGATGTAGGAGACAAGCTAGTGGGGAGAGAGGGAAATCCTGTGAGTCTACCAGCTTAATGGTGTCTACCACTGCTTTCCAAAAAGGGCGTATTAAAGGGCATTTCCACCAAATGTGAAGAAAATCGCCCTTTTGGGTCAGGCATCTCCAGCACCTGTTGGATACAGCTGGGAAGAGTGAGTGGAGATAAGAAGGTACCCTGTACCACCTTGTGAAAATTTTATATGCATTTTCCTGCACCTTAGTAGAAATTGAGGCTTTATGTGTGAGTAGGGCTATCTTGTTCCATTGTGCATCTGTGAGTATAATTTCACAGTCCCTTTCCCAACACCTCACAAAATATGGTTTGGAAATATGTTTTAGGTTCAGAAGAATTTTTTGTATGTTGGAGATTAGGTAGCGGGGCTGTTCCTCAGTTGTACACAGCAACTCAAATGGTGTTAATGTGTCTTTTTCTTCTGCTTTCTTGGGCAGTTAGGCTATGACGTGTTTGAGTTGTGCATGTAAGTAGTGGTTTTGTTGTGAGTTTGATGGGGAGCCAGTTATATCTTGTAAAGGTTTGATTTTACCTTCTGATATGATATGTCCCAATCTGGGGTATCTGACTTCCTCCTCAAAGAGGCACTGCACTCTCTCACAAGGGATTCCCGGTGGGAAATCTTGATTTGCTATAAGGGACATTAATAGTGACAGTTTGTTTATCAGATCTGTAGTTCCCAACACTTGTTTCCATACTTTAATCATAGGTGTGACTGTGGGATGATTTTTATCAGTAATTATATCATATGTCGGGTTTCTCCATGTAGCCCTAGGTATCGGCACATTAAGGGCCCTTTGTTCCAGTGAGATCCAATGTTTAGAGGTAGGTATGGTCCATTCTACCACTCTGGCCAGTGCTGTGGCCTTGTAATAAGTAGCTATATCTGGATATCCTAGCCCTCCTCTTTCTTTAGCTCGAATCAGATATTGGTATCCCAGCCGCGGTGCCCTAGAGTTCCATACAAATGTGCTAATTATTCGCTTTATATCCTTAAAAAAATTAGGTGGGACCAATATAGGGATTGTCTGAATTATATACAGAAGTCTGGGCAAAATGTTCATTTTGATAGTCGCTATTCTCCCAAACCAGGATGAATGTTGGGTGGTCCACTTATCTATATCTTTTTTTTTTTTTTTTTTTTTTTACTTTTTATTTACATACATTTTTATATACATTTATAGAGACAAACAATCAGAACGAGACAAAACAAGACAAGAATCTCCAAATTTTTGCAATAATATTAACATTAAGTATTTATGCATCTTTCCCCCACCCTCCTATTCATACAGCCTATTCCCAATTCTGATCGGGGTTCCTATAGAATAAGGAGAAGAAGAAAGAAACTAAGAAAAGGGATACTCTACTATAGGGCCTTGAAGGGGAAACATAGTAAAGGGCGTATTGGGATGATACATAGAAGCAGGAGATTCAAGGGAAAGTTATATAAGGAAAAGTGGGGAAGAGAGGAAGAAGAAAAAAAAAAAAAAAAAAAAGAAAAAAGAGAGCGAGCACTTCCGAGGAGAAACGGTGGGCACCTGGCCGCGGGTGGAGTCCGGACCGGGAGACGGTAGGGTCCATAGGGTCGGAAGGTATTGGAGGCGAGGCACTGGGCCATGGGTAGGAAGACAAAATCTTGTAGTTATCAATTATTGGGCAGAAGCAGTATTACAAGTATCTAACCAGATCTGACAGATTTTCTCATAAAAATTATATTGATTGCTAGTTTTTATAAACCCTTTTTCCATGTTAAGTTGATATTCTAATTGAGCTCTAACCTCAGTCCAGCTTGGTGAGTTTTTCTGTTTCCATCTTTTAGCCATACATAGTTTTGTAGCCAAAAAGAGGTGAATCACCAAGGTACTAATTTCTTTTTTACAACTAGGAATCTCAAGATGGAACAGGAATGTCTGTGCGCTGAGTTCCTTCATAGATGGAAACAGAAGAACAAAAAATGTATGGACAGCTTTTAGTAAAGTCTTGAAGGAAGGACATGTCCACCACATGTGGAGCATGTCTCCATCATCTGCCTCACATTTCCAGCATGTTTTTAAATTTTGATGAGAAAATTTACTCATTTTGACTGGGGTCATGTACCATCTTAAAGAGAGTTTATGGAATAGTTCTTGCAAGGATAAATTATGTACCGACCTTTTAAGTTGTTCAAAGGATTTAGTCCAATCTTGGAGAGTACAGTCAAAACCAATGTCGGTTTCCCATTTTAACCAGGAAGATTATTTTTGTGTTGGAAGGATAGTATCTAGAAAGTTTGAAATTTTACTTATAATTTTATTGCCATGTGCAAATGATATGAAATTGTCGATCGTAGAGTTATTAATTATATTTTTTGAAGAGAGCAGATCTCTAACCCTAAGGTACGTAAAATATTCCATTGAGGGCAGGTGATATCTAGTTTGCAGTTCCTGAAAGGAAAGTTTTGATTCCGAGGAGTAGATTTGGGAAAGTCTCAAAATACCACTCCTCTCCCAATTTTTAAGATCTAAATTCTCAGTATAATAAGAAATTATATCTAAAGGGGAAGAATAGAGTATACCGTTAGGAATTTTTAGCATAGATTTAAATTTCTTTAGAGAAGCTATAATACCTTGGACAATACAGTTTGAAGATTTCATCTGTGGACAATCATTAGTGTCTATATATAGGCTATAAAAAGGGTTAAACTTTCCACAGGATTGAATTTCAATTTGATACCAATCCGTTGTCCAGGATGATTTTTTATTCCATCTTAAAAGATGAGATATCATAATATTTTGATGGATTCTTTCGGTATCTGGGAAAGATAGTCCCCCATGTTTCCTTCTACGAGTCATGGTATTATAGCTTATTCTTGATTTATTACCGTTCCGCACAAACTCCAACAGTATAGTTTTAAACATAGACAAATATTTAACAGGGACCTGGAGCGGAATTGATCTAAACAGGTATATCAAATTAGGAATCAGATAGGCATTAATGGTGTTAATTCGGCCTAACCAGGAAATCTCCAAGCCTTTCCAACTAGTCAATTTATCCTTAAAATATGAAAGCATAGGGAGATAATTAGCAGGGATAAGAGAATCGGGGTCGATCCTCAATTTGATACCCAGATAATCTATTTCATTGTTCTTAGTGTTCCATCCATAGAGTTGGTATAACGACTCAAGAGATGCATCATCAAGATTGGCTGTTAATATTTGAGTTTTTTTAATATTTAATTTGTAATTAGAGAAGGAACTATATATATCGATCACTCTCATTGCTGCTCTAACTGAAGTTATTACATTTTCGAGAGTAAGCAAAATATCGTCAGCAAAGAGAGAGATCTTCATATTCTGGTTTGCTATGCTTATCCCAAAGATATCCTGGTTCTGTCTAATTAAAGCTGCTAGAGGTTCGATTGTTAGCAGGTATAAAAGAGGTGCCAACGGGCAGCCTTGTCTGGTTCCGTTCCTAATATCAAACCAGTTTGAGTCTAAATCTGAGTTTAGAATCTTTGCTTGGGGGGTTGAATATAAAGCCATAGTATTTCTTTTAAAGTCACCCTCAATACCAAAGGCGTCCAATACTCCTTCCAGAAAGGACCAGCTCACCCTGTCAAAAGCCTTTTCAGCGTCCAATGCTATAATGATTGATGAAGTATTTCTAGCTTTAATATTATAAAGAATATTAATTTTTACGGATATTGTCAACAGAGTTTCTATCTTCAATAAAGCCTGCCTGGTCTATATGAATTAGTTTAGAAATTACTGTTTTCAGACGGTCCGCCAGTATTTTTGAAAAGATTTTTAAGTCCAGATTTATTAAAGATATAGGACGATAATTTGACAGGGTGGCTGGGTCCTTATCTGGTTTGAGAATAGGAGAGATGGTAGCCTGTAACATTTCAGTGGGGGGTAGTCTCCCACTAGATAATTCTTTAAAGGTTCTTAATAATAAAGGGGAAATGGATAGAGAGAATGCCTGATAGAATCTTGCTGTATAATCTTTTTTGAGTTTACGAAAAATCGGTACATAGTTGAGATCATATAGTGACTCTGTTTTGGCTGAGAGGTATATGCCTTGGTAGCGTATTTTGGGATGTAGCCCATTTAAATGGGTAAGTTGCTTTAATGGTCTCTGACAATTGTGTGTTAAGTGAGATATTTAATACTTCTGACTTGGTCATATTTATTTTAAAGTTGGAAAGACTACTGTATTCTTAGATCTCCTTCATAATATTTGGTAGGGTAGTTTGGGGTTGGGTGACCATTAGAAGGAGGTTGTCAGCGTAAGCAGCTAGTTTGTGGTTATACCGTTTACTTTAATGCGGGCTATCGGAGAGTGGTATAAGGCTGCGATCCAGGCGAGCATCGAGCTTCCCAGTCCGATGTGTGTCAGCACCGCTTTCAAGAATGACCAGTTCACCCTGTCGAACGCTTTCTCGGCATCTGTCGTGAGAAGTAGTGTGGGGGTGTTAGATTTCTGCACTTGGTGGATTATATCAATAATTTTGGTTGTGTTGTCTCTTGCTTCTCTGCCTGGAATGAAGCCCGCCTGAACCCTATGTATAAGCTCAGGCAGGGCCTCACTCAGACGCAGGCTCAATATTTTGGCAAATAATTTTAGGTCTACGTTTAGGAGGGAGATAGGTCTATAACTTGCACAGACCGCTGGGTCTTTGCCTTCCTTCAGGATGATGGTTATATGTGCCACTTGGGATTGTTTTGGGAGGGTGAAGCCTCCAGCTAAAGAGTTAAACATTTTTCCTAGGTGTGGGATTAGTATTTCATTAAATATCTTGTAGTATAAAATCGTAAATCCGTCTGGTCCTGGGCTCTTACCTACGGGGGAGTCCATAATGGCTATCCTAATTTCTTCATCTGTAAAGGACTTGTCTATAGAATCTGCAAATAATTTATTCAATTTGGTGGGCATATGTCGGGTAAGATATTCCTCTATTTATTTTTGGCGTGTATGGTCTGTTTCCTCTGACCGATTTGTTGAGAGATTGTATAGATCCATGTAATATTGACGGAAGGCTTCCGCTATATGTTCGGTATGATGTACTATATCATTGTGTTTGTTTTTTATTTTGGGAATGTGCGTGGTCTTTGCTTTTGTTTGAGTGCCCTTGCTAGCATCTTTCACGGCTTATCTCTCTGTACATATAGACTGCTTTGCAGTCTTTGTATCGAGTGTTGTAATTTAAAATTACATATTTCCGTCAGTTCCCCTCTTAGTCTTGTCAAAGTTTGGAACTCCTCAGGTGATATCGACTTTTTGTGACTGTCTTCTAGATCTGAAATTTGTTTCAGGAGTGTCATTATTTTAGTTGCCCTCAACTTTTTGAGTTGGGAACCTATATTGATAAGATGACCCCTCATAACTGCCTTATGGGCTTCCCATAATATCGGTGGTGTCGTGTCTGTTGTATCATTGTCTATGAAATAATCATTTAGAACTGTAGTCAGTTTAGTGATTGTGGTTTTATCTTTAAGCAACGTCTCATTTAGACGCCAGTGGGTTTTCTTTGGGGTTAGAGAGGGTATAATTAAAGAAAGGTGTATTGGGGCATGGTCGCTCCATGTTATAGATCCTATTGAGGTTGTGTGTAGGACACCTAAATGTCTATGTGAGATAAAAATATGGTCTAATCTCGAATATCTTTTATGGGGTGCTGAGAAATATGTGTAATCTACAGTAGTATTGTGTTGGATGCGCCAGCCATCCGCTAGTTGTGCTTTGGTCAGACTTCTGGTGATTTTTTTAGTATTGTGTCTGCTAATGGTCGATGTTCCACTGGAAGAGTCAACCAGGGGGTCCATCACTGCATTAAAATCTCCCCCACATATCATGTCCTCAGCGAATTTCTCTAAATCTTGGAGGATTGAGATGATGAACAGATGCTGTCGTGTATTCGGGCATATAGACAGGCAAAAGTTATCGTATCTAGACCCAATGTTCCTTTCACAAAAACGGCTCTCCCCTCACTGTCAGTCCACGTGTCTTTGACCGTGAAGGGTAGATTTCTGGAGATGTAGATCGCCACCCCTTTGGTTTTTTGAAACGGTGAGAGTGAGTGGAAAGCCGTGGTAAATATGGGATCGAAATGTTTGGGAGCCTTGCCCCTTTGGAAATATGTTTCTTGAACTAGGGCAACATCAGTTTTTTGAGCCTTGAGTTCTCTAAACTTTCTGTGATGTTTAGTGGGTGTATTCAACTCCTTTGCATTAATGCTAGTAACTTTAAGGTGAAAATCTTTTTTTTTTTTTTTTATGCATATCTTTCAGATTAGCCATTTGGTTCAGATATGAAGGGTTCAGTGAGTATGAATTGACCAGTGGGCCTCAGTGGGTTTTGGAAAAGGGAAATAACAATACAGGGGGGGGGGGGGGGACAACAGTTAGCAGTTTACAGTATATAGACAGAAGAAAAGTACCCAGGGCTGTTGGGAAAACAGACCTATGAGGGTAAATGGGGCGGGTATGCATGGTGGAACTACTGGACTGAGGAACACATTTGGTACCTCCTTTCACATTTCCAAAAAACAAGCCATGTTCCCGCTGGGGTGCCGTGACGGCAAAACCAAAACGCAACTTTGACATTACAAACCAGGGTGAAGCCCCCAACTTTTCTCTCCCAGTCGCTCACTTGAATGTGCTCAAGTGAGCCTTTTTACTAGGCAGATTGATACTTTTACAAACCAAATATATATGTAAGATAACTTTAAACAACTTTCATATGAGTAAACAGTGTGACCCCCTGTCTCTGCAATGTCACTCAGTCAATACGCTTCAGAGTATATAAAGTGTTAATCAGCGTTAACAACATTTCTCAAAGTGCCCATGATATTATAATTGTTACAAAATGCTTACGGACTGTGTTTACTTTCAGGCTCTTGGTCCTACAAAGTGTTATTGTGGTAGGTGAGTTAGTATTCTTCCCCTCACTGCTTCAGCCTGATTATAAAGGTTTTGTGTATCTGAGGTATCATCATTTTCGCAATACCTTATCTGAGACTCAGCCTCTGAAGGATACCTCTCCTGGTTACCTAGTCTACCTGACCTTGTGTATGATCTTACTTATATCATATTGTAAACAACGGGTAAACAGTAAATTATGCTGTGTCATGTGGTCATAATACTTGCGGGCTCAATGCCTTGATAATTTTTGTCCTTTTAGTCCATTTATTATGTAAAGAGTTCCTCAAGGAGCGTACTCCTCATTCTATAATGTCCATCTTCAGCTCCCAGGTGAATCCCTACATTTGTCAAGTTGTGTTCTGTGTTGTAGTTCCATATTATTTTCCTTTTCATAAGAGCTACTTGATCATGGGTTTCTTTCAGAGTCAATAGGGGTCTGTGTTTGGGAATTCTCCGAAGTCCTTGAGAGAGGGGTTGCAGAGGTCCATGAGCCACCGTGGTCTGAATTTAGCCCTCCTTGTGCTGGTTATCAGTCGGGGCAACTATTTATCTATTCTCCCGTTCGATCTCTCGTTCCGCCAGCTTTGTCTTTCGCCTTCTTTTGCGTTGCGGGCACGGAATCCATTGTTGGGCCAGCAGTGTTGAGGTTTGTATGTCGCCCTCCAGGAATTTCTTCCATTCTTCCAGGTCTGGCATGGGTAGGTGTAGGGTCTCACAGAGGTTCGTAGCTTCCTCTGGAGTCTTTACCGTGTGTATAACATTGTCCCATCTCACAGTCAGAGCCAGTGAAAAACCCCAGCTATATAACACTCCAGCCTGCTTAAGGATGTTAGTCAGCGGAGTTAGGAGTTTTCTAATCTGTAGCGTAGCCCATGCTACGTCTGGAAGAATCTGCAGTTGAGTGTCCTGGTATATCACTGCTCCCATTTTTCTTGCCGACCTCACAATTTCTTCCTTATGATTAAAGCTGTGTAAACAACATATAATGTCTCTTGGTACCGGGTTTGTCAAATCTTTGGGTCTTAATGTCCCGGTGGGCATGATCAAGGTTGGTTAAGTTCAGTTTATTGGCCCCTAGGATGAAGTTGAAGATTTCTACCACCTTTGACTTCACATTCTCCGTCCCTTCCTCCTCTGGTAGGCCTCTTATTCTAAGGTTGTTGCGGCACCCTCGGTTGTCTATGTCCAGCATGTGTAGTGAGAGGTGAGTGGTTAGCTTACTTTGCGCTTGCATTTTCCGTTGCATCGATTGTATGGCGTTTTCCACCTCTGATTGTGCTGTTTCCACTGCCCTCAGTCTAGCGTCTTGATTTTGTATGTCCTTTTTAATTTCGGAAAGTTCATCCCGTACTGCTGATCGTACCTGGTCGATTACCGAGGTAAGTTCTCTTTTGATTTGCGCCGTGAACATTGAGAAGTCCAATTTAGTCGGTATATCCTTTAACTGCAATCGAATATCATCGGTCACAGTGTTCTCCTCATCCTCGATTTCCTCTTCAGAGGAGTGGGGTTCAGTTCCCACGCTTTGATTCTCTGTCGCCATCTTGGCCTGTTCTTCAGGCTGCGAGTTGAGTGGCAAAAAGAACGAATTCATCGATCCTGGCCCGGCTGATTTGTGTCCCTTTGTCTTCCCTGGGGTCTGTGTTTTTTTTTTTGATTGTTACCCCATATTATTATTCGATTTTCAGCTTGGTTTGTGCTATATCGTGCGACTGGGAGCGGGAGCCTCAGGTTCACACGTCTGTCCGCATTGAGCTCCGGCCACGCCCCCCTGCACTCAGTAAATATTTACCAAATATTCCCTAAATAATACTATAATCATCCATACACAGATGAATTGAACACTTCATATAACAATGAGGTGAACTAACAGTAAATTTCACCAAATTTAACTTCTGCCCACTATTTGTATAGCTACATATATTTAATAACACATACAAATTATTAAAAAAGGAAGAGACAGCGCTAGAGTATACCCCAGAGACAACAAGATAAATGATTAAAGGAAATAAAATATTTATTACAAATCATGAAATAAAAATCTATAAATAAAAAGACTAAATGGGGATCCAGTACCACTAGAAACAAATATAAGTAAGTGGTCACATAGACATAGAAACAGAATAAATACAAAATCTGAATATATAAATATACATAAAAATACAACAAAGAAAAACAATAGGTTAAAATGGTAAATACAATCTTACCCACTGCTAATAAAGTGCTGTTCACCTGGCCAGGTAACTGAAAATAGGTATAAAATGTATACACTACTTGCACATACACAGTAACAATAGAACACCCTTCAGGACGCGTTTCGTAAGGAACTTCTTCAGCTGGTGGGTGTGTGCATCACCAGCTGAAGAAGTTCCTTACGAAACGCGTTTTTTTGCGTGGAGTACATACGGGTTAGTTTTTATTTATTTTTCTACACTGTTTATGCTTTATTTGTATTAAGCGCTGTGCACATTCTTTCTACATACAAATTATTGTATTGGCAATATAACCATACAATTCCTTCCTTATTTACATGTGGGACACACTATGTATCATTGGAATAATTTAAAGCATTACAATAGATAGTGGAATATGGGGAAAACCCATATGCCATTCTCAAATATGTGTTTCCCTTTATTCTCCCACCAATCCACTTGATGATGGAGCATAGATTTGTGGAAAAAATTGTGGAAAGCAAATAAATCAAAATATATGTCAAGTCCTTCATAAAAGTTCTGTGTTAAAAACATCCTTTATGTCA
Source organism: Pelodytes ibericus (assembly GCA_036172795.1). Taxonomy (NCBI): domain Eukaryota; kingdom Metazoa; phylum Chordata; class Amphibia; order Anura; family Pelodytidae; genus Pelodytes; species Pelodytes ibericus. The sequence continues at coordinate 88,651,989 of CM069863.1, forward strand.
CCTGTCGTAGCTGCTATAGAAACATAGAATGTATCGGCAGATAAGAACCATTTGGCCCATCTAATCTGCCCCATTTTCTAAATACTTTTATTAGTCACTGGCCTTTTCTGATATCTGGGATAGCCTTGTGCCTATCCCATGCATGCGTAACCTATTTGCGACAATGGACATGTCAGGCACGTCCAGCCGGGAACTATGTACCCAACAATGGATGCGTCTGATCAACGATCGCAAAAACCTCTCTGATGGTACTGGTCTATTGCCTCAATGTCAATGCAATAGCCAGCACTGAAATTTGGTCTCTGAGGCACACACGATTGCCCCACAGAGCGATAGTGGGCGCCATATTGATGAAGCAGCATGCTCCAGCAATATGGCTGTGCCCTCTTGTGGTCAGAGCTTCGGAAGTGAAAAAAAATGCACTTCTGTTGCTCTAAATATGTTGATTGACTGCCCCTAGAGGAAGTCAGCAACATTGGAATGAAAAAACCCCCCACTTATTTAGCTTAAAACTAGGATTAGGGTTAGATTAGCTGTTATGGTTAAAATTAAATTAGGGTTAGCGTAAGGGACAGGGTTAAAATCAAATTAAAATTAAAATATATAAAGGGATAGCATAAGGGCTATAGTTGGGGTTAAATTTAGGGTTAGGGTTAAATTTAGGGTTTGAGTTGGGGTGAAAATGTCAATGTAGGAAAAAACAGAAAACACTATTTTTGGTTCTTGCCCAATAACTCACAAAAAATGCAGAACAACATGGAAACATGCATATTTCTGAACTCGGGACAACATTTAGAAACTATTTAGATGGGGTCTTTTTTAATGATTGTATTTGTGTAAATTATATTTTAGGTCAAAGTTAGAAAAACATTTTTTTTAATTTTTGCATCATATTTTATGATATGTTTGTAGTAAATTATAAGATATGATGAACATAATGGTATCTAATGAAAGCCCTTCTTATGACGATAAAAACAACAAATAATTTTGTGTGGGTACAGAATGTGAGAGAGAAGAAAATTACAGATGAACACAAACACCCCAGAAATGTTAAAACAGCCCTTGTCACCACAGGAAAGTCAAGGTCAAAATGTCTTGTCACTAAGGGGGTTAAACTCCTTCACTGTGTTTACATCTACTATTTATGTTGGAAGGCTATTTCATACATCCACTACCCTCTTAGTAAAGCTGACTGGATCCTAGGCTTTTGTATATACAGACACAGGCCCAATGGTCAGGGCTTGAGGCAACATCATAGCATCAAGTAAATGCATTACCCGATTTTCATTCAAAATCGAAGTGCCAGCAGCTATTGAAAATACCTACATTTTTATATACTTCCAAACTCATTTCTAGGGTCAGTGTAGATCTATAATGTGTCCTGTAACAAGAACACATGCTCTTCTAAAGCAATCAGTTCAGGCACCATTGCTGAAAAAATGTAAATTTCAAAACTGACGATTTAATTACCTTGCGATCAGAAACCAAAGTATAGCCAGTCATCTTTTCCCACCTGTTTTTTTAAATATGAGGATGAACCAGATATATAATAAATTAGATTTGGGTTGTCAAAGGGGTTTTAAAAAAAATGTCAGGTCTGAGTTGGTGGTCTTTAGAAAAACCTCCTGACAGTCTTGATGGCTTTAAAATAGTGTAGTTGTATTCAGTGTTGCCATAGTTTAAAAATCAGAGTGTTGTGTCTTAAAAGCCACTGCGTGACACCTGCAACATGTATCCCTGTACTGTCACCTGACATGCTGCATCTGCCCCTGCTCCCACATGTGTCAGGAAAGTTTGCATAACTAAGTCAACTTGTACAGTACTTGTACTGTAATATGCTACAGGTCGCTAGGTAAACTGCTGCAGAGAGCTCATTAGTGCCTTTTTTAAAAACTAAAAAACTATCTTGCATTCCTTACTCCAGGGGAGGGGTAATTCTTTCTTGTTAACTCTTAGAGCAGGTCTGCAGAATAAAAAATAGCTTATACCCTGAACTTAACAAAGTATACAAGTATCAGTTTTTTCTCCCCCCAAAAAAAAAAAAATTGGGAAAAATTATTTTGTGAAGTTTCTGTTTCACTAAGCTGGTCGTGGGAACATCTATTGCTCTAGGAGGTCTGTTTGACTGTCCAGGACTTATGAAGAACATCTAGAGATATGCTGTGTGCCATCCTAAAGCCCAAAGCATGGTATTAGGGCACCCATGCCATAGGTTTACCATCACTGCATTCATTTTCTAAAAATCATGTATAACAATGGCTTGTTAAGCAACATTTGTGTTTTAAGACTCACAAAGTTAAAAATCCCAACCATTTTAATTACATCTGGAGCACAGGGCCCTTTAAAATAGCATCAACATATACTTTTTATCATTTGTTTTTGTAAAGCATAATTTGATGCACATTATGTAATAATTTGTAATATAAATTATATTTAGGAAATGTATAAGATCGCAAAACTAACTCAAAAGTGCCTCATCCATCTGGTGCATCTGAACAAACACATTATTTATGTGAGCTGTTCATGTCTATTTTGTCTCTGTCTGTGTCGGGTGAAGCTGTAAATCACTATCATAGAATGACATGATTTTAGATCAAAACCATACGTCAAAAAAACTCTCATTTAACTGACAGTAATATTTCCTATGAAAAATATATAGTGTTCTTTGAAATGAAACAAAAACATAGTATAATGAAGGGTAAATAAGCATAGAAGGTATACAAAGGATCATTTAAATATGAAACGGGATATGTAATATGGTTTAAACAAATATTTTGGATTAAAGTCAACCTACAAGTTAAACTCCAGAAATAAGACAAAAAGATAATTAAGGATCCAGAAGATGTCCGTCATGTATGAATCACATGTTTAATTATGCTGTACTGTGCAACACATGATGACAATCATTCTGTTCAAATTGACAAATAATTAGAGACAATCTTTTTGTTCTGTCTGCACAAATGACACTAATGATATTACTCCATACCACACTTCAAGTACAAGTACCACTATGTTTAGCCAATAATTACCAAGAGAAGGGGGTGGGGGAAGCAATGACCTTACGCACTTGTCATTTTATTTATTATTATAGCATAAATGTTAATTTATAAAGGACTTCAGACTGAAATCTGAGAATAGAGCACAGATACATATAGAAGTGTCACGAAGCTGTCAGAATGTTAAAATCTCATGAGGTATATTTAATATACTGTAAATGGGAATATACATCTTATATTTCATTATTTCGTTTTCTTAGTCGCTGGGTAGTGATTCCCAATTAAAAGCTACCAAACTGTCATTCAAAGCTCAACAGGGTTGTTTGTTATCTCTGCATACCAATGAGCACCTTGAAAATAACTTGTCTTTTATTTCTTATTGAGCAATATTTCTGCTACAGTATAAAATATATTAGTATGATTTCTGTACTCTACAGAAACAAGGGGAGCTATTCACTAAAGGTGAGGTGCAGGTAAGTTGAGATGATCAGTGTGTTTAACTGACTTAACTATAAGTTGTGCTGGAAAAACCTCAAATCTGTTAGAGCTGATTTTCATGAGACAATGGGTGCTTCGAGGCGGGGGGCGGGGCTCATTTAAATAAGACCAGAGAAATAAGGCAAGAGGAAACAAGGAAATCCAGAAACAGAACAGGACAAGTAACATAGCAAGCAAGCATGGGGCAAAAACAAGCATAAAGAATAACACAGAAGGAAACCCAGCAAATAGGGACTACAGCAAGCAGGGGGCATAGCAAGCAGTGAAACACAGAGAGAACAGGGAAAGACTGGATACAGATTATATAAGTGTGGATGAGCCTCACATATTCCTCTTAAAGAGAGACCCCCAGACATGACCAGCTCTACTGCTTAAATTCTTTGAGAAATCAAAAACAAAGATCCGAGGAACATAACTAATCACATGTACAGATTCCCTGGTCCAGGTGAAGGTCATACACAGGACTTGGATCAACTCAGGAACATGTGTAGGTCTGAAAAAAAGATTCCAGGTGCTGTGGAACTGTAACATTACCAGGTAGAGCTTTACATAGCCCCTTTCTTAAAGAGTGACCTCCATGTGAGACCAACACAACTGTTTGGCAGACTGCCTAGTCAGAATGAAGGGCCACTCTATAGTTTGGGCTAGGGAACTGAAACACACAGAACAGATTGAGGAGCCAAGATCCTCATAAGCTTCAAAGTGGATTCCAAACTGGGATATAATGAGAGAAGAAAGCCGAGATCCTAAGGTGTTCAAGGGAAAGTAAGGAAACCCTTTCCAGTCTTATGCAAATTAACAATTCTTGATCATAGGTCTTCTGAGCTTTCATTTTTGTGAGGCATATGCTTTTTGTGAATGGCAAATGCAAAATGTTCTTGGGGCCCTCACACATTTCTTTGTATTTGAACTGGGTCAAGATCAAACAGGGAAAACCCACATCATCATATTCTTCTTGTGACTAGCAAACCAAAAAGTTTCACTGTTTTTTTTTATAAGTCTAAGTAGCTCTAAAACACATCTTTGCACTCAAGGCGATTTATACATCCTTCTAATGTGAGTGCACAGAGTAACAGAGTGGAGCATATTGTTGTTTGACACTCAACAATTGTGTTTGTGTGTCTTTCTTTTTTTCTTTTTTTTACATATACCCGCATGTATGTTATACTCCACTGAGGAAAGAGGGTATTAAAGTGAACATCTATCATCCAGCATATTAAAAGTTGTATTACACCTTGGGAGAGATTCTCCCTGACACTTTTTTCACCAAGTGGTGGGGGACTTATATCTTTGTATTTTGTTTTATGGAAGCACATCTTTAAAAATTATTTGTACATCTCCAATACCATTCCATGGATTGTACTGAAGGTTTGCCAACTCCTGAGTCCAATTAGCTTGTGTTGCAGTCATTATCCTAGGGCCTAGGTGTCCAACAGTATCCCTCCAGCAGTTACTGAACTACAACTACTGTAATTATTTGTCATTCTAAAAAGCTATTGGGGGGTTATGGGGTTTGAAGTTGAGTAGCAGCTGGAGGGCCTCGGCAGGATGCCTAGGGCTTTACATACTTATTTCAATCCAAACTGTGAATGTATCAATACAGGTAAGAATAATGCAATGGGTTATTTGTGGGTTATTAGGTAATTTCTGATAATTCACTTACTTTTTTTTGTAATTTTACATTTTCTATGAAGTTGTTTCCATTATTCTGTTTACTTAGAAAAAAAAATCTCAAATCAAAAGTGAAATAACTATTAAAAAGAATCAATTTATTACAATTTGAATATTTGCATTCAAATTATGTTTGCTCACTAATATCATGAATGCAATCTCTATTGGCCCACTGCCTGAAAATACCAGCATTTCACTGGAACTTGGATGAAAAAAACACCCAACATGTGTCAAAAAAGGCAAAACATCCCAAATGATGACTAAATGTGCAATACATGCATACATGCAGTACTGCTGTAAAGTAAGAATGCCTTCAAAAATAGACATTTTAATAATTTATTTGTATCATTAGTGTCAAAATGAAGCCATGATGAAAATGAAGTAAGGACCAAAACATTGTTTCATTTGAGATTAATTCAAAAAAGCAAATTGATAGATACTTCACCAAAACCGTTCATTTTAGAAGGGCCAGCTTTGACAGGGAAAGGCTATCTATTAAGCAGATAGACTGGGGTGGATTGTTTTCTGGAAAAAACACAGAAGTCAAAGGAAATCTTGAAGCACATATTACAGATACATATCACTATATATATCCTCCGGAAACAAACACAAAGTTGAAGGATTGCTAAAAGTATGCATTCAAGAATACATCAAAATATAGATTGTAGGTGTCACCATGGTTATGTGAAAGAGAGTTCTTGTCAAACTAATTTAATAACCTTCTATGGAAAAGTCAGTAAAATATAGATCTAGGTGTGGTGGTAGAGATGATCTATTTAGACTTTGCTAATGCATTTGATACAGTTCCACACAAAAAAAGTTACTGTATAAATTGACAGAAACAGGCATAGGGGCAAATCTATGTTTTTTGATTGGAAATTTGCTAAAACACAGAATGCAACACGTTGTTGTAATGGAAAATTCTCAAAGTGGACAAAGGTATTATGTGGAGTACCTCAGGGATCTGTCCAGGGTCCTCTTATATTTAATTTGTGTAATAATGATCTTGATGATTCATTGAGAGCCATGTCTCCATATTTGCCAATGACACAGAATTAGATAGGATAATACAGACTAACCTTGGTGTTTCTTCTCTGCAGAAGGCTTTTGTCATATTGGGGAAATAAGCAGACAATTGGAAAATGAGGTTCTGTATGGACACAGTTAAAGATATGCTTTATGGGGAAAAAAATAATCATGCAACATGTACTTTAAGTGATATCTCACTGTGAAAAATTGCTAATAAAATTAATTGCATACAACAGACTTGGTAACCGTGCACAGTGTCAGTTAGCAGTTGCAAAGGCCAATAAAATATTCAAATAAATGGTTTATTAATTGACAGGAAGATAATATTATCTTGCCTCTTTACAAGTCAATAGTAAGACCTCACCTTGAAAATGCAGTAAAATTCTGGGCAAGCGTCCTTAAAAAGAACATTATGGAACTAGAAAAACTGCAGAAGAGAAATACAAAATGAATAAGTTTATTGATCTTAGTTAAGAAGAAAGACTAAAAACTTGCAATTATATATTCTAGAAAACTGGTTTCTTAGACTGGATATTATAGCACCATACAAATGATCCACTTAATTATTGAATTCAGGTGTTTCAGACCCATTATCAGAAGTGAAAATCAAGCACCTAGCCATGCAGTCTACATTTACAAACATTTGTGAAAAAAAATCGGTCATGCTGAAGAGCTCAGTGAATCCTAGCATGGTAGCGTGATACGATGCCATCGTTGCAATAAGTCAGTTTATAAAATTTAGTTCCTGCTAGATATTCCATGATGAAATGTAAGTGGTATTATTGGAAAGTAGAAGTGTTTAGGAACAGCAACCAGCATTGTATTTAGCATGAGGCAGACAAGGCAAGTGGCTAGGGTGGCACTTACCTTGCCTCCTTGAGGGGGTGGAAAAAATGCTGCCCATTTAAAAAATAAATTGTTTGTTGTCAGAGAGGATAACTGGGCACTCAGACAAAAGACCATGCTGCCTATTACGATTCCCTGTGGTTTAATAGGTGAGTGCCAACAGGTCACTTAACCCAGCACTCTGATGTCAGACACACACTCCCCAGTCAAACTGTGCGGGGAGCCCAACAGTCAGCATAGTAGGTTGTCTATACACTTGGGCAGCGCACAGACTCAAATGTGTCTGCCTGCCACTAGACACCAGGGAAGGCACAGCACTGCCCATGGTAAGTCCTGGGGTGATGGAGGCATGCAATGGGGTGATGGAGGCATTAAATGGGGGTGCAATGTGGCTGATGGGGCATGTAATGGGTGTGCAGTGTGGGTGATGGGGCATGTCCTGTGTGTGCAATGTGGGTGTTGGGGAATGTTCTGGGTGTGCAACGTGGGTGATGGGGCATGTCCTAGGTGTGCAACATAGGTGTGGGGTGCCAGAATTTAGTGTGCATAGGGAAGCACACAATCAGGATCCACCACTGACAGCAGAAACTCATTCACAAAGTCGAAGAGTGTCACAGAACAGGGTCCCGAAGTGTTGAAGCACATGGTATATAAAACTCACAAATGAAATGCTGATTCATTAGTTGAAAGGTTCAAAACTTCTACTGGCATTCATATCAGCACAAAAACTGGACGGCAGGAGCCTCATGGAATGAGTTTCCATGGCTGAGTAGCTGCATACACACCTCACATCACAAGTACAATGCCAAGCAGGGCCGGCCTTAGGGGTGTGTGACCTGTGCAAGCGCACAGGGCGCAACACCCCAGGGGACACCTGCCAGGCCGCTCAAAAAAAAAAACCTTTAAAAAAAAAAAAGCCGTTAGCGGCACTGGGTTGGGGAGATCAAAAGATCCCCCCTCACCAGCCCTCTGCTCAGCAAGCTCTGCTGGGTCCGGGGAGGGGGCGGAGCGAACTGGCTGAGAGGTGTAGCTCCGCCCCCACCCTGTGAAGCAGAGCAGCGTCTGCTTCACTGGCAAAAAGACAAAGTGCTGCTTAGTGCAAGCATGGGGAGCGCGAGCAGCACTATCTCTAGCTAGAGCCGTGGGCAGCTAGAGATAGCTGCCAGTGAAGCAGACGCTGCTCTGCTTCACAGGGTGGGGGCGGAGATACACCTCTTAGCCAGTTAGCTCCGCCCCCTTCTTTGATCCACATTTGTAGGCAAAGGAAGGGGAGGGGGGAGAGAGAGAACAGGGGGTGAGAGAGGGACAGAACAGGGGGAGGGGGGGGGAGAGAGGCAGAACAGGGGGTGAGAGGCAGAACAGGGGGAGGGGGGAGAGAGAGAGACAGAACAGGGGGAGGTGGAGAGAGAGAGACAGAACAGGGGGAGGTGGAGAGAGAGAGACAGAACAGGGGGAGGGAGGGAGAGAGAGACAACAGGGGGAAGGGGGGAGAGAGAGAGACAGAACAGTGGGAGGGGGGAGAGAGAGAGACAGAACAGGGGGAGGGGGGGAGAGAGAGACAGAACTGGGGGAGGGGGGAGAGAGAGAGACAGAACAGTGGGAGGGGGGAGAGAGAGAGACAGAACATGGGGAAGGGGGGAGAGAGAGAGACAGAAAGGTGGAGGGGGGAGAGAGAGAGAGAGAAAACGGGTGGAGGGGGAGAGAGAGACAGAACAAGTGAGGGGGAGGAGAGAGACTGGAGGGAGGAGAGAGACAGAACAGGGGAGGGGGGAGAGAGACAGAACAGGTGGAAGGGGGGAGAGAGACAGAACAGGGGAGGGGGAGAGACAGACATGGCTCTGAAGACCGGGGGGGGGGGGCGGGGGGCGCCGTGGGGGAAGCCCGCACAGGATGCCGGGACACTTAAGGCCGGCCCTGATGCCAAGACTCGGATCTGATAATGTAAAGCACACCAGCATTGCACTCTGGTGTGTTTGGTAATCTGATGGGTGAGATTTGGATTGGCAGATGCCAGAATAATGTTACCTGCCTGACTGCATTATGCAACCTGTAAAGTTTGGTGGAGGAGGGATAATGATATGGCTCTGTTTTTCAGGGTGTGGGCTAGTCCCCTTACTTCCAGTGAAGGGACATCTTAAAGTGACTGTTTCACCTGGTCATTGTTTTTGTTGTTTTTTGTAAATAAAATTGTTATTAGTATAGAAAAGAAGAATATATTAAATATACATGTACTTACCCCCTTAGTGACCGAGTGCTATGCTGCATTTGATGTTCCTTGAAGACCAGAATTCCATTATTTTTGTGATACGTTTACTGAACTGTGAATTTCTTTCTTTGTGTTCAGTCCACTCACACAAATTATATATCATTTTTTAAAGGACGGATTTAATTTGATACTATTATTTTCATCATATGATATCATTTACTATTAAAACAAATATAAAATATGTCGAAAATATGCCATAAAACACACTTTTTCTAACTTTGACCTGATTTTTTTTTACACAATTACAATTGGTAAAAAAGACCCCATCTATATATTTCTAATATTTGTCCTGAGTTTAGTAATACCAATGTTTCCTTGTTTGTCTATGTTTTATTTCAAGTAATAGGGAAATAAACAATATTAGTGACCTAACCATTTTCTTCTACATTGACTTTTTAACCCCACCCCTAAATTTACCCCAACTCTAAATTTACCCTAACCCTAAATCTACCCACCCCTTAATCTAACCCTTATAATCATCCGAACCCCCCTGTAACTGTAATTATGACCCTAACCCTAGATCTAGGTTTAGTAGATCAAGGGTTAGCTTTTTCGATTTATTTTATTTATTTATTTAATTCATTTTCTCTTTCAAACTGTAATATACTTAACTGCTTCTAGGGGCAGTCAAGTAGCGGTTTCAGAGCGACGGAAGATATTTTTTTTCTGTCTCTTCTGTCACTCTCCTCTGGGCACTCTGTATTGGAGAAGAATGCTCCTCCAATACAGCACCCACCCGCGATCAGCGGGTGATAGCGGTGCCCAGGGGGGCACACAAGGTGTTGCATGATGCCTCGATCACACATAGGCAGTGATCAGCTTTCAGGCAGTTGATCAGCGCTAAGGAGCACAACACTACGTGAAACCTGAGGACGTATATATACGACATGATAAAGACTTGGATAACATGACTTTGGTAGGGTAGGGGGCTAAAGGGAGATATGGGAATGGAGTAGAATTTTTGTTCAGTAAGGGGCCCTGAAATTTCTGATGGCAGCCCTGTATGTCTCCAAACAACATGGAATTGTCATCTCTGCCCCAGACAGCTTGTCACTGTCATCTCTTCCCCCAAACAGCTTTCCATTGCAATATCTGACCCCAAAACAACTTCTGTGTCATCACTGTTTCCAATCAGCTTTGCATGGCCATATTTGTCCCCAAACAGCTTGTTAATACCATATTTGCCTCCATGCAGCTTCTCAGTTACATGTTTGCTTCCCAAACAGAGTGTCTTTGTCTCTAAGCTGAATAGGTGTGCCAGATGACACCTGCCATTAAGTTCAGACTTTAATAAAGATGCTGATTGCAAGGGGGTTCATCTATGTCACCAAACTGCTTGCACATATCTGTCACCAAACATATTTGACTCTTAAACAGCTTGTCAGACACATCTTTGTCCCCATACAACTTGTCTGCACCATATGGTTTTCAATGCTCAATTGAAGTGGCAGATAATTAAGGCCAAAGTAACAGCACTGGAAACATTCTTTAATTCAGCTGCACTGGAGAATTTTTCACATTCCAATACTTCAGCCTTAGATTTTTAAATTACCTTTGCAATTTTCTCTTTAATGAATGAAGTACTATATGTTTATGTAAGAACTGGTATTTCTTGTGTGTGTATGTATGTATATATACTGCCTGCCCAAAAAAAGTTGCCACCAAAAAAAAAGGTCACACACTGTAATATTTCGTTGGGCCACCTTTTGGTTTGACTACGGCAAGCATTCACTGTGGCATTGTTTCGATAATCTTCTGCAATGTCACAAGATTTATTTCCGTCCAGTGTTGCATTAATTTTTCAACAAGATCTTGTAAAGCAAAGCCTTCTCCAGCACATCCAAAAGATTCTCAATGGGGTTAAGATCTGGCATCTGATAGCTAGATAGCTAGATAGATAGATAGATAGATAGATAGATAGATAGATAGATAGATAGATAGATAGATAGATAGATAGATAGATAGATAGATAGATAGAGTGGATATAAAAAGTCTACACACCCCTGTTAAAATGTCAGGTTTCTGTGCTGTAAAAAAATGAGACAAAGATAAATCATTTCAGAACTTTTTCAACCTTTAATGTGACCTATAAACTGTACAACTCAATTGAAAAACAAACTGAAATCTTTTAGACAGAGGGAAGAAAAAATATAAAAATAAAATAATGTGGTTGCATAAGTGTGCACACCCTCTTATAACTGGGGATGTAGCTGTGTTCAGAATTAAGCAATCACATTCCAAATCAAGTTAAATAGGAGTCAGCACACACCTGCCATCATTTAAAGTACCTCTGATTAACCCCAAATAAAGTTCAGCTGCTCTAGTTGGTCTTTCCTGAAATGTTCTTAGTTGGATCCCACATCAAAAGCCATGGTCCACAGAGAGCTTCCGAAGCATCAGAGGGATCTCATTGTTAAAAGGTATCAGTCAGGAGAAGGGTACAAAATAATTTCCAAGGCATTAGATATACTATGGAACACAGTGAAGACAGTCATCATCAAGTGGAGAAAATATGGCACAACAGTGACATTACTAAGAACTGTAGCTCCCTCCAAAATTGATGAAAAGACGAGAAGAAAACTGGTCTGGGAGGCTACCAAGAGGCCTGCAGCAACATTAAAGGAGCTGCAGGAATATCTGGCAAGTACTGGCTGTGTGGTACATGTGACAACAATCTCCCGTATTCTTCATATGTCTGGGCTATGGGGTAGAGTGGCAAGACGAAAGCTTTTTCTTACGAAGAAAAACATCCAAGCCAGGCTACATTTTGCAAAAACACATCTGAAGTCTCCCAAAAGCATGTGGGAAAAGGTGTTATGGTCTGATGAAACCAAGGTTGAACCTTTTGGCCATAATTCCAAAATATATGTTTGGCGCAAAAACAACACTGCACATCACCAAAAGAACACCATACCCACAGTGAAGCATGGTGGTGGCAGCATCATGCTTTGGGGCTGTTTTTCTGCAGCTAGAACTGGGGCCTTAGTTAAGATAGAGGGAATTATGAACAGTTCCAAATACCAGTCAATGTTGGCACAAAACCTTCAGGCTTCTGCTAGAAAGCTGAACATGAAGAGGAACTTCATCTTTCAGCATGACAATGACCCAAAGCATACATCCAAATCAACAAAGGAATGGCTTCACCAGAAAAAGATTAGAGTTTTGGAATGGCCCAGCCAGAGCCCATATCTGAATCCTATTGAAAATCTGTGGGGCGATCTGAAGAGGGCTGTGCACAGGAGATGCCCTCGCAATCTGACAGATTTGGAGTGTTTTTGCAAAGAAGAGTGGACAAATCTTGCCAAGTCAAAATGTGCCATGCTGATAGACTCATAGTGCTGTAATAAAATCAAAAGGTGCTTCAACAAAGTATTAGTTTAAGGGTGTGCAAACTTATGCAACCACATTATTTTATTTTATTTAAAAAAAAAATATTTATTTTTTATTTTTTATTACAAACATACAAACAGTTATAATATAATTAAACATAAATATACATATATACTTCACGTTCTTCATCTATGTTTCTTTAATGTGTGACGTCAAATGACTGACCAACCGTAGAGTTGAACCAAATGTAAGGGCTAGTTAACAAATAACATGCCCATTAATATTAAATCAATATATACAAGATTAGACAATCACTAGGAGCATCTCATTCATACACAGACAAAATATAATTCTATTTACAGACAAAATACAGTTTTGCCTGGTTCGGTGTGGAGGTCACTGGGGGGAAAACAAACCCGAGATCCCGGAGGAGGGGAGGGGATCGCATTATTGAGCATCTTAGAATTCATGTCCAGGGGCATTAGGATGGTAAGTCCTCAGCGAGTACTTCATATAGTTCACCCTGAATTTAATTCGAATTAAAGGTTTCAAGAAAGGAGAGCCAGGGTTCCCAAATTTTATTATATTCTGGGATCCTCTTCTCGTCAAGGAATAGTGCCTTCTCCATGGTAGCCTGGTAATCTATTTGTTCCACTATATCTTTTAAATTCCTCCAGTGTCTCGCTAAGCATAATTTGGTAGCCATTGTGATATGTATCAATAGCACCATTTGTGTTTTAGGTATTTTTGGGTATCCATTATTTTATTTTTATATTTTTTCTTCCCTCTACCTAAAAGATTTCAGTTTGTTTTTCAATTGAGTTGTACAGTTTTTATGTCACATTAAAGGTGGAAAAAGTTCTGAAATGATTTATCTTTGTCTCATTTTTTTATAGCACAGAAACCTGACATTTTAACAGGGGTGTGTAGACTTTTTATATCCACTGTAGATAGATAGATTTTGGGGGCTTGCTTTAATTTCTTGTATGACAAGACACTTTTCATTTGTATTTTTATGCAGATTTTATTGCAAGTAAACAAGTGAAAATAGGTGTAATTTTTGCAGTAAAAAAAAAAAATGAATCAAATAACTCACATGTTCCCCTCAGTGTCTATATTTATTTTTCATCATAAACTGCACCCTATCTGTCATTGAATGACTAAGGGATATTTTTCTATTTTTTGTGTAGAATTCTATTGTTTATTATTATTTAAAATTACTTATATTTAGTTTTCCAACTACTCTTAGAGGTTTCAAAGTATTTTTGCTTTGGATTCTAATCCACTTTGGTTGTATTGCTAACACGTTGTACTTTCAAGACATAATATTTAAGAGATTTTGCATGAAATATTCCAATATCAGATCATAACACTCTGAAATTAAAAAAGATAGAAACCTGTTCATGCTAGAGATTGTGCTATCTGTTTTGCCATAAAACATGGTATTAATTTATGATTTGTATCAAGAGACATATAAAGTGAAAGCAGATAATTGCTTTTGCTAATGCTCTTTTGTTGTGCTCGTTCTAGCATGGAACATATACATTATATATATATCAGCTCACTTTGTTCTGATTCTCCCATTTGTCCTACAACCTGTACGTTGGATGTTTATTTGACTTGAAGTATATAGCTTGTGCCATTGAGCTCTGATGACCTGGTTTAAAAGAAAATGGTGAATAAATGATTGACTACCGTATATGTATTGTGAAATACTGATCTTGCAGTGTGGATCTATGATGACTGCTTTCATCTTTAAAATAACTTTAACCCAGCTGATATTAGGAATATTACAGAGAGACAGGAATGATGATTAATAATAAACATTTACAATTTAATATATTACGTGACACCTTTATGACTATTAACCAATTTTTAGCCATGCTGAACAATGGCTGCTTTTTTTGTGTTTAGCTTGCTGTACTTTCCCTCTCTCATACAATATACCCACACAAATAGTATATTGTTTTTTAACGATAAGCTTTGTTTAGATACCATTATTTTGATTATATTATAAAATGTATTATACAAAATAAAATATGGTGGAAAGTTTTAAAGAATACTCTTTTAAACTTGTAATTGAAAAATATTTTACTTATCTACAAATACTAATGAAAAGCCTGCATAATATATTAACATATGTGTCCTGAGTTTTGGAGTACCCCATGTTTTCAAGTGTTTTTTCAGGAAATTATAAGACAATAAGCACAAGTAGTGCATTTCTATTTCCATTTTTGTTTTAAAATTTATATTTATGTTTTATTTAAACATTTATCAAAAGTGATCTATACATTGTTTGAGCAGAATTTCATACAAATGAATAAAAAAAGAGAACAATGTATTTTACATGTGTGTTGTCTAATACGTGCCTCCCAACTGTCCCACCTTAAGTGTCATAGACAATGGAGAATGAATTCTGCCCATACACAGTAGTGCTATAAGTCTGAGTTACAACGGTACCACTAACACACAACCTTGCACTCAATGTGGAAGATATGTTAATATTTTTGACATTAAAGTACATAATGCTGATGTCCACTCAGTATATGAATCTACAAAGTGATGCCATAACCATCACACATTTTTCTATTACTGTGAGGCATGTACGTTGTGGCTGCAGCCAGGCCTTGATATGTCACCTTGCATATGTCACCTTCTGCTCCATCCCTGTTAGACCTCCTTTGCCAATCTGGATGTGTGTCTTCATCCACCACCTCCTCATGGCGGGCAGAGTTGGTGAAATTAAGGAGAAATTGGAGTCTGCGGGAGAGGTGGGGCTTATGGCTAAATATGAGATGAGTGTCAGGCTTTCATTTTTACTGTTGTTTTTTTTTTTCTCGCGATCGTGTCATTAGGCCACGCCCCCTTCATTAGGACATGATCCCTTCAATGACGCAATCTTTCTGTGACTATAAATAACAATCTGCAACAGACACAAATCGCTGAGTATTGTCTTTATCAGCTGTTGTTCCTGACTCCTTAGCTCCAAGCTACCTTAGAGTATCTTGCTACTTTCATTTTTGTTTACCTGTTGCTGACCCGGATATCCTCGACCATTCTGATTTCTCCAATCCTGACTTTTGGCTTCCTCACTCGACATTGTTACTCTCTCCAATCCTGACCTTTGGCTTCCTGTATCGAATTGTGTACTTCTCAAATCCTCTGAATACGGACCGTCCCTGTTATCCTGCATTTTTCTCTATCACCTAATCGCAAGTACCTTCCATACCTTCAATCAAGTGTTCCATCATATTTTTTACTTAATACTTCAATCAAGTTACATATATTTTTCCATATTACGTCAAACCATTTATTTTTTCTCGCAATCAATATCAGTCAGTTTTTTTCTTCTTTTTGCTGCTAAATTTTAATACAAGAATTGCTTAAACGTTATACCTTGTGTGGATTGTCATTTATTTCTGCAGTTGAGTTTCCAAATATTCTTGAAGTCACAGCTACACTGACAATGAGACTAAGTCAAACTCATGTGCCGAAATTTGACTTAATTTCGACTCTTCAGATTTCAGATGACTAAACAGTCACCTGTGTAGTCTCCATTAATACAGCTATGTCCATAGGATCTTCAGTGTAAGAAAGTGGTTCTACCATTAATTGATGAGTATTCTCCTGATTTTTATGGGGAGATAATAAAACTATTTTCCTGCTTAGTACCCTCTTGTCCTTCTGCTTGGACAAATGAGGGGGTTTTGGAGGCACGGTTGTCTTAAATGCCCATAGTACACCTGATGAACTATTGTTTGAAGCACAAAACCAGAAGCAGAACCAGCTAGCAAACCAGAATTAGACATGGTATTCCTCTCAGCCTGGTGACCAATAAAACCTCTATCAGGATTTTGAGGAAAAAGAAAAATAACAAGAATGGCCTCCAAACAAGAATGGCCTCCAGCTGTCGGAACTATATTTTTAAGCGTAGAGCAGTACTAAGCACTGTGGTGTAACACCAGATTAATATAAAATATATAAATGAGTCCGTCTACTTTAACAGATATTTAATAAGAGGCAAAAACAAAGTAACATACAATAATTAGTGACAGTCCAACACACAATACCACATTCTCCCAAGACTAACCTTAATCATAGTTTTCACCCATAAGATCCATTATAACCCATCACAGGTTGCCCCATGCATGCAGGCCAGGAAGAGACTGAAAAAAGATTGTTCATTCAACAGGTATATTGAATGGCTTGTGAGGTCATTGGAGGTGTGCCCTCATTAACATATTAAAAGACAAATGTTGTACAGGAGCATTGACCACACGCACTAAGACACACCTCCACCAAGTGTAACGTGGAAGCTCGTTTTTATGCCCGTTAATTCCAGGCTGTTGTTTCAACACTTCACTGGACATGGAGCCTGTAGCCTGATGAAAGCAAATCCCCCCATAGCACACGTAGTCAGGTCATCCGTGTCTATGCTGGAGACCTTAAGTAAGTGGTAATTGTGGATGCACTGACTGAGATGCCGCAGTATAGTGCACTCTTTCCTCTGCCCCACTACATGGACCTCAGACACAGAATTCCGTCTCTAGACATACATGAGTGCATTGTTATGTCATATCCACCTCTGCTGCTGACAAGCCCACTTTCATTAATAGGGTCTTTCAATGGAGATGATTTACTGCTACTTTAAGGATAGAAAAGGTGTGTCATACACAAAGGAAACAGAGATTAGGTAGTTATTTATTTTCCTTACCTAAAACCATCTGGTTAGTGAATTAGAAGACAGTGCATACGCCAAGTTTCAGTGAATTACAGTGGCGTATTAATGTATGTTCCATACATGCAAAGACATCTCATTCACACATAGAACTGGCACTTTAAAAAATGGAATTTACATAGCAAATTTAGCAGATCCAGTCCTAATTTGTTTTACAAAAATTGTTGATTTAAACCAAAATTAAACATCTGAAATGAAATACAAACAAAGAAAACAAGCAGTGGAGAAAACTGTCTAACACAAACACAACTTTATTTGCAACATATGACAAATTTGCCGAATTTCCAAGGGGGATGTTCCAGAACTTACACTCCTCTAATCTTAGATGCGAGAGTCAGGAGGAAAGAAGACAACTTACAAGAAAAACAGAAAGATGAAGATAAAGGTAACCATTATATACAATAAGTGAGACACATTAGAAGAACAAAGAATAAGTATCAGTTATTCATTTATCAGTTATCTTCCAAAGGCATTAATCTTCTTCCTCCAACATGGAATTAATTGATTATAACACTGAGTATGTTTTCTTACAGCAGCTACAACATCTATTAAACAATAGTGGTAACGCACCACTACATAGACAAATACTGCAAAGATAATATTCTTTATGTGATATTTAAGTGATTGTTAAAAATCTAACAAAAACAACCTTTTTTTTCATAGGCTGTAGAGCCACCAACATGGGGGGTACAGCCAGAGCCCCATTTAGGGCCCTAGCTGCACCTGGGTGCCTGCAGCTAGAGGATGTCTGTGTGTTGAGCAAAGGATCCTCTTATGCTGTTGTCAATTCAGGCAGGTCTTCTGAGCGGGAACGGAATATGTGCTCATCAAACAGTGCACAGACTTCCTCTGGCTACACACACTAGACATCAGGGATAATGGAAAGTCCTCTTGATGCAATGACATGTCTGTGGGTGCAATGTCAAATTCTATGGGTGTGATGGCAAGCCTGTGGGTGGAATATCAAGTTCTGTGTGTGGTGCAGGGACAAGTAATTTGGGTGCAATACTGTACTTTAGGGGCACTAATTTAAGATGGTCAAGATAACTGGAATGTAGGGAGACAAAGGAAGGAAATAAAAATAAAAATAAAAATTAATGTTTTGATAAAAATGTTATTACATATGAAAAACAATTTACATTTGAAACAAAATTAACTAGCAAACTTTTTTTGTATAGGTCCTTACAGGCCTTTCCTTCAGAAATTAAGATCCAAAGAATGTTTGCCTTATAATTAGGGTTGCCTTATGTTCAAGAAAATATACAATATTTTTTTTTCATTATGTAGTGCCAGTTAAGTGCCTATCCCTTCAGAAGACCTGACTCTTGGCTTTAACTGGGCTAGGCACATCAGCGTCTCCTTGTCGATGGAGGGTGGGGGCCGCTGCAAAGGTAGAGATTGCTGTCCTGCTCAGTGCATATCTGGATCATTATGACAAGACAGGAAAGGTGAGCAGATGTGCTCATATCTTTCCCCTGTGTTATTAATCACAAAGCACCAGCTGGAAGAGAGGTCTTCATATAAGTGTGAGGCTTTTACAAATTAGCAGTGCCTTTGTCTACTAAGGGCTAAGTGTGAGATGTGGGAGCAGGGCCGCCACCAGGAATTTTTCCCCTCAATGTGCCAGCGTTATGCTCGTTTGCCACCCTCCTCCGCCCTTCCCCATTACTTACCTCCTTCCTGCTCTGTCTGTCTCCCGGTGCAGGTCCGTGGCTGTGAGGGAAACGTTGTGCGCTCCCCTCCAGCCGCGTGGCTTCAATAAAGTTTGTTTAAAAAAAAAAACGACAAGAGTAACTCCGGTCATATTTTTTTTCCTAGCAAACTTTATTGAAGCCACACGGTTGGAGTGGAGCACACAACGCTTCCAGCACAGCCGCGGACCGGTTTAAACGAGGGCATTTTTTTTTTTTGATCCTGGCCAGTATCGCCCATCACCCCCTGATGGCAGGCATGTGTGGGAGGTATGTTTTTGCGGAGGCCAGACCATTTGTTCTGTTTTTTTCTCTATACATATCCTGCATGCTGTTAATGTTGACACCTCTTCTTTAAAAAATACCAGCCTTGCTATTAGACATGTGCATTCGTTTTCGGACGAATGCATTTTCGTCCGAAAATAGCATTTTCGTCCATTCGTCTGAAAAACGAAGAACGAAAATGCTAAGCTAACGAAAGCCGAATGAACGAATGGTTAATAAACGAAAATCATTCGTTCATTCGTCCATTCGTAGTACTATTGCATTCTATAAGCCGAAATAGAGTCGGTTTATAGAATACAATAGCATTTAACTATACGGAGACAGAGTCTCCATTCATAAAATTATGAATGGAGACTTTGTCTCCGTATAGTTAAAAGCCGACAGCCTATAAACCGAACGTTCGGTTTATAGGCTGTCGGCTTATGGAATACATGTATTCCTATTGCTATTCTATAAACCGAACGTTCGGTTTATAGAATAGCAATAGGAATACATGCATTCCATAAGCCGACAGCCTATAAACCGAACGTTCGGTTTATAGGCTGTCGGCATTTTACTACACGGAGACAAAGTCTCCATTCATAATTTTATGAATGGAGACTCTGTCTCCGTATAGTTAAAAGCCGACAGCCTATAAACCGAACGTTCGGTTTATAGGCTGTGGGCATTTAACTATACGGAGACAGAGTCTCCATTCTTTTGAATAGGCTGTCGGCTTATGGAATACATGTATTCCTATTGCTATTCTATAAACCGAACGTTCGGTTTATAGAATAGCCATAGGATTACATGTATTACATAAGCCGAAAGTCTATAAACCGAACGTTCGGTTTATAGGCTTTCGGCATTTTACTACACGGAGACACAGTCTCCATTCATAATTTTATGAATGGAGACTCTGTCTCTGTATAGTTAAATGCCGACAGCCTATAAACCGAACGACTTTCGAAAATCGTTCGGTTTATAGACTTTCGACTTATAGAAAACATGTAGTACTATTGCCTTTCTATGAACCGAACGAGAGCCCCATTCATAAGAATTTCTTATGAATGGGGCTCTCGTTCGGTTTATAGAAAGCCAATAGTATTACATTGTATTTATATAAAACGAACGAATTAAAATTAACGAAACGAAAATAATGAACGAATTTCGTCTGAAACGAATGTAGTAATTAACGAAATTCGTTTTAGACTAAATAAATAACATTTTCGTCCGAATGGACGAAAACGAAACGAAAATTTTAGTTTTGCACATGTCTACTTGCTATTATCTCCATAGACTTAATATTGGTCTGAAGCCACATTTTTACCACCATGCTGGTAAAATACCAGCTGGATGGCAACTCTATATGCTGTATGTGATGACAAGAAATAGTCCTTAAAAAAATCAAACATCCTTTCCTCTTTCAATCCTTCATTATCTCTGTATAATCTGATCACCCTTTTAACTCACTTACAAACATTAGAGCTAAATTAAATTAATTATTTATAATATTATACATATCAATGTCAGTGGCTAAATGTAGACATAGGGATAACATTGGAATTCTGACTGTCATGTCATGTAATAACAATAGACATGATACATCTCCAATGATAAAATGTCTTTGCAATGACCAGACTACTTTTAATATCCTGTGATATATATAACTGGTTTTGTTTTGACAGTTAACTGGAAACCATAGATTGTGGAAAAAGCTGCTTTAATGAGGGAAACATAAAGGATAATCTTAATAAGCAATCAAAACAAAAACTGAAAAATTAGAAAAATTAAAACCATCCTTATTGATATATTAATCAATAACCATAAGTTATACACAGTGTTTTATAGTATCCGTAACACCATTTTGGTCATCTACAGTCCAAAAATCTTTCCGTTCACCTCAAAACCACTAATAGTGTAACAGAATTATTGATGTTGCCATAGCAACAGTCATGTCTACCTCTCAAGCCCTTCTTATTGGATGTGACTGAATGTCAAGACCCTGGTGAAATTATTTTCAATGTAAAAATACAGAATTGTAAATTGTTTTAATGTACAATAAATATGTGGATTATATTAAATACATGTACAACATTCATAAAATAAATGATGTGGACCTATGCCTTTTAAGTAAACACATAAAAACAATTGTTGCCAAATACAGTGGATACTAAGTATACTTTATTAAAAATGTAAGGAAATATGACTGCAACAACCAGTACACCTAAATGGGGATAAATACAACATTCACCAATATAAAAAGCAGATGACTGCTCATAATAGCTTAGTCTTAATAGGACAATCTTACTCAATATACATAATAATAATGCAGATGTAACATAAAATAAAACATAGGGTACCACAAGAAAAAGTAGTCTGCCATATGTAGGGAAAATATTTATGGACAAACTTCTACTCTAAAGGGAGAAGGCGCAATGGGGGTCATCTATAAAAATGCTTACCCTGTAAAGTGTCGGGAGAGGTATGAAAAAGCTCAGTCGACATTTTTTATGTATTATGGCAACTGTGTCTTTTTATAAATCCCAACACTTTGCAGTGCTGGAGAGAGATTTTGGTGGAGATAATTGATAAGGAAACATTTTTAGCAATGCTTGTTTGTGTGACCTTAAAAAATATGTTAACGTTATGGTTTAATTGTTCAGCTTTGTTGAGGAAATCCTGACGTGTCTATGTAAATAAAAAATAAAAAAATATTTTGCAAAATGAGTGAAATTAACATGGAATTTATTCACTGGCTTTATTCAATGGCTTTATTCAAGTAGCATTGGATTTATTTGAGGAATTTGAGTATCTAAATTAGTTCTGATCATTGGAGGGATACAGCATGAACAGCTCTGTGAAGGACTCTGCCTGGAAGACAGTAGCATAGTCGAACAAACAAACACAATTGCCAGCACTTCTGTGTAACTTTGGGTTTATTATACCAAGGGCAAAGTTTCAACCCCTAGATCGCAAAGAGCATCAACGGAAAATAGATAATCTCACAGATGGTCGCATTGTCCCATATTGTTTGGCTGTTTGGCCACATAAAGCTGGCAAACTAAAGTCACATAGCCTAAATCTAAAACGGGAATTAACATACTGAAACCCACTAGCTTTCAAACTATAGACTGGCTCGGCAGTCCCCACCTTCCACTGAAATTCTGAACCTGCAATGGTGACAAATGATAATTTTTGGTGGCCACTCCCTTGATGAAATGGTGTAAAATTGATCACTATGCCATAAAAAGGCAGACAAATTGTGTGTGTGTGTGTGTGTGTGTGTTGGAAGGGGGGTGGGGGGGTACTTGCACTAAATTCTTTTTTTTTTTTTTTTTTTTTTCTTTTTTTTAAGACACTCAGTTAATATTGTGAGGGGGTTAGCCCTCCCCAGTTTTATTCTTATGCACATCCTTGTGTCTCTGATGTTTAATCTTTTATTTCCAATTATGAATACGAACCACGTATAAACAAACGTATAAACAAACATATACATTATATTGTATATAACCACATATAAACAAACACATACATATAATTCCAAAAAAAAAAACACATAGGCCAATGTTTCCAGAATATTCTATCCTCCCTCCCACCCCCACCCCTCCCCCCCAGTCCCAACACCTCTCCCGCCCCCCACAGAATCCGAGTCCCCATCCGCGCCCAGATTCCCACTGAACTAAAGGTCGTAATCATAATCGGTGTATTCAATTATCCTATCCTGTCAGTGGAAAGGTGGAAAAAGAGAGAGAGAGAGGAGAAGGGAGAGAGAGAGAAAAAAAAAAAAAAAAAAAAAAAAGGGGGGGGGGGAGAGGGGTGGGGGAGGCGGGGAACCGGAGTCAGCTCAACCAGACCATTCTTAACACATAACATGTCATGACTCTAAAAACAATCCTCAGCCGTCCCAATCTACAGTCAAACAATCCATCTCCAATCATCAATCACACACCAAAACTTTTCGCTGTAGCCACTCCCCTCCGGCCGTGCAGAGGCGCGTCGCCCTCCCCCACCCGACCGAGCGTCCCAGGCTCCCCGACCTCCATGTCTCCATTGTATCATATCGTCTCCCGGAGCTGGTTTTTAACTGAAGTCCAGATTTCCTCTACCTCTCCCATTATATGCTCTGTCCCACCAATTCTATAGAATCCTCTCTCCAACCTCAACTGGTGATCTGTCTGATTTTGGATCTCAATCCAACTTGGGATCTCTTGTCTTCTCCAGACCCGTGCTAGAGATAATTTGGCTGCAGTATAAATGTTAATCGCAAGAATTGCCTTTGGTGAGCGTATTGAGCCCAATTCGAGATGGAATAGGAAAGACTGCGGGGAAAAAGAAACGTTTTTTTGAAATATAAGATCTGTAATAGTGGACAGTCTTCTTTTAATAGGGATCAAACAATCACAGGACCACCATATGTGATAATGAGTGCCCTCACTCCTTTCACATCTCCAACATTGATTTGAAATATTGGGAGAAATTTTATTAAGGCGTGAGGGCACCAAATACCATCGATAAATAGTTTTATAAAATTGTTCTTGTAGGGAAATCCCATGTAGTGCTGCTCTAGTGCTCCTGCATGCAGTAGACCAGATCTCCACCGGAAAAATCTTGCCAAGATCTCCTTCCCAGTGTCTAAAATGATCAATCTTGTCCTGGGTGGATAAATTATCAAGGAGAACCTGTAGCTTAGAAATTATTTTGGTAGTACCCACAGAGTGCACCAGTCTATCTAGGGGAGAGGACTCTACTAATGGGTGACTTTCAAGAAACCGCCTGATACGCAGGTAATTAAAGCTTTCAGAATCTGGTAGTTTATAAAGAGTCTTCAATTCAGAAAAAGGAAATATATCACCCTGGTGAAACAGATCACCCAAATAGAGAATTCCGGAGGAAAACCACAAAGAGTGCTGAAAGTCTGGGATGAAGGATGTCGCTGCACCCAATGGGGCGAGGCCGGTTAGTCCGAGACACGAGGAGAACAACCTTTTAAATCTAAATGCCCCCCTCATCACGTCTGTTATTATTGGATTATTGATTTTAAGTTTGTTAAATATCGAGGGAGTGGACCAAAAGAAGAAAAGGGGATTGCAGCCTGCGCACTCTGTTGTCTCTAGATAATGCCAAGCCGCCTGTGTGGAAAGTTTCTGTTTCCAGGCCAGAAAGTGAGAGAATAAACAGATATCCTGTAAGGCAAATAAATCTGGAAAGCGCAACCCTCCAGCCCTAAGATTTCGCTTCAATGTCTTACCAGCGATACGTGGTTTCTTAGCATCCCATACATAAGCGGAGAAGAGCACACTCAATTGTTTAAGGTATGGAATTGGAGCCCGCAAAGGAATGGACCTCATCAAAAAGATAACTTTCGGAAGAGCATATGCCTTAAGTATATTAAGGCGAGCCAGCCAGGAAGTGTGCAATCCCTTCCAACTTAAGAACAGGTCTCTCAGGTCACGAATTATATTCTCGTAGTTAAGGGAGAGGGTCTGTCTGGGATCTACAGTAATCTTGATCCCAAGGTAAGTGAGAGTTTTATTAGCCCAATTTATTGTGCTTATGCGTGAGGTCCTCACTATCTGAGACGGTGATAGAAAAAAGGAAAGTGCCTGAGTTTTATTTAAATTCACTTTATAATTGGAAAAAGAGCCATATTGGCTAATTAGTTGGAGAATATGCGGGATAGTATTCTCCGGTGACGTCAAAGATAGTAGCACATCGTCGGCATAAAGTGAAATTTTAAATTCCTGCTTCCCCACTTGAATACCGGGTACCTGAGGGGAGGATCTCACTAATGCGGCAAAAGGTTCAATGCTTAGGGCATATAACAGAGGCGCCAATGGGCACCCCTGCCTTGTGCCATTCCTGATAAAAAAAGGGTCCGAATACAGAGAGGGGCCAGTAATCCTTGCCCCCGGTGCCGAGTAAAGAGACATAGCGCTGGTATGAAAAGTCCCCGAGAGGCCAAAGGCATCCAAGGTTACTTGCACTAAATTCTATCATCCTGAAAGGTGGATAAATAGAGCCATATTTTAAAAAGTATAGCATGGTATTAAACTTTATTAGGACATGTCCCATAATGCACACAGAGGTGTACCTAGTGTCTCTAGTGCCATAAACAGAATTCCAAAATTAAACATTAAATATTCTTCAAACAAGAGGCCATTAAAAACATATAATCAATCTGCCCCTCAGACTTGCCAATGCATCCCCAGATTTGCCAATCTGCCCCTTATGCCTCAGACTTGCCAGTGCATCTCGAGTTTTGCCATTGTGCCCCACAGACTTGCCAATCTGCCCATCAACTTGACAATGCATCCCTAGACTTGCCATTATGAAGAGGAGGAGGGTGAGGTGTTGGGCAGATACAATTCACAATAATATACAGTGTGTGAGTGTATCACAGAACCCACAGCAATAAAACTCACACTCACGCTGCACATTACTGTATCACAATACACAAAAGACTCATTGCATAAAAAAGTCTCACACACAGTCACATTTACACACATACATACACACATACAGTAGTGTATCTACCTCGAGGCAAACAAGGCGCTCGCCTAGGGCGGCGCCTTGTTTAGGGCGGCACTTTCCCAGACGTTGTTAAAGCACACTGGTGCTTTAAACACTTCTGGTGCGGCGAAGATTTTAACTTTGTTCTTCATTGTGTGAAAAGTTGTTCCCTCCCCTCCCTCTCTCTTACCACCCCCTCCCCTCCCTCTCTCTTACCTTCCTACCCCCTCCCCTTTCCATGCTTGTCATGCTCGGGGCTCCCTCACTTCCCCTCCCTTTGTTCCCCGTCACACGTGCCAGTGTAAAGTCTCCGCCCCCTGCCTGTCAGAGTACAGCAGAAGGTAAGCTGCTTCAAATGGAAAAATGAAAACGGTGGTTGTGAGTATGAGTGTGATGGGAGTCTGTGTGTGATGTGAGGCTGTGTGTGACTGAGTGTGATGGGAGTCAGTGTGTGATGTGAGGCTGTGTGTAACTGAGTGTGATGGGAGTCTGTGTGTGATGTGAGGCTGTGTGTGACTGAGTGTGATGGGAGTCAGTGTGTGATGTGAGGCTGTGTATGACTGAGTGTGATGGGAGTCTGTGTGTGATGTGAGGCTGTGTATGACTGAGTGTGATGGGAGTCAGTGTGTGATGTGAGGCTGTGTGTGACTGAGTGTGATGGGAGTCTGTGTGTGATGTGAGGCTGTGTGTGACTGAGTGTGATGGGAGTCAGTGTGTGATGTGAGGCTGTGTATGACTGAGTGTGATGGGAGTCTGTGTGTGATGTGAGGCTGTGTGTGACTGAGTGTGATGGGAGTCAGTGTGTGATGTGAGGCTGTGTGTGACTGAGTGTGATGGGAGTCTGTGTGTGTTGTGAGGCTGTGTGTGACTGAGTGTGATGTGAGGCTGTGTGTGACTGAGTGTGATGGGAGGCTGTGTGTGATGTGAGGCTGTGTGTGACTGAGTGTGATTGGAGTCTGTGTGTGACTGAGTGTGATGGGAGTCTGTGTGTGATAAAATGTACCTGAGACTGCAGTTTTCTACATATAGCAGCCAGCCATCACATAGGTTCTAATAATATCAGTCATTATAAAAACTGTGTCATAATTCAGAAATATAAACGCTATAATTCTAGTAAATATACATATGTTGGGAATCTCAAATAAGATTAAATTATTGTAGAACAGTAATGGCTAACCATTCCACTCCTGATGTTTATGACTGTATTTCCCATGATGCACGGCCAGTGGAATGAGAGATGCAGTAGTGTATCTACCGCGAGGCAGTGTGTTACTGAGTGTGATGTGAGGCTGTGTGTGATGTGAGGCTGTGTGTGATGTGAGGCTGTGTGTGATGGGAGGCTGAGTGTGATGGGAGTCTCTGTGTGATGGGAGTCTGTGTGTGATGTGTGGCTGTGTGTGACTGAGTGTGATAGGAGTCAGAGTGAGTGTGATGGGAGTAGGAGTGTGTGACTGAGTGTGATGGGAGTGTGTGTGTGATGGGAGTATGAGCTTGATGTGAGTCTGAATGTTATGTGTGATGTGGGGTCATGTAATGGAGGTGATGGGGCATGTCATAGGTGTGTAACGTGGGTGTGCAGCTTGGGTAGGGGGGTGCCCGGATTTTGTCTGCCTAGGGCAGCACAAAATCAAGATACACCACTGCACACATACACTCTTATACACACAGAGACACACTTGCAGAAACACCCTTACACACAAACAGATAGACTTACAGACACCCTTACACACACAAACACACACACAGACATATTTACAATTTACAAAATGTCAATTTTGACATACACAGATTTCTTTTTTTTCACCAAGAGGCAGAACACTGCTATTCAGCTTCTTCTGAGTCTCAGAACACATGGGGCAGCATATGCACTCACCTCATGCATCCAGGAGGTGCGATTACGGCAGGCGCTTACATGTGGGCCACACCTCCATACCCGGTGGGCTTCATGTCAGGTGGCAATTTTGCTCCTCCCCCTTATGCTTGTGGCCATGTTGGGGATCGATCTTACCAAGCCCTAGGTATGGCCCTGCACCCACATTGCACGCTTGCACCCGTACCCCAGGATATGCCCCATCACCCACAATTCACACCCAGGACATGCCCCAGCACCCACATTGCACACTTACCCATCACCTATGTTGCACACCCAGGACTTGGCAAACGATAAAGTGAATAAACTGGATTAAACTAGACTAACCCTGTAAACACACTAGGCACACTCCCAGCTACCATACAGAGAGCAGAGCAAAAGCCATGAATAGGTATAATAATATAGTGCTAATAGTGCAAAAAAACTGCTAAGCAGTGTAAACACAATTAAACAGAAAAATGTGTAGCAACAATGAATGTACAATATAAAAAAGGTAAAAGAGACACAAAAATAGTGAATAAAAGAATAATAAATGAAGTGACAATATCCCACACTCAAAATGAAAAGATATAAACAATAAAGGAAAAAAATTAGATATGTATACACATAAAAACCAATTAGTCCTTGAAAGTGGCAAGCAGATAGAGCATATAGTTCGCTTGATAGAAGCCAGAAAGCGATAGCCTTAGAGATACTGCAGCGATGGCAAGCTGACAAACAAATCCAATTCAGATACGCAATATACCGTATTTGCTCAATTATAAGACAAGGTTTTTTTCAGATTTTTTTTTCTGAAAAGTTACCCTCGTCTTATAATCGAGGTCTCTTATAATCTGACCTCAAATGGAGGTCAGATTATAAGACATGGATCCAGGTCCCCAGCAGAGCTGCAGGGTACCTGGATCCCCCTCTCTAACAGCAGGGGATGTCTGCGCGATGAGCGCAGACTCCCCTGCTTCCGCCCGGCACGACCGCCGGGGCTTCTATGATGAAGCCGGGTACTTCCGCTTTCGTCACAGAAGTCCCGGCGAGCATGCCGGACGGCAGCAAGGGAGGTTTGCGCTCATCGTGCAGACATCCTCTGCTGCCCCACTAGCCACCAGGGAGAATCGGGCAGCTGGGGGATGTCTGCACGATACGATACGTGCAGACATCCTCCATGCTGCCCGACACCTCCGTCTATTATGACGGACAGCTGTCCGTCATAATAGACGGAGGTGTCGGGCAGCATGAAGGATGTCTGCACGTATCGTATCGTGCAGACATCCCCCGGCTGCCCCCACTAGCCACCAGGGATTATTACACAGGTGAGGGGGAGGGAGGGGGTGGAGGGAGGAGGGAGGGAGGGGGCACCAGAGCAACAAGGGGAGGGAGGGAGGGGGCACCAGAGCAACAAGGGGAGGGAGGAGGGAGGGAGGGGGGCACCAGAGCAACAAGGGGAGGGAGGGGGGAACCAGAGCAACAAGGGGAGGGAGGGGAAGGGAGAAACAAGGGAGGGGGGGAGAGGGAAGGGAAGGGAGGGGGAGAGAGAGACAACACTATGGGGGGGGGAGAGAAAGCTGGGGACAAGGGAAAGAGGGAGGCAGCATTGGCACATAAAAGGAAATAAAAACAAGAAATGCATTTTTTGATATCATAATTTTTTTATTAAAAAAGCAATTTACATGTCAATATATACAATTTCAACTTTTTTCCTGTAGGGTAGTCTTATATTCAGGCTTTTAGTTTTTTTCCTAAAGGAATATCCAAAGTTTGGGGGGTCGTCTTATAATCAGGGTCGTCTTATAATCGAGCAAATACGGTACTTGTTCCAAGGATATAACCTAGAGGAAGAAAATGAAGCCAAGATAGAGTGTACCATAGAAAAAATGCTTTCATTGCACTAAAAAGTATTGTACTTACAAGATTACAGATGACATACTGGTAAATAACAGATTATAAACAAAGCGGGACGGAACTGTTATTCCTTCATCTCCCTCCTCCGTTTGAGTGGAGCTCGATAGATGTTTAAAAAAGCCGGCCGGGTAAATCTTTTTTTTTTGTTTTTTTATAAGACCGGGAACGGGGGACTAATAAAACTATTCAGAAAAATTGAGCAGACTAGATGGACCGAATGGTTCTTATCTGCCGACACATTCTATGTTTCTATGTTTCTATCTCTGCAGAAACAGGAGTAGAAATGAAAACGAGGCTTGGAGTCCGTGACACGCACAAAAATAGAAACTCCTATCATACGCATTTCGTGATGGACAACGTCACTTCCTCAGGGGCAATGGGCACCCAGGACTTGTCCCACTGCCCACATTGCATACCCAGGATATGCCCCATCACCCACATTGCACACCCAGGATATGACCCATACCACATTTCGCACACCCATTATTCATCCAATCACCAACATTTCAGACCCATGACATTCCCCATTACCCACATTCCACATCCAGGACTTACTCCAATGGAAGCATGGCAGCTGCCGGTCACAGGATAAACTGGCATGCAAGTTCATCCTCATAGTAGGGGCACTATATTTTTCACTTGTTGTTCTATTTTAGAAAAAGGTTAGTTGTCCTTTAAGATTAAGGGGTTTGGTGAATTGCCAAAGTGAACGGTAGGATAGAATTTTGAGACTTCTGCTCAAAATTTCAGTCTTCTATGCTAAAAATGGCTTTGGACCCAAATAATATGGGGAAAGCCACCAAAAAAAACCCACATGCCACTAACAACAAACCAGCAAAATAGAACCAAAATAAATCCTCATTTTAACTTATTTGGTGACACCCACCTTCCACAGTCGCAAGTCCGTCCAAGATGGCACCAGATCATACGAATGCGGGGGGGGAATCCCTGTTCCCTATCAGAGACATAATAATATTAATAATTGATCCCTATAATAATAAAAACATAAACATGATCTCCTTTTATTGAATAATAAAAACAGAAACTAAAACAGACTTTGCCAACTTTACCCAACAAGTACAGTGAGACCTCACAACTCTGCTGAACAAATCTGCTCCATCATTAACCAGTTGCCCAGATGAGGAAGTCCCATGCCGTCATGCACTTTTTGTGCATTGAGGACCCAGTGATGGCAGTGTTGCTACAATACTGTCAAGGCATTAAGCAACACCAGGGAGCGAATGCCATATCGAAAGGCACCATATCCCTCCAATATGGTGCTGCCCTGGAGCCAGCAAAAGTGATGGAAATGATAAATATCACTTCTGTTGCTCTTTACTATTGCTAGACTACCTCTAGAGGCTGTCAGCAACATTACACTGTGGTAAAAAAATAATGCACAGGCTAGTATCTAGGGTTAGAAGCTAGGTTTAGCATCGAGGGTTAGGGTTATAATCTAGAGTTAGGGTTATAATCTAGGATAGCATTTAGCATTTAATCTAGAGTTAGGGTTATAATCTAGGTTAGGATTTAGGAGGTTAGATTAGGGTTAGTATTGGAATGATTAGGGTTTGGGTCAAAGGTCACTGTAGGAGTCTCTGTATCTCCGGTCTGTGGTCCCTGTTCCCAGATGTGATGGTCTCCCTGCCGGCTCCATCGTGGTTGCCCCATCCCTCGTTCACCAGGCAGCGACATGCACATCCATCCTGTCGCAAGGGTAGCACGCTCCCTGCACTGGATCTTAGCGTACACTCCTCAATGCACCTTGGGCCACAAGGCATGCCTCCTACACATCAAAGGGTGGGACTATAGCCATTTTTAAAAAGGCAGTATGCCTAATTCAAACTGCTTGGATATTACCTGAGATATTTTACCCAGAATTTTGATTTTGCTTCCCAGTGTTTTTGACCCTGCTTCTATTTGTATTTTCCCTGCTGTCTAGACTCCCTGACCAGGCCTGTTTGTTTAGATTCTCCTGCTGGACCCATGGGCTGACCTGGCTTGTTATTTGATGAGATCTGGAACACTTGACCCAGCTCTCCCATTTTCTAATACCCTGCTATCTGGACTCCTGACCAGGAGTCTGGAGTCTGGACTCCTGACCATCGTGTTTTTGACTACACTTCCTCTTTGGCTCCCCTGACCTGGCTTGCTGTTTGACCATTCTAAATTCAGCACCTGTGTCCAGTCATATCCTCTCCTGCCTACTCAGAAATTTGTACCCAACAATCGTTACTGAAGCCTGCCTTTATCATTTGGTCCTTCAGTATCTGTTTTGTCTGGTGTCTTTTCTGCAGTTGGGGTTCCCATCTGAATTACAGTACATGCCCCTCCAATATTATAACTACTTTGAGTTACTGTTTTAGGAAAACATGTAACAATGGGTATGTATAATCTCGGGACAAATATTAGAATATATTTACCTTCTTTTAATTTGTGTTTGTGTAAAATGTTTTTCATGTAAAAGTAAAAAATAAAGGGATTTCTTAATTTTTTTGTATCATATAGTATGATTATTTTTATAGCAAGTTCTTTGACATGATAAAAATAATGGTATCTAAAGAAAGCCTTTTATGGAATTAAATTCTCCAGGGGACCCCCTATACCTGCCACCATAGGACGGCCCAGTGGACGGGTGAAGTTCTTATGGTCTAAATGCAAGACCGCTTTTCAGAAGCCTTCAAAAGCTGCACATTACAGGCTTCAGGAGAGTTAACCCATGGAGGCACAAAGTGTTTCTTTATCAACTCACCGGATCCGTTGTCACATGGTCGGAGGACTGGAGATAATGGGCAGAGGACATCTGAAGATATCCGTGCCAGTTGTAAGAACTACACAATGGTCTTTTGAGCAAGTATCTTACTTGGCTACATTTTGTCGAAAGAGTCTCCGTTTGAGTGACACATTGATCCCTGCCAGCAGCTGCTACTGTTTTGTAATATGGATGATGACTTAATTTTAGACAAGTGACTTTGTAGTTCCTTGAAGAGTTATATTCCTGGTACCTGAACAGCTTAATATCTAGCGTCTTAGTGAAGAGACTGCACTTTAGGTGCCCTGTTACTGCATTTTAACATCTTAGCTTGCTACAAGTCTCTTTAGGTTTCCAGGTTTCTTATTATTGACTAAAAACATTTTTGTTTTCTCTTCTTGATTTTTTTTATTAATTTATTTTCTTTTTCCTTTTATCTTATTTTGATTTTGCTTGTGCTTTTTCTTGCTTTCAGGATACTAATCACTTGCCCAATACCTTGCTGTGGACGCACAGTTTAGTTGAGGTTGTTAGATGTCGTATTACCTAGTTAATTAAGATTCATCTCCCAATTTAGTTCATCTTTATTGTATATATAGGTTTAAGCTCATCCTGCAGGATTTACTCATTGTTTGAACAATTGCATGCTTATCTTTTACATTCTATTGCCATAAAAGTGTTTTAGGTACTTTGTATTTTGTATATATTGTGTATTTATGTTGGTCCCTTATCAAGGAATATTTAATATCTTAAATATAATATTTAATATACATTTCTATTTTTGCAAAATTTGCTTACTCTTGTCTTTCTGTTTTGAGTGCGCCACTACAATAGATCCTCTTTTCGGAAGGTTTTCTTTAAACCATCCGTGTTATGTTATGTAAGTCTCTATTAAGGCACCTACATCTGGCAAGGTGAAAGTATTTCATTTGCCCAATATAGGACACAGCAGTCCAACTGACACTCATGGAGGGGCCACAATTATGACTAGATTCCCACTAACCCCCATGTGGCCTACCATAATGGAGACTGAATATATCCTCCCTCTCCAGACTTACAAACTGGTCACTCCCCACTTCACCCCGCCTAAGCTGTGGCCAGATACATCATCATGGTCTCCTCTTGCAATGATGTGGTCATGTTCCCCCTCAAGCTGGGGACCACAATATCAAAACACTGTAAGTACTGTACTCACCTTGATGCCTCCTGTGATGCTCTTCACAAGGAACATTTCACAGTTGCGGCTCATACTGACACACAACCCAAACAATGACTCCTTTAAAGGGACACTGCCACTTACCTAAGATGTTACTAGATTACCTGTGCATTAAAAACAACCACATATATAAGCCATATGCCATGGTTTGCTTTCTTCTATGTTTTAATTAATTGTATATTAAAGTAAAATAACATTAGGTGTCTATCTCCTGCATCCATTTTGTGATTTTACCCTTGATGCAACATTCTCCATAATCTTCCAGCAAGTCTAACTTTACAACTGTGTGCAGACATGATGATGTCATAAGATACACCACTGCTCTCTTACTGGCTTCTGTGTATCACTAGTGGGCAGGACTAGGTGGCTGTGTACACTTTTTTTTTATCTGCCTTCCAACACAAAACGCATATCTTTCTGAAAGAGAGATGACTGACCTTATAATACAAATAGGATAAAGCCTCCACCCCCTTGTTATGTAATAGTCACATTACCCTCCCATTCAATGTCTAAATTATGACTGCATTCTGTGTCCCCAGCCCCATAGTGAGATACTAGTGCTGTAAAGTCACTGTGGGGTGGCACCCAGTCAAACTTGTTAGTAGTAAAATATTTATTAAATAAACTCACATAAACAAAAGACTTATCTGAAATCAACAATGCAAAATAAAAAAAAAATTGGTGGGAGTATCCCTTGAAGCTGCCCTAGGGCCTTCAGATGTGGCCCCCAGATGCAGTCAATTTGTTGACTACAGACTGAGGCTTCCCCTTTTTCTTCTTGTACCCATTTCATGTATGTTTATGTATATTGATCCAAAGCCACAGTTTAACAGTTTTGTATGTTATAATTAAAAGGATGGTCCATGAGGATCAGCTAGACTGTTATATCTACCCATCACAGGCTAGCCACCTCCACAACAAAAAAGGCAGCATATATACATATTTAGCTACCTTGCCCACCTGGGTACATACTCTGTGGTACCTTGACGCACATGTATGTCATTTTGATATTTTTTGATATGGTATTCTGTGGTATGCTATCTGTTTGTGTGTCCACCAACTCAATCCCATATTTCCCCCCATAACTGGTGTGGAGAACCGATAAAGCATACATATTTTGTTTGTTCTATAAATTAGCAGTACAATGCAGAAGACAACGAGAGGCAGCAATTGATAACCTCACGAACCAACTGTCAGTACTTGAGACAACACATAAACAATTGCTTGACAAACAAAATCCTCCACCAAATTATGCAAAAGTGAAGGGAACTAAACTCACTTACCAGCATTCCTACTATCTGGGTGCTGAAAAGTACCAACACATGTTTTCTATAAAGCTAATAAAACTGATGCCATGCTGGCCAGTAGACTCCAAGCTAAATGTAAAATTTACAATCTCTCTAAAATTATATTCCACACAGGCTCTATTTTCCATTCCCTCCACAGAAATAAGTTCACAATTCAATATTTTTTATATGAAACTCAGGAAAGAAAGACCAGCTGTTTAATCAACGCATGCCCTCCATCTCCCTACCACAACTGCCACAGGACCTTTTATAATTGACCAAACCAACAGAGCAATATGAATTTCTCCAGACCATTCCCTCTATTCCCCATTAAAAATGGAACTGCCCCCTGTCACCTGTCCTCTTTGCATTATGTCTGGAATGCAATTGTGATCAGAAATAATCCCAACATAAAAGTTATTCCAAAAACTAATATTGACCACAAAGTCTTTTCACAGATGATATCCTTCTCACTTCTTTAGTTAATGTATGAACTTCCACTGGCAACATCAAACCCTAAAATATCTAGGTGTCAACATTACTTCTGACAATAAGACTTTATTTGATGCTACCCAGCTATACATAAAACCATTAAATCAGAAATGAACACATGGACATCTTGTCGCCTTTCCTGGCTAGTCAAAATGAATGGCCTGAAAATTACGTATTCAAATCATTATACCTTATTAGATCTCTCCCCCTATCCGTCACTAGAGCAGACATCAACAATATGCAATCCCACTTGTTAGCCTTCATATGGGCACTCAAAAGACCCTGTCTGTATACACTAAAACAATGGGGGAGGGGGGCTTGCAGTACCCAACATACTGGAATGCTATAGAGCAGACCTGATGATCATGAGATATATCTGACACACCTTAGCCCATTGTGATGCCATCTTACCCTCCCCGCCATATAATTTATACCCTCCATTCCTTCCACCTTAGACCCTATATGTCGCCCCCATGTTTGTCTTGCAGTCTACCAGAAAATACAATAGATGCATTACAACTTCTATTATATAGCCCTCATGCAACTTATCTTAAATGGCTAAATCTTAACTACAATGTATTAAATACAACTTGAACTGCTATGCAATGTCTTACCCCTCTTTTTTCTGTATTCCAAATACATATTAAAATTCAATAAATCATTTTTTTTTAAAGTTTGGTTGTCCATGGGGTTTATTCACTGAACAGTTAAAAAAGTGCATTACAGAATTAAATGGTATTAGTAGAATAAAATAAATCAGTTTTAGCATGTGGCATAGGAATGATATTTTATAATATTGGTGATTAGTCCCAAATTACACCACAGTGCAGTAAGATGCTGTCATCTGTGAGGTGACATTCATCCAAGTAATTACTTAATTAATCTACAATGTAGTATACTTCATTTTACCAAAGACATGTGGAATAGATTTGACATGTGCTCATTATTAATATTTGGTATATATGAAATGACACTTCCGCAACTGAAATTACATGTTTATCGAAATTACTCTGGCACCCAAAGGATTAAATACACGGTTTTCCTGACAATGCTGTTACTCATCATTTGTGTAGTAGACCAAAGGCATTCTCATTCCGTAGACCATTTATTTATGTTATTTTATGACTTAACATATGTAAATCTATAATGAAAGTTAGTACAATGCAAAACAGCAGGTATTTGTAGACAGTAAACATTTAAATATGATGAAATACATGAAAGAACTATGTTTTGCTTGGGTAGGCCTATATTTATTGAATAAAAACAGTGAATGGTAACATGGCTTTATTAAAGAAAGAAAGATGCTTATAAAAAATGTAGAAATATATTCTCTTCATTTTGAATAAAAGACAATAGTAATGCTTTACAGGAGAAGTGCCTGTAACTGCATCAAAAAAGATGAAACAGAAATGAGCATAGTTGCCAACATTTGAAAAAAAAAATTCCAGGGACACTTTGCAGCACAGCAATCACCTACATCCTTGAAAATGTATCACACCTACTACACGGACGCTCCGCCCACTATGTTCAAACCACATAATTAGCATAATGTATCTGCCTAATATTATAATACAGATAATTATTTTCTCATGTCACTTGTCAACACATCATCTTTTGTTTGATTCCCCTGGTTTTGACTCCTGGCTTGCTAGTTTGACTCCCTGCTCCTCCTTCTGATCTCTGGCTTCCTGACTATTTTGGCTCCTGCTTGACTTCTTTCCATATTGGCACCCTGATCCTGGCTAGTTTTTGGATTTCTCTACCTTCTGGCAACTCTACCTCAGCTTCATATTTGTTAAACTCCCATGACTTCGTGCATCCTGACTCTGGCCTGGTTTATTGGATTCTCCTTCACAATTGTCTTTTGCCCGTGCTTGCAGATTAGAAAGAGTTCTGTCTCTATCTCCAGTTCTCTATCTGTGAACTGTCTCGGCAAGAGTGATCTCCTTTGCATTTGGGTTCCAACATTTGAAAAGTGAGTACCAATTTACTAGCAGCCCCACTCTTTCAATCTTGTATTCATTATTTTTAGTAGTCCCAAAAAGTGTATCTACATTATTTTGTTATTATTTTGGGGAATTTTAATTCCCAGATAATCATATTCCATTTGGGAACTACAAAACTAATTTTATCCTATATATATTGGACCTTATCCATATTTTGAAACTGAGCAACCGTCTTATGTATATTTAATTTATCACTGGATACTCTGATGTAAAACTTTATCTCCCTGATTAAATGGTGGATCTACTGGGCTGGGTTTGTTACCGAAATAAGTATAATTCGCATAGAGCAAGATTTCAGCTATTCTCCTGCAGCCGGGAACCCTCATATATTCTTATTACCTCTTTATATAAGTACATTATTGCATCCGACATCGTGCCGATGATCCCAAAGGCCCTCAATACCTGCTCCATGTTCCCCCAACTGACCCTGACAGACTTGGCATCCAGGGTCAGGAGGGGAACATTTCTCTTCTCAGTGCCACCCAAGACATCTATAAGTCTCCTTATATTATTTGAGGGATCTCGTCCAGGACAAAGCCTATATGGTCTTGATGGATTAGTGAGGGTATTATTGTTTTTTTATCTCTCTGCTAATATTGCTGAATACAGCTTCACGTCAACAATAATAAGGGATATCGGGTGATAATCAGCAAACTCTGTATCTATTTTCCTCTTTTTCAGAATAGGCAGTATGTTAGCCTATGACATCTCATCAGGACAACCTGTTTTCCAGTATATCATTGAAAGTAATTGTCAGATGGTCCAGTAAATCAGACTTAAATGTTTTATAGAATAGGTTACTGAAACTGTCTGGTCCAGGCGTTTTGTACTTAACCAGTTTGTCAATTGCTTGATTTATCTCTAAACCCTCTATAGGTTTACGAAAGAACCTCCTTTGTTATTCTGTGATTTTGGGAGTATATGTCTTAGATAAGTACCCCAATAGATCTCCTTCTGACCTGTCCTCTTTTAAATTATAAAGATTAAAATAGAATTCCCTGAATTTATGTCATATAACTGGGGAGGATAATATCTTATATTCTACTATTATATTATTGATTCTATTACTGGCTCTGATCTTTTTAAGCATGTTAGTCATCATCCTGTTTATTCTGTCACCCTTACAGTAATACTTCAACCTAAGCTTTTCCATATCCTTTAAAGATATTTCTGTTTCTAATTAGTTGATCTTATCTTGAATGGCCATGAACTTCTTTTTTTTTCCTGTGTTGGGTTTATTATCTCTCGCCAATTTATAGAAAGATATACACAGTGCAGATAGTGTAGGAGTTCTTCCTTTGCTTTATCTGTTTAGACATCTTATTCAAATACCCTCTTATAACTGAATCAGGGAGTAGAGGGATCAGAGATGCTATGACAGAACTGGTTTTATCTGTTGGATCTCTGTAGAACTGGCTGAGCTACTGCTGAGAACATTCTTCAATAGTATCAATACCCTATGTTTTTCTTGTTTTTTTTTAATAACTCTGTTAACTTCGTTTTGTAATTAGGAATTTGGTGATAGCCTTATTTATGCCTGAGGAAGGGACCTAACAACTTGGCCTTGAAAGCTTGCAACCAAACTCTCAGTTAGCCAATAAATGTATAAATAACTTTTATCCTGTTTTTTCAGAGCTAACACAGCACTACTCCTTTAACTGATTTGTAGGCTACCAGATAGTGTAAGATGCAATCTCTTCAGACTTATTCTCTTTAAATAAATATCTAATCATCTCACTTATAAATACCTTATGTTCTTTATTATAAGTCACACAGCCGTCCTTAGTTCAACTGGACCAATTCCTTATGACTCTATATGACTTCAGGCCACAGTCGCAGAACCCACATAAAATAATGATGGACAAAAGTGAAAGAGTTTCACTTGTAGCAGTGTTCTACTAGCTAATGTTCGTAAACCGCTTCCACACATCTATGCCTTTCACAGCTCTTTGAGATTTACCCTCTCTCTATCCTGCACGCAGACTCATTGCGCTATTGCGCAGCAGAACAGACCCAAGTACAACTGTCTCAGTTCCCAACGTACATCATCTGAAGCAGCTGTATAGCGAAGGAAGCCTCCAAATGACCCTCCTTTCTACTCAGTAAATGGCTGCAAAATCTTCTGTGGACTCACTGCAATACTCCGGTCGGCCTCCACCTTTCACGCCTCTCAGGATGCATGTGTCTATGACATTATGTCCTCCTGCTCTTACAAGTTTTATTGACCAGTGTAATGTTACTAGTCAGAGCCATACAAGCACAGGCATGCAGGGGTTAACTATAATTAAATGTATATATTACAATAACACAATTTATTTATAAAAAAAAAAATTAAAATATAAAAAAATTATGCATGTTATCGTGGTGATTGAGTGATCACCATGGTCACATGCCCAGAAACCCACCAATCATAGTCAGGAACTTTGCCCCGGGTGCAAGGCATAGTCCTGGACAGGGTCTGCCCTTCCATGGGGTAGACTGGGGCATCTGCCCCAGGTGGAACAATGCAGCACTTTTTCCCTCTGTTCTGTGTTGGAGAGGAAGCCTCAGTCTGGAACAATACAAAGTCCTGGATTGAGAGCTCTGATAGAAGGATTTCTCAGCCAAACAGGTGAGACCTCACAACTCTCCTGATTTGCAGAGTGTTTAGAAGCCTCTCCTGATTGGCTCAGTCCCTCCTTCACACAGAGTTCAAAACTAGAGATGAACCAGGTACTGTAAGTACTGACAGTGTGTGTGTCAGTGTGAGTGAGAGTGTGTGTGTGTGTCAGTGTGAGTGAAAGAGAGAGTGTGTGTCTTTGTGTGTGTCAGTGTGAGTGAGTGTCAGTGTGATAGAGAGTGTGTGTGTGTCTCTGTGTTTGTGTGAGTGAAAGACTGTCGTGTATGAG
Source organism: Pelodytes ibericus (assembly GCA_036172795.1). Taxonomy (NCBI): domain Eukaryota; kingdom Metazoa; phylum Chordata; class Amphibia; order Anura; family Pelodytidae; genus Pelodytes; species Pelodytes ibericus. The sequence goes on from CM069863.1 coordinate 88,692,237, forward strand.
TGTTTGTGTAATGGATTAACTCCTCTGACACTGCCTATATCTGTCTAGCCAACCAGGGGTTAATTCATCTGACACTGCCTAAATCTGTCTAGCCACATAGGGGTTATATCTATCTCGATTTTGTTATAGATCAGTGGTCACATTATATATTTTTATATTTTAGGGAATCACACAGCCTATTCTCATGTTTTACCATTACTTTCTTTTCACATTGTGGGTGACCTAACATTATAATGAAAATAGGCTGTGCAATTACCCAAAATATAATATGTGACCACTGACCTATAACATGACTTGTTCAAATTTTGTGCATAAATTTTAAATGCTCAAACATTTAGGGTACACATTGTAATCATGGCCAGTCAATACTTGCGCCAATAGAGAATTTCATATAAATATGCATATAAACAAGGTACTTTTGAATTAAATTAGCACTTCCTGATAAGTTTCATTTTAGTTTGAATTATCATGACTGTGGGATTTTTTGGGGGTTAACTCGTCATCAGGACGTGAAGGGGCTAAAGGGATACACACGAATATTTGTCCTATTAACTATTTATATATTAGAAAGTGTGCCAATACTCACACACTTTTCTCTTTAATCTTCCATTAATCCTCACATCTATTTTTCTTCATTTGACCCACTTCACCATCAAGTTTCCCTCCTCCTACCTCTGCACCAGTGATGGATGATTTGTGGCACTCAAACCAGTGTTTACTATGGATACCATGATGTTCAGCCTCCATCTTGACTGTTTTGGAATCATGGGATTCAAAATTTAGCGTTAACATCAAGACTGGTGTTGGTTTAGAATAAGATCGTCCTGATGCTATGCCAGCGGCCAGAATTATAATATAATATGCAAATTGGTGCATTACTCAGCGATACTTAAAAATAATAATAGAAAATAAGCCATTGCGAAGAGATTGGAGTTAAAAGTTTCCATTTTGTGTGTATGCATTAAAAACATAACATCCCTATTATACAAAAAAACATTCCTGCGAAGGATATGTTTAAAAGCAAAACAAAATGTATTCAGCTGAAGTGGTTTAGCATATTTCAAGGTAAAAGAGTACTTTTCAAAATGCAATTGTTGTATATTTAATATTATCAGATCTTAATTCTAGTACATCACTTATTGATCTGTACTATCAGACAACATGAATTACCTGTATATTTCATTTATCATGAAAAAGATAATATCTCCAAACTTTTCAAGGTAGAAAAATAAACTCTTCACAAACTTAAATCATAGTTGTTAACATAGGAAAACATCAGAAGATGTGGAAACAAAGTTGCAATACAATCTCCCTTCTTATCTGTTATCTGAACAATTGTGACATTTTTCTGGGTATCAGTACTTTACCATGAGTATCTCTGATGAAATGTATACAAATTATTTTTATCAAAGCCATTCATCACTTATCAGCTGCATCATTTTCTGAAGTCCGACAATGGCATCTATTTTGCTCATGTTTCTAAATATTTTATTCTTTTGCATTTTCTACAATTTTTAGTATAGCTCACAATTTGTAAGACTTGCCACAAAACTTCTTTACAAAAAAAAAACCTAGACTCAACCCAAGTAAAGAATACAGTAATTCTCAAGACAAAGTGAGCTCTTTAGGTTAGTTTCTTTCAGATCTATTTCATTCATAAATTATTTGCATGTATGTTGATACTATATCAACCAATGTTATCTCCACCCTACCAAGGGAGGGCTGGCATCATTTGGCCTATGGCCAAAACCAATTTAGTGGTCCATGGTGCAACTTCATCAGCCTACTTGTTATCTTCAAATATAGACACAGGTTGACAGATATGTTGTCAGATAAGTTAAAGGGATGGATGGAAACACAAGACAATTGTAATGTAAAGTAGCAATTGCTAAGCTGCGGGGCATAGTCAAAACGGGTCAAGCTGCAGGGCATTTGTTAAAGGGCAGACTTGCCAACAAACATAGTTTTTTCTGTGAATCTAGAAAATAAAAAATGATCTTAAAACTTTTTTAACCCCTTAGTAACAGAATTCTATGCTGAATTTTATGTACCTTGAAGACCAGAATTCCATTATTTTTGTCATATATTTGTGTAACTGTGATTTCTTTCTTCTTGTTCAGTACACCCACACAAATTATAAATCATTTTTTAAAAGACGGATAGGGCTTTCATTTGACACTATTATTTTCATCATATGATATAATTTACTATTAAAAAAAAAAAATATGGTGAAAATATGCCATAAAAAACACTTTTTTTTAACTTTGACCTGATTTTTTTTTTAACAACTACAAATGGTAAAAAAACACCCTGTCTATATATTTCTAATATCCTGAGTTTAGAAATACCAATGTTTCCATGTTTTTCTATGTTTTATTTCAAGTAATAGGGTAATAATCAATATTAGTTTTTTTTTGGTTTCTAACCATTTTCTTCTACAGTGACCTTTTGACCCTAACCCTAAATTTACCCTAACCCTAAATATACCCCCACCCCTTACTCTAACCCTTGTACTAACCCTAATTCTAACCCAAATGCACCTGTAACCCCAATTATAACCCTAACCCTAGATCTAGCGTTAGCGTTTTCCTTTTATTTATTAATTTTTCTAACTGTAATGTTGCTGACAGCCTATAGGGGCAGTCAAGCAACAGTTTCAGAGCAACAGAATATGTTTTTTTTCCTCACTTCTGTTGCTCTCTGCTGGGCACCTAGTACTGGAGGAGCATGCTCCTCCAATACAGCACCAGTGATCACCAGGTGTTGCATTGAAACACTTGTCACACATAGGCAGTGAAAGCTGATCACTGCCTATGTGTGTTTAAAACGCATATGATCACATTCGCGGTGATCATATGCGTGGGGCGAAGGCACTCTCAGAGGCTGCTTCGGATCAGAACCTACATGAAAACTCAGGACTTATATATATATATATACGTCCTCATGGTCCTCAAGGATCATGCTTTGCAGGGCGTATATATACGTCCATAATCGTTAAGGGGTTAAATATGTATATGGAGTCTCCTGTTTATGGGAAATGTGCAATTTGCACATCAAGCCACAAGGTGATGTCTTAATCAGGAGACACCACAAACACATATAAAACACATTTTCTCCAAATTTAGGAATTTAACATTTAACACAATGTATAGACCGTTTTGGATCAATTTTTACTTTCTACATTCAATATATAAACAATGTTCAGATGGCAGTATTCCTTTAACTTGCTTTTCTTTATACAGGGTTTCTTTTCTTTAAAATCTGATTAAACTTCTTATCAAGTATTAGGTACTAAAAAATAAAAAATAAATATATATATTCCAAGAATTACAGAAATAATTGTCCTATCTGAAACCAATCAAAATATCTGCCAAACCTTTTTCAATTTATTTTTAGTGTGAGGTTGACCTATATTGCTACAACCCCAAAAATGTGTCAGCTCCACTTAAAAAAAACTAATTAGCACAAAAACTAAAGAGAGAATTGACAGATTTATTGCTCTTACAAAAAATAAATGTACTTACTATTTGCAATTGGACTTACTATGTAAATATAGATAGATAGAAGGTTATTGACAACAAATATTGTTGTGGTAAAGTTTTAAAAGGGAAGTAACCCAGATTTGTTTAAAGTTACAATCCCATTTTATTTGTTTTAAAACAGATAACACTATTAAGAACACGATAAGGCAGATTTAAGAAGAAAGAGGTAGTTCATTAACTCCAAAGCTCCCTCACATCCTTGCCCAGATAATTATATTTCAAACACAAAACAAAATATTAACTGGAGTAGAATACAGGTAATCCTAACAAAAGCGTGCACTACTTCATGAAGCAAGCATAATTAATAAAGCTTCATTCACTGTTTTATTCTCCATTGATGCATATAATGAATTATAAAGAGATTCTGTTTCAAATAATAGCTTTTACACATTTTCTAGTTAGTAATTGCTTAGTGAATCCACATGGGATAAGCAAACTGTAAAACACTACCTATATAATTCTACTGATCTCAAGAAATGATTCAAACAAAACTCAATTCAGTATATTCACTTATTTTCATTAGTATGTAAGATAAATTATGAATACAAGCTGGCGATAGGAAATCTCCATTACTCTATTGTTGGTGTAGTAATTGCAGATGTACAATCACTAAAAAGAAAAACAGTTTAAACATTTTAAAAAAGAAACAAAACACAGATATAACCTTATTTGATTGAAAATGTCTGTGCAGTATAAGAAAACCATGTTGTACTATTGTTACATATAGATAATTAAGTTGACAAAAAGACACATAGTTCATCAAGTTCAACCATTCCACACACCCATATTTTTTGATCCAGAACCAGGGCCAGACTGTCCTACCGGGATACCTGGGGCTACAGCTGCTTTAAGAAGTGGCAGACGGCCGCTTTAAGGATAGGGCTGCTCTGAGAGGCGGAGAGGCCATCAGGTCTGAATTCGCCTTGCCAGATATGACATTAAGTCATATTCGCCATCTTTCCTTCCTGTGCACCAGGAAGTCCTTGTAGGGTGCTTGGAGCCTGGGGTCCTGTGAGTGTAATCTAAGGGCTGGTGGCCCTGTGAGTGCAATCTAATGTCTGGGGGTCCTGTGAGTGCAATCTAAGGGCTGGGGTTGTATATGTGAGAGTGCAATCTACTGGCTGGGAGGTCCTGTAGGTGCAATGTAAGGGCTGGCAGTCATGTGAGTGCAATTTAAGGGCTGGGGGTTGTGAGTGTGAGTGCAATCTAATGGCTGGGGATCCTATGAATGTAATCTAATGGTTGAGGGTCCTGTGAGTGCAAACTAAGTTCTGTGGGTGCTGTGACTGCAACCTAAGTGCTGGATGTCCTGTGAGTGCAACCTAAGGGCTGGAGGTCCTGTGAGTGCAATCTAAGGGCTGGAGGTCCCGTGACTGCAATCTAATGACTGGGGCTCTTATGAGTGCAATCTAAAGGCTGGGGTAAGTCTTATGGGTGCAATCTAAGGCCTGGGGTAAGTCCTGGATTCTGGGGTAAGTGCTGTGAGCAGTGGCATCCCAACGGGGGTGCGGGGGTGTGCGAACCACACCGGGTGACACCGGCAGTGGGACTGACACCCGTGCTGCCGGCATCTCCCCCTGCAGCGCATCGTGCCGCTGAACTTTTTTTTTTTCTGCCAACCGCATCCGCTAGGTTCTTCTGCTGAAAAAAAAAATCACCCCCAAAAAATCACTGCGACCGTATGTGACATAACGTCACATCCGGTGGCTGTGTTTCGCTCCTCCATGCAGGAGGGAAGACTGCATGGAGGAGACGTCCGGGGACATGGAGCAGCAAGGAGGTAAGTACTGGGGAAGGGGGGGGGGAATAACGAGCATAACACTGGCATATTGAGTGACAATTTACTGGCATATTGAGTGACAGAATACTGGAATATTAAATGGCAAAAGAATGGCATATTGAGTAGCTAAATACTGGCATATTGAGTGACAGAATACTGGCATATTAAATGGCAAAATAATGGCATATTAAGTGGCAAAATACTGGCATATTGAGAGGCAAAATACTAGCATATTGAATGGCAAAAGAATGGCATACTGAGAGGCTTAATGCTGGCATATGTAATGGCAAAATACTGGCATACTGAGTGGCAAAATAATGGCATATTGAGTGTATAAATACTGGCATACTGAGTGGATAAATACTGGCATATTGATTGACAAAAGAATGGCAAATTGACTGGATAAATACTGGCATACTGAATGGCTAAATACTGGCATATTTAATGTCAAAATACTGGCATATTGGGTGGCAAAAGAATGGCATATTGAGTGGCAAAAGAATGGCATATTGAGTGGCAAAATGCTGGCATATATTAAATGGCAGAATAATACTGGCATATTATTGGGCAAATTGGCTGTAGTTTTTTAATGGCAAAATAATACTGGAATATTATTGGACAAATTGGCTATGGCTTTTTAATGGCAAAATAATACTGGCATACAATTGGGCAAATTGGGGGTGGCATATTCATGGCAAAAAGATTCTGGCAAATTGGCTGTGGAATATTAAATGGCAAAATAGTGCAGGCATATAATTGGGCAAATTGGCTGTGGCATATTAAATGGCAAAATAAAACTGGCATATTAGGCAACTTGTCTGGCTTAGTAATGGCAAAATAATACTGGCATATTATTGTGGCATATTAATGGCAAAATAATACTGGAAAATTGGCTGTGGCATATTAAATGGCAAAATAGTGCTGGCAAATAATTGGGCAAATTGGCTGTGGCATATTAAATGGCAAAATAAAACCTTCATATTAGGAACATTAATGGTGAAAGAACAAGGGCGCAGATTGTCACACAGGGAAAATGAAAAGGACAAGGATATATATTTAGTGCAACAAAGTTAAAATACACTGTGTTAAGAAAATGTGTATATTTAGTGCACTCACAAACATCCAGGTCAATTAGGCATCAAAGAGGTTAAAATTCCATTAAAATCTCTGTTTAATCTGTAGGAGTTGGATAAAAAACAAGGACAAACATAGAGCAGTAAAATTAACAACAATAATGGTCTGCGCGTGAATCTGCACTTACAGAATCCATAAAAACAAAGCGTCCATCTAAAAAGTCCACAGGAGCAGCTGGTAAATGTTCCAGTCCGGTTGTGGTGTTGCCAAATTAGGTCAACGCCTTTCTCCGGGGTAAAAACAGAAAGTCCCGGCTTCCTCAGGAGTTACAGCAGTGGAAGACAGTAAAAAACATCTGTCTTTTATGTGGGATGGAAGGCACTGATGAAAAATCATCCACTTCCGGTACGCTGACAACGTCTGACCGGAAGTGACGTTTGTGTTCCACACTGTGTTCCACCATGCGTTCCACCATCGGATCCTGCATTCCAAATGGTTGCAGGTGCAGTAAAATGTCCCCAAAGCAAAAAACGGAGCGTAAAAAATGCTCCATGTGCATATATTGGAAACATAAGGCAATAAAAAATACATTTATTAGAGATAAAAAATATAAAAAAATGTTTTTAAAAATATTATAAATATTATTGAGTATCTTCGAGGTACATGGCAACAGGGCTGAATATAAGTGAAAAAATAATGCACTTATAAAAGATTGGTGTACTCTGAAATGGAATGATGTACTATAAAAAAGAATAAAACATATAAATGCTTGTGGCGAAAGGAAGAGTTCTGTTTAAATCCACTTGTTTTGTATACCAAGTTAGCTCCATCCATGATTTTCTGCATTGCTAATGGCCTGCTGGTTTTGAGATGGCTCCAGGGTGTCTCAGGATGTATCCCAGAGACAATAGGACAATGGGCTATAGCCTGAGACATCCTGGCAAGTTATGGATTAAAAGTAATTAGTTTAAGGGTTCAGGGGAGGGGATCTTAATTAGGGTCAGGAAGGTTATCAGTCAGGGCTATTTCAGCTGTAATTTGTGGAGTGAATAATTCTAATGTTTGTTTTCATTGGGAGATTAATAATGTATTTGGTGTGCTGGGGGAAGCTGGGTTGGGATTATACTGTAATCCATTTATCTCTCCGGATGTGGGGAGGAGTTCTGGCAGAGCATAAAAAGAATGATTTGAACGCTGATTAAATACACTGATTTTACCCCTTCATGAAGTCTCATCTCATTTTTTGGGAACTGGGATTTTATATTCACTATTCGGGAGTAAGCTGCACAGGGCTCATTTATTAAATATGGGTTCCTTTACAATGCTTATATATATATATAAGTGAAGATGAATCATAATACATATTGTTAATGAAGATGTAGCAATACATGGTTGGACATATGAGAAATGATTTATATATCTGGGTTATGGGATAAATATACAAATTATACATTAAGAGATTCAATGGGGAGACAAATAGTATTAATATAGAGAAAAATAAATAATATATGTTGTCCAAAAAGGGAACTTGGATTTCAGGAGAAAATGGAAATGTAAAAATATGCGAATAATATATACATATAAGGAATACAAAAATTGCAAAAAATTACAAAAACATTTTACAAAAAAATACCCCAAAAAATAAACATAATACATATATAAAAATATATATGTATATATACATTTAGAAAACATCACCTTACAAATACATATACATACAGCTGCAAAAGAAAAAAGAGGTGAGAGACCAATTATATTTCATAGAAAGACATAATGTCGAGATCTACATTAAGGCCTTTTGGGACTAAGGTCTACATCTCATGTATCCATTTTGTCTCTCTTTGTGATAGTCTTTGCGTAAGATTGCCTCCTCTCCAATGGGGGCTGATTTTATCAATACCGACCAGTAAAAGTCTTTCTAGAGAAAAAAAGGGACATTTATTACAGTGTTTGGGTACAGTAAATTTAGTTTTTTCATCCCCAATGCCTCCCATGTGTTCAAGGATTCTTTCTTTTAAGAGTCTAATGGTTCTGCCAATGTATTTAATCCCACAAGGACATTGTATGAGATATATAACATTATTGGTGTTACAATTTATAAAGTTTGTAATTTCTCCTACCTGTGATTTGGTTTATCTCTTATTAAATGTTTTCTGTCTATATCTCTAACTTTTCTGAAGCTTCTTTCCACTAAGTGATCTGGATATAGTTTTTCTTTGAATTTATTGTTTAAATATTCGGCTTGGGATGCAAAATCTGTTTCCGATGTACAGTTTCTTTTTATTCTAGTGAATTGACCTTTTGGAATGTTATTAAGCCATTTGGTGTGATGGCTGCTTCGGTAATCAATAAAACCATTTGTGTCTGTGGGTTTAAAAAAAGTTTTTGTTGTGATAGTGTCTGCTGATGCTGACAGAGTTAGATCTAGAAAATCGATTTGGGGTTTGTGTGTAGTGGAGGTAAATTCAAGACCATGATTATTACTATTCAAGGAAAAGATGAAGTTAGTGAGATCAATTTCTGAGCCGTTCCAAATGATTAAGATGTCATCGATGTATCAACGCCAGAGCACCAGGTTCTCAAAAAATCAATTTTTGGACAAGGTCTCTTTCTCAAAGTCTGCCACAAAAATGTTGGCATAACTCGGAGTGACCCTGGTGCCCATGGCAGTCCCACAAATCTGTAGAAAAAAATCAACTTCAAAGACAAAATAGTTGTGGGTAAGGATGAAAGAAATACAATCTAATAAAAACGTTTTTGTTTTTCTGGTATGGTCTGATCTTGTTCTAAAACTCTTTTTACTGCCTGAATGCCTTTGTCATGTGCAATGGCAGTATACAAGGAGGTGACATCTATTGTTATATTTTCTATGATATTGAGTAGATGGCCGGTACGAGGGGGAAGAAATTGGTCTATATATTCAGATAAATTACAAGTTAGTTACCCAATTCCATTGATGATGGGTCTACCTGGGGGATTCTCTAGAGATTTATGAATTTTTGGAAGAAGATATAGGACTGGGATTTTTGGAAATTCTCTATAAACATAAAAATTCTTCTCTATTTAGAATGCCTTCTCTCAATGCCTTCTGGTGGAAAGTATAGGCTTCCAATTTGTAGGAATTTGTGGGATCTTTTTTCAGATGTAAGTATGGATAACTATCACTAAGTTGTCTTTTTGCCTCTTGAATGTATTTTTCTATTTTTAAAATTACTATTCTGCCTCCTTTATAGGCTTGTTTTATGACAATTTCATGTTTATCTTGCAGGTTCTTTATAGCCATCTGTTCCTTTTTGGCAATATTATGTTTGGGTCAAGCTTCTTTACAGATTTTTTCGAGTTCGGTTGTGAACAGATCCTCAAAAACACTGATGTTCTCACCTTTATCCCATGCGGGAAAATTTTTTGATTTGGGTTTAAGGCCTGAATGAATATACTGATTAGTAGATGTGATATTATTTTCTTCAGGAGGGATAGGGATTATGGCCCTTTTATCTTTGTTTTTAACAAAATATCTTTTTAGTGTAAGGTTTCTAATGAATTTTTGTGCGTCTATAAATGTGGAGAAGGTGTCGGGTCTCTTATTAGGGACAAATTTTAAGTCCCTTGAGAGTAGGGTCAATTCCTGTTATTCTAGTGGTATTCCCAAAAGGTAAATATGCCCTTTTCAGATGGATTTGGTCTGAGTCTATCTCCCCCTCCTCTACATCCTATGGCAAACACTGGCATATTAATGGGAAAACTAATTTATTTTAATTGTCAAAGCAATGTTGTGGCATGGTCTGTGGAGCAAAATAACATGAACAATGAGGAAAGTGACACTGGCTAGTTCTGTTTGGCAAAGTGACACTGTGGTATGTTCTGTGGGCCATTGACACTGCCAAATTGTGTAGGTGCAATATGAGTGCAAGCCAAATGCTGTGGGTGCAATATAGGTGCATGGTAAGTTCTGTGGTTACTGTATGATGCTGTGTTAAGTCCTTTAGGTGCAATGTGGGTGCAGAGGAAGGGAATAATAACAAGGAATGCAATACCATTTTTATTACATATGAAAATAGTTGAATATAATATCAAAAAATCCAAATAAGTATAAATGCAGAGAGAGATGTGTGTATAGATATTTATTGTTTTAGAATTATACAATTTTCACCTCGTGGGGCTCCTGTGTGTGGCATCAGTGGCGTCCCAAGGGGGTGTGGTGGGTGCGGACCACACCGGGGGACACCTCCAGCGGGGGTGACACCCGTGCTGCCGGCATCCCCCCGCACCGCATCGCACTGCTTAACTTTTTTTTTTTTCTGGCTGCTGCATCCGCTGGATACATCCGCCGGAAAAAAGAACACTGCACGGAGACGTCCGGCCGGGTACACAAAGCAGCGGGCAGGCGGTAAGAACTGGGGAAAGGGGGGAGGAGGATGGAATAATGAGCATGGGAACTACTGGCAAATTGGCTGGGGAATCTGAATGGCACAATATTCCTGGTATCTGAATGGTACAACATTACTGGTATCTGACTGGCACAATATTACTGGGCTCTGAAAGGCATAATATTACTGGGCTCTGAACGACATAATATTACTGGGCTCTGAATGGTACAATATTACTGGTATCTGAATGGCACAATATTCCTGGTATCTGACTGGCACAATAGTACTGGTCTCTGAATGGCACAATATTACTGGGCTCTGAATGGCATAATATTACTGGGCTCTGAATGGCACAATATTACTGGGCTCTGAATGGCACAATATTACTGGTATCTTAATGGCATAATATTACTGGTATCTGAATGGCACAATATTCCTGGTATCTGACTGGCACAATAGTACTGGTCTCTGAATGGCACAATATTACTGGGCTCTGAATGGCATAATATTACTGGGCTCTGAATGGCAAAATTACTGGACTCTGAATGGCATGAGATTACTGGGCTCTGAATGGCACAATATTACTGGTATCTGAATGGCACAATATTACTGGGCACTGAATGGCACAATATTACTGGTATCTGAATGGCACAATATTACTGGTATCTGAATGGCACAATATTCCTGGCATCTGAATGGCACAATGTCTGAATGGCACAATATTACTGGTATTTGAATGGCACAATATTACTGGTATCTGAATGGCACAATATTCCTGGTATGTGAATGGCACAATATTACTGGTATTTGAATGGCACAATATTACTGGTATTTGAAAGGCACAATATTCCTGGTATCTGAATAGCACAATATTACTGGTATTTGAATGGCACAATATTACTGGTATCTGAATTGCGCAATATTACTGGCATATGAAAGGCCCAAATGGTATTGGCATCTTGCACAATAATACTGGCATATTAATGGGCAAATTGGCTGTGGCTTATTAATGACAAAATGATACTGGCATATAATTGGGCAAATTGGCTGTTATAGAGAGAGAGAGAGAGATGTCTGTATGTATACATATGATATGTTTTAGAATTGTACAATTGTCACCTTGTGGGGATCCTGTGTGTTGCATAATTAATGGCGGTCCCATGTGTGCATAATTATGGGGCGCTTGTGTGTGGCATATTTATTGGGCCCCATGCGTGGCATAATTAAGGGACTCATTTGTGTGGAATGATTAAAGGACTCTTTTGTGTGGCATAATTATGGGGCACCTGTGTGTGTGGCAGAATTATGGGGCACCTGTGTGTGTGTGGCATAATTAATTGGGCAGAGGTGAGGCATAAATAGTGGGGCTCGGGTGTGGCATAAATTATGGGGCTCTGGTGTGGCATAATTTATGGTGCTCCTGTGTGTGTCATAGTTATGTAACTCCTGTGTGTGGCATAGTTAATAGGCCATCTAACTGGCATTACTAAGGAATCTGTTTGGCATTGTATTGGAGGAAATCCAGTGGGGTGACACCATGAGTTTCCGCACCAGGTGACACCAACCCTAGTGACGCCCATGTGTGGCATAATTCATGGCGGTCCCATGTGTGGCATATTTATTGGGCCCTATGTGTGGCATAAATACGGGGCTCATTTGTGTGGCATAATTAGGGGGCGCTTGTGTGTGGCATAATTAGGGGGCGCTTGTGTGTGTCATAACTATGGGGCGCTTGTGTGTGGCATAATTTAGCGGCATCTGTGTGTGTGGCATAAAGAATTGGGCTCCAAAGTGAGGCATAAACAATGGGGCTCTGGTTTGGAATAATTTATGGGGCTTTGGTGTGCATCATTTATGGGGCTCTTGTGTGTCATAGTTATGGGGCTCCTGTGTGTGGCATAGTTAATGGGCTCCTGTGTGTGACATAATTTGTGCGGCTCCTGTATGAGACATATTTAATGGGCCATCTGACTGGCATTACGAAGGAATCTGTTTGGCATGGTATAGCAGGAAATCCAGAGGGTGACACCATAAGTTACCGCACCGGGTGACATCAACCCTAGTGACACCTCTGGCAGTGAGTGAAATGCTGAGGTAAGTCCTGTGAGTGCAATTTAAGTGCTGGGGCAAGTCTTATGAGTGCATTCTAAGTGCTGGGAAAAGTCCTGGCTTCTGGGGTAAGTGATGTGAGTGTATTAGAAATGCTGAGGTAAGTCCTGTGAGTGCAATCAGGTGCTCAGAAAGTCCTGTAAGTACAATCTAATGGCTGGGGTAAATCCTGTGAGTGCAGGAATTATTTCCAAGGCTGGTTTTTATTCCCAGTACGGAACTGTCCAGAAATTTCCCACTTAGACAGTAATGTCATCTCAAAGGGAAAACAATCCTTCTTGACTCAAAGATAATTGGAATGTTGTCTAAGACACGGATTACAGTTTGTGCTGCTGTTGCAACGAAACACAATCCTCTTCCTCCCCAAGCATACTTCATAACTAGAGTTGAGCGGACACCTGGATGTTCGGGTTCGGCAGGTTAGGCAGAACTTCGAAAAAATGTCCGGGTCCGTTCTCGAACTTGACCCCGAACCCGAACCCCATTGAAGTCAATGGGGACACAAACCTTTGGCCACTAAAATGCCTCTAAAAAAAGTCCTGGAAAGGGCTAGAGGGCTGCAAAATGAAGTAAAATGTGGGTAAGAGTAGGACAAGTGCCCTGCAAGCAAATGTGGATAGGGAAATAACTTAAAATAACATAAAATACATACAAATTACAAATACAGCTGGGCCATAAAATAGCACTAGATGGAATCTTTGATTTTAGCTTTGGAAGAACATAAATCTAAATCTAAAGCATGGCTGCCAGGAGGATCAACAGAATTATCAATTTGAGAGAGGGTTGGAGTGCAGGGTATTCTCTTTCAGTTTATACTAAGTGACCCATAGGTTGAGGAGGCGGTGACCATGGCAGTGTAGGTGGAAGCGGCGCTGGAGGAGAAGGAGGAGGAGGAGGTAGCCAACACTGTTTTATATTTGTTTGTATATTTGTAAATTACAAATACAGCTGAGCCATAAAATAGCACTGGAGGAGGTGGAGGAGGTAGCCAACACTGTTTTTTTGTTTATTGGACTGCAAAAAATGCACTGCAAGACGTAAATGTACTATTTAGCACAACAATTCTAATTTTTCAAAGTGCGCTGTCAGCACAGTATTGGACGTTTCTATTTGACATGCAGATATGAAGTGCACCGCAAGACTCAAATGTACTACTTAGCACCCAAAACAATTAGAATTTTTCAAAGTGCGCTGTAAGCACATTATTTGGCGGATCTATTTGATTCTCAGATATCAAGTGCAGGCCATAAATGTACTATTTAGCACAACAATTAGAATTTTTCAAAGTGCACTGTAAGCACAGTATTGGACTGTTCTATTTGACTCTCAGATATGAAGTGCACCGCAAGACGCAAATGTACTATTTACCACCCAAAACAATTAGAATTTTTCAAAGTGCACTGTAAGCACAGTATTGGACTGTTCTATTTGACTCTCAGATATGAAGTGCACCGCAAGACGCAAATGTACTATTTAGCACCCAAAACAATTAGAATTTTTCACAGTGCACTGTAACCACAGTATTTCACTGTTCTATTTGACACTCAGATATGAAGTTCACCGCACAACGCAAATGTACTATTTAGCACCCAAAACAATTAGAATTTTTCAAAGTGGGCTGTAAGTACAGTATTGGACTGTTCTATTGGACTCTCAGATATGAACTGCAGGGCGTAAATGTACTATTTAGCACAACAATTAGAATTTTTCAAAGTGCTCTATAAGCACAGGATTGGACTGTTCTATTTGACTCTCAGATATGAAGTGCACAGCAAGAAGCAAATGTACTATTTACCACCCAAAACTATTCAAATTTTTCAAAGTGCGCTGTAAGCACAGTATTGGACTGTTCTATTTGACTCTCAGATATGAAGTGCACCACAAGACGCAAATGTACTATTTACCACCCAAAACAATTATAATTTTTCAAAGTGCGCTATAAGCACAGTATTGGACTGTTCTATTTGACCCTTAGATATGAAGTGCACCGCAAGACGCAAAAGTACTATTTAGCACCCAAAACTATTAGAATTTTTCAAAGTGCGCTGTAAGCACAGTATTTGACTGTTCTATTTGACCCTCCGATATGAAGTGCACCGCAAGACGCAAATGTACTATTTACTAGACATGGGCAAAACTAAAATGTTCAGACGAAATTCGTTCATTATTTTAGTTCAGTTTTATTCGTTCGTTTTATAGAATACGTGTAATACTATTGGCTTTCTATAAACCGAACGAGAGCCCCATTCATAAGAAATTCTTATGAATGGGGCTCTCGTTCGGTTCATAGAAAGGCAATAGTACTACAAGTTTTCTATAAGCCGAAAGTCTATAAGCCGAAGGTAGTTCGGTTTATAGACTTTCGGTTTATAGAATTACATGTAATTCTATGTATTCTATAAACCGAAAGTCTATAAACCGAACGACCTTCGGCTTATAGACTTTCGGCTAATAGAAAACTTGTAGTACTACCCAGCGTTTTCGTTATTCGTTTTTCGGACGAATGGACGAAAATGCTATTTTAGGACGAAAATGCATTCGTCCGAAAACAAATGCACATGTCTACTATTTACCACCCAAACTATTCGAATTTTTCAAAGTATTTGACGGTTCTATTTGACTCTCAGATATGAAGTGCACCGCAAGACACAAATGTACTATTTAGCACCCAAAACAATTAGAATTTTTCAAAGTGCGCTGTAAGCACAGTATTGAACTGTTCTATTTGACTCTCAGATATGAAGTGCACCGAAAGATGCAAATGTACTATTTACCACCCAAAACTATTAGAATTTTTCAAAGTCCGCTGTAAGCACAGTATTTGACGGTTCTATTTGACTCTCAGATATGAAGTGCAGGATGCAAATGTAATATTTAACACCAACAAATTGCAGTATTTAAAAATGCCTAGATGTTGCCCACTGAGCTAACAGAACAGGATTAAAGTCATGTGCCTGGCACACATGCAGTTGCAAGTGCACTGCACTCTCTGTGGCAGTGGGCTCAGGGCAGGGTACAAATATGAAGTATAGCACTCACTAAAATAATCACTGTAATTTTAATCATCGCTGTAGTTTGAATAATTGCTGTAGTTTGCAGATTCAACACCAGATTTTTTTTTTTATCTCTGTCACATGCTGCACTGGCCAATCACAGCCATGCCATTAGTAGGCATGGCTGTGGTGGCTTCTAAGGGCAAACGAGTCAAACGCTTGCTGATTGGCTGTCCTGCAGCCTTTCAAAACTCGCCATTAAATAGCCGAACTCCAACCCAAACATACAGTGAAATGTCCGTGTTCGGGTCAGTTGTCCAAAAACAGTAATGTTCGGTACGAACCCGAACAGTGCGGTTTGGGTTCACTTAACACTATTCATAACATTTCTTCCCAGCAATGTGGGGTGCCAAGAGCCCTGGCTTTGAAAGGGGCTATGTTAGCACTCTTGCACTGTAGCGCTGTAACTCCAAGTGCCGGTGCTACTGCACATGTGCATATCTGTGTACATAATTTCTGGGGGCCCTGAACACAGGAGAGTAAAAATGGAACTGCCGTGGTTGAAGAGAGAGAGTAGGAAGTAATGAGAATAAGAAAAAGCCATTTTTCAGAAGGTTTTCCTACCCATAATCAAAGCACTAAACCATTATATGTGATTATTCACATGGACTGTGAGAGCTGTAAAAACTCCCCTAATGGGACCTATGATCAGCTGGAACTAAGACCATCAGCTACAGGGAATTGTTTATTTATTTATTTTTTTACAAAACGTCAGAACTTAATTTATTTGAAAAGTTACAAATCTATATTTATAGTTGGTATCAACATAATTTTATGTTATTTTTTTTATTTCATAAATAATGAAAAAGTGCTTTTCTTTTCCCCAATGGTACATTTTTATGAAATAGTAAGCTTAAGTATTCCCTGAAGGATAAAAAGAACATTTTCTAGATTTATTCATGAAAGTAAAATGACATTTCTCAGCATGCCACACAGTAAATTGATTAGGAAGGTCAACTGAATTCTCACTACTCATATGATATGCAATTGAACCTTGAAAAAACAGATTTAAAAAAGAAAAGGTATAAAGGGTTAATGTTCTTATCAACAATTGCAAAAACCACAGATTACAGACAACTATATAAGTAAGTAACATTACTTACAAATTCATATTCAGCTTTCAAACGTTTCATTTCAACTTGAAACGCATTAAAATTGACTATTTGGATGCATATTACAAATTCATATTAAGCTGACATTCACTTATTACTTTATTTTGTCTCTTTGTTTCTGCTTTACTTACAGTGAAAACTTTTTTTGCAGTTTTTTTTTTAGAGGGATTGAACCTACCATGATGGTGTCTCATGAAACAGTTATGCCTAGGCATCTTTGAGTACCTTCAGTTCACTTTTAGAAAATGGTGCTCATTGTGCATATAAGACTCTACTTCTCACATTCCTAGCTTACCCCGGTTCAGTCCATGTATGAAAAAATCAAGTTGTGCAGAATCTCTGCTAAATAAATATTTAGCAACTAATACCCACACATGAAAATATTGTGATACACCTTCCTTTTATGTAAGGGACTTTTTATTCATTACTAGTGTTGAGCGAACCAGAACCGCACTGTTTGGGTTCGTACCGAACATTACGATGTCCGTACCCCGGACCCGAACACGGACATTCCCTGTATGTCCGTGTTGGAGTTTGGCTATTTAATGGCACATTTTGAAAGAGTCAAATAGAACAGTCCAATACTGTGCTTACAGCGCACTTTGAAAAATTCTAATTGTTTTTGGTGCTAAATAGTACATTAGCGTCTTGCGGTGCACTTCATATCTGAGAGTCAAATAAAACAGTCCAATAATGTGCTTACAGCGCACTTTGAAAAATTCTAATTGTTTTTGGTGCTAAATAGTACATTAGCGTCTTGCGGTGCACTTCATATCTGAGAGTCAAATAGAACAGTCCAATACTGTGCTTACAGCGCTCTTTGAAAAATTCTAATTGTTTTGGGTGGTAAATAGTACATTAGCGTCTTGCGGTGCACTTCATATCTGAGAGTCAAACAGAACAGTGAAATACTGTGGTTACAGTGCACTTTGAAAAATTCTAATTGTTTTGGGTGCTAAATAGTACATTTGCGTCTTGCGGTGCACTTCATATCTGAGAGTCAAATAGAACAGTCCAATAGAGTGCTTACAGCGCACTTTGAAAAATTCTAATTGTTTTTGGTGCTAAATAGTACATTTGCGTCTTGCGGTGCACTTCATATCTGAGAGTCAAATAGAACAGTCCAATAGAGTGCTTACAGCGCACTTTGAAAAATTCTAATTGTTTTTGGTGCTAAATAGTACATTTGCGTCTTGCGGTGCACTTCATATCTGAGAGTCAAATAGAACAGTCCAATACTGTGCTTACAGCGCACTTTGAAAAATTCTAATAGTTTTCGTTGGTAAATAGTACATTTGCGTCTTGCGGTGCACTTCATATCTGAGAGTCAAATAGAACAGTTCAATACTGTACTTACAGCGCACTTTGAAAATTTCTAATTGTTTTTGGTGCAAAATAGTACATTAGCGTCTTGCGGTGCACTTCATATCTGAGAGTCAAATAGAACAGTCCAATACTGTGCTTACAGAGCACTTTGAAAAATTCGAATTGTTTTGGATGGTAAATAGTACATTTGCGTCTTGCGGTGCACTTCATATCTGAGAGTCAAACAGAACAGTGAAATACTGTGGTTACAGTGCACTTTGAAAAATTCTAATTGTTTTGGGTGCTAAATAGTACATTTGCGTCTTGCGGTGCACTTCATATCTGAGAGTCAAATAGAACCATCAGATACTGTGCTTACAGTGCACTTTGAAAAATTCTAATAGTTTTCGGTGGTAAATAGTACATTTGCGTCTTGCGGTGCACTTCATATCTGAGAGTCAAATAGAACAGTTCAATACTGTGCTTACAGCGCACTTTGAAAAATTCTAATTGTTTTGGGTGCTAAATAGTACATTTGCGTCTTGCGGTGCACTTCATATCTGAGAGTCAAATAGAACCATCAGATACTGTGCTTACAGTGCACTTTGAAAAATTCTAATAGTTTTCGGTGGTAAATAGTACATTTGCGTCTTGCGGTGCACTTCATATCTGAGAGTCAAATAGAACAGTTCAATACTGTGCTTACAGCGCACTTTGAAAAATTCTAATTGTTTTGGGTGCTAAATAGTACATTTGCGTCTTGCGGTGCACTTCATATCTGAGAGTCAAATAGAACCATCAGATACTGTGCTTACAGTGCACTTTGAAAAATTCTAATAGTTTTCGGTGGTAAATAGTACATTTGCGTCTTGCGGTGCACTTCATATCTGAGAGTCAAATAGAACAGTTCAATACTGTGCTTACAGCGCACTTTGAAAAATTCTAATTGTTTTGGGTGCTAAATAGTACATTTGCGTCTTGCGGTGCACTTCATATCTGAGAGTCAAATAGAACCATCAGATACTGTGCTTACAGTGCACTTTGAAAAATTCTAATAGTTTTCGGTGGTAAATAGTACATTTGCGTCTTGCGGTGCACTTCATATCTGAGAGTCAAATAGAACAGTTCAATACTGTGCTTACAGCGCACTTTGAAAAATTCTAATTCTTTTGGGTGCTAAATAGTACATTTGCATCTTGCGGTGCACTTCATATCTGAGAGTCAAATAGAACAGTCCAATACTGTGCTTACAGCGCACTTTGAAAAATCCGAATAGTTTTTGGTGCTAAATAGTACATTAGCATCTTGCGGTGCACTTCATATCTGAGAGTCAAATAGAACAGTCCAATAATGTGCTTACATAGCACTTTGAAAAATTCTAATTGTTTTGGGTGGTAAATAGTACTTTTGAGTCTTGCGGTGCGCTTCATATCTGAGAGTCAAACAGAACAGTGAAATAATGTGGTTACAGTGCACTTTGAAAAATTCTAATTGTTTTGGGTGCTAAATAGTACATTTGCGTCTTGCGGTGCACTTCATATCTGAGAGTCAAATAGAACAGTCCAATACTGTGGTTACAGTGCACTTTGAAAAATTCAAATTTTTTTGGGTGGTAAATAGTACATTTGCGTCTTGTGGTGCACATCATATCTGAGAGTCAAATAGAACAGTCCAATACTGTGCTTACAGCGCACTTTGAAAAATTCTAACTGTTTTTGGTGCTAAATAGTACATTTGCGTCTTGCGGTACTCTTCATATCTGAGCCTTGGAATCAAGGTCATGCGAGTGACGTGTCCAGTTTGGAGGAAAAGGCGGTGGTCGCCAACAGGCATCAGCGCAGCATAAGAGGGAGCAGGGTGCAAAACCGTAGCGGCCGTCCCCTAGACAGTACGCCTGCTACTGCCCACCGCACCCAGGCCGTGGCAGTCTCACAGTACGTGGTTCCCAGCCGCCACTACTTTTCCCGGCGAGCCATCCCTTCCCTGCACAAGCAATTGGCGGACAAAATCAGGTGTGCACTGCGCAACGCCATCTGTTGCAAGGTCCACATAACCACAGATACGTGGACCAGTAAGCATGGGCAGGGATGCTATATCTCCCTTACTGCACACTGGGCAAATGTAGTGTCAGCTGGGCCTGAGGCAGATAGTAGTTTGGCGCATGTCTTTCCGCCACAGAGGATTGCAGGGCATTTCTCTTTGCCTCCTGTTGCCTCCTACTCAGCTTCTTCCTTCTCCTCTACCACCTCCTCTACCACCTCCTCATCCGGTCAGCGTAACACCTTCACCACCAACTTCAGTACAGCCAGGGGGAAACAACAGCAGGCTCTTTTAAAACTCATATGTTTGGGGGAAAAACCCCACAGCGTGCAGGAGCTGTGAACAGGTATGGAACAACAGATCAATGAGTGGTTGTTGCCACTGAGCCCCAAGCCCGGCCTGATGGTGTGCGATAATGAGCTAAATCTCGTAGCAGCTCTGGGCCTAGCCGGTTTGACACACATCCCTTGCCTGGCGCATGTGCTGAATTTGGTGGTGCAGAAATTCCTGAAAAACTAATGTTACAAAACTGTTATTTACCCTGGAATTGTTTGATTTTTAGTTATGTTTATATTTAAAGTATGCTGATTCTGAAAATGTATGTTTTATGTGAATGTGATGCATATTTTGAAAGTTATTAATATTGTATAGAACCTGTATATTTTAGCTTGGAGATAATTGAGCTGATACAAAGGTTAACTCAATTATCTCCCAAGCAGAGGAATGTACTGTAATTACTAGGATCCAAGTCTTTGTCCTATTCACTGTGCTTTCCCCAAGTTAAGATTGGATTCTATCTTTAATCCCTGTTATTGTCACCTCTCCCATTGTTTTATGTAAGTCATTTAGTTTACTGTGTTTATCTGAGCTGGGCACCTTTGTATCCTGAAAGGTGTGAGGCAGGATTTCCCTTTGTATCTCCTTAGGTTAAATTATAATCCTGTTATAGTTCATTTGTCTAATCTGGTTTGTCAAGATGTTCAACTGTATATATTCTGTGTTTCTAAATCATTAAACAGTTCTGGTCAGTTCTTGTTTGACCTTCAAATTGCAGCCTTGACTCGTTTTGTGGGGAAAGAGTATCACAGCTGTAAAATAGCTAGGGGGATTGATCTACACCGACAAGATCCGTCTGGATATCGAAACAAAGTGGCTTCTCTCTCTCTCTAAACTGGGATCCAGACTTTTCTAGCTTACTGGGAGTAACCGTAACAACTACCCAGATATATCAGAGCTGCTACAGAAAGTGCGGGCCATCTGTGCGCACTTTAAGCATTCTCACCCTGCTGCTGCTCGCCTGTCTGCGCTGCAGCTTAACTTCCCGCTCACCTCCTCAAATGTGAAGTGCCCACAAGGTGGAACTCCACCTTGCTCATGCTGGAGAGATTTTGAGAGCAGCAGCAGGCGATAGTGGAGTATCAGCTGCAGCACGCACGTGTTAATCGCTCTGCGGAACAGCACCACTTCACCACCAATGAGTTGGCCTCCATGCGAGACCTGTGGGCCATTTTGCTCTGTTTTGAGTACTCCCCCAACATGGCCAGTGCCCATAACGCCGTTCTCAGCCTTACTATCCCGCTTGTATGTCTCCTTGAAAAAAACGCTTAGGGCGATGATGGAAGAGGATGTGGTACAGGAGGAAGAGGAGGAGGAAGAAGAGGGGTAATTTCCACAGTTATCAGGCCAGTCATTCACAAGTGGCTTGGCGGGTGGGTCCTGCACCAGCATAGGCCAGGTACACAACTGTCAAGCCAGGGCACAGTGTTGGAGGAGGATGCGGAGAAGGAGGAGGAAACGTGTTCACAGCAGGGTGGCATCCAGCGCAGCTCGTGGGCATCACTGGAGCGTGGCTGGGGGGATACGGAGGACACAGATGATACACCTCCCACAGAGAACAGCTTGTCCTTGCCTCTGTGCAGCTTGGCACACATGAGCGACTACATGCTGCAGTGCCTGTGCAACGACTGCCGAGTTGCCCACATTCTAACTTGTGCTGATTTCTTGGTGTCCACCCTGCTGGATCCCTGTTACAAAGACAACGTGCCGTCCTTAATTCCATCACTGGAGCGTGATCGTAAGATGCGCGACTACTAGCGCACGCTGGTAGACGCGCTGTGAGGGCATTCCAAAATGACACCGGGGGCTCAATGGAAGCACAAGACGAAGGCGGAGGAAGAGGTAGCCAACACAGCTGGGGCACCGCCAGCACCTCAGAAGGCAGAGTTAGCATGGCCGAAATGTGGAAAAGCTTTGTCAGCACGCCACTACAAGCAGCTGTTCATTCCCTGAGGTTGTCTGGTGCGGAGCTTAAAGATCCAATACATTTCTCTCTTGTTGAGGAGGTTCTGTTTATTTCCCCCTCTTGCAGGGTGTTTTATTTCTTCTATAGCTTGGAATACTATTTTGGTTTTGTCCCCTCCGCAGCAGTGTTGAAAATGTTTTTTTACAGTAGATGTTTTATCATTTGTTGATATATCATTTATGTGTTCTCTCTCTGAGAGGCCTGATTGTTCTACCTACATACTTCATGCATGTGATGAGGGAGATGACATACGCTGTATTACAGTTAAGGAATGAATTATTTTGATTGTTTTACATATTTACAGCATAGGCATCAGCCTCCACATCTAAACATGCCTGTGCTTGTGAGCCAATTTCTTTGTATGTTGGATTTGTTGTCTAGATAATATTTTACGGGCAGGCCGGTAAAAAATTAGCTTGAGGCCTAATTAAGTCTATGGAATCAATATAAAGGCTGGTATTTTTTTAAAGAAAAAGGTGACATCCCTTACCACACATGAATGGGTCGGAATGTATGGAAAACGTGCAATCCCCATTATACGTGTGCCTTTCTTTCTTTAACTTCCTGACACATTGATGGTTTTAACACTATACTACTATATCTAAGTGTCTTAAAGGAAACTCACCGTCCCTATTAAAGTCATGCATATATACAAAAATAATGTTTACATGCTAGGCAATAGCAACATGAACACAAACAAACACATTTACATTATCCTCGATGAACTAATAGACAAAGAGTAAAAAAGTGTATTTAGAGTATTTGCTACATTTCTTATACCTACTATCTGAAGCACTGCATGCCTTCCAACATTCCCACTGTAAGCAGGACAGCAGAATTTGAGGTTTTGTCCTACAGCTGGATTCTGGACTGCAATGTCCTGAACTCTTTCTATGGTGTCTGTGACACTGGAGAATTAATTCAGTAGCTGGTAACTGCCTCCCTGTTTTTTACAGCAGTGATTGAGGCAGGACAGTTTTGTGATGTCACTACTGACATCACAATAACTTGCACTTGTGCTGTCAGCATCTCAATCCTTAGACTGGCTCACTGTCATTTTTTTACAAAGAGCTTATTATTTCATAAATAGTGGTCCAATTCCTATTAGATAATCTGCATAAGGTATGTTTTTAAGTTTAAAATGAAAACAAAGAACTAAAAATGGAACAAATAACAACACATTTATTTTTGTAAGTATCAGCTGCATTAGGTATGTAGATGTCCAGCTTTTCATGCTGGTGTGAACCTTTAAATCTCTTTTTATGTACAAATGTAATACAATTCCATCCATCTTCCAGTTAATATACCACAATAAATGAGAAATATTTTCTCTTCTTTTACAAAGCAGAGTTTGGTCAGTCAATGCCCTGTTTAACTCAGACATTTCTCTGTCATGTGTTTTTGTGGTCAACGAGTGCAAAGAGTTCAGATGGTTCATTGCTCCTTTTTGGAAAATATACAGTGAACCTGATACCTAAACCAGTTTAAACAAGAACATAAAAATATCTGTTTGCCTTCCAACCAAAGTACAAAATTAAAAGTATGTGTTATTAAATCAAAATGTATATTCAAGGTAACCAATTAAAGTGTACCTGAAATGTCTTTACTCTCCACCAACCTAAACAGAAACTAGTACATGCACATATCAATTACACCCACATCCAAAGCCAGTGTATGTATTAGACATGTGCATTCGTTTTCGGACGAATGCATTTTTGTTTGAAAATAGCATTTTCTTCCATTTGTCCGAAAAACTAATAACGAAAATGCTAAACTAACGAAAGACGAATGAACGAATGGTTAATAAACGAAAATCATTCGTCCATTCATGCTATTGGCATTCTATAAACCGAAATAGAGTCGGTTTATAGAATATAAATAGCATTACATATACATTCCATAAACCGACATAATGAACGACTTTCGGTTTATGGAATGCATGTAATACTATTGGCTTTCTATAAACCGAACTAGAGTCTCCATTCATAAGAATTTCTTATGAATGGGGACTTTAGTTCGGTTTATAGAAAGCCAATAGTATTACATGTATTCTTTAAGCCAAAAGTCTATAAACCGAAGGTCGTTTGGTTTATAGACTTTCGGTTTATAGAATACATAGAATTCTCAGACACGTCTGAGTTTCTTGGGAATTGAAATTGATTCTGTGGCAGGGGAATGACTGCTCCTGCTGGACAAACTTCAGGGTATGAAGGACGTGGTCACATGGGCCATGGTTTTGTGCAAGATCCAGCTTCGGCTGTAGAAGTTGTTACTTGGTAAGCTCCATTTCACCTGCCAGATTATGCCCATGAGGTGGGTTTTTAACCAGCATTTGGCAGCATTACATCCAGCTTACCCGCCCTCTGAAGGGACAATCTCGGGGTGTGGGATATCTTCCTGGCAAACTTTAGCGGGCTGTAATACTGACAGGCACTGGAGGTGGCCAATGGGGATATCCACTTATTCACTGATGCGGCAGGGTTTGTGGGGTTTGAGGCAATACTGAGTTCCCGTTGCTGTGCGTATGTATGACCCCCAAATTGGCATGCCTCTGGCCTTACTAAGAACTTAGCCTTTCTTGAGATGTTTCCCATCCTGGTGGCCATAGAATTGTGGCATGCTACTCTGCGGGACCAAAGAGTAGTTGTCCATTGCAATAATCTGGGGGTGGTGCAAGCTATCGACAGTTTCACTGCTTACTCTCCCCCCCGTAATTCATCTCCTGCGCTGCATGGTGCTTTGCTGCCTGTGTTTGAATGTCACCTGTAGGGTGGTTCACATTCCAGGTACCCTTAACGTAACTGCTGATGCCCTCTCTCGTTCACAGTGTACAGAATTCAAGGTGGTGGCTCCTGGGTCAGATATGGAAGGGGTGCCCTGCCCCTTGGGTTGACTGAATAGTTTCTTGGGTCCGTGGCTCTGTTTGCCCTTCTACCTGGGAAAGGCATGGTAAGGTGTAGGGGGTCCTTTGGTTGCTGTGGTTTTGGGGGGGGCGTTAGGTTGTTCTGCCGGTTCTGTCTCTGCTAAACTGACGGGCTTAGCATTCTGGTTTAAGTTATTGCGCCAGACTGATGTTACAAAGGCATTCATAGTATGGCAGACCATGCGAGGTTGGCGTAAGGGAAAAAGCTCCTCTGACGCCAGAAAACTGGTGTTGGGGCTGGTGAATATCTTGCCTTCAGTGCGGGTCTCCCCTTTTGAGGTTTCTCTTTTTTGGGCTGCTTTTTCTATTTCTTTCTTTGGGGCCGTTTGGATTGGGGAGTTGGTTAGTACTTCAAAACAGGCTCCTGGTCTTGTTGATTTCAAGGTTATTACGAGGGCTCAAGGGTCCATCCGCCTGTTGCTCAGGCATTCTAAAACTGCCAGTTGGGAGTTAAAGAACAAGGAGGACATCATATTGGAAGGAAGAAGTTTTGTCCGACCTTCCCTTAACCGTTACAGTGGATGTCCCCACCGAGCTAGTAGTCGGCTAGTGGTTAGCATTTGAAAAGGAATGGTGGTATGTAAAAGGAAGAGGGGGAGGTTACGCCCCAGGGGGAGTCTTGTTAATTAATTTGATGAAAGTTGTATGTTTGGTTAAGTTAATAAATGTTATTTAAGAATTGTATTTATTATGAGTTAAATGATTGGCAAGGATAGGGTTATAGACAGGTTATACTGTGTTTTGCTTTAAGCATATAGAAAGGAGTCTTGCATTGGCTAATGCAGTATGAAACTGTTTAATAAAATGCTGTGGCCTAATTTTAACTCCAATTACTCGTGTCTTCATTTCTGGGACTGGGTGGAGTATGAGGGTACGAAGGTTAAAAGGGAAAATCCCCACTACTCACATACATGACCTAAAGCTATAGAGCATTGTATATATTTTGTCTAACTAGGGTAAATTACAAATTTAATAAACTGAAAAAAATAACGAGTGTGGGCAATGTAAATTTTCTTATATAACTGTATATGCAGAAGCAATGGATATTTAAGCATGCAACATGTTCTACTGGAGTGGCCCTTTAAATGAGAGTACAGCATAATTTTTTTCTGTGTCTGAAATTTAGACTACACGTACCCTAGGAACCAATCTTGTATTGTATAAAACACAGGCGAAGGAAGGATAGTGTTCAGATTTTAAGTCTGTTATTCTCTTTGCTACAAGTACAAAGGTAGGCTTACAAACACACAGGTATATAGATGTAGATATCAATAGATAGGTAGACATAAATAGAAACATGTAAGGAATTTAAAAAAAAACATGTCTCTTAAATTTACACCTCTAATGAGTTAGAGTATTACTCCTTTACCAGTCAGTAGGGAAATAAAAAGTGTTTATTTTTGGCATAATATTCTTGCATTGAGTTAAAACTCACCTAACTTATATCTACACAAATCACATTATTTTTTCAAAATGAATACAATATTGATGAAATTAATTGCATGCATTTTCTATCATTAAGTGTTCTTGCATAGCAAGACCACTTAATATTATCTCACATATATATTCTTATTAAGTGTTCTTGCATAGCAAGACCACTTAATATTATCTCACATATATATTCTTATTCTTACTATAGCCAAATTTACCACCCTAACTCCTCCCACAGTTTTTACACAACATAGACAGTAATATACCGAAACGTGCGAATTGTTCCCAATTGGTGTGCTATTACTTTGTGGAACGTTTTGCCAAATGGTTCACGAAATATTGTCGTTTTTGTGGTGAAATTGGTCCCATAGGAATGAATGTCGGAATGTTCAAAACTAGAGTGGGAGCACTAGAGTGTGAGCTGAAAAATCAGGACATGATTTCTAAACTGCCACCACTCCCTCATTTTCAAGCCCACCTACACAAATCTTATATCAAAACGTTCAGCTATCCCTGCTGCCACTAAACATGCCCACGACTAAGCCATAGTCCTGATAATTTTCACAATATGACCATTTGTTTGCAACTCACGCCGTCCATTGACATTCATTGAAACTCCACTCTAGCCACCTCAAATTTGAAGGGCAATATCTAAACTGCGACTGTGCCTTCATTTGTAATATTTCAGAGACATACTATGCATCAAAATGTAGGTCTGGGTCTTGTTATTCTCACAATATAAAGTTCTTCGCTGTAGGATTTATAGTTTTTAAAATACGACCGTTTGAAGATGGCAACCGCACTCCAACCTTTCCACAGTTACTCCAGCCACTCCAACCACACAACAGTTACTCAAGCCACTCCACCCAGTTACTCCACCCACTCCAGTTGTAGACTACTGGTGGAGGCTAGAACACTTCACACAATTTCCCCAGAAATTTTAGCTTTTCTA
Organism: Pelodytes ibericus; assembly: GCA_036172795.1. Classification (NCBI taxonomy): domain Eukaryota; kingdom Metazoa; phylum Chordata; class Amphibia; order Anura; family Pelodytidae; genus Pelodytes; species Pelodytes ibericus. The sequence goes on from CM069863.1 coordinate 88,720,227, forward strand.
GTTCTTATTAAGAATTATTTATTATGAAGAATGTAGAATGCAAGTTTCTCTCTGAACACAAAATTAATTGTGCATTTTTCAACGGAGCATCTAAAATCTGTGTATCGCTCAAGAAAAAGACTAAACAAATATTTTGAATTGGAAGTATGAGGATTTAAAGTAATATTTATGAAACTTAATAGCAAGAAAGCAAAAGTAATTTAAAGAGATTGAGATGAATCGCTGCTCAGGGTAAAAGTAATAAAACAGTGAAAAAAATGATGTTGATTGCAGTGGGCCTTTAAACAATTAATGACATAGTACATACACGTGTGTCATGTGTCTAAATGAGCATCGAAAGCTATCAATGATCGATTTCTTCACGCAACCAGTGTTGCTGAATGCCTTGATATTGATGCATTCAGCAACACCGAAACCTGGCCTCCAGCAGAAATGTTATCGCTCTCTTGAACCATCACATGCACCACATTGAAAGGCAGCATACCTTTCCAATATGACGCTGCTATTTTGTGAGCAAGAGCTTCAGACACAATTAATGATCGCTTCCATTGCTCTTGGGATGTTGCTTGGTTGCCGCTAGTGGTTAGGAGAAAGCAATGCGCTACATCCAATTAGTGCCCTATAACTTGCAAAAAACAACTGACAACATGGGTAGGTATTTCTAAACTGAAGACAAATATTACAATCTATTTAGCAGGTTTTTTATTAGCATCTGTAAAATATCTTCATTAGATAATTTTTTTTATGGCAAATTATATTATATGATCAAAATAAGATATATAATGGTACATAGGGGGGCGTAGCTGGCTCCTGAGGACAATGGCTGCTTGAATTGGGAGCTCCGTCACCCTCTTGCTTCATTAGCGCACAAACACCTTTATCTTCATGATGAGATGCAATAAAAGGGGACCCACTGAACCTGGAACTCCAGGAGCCAAGGGTAAACATCCTTCCAGCTCCCTCCGTGACTTTTTCCATACTCTCGTGGCCCTCGCCTCGCAACCAGATAGCGATCACGAGGCACGCTCACCTGCCAGCTCTATATCTGTGGACAATGGGGACCCCGGAACAAACGCAATATCTGTGGAATCCACATGCCCTGCACAGCAACATATATTCTCCTCCGCTCCATGGAGAAACGATTTTTCTACCATGATCTCGGAACTGAATCCCAAGGTAAAAAAAACAGAGCTGACCTTGGAGGCCTTGAAACGAAAGGATGGATCTTGCTCTCCAGTTCCGCCACTTGTCTCATCTCGACCACAATGTGGCAAAACAAACTGAGTAATTTTAGGATTACCGCAGATGTCTAGAAGACCTAGATAACCAGGGGCTACGGCATAACATTAGAATCAGGGGGGTGCCTGAAGCGGAACATGGCGCGTAGGAACACATCTTTGGCCTACTTACCAGTATCTTTAACTCGATGCTTGAGCGACAGTCATCAAGTGCTGCGGGGATGGAAAGGGCCCACAGGGCGCTTTGGTGTAAAGGCCCCCCGAAGGCCCCCAGAGGGATATCATCTGTAGGCTGGCGGATTTTAAACTGAAAAAGGATATTATGCGACACTAGAGAGATCAGAACATGGTCCCACGACGGGCACGGCATTTACATTTATCAAGACCTATCCGACCTTATTCTACAGGCCCGAAGACTTTTGCGACCTCTCACGACCATCTTGCAGCAGAAGCATATTCGCTACTCTTGGGGACACCCCTTTGCTTTGGTGTTCCAGCTGGAGATTGCAGTCTACGTTGTACGCTACCACCATGATCTGCCTGAGATTCTGGCTGAAATGTGGATTTCCATCATAGCTATCCCCAAATCGAACCTGCCTATCACACGTTCCCCGGGCAGTCCCAGATCCAACAACCCGGGCCGGGCCAACGAAGACCCAGACCTCTGCTAACTTCATCAAGCCCAGCTACCCAAGCCCCTGCGGCTTGGTCGGATCACATTAAACCTCATAGGACGGAGAGGGAGGAATGAAAGGAAGCTCCTGTCCACCCCTTTGTTGCTATTGACCTGGCAATTGACTGATCATGGCCCACTGTGCCGAATATTTTGATGTGTATTTACATTGATCCAGTCTGCTCTTAATCAACCTGTCATCATGTCTGCACTATTATACCTGCAGTTACACAGTGCTTCTGACGATTTGTTTTTGTTCCTATTATGCCCTCACAGGCTGTGGACTGTGTCACCCCGATGAACGAATGACCATATTTCTATTGATGGACTGCACAGTGCTCCTTCTCCTTTTGCGGTGTCCTCGCCGAACATTTTTTACTTACTTTTCTTACTTGAGACTTATATTTATATGTCCTTACTTGTGAATATGTTACTTTTTGCTCACCCTCATGGATGTGGTTGTAGCCCTGACTGTAAGGAATTGTAACTATGCTCCCTTCGATCTTTGGGCATAAATGCTCCCCTATGCCACACGCACCAACCAAACTGAGTGTGGTGAGCTGTGCTGCAGCCATTTATTCCAGCTGACAGGTACTATTACCCCTGACGATCCCTGCGTTCCAAAGCCCTGATGTGATCACATGCTTTTATTAGACAGGGCTATACTGAAATCGGACACACACAGCTGCACTAGCCATGCTGTGGGTTTAGCTACGTTTTTGAAAAAGAGATATAGTCGTAGGGACAGACAACCCAATTCTGAGAACCGCGCTTTACACAGATGAGTGCAGCACAGACGGCGTTCCCTTGCCGTTATAACAATAAGATCCAGAGAAAACTTGAAGCACCGGTGCACCTCTTCTAATGTAAGTAAAAAAGTGATTTAGGCAGATGTCCTCCGGTTTAAAACATAACATATTTTATTTCCAAAATTGTAAAACAACAGGACTAAGCATAGTCTCACGCGTTTCGCCATGAGGCTTAATCATAGACGGCGAAACGCGTGAGACTATGCTAAGTCCTGTTGTTTTACAATTTTGGAAATAAAATTCGTTCTGTTTTAAACCGGAGGACATCTGCCTAAATCACTTTTTTACTTACATCAGAAGAGGTGCACCAGTGCTTCAAGTTTTCTCTTTATTTTAGCTACGTTTTTCCTGTATATGCTACTGATTGTAGATAGATCTCTACATAACCACCCTACACTCGGTCATAGGCAGCCTTACTGGGTATGCATAATTTAGCCCACCCCAGCAGAACCAACCGCCAAGCGGTGTAGGTTACACTTGAAAGGTATGCTTGGGTTACTGACAGCTGATAGCTGACACCTCCACATGGAGCTTTAACACACTATCCCTAGCCCTGATCCTGGATGTAGCAAGTTTTCCACGCACATCCCACACTTTTATATCCAAGGAGATGCACCCCGATCAGACCTGAGCCTGCCTTACAGTGTAAAGCCCCAGGCACTTGTTATCACTCAATGCACCATCCAAAGGAGGATCTCCCACCAGGATCCATGCTCAATGTTACCTTAAATATGGTAATCTTTTTGAAATTGTGCTGATGGAAACTGTGTTGCTCTGATTATCTAGTTGTTATGTTAGAGGGTGACAAACCCCATAATGGTTGAATTTTTTTAAAATTTGTTTGTTGTGATCCCCCAGCATTTGGGAACACAGTGACTCCGACTGTCCGACACTTCTCCCCTACACCTGGGCACACGGTTTTATTGGCAGGATTAAGGGGTGTAGCTCCTTTGGTGCTGGCACCAAAATCCTTGGCCAATAGGTGCCACAAGGTATTCCCTACTCCACTATGTACCCACTTCTCAGCGGTCCCTTCCCCTCCCGCCCTTTTTCTCTTCAGTTTACCTATTTTTTGATCCCCCAATCGACATTAACAGACTACACTTGACTGATGTACCCCACTCCCTTTGTCCCTTAATCGCTCTCCCCGGGGTGTTCCTACACAAAACATGGTTACTGGCGCGTATAAGTCTGCCAAGCTGACGGTCCTGTATAGAATGTTAAAGGTCTCAATACCCCCAAAAAATGCTCTCACAATGCGAGAGCTTAGGCATAATAAAATGGCAGTATCTTTTCTACAAGAGACCCATTTCTGTGGTAGGGCCCCGCCACACTTGACTACACGCGATTATCCGCAGGGATATTTTAGCAATGATGCACACATTTAATCAAAGGGCACAGCATTCCTGTTTTCATGGCATCTCCCTTTCATGGAACTGGCACACTACTTTGATCCCGATGGGCGTTTGTGTTTGTTAAGGGCACAATTGCGGACCACACTTACACTTTTGCGAACATCTACCTCCTGAACACGAACCAACACGCACTTTTCTCTAAAATTATGTAAAAACTGACGGACTTTCAAGGAGGTATGACGATTCTGGGAGGTGACTTTAATGCTGCTTTAGACCCACAATTGGACATATCACATGGGTCTACACGCACCTCTCCACATCTTGAGGAGAATCAGAAAAACACTCACTGACCAACAATTTATTGATTGCTGGAGGGTGCTTCGACCTACTACCAGGGACTACAGTTTTTATTCTATATCGCACTCTACATGCACTCACATTGACTACCTCTTTATCACACACTTCCATTTACCTTTGTTATGTTCTGCCCACTATGGTACTACCACGTGGTCAGACCACGCCCCCCTTGGACTCTCTTTATGATCGCCTCTTGTAAAGCCTACACAACGCTCGTGGCGACTAAACAATGCACTGTTGACTGACACCACGATGCCGGAATCTACTACCATAGCCCTGACTGAGTACCTCCAAGATAATCTAACCGCAGAAGTCCCATTGTTGACTACCTGGGAACAAAATGTATAATTCGGGTCATTTGATCAAAATATGCCTCCACATGTAAGAAGGCCAATGTGATGCGACTAAGCATGTTGTACACCCAAACTGCTGCTCTCGAGCAGACGCATAAGGAGCGACTCAAAGATGATGAGTTTCAACAATTTCTAATATTGAGAAAAGACTTGTTGATGATCCTTAACCAGCAAGCCCAACGTAATTTTACCAAACTTAAAGCCCTATACCAAGAACATGGTAATAAACCAGGTAAATACCTGGCAAGAGCAATTAGACAGCGAAAGCAGATGGCCTATATCCCCAAAATTAGTAATAGCGTGGGATGGATCCCCCTGACTCCTAACGACAGACATAGCCACAGAATTTGTCTACTTCTATTCTAAACTATACAATATCTCCCCAGAGGTGAGAAACAAGACAAGACACACACTACCCTCCACTCGCAACATGAGGGCTTCCTATCTAAACATATCTCCCGTAGATTGACGACAGCTGATGCGGATGATATGGAACAGCCGATTTCACTACTGGAATTACAATTAGCTATCCGTAACTCTAAAGTGGGAAAATGACCGGGACCTGGCGGTTTCCCACTGCAATATTATAAAAAATATGTTATCATCCTCGGGCCTCACCTTGTTGACGCTTATTTTATATTTGTTCAGACAAACATGCATATGTGTGGACAAGATCTTGATCTTACAGAATACATTTTTGCCAATGGATCAGGTCCATGATATTGAATATTGTATGCCCTTCACAGTATCACAGCTGCCCAAACCTCTGAGAGATATAGATCCAAAGTCCTGGGCACATGGATCTACAGATCCAAGTAATATTGATTGCTCTCCATATCAAGCTAATTTAAAACGCAATGTTTCTCTGGTGTATATCAAGCAATATCCATTGTCGAGTGACAAGGAAAAAGGCATAGCTCCAGTAATTGCGGAATTGCTGGAGAAGGGCATTCTCAAGCCTACCGTGTCACCCTACAACATTCTTATCAATCCAGTGCCAAAGCTGGGTAACAGGGGGTGGAGGTTAACCCAAGATCTAAGAACAGTCAATGCCCTAGTTCAGCCCCTTGCTCCCCTGGTCCCAGATGTCACTGCAATACTGACAACAATTCTGCATACAGCCTGCTGCTTCACAGTAAATGATTTAAAAAGATCCTTCTTCAGCATACCTTTGTACCCTGATACAAAACCCCTGTTCACATTTACTTATCAAGGAAATCAGTTTGTATGGAATAGACTTCCTCAGGAGTTTTGCGATTCCCCCACTGCCTATAGTACCATAGTCCGTGCAACCCTGTCTGCTTGGCACCCTGCTCGTGGCTCTGTTCTTCTGCAGTCTCTGTACGAATTTCTTCTCTGCAGTGAGATGCTGTGCTGAAATATAAAGAACAAGAAAGTTTGGATAGAGAGAGAAAACAAAGCCACGTGGAGCTTAGTTTTCTATTCCCAGATTCCCTGGGGGAGGTAGTGAAAACCTAATTTCGTAAATAGTATGTTTGGAAACTGGGTGAAATATTTTAAAAATAACTTTTAATAAAGATTACTTAAAAAATATTTTAGGGTAGTATTCGACTATACCCCACAGTGACTTAGTGCGATAGAATACTGCAAAAAGACACAGACATGACACAATAAAAAACAATTATGCAGTACACATATATAGTTGTCAGATCCCTATCCCCCTGAGGGGGTATTAGAGGATTATTTGACACAGATGAGGGTTCTATTACTTGTAAATTGGTTACTAAAACTTTATGAATTAGTTCTTATCACCTATGAGCTATACAGCTCCAGACATCCATGAGACTTGATTTGCAAAGCACACCTTTACAGTAGGGCAGAAGCAGTATTTGTGGCATGTTTTAAACCAGCAGATGGAGTTTATTTGACTGGATTTTCTGTTGTCACTGATGACACAGTATTAGCAGCGGAAGCGGTGGCTTTTGTACCTTCACAAGCTGCAGAACTTGTCGCCCTCACACAGGCATGTAACCTCTTTGCATATAAGCATATTAATATCTACACAGACTCCAGATACGCATTTGGAGTAGTAAATGATTTTGGAATGATCTGGCGTAATAGAGGCTTCATTGCAGCCAATGGTAAAGGTATTTCACAAGCCCAATTGGTAAATGTATTACTAAACACATTGCTTCTTCCAGAGAAAAATGCAATCATAAAATGTAAAGGTCATGATATTTTAAATTCTATAGAAGCAAAAAGTAATGCTTTTAGTCTTATAGTTGAGTAAAAATGGTAGGTTGCTCAGACGGGTGGCTCTTATTAAACAAGATATTTATTGTTTTACTCTAAGAATATGACACCTACATAAGAATAACAAACAGCATCTACAACCCATATGTACATCTCCAGCTGCATAATAAATATAGTATATATTCACATCAAATATGTATTAAGTTTTATGTATGGTTAAACTTTGGCATGCCCGCTGTTGTGAACTACATTTCATATTATCCACAGTGATAGAAAATGCATCTAAAAACTGGCATGCTAAAGGTTAACCATCACTATGAGGATCCTTCCTGAGAACACCAGCCACCAGATATTTTCATAACAACTCTCCAGCCAAAACATTACAAGTAAAGTATGACCCATACTGTATGTAAGCACACAAGACACCACACAGCTCATTAATCATATGTATTCCTACATGTGTCCTCAAAACAGCCTCTCTCTGACAACTTACCCCCAAAACAGCAGCTACCATTAAAAAAAAACCCTATCTGGAAAGTAGTTCCATCTGTGGGGGTCCTTGAGGATGGGGCTGGTAATCCATCAAGGTGGCTGGGGTGCTGCATCTTTAGCAAGAAGATTGACACCACTGACTTCCCACTGACAGATGGTGCGGACCCCTCACTACTCGGGGTCGTGTGCAACACATAAATCAAAGACACCTAGTAGCCAAACCGGCCACAGCATGGAAATATCCTGGTTGCAGGGCTGGCCCAAGACATTGTGCTGCCTGAGCCAAAAATGTAACACAAGCACATACACATACAGAATCTCATGCACAAAAAGTGTTTGTGATTATGTATGCACAAAAATATGTAATCAAATACAGTCACATAATCGCACATTGTCACACACATATACAGTCACCCATACACACACTCAGTCACAGTCACTTATGCAGTCATACACACAGATACAGTCACACATATACACAAACATACTATCTTACACACAGAAACACACAGTCACACATATAAGCCACAGATTAGGTGCCCTTGCTGGGTGTGCCCCCCTTACCCCACTCTAGCAATGCCAAAGTCTAGCAATGCCAATATATATATGGGTATTTAACCTTAAATGATAGATGTTACCAATAATAATAAGGCTTTTTTATCATAAATTTGTATGATATATAAAATGTTCATGCACATTAGTACTGTATACCGTTAGGTCAGTAAATATGTGGTAGTCACCTGTCAGACACTCAGATCTAACATACAAGTAACACTTTATTGAATTAGTTGCTAAATTTGGTAACTCAGTCATCCACTAAGCACAGCAGTAGAGCAACTGCAGAAACTTTAACAAGTACTTCTGGGCTTCGAGCCAAGGTTATAAAGGAAACAGATATCTGTGTGTTGAATGCTTATTTTCCCCCTTTCAGCTTATAATTTGAGCCACCAAATAATGTTTCTTGGACACAGCAGGAGTATAAATAAAACTATTTATATGTTTGGTTTTATATACAATTGTTTTACTCTTACATGTATAGGAGCTCTAGAGCACGTTTCACTATTTCACTTGCTTACCCTGTTCTCAGTTTTTATTAAATAAACAGCAATGGAAGTTATGTTTTAATGGAAATAGGAGTATTGTCTCTTTATATATACTATTGGGTTTACTCAATAAATAGAGAATTGCAGGGAATTGGAACAGGAATTTCAAACTTAAGGCTCAAAAGCTATAATTAAATATTTAAAAAATATATTTTTCAGAAAAATTCAATCTGGTATTTAACATTTTAAAACAACCGTAATTTCTCTCAAGAATCAACTGATAACACCATATCTTAAAAAAAAAATACAAAATTGTATTCAAAATCTAGTTATTCACTCATTATGTTTTATTATTTATTATGTAACTGACATTTTTAGTGTTATATAGTTCCTTAGAGTCCAAATGCCTTATTCAAAGGCTTCCCATGTTTTATTTAAATATGATCATTCCCTAGATAATTATTGTCAACAGCAAGTGTTTGCACCATGTGGCAATGTATTTGACAATACTGCGGCTTATTTAATAAGCCCTTGAAAACTAAAGCAGTAGCTCATTAAGAAATGCATGACGGTTAAAATGCATCATACCATATCACATCATGAAAGCAAACTGTATAAGACAGGAAATCCTCTTAAACCCAGACTGGCTGAAAGTGTATAATCTAGGGTAGATTTTGAAATAAGAAATTGATCTTCAGAGGCCTTTAAGTTTAGTGTCAAAGAGATAAAGCCACTGAATTATTACAAGCTTGCAAGCTTTTTCTTAAAAAAAAAAAAAAAAAAATCTAATTTCAACATACACTATGTAACAGGTTATCAAAATATGAAAGGGATTGAATAAAGTGACAAAACTTTCTCAGTGTGAGTGAGACAGGAAAAAATTGTCAGAAAAGGCCCAAAAACTTTAACTTAGTTTTTACAGCGCCTACATCAGGGGCCACCAACCTTTTTGAAACTGAGAGCTACTTCATGGGTACTGAGTCATACGAAGGGCTACCAGTTTGATACGCTCTTCTGAAATAACAAATTTGCTCAGTTTGCCTTTAGTTATACATTATTAATAATACTCACCTATGTGAAGACACTAATCACGTAAATGATTTCTCACAATGATTAGCAACAATGACAATAAGGAGGGAAACATATCAATATTCAGCACTTTAATCTCAGTAATTGTTACATTTTTAGATGATCACTTACATTACTACATTTCATAGGAAAAATGCAACGTGGGAGACTTTTTGCTGGCTAGCAGAATGAGTTTTTACTACCATTCCCATGATGTCACACATATACACAGTCACACATAAATACACAGTCACACACACAGCCACCTTTACACACACACTGTCAGACAGCCACCCTTACACACACTGTCACACTCACACACACACATAAATACACACACAGCCACCCTTACACACACACATAATACACACACAGCCACCTTTACACACTTAGACACAGGATACACTTACACAGACACTCATGTTCACACACTTGCACAGACAGTAACACACACATTGACACACACACTTATACACACACACCCTGTAGTGTACACATTGACATACACTTCCATATATTGACACATACTTACACACACACAAACACTTACACACATTTCATTTTACCCCCCCCGCCCCCCACACACACACACACTTATGCTGTCCCCCTCCCTGCTTAATTACCTATCTGTGCAGGGAGGAGGACATTCTCAATGCTGTCTGTAGAGGCTGATACTGGCATCTAGCTTCTTCTGCCGGATGTCAATGTCAGCTGACATCCGGCAGAAGAAACTAGAATGCTGGTGTTCTGACTCTGCAAACACCATCCTTCTTCCTGCAGCCAATTAGCGCGCGACGGGGGCGGAGCTTGCACCCATCGCGCTGTGCTTGGTGTGACAAGGAGGTGTGGTTACCGCAGGCGCTCACCTGCGGCCCGCATCTCCTTGTCACAGCATTCACAGCGCGACGGGTGAAAACGCCGCTCCTCCTGTGCGCCTGGACGCGGTGCACAACGTGCACTCGCCCAGGATTGGCCCTGCCTGCGGGCGACTCATGTGGTCCTTGGGGGCGACCTGGTGCCCGCGGGCACCATGTTGGTGACCCCTGGCCTACATTCTCTGAATTATAGAAAGGAAATAGGCAAAAACAGATTTAATATTTAATGCTGAGCATCTTATATTGTTACATGAAGTTGTAACAGAGTCCGTTATGCAGTGAAACCTCCAAGCTCCAAGTAGTTCATTGTATGTTGGCCATAAAAAGGGGCGGTACAACGCGTTTTGCCCTCGTTTTGGGCTTTATCAATTCTTAAAGGGATATGACCCCAATTACACCCAAGACCCTGAGAGCAAAGTTTTTTGCTCTGACCCACGTGAGTGACACACTTAACACATATTTTAACTCCTTCATGACAATACCCGTACATGTACAGGCTCCTAATGCAATGCATTTTCTTTGCAATTCGGACTATTTTCAGCTTTCCTGGAACCTTCAAGCGTGAATGATATCCAGGAAAACAAAAAAAGGCCACCTGGATCTCCCCTGGGTGGTCTTAAAGTGAAAAGCCAGTGACAACTATCACTGACCGGTTAATCACGCCCACTCACCCTATGCAGATAAGATGAGGGATGTTTTAGGTTGCCTGTTGGCAAGTCTGAAACACCCAGAAAAGGGGCTGTCTTAGCCTGCAATAGCTGAGACAGACTGTCTCAGCCATTGCAGTGAATAGTGTGACATGTCTAGAGATATATCACAATCCATTGCCATCCTCCCACACATTTGGGGGGAGTGATGGGGTAAGTTGTTCCTGGTTGCCTCAACAGTTAGGCAACCTGTAAATGAGAGGAACAATATATTATGTATGGATATTCCTTTAATAAGCAAGCATGCACTTATATTTAAATAAACACATCACTAAGTAACAAAAAAGCTATTGTCAAAACAACCAAAACCATTGCCCTGAAAACACGATAACGTGTCTTTTTCTTCTCTTTTGATTCCATATGCCTGTGGAATGGATACTAACCTAATATAATTTATAAAAAATAATTATTATTTTCTACACATCACATTGGTGGCCCTATTTTTTCATTTATGTATTTGGTATAGGATTCACACCGATGTGATGGAAAAATAATTCTATGTATTGTTCATTAAAAAAAAAATACGAACTTCAGAATTGTATGACAGACATAATGACGAAGTGTTTCGATCAACTAAAGAAAAAAGTTTTAAATAGTTTTATAGAAATAAATTGCTCAAAATAAGATAACATTATATTTTATTAGGTTTATATATATTTTTTATTTATAACTTTATTATTTTTCATATAAAAATCATAAACATAGATCAACATACATACAATAAATATTAAGTTGTCAAGTAAAACACAATATGAATAAATAGCTTTAATGCAGAAGACACTCGGATCGTATTCAGCAGTTTCCCACCATAGGATCTGTAATCAGGTGGGTCTCATATACAGCAATATGGACGAAAACAAGGATGTGAGGGAAAGAGCATTGCGTAAAACTGTACTTTAAATATATAAAAAAAATATATAAGTACCCCTGACCCCTGTAAAAATGTGTCTGAGAGCCATTTTGGCGCATGTATTCCTGACCTCAGCTATCAGATAAGTGGGCAGGAAGCTCGGCAAGTGCTCCCAGCCTCCATTACATAGATCGGCTACTTGCCCTGGCCCCCATACCATAAAACCAATTCACAATAGAGCTGGAAAAATGTTTACGGACCCTAAAATAAATAAATACTGACCCCTGGGGTTTTAGTGTAAGAGTGAGACAGCGCTAAATATTAGACATGTGCATTCGTTTTCGGACTAATGCATTTGCGTCCAAAAATAGCATTTTCGTCCAAAAATAGCATTTTCGTCCATTTGTCCGAAAAACGAATAACGAAAATGCTAAACTAACGAAAGACGAATGAACGAATGGTTAATAAATGAAAATCATTCGTCCATACGTCCATTCTATAAATAGAAATAGAGTCGGTTTATAGAATACCAATAGCATTACAATGCTATTCTATAAACCGAAATAGAGTCCCCATTCATACGAATAGGTCAATTGACCTATTTGTATGAATGGGGACTCTAGTTCGGTTTATAGAATACATAGAATTACATGTATTCTATAAGCCGAAAGTCTATAAACCGAAGGTCGTTCGGTTTATAGACTTTCGGTTTATAGAATACATGTAATTCTATGCTATTCTAAAAACCAAAAGTCTATAAACCGAACTACCTTCGGTTTATAGACTTTCGGCTTATAGAATACGTGTAATACTATTGCCTTTCTATAAACCGAACGAGAGCCCCGAACGAGAGCCCCATTCATAAGAAATTCTATAGGGTCCCCTATAGTATTACATGTTCTTTGTAGATAAATATTTAGCGCTGTCTCACTCACACTATCTCTCCTTTTTTGCAGTGGATTTTTCCATTGCATTCCATTATAAGACTAGCTGCTTCCATTTTTTCATTCTTTCAATCGAGTCATTTGCTACTCCATATATTATCCGGGATTTTCTTATCTCCATCTCGTACCTTCCCTGCCTCCAGTGGTCAGTACCGGTTTTACTATTTGTATATTTCTTTGTCTTTGGAGTGAAGGTCACTATATACACATATTGTTCACTAGCGCTGTGCCTCACCTTTTTCCTTGACCCCTGGGGTTGTGGTTGTACACGCTATCAGATACGAGGCAGTGAGCTCGGCAAGTGCTCCCATCCCCTAAGTGTGGGACAGATGAATAATAAAATCCCTGCTCGGAGAGTGGAAATTTAATCTGCAGAGAAAGTGGTACCTGATGCCTTCAATCCCATCTTCCCTACTGGCTGGTTTTGAAAAACGGGGGGATGATTTTTAAAAAAAATGTGTTACTGCGGCTTGCCTGCTTGCCTGAATTGTCTACCTGGATTGTATCCTTACCTTGGTTTGACATTCTTTATCCAGTGTATCCTGATCTGTGGCTTGATTTATGGACTGTTTTGATCTCTGATTTCCTGTTTTTGGCAGAATCCATTTTGCAATTCTCCCCTTTGGCATCCTGTTTCTAGCTTCATCTTATTGGATTATTCTACCTTTGGCACCCCACCTCTGGCGTATTATTACTTGACTATCCTTGAACTCTAGCATCCTGACTACAGCTTGATCCATTGAATTATCCTTTATTTCACCCTTTCACAATGCTTGGAGAGTTCTGTGTATATTTCTGATACTCCATTATCAAGAGGCAGGTGAAGAGGAAGCTATCCAAGGCAGCTGCCACAGCCAGACACACTGTGGTGGCCCTCCAGAGGTGGCTGACCTCCAGAGCTGGCTGACCTGCTGGATTATGAAGACGTGCTACTGCAGGTCATGGTGAACGAAACTATCTTGGGGGTTAAGAGTGGCATTGACAAAGATTTACTTGGTTGCAAGTACTGAACATCCATTGATGTGTTACGTATGTCAGTTGATATTTGTGGTAGGGATAAATGTTAGGAAATGTTGAGGAGTAGTGTATAGAGATATATTGTAAATTATAGATAAAGACAGACTGTAACATCAGATAAACTAATCACTGAATTGTTTGTCTGATGATGTAGCTGAAATGATAATGAAACTAAATAAATAAATCATACATTGAGATCTTTTCACTAAAGGTCAAGAATAGCGGTGTCATGATATTTTAATACATTTCACACTTAGGGGGACAAAATAGACTCATATTCTGACATTAAGAAGAACCTCTAAATAACCCTGTTTCTCAGTCTTCTTCTTAGTTACTTACTACTAGTGTTGAGCGGACCCGAACCGCACTGTTTGGGTTCATATTGAACATTACGGTGTCCGTACCACGAACCCGAACATTTCACTGTATGTTCGGGTTGGAGTTCGAGGTTCGGCTATAAATCGAAAGTCTATAAACCAAAAGTCATTCGGTTTATAGACTTTCGGTTTATAGAATAGCAATAGCATTACATGTATCCCATAAACCGAAAGTCTATACACCGAAAGACATTCGGTTTATAGACTTTCGGTTTATAGAATACGTGTAATGCTATTGCTATTCTATAAACCGAAATAGAGTCCCCATTAATACGAATAGGTTTGTTCCATAAATAGTGCTGCATTGCAGAGTGTCAACGTTATATCTGGCAAACTTCAGGCAAACATCAGTGTATTTTTGGAGAGTAGAAACTTCCTCTTTGGTGTCGTGCTATGCACTACATGCTTGTTTAGTGTTTTGAGTATGGCAGACTCATGAACAGAGATGTTAACAAGTTCCAATGAGTAATTCAAGCCTTTAGCTGTTATTGTAGGGTTCTTTTTTTTTACCTCATTGAGCATTCTCTGTTGTGTCCATGGAGTAATCTTGTCTAGATGTCTACTTCTAGAAAGAATACGGTAACTATTATAACTTTTCCATTGATTAACAATTTGTCTAACTGTGGACTGACGAATATTTAAACTCTTTGAAAAACTTATTAACCCTTTCCAGCTTTACGCAAATCAGCAATCCTTGCATTTTGTGGATAGCTAACTCAAAAAGTATAAGTGCATTTTTAGAAATCAAAGCAGCTCTAAAACAGTCCTCCAAACATGTTTGATTATTTGGAATCCCAGTTTACTAACTTCTGACTCCAATTAGCTTTTATTTAAGTCATTAGCCTAGGGGTTCACATCAATTTTTCAGTCCACACTCTGCATGTTTGAATGATGTATTCAATATGGACAATACAATAGTGTTTGTTCATTATTTTAACTTAGATAAAGATTATACCATATTTTAAGGCAAATGTATATACAAATGCAGGTAATTTCACTAACTTTTAGGTTGTTATATTATCCATTTTTCAGATTTATTGCCTTTATAACATATAAAAATAAGAAAGAATAAATGGGTTAGGGTCAGGAAAAGGTTTGGGTTAAGGGGAGGGGAGGCTAAGTGGATAAATCAGCTGTCTCGAAATATTAACATGAGGGGTGGCAGTGAACACTGTTGATGTGAAGACATTCAATGATAATAAGAAAAAAACATTGAAAGTCACAGCAAAGTCTTCTTGATGGATGAGGTAAGCACCATTCAGGGGTATTGAAACAAGATTGTTATGCCTCCTTAGTATCAGTTAAACAACAGGGTTATGAGGGACAGAAGGAGGAGTAGAGGTTGTATAAACAACATACAATGAAATATGTGGTAACACAAAATCCATAATCAGCTGAAAGACATTGCCTAAGAAACATAGTAGACTTCCCTATAGTAGGGGTGCCAATGGGGGTTAACTATAACCCAAGGTGAGTTCCATTAAAACAATTTTCATTTAATTAGCTTGTACTAGGTAGTAGAATAGTATGGGATAGCATATAGAAGCCACAAGTTTGCATGAACATTTGGATTCTGGATCTAGTAATGGGAGATGGTTCGAACTGTAGACTGCTGCTTACGTCTCTTATGCGTAAATGAGTAAAATAATCGTGGTCGGGTATCTGATAATCAATCTGTAGTTGAGAAAAAGGGGCCAACGGGTCTTCTGCGAACAATTAAAATATACGGGTTAGTTCTCTGTTTAGCCATTGCTTAAGTTGCAGGTCACTGGTGAAGTGAGGTAGCATTACTATTAGTGCAAATCAAAGCATTTCATGCCTAGCGAGTTTGGCCTATGTGTGAACGCCATACGGACAGAGACTATTTAGTACTAGGAAGCAGAGATTTGAGTTTAGGCCTATTCAGTTGTGGGAGCCATAATAAATCTCTAATGTGAAAAGTGTTAACGTAGCTAGATTCGAGTTTTAGCCATACAGGGGATTCAGGAGACGTGTTAGCGGTAAGTAACTGAGCCATTATTGTAGCTTTGAAATATGTTTGCAGACTGGGTAATTCTAGGCCTCTGGTATGTTTAGGCAGCTGTAGCGTTTTTGCTGCTATTCTAGGGCGTTTACCTTGCCATATGAAACAGTTTAATTCTGTTTGGTATTGTCGCATTGCCGAGGCCGGAATATTTATGGGGAGAGTGCAAAATAGATACATCAGTTTTGGCAGGGCAGACATTTTTGCTGGCGCAATGCGGCCTAGCCATGATATTTCAAACCTGGTCCAAGTGTGAAGTTCTGTTCTGAGTTGGGGCCACAATTTAGAATTGTTAAATTGAAAAAGAGTGTGGTAGGATTTAGTAAGTTTCACTCCTAAGAAGATCAAGAAATCCTTTCTCCAGTCAAATGAGTAGGTTAGTTTGAGAAGTTCTAGTGATGAGCATGGGATATTAATCTGGAGTGCTAGCGTTTTGAATGCATTATTCTTATAATGGGAAATTAGGCCATAGTCAGAGAGTAGTTGAAGAAGTGGGGGGATAAAATAGTTTTAATTTACTTTTTGTATTAATGATCTGTATGCCATGAATTCTCAGGTGTAGGGTTGCAAACTATTGTTACTGTAGGGGATTTGAGAACTGTTTCTTTGCGTAATTTCTTGCTAAGAGACTATCTGCCTTATTGCCTTTGGTGTAAAATAGTTGCTTAAGTGCTACTAAGGATCTGGTTACTTTACTGTGTAATAGATTGTTAAGTTCTTCCTTGGCTGAGTTAATTTGCTGTGCCAGTAGGGGTGAGGAGTGTAGTTTATCTCTATCCAGTTTGGTTAGATGTTCAGTGAGTTCATTTTGATGGGCCACATTAATGTGTTTAGTTCTAGAACCTGTTGAAGTAAAACTCATCTTATAAAACCTTTATGTGCAAGCAATAACGAGGTGACAGGTAAGTCTAGGGAAGCGTTGATTTGGAAATATTTGTTTGTCCATTAAAGAGGTGGGAATGGCATGGTCAGACAATAACGAAGTGTTCATTCTCCATCTGCCCTCCCCACGTTGTGGCGTGGAGATGGAGAAGGAGACTGAGACTGGAGCATGGTCCGCCCAGGTAATCAGTCCAATGTCCGAACTCAAGATTTGTTGCAATGTGTATTTATCAGTGAGAAAGAGGTTGATTCTAGTGTATATGGACTGTGGAGTGAAAGGTGTAATCTCTATCATTTTTGTGTATGACTCTCCATGTATCGTGAAGGTCAAATTCTAATAGTAGTTGGGCAAAGGGGTTTGGAGTCTGGCTAGTGGTTGTTTTTGATATAACTGGAAGGTCCCAGTGCGAGGATTTTATCAGAACTTTTCCTAATAAAGGGCAGCTAGGCTGTGTTTGCAGTGTAAACATTCGCTATAATAATGGGTTCCATATCCAATGTTCCTTTAAGAATTAGGAGGTGGCCGTGGTGGACAGCATATTTGTATTGGAGATCAAAAATACAGTCCCTATGAATTAAAATGGACACTCCTTTGGATTTGCAATCCGCCATGGCTGAAAAGTGGGTTTGGTATGTCTGGCGAAATGGGTTTCCTGGAAACATGCGAACATAGCTTGGGAGAGCGCTGCTTCTTTTAGTGCTAATTTCCTCTTTTGAGGTGTGTTATGGCATTTGGCGTTAAGGGACATAATAGTCAAGGCCATAATTGAGATGGGGTTGGATCCTTAAAAGTATAGGGAGAGTACCTCAGGAATGTTATAGGGGTAATGTGTGCGGTACCTGTACCAGTGGTCATGCTGCCAAACTTGCAATGCTTGTTCCTCCAGGTGCAGCAGGCTGAGAGCCATAGATGAGCAGACAGGCATGTAGGTATTCGACAGCATGGGTCTTGTAAGAAGTTGCGTTGGGGAGAGGATGGTGATTGTATTCTTTTTCTTGTAGGAGAAGTTTCTGGAATTCCAATTTCAGATTCTAGATTAGTTAAAACCTATAATGGGACAATTTTAACTTATTAAATACAAGTCATAGTCAGCAATGTGGCATAGTCCTGTGGTGTCTACATATGGAACATTGGCACCCTGTTCCAACAAAGCACATAACAGTACACTAAACATTAAAATTAACAAACAATAACATATAGTGAGGCATTAAACTGCCTCTAATCAGGTTCTACTACCCTCCTGGATCAACAGAAGGGGAGTGCAAATTAAATGAACAGGTGAAGAGAGGTAGTAGAATGCACCAAGCTTACTGCCGACACTAACTGAGGTCCTCTGGTGTAGATGAAAGCAAGCGAGTCACAAGAGCATAGAGATTGTAAAAAAAAAAAAGAAATATGTACGCTAAGGGGCTGGGGGACATGTTGATGTAGTAGCAAAGTCTCAATCTGCCAGTATGCATAAATGTCCCAATGTAGTAAGAAAAAAATAAATAAAAATAGAGCAGATCATAAAATCAATGAGGATGAGGTGTAGTTAGTTCTCGGCATCATCACGTATATGCCAGGTAGGTATAGGTTTCCTGGTGTCCCCGTTGCTTCTCTTTTTGCTTTCAGGAGCGAGCCACCATCCTCTGTCGATAAGTCGGGAGCAGGCCTGGAGCTACAGTCTGTGTGTCCGCCTCAGAAATGCTGCTTAGATGGTTTATGGGGCCTCAGTGTGTCCTGGAGCTGCACTAATATGTGGCCATCTTCTTCGGCTGGGAGACCTTTTTAAAATAGGTAATACGTAACAATTAGTGAACCAAGTTTTGTGATACAAACTTGCTTCTTACAACATGTTAATTGTACATATTATAACTTTTCTAAAGCTGAGATGTTCCTGAGATTTTATTTATTTTTTGTATAGTGCTACAGTCCTCTATTTTAGCTGCTAAATACAATCATCATTCGCATAAGAGCTGTGCCGTTTTTTTTTTTTCTTTAACACATTTGCAACCTCATGACAAGTTAACCTGTCATAAACACTGCATTGATTGTGACCTTATGTTAACTTATCATGGATTTAAGTGTTTCGTGCATTTGGTGATACCTCACAGTCATGCAGTATTCATAAACCCAAATGGTGGTCGTGTGGTCATGTGATCGCTCTGATTTGCACAGTGATCACATGCAGCCTCCATGCTTTCTGAAACATTGACTTTACCTCAAAGTCACTCTATGTAACTCATATACTGAGTGTGAGGTACAGAGTAAGTGACAGATCTGTAAAAAAAAAAAAAAATCGCAAAAAACAGGAGTTCCTGTAAAGGTAATAAAGTTAACTCTTCCCATCCCTTGATGATCACAGTGGATTACTTTGATCAGTGCCCTTCCTAATTTATTTTATTGATCTTATTTCTCCCATTTTTGTTAATTTTAAAATGTATTTAATTCGATTATTTTATATTTTAATATATGTATATTTTATATTTTAATATATGTATATTACTAATGGGATGTAGTTCTGATGGCTTTGACCAGTACATTGTACTGCTCATATTTGATATTTTTTGTCTGGGTTGTTATTTTTATTCATTAGTTGATTTAAGTCAACAAATAAGAGTTAGTATTAGTGTTGCACTAGTTATGTATAATAGCATGACTCTTTTAAATAAAAATTGTAGATTTTAAATATGTATACAGTATCCAAAGAATGCTCTAACTGTCCTTTTAAACACAACATATAATTTGTATGGGTGTGTTAGATATAAAAATGAAAGTTACATTTAAACAGCCACATATCAAAAATGGAAAAATCACTCTGGTCTTTGACTTCCTGGTTCTTTTTTTTTTTTTTTTTAAATATATCATTCTTTATTAAATTTCTTTTATCAAAAAAAAATACAATACAATACATACACATAACGAACTTCCACTTAATCAGTTTCATTTTGTTAAAAAAAAAACTTTATGTATTTACAACTATTCCATCATAATCTCCTTTTTAAAGTTTCTTTTATTTATAGCGTGTTATCATATGTGGTTAAAGCTGAGTTAAATAAATCATCAGGCAGATCACTCAAACAATTCATCCGTCCATTCATACATTGGTTGTGTATACTCTGGGTCCAGGTCCTTGGCCTCCCGGTTTTGTTATTATATGGCACTGTATGGTTCCCCCGTCAGACAGGGGGGGGGGGGGGCAGATCTTTCTCCAACAAGGCTCTCAACCAACTCACTCGGGTCCTGACCATAATTGTTAAATAGGATTCATATATTGAAGCCACGGTAGCCAAATATTTTCATATTTCTCCACCTCTTGCCTATCGTTGTTATAGAAGTGTCTTTCCGATTGTGCCTGAAATTCAATTTGCCTCTTTATATCAGTTCGTGTTGGGATATCCGGATTTCGCCAATGCCTGGCCAAGCATAGTTTGGCTGCCAAAAGGATGTTGATAAATAATAGTTGTTTATTTCTATTTAAAATTGGCAATTCTATGTGCAGGAGGAATGCCTGGGGGGAAAGGAGTACGTCTGATCCAAATATGGGCCTTATAATTTCCATGATATTTTCTTTATATTTATCTAAATTTTTACATGTCCACCATATGTGCAAATGTGTTCCCTTCTCCCGAAGACACCTCCAACACTTGTTGTTCCCTGCTATTTGAAACCTACCTAGCCGGGCCGGTACCATGTACCACCTGTGTGTTACTTTATAAAATAATTTGTGTAGATTTATGCAGTGGACAGCTTTTCTAGTGATCTTCCAGGCATTATATCCTACTTGCAATGGAATCGTTATAGCCAAATTGTCTTCCCATTGCATACTTGCTCTTGTTTTTTCTACTTTATTTTGTGTATTGAGGAATTTTAGCACTTTTGCTGTCAATTGTTTTGGTATACTAGATGTTAATAACTTTTCCCATTCTGTCCCCTCCCGTGTGTGATTCGATATTAAATATGATTTAAGTCTGAGGTGGTTAAACAGCTCATTTTTAGGTAGATCAAAACTTTCACAAAGGGTGGGAAAAGAGACCAACACCTCATTTAAATACAAATCTCCAATAGTATTGATACCACTTTCTTTCCACCGTTGTAAATTTAGATCAGGTATATATAGAGTCAGTACTTCAATCGGTGTCATTTTTGAAAGTTTGCACGTTAATCTGTAACGTCTTTTGAGTTTATCAATGGAGGTCAGAATATCCCTAACTACGCCGTCCTTAATTCCCTTTTTTTTTATTTGTTTTAAGGGTAACCATAATAGGCATAATGGGTCTATGTCCCTACTCTGAGTCTTTTCGATTTGGTACCAGCCCATTTCCTTGTTGGAAGAGATGCCCCATTTAATTGCATGTGAAATTTGACTAGCTGCATAGAGTTTGATTATATCAGGGTAGCCTAGGCCATCCATATCTAGACTTTGTTTAATTGTCTGAGAAGGAATTCTTGGTCTTTTGGCCGCCCAGACAAATTTGGACATTATCATTTCAAGTTCTACCAGTATACTTCTCGGAAAAGGCATTGGAATCGTCCTGAACAGGTATGTAATTTTTGGAATAATGTATGATTTCAATACATTAATTCGACCCAGCCAGGACAGTTCTATCTTGGACCAGTTAGCTAACAGCGTTTTTAGTTCTGTTATTAAGTTTGTAGAATTATAGGCCGCTGTATTCTGTATCAAAGGGATGATTTTAATCCCCAGGTAATCGATACTTTCTGTTTGGTCGTCTTGATTACCAAATATTTTTAGAGATTCTAGTTGTTGTTCCGATAAGTATAGAGATATTGTCTGTGTCTTATTTAAATTCAATTTATAGTTTGACATTGACCCAAACAGCTCTATCAGCTCCATCAAGGCTGGAACCGATTTTTCTGGCTGTGCCAATGTCAGTAGGACATCATCTGCATATAGTAAAATAGTATGTTTCTTATGACCTATCATTATCCCTTGCACTTCTTCTGATTTCCTAATATATTCGGCAAATGGCTCCATTGTAAGGGCATACAATAATGGGGATAGGGGACACCCCTGACGGGTCCCGTTATTGATTTTAAAATATTCCGAATCCAGGGAAGGACCCGTCACCTTTGCTCTGGGAGATGAATATAGGGCCAGAATCCAATCCAAGAATGTTCCTTCTATACCGAATGCCCTCAGGGTCTGTGTCATGTAGGTCCAGTCCACCCTATCGAATGCCTTTTCCGCATCTAAAGCCATTATGATAGAGGGTGTCTGGTTTTCATGGATTGTATTCAGAATGCCAAAGACCCTGAGGGTATTATCCTCTCCTGTCCGTCCAGGCATAAATCCTCCCTGGTCCGGGTGGATTAGGTCTTTGATTACTCTATTTAATCTCCGGGCCAGAATATTAGAATATAATTTGATATCTACATTAATCAATGAGATTGGTCTATAGTTATTTACAGATGTGGGGTCCTTCCCTGGCTTCGGAATTGGCACTACATTTGCTTCCAGCATCTCGGTCGGGAAAGGTTCCCCTTTCCCAATAGAATTAAATGTTCTCTGTAAGATTGGTGAGATAATTAAATTAAGAGCTAAATAAAAGGGGGCGGAGAAACCATCCGGTCCTGGCGCTTTCCCCTTTTTCAGTTCCAAAATAGCATTGGTAACCTCTTTAAGTGTAATTGGTTGGTTGATACTTTCTAATTTAGCTGCATTTAGTTTCGGCAGTTGGAGTTTTCCTAGGAAACTAGATATCACTGTCTTGTAGGTTTAGTTAAATTATATAATGATTGATAATAAGCCTGAAAGGCTTGTGCAATTTGTGAAGGAGACACACATTTTTTATCATTATACATTATATATTTAATTCTAGTTTTTAATTTCTGAAATTTAAGTTTTTTGGTTAAGTTTTTATTAGCTCTATTGTTATTATAATACCAACTGCTCTTTAGGCGGGAAAGTGTTATCACTGTCTTCTCCTTGATCTTTTTACATATAAGACTTTGTAATTTATGCAGTTCTTTTGCTAGCTCTAGAGTTGGGTTGCTCTTATTTTCCCTTTCTTCTTTTGCGAGTGTGATGTATAATTCATTTAAATCTTTCCCTTTTAACTTTTTTAGCCACGCCCCTTTTTTAATTAGATGACCTCGGAGAACTGATTTCATAGCGCACCAGAGAGTCAAGTCTGAGGTTTCATGATTATCATTTGTTTCCAGAAAAAAGTTTGCTTGGTCTTTTAGCTCTTGAATATTAAGGGCCGATTTAAGGATAAATTCATTTAGTTTCCATTTTGAACGGGTGTTGTATTGTGGATTATCTTTAATATGTATATACACTGGAGCGTGGTCTGACCATGAGATGTTGCCGATTTTGGAATTTATACATCTGTCTAACCCTGACCCCAACATAAAAAAATAGTCGATTCTAGAATATGATGCATGAGCTCCTGAGCAAAAGGTAAAGTCCCTTTCTTCGGGGTGTTGCACTCTCCAAATATCGTATAACCCTGCTTCTTGTAGAGCTTTATTGAAAATTTCAGATTTTAGTTTAAGACGAAGCTCTTGATTATCTTTTTTTGATGTTTTTCGATCCAATTCACTATCTGCTATGCAATTTAGATCCCCTCCTACAATTAATATTCCCATGGATATTCTCTCAATATACTCCATTGATTTACTTAGGAATCTTGAAATTCCATCTGAGGGAGCGTATAAATTCACCAGGGTATACAACACATCATTGAGGCGGCAAACAACTATCAGTCGTCTCCCTTCTCCATCTATTTCGTGGTGTATATATTCGAACTTCAATTTAGATGAAATTATTACCGCTACTCCCCTTTTTTCTTATTTGGGTAGGAAGACTGAAAGGTATGGGGGTACATCTGATATTTCCAGAGTTTATTTTGTTCTCCTCTCCAATGTGTCTCTTGAAGAAAGGCGACATCAATTTTTTCTTTTTTCAACAATTCGTATAGACATGCTCTTTTGTATGGAAAGTTTAATCCCTGTGAGTTGATTGTAACCATCCTAATCACATGATTCATCATAGACCGCCGGTCCGTCCCCCCCCCCCCCGCCACCCGAGCACCCCCCCATTTCATCCGGGGCCCATGAGCCCTAAACCCCTTTGCTGACACAACCACATTCATTCCTATCCATTCATAATTCCTGTCTGTACGTAATGGAAAAAGTACATCCACCATTACGAGCAGAAAACAAAAAGAAAATCCCTATACCATCAGGGATAGGGCGTGTCTACAAATCAATTTCTGGCTAACCTATTTTTATAGTTTGTTATAGTGGACTCTTCATTTTCTCCTCTCTCCTCCCCCACTTTCCTGTAGGAGGCTGGGAGAAAGGAAAAAAGAAGAAAAAGAAAGAGGGGGAGAGGGGGGCGGGGGGTGGGGGGGAGAACAATCAATTTTCACTCTAAGGTCCCATGTCCCGTGTTGTCCCTAATTATATCCCGCTGTAGTATATTTATATAGTACTCTTTCTGCTTATTACTACATCTCCTTTTCCAACTCTCAGTTTAAATATGGTTTTACTTTTCTAAAGGACAGGCCCAGTGTCAGTGGGCCACAGTATATAACCCAGCCTTCATTTGTACAACATAAAGGCTCTATCCCATTTAAAGTGCGTATCTTTTTCTAATCCATCTTGAGATATATCCCAAAAAGCGGAAAAAAGGGTACCGGAGTAAGGAGGCCACAGCGGGGTCAAACACTTTCTACTTAAATCTCTTATGTCAGTTGTGGCTTTAAAGAGTTGCTTCGATCCAGTTTATTCCCTCCTTCCTACTCCTATCCGCCATCCCCCTTGCGCTGTTATGCCTTAACCTTATTCCCAGATTTTACCCCCTAATGGGGTTTGTGTGTAATTCCACCACCCATTACCCCCACCCCCTCCCCCCCTAAACAGAATACATCCCTTCCGCAGAACACCTATACTGTCGTAGTTCATAAACCCACAGCCCATACTCTGATTGAGCTATACCTAAAATGCTACCTTTTTCTTTGCTTAGTGGAGTCCTGCAGATCTCTGCAGATCTAGTAATGCTTTATTCATTAACGTGCTTCTTTTTCTTTTTCTTTTTTTTTTTTTTTTTAATTAATACAAAAAATCATACATCACATAGTCTGATCATTCAACAATATTCAAAAACTGTTAACAGAGATAATTAACAGTTGTTAAATCATCAGAATTTAGACAGTACAAATATACATACACCATATAGTACAAATCACTGAGAGAGCCATAAGGGGTGCGCAGCAGGCATTCACGGGCAGGGGGAGGGAGGGGATTAGATATTTATATACCAGTTTTTATTATCATGCTTTATTTTTATTCATTTATTTATTTGTTATTTATTTATTTATATATATATATATATATATATATATATATATATATATATATATTCTTTTCTCTTTTTAATCATGTCCAGGGTCGAAACTTCCCTCTCCCACCTTTTCACTCTTCCCATCTAATCTAGTTGTTACCGTAGTCATTTATCCATTTAAACCATGGCTTCCATTTTTCTTCAAATTTGGTATTACTCTCATTTTGAAAGGATATTCCCCTTTCCATCTTATATTGATAGTGCACTTGTGTTTCTACTTGAAGCCAGACTGGTTTGTTTTCTTGCCTCCAAAGTCTTGCCAAAACAGACTTTGTGGCTAGAATAACCTGAATTATTAGGTACCTCTTTTTATAGGGAAGATGTGACATATTAAGATGCAGTATCGCAATGACCATCTCAGGATTAACTCTGCATTCCAATATGTCCGAAATATTTTCAAAAACCTGACGCCATAGAGGAGCTATTACTTCACAGTTCCACCATATATGTATAGAGGTGCCCTCCTCCCGTTTGCATCGCCAGCACAGACTCGATACAAGCGGGTCAATTTTATTCAGAATTTTTGGGACTAAATGCCACCTATGTATAATCTTATAGTGTAGTTCTAAGATATTTGTGCAGTGAATAGCCTTCTTAACTTCTCCCATCGATTTAACCCAGGTTTCTGTGGGGATCTCTGCTTTTATATCCTTTTCCCAGTTCAGCCATGATCTCGGTTTGTTATCTTTATCCTGAAGGCACAAAATCTCCAAACACCGTGAAATTTTTATACATTTTAACTTAGTATCAAAAAAATCAAGCAGCTTAGCGGATCTCTTATCTCCCACATCTCTGATCAAATGTTGATTTAAATAGTTTTTTAGCCTTAAGTAATTAAAAATGTCATTGGTCGCTAGCCGATGTTCCTGTTGGATCTGTGGGAATGCTTTGGGCCACGAGTTTTCCAGAAGGGCTTCTATCTTAACTGAGGGATATTTTTGCCACCCTGCTAGTCTCAAATTTTCAATGTTTAATTCCAGTATTTTAATCGTGCACGAGGGTGGTATTTTGTCCAATATGTTATTCGCCTTTTTAAAGAAAAGCCAATCAGCCAGCAATTCCCCCAAATGGGGACAAGTTATTTCGGCAATTATTTTTTTAGTAAATTTGGTATTTATCCATAATGCTTGAGAGATGTCTTTGAACCCGAGTATATAGGACTCAATATCATACCATGGATCCTTTATGGCCGTAGGGTCCTGCCATCTCCGCAGATGGAACAAACGAGTCGCCTGATAATATCTAGTGACACACGGGACGGCTAATCCTCCCTTGTTAGATTGTTTTAGCATATGGGACTTGGCTATTCGGGGTCTTTTTTGAGCCCAAATATATTTTAGAATGAGATTTTGCAATAGTCTTAATTTAAAGATTGAGATCCTTAATGGAACCATTCTGAATAGATAGGACCATTTAGGCAGTAAGTAAGATTTTATTATATTCACCCGTCCTAGCCAAGAAATACCCAACTCTTTCCAGTCTTTTAATAATTTTTCTTGTGAGTATTTATATATAATATCAAAATTTTTCAACATTAGATCTTCCAGTCTCGGGGTTATAGATATCCCCAGATATTCAAATCCATCCCGCGACCAGGCAAATGGAAATTCGTCTGATAACTGGTCTATTGTCAGACTGTCAAGGTTAATAGGCATTATGTGGGATTTTCCCATATTCAATTTATAATTAGATACTACCCCGTATGCTCCAATTTCCAACATCAAAGCCTCCAGTGAGTTTCTGGGGTCTGATAGTGTTAAGACAATATCATCAGCGTAGAGACTGATTTTAAAGTTACGCTGACCCACTACAATACCCTTTATCTGGGAGTTATTTCTGATTTTAACTGCTAAGGGTTCCAGGGTAAGAACGTATAGTATTGGAGCAAGGGGACATCCCTGCCTAGTGCCATTATGGATCTTATACCAATCCGCGGAGATGCCAGGACCCACGGTTCTAGCCACAGGACCAGAATACAGGGTTCTCATAATTGCAGTCCTAATTGACCCATCCAAACCAAATCTTTCCAAGATCTTACTTAAGAATCCCCAGCTGACCCTGTCAAAGGCCTTTTCGGCATCCAGTGACAGGACCAGCTGGGGAGTCCGCGTTGCCTCTGCATGTCCCAGGAGATCAATAAGCCTTCTTGAGCAACTATCTATTGTGCGTCCAGCCACAAAGCCTACCTGGTCCTGATGGATCAGCAGCGGAATAACTGCTTTAAGCCTATTAGCAATTACTGCAGAATATATTTTTATGTCGGTATTAATTAGTGATATAGGCCTGTAATTGGCCGGATCTGTTGGGTCTTTGGATGGTTTTAATATTGGGGATATTGTTGCCTGTAGCAATTCAGATGGCATGATACCTTTATCCCTTATTTCATTGAAAATATCTGTAAGATGTTGTCCCAATTCCATCCTAAATTTTTTATAGAACAAATTTGGGTATCCATCAGGACCAGGCGCCTTATTTAACTTTAAATGATCTATCACTTTCATAGTTTCTTCTAGATTGAATGGCATGTTTAAGTCAACTAGTTGCTCAGCAGATACTGAGGGCAGGTTAACTCCCTGCAGATATTGATCTACCTCGGACCCAGGATGAGACACTGAAAGGCCATACAGCTGTGAGTAAAATTTATTAAACGCATTCCTGATATCCTTTGGGCTTGTATTACTTTTCCCTTCCATTTTAATGTTAACCACTCTGGCTCTGGCCTTCCTATTTTTTAATTTATTTGTTAGCATTTTATCTGCCTTATTACTCTTATGGTACCATTTTTGATTTAGCCTCATAAGGGAAAAATTCACCTTAGCAAGCAGAAGATCATTTATTTCTTTGGTGATCTTGTCTATTAATAAAGCCTGGGTTTTGGATGGGGATTTTTTATTATCAGCCTTTAATTTATATAATTCCAAGTAAAGTTGATTAACTGAAGCGCCTTGTTTCTTTTTTATTTCAGAGCCCAATTTTATCAGGTAGCCTCTAGCAACACTTTTGAAAGCACACCATACTGTTAGACCCGACATGTTCTCAGTAATATTTTCTTTAAAATAGAGTTTAAACATTGAAGACAGGAAATTTGTATTTTCCTTATCAGTGAGTATATTTTCATTTAATCTCCAGTTTGAACGTTGTTCCTGTGCATTGGTTATTACTATTTCCAGAATAACTACTGAGTGATCTGACCATGCTATATCTTTTATATCTATTCTTTTACAGAATCTTAATACATGGGGTCTAGTTAGAAAGTAGTCCAGCCTGGAGTACGAAAGGTGGGGATTAGAAAAAAAGGTATAATCCTTTTCTCCCGGATGGAAGGATCTCCACACATCGTATAAATCATTTCTGGAAATTATGTCCTGAAATTTATGGGCACCTTTCCGCAGGGAGGGATTCAGACAAGACCCACTGGGGACTTTTTTATCCATTTCCACATCTAAGATGCAGTTAAAATCTCCTCCCATTAAAAAGGTGCCTTGAATATAAGGTTGTACTTTATTGATTATGTTGTTAATAAATCTGTGTGGATTTTCATTTGGGGCATACATATTCAAAAAATGAGTATGTTTGACCCTGTATATCACAGATAAGAAATAGATATCTACCAGAGCTATCTTGCAGTCTGAATATCTCAGTAAAAGCCAGGTCTCTTGAAACTACTATTGCAACACCTCTCCTTTTCTTCTTATAGTTAGAGTGGAAAATATGAGGAAATAAGTTATTCTTTATTAATGACATGTCACCTTTCCAATGGGTTTCTTGTATGAAACCCACTGAGATATGATCTTGTTTAAGTTGTTGAATCAGTAGCTGACGTTTTTGGGGGGAGTTTAGTCCCTGGACATTCAAGGAAGCTACCTTGAAATAAGTGGTATCCCCTCCAGCCTACCCGGGAAGCCCGCCACGCAACCAACTCTCACAGACATCAATACAAACACAACAAAAAACCCATAAAATCGTACTGGTTTGCCCAGTGTCAAGTACATACCCATTTGCACTTGATATAACTTTTTTGTGTGTCCTACCCGTCTTACCCTTGGACACTTATTTGGCTCAATTGTGAGCCAGTCTTTATGGGCCGGTGAGTCTAGTAAAGATCTTCTTCCAGCCCCGGTAGAAGACCTGTCTGTATCTTAACCACAGTACCTTTATTTACATTGTTAAAGCTACCCCATTTCCATTGATATTTAGGTTATTAATAGAACCTCCTTTTTCCCTTTCCTTTTATCCCACTCCCCTCTCCTATCTCTTTAAATCATTCCCATCATCTTTCCCTCCTACCTCTTTCTTTCACCCCCCTTCCATATACTTCCATCTAATTCCTCTTCTTCTTCAATGTTTAGTCTTTTGTTTAAGGTGTCTATTCCCCACCATATTGCTGAAATCCCTCCTTCTGCCCTTTTTTTTTTTTTTTTTTTATTATTATTATTATTATTAACCCCCTGTCTAATGTGTTATGCGGAGTGAAACTGTGTTGCTCTAATTCGTGTGTCACGTACTTACTGATTGGTGTCAATACTTCCTGTGCTTAATTTGTAATTACTAATACTATGGCTAACTATTATGTGAGTCAATATATTTTATATAGTGAGTTTTGTATATTTTTTGTGTGTTTAAAATGTGTGTATTAATTATTAATTATGAATCATGTGTCCTTATACTATAATCGTGAATATGTTTATCGACACTATACTTAAAAAAAACTATATTTGTGAGGCTATATATTTATATAATGAATTCGTGAATTTTTATTTATATATATAATATTGGTGTAAAATGTAACTAGTTATAGAACATATGTGCTCATACTCTATAAATGTATTTATCATACTTTGATGAAACTCTAATTATTATAGTTATTGTGTAGACTATTCATTTTATACAATTTATTAGTTATCGCACACACGGAAGTATTTTTGCCCCCTTTTTTTTTTTTTTTCCCATTTTATTTGTTAGTTCATTGTGAATTATAATCTAGTCCCTTTCCTTATACCAGGGTATATCGTATCAACACTAATAGAGCAACACAGTATCAACTGATTGCATTCCCACTGCAGTGTATGCTAATTATGTAAAATTCCTTTTCAAAAGTCTCAAACTCAGTTATAAATCCGTGGGGAGCATTAATTAAGGGGGTAGTGTTGACACAGTACAAGCTAATGGCAGAGCAAAAGGCAATGCTTTAGGAAGAGGCTCTAAAGGAGCAATAACTATTGGTTCTATCTTGATGTGGGTTATCGCTACTAATGCCTCAGTACCCCAGCCGATTTCAACAATTTAGGGCCACTGATCGGGGTAGATAATTAAAAAGAAGTCCCATTAATAATCCCCTGTTAACAATGTTAGCATGCATAATAAACCTGACGTAGTCATTACTTCATGGCATCTTATTACCTTCAGAGGGCATGTAGCATAACAACATTTTAGGGAGTCCTTTCACTAGATCGAACATTCAGTGGTCTTGAACACTAAACATTAAGGGTTCAGTTCTCCAACTACAAGCAAACCATACCCCAGTGAACCAAAGGAGCCCGCCATCTATTACTAACCAATTGAACTATCCCCGAATTATATATCATATTTTACAGAGGATTCAAATGAAGTTATCACCTGAACAACAGAGATCATAACAGTATCTAAACTACGTGCATCAAAGATGCCAATTCATGGGACATAATCGGTGATCATACCACATACATTGTCCCCGGCGAACATTAACCCATGGAGTAAATGCAGAGAAACACCCCGGAGCTTGCCCCTTTAAGCTGAAAACACCCCTGTACAGAACCCAAACGTTATTTAGCTAAATTATTTAGCCACAACAAAACTTTCTCTGGGGCATCAAACACCAAGGTTGAGTTCTCATAGTAAATCAAAATTTTTGCGGGGAAGCCCCATCTGTAACTGATGCTCTTTTCTCTCAGTAATTTTGTACTTTCAGAGAAGGACTTCCGAAACATTCTTGTTGCTTTTGAGAGATCGTTAAAACATTTGAGTTGCTGGAATCTTTCGGGAAGCTGTGAGGTTTCTCTAAATGCCTTAACACATTTTTCTCTGATCTTAATAGAATGAAATCTTATGATAATATCTCTTGGGGAGTCATCGGGTATACCCCTTGGCTTTTGGATTCTATGGAGTCTTTCAAAAAGAATGTCTGTGTTAGAGTCAGTTATCTTAACTTCTATACAAAAGGCCAGAAAGTATTCTTCCAAAGCATGTTGGGCAATATCTTCAGGGAGACCTCTTATCCTTAGGTTAATTCTTCTGTCTCTATCTTCATAATTCTGTAAAGCAGCTTCGAGGGATTTAACTTTAGTGTTCATCTTTTCTAACTTATCCTCCATCTGAGCGGTTCTTTCCTCAGGTTTTTCTAATATCTTTTCATTTGTTTCAATTCTTTTTTCTAGTTTTTTCAACTCTGTTGTAATTTCTTTCGTATTGTTAGACATTTCTAGGCGAAGTTGTATGAATTGGTTTTCCAAAAATGTTTTTAAGGAGTCCATCGTTATATCTCTATGCTCAGTTTCACTGGAGGTGTCAAGTGATATTTTAGAGTGTTCCGTTTCATTATGCATGATCAAAATATCTGTTGATTCTTGTAGCGCCTCGTAGATCTTAATTTTGGGCGAAAAGATTGAGGTCAATTTCTTTTCTTTATCTTTTGGATCAGAACTTTTGTCTATTTTTTTCCTTTGCATTTTGCTGTCAGATTTCTTTGATGCCATTTTCGTTTTCCAAGTCCCTCTTTTTTAAGAAGGTATCAGCATTAAGTCCTGCCTTCCACTCACTGCCAGCAAGTATATAAGATGTTGATATTTTTATTTATAACTTCTACTTCAGTGCCCCACAGATGGTTAAAAGGTGCAATATTTTGTCGAATGCTGGATTTGCCACAGATTAGCGTTGTACACCCGTGACTAGGCTACCACCAGTATGACTATTTCACTCCATGCAATTTACTAAGCAAAGGTTATAATATAATTTGCAATGGTTTCCTGCAAACTGTATTCTTGACTTAGAACCAGACCAGCCCTTCCGGTAACATTCAGCAAAGGGCCGTTTACTTACGTCCAGTAACAGAGCTGACCCAGTGTGGATATTTTTTTCCAAAGCGTATCATAAGCACAATTGTAGTTTAGTTAATAGACTTCCCTGTATGTTATATTTAATCTAATCCAGCCCTTCCGGGAACATTCAGCAAAGGGCATGTATTATCAAGTTGGCGTGTAACCTGTTTAAGTTCATGAACCATAGGGTAAAAAGGAAAATCCTGGATATGTTGTTTGTTTAGGACTTACAAATATAGTTCTGAGGTTATGTTATTACTTTTTACTATTGCTATTACTTAGAGAGACGGGTATACATGGACCCAGTTGTTCCAACTCCAACTCTGTGTTTAAACAGTATATTGGAATTAATAGGCTTCACTTGGTGCATATCAGCTTTGATTGTTCACCTCGTAGGGCCTGAGGGAATTTAGCACCTACTGCCTTTTACAATTCACTTAGGACAGTTCACTCAACCCCCATTTTGGTTATGCAGGGAGAAAAAAAAAAAAAAATGAATAGTGTCTTCCTTTTATACCGGAGGGGAAAAAAAAGGACCCAGAACAAACCAAGTAATTTGATGACTCACGGTTTGTCGTATCTTCCAATCCGACTGCACTTCACCTCCCCGGGGCATAGGTGACCACCGTCTTCCTAAGCCCTCATGGAAGGGGTGCGCTGAATGGCCATGATGGATACGGAGAGAAAAAGAAAACCTCCCTTTTGTTTGTAAGTCCGATGTAAGTCCGATGCAATATAACCATGGGGGGAGCGGTGCTTCTTAGCTTCCAAGTGACGCTTCTTAGAATGGGGTTACCATAAGGTAAGTTTCCAAATCTTTGTCGGCTCGAGGGGTCAGGCTCATGGAGAGAATCGATCCATGTCAACCATCTCGTGGCGGCAGATACTCGACTCACCGGCACACAAACCACGCCCCTGGTGTTCTACATCCGGCTTCCTCCTCCTCGTTTTCTCAATGACCTGATGGATACGACCAACGTGCTTCTTAATCAAATAAAAAAAAAAAAGAAAAAGACACCTTTGTGCTGTTCTCTTAAGTGATATCTAAATTAAGAAATATTAATTTCGTACTTATACAGTTCACCCACCATTCTTTTTCTTTTTAACTGTGATTCCATCCTTCAATAATAGGCTGTGTTTCCTAGCAAAAATATATTCTCTATCTTCCACATACCCCATTCTAAAAAGTCACTAGACCTTTATCCCAAAACTTAACTTAACCCCTATTCACATTATACCATTTAGTATGTTTTACTTGTGTACCCAGTGCACTATCTTCCCCTTCATTTAAATCGGGGGGTCAGTGAATCTTTATAAAAACTTGAGAGGAAAGGAAAAAAAAAAAAAAAAAACTTGAGAAAACCACCATTTGTAACATGACTAGTACATAGCAATTCAAGTGAATATACGTCTGCTAAGTGTCTTTTCCTACAATGTCGTGTTGCATTATATAAATTGCAGTACAAAAAAAAAATATATATTTTTGTGGAGACCAAATAAGTGTTCCATGATTATTTTGCATTCAGGCTTCCATTAGACCCCACAGTGTCATTTTTTCCTTTGCTTGAAGTGGATTAAAACACACATGTATGATCTCCTTATAATTAATTCTTAACTTTGTTGGAAAACCCCATGAATACAGAATTCCATTATCTCGAAGGCATGAAATATATTCAGCAAATTTCCTTCTTGTTTCTCTAGTTGTAGAGGAAAGATCGGAAAAAGTCACGAGATTTGAAAATTTTTCTTCTTTTGTGGGGTTTTTGTGCATTTCTTGTGTCAATAAGTTCTTAATCCGGTAACTACTAAAACATACAATTACATCCCGTGGGCTGTTATTTTGGGCTATTTTTGCAGGTTTAGGGAGCCTATGTGCCCTATCGATTGGAGTCGGCCCATATTTTGCAGGGTCTATGTAAGTTGCTAGAAGATCTTCCAGGAATACATCCAGGTTTTTTTACTTCCTCAGGGATGCCCCGAATTTTCAAGTTCTGTCTGCGGGCTCTATCTTCTATATCGGCCATTTTTAACTCCAGTTTATTTATGTTTTCTTTTGCTGTATTATTCTGTGCCTGTAAGTTACTCATATTCTGGTGTAATTGAGCTATTTCTTTGCTCTGGGATGCTATAGTCGTTTTTAATTGATTTATTTCTTCTTTATATGCCTCTAGATTTTTATCCAGATCAGCTTTAATTTTAGCATATAGTGTGTCCAGAGCCGATAGTAGATTGCTCTGTGTGATATAACCTGAGCTCTCCAAAATACTTGCCTCCATTGTTTGGTCGGGTAAAGAGTTGTCTGGGGAGGTCGATTTTGATGATCCTTTCGGGGAATAATAGGTGTTGATGGATTGGATCTTACTGGATTTATTTTTTGCTTTATCCATTTTGTCAGGTTTCTCGTGTTTATCCCCTTTGGGAGGCATGTTGCTTGTCCCGTGAGGTCTCAGAGAAAGGGTAAGGGGGATATTTTTGGAATGATTTTTGTCCAGCTTTTAATCTTCCTCCTGCTTACGGTTTCAACTACCACAAAAAGGATTCAGGGTCTGTCACTTTTAAGTTATTAACTATTAAACTGGCTTTTTAGGGGTTTTTCAGGTCTTTTCTCTAAAGGTCTCTTTTGTCGGTTTTTACCCAGTATAATAGTCTCTCTTAATTCTTTTTTTATGTGTTTAGCCCAGTTCATTAGAGAGTATACAACTTTCCAAACATTGGCATAGATAACATTTTAAAAGATAATATGACACTTATCTTTCTATGTTGTATTCCTCCGTTTGGTCCTTCCGATCGTTGCTCCGTGTCACCATCCAGGCTTTAGACACTTTTCTGCTGGACCCCTCTCTCACACAAACAAAAGGTGGTAGTCCCAGTAACAATAATTCATACGTTATTTCCCTCCTTTTTCCCTTTTCAAAATAAAGCCTTAAATCTTCCTGTTAGTTCTTCTAATCGATACTTATCAGACAGAACTATCCACCTTATTGAAAACAAGAGTTCCCTTATAATGTTACATCATTCTTACAAAGAAGGAAGGGTAAATAGCATACTTCACACTTTATAATTCTTATAAACAGGGTTCATTATCCATTAATAAAGTGCGAATAGTGTAGACTACCTCTCAGGACTACGCCTGAGTCTCAATCATTCCAGTTGCATGTACTTCTATTCATCCATCAATCATACAATCTGTCACAAACTCATTGGGTAAGATGGAAGTGCAGCTCAGCCAGAAACCGCCGGGAACGGAAGGAAAAAAGAAAGGGGGGGGGGATTTCCCATAGGGGGGATTCAAGGGGTCCAGTTATATGCCTAGGAAAGGCTGTTTTCCTTAGAGTCAGTCTCTTGAATGGAAATAGAGCTCTCCATCTGAATTTGAAAAGTAAATTGTGCGGTAATCTCTTGCCAGGTTGGGGGGTGGGGACTCCTCCAATGTCTAGCTAGACACATTTTTGCAGCAGAGAACATGTGGGCTAGACGGTGTTGCTGGATTTTAATTTGTATTGGGCAATTCAGTAGAAATAGATATAAAGGTTAGTGAGTGAACCTCGAAACTCACAAGTTTCACGCAATAACTGCTGCAGTTTATTTTTCATCTCCGTTAGCTCTCTACACTCCCACCAAATGTGGTACATGGTTCCCGAAGCCACTCCGCACCTCCAGCATGAATTTAAAGTATCATGCTGGAATTTGCTTAGAAGGCTGGGAACCATGTACCACCTATATAGAATCTTATTGTAAACTTCCTGGAGGGAAACACAGTGAATCGCAGATCTATTAAGATCCACAGCATTATACCATTTCTCTCCAGGGTAAGATTTCTGCAGGTCCCTCTCCCATTTACCGATAGCAGGGAAGAGGCAGATTTTGAACCTCGTCCATGTATTAAGTTAATTTTGAAATTAATTTTCTCTTATGTTGGGTCTCAATAAAACCATCCAAGGAGTATAAAGGACCTTAAGGACTTAATTTAATAATAAATGTATCACATAATATTTTTTTTTGTCTTCTTTTTCATTTATTACCTGGTTTCTCTAGATTACTGCAGAAATGAAAGCCAAAACTGGTAAGTTCTATGACACTTATAAATATGTATATGGTTATTATGGAGCACCATTCAGAAGTGATAGCAATTTGGTTTGGAGGTCTCATTGAGATTTCCAGATTGCCATGTCACAAGCTGGGTCTTTGCAATAATTGGTGTGCAGTGTCTTCGTGGCTGAACATATGTCCATTGATTGGTTGTCTGCCACATAATTGATGCTGGCACAAATCTATGAGGGAGAGATGGATGCCACGGAGCAAGACAGAAGCCCACTAGTCTTTGCTTTAGAAAAGACTAATGGTGAATATCTTTTGCGTGGTGTGGAACTGGGGTACTCTTCAAATTACAATCTTAATGAGGAAAATAGACGATCATCACATTTACTGAAAAATATGGTAAACATATTTGCAGTCCAATAAAGAACATTTTGAAATTATGGTGACTATAGTTATAAATAGAGTGCAATGTACGATAAGATGATGCATTTGCATAACATATTCAAAGTTTTTAATTTATACATAATTCTTTTTTTTTGCATCATTGTTAGCCTCAAGACATTCAGACCATTATAATAACTGTGCCACTGTCTGTTTGAATCTGTAATATTAGAGACTAAACACTTTGCATCACTGATGAACCACCCATTAGTTTAAGTAAGGTATTTTCTTTTGACAATTCTGACTGGATACATTATATTTTTCAAGCACAACCAATGCTTTTGACAATGCTTTCACATAAAAGAACCATGAAAGTTTTGTTTAGTCTATTATATGAAAACACCACTATATTAGAAATATAAAAGCTTTTTTTTAGGTTATTATTTATTTCCTATACTGCCACCAGTCAAAGTCAATATTCATGTAAAAGCACAAAATGTAAATGAGAGCAGCCTCCAATCTCATACCACTCCTCAAGACCTCAAGACCTCAAGAAGAAGGGGTAGTGAGCAGGACTTACTTATGCTGCCCGCGACTCCCAGTGAAGCAGACACCGCTCTGCTTCACAGGGTGGGGGCGGACCTTCACCTCTCGCCCGGTGAGATCCACCCCCTCCCCATAAGTAAGAATGGGAAAGAGAGGGAGAACAGAGGAGGGGGAGAGAAGAAAACAGAGGGGGAGGATAAAACAGAGGCGGGGGGGGAGAAAACAGAGGGGAGGAGAGAACAGAGGAGGGGGGTAGAGAACAGAAGAGGGGATAGAGACCAGAGGAGGGGTTAGAGAACAGAGGGGGAGGAGAGAACAGAGGAGGAGGGGGAGGGGCTTTGCAGGGCATATATATATATATATATATATATATATATATATATATATATATATATATATATATGCATTAAAGGGTTAAGCACTTTGTTGGCTCCATTTGTGTTTACTTAAAAAAAGTGTAGAGTTCAGATAAAAAGCAATAGCCATATTTGGTATAAATCAAAGGTGATAAACAATAGTATGGAATATTAAAATATACTGTATATAATAACAATCTTCACAGAAAAGTTCACCAAGAAGTCATGAATCCAAGTACAAATTTCTGAAAATGACAAACTTTTGTTAATGCATATTAAATCTCTGCAATAACACAATTATGTGAATGTGACACTACATTTGCCCAGTGTGCAGTTAGGGAGATATAGCGTCCCTGCCCGTGCTTACTGGTCCACGTATCTGTGGTTATGTGGACCTTTCCACAGATGGTGTTGTTCAGTGCACACCTGATTTTGTCCTCCTATTGCTTGTGCAGGGAAGGGATGGCTCACCGGGAAAAGTAGTGGCGGCTGGGAACCACGTACTGTGGGACAGCCACCGCCATCA
Source organism: Pelodytes ibericus (assembly GCA_036172795.1). Lineage (NCBI taxonomy): Eukaryota > Metazoa > Chordata > Amphibia > Anura > Pelodytidae > Pelodytes > Pelodytes ibericus. The sequence goes on from CM069863.1 coordinate 88,758,781, forward strand.
GGTTTTTAAAACTGTGCATCTCCAACAGACGGAATGACAGCATTTCAAAGGCCAGGAATTTGGAAATGCTAGCATTCAGGGCCAGTGTTCGCGAGTGGGTAGGGCCATACTTCCTCTTTCTCTCCAGTGTTTGGGAGATGGACAGCTGAACGCTTCCATGGAAAAGTCTGGAGATACTTGGGGACGGTGGCAGACGTTGTGGCGTTGCTGCCACTTCCTCTATTTGCTCGGTGGCAGGTGCCACTGTGACTCCAGAGCTGGAGGAAGAGGCCAAGACAGCAGCAGAAGAGGAAGCAGGAGGAGCCTGAAACCTTTCTTGGGTTTTGAGATGCTTACTCCACTGCAGCTCGGGCTTTGCATGTAGATGCCTGGTCATGCAGGTTGTGCTCAGGTTTAGCACGTTTATGCCTCGCTTCAGGTTCTGATTGCACAGCTTGCAAACCACTTGTGTCTTGTCGTCAGCACATTGTCTAAAGAACTGCCACGCCAGGGAACTCCTTGTAGCTGGCTTTGGTGTGCTCAGCCCCTGGGTACTACCCTCAAGAAGAAGGGGTAGTGAGCAGGACTTACTTATGCTGCCCGCGACTCCCAGTGAAGCAGACTCCGCTCTGCTTCACAGGGTGGGGGCGGACCTTCACCTCTCGCCCGGTGAGATCCACCCCCTCCCCATAAGTAAGAATGGGAAAGAGAGGGAGAACAGAGGAGGGGGAGAGAAGAAAACAGAGGGGGAGGATAAAACAGAGACGGGGGGGAAGAAAACAGAGGGGAGGAGAGAACAGAGGAGGGGATAGAGACCAGAGGAGGGGTTAGAGAACAGAGGGGGAGGAGAGAACAGAGGAGGAGGGGGAGGGGCTTTGCAGGGCATATATATATATATATATATATATATATATATATATATATATATATATGCATTAAAGGGTTAAGCACTTTGTTGGCTCCATTTGTGTTTACTTAAAAAAAAGTGTAGAGTTCAGATAAAAAGCAATAGCCATATTTGGTATAAATCAAAGGTGATAAACAATAGTATGGAATATTAAAATATACTGTATATAATAACAATCTTCACAGAAAAGTTCACCAAGAAGTCATGAATCCAAGTACAAATTTCTGAAAATGACAAACTTTTGTTAATGCATATTAAATCTCTGCAATAACACAATTATGTGAATTCATTCACATTTGTATTTGCTTGATTATATCAGGTTAACAGTTTCTAATGATTTACCCACTAAGATCTCAACCATTTGGCTGAAGCATTAAATAATATATTTAAATACAACAATCAGCTTACTCTAAATGATAATGATAATTACACTTGAAATGTTTGCATACATAGAGGCTATGCATTATAACGCAGTTATAATAAAAATCCCATGGGGCCATCGGGGCACTGGATCTTTCTTTAAAACTTAGGCTCCTTTTTGAGCTTATTGGCCAATTAAGAGACCACAATGAGACCTCATGGTGAAAGGGTATCTAAAATATTGACTATTTGGTTTGTTTTTGTTTCAATACTTTATGATAAGCACTCTCTGGCCCTGGAGTAAATCATGGTCATATCTTCTTAGGGAGAATTTGTCAACAATTTGTGGTATGATTTGTTAGTTCCAAAATGTTTCATCAAAATGTAACAACTAAGTAATGAATTATCCCAACTCTTGTGGATCTTATTTTTTTGTTAGTATAACACTACATAAACCAATTTAAGAATGCAAAACATGGTTTCTCTCTCCGTATGTTCTGATCTATTCAGAGATGATTGCTGATGAATTTAATAAAGCTGTGTCAAATTGATTTTATGAAAAGAAATAATTTGCCTTCAATAGAAATTTTCCATTGCAATTACAATAACTGGACATCATTCAATACTATTTAGGAGAATAAATAGATTCAGATTGCACATTAAAGTGATCAGGACTAGGCAATGATTTCTTTAAAATGATCAATCATAAAATGAGATGCAACTCACATAAAAACACGTTTGAAATTATCTCTTAATTACAGAGTATAACTGTGATGGAAAAGTACAACCGATGAAGCAAAATATTTATTTTGTAAAGATAATATCAGTTCCTAGATACTATGTCTGGTCTCTTCTACACATTTGCGAGAACTGCTCAGTGCAGAACATTTTACAACATTTATATTTTTTTGGTGTGAATTCACATTATTTACAGCTGCCAGAGAACAAAACAGTAAAACTATTGAAGCAAAATGTTATCATGACTAGAGTTGAGCGGACACCTGGATGTTCGGGTTCGGCAGGTTCGGCCGAACTTCGAAAAAATGTCCGGGTCCGTGCTCGAACTTGACCCCGAACACGAACCCCATTGAAGTCAATGGGGACACAAACTTTTGGCCACTAAAATGCCTCTAAAAAAGTCCTGGAAAGGGCTAGAGGGCTGCAAAAGGAAGTATAAATGTGGGTAAGAGTAGGACAAGTGCCCTGCAAGCAAATGTGGATGGGGAAATAACTTAAAATAACATAAAATACATACAAATTACAAATACAGCTGGGCCATAAAATAGCACTAGATGGAATCTTTGATTTTAGCTTTGGAAGAACATAAATCTAAATCTAAAGCATGGCTGCCAGGAGGATCAGCAGAATTATCAATTTGAGAGAGGGTTGGAGTGCAGGGTATTCTCTTTCAGTTTATACTAAGTGACCCATAGGTTGAGGAGGCGGTGACCGTGGCAGTGTAGGTGGAAGCGGCGCTGGAGGAGAAGGAGGAGGAGGAGGTAGCCAACACTGTTTTATATTTGTTTTTGGTTTTTTAAATTGGGGTAGCCCCCAAAATATTGGGACATATACCAACTGAAAACAAAGAATAAGTGCACTTGAGTATGACAATGACTGGGTGAGGCCGGGATAAATGTCTATTCTGCACAAGGTACAGAGAAGTCTGGTGGGATCCATGCCTGGTTCATGTTAATAAACGTGAGCTTGTCCACGTTGGCTGTGGACAGGCGGCTGCGCTTGTCTGTGATAACGCCCCCTTCCCTGCTAAACACACGTTCAGACAATACACTGGCTGCAGGGCAGGCCAGCACCTCCAAGGCATAAAGCTCAGGCCATGTGCCCAATTTGGAGACCCAGAAGTTGAATAGGGGAGACCCATCAGTCAGTACATGTAGGCCTGTGCACACGTCCTGTTCCACCATGTTGCTGAAATGCTGCCTCCTGCTAAGACGTTGCATATCAGATGGTGGTGCTGCTTGTTGTGGCATGCTGACAAAGCTTTTCCACATTTCGGCCATGCTAACCCTGCCTTCTGAGGTGCTGGCAGTGCCCCAGCTGTGTTGCTATCTGCCTCAGGCCCGGCCGACACTACATTTGCCCAGTGTGCAGTTAGGGAGATATAGCGTCCCTGCCCGTGCTTACTGGTCCACGTATCTGTGGTTATGTGGACCTTTCCACAGATGGGGTGGGCAGTAGCAGGCGTACTGTCTAGGGGATGGCCGCTACGGTTTTGCACCCTGCTCCCTCTTAGGCTGCGCTGGTGCCTCTTTGCAACCACCGCCTCATCCTCCAAACTGGACACGTCACTCGTATGACCTTGATTCCATGTGGGGTCTAGGACCTCATCATTCTCCACATCATCTTCCTCCCACTCCTCAACCCTGCACTCCTTGCCAGTCTGCACACTTCCGAAAGCCACAGCAGTTGGTACCTATGTTTCGTCATCATCAGAGACGTGCTGTGGTGGTCCTTGCATGTCCACATCCTGACACATAAGTGGTTGTGCATCAGTGCACTCAATCTCTTCCACTTCTGGGGCAAGGCTAGGTTTGATGATCCTGCCAGCAGAGTCATCAAAAAGCAAAAGAGACTGCTGAATGACTTGTGGCTCAGACTGCTTGGCTGATTTGCAAGGGGGTGAGGTGAAAGACAGATGGCCATGGGCTGCAGGTGTCAACTCTGAGCTTTCAGCAGGGGACCGGGTGGGAGACAATGTGAAGGAACTGGAGGCACTGTCAGCCACCCAATCTACTATCGCCTGTACTTGTTCTGGCCTCACCATTCTAAGAGTGGCATTCGGGCCTACCAAATAATGCTGAAGGTTCTGTCGCGTACTAGCACCTGAGGAAGGTGTTTCACTTGTGCGTGTAGCTGGCACAGATCGACCACATCCCCTACTTGCAACAGGAGCTCCAGAAAACACCAGCAGCACATCCCTTATTTGACGCTCTCCTCATTCTTTGCGGTCACCCACCAAAGAAACATATGGTTTATGTCAGGCGACAATGTAACCGCCAATAGTCAACAATTATTTTTTGTATTTTTTTTGTTTATTGGACTGCAAGAAATGCATCGCACGACTCAAATGTACTATTTAGCACCCAAAACAATTAGATTTTTCAAAGTGCGCTGTAAGCACAGTATTGGACTGTTGTATTTTACTCTCAGATATGAAGTGCACCGCAAGGGGATGGGACGCTTCATCTCGGCTGCTTCCGCGCAGCCGCTTCACAGCCGACGCTGCACCACAAGACAGCTCGTCGCTGGAGATTTCATTGCTGGACATTTCATCGCTAATGTAAGTTTATTTCAGTATTTTAGGTATTTTAGTTTATTTTAGTTAGGATGTTTAGAATTAGGGTTTAGGTGGTTAGAATTAGGGTTTAGGGGGTTCGTTTTAGTATTAGGGTTCGGGGTTAATATTATTATTATGGTTTAGGGGGTTAATTATAGTATTAGGGTGGGGGGTTAGTATTAGGGTTTAGGGGGTTAGTATCAGGGTTCGGGGGTTAGTATTAGGGTTTAGGGGGTTAGTATTAGGGTTCAGGGTTAGTATTAGGGTTTAGGGGGTTAGTATTAGGGTTTAGGGGGTTAGTATTAGGGTTCGGTGGTTAGTATTAGGGTTTGGGGGTTAGTATTAGGGTTTAGGGGGTTAGTATTAGGGTTCGGGGTTAGTATTAGGGTTTAGGGGGTTAGTATTAGGGTTTAGGGGGTTAGTATTAGGGTTTGGGGGTTAGTATTAGTATTGGGGTTAATTTTAGTATTGAGGTTAATTTTAGTATTGGGGTTTGGGGGGGGCACTTTGGGGGGGAATAATTTATTAGAGGGGGGTAGTTTCTTTTTACTTTTACATTTGTAAGAGCTGACAGTTCAGCGCTGAAATGTCAGCTCTTCCATAGCCACGGCCGCGATCAAACGGCCTCGTTATTCTTCATTGCTGACAGTTCTAACTGCCGCGCTGAACTGTCAGCGATGAAAATGCGGCGAAGAAGTGTCCTAGACCTCACCGCAAGACGCAAATGTACTATTTACCACCCAAAACAATTAGAATTTTTCAAAGTGCGCTGTAAGCACAGTATTGGACTGTTCTATTTGACTCTCAGAAATGAAGTGCACCGCAAGATGCAAATGTACTATTTACCACCCAAAACAATTAGCATTTTTCAAAGTGCGCTGTAAGCACAGTTTTGGACTGTTCTATTTGACTCTCAGATATGAAGTGCAGGATGCAAATGTAATATTTAAAACCAACAAATTGCAGTATTTAAAAATGCCTAGATGTTGCCCACTGAGCTAACAGGATTAAAGTCATGTGCCTGGCACACATGCAGTTGCAAGTGCACTGCACTCTCTGTGGCACTGGGCTCAGGGCAGAGTACAAAAATGTAGTATAGCACCCACTAAAATAATCGCTGTAGTTTGAATAATAGCTGTAGTTTGCAGATTCAACACTAGAGTTCTTTACTAATCTGTCCCTCACAGCTGCAGCATCCTCTCCCTACACTAAGAATAGCTCATGTGATGTGCGGTGACTCCAGCTTATATATAGAGGCTGGGTTACATGCTGCACTGGCCAATCACAGCCATGCCATTAGTAGGCATGGCTGGGATGGCTTCTAAACGTGTTAACTGACAGCACTTAGCGGGATTTGAGACCACCAACTCCTGTGTACCAGAACTGTTTCCTTTACTCTACTTTGAAGCTGATACCTAAATCTAAGGTATTTTATATTCAATATTAAACATTTGTATTTTTCCACACTTATATTCTCTTGTTATTTGGAGGTCATATAAAGAAACAAAGACCCAGAGAGAAGATTTTAAACATCTATGTATAAAGTGTGAGTGCAAATATTCATAGTAAAGAGCACCTTTTACTATTGCTGTTGTTTTGTGCATCTCCCTCTGTATGTGTATCAAGAAGGAGGGGAACATAGCCCACGTATGTGAGATCACAAGTGTCTCACTCCTTTCTCACTTTTAGCGCACTGTCCCTTGGTTCTGTTTGACTATTATCAGCTTATTTAAAGGAAATGTGAGAAATAAATGAATAGTCTGATGATATACGCATAAAAGTCCAAAGGGATAATTCAGGGAAGAGATTTGTCTCAGGACAAACAGACTCCCTAGTTGTGGCTAGCCAGCATTCTACCCCTCCTATGAGCCTCAAACGCCCAATTATATCCTATGGGAACTTTTGCACAAAGAAAACATAGCCCAAAATCACAGAAGTAGAACTGAAACAAGAACAAAAGAACATTCAGAAATGCAAATATTTACAAAATTGAACTTTTTGAAGGTTGCATACTACATACAGTCAGTAAATGACAAGAACATAGTAACTATTGTGAGTTAACCACATACCACATGAATACAGAATATTAAAATGTTAAATTCAAGCTTTGGCATTTGTGAGAATAGCATAATGTGTTTTCAATTCGCCAGTACAAAGTTAATTTTTAGGAAACAGCTAGTTGCATAATTTTCCACTTGTTACCATCAGGAAACACCATCCAACAGATGAGAAGTACCCTCTGGAAAGAGATCATGAAGTATGTAAATACAGTCTGAATAAGAGATCAATAGCTGTTGTTAAGAAAAGGTAAGAATTATCACAATACTCAAACATCATGGGCCATGTGATATGTTCTGATCCACATATAACATTTCTCCTGTAGTTCTTATCATATAGTAAACACGTCTTTTCTGACAAAGCCACATGTCTGAATGATGACGCACATAACTCATCATGATTTGCTGTCATATTGCTGTTACTCAGATATCAGCTGAAGAAGAGGAAAAAGTCAAGACAATCATGTGTGGCACAGCAACACCCATTCAACCTCAATGAGTATGAGCTGGCGCTCTGCAATTTCACGGCTCCAGCAACTACCGGTGTGCAAGTACGTACAGTGCATACATAGACAAGTTGAAATGTTAATCACAAACCAAACAGCAAATATGATATATTGTAGTGGATTCTACATACAGTACTCTCTTTTCTCTGGATGAGGAGTTTTTTGCCACATTGGGAGACTTGTTCTGGACTAGTTCACCCCAACATATGTGCCAGCTTGTGTGAGGATGCTGGGGAGATTAGCTCAGAAGAGGCATTTCTGGGGCAGGCTGACTCTCCTAGCAACCAGGTGAGAAGCCTCCAGTTGGGAGTTAGGACGCTAGGACGGCTAGACAGGTGCTTGTGATAGGGGATTCTATTATTAGGAAGGTAGATAGGGTAATCTGTCACTAGGACCCCGAATGCCGAACTGTATGCTATCTCCTGGGTGCTTGGGTTCGGCATGTTTCCAACCGGGTAGGCAGATTTTTGGGAGGGGCTGGGAATGATCCAGCGGTCTTAGTACACATTGGCATTAATGACAAAGTTAATGGTAGGTGGGGGGTCCTTAAAAATGATTTTAGGGAACTAGGAAATAAGCTAAAGGAAAGGATCTTCCAAGTTGTGCTGAGAGTGTTTGCTGATGACATTAAATTAGTTAAGGTAATACAGACTAATCTTGATGTGTGTTCTTTACAGGAAGATTTGGAGTGGGGGACTGGGCAGTAAAGTGGCAAATGAGGTTCAATATAGACAAATGTAAAGTTATACATTATGGGAAAACTAATAACAAAGCAGCATATACTTTAATCGGTATTTCTCTGGGAAAAACTACTAATGAAAAGGATTTAGGAATAATTGTAGATAACAGACTTAGCAACAGTGCCCAGTGCCAGTCAACAGCAAGGGCCAATAAGATACTGGCAAGTATAAAACGAGGTATAGATTCATGGGAGGAGGATATCATCTTGCCTCTTTACAAGTCAATGGTAAGACCTCACCTTGAATATGCAATACAATTCTGGGCACCGGTCCTTAAAAAGGATATTATGGAACTAGAAAAAGTGCAAAGAAGGGCTACAAAATTAATTAGGGGATTGGAGGGTCTTAGTTATGAAGAGAGGCTTAAAAAATTGTATTTATATATGTTAGAAAAAAGGCATCTCAGAGGGGATATGATATACTTATACAAATATGTGCAGGGCCAATATAAAGAGCTTTCCAGTGACCTGTTGTCAGGATCTACCACGGTAGATGACAGCCACCCGCTCCGGTAGCGCGCACTCACCACTGCTACCAATGAAACCAGAGTCACGCCCCGATGACATCACACCCGTCGCGTTCACACCAGACTGCATTTAACCATCTTGCTGCTGGATTACAAATACTGCTTTTACCAGCATTTAACCATCTTGCTGCTGGATTACAATTACTGCATGTGCCTGCATTTAACCATCTGGTTGCTGGAGTATAAAAACTGCTTGTGCCAGCATTTAACCATCTTGCTGCTGGATTACAAATACTGCATGTGCCTGCATTTAACCCTCTTGCCACTGGATTACAAATACTGTGTGTTCCTTTATTTAATTATCTTGCTGCTGGATTACCATTACTGTATGTACCTACATCCGACCATCTCACTATTGGATTACTAGTGACTTATTCATCTCTACTTCTCGACCATCTGTTTCAGGTTCGTACCTACAGTGTGTTATCCTTGTTATTTGTATATCTATTTCCTGTGTCTGCATTGAGGTCTCTATCAAGCTCCCAGAATTGCCCAGAATTCCACACACCTCTTCATTAACATGTACAAAGAACCAAAGGTCACCCCCTGAGACTGGAAGAGCAAAGATTTCACAGACAGCAATGGAAGGGATTACCGTATTTGCTCGATTATAAGACGAGGTTTTTTTCAGAATTTTTTTTCTGAAAACTACCCCTCGTCTTATAATCGAGGTCTTCTTATAATCTGACCTCAAATTGAGGTCAGATTATAAGACATGGATCCAGGTCCCCAGCAGAGCTGCAGGGGACCTGGATCCCCCTCTCTAACAGCAGGGGATGTCTGCGCGATGAGCGCAGACTCCCCTGCTTCCGCCCGGCACGACCGCCGGGGCTTCTGTGAAGATGCCGGGTACTTCCGCTTTCGTCACAGAAGTCCCGGCGAGCGTGCCGGGCGGCAGCAGGGGAGGTCTGTGCTCATCGAGGAAAATGGCCGCATAACTCGTGAGCTCCCGCTTCCTCGAATAAACAACGGTGTACTTACCAGCTTTAACGCGCAATGGGGAGAAATAAAAAGTCTGCATCCGATGCAGCAACCCCCAGGTGCGCGGATAAACCCATCACGGCCTCCCTGCGGGAATATTTTTGGACCCCGGGCCCGTTAGCGTCTCAGACGCCAGATGAAAATGGCGCGCGATCTCCCGCCAGTTCGGCCTCAGCCGACGACACAGACATGGATATGTTGGGCGAACCTTCCCAGGACCCTGCTGCTTCGGTGGAAATCCAAAAGCTGTTCTCCTCGGCCCCATGGAGGACGGATTTCAGTATGTTGATTACTGAAATGAAGCAGACAGTGCAAGAAGCGGTCGCGACTATAAGGGCGGACCTGACTACACTAGAACACCGAGTGGCCACCCAGGAACAGAACTCGGAGGCCGCAGTGTTGAAGGTTGTCCAAATCGCGGAGGTGACTAACCAACACACAGCACTTCTGGTCGATTACAGGCGACGCCTCGAAGACCTGGATAACAGGGGACGGAGAAACAATATTAGAATCCGAGGCGTCCCGGAGTCCTCTTCTCAGACAGACAAAAATGCCATGTCGCTATTGCAGAGAATATTCAATTCGCTCCTGGAGCAACCGCCCTCCACAAGGATACCTATGTATAGGGACGACAGGGCGCTCAGGCCCAGAGGACCGCCAAAAAGCCCTCCCCGAGACCTCATTTGCAGGTTGGTGGACTTTCAGGTCAAGGAACCCATCATGCGGAAGGCCAAAGAGCACAGAGAATGGGTATTTGAAGGGGCCCAAGTCACCTTCTACCAGGACCTGTCGGACCTCACACTGCAGACCAGACGGGCCCTGCGCCAACTTACTCAAGAGCTGCGGAGGAAAGGCCTGCTTTATTGTTGGGGCCAGCCATTCTGCCTGCATGTTCGCGCCCATGGAGGAGTGCGTACGCTATGCTATTTCCACGAACTACCTGATTTTCTAGCAGATCTGGAGCTTACGACCCTAGAGATTCCAGACTGGAGCCTTCCGGACCTGATGAGACCACCTGGCCACAATCAGCCTCCCCGCCGAAACCAACACCGGCCCCCAACTGGCCGCCAATGCCCAACCACCCACCCGCCTCTGTCTTTACGCTCTCCCGGCACTCGCACCCCACGGAGAGAGACCGAGAGGGAAGAATGAGCTTAATCGAGAGGGCACAGTGAGTACTATTTTACCCAACAGCTGATCGCAGGTCTACTCATCCCACATTTCGACCTGATAACATGCGGGAAGACCCCGCTTATTACACCTTAACCCTATGCCGCTCATCTTGGGATGCAGGCTCTTAGTGTACTCCGGAGGAGGTCGCACCTTGTCTGGTGTTCCTTTCCACCCCAGGCTATGCTGCTAGCCCACTTACTACCAGGTCACCTCACTCACACCTCCATACTACGTTACCGAAATTGGTAACAACCCTGGAGCCACATACACCCGGCCCCGCAGTCCGTTACTCCGCTATCCAGTGACTTTGGCCTATCTTACCTCGACGTGGGGTCAAGACTCCAGACAATCACCTCAGCCGTAAGTGGGGCTTAGCAATTTTCCTAATTTTTTTCCTAGATTTTTAGCTGTTTGCCCACCCTGCCAAATGCTAAATTCTCATCGACATTGAGACTCAGACCTGAACGCTACCCGCTAACTCAGACACCGAGATGACAACTCGAGACCACCGAGATGGCTAATTTCTGGGCTCCCGACCCCTGCCTTTTGGGCGCACCTACCCGAACAGTCTGTATGATCACATTAAATTACACATCATATTTTATATGTATAACAGTGAAACTGCAGATATGATTAACGATATGTGTTTTGGCGATAGGGGGGAATGAGACCCATTTACCATATTACGGCCATATCGCCGATGGGCCTCCTAGACCTACGCATGTGTACGGATGCAGCGGGGGTGGGGAGACGGACTTCATTCCTTCCAACTAACGGCTGGTAGCCTAACGTGTCACTTCAATCAACCCCCAGACGCTTAGCAATCGGCACTATACCATGATGCCTATACTAACTCACCGGTACATTAGCCCACACATAGAGGGACAAACTATCAGCTCAATACGCAACCACAACACCTATCTCCGGCCTGTTTTTCCTTAACAACGAAAAACAACTCTGACACCTATCACCATTCAGGCATCCTTACAGGGCCCGAAGCCTAACCCCAATAGTCAAGCCCACCCAGGCGATATTTCTTTAACCTCCACCGCTCACTGTGCTCAGGTTCCGAAATTTTTCTCTGTTGTTGTTATTACATTGGTTTAGGACGCCATTGTCCTCCAGTTGGGTTTCCCTGACTGGGAGTGAACGGCGTCTTCATTGTCACAAGTACACCGTTCTACATGCTTCATGATTTATATATTGTTGTTTGAAACAAGGATCACTCGAGGAAGTAGGAGAGATCCTCACAGTATTTTGTATTGTTATTGTTTACCGTACTATTTGGTTGGTAATTTATGATTGCCTCGGTATAGGACAGTTGGCCGCAACCCCGGTTGACTACTAACCCCCTCAGCCTCGACGTTTAACCTGTTCGAATTGGTCTGGCTCCCGATCGGATTTCAGTCCTCTGAAATGATTACTCCTAAATCCCTTTCCTCAGATGTTGAGGTTAGGACTGTACCAAATAGTCTGTATTCTGCTTTTGGGTTTTTACGCCCAAGGTGCATAATCTTGCACTTGTCCACTGCTCTGACCATTTTTCTAGTTTAGATAAATTATTTGCCATTTGGCTTATCCCTCCATGAATATCAACCCTGCTGCAAATCATTGTATCATCAACAAAAATACATACTTTGCCAACAAGACCTTCTGCAATATCGCTAATAAAAATATTAAAGAGAATGGGTCCAAGTACAGATCCTTGAGGTACCCCACTAGCAACAAGACCTTGCATCGAATATACCCCATTGACTACAACTCTCTGTTGCCTGTCACTCAGCCATTGTCTAATCCATTCAACAATATTGAAATCCAAACTCAAAGATTTCAGTTTATTGATAAGCCTTCTATGTGCGACAGTGTCAAAAGCCTTACTGAAATCTAGGTAAGCAATGTCTACTGCACCACCCTGATCTATTATTTTAGTCACCCAATCAAAAAAATCAATAAGATTAGTTTGGCATGATCTCCCTGAAGTAAACCCATGCTGTCTCTGATCTTGAAATCCAAGCGACTTTAGATGTTCAACAATCCTATTCTTTAACAAGGTTTCCATTATTTTCCCCACTACTAAAATAAGACTTACTGGTCTATAGTTGCCCGCCTCCTCCCTACTACCTTTCTTGTGAATGGGCACAACATTAGCTAATTTCCTATCTTCTGTAACTACTCCCGTTATCAATGATTGGTTAAATAAATCTGTTAACGGTTTTGCTAGTACACCACTAAGTTCTTTTACTAACTTTGGATGTATCCCATCAGGTCCCATCGACTTATTTGTCTTTACTTTAGACAGCTGAAGTAAAACCTCTTCCTCTGTAAATTTACACGCATCAAAAGACTCATTAGTCTTTTTCCCTAAATGAGGTCCCTTACCCTCATTTTCATTTGTAAAAACTGAACAAAAATATTCATTAAGGCTGTCTGCTAAGCCTTTATCCTCTTCTACATAGCATCCTTCTTTTGTTTTTAATCTAACTAATCCTTGTTTTACTTTCCTTTTCTCAGTTATGTATCTAAAAAATGTTTTATCCCCCTTTTTCACTGACTGGGCTAAATAAAAGATGAAGCCCTTGCCTGAGGCTCCCCTTTACTGGAACAGGACTGTCCTGTCTTGGGGTCTTGGGAAATGTGAGACATTTTCTTGATGCAATGAGCATAATTTTTGATGGCCCAAATTGCTGTGCTACAGCAGAATCTACTCTCCTTAATTTACATTAAGGGAGGCGCTCTGTATCTGAATATGCTGATGAATTCAGGCAGTGGATTGCTGATACTACTTGGAACCAATCAGTTCAGGGGTCTTTCAGATGCTATAAAAGATGAACTGGCTCATGTTGACCTTCCCGATGAATTTGATTCTTTTGTGCAGCTGGCTATCCGTATAGATCGGAGACTTTCAGAAAGAAGATTGGAAAGACAGAGCTCTTTTAAATCAAGTGCTACTCCTGCATTCCATTTTAAGATTCCAACACAATTTATGTCTCTATTGTGGTAGTACAAGGAATCATTTGATTACAGAGAAAGAAATGATATCACTGTTAAAAACCGCTACCGCTTACCTCTTATTCCTGAACTTCTAAAGAGTCTACGTTCAGCTAAAATGTTCACAAAACTTGATTTACAGGGGGCCTAAAACCTGGTTCAAATACAATCGGATGATGAGTGGAAAACAGCTTTCAGAACCAGGTACGGACATTATGAATAGCTAGTAATGCTGTTTGGGCTTTGTAATGCCCATGCAACCTTTCCTTTTGTAATCAATGATGTATTATGAGACCTCCTGGATCAGCTTGTTTTAGCATACTTGGATGATATACTGATATTTTCTGATAATCTTGAAGATCACAGAAAACAAGTCTGCATTGTTCTTGAACACCTCCGTACCCACCAACTCTACATTGAACTCGAGTGAAAAAAACAGAGATTAAATTCATTGCGCATATAATAACTCCAGAAGGTTTAAGCATGGATATAAGTAAAAATAAAAGTTGTAATGGACTGGCCCATACCCAAGAATGAACAAGATATTCAGAGATTCATGGGGTATGCAATTTTTACAGGTTGTGCATTAAGAATTTCTCTTGAATAATTGCACCAATCACTGAGCTCACCCATAAAGGGACCACTTTCCAGTGACAAGGCCGATGCTGTCTTTTCAAGATTAAAGACTCTGTTTACATCTGCCCCAATTCTGGTACACACTCAGCCTGAACTGCCATTCACGATAGAGGTAGATGCCTCTGATTCTGCTGTTGGGGCTATACTTTCTCAAAGAACTGGACCCATGTCCTTTCTATTCCTGCCAGATGTCACCCGCAGAAAGAAACTATGACACAGGGAACAGAAAACTCTTGGCTATAAAATCTGCCCTCACAGAATGGAGACATATCTCTTGGAGCGGGGCACCAATCCAATTACTGTGCTCACAGATCACAAAAATTTGGAATGTGTTTGTTCAGCTAAGAGACTGTCTGCCAGGCAAGCCAGTTGGTCCCTAGTTTTCTCCAGGTTTAATTTTCAGGTTCCATATCAGCCTGGCTCCAGAAATGGAAAAGCTAATGCATGATATCTGATCCTCTCAACATTAAGGAAGAAATAACTACCATCTTACCAGAGAGTAGGTTTTTAGGAGTTACCATTCCTTCCAACTTAATGTTTTGCATTAAAAAGGGTTATGCGGAAGATCCAGTTTTTCATGTCCCTCCACCTGACCTTCATATTACCATGCTCAATGGATTTTTGTTTTTTCAAATGTTTATTTGTACCAGAATCCGTAAGATTGGAAGTTTTTAGTTTGTATCATGATTCTACACCAGCGGGTCATCCAGTTATCCAAAAAACAAAAGAACTTCTGTACAGATCCTTTTGGTGGCATAAATATTATATTGATGTAAAAAAAAATATGTGTCCTCTGACAGGGGGCTACAGTTTATTACCCCTCATCTCATCAAAGAAATTTGATGATGATGTTGCATTTTTGCAGCAGTCATGGAACCCTTGGTTATTTACCATTCCTATCCCTCAGTTGTACTCCTCCGCTGAAAAACCCTCTTCCCCCATCACTCCATGCCTACTTTGCTCCACCGCCTCATAATTCTCCTCCATGGAGCTGCCAGAGGGATTCTCTCTGTGCTGCCGGTGGCAGTAACTTAAGCCATGATGAAATATTTGTTGAGCTGCCAAAGGAATTCTTGCAGTGCCGCATGTGGTGTAGCTGATGGAACATGTCTGACAAAACTATTTCGCTCATGAAAACAATAATTTAAAGGGACAGTTTTATAATGTTCTCCTCGCTGTTAGTTTGCCCATGTATATGCTTCTCTTAGTTTGCCCATTAATATGCCATAGCCAGATTTCCCATTAATATGCAATTGTTAGTTTGCCCATTAATATACCACAGCCAATTTGTCCATAAATATACCACAGTCAATGTGCCCATAAATATGCCATTGTTAGTCTGCCCATTAATATGACACTGTTAGTCTGCCCATTAATATGACACTGTTAGTATGCCCATTCATATTCCACAGGCAATTTAACCATTAATATGTCACTATTAGAATGCCCATTAAATTGCCACTATTTGTCTGCTCCTACATATTTCACTACTAGTATGCCCATTAATATGCCACTATTAGTATGCTCATTAAATGGCCCTATTAGTATGCCCATTAATATGCAACTGTTACTATTCTCATTAATATGCCACTATTAGTATGCCCATTATTATGCCACAGCCACTTTGCCCATTAATATGCCACAGACAGTTCCCCAAAAAAAGCTATTACCCCTTGCCCAGTACTCAAGTACTCACCTTCCTGCTGCTCTGTGTCCACAGCCATCTCCTGCACTCTCTGCTACTCTCATCGTGGAAGGTCACGTGATTGCTGGCAATTCACATGACTTGTGATGAGATAAGCAGCATGGAAACTTGTCTGTGCACCTGGGCAGCGCACAGACTCCATGATGTCTGCTTGCTGACATCTTCCAATCTCCCCAACCAGTGATTCTACACCAAGCTTTTTTTCTTTTTCCCCATTGGCTGGATTAAGGCATGGGCCTTCAACTGCAGTCCTCAGGGACCCTATTTTTCTGAGACCCCTGGGCTGCAGCCCTTAAAGCCCATGCCTTAATCCGGGCCTGGTCAATGCTATATCTTTAATAGACAATTTTCTGGGGGAAATATAAACTCAGGCAGATAATATGCTTAATTTTATCTACTCTTTGGAACCTTTCAGATGACCATTATCTATTCGATGGATTTTCTAGATGACATTATATGAATTCCTCAGTTTCGTCATAAAACCTATTTTATATAAAGTTATATTGGGACAGCCAGGAAAACAGAAGATTGAATTTCTATTAAAGAAATGTAGGCAAAAAATAACATGTTTTTTAATTGAAACATTGCTACAGGTGTAGATGTTCTAAATAGAAATGTTTTAAAACATAATACAAATAAATTACCTTATTGAGCCCTCTTGCTCGGGGGGCAGACAAGTTGTTTGGGTTCTTGTGTCAGATAGGTCATATCTGGCCCACAATAAAGAAAGATCTGACCCACAATAAAGGAAGTTCTAACCTAAGATTCCAAACAATAAGCCAGCCCCCTGATATATTTAGAGGGCTAAATAAGGTACTTTATTTGTATAATTTCGTTAAAGCACTTTTATTTAAAGTTTTACCTTTGATGTACTCATTTAGTTAAACATGTTTTTTTATTTCGTTTGTTCTTTAAATACATAAATGATCACTTAAGAGGGTAAAATGCATATTAAATACTTAAATCAATTACTTCATGAGTAAAAGATAACATTTTAACAAAAAATGGGAAAGTAAGTCTGCCAGGAAAAGTATCAGATTAATCCATATATTACTAGGAAGTATGTATTCCAACAGAGGTATTTCAAGTTAGGATTGATGAGTTTATTTATTTGTTATCTTGCACACAGGGGATGAATAATCCTTGTTTTGTAAGTCTTCCAAGACATTTCAGGGGAATCGGAAAAACAAAACACCTTTGAAATAAAATTTGCCTTCCGTAGAAGGTTTGAAATAATTCCATGGATTGATTTCAGTCAAAAGAAAGACAAAGGAGAATTTCCTCTGTGAACTATTGCATGATGTGGAACACGGTGCATGTATTCAAAGATATTCCGGTTATAAAGTTTAAAATTAATTTGAATCCCAGTCCAAATTGTAATTGCATTTTTACTTCACATCAGCTATCAAACGGTAACGGTATTTCTGTACAGTAGGACAGAAATAAAATTATGTAATGCAATGTTTTAAATTTCAAGCATGTGTGCAAAAGTTTTAACACAAGATACATTATGTCTACAATATTTAATTTGTATGTATGGGACTGTATGTGTGGGTGACTGTGTG
Source organism: Pelodytes ibericus (assembly GCA_036172795.1). NCBI lineage: Eukaryota > Metazoa > Chordata > Amphibia > Anura > Pelodytidae > Pelodytes > Pelodytes ibericus. The sequence goes on from CM069863.1 coordinate 88,776,199, forward strand.
TGTGCATGACTGTGTATAAGAGTTTTTGTATTTTTTTGTATCTATCTGTGAATATGTGTTTGTATATGTGACTGTTTCATTTTGTGACAGTGTATCCTTCTTTTTTAGACACAAAGTGCACAAAATCACATACATGCTGACTCACATATAGACACACAGTCACATTCACACAAAATAGATGTTATTAATATTTATAAATGAACCCTTGGTACTCTGACTGAGTACCTCCGTTAAAAGCTCTGCTTCCTTTCTCAGAGCTGCTCTTCCAAGAGCAGCCTATTGTGGCAATAACCCAAACCACCAGACAGAACCAGTGCTGTGATTAGTTAGCCCTTGCAAGAGCTTTAGCGTGATCTTCTCTAAAGTCACTAGATGATACCAGTGTTAGAGTTAAGAAAGAATGACAATTTTGTCAGATATTAACCCCTTCCCGACGTTAGGACGTACTATGCCGTCCTGACTTTAAGTGCCTTAAAGTCGTTAGGACGGCATAGTACGTCCTGTACTAAACAGCTCATCGCGGCTCCCCGCGATGAGCTGTTTTCGGATCCCGCTGCAGGCACTTACAGCGGGATCCCACCTGTCAGATGAGGCCACTTTGAGTGGCCTCATTCTGACAGGGAAAATGTAGCCGGTGCTCAAAGTGAGCACCGGCTACATTTTGCTAAATCGCGCTGTGCCCGAACTTCCGGGTTCGGGCACGCCTCCGTGACGTCACACGTGACGTCCGGAGGTCTCGCGGTTTTTTGGCAGGGACCCACAAGGTGATCGGTGGCCAGGAACAAATCGTGACGTTTTGGTGCTTGCGTCGTTTGGGACGCAAGCACCATGCGTCACAAAGGGTTAATAACCATAACAATATGAATACTAGTTATTAATTATGAATCATTAAAAAATATGAAAATTGATGATTCATATCTATGGGTCCGACCAAAAATACCCATTTAAAGACTTCGTCATGTACATAGAGAGTTTGGATGACGTTTTTTCAAAAGTAAATACAATGCAACAATTAGTAATGAAATAATAATTAATTTATTGAATATAAAATAGAGATCAAACGATAAGCAAAATAGCGTAACAACAAAATACAATATCAATGTATGACTTATAACAGAGGTGAATAAAATAGAACATGAATTATGCAGCTCTGTAGCTGTATCGACATGCATGTAGTATAATTTGCCATGCAGTTACGTTTCTGACCATAAGATGGCCATGCATTTTATTTAGAGACAACCTACATTGATAATTATTAGTAGTTCAAATTGCTGATGATAGTACACCATAATTACCTACAAATTATCAGCATAGACTCTGCTTAGGTAAGGCAATATTACTAAATAATATAACTACTCAAATTGGCTATTTCTTAATCTGCCCGGTAAATGACAATGTATGTATTCTAGCTTAGACTTTAACCCCTTAGTGACCGAGTGCTATGTTGCATTTGATGTGCCTTGAAGACCAGAATTCCATGATTTTTGTCATACGTTTACTGAACTGTGAATTTCTTTGTTTGTGTTCAGTCCACCCACACAAATTATATATCATTTTTTAAAGGACAGATAGGGCTTTCATTTGGTACTATTATTTCATCATATGATATCATTTACTATTAAAAAAAAATATAAAATATGATGAAAATATGCCATAAAAAACACTTTATCTAACTTTGACCTAATTTTTTTTTTACACAATTACAAATGGTAAAAAAGACCCCGTCTATATATTTCTAATTTTGTCCTGAGTTTAGGAATACCAATGTTTCCATGTTTGTCTATGTTTTATTTCAACTTATAGGGCAATAAACAATATTAGTGTTTTGTTTTTTTCTAACCATTTTCTTCTACAGTGACTTTTTAACTCCAACCCTAAATTTACCCCAACTCTAAATTTACCCTAACCCTAAATCTACCCCCACCCCTTAATCTAACCCTTGTAATCATTTGATTTAGTAGATCTAGGGTTAGCTTTTTCCATTTATTTATTTTATTTCTTTAATTCATTTTTATTTCAAACTGTGATATACTTAACTGCCTCTAGGAGCAGTCAAGTAGCGGTTTCAGAGCGATGGAAGGGATTTTTTTTCTCTCTCTTCCGTCGCTCTGTGCTGGGCATGCTCCTCCAATACAGCACCCACCCGCGATCACCGGGTGATCACGGTGCCCAGGGGGGAAGAGAAGGTGTTGCATGATGCCTCGATCGAAGTATCATTGCAACACTTTACATACATAGGCAGTGATCAGCTTTCACTGCCTATGAGTGTAACGCCCATACGATCACATTCGCGGTGATCATATGCGCGTGGGGGGGCGAGGGGAGGGGGGCTGAAAGCACTCTCAGAGGCTGCTTCTGATCCAAAACAGCCTCTGAGAGTAGCTGCAGGCATGTAGTGTTGCGCTAAGGAGCGCAACACTACATGTAAATGGAGGACGTATATATATATACGTCCTCATGGTCCTCAAGAACCATGCTTTTCAGGACGTATATATACGTCCAAATGCGTTAAGGGGTTAAGAATGAGAATCTTAGATAATCTCTTGAGATTAGATATTACATATTTGGGTAAATAGCTAGACTATAAGAACTTATGGTTGTTGGTAATATCTGCAGAAAGGATGACAGATAAACACCAGGGTAAAACATATAGATGCCAGAAATTGTGAGATTTAAGTTTAATTTACCCAAATATATATGCTAATTACAACCATAAAAAATGGAGATTATGCTAGAAACAAATTACCACATTTATACATTACCGGCAGAGGTTGGTTTGCAGTTGAGACTCCTTCCATTGAAGAATTGATTGATGGGAGTTGCTCCTGGGACTTAGCTCAATACTATGTGTATGGAGATGTCTATTGTTATATTGAACATGTGCTATTAAAAGCCTCATATTCCTGAGTTCTCCCCACAAAGAGAGAGACTCAGCCCTTTTCTAAAACATTCCCATCTCTCACCCCACTAGTAGCAGCTCTCCCAAAATCAGTCCCCCCAGGCCTTTTCAGGTCTCTCAGGTCTCCTTCTACACCTCCAGTATCCACTTATCAACCAAACATTATCTCAGACTCACACCCTGTTCTCTCTAACTGTGAACCAATTAAAGTGAATGGGTGTGTTTAATATAAATGCGATGATGTCATGATACCTGGATTGTGAGTATAATGTGACAATATATATATGTGGAAATATATAGAAGTGTTAATACAATTTCAAATTAGAGATATTCTTGTTCTATATCCTTATTTTTATCATTCCACATTAGATTACAACTCAAAATAACATTTATACCACACTAATAATCCAATAAAAACAATGTTCTAATTAATATTTAGGATTAATTATACTTTGCATTTATTAGTGAAGGTTTGATATAATGAAATATTTTAATTAGCAATTTGAATCAACAAGGTGTGTTTATAATAGCCCTTATTAGATTCTTCAAATCTAAAATCCAAATAATCTCAGTGTGTCTGTGTCTGTCAGTTTCTGCCAGTTTGGGTGGGCTAGCAAGTTGAAAAGAAGCACCCCTTCTCCTCTTGTATGTATATAGACACAGCTGTGTCTGCAGAACTACCATGAGATGTGCCTTAGAGTCATAAACCTTGCACTAACAATGGCCACCTTATCTGTTCTACAGTATACTATGAACTTATCAGTACAATATTTGGTTTCAGATAACAGAGTTAGGGAAAGAGTTTCTTTTTTTTTTGTCCTCAGGGACACAGAATAAGATTTCAACACACAGAAGGATGTCCAAAAACTGACACAAAATGGAGGCTGCTGGCATCCATCGTGTTCTCCTTTGCTTCTGCTTTATTCATATGTACCAGTCTCAAGATTACTGTTCAATAACAGGAACAGCACCCATATATACAGACATAATTATATCAACAGGGGATTAGCATACAATACAAGGGGAGGCCACTGTAGTTCCCCACTTTGTCCAGTCATTAAATTTGTACAGGCATACAATGGACATCATCACTTAACAGTAAAACCAATTAACAGAGAACAATGGATGAGTTACATAGAACTTGTACAGCTTTAAACATGACATGAAATATAATACATACAAGTTCATTTTCGAACTGCAGTCCAGTTACCGTGACAATACTCCCATGTGACAAAAGCAAAAATGAGAGGAGCGCAAAATAAATATATAAGTGAAATTGGTGAAATAAGAGTTAATTTTCTACTGAGTAGTGAGCTGCATTTATTTATTTATTTATCTATTGATTAAATCAAAATTATAGTAGCGCCTTACACTGTTGTTTATTAGATTTTAATACTCCCATGTGACACACTGTAATCAATGTAAAGTACAAACTTACCCACTTACCCACTTTGCCCACCTTCCCAAATCTAAAACCCCTTTTTAATGCCAGGGTCCATAATCTATAGGAAGGAGGCAAGTCATTAGTTCTCTCCAAGAACCATTGTGCCTTCAAAGTCTGGATGGATTTGGGGCACATCGGGAACTACATTACAAACTACCCAATTTGCCCTGATGGGCCTTCAAATGCAATCGCAATTTGGAAATCATAGACCATTACACATACCTATATCTTCTGAAACCAAATGCAGCTGAAACATGTCCAAAACTCATCGAACCAAAGCGGTAGCCTCAAAAACTCCATTATATCCCTTGAGAGATTTCGTACACTGAAGAAATTGTCCAGAATACCAAAAATAATCCAAAATCGTATGAAAAAATATCAAAACGCCAATAGGTAATAAGCTCAGGTTCATGAAATCAATCAATACAAATCAATACAAATGTTAGGCACATTCAATTCAAACCCAATCACTGTTGAGGAATTTGCATATGTAATGACCACATGTCCAGACCACTATTTGAGAGCAGGATTAGCACACTGCAGACAAAAACAAAATCTAAAAACTAACAATAATAAAATGGCAAGGCAGGGATTAGGTCAGGGGGATACCAGGACAGTGGTAGCAGGAGAGGTGGAAAGTTTAGGTTGAAAATGTATCCGCAGAGTTTCTCAGTGGAGGAGAACACAGCATTGGTACATACGCTGTATTAGTAATACAACAGTGTGATAGGGACAGCAGCAAAGAGAAAGCCACAGGAGGATGGTCTCTGGCAGCAGATTATAGATGCAGTTAACGTATTTGGGGGGAATAACAGGTCCGAGGAGGTTGTGAAAAATGAGGTAAATGCTTTTAAACTACTCATACACCATAGGCAGCATTTTATACTGCCATGAACTTACACCATGTAAAATGTATTTGCTGTGTCATGGATACCTAGCAATGTACACTCACGGGAATTGTTGTATGTGGCTGCACATTTTAAAAGCTGAAGCTGTGAAGAGCATGTTATCTGGGAAGGGGGTGGGCAGGCAGCCCATTGCAGCAAATAATATGTACAAATGAATGATGCAAGTAGCTAAGGGCCAAGGAAGTTGCACAAAAAGTTATCATGAATATCAATGTATGCAGTACTGTACAACTTTGGTAACACATGTACATAGGCATGACCTGCTGGATTTTGAAGAGGATAATGCAGGTCATGGGCCCTGAGAAAGTCACAAAGGATTGAGGGGACAGTTGATACAGACTTGCCTGATCATAAGTATAGAACATCCATTGATATGTTATGTATGTCAGTTGATATGTAAGAACACTGTTTTCCTCCTAGCATAAGGCGCTGTGCCCCCTCAACACACAGCAACATCCGATGACAAGGCCACATGGCCTGCACAGAAAACAGAAGATCTGGCAACTCCGGCTCAGACTTCACCCAGCCTTTGTGTCAGTGGCCGCTTCAACGGTTTATGGTAAGTCAAACATGCAGATACATGTGCATGTATGTGCATGTCGCCTGTAGTAGAAACATGTGCAACAGATAAATCGTCATTCATGGTAGAGGGAATTGCCTGGAATTGTGAATGGAGATCCCAAGCTATGGACAAAATTGCTGACTTGAAACATTTGCAATAGCATCAGCTCTTCAGAATGATTATAACTCGGCTACTGTGATCTTAACTTGAGAGTTCCATTCTCCATTACATGCAGTTCTTTCTTTCATGAATGATTCCTACTGAAAATGTTGATGTGAAATGTTCTGCACCCACCTGTAATTCACTCAACATTAACCATGCATTATTCTACATCTCCAATAGACCTATCTTCACCGCTTTCCATACTATGTTACTCCCACCAACTTCTGACTCCTGATGTGCAGGACCAGGAATCCCCCAACCAAGGTAGAAACATATGTACACAAAATCATTCATGTCTGATGTTAATGCAAATGTAGCTGGCTACCTTTGGAATGCTATCTATGTACATACTACTATATATCCTTGTACAAGGAAATTTGATTAACAGCCAAACATTTAATGTGACTCTGTTATCATTGGAACATTACAAACACAACTATCTATCTGTTGTAATACATGTAAATATACATATACAGAGGTAGTAAAGTACAAGTAAAAGAAGAGCCATACATACATTATGCAGAAATCAGCATGTGAGAAACCAAGTTTCTGGGAGGATACATCCAGGGTGGAGTTAGGATGTTGATTTTCCACTCCTATGTTACCGGGTTGAGTTAACAGTGATATGCTCAAGTGCACCCTGCAGAAACCTCACTGTGGTTCAAGCATCATTTGTTTTGTTTGTGGGTGAGTAAGTGAGGCAAAAAAGTATAGCCCAATGAATGCACTATAGTGGGCATAAGGCAGAGGTCTAGGCAGCATCACAAGTGTACCCTGTATTTCTAATATTGGTTTTATGCTCCCCCACTCTTTTATAAAGGGGTATAGTTGAGGACATTTGAGTTAATAAAGATTTCACGTTTGGAGCATCTCTATATATAATTTGAAGTCTATCTGTTAGTATTCCTTTTAAATCATTGTCTTTCAGTAATAATATCAAATTGTGTTGAAGAATCATTTTATTATATTTATGGTTCTTCTTAAAATCGATTACAAAAGCTATTCTAGATTCTCCTTAATCACTATTTTTACTCAAGTAATTACTATCTATTTGTATTATCCACATCTTGATTAGCTTTAGTTACTAGCTATTTAGGATACTTTTCCACTAGAATATCATCTTCCATCTTCAGGGCTTGCTTCTCAAACACTTCTGTCTCTGTGCAGCTGCGTTTTAGCCTTAAAAACAGATTTCTTTTAGCGCATACTTGAACCATAGGGAATAACGTCTACTATCATATCTAATGTAGCTATTAACATCAACTGTTTACAAACTATCCTGCTCTTAAAAATGTCACCTCCAAAACACAGTTCAAAATAAAAAATATACTTTATTTTTACTTTACTCATTAGTAAGCTTGATATTCCATTCATTATTATTTAGATAATTTAAGAAATTAACTACATGTATTTCAACGCTCTGCCACACAAAAAATATGTCATCAATATAGTTAAAGTAGGACACCAGGTTCGTCAGCCAGTCATGCTGTGTATAAATCAAACACTCTGGTGCCCTTGACTATTCCCTTAAGTTGAACTGGAGATAAAATATGTTTTGAAACCAAAAAAAAATTATTACTGATGATCCACCTAATACTATTTAAAAAAACCTCTGGAGTTCCAAAAGTGTAGATTCATTCTCTAGAAACTATTTTACAACCTTTTTCAGGTCTGATATTGGGTGTCATGTCATGTTATTCAAATGTTTTAACAAACTTGTACTGTACTTGAGATAAACCTTCGCTTGTGTGACCACACAGGTTGTAATTTGTGGTCCACATATTGCAAAAGATTAGATGAAACTAATTGTTTGCCAGAAATAATTGGCCAGCCAGGTGGATTTAAGAGGTCTTAATGAATCTTTGACTATATGTATAAAGTAGGTATTCTTGTGAAGACTATTGTGAGTTATTGATATTCTTTCAAATTTAATATTTTTTAGTATACCTGATTAATGCTATTAGTGACATTTACATTTCAGTTGTTGGGTTCTCAGGTAATTCCCCCTATATCTCAACATCATACCTGCCTATCACATTGTTGAAGGTATATACATTTGTACATTATAACAATCCCTCCCCCGTTGTCGACTTGTTTGATTACTACCAAATTATATTTCCTTAGGTTGGTTGACTCCCACCAAAAAATGAAAAGGTTTTTACTTTGATGTGTCTTTTGTTTTTCTTATGTGACTGTATTTAATAAAATATGTAACTAAACAAGTGTGACTGGGTGCCGCCCCCAGAGACTTTACAGCACTAGTATCTCACTTTGGTGCTGGGGACACAGAATGCAGTCTATAAGTCAGAATTCTGATCATAGATTTGCATTGAATGGGAGGGTAATGTAACTATTACATCACATGGGGGCAGAGTTATGATCCTGTTTGATCAAGTCAGTCTCCTCTCTTTGTGTTGTACACAGCCACCTAGTCCTGCCAACTATGATACACAGGAGCCAGTAAGAGAGCAGGGGAGTATCTTATGACATCATCATGCAGGCTTTGGCAACAGTTGTAAAGTGAAACAGGCTGGAAGATTGTGGATGATGTTGCATCATGGGAAATAGTCTCAAAATGGATGCTGCAGATAAACACCTAATTTTATTTTTTCCTTTATTATTATCTGATTATTATTAAATATGATAGGATAAACATCTCTAAATTGTCTAACACAAATTTGTTCAAATGTTAAGACATCAGTGACGCATCACCATGGTAACAGGCGCTTTTTGTTGCTCCAGTCGCACTGGAAAAATGTTGATGAGCCTCTTGCATCGCAGCAGAAAAGGTTTTTCCTTCTGTCACAGTGTGGATTATATCACCACGTTCCCAGCAACATTATCATACATCCTTGGTATGCAACCAAGATGTATCCATGATCCATTCGCAGCACAACATCTACATCAGGCAGGTGCATTTTATCACTTCTAGATGAAATATAGTAAGACCTTGTGCAGATGTGTTTCAGTCAGAGAGGTGTGTCTACACCATAAAACATACATTAGTATGAACCTCTGACACTTCTGCTGGAAGGCCATTCCATGTAACCACTACCCTATCAGTAAAGCAATACTTTAATTAGGGCCTGGCCTTATCTTTTATCTAGGATAGCCTTATGCCTATCCCACGCATGCTTAAACTCCTTCACTGTATTAACTTTAAACTCTACCACTTCTGCTGGAAGGCTATTCCATGCACAGGGTCGATCATGGGTGGGTGCATGGGGTGCACAGTGCCCAGGCACTCTGCCTGACAATGCGCATCAATGGGAGTCCAACATCCCTATTGGCAGCTTCTTTGTTCCTCATGTTTGCACATGTGTTTCTGAGTGAGTGGCAGGATGGGGGTGTGAAAGAGATGGGTTTGCACATGTGTATCAGAATGAATTGCAGGATTGAGATGTGAGAGAGATTGGTTTGCATGTGTGTATCTGAATGAATGGCTGGATAGTAGTATGAGAGGTATGAGTTTGCACATGTTTGCGTGAATGGCAGGATGGGAGTGTGAGAGAGATGGATTTACACATATGTATCTAAATGAAAGGCAGGATAGTAGTATGAGAGAGATGGGTTTGCACATGTTTGTCTGAGTTTCTTTAGTGTCTGGTCTTATGTTATATCTAGCTTTATGTCTATCCCAAGCATGTTTAAACTCGTTCACTGTATTGACCTATACCACTTATGTTGGAAGACTATTCCATGCACCCACCATCCTCTCATAAAGTACCGTATTTGCTTGAATATAAGACAAGGTTTTTTCAGAGCAAAAGCTCTGAAAAAGTCCCCTCATCTTATATTCGAGGTTCGTCTTATAATCAGACCTCAAATCGAGGTCTGACTATAAGACTGGGATCCAGGTCCCCAGCTGAGCTGCAGGGGACCTGGATCCCCCTTACAAGCTGACGGTGAATGTCTGCGTAATGCTCTGCGGCCCAGCACCTCCACCGGGACTTCTATGATAAGGTCTGTCATAGAAGACCCAGAAGTGTTGGGCAGCATTGGAGGATGTAACCTGGCTACCCCCACTGGACACCAGGTATTCATGGCTAAGTTGAGGGGGGGGGGTGTTGAGCAGCAGGTGCAAAGTCTGGTGGGGGAGTTTGAGCAACAGGGGCAAAGTCTGGGTGGTTTGATCAACACGGACAAAGTCTGGGGGTGTTTAAGTAGCAGGAACAAAGTCTGGTGGGGGGAGAGCAGCAGGGGCAAAGTCTGGGGGGCAGCATGGGCCAAGTCTGGGGTGCAGAATTGGCTAAGCCTGGGAGGCAGGTGGCTGTGTTGGGTATACATTAGCTACATCTGGGGCACAGATTAAATCTGGTGGGCAGATGGCTAAGTCTGGGGGGCTGTTTGGCAAATAAAAGGAAATACAGACAAGAAATGTTTTTTTTTCTGTCATAATTTTTATTATTTATGAAAAAGCGTCTACATGTGAATATTTACCAGTAAAAAAATATTCCTATTGGGTAGTCTTATATTCATTTTTTTTTTTTTTTTTTCCTAAATCAATATTCAAAGTTTGGCGCCTCGTCTTTTAATCAGGGTCATCTTATAGTTGAGCAAATACGTTAATACTTTCATTAGTCTCTTGCCTTATCTGATATCTAGGATAGCTTTTTGCTTATCCAATGCATGCTTAAAGTCTTTCACTGTGTTTACCACTTCTTCTGGAAGGCTATTCCACACATCCACCGCCCTCTCAGTATAGTAATACTAAGTTTTCTGACCTCCATGGTATTAACCTCTAAACTTCTGCTGGAAGGCTATGCCATGCATTCACTACCCTCTCGGAAAGTAATATTTTCATTAGTCCCTGACCTTATCTTATATCAAGGATAGCTAATGCCAAAACTCCCGCTCCATGCTTAAACTCCTTGACTTTATTAACCTCTACCATTTCTTCAGGAAGACTATTACATTCATCCAGCACGCTCTCAGTAAATACATACTTAATTAGTGCCTTGCCTTATCTTATATCTAGGATAGACGTATGCCAATCACATTAATGCTTAAACTCCTTTACTGTGTTAACCTCTACCACTTATGGTGGAAGACTATTCTATGCACCCACCACCCTCTCAGAAAAGTTATATTTTGTTTCTGACCTCAAAAAAACATTAAAATATTAAGTATTTCCATCCTTTTCAAAAGCTTTAGGTGGACCACAAAGATATGTATATAATTACAGTAGAAAGAGAAGTTGTATAGGAGTGTGAAACTTAAGCCCCCTGAGGAAGTTGGGATAATACCCAACAAAATGCATAGGCTGTCTACCTCCTGTATTTTATCCCATTTATTCTACAATTTATTATAATTGGTATAATTGGTATTGTGGTTGTTCACAACGGATCTGTATTTGATTCTCTGCTGCTCCCAGATCTGCCAGCTTCTTCTATCACAGAACATCATCGCTGATAGACATGTGCAAAACTAAAATTTTAGTTTCGTTTTCGTCCATTCGGACGAAAATGTTATTTATTTCGTCTAAAACGAATTTCGTTCATTACTGCATTTGTTTCAGACGAAATTCATTCATTATTTTCGTTTCGTTTTATTCGTTCGTTTTTTAGAATACGTGTAACACTATTGGCTTTCTATAAACCGAACGAGAGCGCCATTCATAAGAAATTCTTATGAATGGAACTCTCGTTCAGTTCATAGAAAGGCAATAGTACTACACGTTTTCTATAAGCCGAAAGTCTATAAGCCGAATGTCATTCCCAGCATATAACTAGAATGGGTATGTTAAATGACAGAGAGGAAAATTACGTTTCAACAACCACATATCAAAAATGTAAAAGTTGCTCTGGTCATTGGCCCAGAAAATCCCTGGTCCTTAATGGATTAAAGGATGAGAAGCACACTATGAGAAGGTGATGTCAACATTTCAAGGCAGATGGATGAGTGTGCATCTGTTTTGTTTTGTTTCCCTGCTAGCCCTTCATCATAGAAACCAATACATAACAAGAAGGTATAAAAACATACATACATCTGCTAACAATTTGGCAATAACAATGTAAAAACATCTTTTCATTATTCTTAAAGTGAGACCTTGTCATTGTTACAATCTGAGAAACGTTAGCATCCCACAGTGCTTAGCCTACAGGAGTAATGTCATCTTTTAAGGCCCAGTGGATATACTGTTTTCTTCTATAACATGATACCTTTGTACATGAGAGGTGTAATTTAAAAGCCCACTTTTTTATTTTTTCACATATTTATTTAAAGCTAAGCATACTGTTGCCAGAAAGCCAAGTCAGTATTTAGCACAGAGACAGATGTCCTTGAAGATTTATTCTGGAGTGCAACATGTATTATTTGTTATAAAAAACATAATTACAGAATACTGTAAATGTTGGGTTGTGCAGATTCTAATCTTAAAATACATTAATGAGCTACTTCTCTATCATTTGGTTAAAAAAAATAATATGATGGGTGTTAGTTTTATTAACCTTAATTTTTCTAAAACTTTAGTATGAATCTTTAGAAGACATTCAGAAAAGAACTAAAACTATAAAAAGTGTAAACGATGCAAATCATGTTTTCACTTGACCTTATGATCTCATGTCCTCAAAAATGCATGATCAAATAAGAACAAGTGGATTAATCAGTGTCTCAATTATTTTAATAGTATCACTTGCACTAACAGACCTGGTATTTCTAATTCGAAATGAACTACTCCATGCAGAATCCCCAAAATTTGGATTTTTCTATTACTGCAGAAAATTTATTGAGCAAAAAAAACAAACATTTTCACCGTTTTCATATTTTGTGTGCAGGATATTGAGAACTTTCTGGGTTCTGAAGTTCCTGAAAATGTATACATTATTGGAGCTGGAACCCTACACTGCACCCTAGCTTGCCTTCAGCTTTAAAACAGAAGTTTAGCGAGTTCTTGTCAATCACAATGCAATTCAGGTTGTAATGCAATGTGATTCAGTGTCCTGAAATATACCGAGCATAGAGTGAGACTACATACTAAGTTACATGAACAAGAACAGACTGATACATGAGGTAGAGAGCCCTGCTCACAAGCTTACAATCTGACTTGGTGTACATGGATTAACCCAGCAATAGTGTCACTGTCACGTTATACATGTCTGTGTCATCATATAGTTGGTTTGTGTGTGCATACCATCTATTGTTATGTGCAGGAGCATATTTACATAATAACAAAAAAACATGAAAGACCATGAATATCTGTACTTTTTGTTTCTGTGTTTCAAGTTCCTGATAAACCTGAGGAATCTCATCCTGCAATAAAAGTATATTTCAAGAACCATTTCTTATTATAGCTAAATGTGCAGTGGGAATCAAAAATGGTAATGTTTCTTTGAATAAATATGGTATATAGAGGGAATGGATTAAATCAATAAAATAAGGATATCAGTTCTATAAAATGCACAGTATTAATAGTGATATAAATGTTATTTAGTAATCTTATGTAAACGATCCTATCTTCTCTGGTGGTAACATACAATCTAAGAAGGTGTATAATGATCATTTAATGTTTATGAAGGAATATTATTATTTTTTGTTTTTGGTGATTGTAGAGGTTTTTTTTCTTTCTTTTGCCATATGCGTATTTCATGTTTCTTTATATTAGTATGCATTCATACATGAAATACAAATAATTTTAAAACAAGAAATGTATTTAAAAAAAGCACAGTGCAATGTTATAATAAATGGACAATTTCAAAATGTGGATTTGGTTAATATATGTTAAAATTGTTATTTTTGCAGCATTCATGCAACAAATGAATTAGTTGATCTGTTCTTTTTAATACTCAGTGTGTACTGAGATGTTTAATTAAGTAACAAAATCCACTTCCCTCTCTCCTATTTCAAACTTTAACTCCTTCATGAATAACAACTGGCTGTTACAATATTACTGCATTTATTGTTTTGTGAGTGTAGGTGGCAAGCAAGAGAAACGCATTTCCTCCCAGCAGCCACTCCAGGACACTAGCAAACCTGATCTCTTTTTATTAATGAAAAAATAGTTTTCACACTGGTATAAAATTAGCAACACAATTCCTTCACCGTGTTTCCTTATAGATGAGTGTGCTCAATATGTTTTTAATTCAAGATTATTAAAACTATGGGGAATATGTACAAATATGGAGCAAATGCTGATAGAAGCAAATAATGGTGCTATCAGAATTTGTGCCCGTGTATAAAGCAGATTCCCTACATATTTTGGGAGTATGTGCCACCTACACCAATTCAATGCATTAAAAAAATCAGCCACAATCCTTATGAAGAATTTTTGAATAATTATATTGGTATTCTTGAAGCAGGGTGTCAAATCAGTTAAAGCAATGATTTGAAACTTAATGTGTAACTGATCAAAAAAAAGATACAGCACTGATATTACATAAATTAATAGTATTGGATAAATAGAATAAACAAATAATTATACTAACCCTTCAGAGAAAGTGCATACGGTTTAGAAACAATAAGTGGAAACAACAAATTGGCGTCTTATCCTGAGAGGTTAATGCTCAGAGATTGTGGTGTATCTCCTTTCGTGGGCACAAACAGTAGAGATTAAATACTTATTGATAGTCTGAGAACCAAAGAAACAACGCAAATAAAATAGATGGAAAAATGGACAGCGCTCAAAATAGATATATAAATAGATATAATAAACAAACACAGATAATGTGAAAAATATATAAAATAATTTTAATGTGTTATATCAATAATTTAACAATAATCAAATTGCACATATACATATCAAAAACAAAAAAATAAATAGCGCATCTATAACTTGAAAAATATTTTCTAAAGAAAGCGCATAAGGCTAATCAGAGTAAATAAACTCAGTATTCAATATTGAAAAGGTTTAAAAATATACATTAAAAAATATATAAAAGAAGAGGGGAGTAAAAAAAACCACATATATATATACCTTCAGACAGAAAATAGAACCAGCAGGGAACATTTTAAGAGGATATAAAGTGCAACGCGTTTCGGAAAATCCTTTCTCAAGCATTAAAAAAAAAGCGTCTCCTCCAAATGTTTGTACCTCTAAAAAAAGTGAAATAAACTCACACCCAGAGTGAAAGTGAAAAATAAAATATAATATATAGTTAAATTAAAAAATTAATTATGACAGCAGCTATATAAAGTGAAATAAGGGTATCAAAGTAATAAATAAAAAAAAAAGGATACAGTGCTGATATTACATAAATTAATAGTATTGGATAAATAGAATGAACAAATAATTATACTAACCCTTTAGAGCAAGTGCATACAGTTTAGAAACGATAAGAGGAAACAACAAATTGGTGTCTTATCCTGAGAGGTTAATGCTCAGAGATTGTGGTATATCTCCTTAATTAAGGTTTCAGTGTAACTGAAACCATACAAGGAAAACATCTATAACCTGGGATGGGACTCTGAATTTAATGAAGGTTGAAGTGGGATAGGCAAGAGTATAAGTATAAAATCGTGGCTATCTGATAGTGTGAAATTGGTAAATACGTGACCCTCCTGCTACATCATTTATTGATAAATGTATGTTACTCAAGTGATTTTGACATAATTTGACATTTCATGTCATAGAGGATTGATAACTCAAGTGTGCAAAATCGATAGGAAGCAAGAGAAATCATGAGAAGCAAGCCCAAAAAAATACAAGAAAAAATAGAAAAAGCCAGAGAAAATCTTGTCCTTTTTCTCTCCTAACCTGCTAAAAGAGATGGCTGAACACTGCACATTTGATGAATCTCCAAATAATAAAGGATCTACAGTAAGAGCTCTGAAATTAATAAAGATCTAAGCGTTCAAGATGTGAAGACATGCTTAATAACCATTATACACAATCACATAATGGAGTTATTGAACTTACATTTCAATCAAATCAAAGAGGAAATCC
Organism: Pelodytes ibericus; assembly: GCA_036172795.1. Lineage (NCBI taxonomy): Eukaryota > Metazoa > Chordata > Amphibia > Anura > Pelodytidae > Pelodytes > Pelodytes ibericus. The sequence continues at coordinate 88,792,054 of CM069863.1, forward strand.
TATATAATATTAATAAGAGTATTTTCCAATGAAGTGAAAACCGACTTTCTAAACCTAAAAGTCACAGTCCAAGAAGAAATGATTAACAATTTGGGAGAAAAACAAAGATAGACCTCAACAGAATAATGAAAAACATTCCGGAACCAGTCACAAATGATAAGTTAGAAAGCTTTGTTGAACATTTTCCTAGACCTTTCTTACTACACAAGGATTAGAGTAAGGAGAAATACTTTTTTTACAACATAAAATACTGATGGGGTTATTTTGAGTAACTTAATTGGAATAATGGTATATGGAGCCTTTAAAAAAAAAAAAGATATTCACCGAAGATGTTGTTTCATAATAGGAATGGCAGTTACTGAGGCAACAATTTCTGTTAGATAATAATAATGATTTGATATTTAGGAAGGAAATATGGCAAATGATGATTACCATTGTGATTGCAAAAATATGAAAATAATGGGAAATCATAGTGGAGATCAGTATATTCTGGGTGAACAAGGTGTGGTAACTTGTTTTGCCTTCAGGATCTCTCTAAACAAAGTAAACATGCCTAGGTGGGAAAGCTAAGAAGCTTTCCCTCCCTGCCACTATTTTCTTACAGGAAGTGATGCATGAATACACTGGGACGCAGGATGTGATTTAAAACACATAATCTCAATTAAGGTTTTATAAGATATAGCCAGGCAGAGACTCATTCAGTTTCTTTTCTTTCTTTGTGGAGGTAGTAAGCGTGAACTTGCAGCAGTGAGTCATTACTAGATGTGGAGGTCTAACTGTGAGTGAGATCAAACGTGTGGGGAATGGGTTTAGTATATGATAGAGAGAGATTAAAGGGGTTGTTGCTCTGTGGGGATTGGCTGTGTGTTTGTGATAAATGTGTAGTAAATGTGTAGTATTGTTTTGTAATGAATACCTTTTAATGTAGACAAACCTTTGTGATATATAGTATATATAGTATATATGTATATATTAATATGGTGGTACACCACATTTGGCGACAATGAATCTCAGACATCTACAAAGGGTATTTATAAGGAAATAACAAATTAATAGGTAGTCAGTCTTTGGGAGGAGAGTACATTTTCTTTAATTTGTTTATCCTCTGCATGGATCCCACTTTTTTGACCAATAGGGGATCGTTAATAGATAGTTTGAGGACTGCACCCCTAGGGATCATACTAATACGTATTTAAAACACAGACCGAGAAAGAGTATGGACAGACACACTAGATACAAGTTAAAGGAAGACAGTCCCAAACCACAATATAAAAGGAAAGGTGTGTGAGGCACCAGAAATGGGTCCTAACATTGTCTAATTCTTAACAAAATATGGGAAGGATCCAAGGAAAAGAATTGATAGAGCCTTAAAACCCTTCCAAGACAAATTATTCAATGTATTCGGCCAACTCACTAAAGTTTTTGAGATGGGGAAGAAGCCATTAAAGAGGATAACCCAATAAATATATAAGAGAGTTTAAGAGGGTGGATTCAGAAAGCAGTCAGCATGCGCAGAGAGGCAGTGTTGATCAGATTAGACCCACAATTGGTAGATATGGCCTTGTTAGAGCCAGGACCAGAAGCAGATGGACTGCTATTTGCAGAAAAATTAATAAATTTCTCACCACATTTACTACACTAGAGAAAGATTAAACCTCTATGGATTTTCTGGTGTTAATCAGGGCTGGGAAAGGTAAGGGCCATTTCCCTAGTCATAGTGCACAGTCCTGGCATAGACCAGGATATTCCTCCCCAAGTGCACAAAGAGGAAGGTCCTGAGACTTCAGGGTGCAAAACCCTTTATTTCCTTAAAGAGGTAGACCTTGGTGAGCACAAGCTAGAGGAAATACAAAGTCCTCAATACAAAGAGGATATTAAGGTAATGCTACATGACACATTCTAAAGATCATGGGAAAACTGGGAATTTATTTCCCTTCTGAGTACTGATAACCCAAAACCATTCATGATTGACCACAATGATGAAAAATGTAAGAGACAAGGGTGTGACCATAGAGTTCCCCTTAGAATCTCAGGTGTTTGTGATCAGATGAACTTCTGCCATTTGACACAAAGATTAGTTCAACAAAAATATTTGTACACTGTGACCTGTTTGTATATGGTAATAATACTAATTAAATAAAATATATGATAATTAAGACAAAAACCTAAGGACACTGGACCAATCTTTTACTCTTTTCTGCATGTTTTGCTCTGATTACTTTTCAGGTCATAATTATATTATGCATGTGCAAATGCTAATATTGTCACAATTATATCCTTTTGACACAGCCACATCTTCCCATCCACAAAAGATCACATAACATTATCCTTTTTCCACTAGTTCAAACTGTCAAAGTAAAGACTTATACATTGGCCCCTTAGGATAAAAAGTTTTCTTTTGTGGCTTAAAGCTGTCAAGGACCCATATTGACACGTAGCATGACTCTTAATACCTGGAAATTCGGAAACATGTGGATGTTTTTTCATGCTTAGAACACAATATAGTTATTTATTGCTTCTTAAAGCCTCAAATGAAAGTGTAGCAAATCAAAAAACAATATATTTCTTTACAACCTCAATTGAATCAGAAGTGAAGTATTACTTGCAATTTACAAGACAAAAAACATCTTGGTAGATACACACATCTTTTTTCTTCTTTTATTTTTTATTTTTTTGCTTAGCAGGTGAAGTGATCATGTCTTTACAGAACTTACATTTATACAGTGGTTTAATAGAATGTTTAATCCCTAAAGCTTTCTGAATTAAATTGTATATGTATACCTTATTGTAACAAAAAGCCATTAAATGGAAAATACTATGAAATTATGATTTTCCTACTAGTATTTAAAACTTCTGAGTTCCCTCCTGGGGACAGGGAGGCTTATGACTGACTGACATCTGCACATTTGAAAGTCCATTTTACATTTTTTGCCAGCACAGATTTATTAATAATAGGTGGGTTATTTTTTCTTTATGGATGGCTCCTTTATGTGGACGAGAATATGAGATCCATGGCATCACATATTCCACTGGATTGCCACTGGAACGTGAATACAGGTAATATTTTATTTACAGGACACCCTTTGTGTGCTGGGGGGTGGCAATAAGTAGGCTCCCAGCCCCATTATTCAACTTTTAGCAGCGTTGCTGGGAGACATTAGCCAGGCTCCCAACAACAGTAATTTCAGCCAGGGTCGGGAGCCATTTTGCATGCTCCCAGCTGCATATTTTATAATGTAGTGGCAGGGCCACGTGCCAAGTTTTGATAAGGGGGGATAATTTAACACATTTTCCCCCCTGCGATTAAGGGGTTGAATTTGACTAAGAAAAAAATGTTTCAATTTGCTACCAGTCCAGTCTGAGTCCGGTCTCAGCTACCAGTCCAGTCATAGTACGGTCTCAGCTACAAGTCCAGTCTCAGTCCGGTCACAGCTACCAGCCCAGTCTCACCTACCATTCCAGTCTCAGTCCGGTCTCAACTACCAGTGACAGTTATGCATTGTGGAGTGCAAACAGAACCCACATCCTGCATTGCAACAACGCTTATTCCTGGTTTCCATTCCCAGGTTGTGAAAGAATGCAAAGACTTTACTAAGGAGCACATCTGGGGATAAAATCTGTGTTAGAAGTCTTGGCTGATTGTATGTTGCAGGTCTGTTACAAAGGTGCTTAAGAGCAATTCTAATGTTACTGGTAATTTAAAGTCCAAGACTGTGTTGGTGCAGACAAAAACACAAAAGAAAGTCTTTAAACAAGAACCCCTCAGTAACGTGTAAATGAGAGGAGACTTGAGGGCAATTTATGTTTTGGACACAGAATTTATTTTTTGCTTATTGTATTGGAAATGGTGAAGATTAGTAAATGCTCTATCTAAATTAATACCAGATATGGTATCAACTGGTGTCTGTTTAACACTTTACAGTTTGGTTCCCACGGTTACACAATAACAATAGGAGCCAAATGAGCACAACCTCAACAACAAATTTATAAATGGAAATAATATAACAATACAACGATTATATTATTCCATAAGGTATTATTAGAGAGTTATATTCAATAACTAAATAACAGAATATCCACACACTTGAATAGGTTAAAGCATAACAAAGTTTAATGATAATTCTACAACAATATCTAATATAGGTTATACAAATAAACAATGCTAAATACTCAATCTATTAATAGAAACAAGAATAGTTAACTCTATTCAAGTAAAAGAAAGTAAAATAAAATATAAATGCTGATACTTAGATGTTACAGTGCCAGGAGAACTCAGGTGGAAAGACTGGCTTCAGCAGCAGCTTCTCCATTGTTGGAGCTTCAGGAAAGTTCTGAAATCTCTTTAACATGCATCTCTTTTAACATGAAGCATTTGTTGGTACAGCTTTCCCATAGTAACCCTGGTCAGGTGACCAAACTGTCAGACTCCATGTTGTTTACAGTCCAGTCCTGAACAATAGCCAGTATGTTTTCCTGGAAACACTGTTGCTTAGACCACCAGCCACCTGCAAATACTCCACACATATAAACCAATATATATATATATATATATTGCTATTTAAATGATATCTGTGTATAAGATCAACAAACTAGCATAAATAAATGCGTGTCTACAACACTCCACCCCTTGGTCAAATACCACTGACATCACTACTATATTACTCTAAATGTTGCGTTAACTAATTTATAAAAAAATTATAATAATAATGCTACACATATAACAGTAGAAAAACCATATGACCACAGCTACTAAACAGTCCATGAACAATCGTGTTTCCCAAACTCCCCAGCCACCCAAAAGTCGGTATCCACTTTTCCCACATGGCAGGAAGTTTGGTCAAATCATGGTTAACTTCTGCGTTGTTAATGAGGTAGCTGCAGTATTTGTTTGCTGACAACTGTCAGACTTCTCTCTTGGTGGCTAACACACCAAGGCCTAGGTGTAAGGTTACAACTCTTATGTGCACAAAGGTGTTGGAGGACCATTGGTTCCGCTGACTCAAACTGCCACCAGTCGGCTGGAAGGAAAGAAAATAGATTTAATATCACAGTATAATAATACAACCTAGGTATCACCAGGTCCATCTGATATTATTTTGAGCTTCTGCCTCTGTTGCTTGCTAGATCTGGGTAGCACTCACACTTTGGTCCCTATCTGAATCAGCTAGCTCTGGTCCCTTGTAACTTACACTGTTTGAGTTACCCAGATGGCTATCTCCCCCAACACAGTACACGCACACAGCTCACCACCTTCACTTCACGCCACATACTCACATGCATTCACCAGGTTCCAGGTCAATCAGACAAGGGGACTGTCACAAACAAACACTCACCACCCCCTGAAACCTGCTTAACACTCTAACATGTAATACAACCCAACATCCCACACTAGAATCATTGTGGGCAGTACTGTAAAAAGGAAAAATGGTTGCAAACCCATTCCCACCCACAGTCTATCACTACTGGGGACAGTACTCAAATGTGCTCTCCTGAAAACTCTTTGCACCACTCTATCAACCTAGAGGCTTTAGGGTGATAGGCTAGGGACCACAATATGCTTAGTGGTAGCTCAATAACATAAGCACAATTGTCCATAGATAACAAGTTCTTGTCTTTGGTTCTTCTTTGAATTCTTTTTTAGTGTCTTCTTGCTGCATTCTCTGCAAGCCACAACTCTTCAGAATAGTTTGCACAACAATGCAGCAATTCAATCCACCTCTTGGTCTTCGGCCTCCACAGTTCAACTGCCAAGTCTGCCCAACTTTATTCTTGAGGGCTACTTGGTATGGCCAACTTTCTTGACAGGTGGAATCAGCTGCTCATCCTCTTTCTCTTACGAGTGAGTTCACCTCTTCTGTGACCCGTATTTTTGACTAGGGTGCCAGCTTGCAGCTGCAGGAGTACAGAAAGACAATGTGCTGTGTCATTGGCAATCTTGCTTGATGCTTTCTTCTTTGTCTGTATCTTCATATTCTTCTTGCACTGTGCTCAGGTAGACGGTTTATTTCTGGACACTGATGTCTGTCCAGGCCTGTCAATCAGTGCTGGGAGTATCTCTTCTGTTTCTTTAGAGACACCGGAGTCTTCAGGATACGATGACTCACAACCCTGTTCACTGTCTTGATGCACTACCTGGATGTATATGATATCTTCTCCCAGGCAAAGCTAGCTTGTTAGTGCATCTCTGGTGCAAGGAGAATTAAAGAGAGAGCATTCGCTAATTCAATCCCAGCTTGCCACGTGTCTGTTTGCCCTTCATCTGCGTTGACGGTACTCGGAACCGCAGTGCTCACTGATGGCACTACTGCATCCACCTCCCGGTAGTCAGCAGCCAACCCAGAGTCATCTGACTATTAAAACAGGCAAGACAAACGTGTTAATAGAGCTCACAGCGGGTTGAATATCTATCTCTTCTGTCCTTCAGGCTGTTGGTTCTGCACATAGCAAACCAGCATGGCTGAGGAAGAAACTTTATCAGGTTTTACATGTTCCTTTAAGATGCTTTTGCTAGGGAATCATGAAAACAAACACTCCTCTCTAAACGTTTCTGTACTGTCCAGCTTCAAGTTATTAATCCCTGATATCTGGCTAGTAAAGTGGGAAAAGAGTTAAAACACTTGTGAGGACTACATGAGTGGATGGACCACACAAGCACTTTACACAGACATTCAGGTCAAAACCCTACTGGACAATGGGATCCCTCATTAGAGCCCTCCCACCCCAGGTCGGTTTACACACACATACTTACTGGACAATGGGGTCCCTCATTAGAGCCCTCCCATCCCAGGTCGGTTTACACACACATACTTACTGGACAATGGGGTCCCTCATTAGAGCCCTCCCACCCCAGGTCGGTTTACACACACATACTTACTGGACAATGGGATCCCTCATTAGAGCCCTCCCACCCCAGGTCGGTTTACACACACATACTTACTGGACAATGGGGTCCCTCATTAGAGCCCTCCCACCCCAGGTCAGTTTAAACACACATAACTACTGGACAGTGGGGTCCCTCATTAGAGCCCTCCCACCCCAGGACGGTTTACACACAAATACCTACTGGTTCCTGTGGGTCACTACTTATGGTATAGCTTCCCTTTTCCATGCAGGCATACATACACCAATCAATAGACATAATACTACAAATTCACATACAACATATTTCCTGGTCTCTCAGTGGCACCTATTACTAGTCATTTAATAGCCTTTCATCCTTCCCAGGTCCATACACTCGGCCGTACACTTCCTGGTCTGCAGAGGTCCCTATAGTGCCGTCTCAGCTGTGTTGCACGCACAGCCCACATGCAAATAGAACATATTTCTTCCAGAGCAGCATACAGTATTACATACATAAACACTATGCACTAGGCTTACATGTAATACATAAACACACAATGTATTTCCTGGTCTCTTAGAACCATTTATTACTTCACATGTAATAAATAGCCTGCCACCTTCCCAGAGCAATATATAACTATTGCTAATAAGTTTCAAAAGCCTACTTATAAGCAATACAGGATAATAATAAGTAGTACTAAAAAATCTATTAATCACAACAACAAAAAACACTGTTTAGTAAATAAACCCATTGCAGCAATGACAACACTAAAACCCACCACTCTCGTTGCAGTGTGGTATTGACATTCAAAAATAATTTAGGGGGTTTATAGACTAAACAATAATCTGCCTGGCCAGAGTCACCTGTCTAGTTACAAGTGCTAGTGACTAGTCAATGTCCAAGTAATGGTTCAGTTGCTAGTCACTTGGCTAGGTAGCAAGCACTCTAAATGTCAAACAATTACTTTTTTGTTTTTTACACATAAACAAGAAACATGAGGGAAAAATTGGAAAATGCGGAATTCAGTTATTAATTATTATATATAATAACTCTGCAATAATCCTGCCGACTACGCCAGTTGTATTGGAAATGGTGAAGATTAGTAAATGCTCTATCTAAATTAATACCAGATATGGTATCAACTGGTGTCTGTTTAACACTTTACAGTTTGGTTCCCACGGTTACACAATAACAATAGGAGCCAAATGAGCACAACCTCAACAACAAATTTATAAATGGAAATAATATAACAATACAACGATTATATTATTCCATAAGGTATTATTAGAGAGTTATATTCAATAACTAAATAACAGAATATCCACACACTTGAATAGGTTAAAGCATAACAAAGTTTAATGATCATTCTACAACAATATCTAATATAGGTTATACAAATAAACAATGCTAAATACTCAATCTATTAATAGAAACAAGAATAGTTAACTCTATTCAAGTAAAAGAAAGTAAAATAAAATATAAATGCTGATACTTAGATGTTACAGTGCCAGGAGAACTCAGGTGGAAAGACTGGCTTCAGCAGCAGCTTCTCCATTGTTGGAGCTTCAGGAAAGTTCTGAAATCTCTTTAACATGCATCTCTTTTAACATGAAGCATTTGTTGGTACAGCTTTCCCATAGTAACCCTGGTCAGGTGACCAAACTGTCAGACTCCATGTTGTTTACAGTCCAGTCCTGAACAATAGCCAGTATGTTTACCTGGAAACACTGTTGCTTAGACCACCAGCCACCTGCAAATACTCCACACATATAAACCAATATATATCTATATATATATTGCTATTTAAATGATATCTGTGTATAAGATCAACAAACTAGCATAAATAAATGCGTGTCTACAACACTTATTAAAACCAACTAAGCATAACTTGAATACAATGCAGGTGATGAATTGGATGGGTCTATTCATTAAAATCGAGTTTTACTTAAAAAAAAAAAAAATAGGTTTGAATCTTCCCCATTGAAAGTAATGCAAGCTAGTTTTGAGACTAAGTCAAACTTAGGTGCCATATTTGACTTAAAATTAAAGTCAATCTCCAAATTCATATTTTAGTGACCCATAAGAGTGAGCAAAGCCAGTCACTTCCTCAGGTCAGGAAATACAGAGTTCAGGGCTACAAGACAAATTAAATAAAGGGGGAACTAAAGCATACAGGATGAGGGCATAGCATTAGATATAACTACAGAACTGAGGAAACAAAAATAGGTACATAAAAAACATAGGAAAACATACAGAAGGCAGGGCAAAGGCTAAGCAACACAAGAGATGGAGTTAGGAGCTGAGATCCTTAGACACGTCCATAGGGGAACCACATTGGGACATGGGGATAAGAGAGAGGAACCAATGTGCACCTCAGGTGCTTCAGGGAAAGAGGGCAAGGGAACATATACACACAAACATAAATATAGCAAGTAAACAAATACTTGCGTTAGTTAGCTTATGGCGATAAATGTAAGAATTCCAACCAGCGTCAAGATACCTCACAGTCAGGCAAGACCATAACTCTGAACTAGTTTAATTAATAACAGAATATAACATTATTTATAGCTTGAGAGAAACTAAACAGGTGTGGTTGCACAGTGTATACTTTGTGAAGATTTGCAGCACCATTTGCCCAACCAGTGTGCCCAGTTCTGCCCAATTTTCTAAATACTCTTATTAGTACCTGGTCTTATTTAATATCTAGGATAGCTTTATGCCTATTGCACGCATGTTTAAATTCCTTCACCTTGTTAACATCTACCACCTCAGCTGGAAGGCTATTCCATGCATCCACTAACATCTCAGTAAATTAATACTGCCTGATTTTATTTCAAAACCTTTATCTTCTTGTTGTGTTAGTTTTTCCTCTTTTAAATATATGCTCCTCTTTTATTGTGTTGATTCCCAGCACCATGTGTATTTCTATGGCACAGTGTATTCTTATGGGGAGTTATACGGCCCTATGGGTATGTCTCTGGCATACTATATATTAGGGGAAGCTATGCTGCACCATATGTATGTCTCTAGCACATTATATGCTTCAGAAAGCTACATTGTAGCATGTGTATGTCTCTGGCTCACTGTATAGTTATGAAAGTAATGCAGCACCACCATCTGTGTGTCTAACTGTTTTCCTGATCACTGTGACTGGTATTTTTTTTAATCTTTATTGCACATTAAGAAGAAAATGTAAATATTTAAAGCTGTATACAATTCTAGTAATAAAATCGATACAAAAAAATCCAATAAATAAATGTAGTTACAAAGACAAGGACAACAAGCCAGGAGACTGTTCTTAAACTGTGGAATACCCAGATACCTGCCCCTACCTGAGGTTCCCAGTTCCATGCCCAGCCAGAGACCTCCCACCAATTATTTCTACCAATGATAAACCAGACCTGAATTACCTAAATACCTCGCAAGCTCTTGCGACGTATGTGAGAGAAGGGCGGAAGGAGTGCAGGACCAAACTCCACCAAGTAATAAAACTCAACTCACACTGACAATTATCTGACAGCTACTTTTAACCCACTAAGTTCGTACTGATATGATTTATTGTATGTCAATAATCTTTCATGGGAGCTATAGTGTACCATCATGACTGAGATGGGTAGAGGGGGTAGCAAGATGTATCTCTAATGGACATTGTTTTTTCTTTGAATCAACATGAGGTTGATTTAAAGGAACTGTATCACCTAAAAATTGTTTAACTGGGAATGCAGAGAATAAAAAAATTATTGAAAAGGATGTATACATTGTGTTAGCAAAATTGCAAGAAAATGCCTAAATTAGGAGAAACTTTTTTAAACTCACACAAACATTGGTGCTGAGTTGTGTCTCTTTTTTCTGGCTGCCCAGTAAAGGGTTCACCTGTCTCTCATCCTGCCCATGGGTCACTGGACTCCTTTGCTGTCCCTGAACATGTCTGCTCTTCCTAGCCTAATGAGAACTGGACAACACAAGGGCCCCAGGGATCCCTCACTGTCTTCATCAAAGCCTCTGCCCCTACACAGACACATTCAAAACACAATTCTCTTAATGTATGCATTTGTTGCAATTCTGTTAACAATATATACAGTATAACATTGTTGATTCCATGTTAGTCTCTACATTAATAGAATAAATCATATGGTTTGAATTCTCCCATTCAGCTGTGTTGGACAATTTTTCCAACTCATCTGCATTTATCAAAAGTTTGATATATCTCAATTCCTTTGCAGTTCTCTCATTATTGATTAAACCCGGATGTTTAAGTGAGTCTAATTAAAAGTCAAATAGGACCAAAGAGAATGAGATCCATATTACAGATTAGACAAAGATGAAGGATCATTAGTACAGATTTTCTTAACAGCTTGGAAGCTAATTCCAGGAAGATTAGTACAGCACTCATTTAAAAAATGTTGCATAACCAACACTCTTGATGGCTCAGAAGATGGGATAATGAAGATAAAGATGTCTCATAAGAATCAGACTCTGAATGTGAAGTAGACTCTGATATTGATTCAGATGCAGAGATTGATGGCTCTGAAGAATCAGATCATTGATCCAGAAGGAAGTGATGAATAGCATACCAACTGATAAATAGCTACTATTGTTTTTTCTTAGAATGAAATCCTTTTTTTTTTCTTTTGGTGGTACTGAAATTAAGGTACGTCTTAGAAGAGATGTTGTCTTAGAATCAAAGGAATGCGGTATTAAGAATAAATTCATGTACTCTGAGCATCATAGTGTAGTACCAGCACATTGGAAGATTTATATTTTTCCCACAGAGTTATAGACAGCAAAGGTAGGGAATAATTACCGTAAGGACAATAAAGTTATGGAACTCACTGCCTAGATAGGTAGTGATATCATCTACAATAGATGCATTTAAACATGCTCAGAACATACAGGGCTATTAATAATAGAATAAACATTAATTATTGATCCAAGGAGAAATCTGATTGCCCTTTGGAGTCGAGAAGGCATTTTTCCTCCTAGGAGGCAAAATTCTAAATAGCTTCCTTCTATTGGATCAAAATCTGTAATGATAGGTAGGAGTGTTGTACTTGATGGACCCTTCTTTTGTCTTTTTACAACCTAAATTACTATGTTACTATGCTACTTTGTAGAGTTTGTTCTGATGCTGACAGTTCTGGCACAAAATGTATTGCTGCACTTTGAATGTACACATTCCTGCCTTGTCTCCTGCTTTATGTGTTTAATAACAACTGCTGCTGCATCAGAAGAAATTAGCAAGATGAAGGCAATTGCCATGTATTTATTCAGCTTAATACATTTCCCACTCCAGGTATCCATTTGATTAGATGTCAATGCATGCAATTAAAGTGGATTAGAATGCAGCAAACCAAACATCAACAAATACATAATTAATAAAAGTGAAATATAGTAATATGTTGATCAATATATCTGAAAAATCATACCATTGTAAAATGTGTAATGAAAAATAATATTTATATTAAATTATGAACCCTAAGCATTAAAATGGCAAATAAAGTCTCAACATATGCAATAATAACATTTAATATGCTTTATGAAGCCCCTAAAATATCTCCCCAGTCTTTAAACCACAAAGTTACTATGCATTCCTGTTTTCATTGGGGAATTATGGGTGGGTAGTGGGTTGGGATATTGGGGCTGCCATGTTCTTACCGCACCCGTTAATGACATTAGTGGCAGGAATTGAATCCTCAATGACCATTAATTTACCGCTAATGCCTTTTGGGTTAATGGGGACATTGAATCTACCCCATTGAATTAGTTCATATATATGTTGTGGAAGATAAAATTTCCCTGGAAGCCATTTTGTATCTTGGAAGCCATTTTGTCCTACTGACTCCATTTTGTATGCCTTCATCCATGTTTGTCCTCTGTGATACCCAAAGAGAGTGAGCGGTTTATGTGGCAATTGAGGGGGATGTGTACGTGAGTTCTGCTTCTGGTGTTGGGATATTTCACAGGAAACCAGGCTTTCTCAACTAGGTCTAAGAAATACAGGATGTAGCAAGGGTACAACCGCAAGGATCAGGTGGTCTTTCTAGATTATTCCAGTAAGTTAAACTGGCAAACATTGTGGTTTTATTAAGATATACGTGGCACTGCGACAAATTATAACCAATCATATGCTTCTATTAGCCATGCCTTATGAAATTATGCTGTTCTGTTTTACTATAAAGATGTGTGTTAAAAAGGGTGCGGCAGTGCAGTCTGTGCAGACGCTACCCTACGTATATACGTTTGTATTAAACTTCAACGCTTATTCAACTCAAGAATCTGGGCCTGGTCTCCTTTCTTTGCCTCTTCATTTCTATGTGAAGTATCAGAGGAGAAATTGACCATTCACAGTTGGGGGCTCGTCCGGGATGGCCCTCATAGGCAGAGGTTTATTCTGTCGGTACATGGGTTTTCGGGGGGTAGTGGGGGTAGTGTTATTTAGGTGCTGTCATCCCAGCAGTACAGATCTACGGAAAACTGCCGGAAGGGAAAATAAGAAATTACAGGGCTACAGATAGACACTTTGTCAACACAACTGATACAGCCCCAGGGATAAACCTTACATACCCCAAAGATAAACCCATACAAGCACACACCCCAAATCCAATAGACCCCACAATCACCAACATTCAACTCTCTCCCGATCCTGAAGAAATAAATAATTTCACTGCCATTGATAATGATCAGAAAATAGGAAATGGGGTACAAGAAATGTTTGATTATTCTTTACAAGCTGGTGAAACCTATGTTGGTAATTGGGAGGTCGCAGGAGGTATATTCTTCCCTGCATATGGAGTGGTCATGTTGTCTAAGAAATTGAATGCATTTAGTGGTATCATGGATGAGCTCCTCAATCACACTACTGATGCTATAAACAGACTGAATGAAGAACAAGTACAAATCAGAATGGTTGCTCTGCAAAATCGTATTGCTTTAGATTATACCCTTGCAGCTAAAGGAGGAGTATGTGCGCTGGTGGGAGATAAATGTTGTGTGTACATTAAAGATCATAGCGGTGAGATTGAACATGATTTAAAGAAGGTGTCTGAGTTGCAGGAACGCTTGCGTCCACAACCAGGAGAGGACTGGAATTTGTTTGGCTTAGATGGGTGGCTTGGTTCACTAGGAGCAGAACTGATGACTGGTTTTGTTTGTTTGCTGGTGGCGTGTCTCTGTTTGTGTGTGCTTATTGCGTGTCTGAAGGCTATTGCTAAGAGATGTATTGCCGGAGACAATGAAGGACACGCTATGTTAATGCAACATACATACACCCCACACGCCTCTGAAGAAGGACCAAATCAAGAACCAAAGTTCATCCTCAGATCACCAGAAGGATTCTTCTGCCCAGAGGAAGAAAGTCTCTATTTGGCTATGCGGCCAATCCCAAAGGAACATGTCTATTCTATGTAAGAGTTATCCAATCCACGGGACCAGGGTCCGTGTTAGGATAAAAGGGAGGTGTGTGGAAGATAAAATTTCCCTGGAAGCCATTTTGTATCTTGGAAGCCATTTTGTCCTACTGACTCCATTTTGTATGCCTTCATCCATGTTTGTCCTCTGTGATACCCAAAGAGAGTGAGAGGTTTATGTGGCAATTGAGGGGGATGTGTACGTGAGTTCTGCTTCTGGTGTTGGGATATTTCACAGGAAACCAGGCTTTCTCAACTAGGTCTAAGAAATACAGGATGTAGCAAGGGTACAACCGCAAGGATCAGGTGGTCTTTCTAGATTATTCCAGTAAGTTAAACTGGCAAACATTGTGGTTTTATTAAGATATACGTGGCACTGCGACAAATTATAACCAATCATATGCTTCTATTAGCCATGCCTTATGAAATTATGCTGTTCTGTTTTACTATAAAGATGTGTGTTAAAAAGGGTGCGGCAGTGCAGTCTGTGCAGACGCTACCCTACGTATATACGTTTGTATTAAACTTCAACGCTTATTCAACTCAAGAATCTGGGCCTGGTCTCCTTTCTTTGCCTCTTCATTTCTATGTGAAGTATCAGAGGAGAAATTGACCATTCACAATGTATATCTTTTTAAATGTTTTGTATACTTTCCATAGTGCCAGTTTGTAGTATTTTGGGGGGTTTGCACTTAATTATATGTAACACAAAAAAGATTACACCATCTCCTCAATATGCCTTGTCCTCTAGCCAAATTGCGAAACAAAAAATCACAATACAGTTACTAAATATGTCTGATTTCTACCCAAAATTGGCATTTTTTTTTGGGGGGGGGGGGGGGACAATCTTCAGCCACGTTTGGTTTGGATTACTCAAAAACTGCCAAATTCAGCCACATTTCAGGCATTTCAAATCACCAGTTACAAACTGCAATTTGAATGTAGAGGTAGAGAAGAATATAATAAAAATGAAATAAAAAAATAACTAAAATTATAAATATATAAATGTTATATATTATAAGTATAGATAACATTAATATTATGATTTTCAAATTGTTTTTAGTTTTCTTTCTACTTTAAATTGACTTAACTTTATTTGTAATTATTTTATTTATATTACATTTTATAACTTTCTTTTTTAAATAACTTTTTATTTTTTTTTTAAATCTGCACATATCGGGACCATTTCAGAAGGATTTCCACTATTTGTGCAATAGCCGAAGTCCTCCCATTGACTTCTATGGGAAGAGTTGGGCTATTTCCCCCTCAAAACGGCCCCAAAACAAGTAAAAGTCCTCCCCATGAATATCTATGGGTAGGACCGAGGCCACCAGAGATCCTGAGGAGTTCAGCTGCTGAAATGTCAACATGAAAATCAGCCACATTGTTTGATTGTTGTCCTGACTCGGGATCACATTAATGATCCCTGAGTAGCATGATCTGAAGGGGTCAAAAACTACCGTATTTGCTTGAATATAAGACAAGGTTTTTTTCAGAGCAAATGCTCTGAAAAAGACCCCTTGTCTTATATTCAAGGTCGTCTTATAATCTGACCTCAAATCGAGGTCAGATTATAAAACATGGATCCAGGTCCCCCACAGAGCTGCAGGGGACCTGGATACCCCTCGCTAACAGCGATGCGCACAGACATCCTCCCCTGCTGCCGCCTGGCACTACCGTCAGGACTTCTATGATGAAGCGTCTCGTGCAGACATCCCCCGGCTGCCCCCACTAGCCACCAGGGAGATATGGGCAACCGGGGGATGTCTGCACATATCATGCAGACATCCCCCAGCTGCCCCCACTAGCCACCAGGGAGGCTATGTTAGGTGGGAGGGAGGGGGGAGCCAGACAACATTGGGGGGAGAAAGGGGGGAGCCAGACAACATTGGGGGGAAGACAGACAACACTGGGGGGAGGGTGGGGGGAAGACAGACAACATTGGGGGAGGGTGGGGGGAAGACAGACACCATTGGGGGAGAGAGACAGACAACATTGGGGGGAGTGTGGGGGAGAGAGACAGACACTGTTGGGGGGAGCATTGGCACATAAAAGGTAAATAAAAACAAGAAATGCATTTTTTTAAATATCATAAGTTTTTATTAAATGTGAAAAAGCAATTTACATGTGAATATATATTCAAGTTAAACTTTTTTCCTATAGGGTAGTCTTATGTTCAGGCTTTTAGTTTTTTTCCTAAAGGAATATCCATAGCTTGGGGGGTCGTCTCATAATCAGGGTCATCTTATATTCGAGCAAATACGGTATATGTGTACCCTTATCTTTTGAACGTAATTGAGGATTTAATGTTTTTCTTATTTCTGAATGTATTTTTGAAGCATGGGAGTTTTTATACATATCACCCTCTGTGTGTAATTAAAGAAGCAAAATGTTAACAGCTGGCAGGGGTGTTAAGATCCATTTTCACTCAAGGCAAAGCTCCATAGCGAACAAGTGGTGGTGATTTATGCTTTCAATAAACAAGCGACTGGTTATACTGGAGAAACTCTGTTTCAGCATTTCTTTGTTCGCTTTGGAGCTAAAATTGTATCTGGATTTACCAAAATGTCCTGTAGTTTTAGTAGCAAATCTGTCGTTTCTACTAGGTTAGATTCAATATTAGTCAGACATCTTCTTAATACATCATCTAATAACATGGAGATGGGACTCAACACAGAGCCCACACCTGCCACAATTGGCCTGCCAGGTGGATGTGACACAGATTTGTGTACCTTTTGGAGTATATACAGTACTGGTGTAATAGGGTGCTGGTACTTTTAGAATGTAACAATATCATCATCAATTATTCTCCTATCCAATGCCGAGGTAAGCATTCTATCAATTGTATTCTTAATCTGAATTAAGGGGTCACCATCAAGTTTACAAGAAGTATTAGTATCACTTAATTGTCTCATGATTTCACTTTCATAATCAGTTCAGTTCAAAACTACCAGACAACCACCTTCATTTTTCTGAGTTGCTCTAATGTATCCATGTCAGCCAGTGAGAAGTTACAATTTTTACTAGTGTAGTGATATCCTTCTCAACAAACTGTGTGAATGTATCAATCAGGGCTTCTTTGAACAAGGAACCTTTTAGTGCATAGCCCCTAAGGGTTTTATGATTCTATTCTGGAAAAATAGTTTGTGTGGATTTTTAGAAGAAGGAAATAGCAACAGTACAAATTTAGACTATGCAATGACAATATTGCATGAACTGAAATGAGACCTCACTGTCTAGTCACTGAAAGGTGAGTTGCGAGTGAGTTGAGATGAACTGATGATGAATTCTTACTACAAGAAGAAAGGATTTTACCATGTCCAATGCCTTGTCAATTTGCCTTTTCAGCAACCTAGCAGATTGATAAAATTGACCTGTCACTTTTCCAAATCTATGTTTTACAGGATGCTATATACATATATCCATATGATTGCATCAACAGGTTTAAACAACTGTTGCATTGGCATCTAATGATAGTAATAATGATGTAGAAATAATACTGATCAATGTTATTGTTCTTGCTTGTATCCTTTGTTAGGAAGGTAGAATAGGATTTTGGGATATGAGCATCAAAATATTGACTGCTCTATGATGAGGTGACCAAAGGAAGATCTAAAATGAAGGTGGGGATGAGCCAAAAATTTAGGGCAGGGAGAAAATGCCAAGTCTAGTAAACAGGCCTCAAAACACCCAACATTCTGTGGCTCTGACAGCTATTAAGAAAGATGAACAGCTTTGACTATCATTCATTTCTTATACATTCTTTTTTTTTATTTATATTTATTTTAGCAGTATGGTGACAGAAAGACTGCTACAAAATGAATTTGCCAGTTGACACAGTTCACAGTTACTAATGTCAAGGCGGAAGCAATCAGCTGCTATTTCTGTGATTTCAGTGTGGAATTTGACAATAATCATAAATGACTAGTGATTAGCTAAGCTGTACTTAAAACTTGTATTTTTTCTTTGTGCTTCTAATATACCAACCCCAATCAGAGAAGCGAGATGTTCCCCTGCTCTGATGGCTTTGTGCACGCAAGCCATGCACCCCACCAGCTCTGCCTCAGCTCTGAAACCAGAGGATATCTTTAAAGATACACATCAGGTTTACTCTGGAGATGGGGACCCTATTTTTTAACTGCTTCCAATAAGATATCAAGGGTTGAAAAAAAAAATCCGCTAGTTGTCTTTTAAATCTATTAAGAGAAGGATAACTTAAACTAATACTCCATACTTGCAAAACTAAATAGGACAGTTCATCACTTCCATTTCACCGCTGACAGTTCTGCACGGCAGTTTGAGCACTGAAGTGAGAGATGTATGACAGCCCTGCCATTTCACAGCAGCAGTGTAAATGCTGACAGTTCAGCACTGAACAGTCTGTGCTTATACATTAATAAACACTGACTAATAAATTAAGACCCTCTAAAACTAACCCCAAGCCCTAATACCAGCCCTAAAACTAACCCATAACCCTAGACCCTAATAATAACCCCAAATCCTCACGTTAACCCCTAAACCTAACCCCAAAGTCTAAGACTAACCCCGGAACACTTATACTAATATTAAACTCTAATACTAAGCCCTAGTAGTAACCCTGAACCCTAATAATAATGCCTAATAGTAACCCTGAGCACTAATACTAAGCCCTAATACTAATCCATAATAAGTGCCTAATAATAACCTTCTATGTGATCCCATGATGAATTGTACATCGTGCACGAGGTTATGGTGAAGCGGCTGCATGGAAGCAGCCTCCATGAACCATCCCATTCCCCTTTAAGACTTTCCCTGGTATATTCTATAAAAATTATATTTATTCTTTTTCATATAGATAGAATACAGACATGAACTGTGGTACAGTATATTTATTATCTGTATACTTATTTGGACTTTTGAGCAATTATCATCATGCAGTAACCATAGATACTGGAGGTATCCAAGTATAATATTTTCATACCTTTAACATTAACTTTTATTTATATAGCACCAACAATTTACGCAGAATCTGGTACAAAGCATAGAAGTGAACTAAATACTACATTAAATGAGCAGAAACAGACTGTGGTAAGGAACACTGCTCACAAGCCTACAATCTAGAAAGAATGGAGCCAGGAGACATATGAGGTGAATTAAAAGGTCAGAGGTGAAGGTAGTGGTTTAAATAACATTTGGGAACAATGGGAGCTAGGTGGGTTTGGACAACGGTTACTTATTGGGTACTCCAGTGGGATGAACTGTAAGCTACTTTAAAAAGCTGAGGTACTTCCTTGTGTATCTAGTACTGGTTCTAGCAGTGTACCTTGCTTTATGTTATATCATCAATCTGTAACTATTATCTGTCTTAAATTTACTTTAATGCTGATGAAATGCCACAAGTATAGAAAAGAAGAAGGAGTACAACAAGTGTATGCAATTCATATTGATGGCTTCTTTTTTTTGCTGGCAGACTGTGAATGAATAACAAATGCTAAGAAACAAATATGTATCACTTTTTTACGCAGTACTGGAGACAATATCCCCAGAAGGATTACTAAATTGGTCATGGGTTAATGTATAAAACTTACCATTAAAGGTTAAAGTATCTTAACATGTATAGCTAGGATGAAAGAAGTAACAGGAGATGTATGATAGAAACATTGAAATACAGAAGGGGAATCAACACAGTAAAGGAGGAGAGTATATTAAAAAAAGAAAAGCTACTACAACACGAGTCTTAAATTAGAGGGGCAAAGATTTAAAAGTAATATTATGAAGTATTACTTTACTTAGAGGGTAGTGGATGTATGGAAGAGCCTTCCAGCAGAAGTCTGGTTGAGGTAATCACATTGAAGGAGTTTAATCATGTGTGGAATAGGCACAAGGCTATGCTAGGTACAATATAAGGCTAGGGACTAATAAAAGTATTTAGAAAATTAGGCAGACTAGATGGGTCAAATGGTTCTTATCTGCCAATACATTCTATGTTTCTGGAGCTGTGTAATAGTGCATTACTTTTGTCCAAATCCCTAACCCAAGTCTACAGTATATTATCATTTGGTTGTAATGTGCTTATGCCCTAATTTTAAGGTTAGAGAAGTTGGTTATAAAATGAACACATATTTTGTTAATAGGACACCTCTTGTAAGAGTATGACTAACAGTAGCTGTACTGATCTGCCAAAAGAGATTTTAGATATCCTCCCACAGAAGTATGACCTAAGGCCAGTGAAAGAACACCCACGTTTATGTAAACATTATTGAATAGCCATAACTAAGGTAAATTAATCACAATGCTTGTTTTAACCAAGCCAACAAAGACTGTAAAAAGGCTATTAAATTGGGGAAATTGCAAAATGAAAAAACAATTGCTAAGGAGAGTAATCCCAAACAATTCTTTAAATATATAAATGGATATACAGATGGAAAGTGTCCTAGATGGACTTAATTTACCAAAACTAGATGAGCATAAATGATATAATCTGAATCTCCCATTCTCACTAGTTGGGCTTAGACAAACATTTTAAGAGTTAAAAAAGGGGAAATCACCTGGCCCCATTGTTGTTCCTCTGTCTTTTACCAAATATTGGACCCGGTGATCCCCTTATTACTTTTGAAAGTGTTCCAAGATATTGGTTCAAGAAAACCATTTCCATCTGAACTATTACATGCCATGATATGTCCAATCCCTAAGCTAAACAAAGATTCATGCTATATAAGTAACTACAGACCGATATCCTTAATAAATCTGGATATTAAATTATATTCAAAGATACTTGCAAATAGACAAATTAGTTTTACCGGATCTGATTGATCCCGATCAAACTGGGTTTGTTATGGGACGATCAGGAGAGGACAATACCCGTAGAATTTTGAATATTGTTTCCGAGGTGGGGGTCAGCAGAGCACCGTCGGTAAAACAAGCTTTAGACACCAAAAAAGCATTTGATAGAGTGAACTGAAGGTTTCTGTCGTCAATCTTGGTGGCTGTAGGCATTCAGGGTTTTTTTAAGGACTGAACTTTGTCATTATATATGTCACCTTAAGCAAAGGTCTCTGGACCATCTAAAAACTCTGACTACTTTGAAATAAAAAACGGTATGAGCCAGGGATGCCCATTATCTCTTTTGCTATATGCCCTTACAATAGAGCCCCTTGCAGCAATAATTCGTAGCTCTACTGAAATTGACGGAGTAAATGTGGGTAACCAGTCAAATAAGAATCTACTCTATGCTGACGATGTTCTGTTGACTTTGATCTCTCCTGCAAGATCAATCCCTGCAATGTTGAATCTCATAGCCGAATACGGCCTGTATTCTAACTATAAATTGAATATGAATAAGACTCAGTTGGTATACTATAATCTCTCATCTGAACAAATTAAATCTTTACAAGAAATATATGGCTTAACTGGAATAATAAGATGATAGACTATCTAGGCATTAAAATCTTGATAAATTTGGATAATTTTGTGGATTTGAACTACAGCCTGCTGACTACCAAGTTATATAACATCACAACATGGTTAACATGGTTGGGTCGATCTAATGTGGTGAAGTCCTATATTATTCCAAAAATATTATACTTATTTAGAACAATACCTCTTACTGACCCAAAAAGAACAATAGCTAGGTTGGAAGATATTCTATTTAAGTATATATGGAAATAAAAAAAACAAGAACTAGAAGATCTATACTTCAGTTGGATTCTAAAATATTGGGGTTGGGCATCCCAAACCTCCAATATCTGCACGATTTTACCATGCTCTCACATTATCTTAATTATAAATTGAAGTCAGATAAAGACTTAGGTTGGTTTACATATGAAAAAATTAAGATTAATCACATAGACTCGATAGATCTTTATTTGATCTCTCCCCGGATGGTTAAGAACTTTAAAATTGCAAGAAATTGGGAAGGTAATTTCTTAGTATATCTACCCCGATTAAAATACTACAGTTTTATATCCCTGACTTGGACCTAAGGGGTTGGATGAGAAATGACATCAACACATTGAGGGGCTTAATGCAAAGTGGAAAACTAGAGTCTTTCCCTAATCTACAACTCAAATACGCTCTCTCTTCTCGAGAAATATTCTCGTACATAAAAATTAAGAGCTTTTTGGATCTTAATACAGTAATGCCTAATACAGGTCTGGATGAGTTTATAACTAGTCAATATAAAACTAACATTATCTCAAGAAGCATGAAAATAAAAAAGTGTTTTGATATTAACCCCTTAGTGACATGACTTTTTTGGCTTGTCCGACGCTTGGTGACATGGGCTGTTTTAACATTTCTGAGGTGTATGTGTTTTGCTGTAATTTATTTCTGTCTCATTTAGTGTACCCGCACAAACTATATATTGT
Source organism: Pelodytes ibericus (assembly GCA_036172795.1). Classification (NCBI taxonomy): domain Eukaryota; kingdom Metazoa; phylum Chordata; class Amphibia; order Anura; family Pelodytidae; genus Pelodytes; species Pelodytes ibericus. Next base: position 88,814,646 of record CM069863.1, read on the forward strand.
TTTTATCGTTATAAGAAGGGCTTTCTTTTGATACCATTATTTTGATAATAGCATATAATTTGATGTAAAAAAAATAATAAAATATGGCAAAAAAATTGAAAAAAATCTTTTTTTAGGACTTTTATTTGAAAAATCGTATACTCATGTACAAGAGACAACAAAAAAACACTGCTAAAAAGTTTCTAATATATGTCCTGAGTTCAGAAATAGCCCATGTTTTTATGTTTTTGTGCTTTTTTATTCATGTTACAGGGCCAGAACTATAAGTGGGGCAAAGCTATTTTAAAATCCTATCTTTCAAAATTAGCGATAGTGACATTGTAACACTGATTTCTGTACTAAATCCATGAATGACCCCCAACATGTACATATTTTTGAAAACTAGACCACTCAGGGCATTTAACTTGGGGTATTTTGACACATTTCATGTAGCCATTTTACCACCAATCTATGCCAAAGTTTGCAGCAAAAAATCTTTTTTTTTAATTTTTCACATATATTGCAATTTAGGTAAACATTACCTTAAAATGTGAAGGGGTATTTCCAAAAAACACCTCAATATGTGTTCAGCAACATCTCCTGAGTACAGGGATTCCACCCATGCATAGGTTTGTTGGTTTGTTTTGGGGCTAAAAGGCCACATTTAGGGGGTGCGCATTTTGGTTTTTCAACTTGGAATTCTGACATGCAGAAAACTTGTGCCCATGTCCCATTTGGGACATTTTTGAAGCCAGAAAGTGTATTCTACCCCACAAAACCATATATTTTTTTAAACTAGACACCCTAGGGTATTTCAAATGGTAGTATTTTAACACTTTCCATGCACTAATTATACTACCAGCCTATGTCAATGTTTTGGGTAGTAATTTTTTTTCACATACATTGTACTTTGGGCATGAATTCACAGATCCTGTTATATGTCAGTGCCAAACAACACCTCAATATGTGTTCAGCAACATCTCCTGAGTACAGGGATACCCCCCATGTATAGGTTGGTTAGGTTATTTGGGGGTTAAAAGGCCACATTTGAGAGGTGCGCTTTTTGGTTTTCCAACTTGGAATTCTGACGTGCAGAAAACCTGCGCCCATGTCCCATTTGGGACATTTTTGAAGCCAAAAAGTGTATTCTATCCCACAAAACCATATATTTTTAAAAACTAGACACCCTAGGGTATTTCAAATGTTAGTATTTTAACACTTTCCATGCACTAATTATACTACCAGCCTATGTCAATGTTATGGATAGTAATTTTTTTTCACATACATAGTACTTTGGGCATGAATTCACAGATCCTGTTATATGTCAGTGCCTAACAACACCTCAATATGTCTTCAGCAACATCTCCTGAGTACAGGGATACCACCCATGTATAGGTTGGTTAGGTTATTTGGGGGTTAAAAGGCCACATTTGATAGGTGCGTTTTTTGGTTTTCCAACTTGGAATTCTGACGTGCAGAAAACCTGCGCCCATGTCCCATTTGGGACATTTTTGAAGCCAAAAAGTGTATTCTACCCCACAAAACCATATATTTTTGAAAACTAGACACCCTAGGGTATTTAAAAAAAGGTAGTATTTTAACACTTTTCATGCACTAATTCTACCACCAGCCTATGTCAATGTTATGGATAGTAATTTGTTTTTCACATTCATTGTACATCGGGCATGAATTCACAGATCCTATTATGTGTCAGTACCAAACAACACCTTAATATGTGTTCAGAAACATCTCCTGAGTACAGGGATACCACCCATGTATAGGTTGGTTAGGTTATTTGGGGGTTAAAAGGCCACATTTGAGAGGTGCGCTTTTTGGTTTTCCAACTTGGAATTCTGACGTGCAGAAAACCTGCGCCCATGTCCCATTTGGGACATTTTTGAAGCCAAAAAGTGTATTCTATCCCACAAAACCATATATTTTTAAAAACTAGACACCCTAGGGTATTTCAAATGTTAGTATTTTAACACTTTCCATGCACTAATTATACTACCAGCCTATGTCAATGTTATGGATAGTAATTGTTTTTCACATACATAGTACTTTGGGCATGAATTCACAGATCCTGTTATATGTCAGTGCCTAACAACACCTCAATATGTCTTCAGCAACATCTCCTGAGTACAGGGATACCACCCATGTATAGGTTGGTTAGGTTATTTGGGAGTTAAAAGGCCACATTTGAGAGGTGCGTTTTTTGGTTTTCCAACTTGGAATTCTGACGTGCAGAAAACCTGCGCCCATGTCCCATTTGGGACATTTTTGAAGCCAAAAAGTGTATTCTACCCCACAAAACCATATATTTTTGAAAACTAGACACCCTAGGGTATTTCAAATGGTAGTATTTTAACACTTTTCATGCACCAATTCTACCACCAGCCTATGTCAATGTTATGGATAGTAATTTGTTTTTCACATTCATTGTACATCGGGCATGAATTCACAGATCCTATTATGTGTCAGTACCAAACAACACCTTCATATGTATTCAGCAACATCTCCTGAGTACAGGGATACCACCCATGTATAGGTTGGTTAGGTTATTTGGGGGTTAAAAGGCCACATTTGAGAGGTGCGTTTTTTGGTTTTCCAACTTGGAATTCTGACGTGCAGAAAACCTGCGCCCATGTCCCATTTGGGACATTTTTGAAGCCAAAAAGTGTATTCTACCCCACAAAACCATATATTTTTGAAAACTAGACACCCTAGGGTATTTCAAATGGTAGTATTTTAACACTTTTCATGCACTAATTCTACCACCAGCCTATGTCAATGTTATGGATAGTAATTTGTTTTTCACATTCATTGTACATCGGGTATGAATTCACAGATCCTATTATGTGTCAGTACCAAACAACACCTTAATATGTGTTCAGCAACATCTCCTGAGTACAGGGATACCACCCATGTGTAGGTTAGTTAGATTATTTGGGGGCTAAAAGGCCACGTTTAGGGGGGGTGCATTTCCAACTTGGAATTTTGACATGTAGTCAGCCTGCGCCCATGTTCCATTTGGGACACTTTTGAAGCCTGTCAAAGTATTTTACCGCATAAAACCATATATTTTGGAAAACTAGACATTCTAGGGTATTTAAAATTGTGGTATTTTAACACTTTCCAAGTGCTAATTCTACCACCAACCTATGTCAAAGGGTTGGGATGTCATTTTTCCCCCACACACATTGTAGTTCAGGCAGGAATTTTCAGATTCTGGTATTTGCCACTGCCAACCAACACCTCAATATGTGTTCAGCAACATCTCCTGAGTACAGGGATACCCCCCATGCATAGGTTTGTTGGTTTGTATTGGGTCTAAAATTCCACATTTAGGGTGTGCGCAATTCCAACCTGGAATTTTGACATGTAGTCAACCTGCGTCCGTGTCCTTTATGGGATATATCTTTGAAGCCAGCCAATGTAATTTACCCCCACCAAATCATATATTTTTTTATCGGTAGACCCCCATCACTACTTGTGGCAAGGGCTCGGCAGCCACCGATACATCGCTAGATGATGTATCAGAAAGCTGAATAGGGTCAAAATCGAACCCTGAGTCCGCGGCCTCAGAATCAGTGCGTAAGCAGTGATCTCGAGCAAAGAAGGGGTTAATAAGAGCCTATCTAGTACTGTAATACATTACAGTACAAAGAAATTAATCCATAAAACAGTGCAGACAGCAAAACACACTGTTGCTGTGCAAGATTACTGCTTACACAGTGATGAATGGCAGGGAAGGGGTTAATACACAGTGAAAGACTTTCATAAAACCTGCCAATTTTATAAAATGTTTTTTTATATCACTAATACTGATCTGTCTCTTTCCGTCACAAAAATGTAAGTGAGGAGAGGGAGGCAGATCAATATTTGTGAATATTGAGCCGACCAATTTTGATCTGACCAGAGCGAATGGTGAGCTTAATTGAGAAATCACCAAACCGCCTTTGCCACTAATTCGCTGTTACTGATCGCTATGCACTCAGGCAGCTTAAAAAAAAAAATTCTCAAATATTTTTACTTTACATGTAATCCCCTAGCGGGTATGTGTAAAAAAAAAAATATGCAGACAGATAAAAATTGCTTTGGCGTCAATATCATTGCGTAAGCAGTGATCGACGGCAAAGAAGTGGTTAATAACTCTTAGAAGAGCCTTTTTAGTACTGTAATAAATTACAGTACAAAAAAAATTAACCCCTAAAAAATGCACAAACAGCAAAAATAAATGCGCTGATGTGCACTATCACTGCTTATGCAAGATCAGTGGCAGGGAAGGGGTTAAACGCAGGGAATTGCTTTAATAAATTTTTTTTATTGTTTTATTATTTGTGTGTTGTGCATTTATTGTTTTTTTTTTTACTTTTACTTACTTTTAGAACTTTGATCTGTCTCTCTCCCTCCCAAAAAATGTGAGGAGAGGGAGACAGATCATAACTGGTCAGATCAATATAGGGTTAATATTGATCTGACCAGTCAGTGGGGATGTTCAGCAGAACATCCCCACTGCCTGTCCGTGTGCCTGGCAGTCACTGATTGCCTCTGTGAAGAGGCAATCGTGTGACAGCCAGAGAGCACAGGAAGCAGGTACTTCCTGCCTCCTGTGCTCTTGCCCTTAGAAGGGCAGCGCCATCTTGGTCACTCAGTGTGTCACTAACGCCTCGGCACACAGGACGGACCTAGTCCGTCCTGTGTCGCCAAGGGGTTAAACCACTTTCCATTTTAAAATGGGAACACAATATTTCTAAAATGTACGATCCTGAAATCTGGTACTCAGTATATAATAAAATGAAAAGTGCTGTTCATTGTCTGAACATCTAAGAGGAGGTATAGTGTCCACTGTGATTAGGCTCCTCCCCCTCTTTCTTTGCTGCTCCATAAGCAGACAGGTCAGAGTTTTTGGCTCTTCTTATTTACCTATTGTATATGTTATTTTTTTGATTATTTATACTATTGATTATATATATGTGAAACTGTTTTATATTGGCTTTGTCTTTCATTTGCTTTTTTCCTGTCCTGTGGGTTTTTTCTCCTCAGGTTTACTTTCTTTATATGTGTACCCCACCCCTCCCTTCATGCGGTTGGGCGCTGGTTTATTATTATTTTTTCTGCCTACCTGGGTCTCCTTGGACTCTCTCCTGTAGGCTAGCTACTCTGGGGCTTTTTTCCTCAGCAAGATACACCCTGCGACGCCCGTTTTTTGCTGCTCCTCGCGTTTTTTAGTGACGACCGCCATCTTGGAACTCGTTTATCGCGAGATTCGCTGCGGCCATTTTATAAGTACCCGCGTTTTATGCACGACATGTAGGATTGTATTTTCATCTATTCTACAATCAAACCTGTTGTCTGTACTTCTGGAGATCATCTCAATGCAAGGGTCATTTATTATCAGTTTTTTAACTGACAGCTGTGGTCTGCACTTAGGGCTCATCACCCTGTGCATTATTTGGTGGGAAGCACCTATTTTCTGCTGATTGCAGGATACCTAAGGCACCTCTGTTCCTGGGTGAGACCCAGAATAAAATCCTAATACAGCCTGTTATACCCTGCTGGGGTTATCATTATCATAGAGTTTGTGTTTTAGTACTTCTAGTACTTTATTCAGGCTAATATACCATGCTGGGGTTATTAATATTATTTATATTATTAGTACTGCTGGTACTATTTCTACACCTACAGCTTTGACCCTTGCACTGCCATACCCTGTGCCATATGCTCTATAATACCATATAAAACATGGAAGATTCCCTAAATACCCCTGTGGACTTCCAGACTATGATTGATGCGGCTGTATCCGCGTCCATGGAAAAGGCTCTTGCCAAAATTATGACGGCCTCAACTGATCAGACCCTACCCTCCAAGTCTATACGTCATGACTCAGATTCTGAGGATTCGGAATTCCACGCTAAAGGGGAAACCCACCCTTATAAACGCCACTGGAAAGGTGAGAAAGTACAATTCCCCACGAGCAAGGGTAAGGCTCCCGCTAAAAAGCATGGTAGATGAATGGAATGCAGATTTTGACAATGACGCATGGGGATCAGAATCTAAATCTCACCCCTCAGGTGGACTGGAAACCTTTCTGGGGGAAACCCAGATGCCAGGGGAATTGGTTACCCCTTTAGAGGAAGAGGAAGCCATCTTAGACCCAACGGGTCAGAATCTTTTCGACCCTAGGAACATTAGACACCCTAGATCGGGGGACTGGACCTCCAGAGCATTTGGCCAAATGTATGCACCTTTGTCTACGCAAACCCCTGGATAAAGCAGTGGGTAATAGATTGAGATCAGAATGCCCATGCCCTTCTCTACCTGATAATGTTGCCCAGACCCCGGAGTTTGACCAGCTCATGTGCAAATTCATGACAAGGGGCGGGCGTGACCCCCACAAAGGGGTGGAAATGGAGGGGTCCAGGACAAACTTTTGGACTCTATAGGCCCTCTCTCTCGAATTATGTATTTGGCTGATGACGCTGATGAATTTGACTCCAGCACTATTAGGGAATGGGCTCACGACATCCGTGAATGGGCACAACGCTGTTTATGTTTGGTTGGAAACACAAACGTAGCCCTCTCTTCCGAGAGGCGCAAAGCAGCTTTACTCCGCATTGACGGAAAGTTGGTGGATTTGAGCACCAAACAGCTTGGACCCATGGCACAGGGCAAATTATTTGGAGATGCTTTCCTCAAGGAATTAAACAGACACATGAATGTCTTCAATTCTCTAAATAAGGCTCAAACCTCTTTAAGGAAGGTCTTCAGAGGCAACTCCTCGAGAGGGTTTTTTGAACTGGCTGGTCGCTACAGGGGTCGTGCGGCCAGCCGTTTCTGGCCATCAGGTGCCCGTTCCTCTAGACCCCAACTATTCTATCCAGAGACGGGTTACAGGCAGTCTTTCTCCTACTCCAGGGGATCCGACAGAGGCCGGGGAACACGGAGTCGTGGCAGAGCATGTTTCTCAGCAGGTGAGCTACCATTTAACTCAGTTTCCTTCCCGTATGGCAGGTCGCATTTCTCTTTTCTTTCAGGCTTGGACAAATATTTCCACGGACGCATGGATTTTACAAACAGTCCGGGGCTACATCATAGATTTCACCGGGACTCCCTTCCAATCAGAACCCTCCAGACCCATCAACTGCTCCGCAGACGATTCTCATCTCATCGACAACGAACTGCGGGATCTCCGCACAAGGGTGCGATCGAACCAGCTCCAGAGTACCCAAGGGGATTTTTCAGCAACATCTTCCTGGTAAAAAAGAAAACTGGGGAATTTCGTCCAGTTATCAACTTAAGGAAACTCAACGCCCACGTGGTTTACCGCCACTTCAAAATGGAAGGAATCCACCTTTTGAGGGACCTTTTGCAAGAAGGGGACTGGTTCACCAGACTAGACCTATAGGACGCATACCTTTCGGTACCCATTCATCACTCCTGTCGACGTTTCCTCAGGTTCAGGTGACTAGACTCTCCCTGGCAGTTCACAAGCCTCCCTTTCAGCCTCATTTCGGCCCCTTGGTGTTTCACCAAGCTTCTGAAACCGGTGGTTTCTCATCTTCGAGAAAGAGGCTTCCGCTGCATTATTTACCTGGACGATCTTCTACTGTTCTGCTCCGACAAGCCCAGATTGATACAACACACTCTATATACTGGACTTATATATATATATATGGACTTCTTGGAATCACTGGCATTTGTGGTGAATTGTCCAAAGTCAGTATTAACTCCCTCTCAAACAATTCAATTTCTGGGTTTCGACTCCTTGACCAGCACACTACGCCTTCCCACGTCAAAGGAACTGCGCAAGATCATATGCTGCCACACCATTCCACTCCGAGGACTCGCTCGAGTAGTGGGCCTCCTGTCCGCATCTATCCAGGCCATCTTCCCAGGACCTCTCCACTACCGGGCGATGCAACGCCTCAAAGCCTCATTCCTTCGCCAGAACCCGACCTACGACCAACCGGTGCCGGTGACGGAGGAGGTCAGAGAGGAACTGCAATGGTGGTTAGACCGCATGCAAGCTTGGAACGTCGAGCCATTTTCGGTGCCAATCCGGTTTTCGTCCTAGAATCGGACGGCAGCCTTTTTTTGGTTGGGCAGCAACGAGCGTGGACAGCTCAACGGGAGGCGTCTGGACTTCACAAGAACTCAACCTCCACATCAACTGTCTGGAGCTTCTGGCCGGCTCCTTTGCCATCCGCAGCCTAGCAAAGGACAGGACCGATTGTTGCATCCTTCTCAGGATGGACAACATCTCAGCGGTCCATTATATCAACCGCTTAGGTGGAGCCCGATCCAGACTTTTGTCGTAAATTACAAAGGAAATCTTTGATTTTTGCCTTCCACGCAACATCTCCCTCAAGGCAGAGTACCTGCCGGGAGAGACGAATTTCACAGTGGACTGGTTCTCCCGACACTGGCGAGGCGGCAGCGACTGGATGCTGGATCCTCGGATCTTCAACATTCTCTCGGATCGGAGAGGCCCTTTTCTTTTGGATCTATTTGCCTAGATGCCTTCCTGCAAACATGGCCACTCACCGGGGCATACGCATTTCCCCCTTTTGCTATGATAGCAAGGACACTCCATTATCTGAAAGCTCATCAGATATCTCTTCTGCTCATCACCCCCCTATGGCGGAGTTAACCGTGGTTTCCGGACCTACTAGCATGGTCACATGCGGATCCACTCCTACTTCCATCGTACCCAACTCTCCTCACGGATCCGAAAGGGAACCCTCACCCATTGCTAGTGGACGATCGATTAACCCTGGAGGCCTGGACTCTTTCCGGGGGGCCTGGCAGGTCAGCGGACTATCGCAGACTGCTAAGGACCTTCTATGGGACTCCTGGGCTCCAGGGACGAGACGTTGCTACCTCTCTGTGGACTTCCTGGTCCGCTTGGTGCTTGGAACGGGATCTCAATCCCTTTACAGCGCCTAGGGCATCCATTCTGAATTTCTTATCTTACCTTTTTTCCTCTGACCGTTCTTACCGTGCTATTAATGTGGTCCGCTCGGTGATTTCGGCAGCTCACGTGCCGCTTGAGGGTATTCCAATGGGAAGGGACCCTCTGGTGTGTCTACTCATAAGGGGCATCCGAATGCAACGCCCCCCGGGTTCCAAATACTCACATTTATGGGATGTGGAAGTCGTACTCCATTTTTTGAGAGACTGGCCTCCCAATGAAAGGCTGTCTCTCCGCCAACTTTCAGCAAAGTTCACCGTTTTGCTTTGCCTCGTCTCCTTTCGTCGCGTTTCAGACGTAAGGGCATTCGAGATCGGGTCTTTCTCTGTCTCTCCGGACGGGGTCACTTTTCAGATATCTTGTGGCACTAAGTCTAATTCTTCGTCCATCTTCTACCCTTTCTTCCCTGCTGATCCTCAACTATGTGTGGTCTCTACCCTTCGGAGTTATGTAGAGGCTACAGCCCCTCTCCGAACTTCCCCTTCGGGTCAGCTCCTAGTTTCCTATGTAAGACCCCATAGCCCAGTGTCGGTTACTACCCTCGCCAGATGGATTCGCTGGCTCATGTCCCTGGCAGGAGTGGAGGCTTCTTTTGGAGCTCATTCGGTTCATGGCGCAGCCGCCTTGTCGGCTTTTATGGCTGGGGCATTATTGACCGATATCCTCCGGACTGCAGATTGGTCTCGTGAATCCACATTTCGAACCTTTTACTTTAAGCCTGTACCTAACGCGGCTTTTTCTTTTATTAATCAGCGTTAAAAATGCAAAATATGAAGCCTCCTGTCATGTGGTAAAATTTAATATTATGCAAGCTTTAGTGTACTTATACTATTTATTTTAGTAATGACAGGAGGCGAGTATTTTCCCACCCTTCCCTCCCTCTTGGGACTGTTGTTTGTCTTTGTGGGTCTTTGAGGCACTGGTTTTCGCTATCCTCTCCCCTTTTTTCTTTTTCACATTTGTGTCTTACGCTTGCCTTCTCAACATAGTCAGATTGTACTTACTATTATTTAACATCTCTAATATATGGTCATAAACCATAGATTTCCATTTCTTTATTGATAGCATTACTACACTATTATTTGTGTAATCTTTAGATTGTGTTTACATAATTATCAAATTGTTTGCATGATCAATTTGTAATTCTTTTTATTAAGGGGTCAATCCTCCTTTTTTTCTAGTTTCAAGACGTGTTCCTAACCTATTCCTACACTCTCGTTTCAGTTTAATTCCAGACAGCGCTCCTTTCCTTCCAAGGATGAGATTTTGAATTGCCTCAAGTTCTTCGGAGTTTCCTTGTTATTCGTTTTGGCTGATCTTGCCCGTTGGCATTAGTGTGGATTTCTGATGATCGTTATTGGATTTGTTCCGTCTGTGATGTCGCTAGCTGAAAGAGGGGGAGGTGCCTAATCACAGTGGACACTATACCTCCTGTTGCATTTTGATTGGTTCTTGTTACAAACGTTTTTTCTTTGCTGCTATGGAGTTAGTAAAGAGAGATTATGCAAAATACTCGCCTCCTGTCATTACTAAAATTAACTCCTTGGCGACACAGGAAGGACTAGGTCCGTCCTGTGTGCTGAGGCGTTAGTGACACAGGACGGACCTAGTCCGTCCTGTGTCAAAACGAGCACTGAAAGCGGAGTTTTTCCGCTTTCAGTGCTCAAGCGGCGTTGTAACGATGCTTCCGTATGGAAGCATCGTACAATGCTAAAAAAAATGCCCGTCGGCATTTTGATCGCTCCGGAGAGTGATCGAAATGCCGGTTTTAAAGGCACAGAGCCTTTAAAAAGCGGGCATTTCAAAAATGAGCATAGGAAGCTAATCTTTCGCTTCCTATGCTCAGAAAGTGTTTCTGATTGCCTCGCAAGTCGAGGCAATAAGGAACACAAAAAAAAAATGCACGATCTTGGTCACTGAGTGACCAAGATGGTGCTGCCCTTCTAAGGGCAAGAGCACAGGAGGCAGGAAGTACCTGCTTCCTGTGCTCTCTGGCTGTCACACGATTGCCTCTTCACAGAGGCAATCAGTGACTGCCAGGCACACTGACAGGCAGTGGGGATGCTCTCCTGAACATCCCCACTGACTGGTCAGATCAATATTAACCCTATATTGATCTGACCAGTTATGATCTGCCTCCCTCTCCTCACATTTTTTTTAGTGAGGGAGAGAGACAGATCAAAGTTCTAAAAGTAAGTAAAAGTAAAAAAAAAACAATAAATACACAACACACAAATAATAAAACAATAAAAAAAAATTTATTAAAGCGATTCCCTGCGTTTAACCCCTTCCCTGCCACTGATCTTGCATAAGCAGTGATCGTGCACATCAGCGCATTTATTTTTGCAGTTTGTGCATTTTTTAGGGGTTAATTTTTTTTGTACTGTAATTTATTACAGTACTAAAAAGGCTCTTCTAAGAGTTATTAACCCCTTATTTGCCGTAGATCACTGCTTACGCAATGATATTGACGCCAAAGCAATTTTTATCTGTCTGCATATTTTTTTTTTTTTTTTACACATACCCGCTAGGGGATTACATGTAAAGTAAAAATATTTGAGATTTTTTTTTTTAAGCTGCCTGAGCGCATAGCGATCAGTAACAGCGAATTAGTGGCAAAGGCGGTTTGGTGATTTCTCAATTAAGCTCACCATTCGCCCTGGTCAGATCAAAATGAATCGGATCAATATTCACAAATATTGATCTGCCTCCCTCTCCTCACTTACATTTTTGTGACGGAAAGAGACAGATCAGTATTAGTGATATAAAATAACATTTTATAAAATTGGCAGGTTTTATGAAAGTCTTTCACTGTGTATTAACCCCTTCCCTGCCATTCATCACTGTGTAAGCAGTAATCTTGCACAGCAACAGTATGTTTTGCTGTCTGCACTGTTTTATGGATTAATTTCTTTGTACTGTAATGTATTACAGTACTAGATAGGCTCTTCTAAGAGCTATTAACCCCTTCTTTGCTCGAGATCACTGCTTACGCACTGATTCTGAGGCCGCGGACTCAGGGTTCGATTTTGACCCTATTCAGCTTTCTGATACATCATCTAGCGATGTATCGGTGGCTGCTGAGCCCTTTCCACAAGTAGTGATGGGGGTCTACCGATAAAAAAATATATGGTTTGGTGGGGGTAAATTACATTGGCTGGCTTCAAAGATATATCCCATAAAGGACACGGACGCAGGTTGACTACATGTCAAAATTCCAAGTTGGAATTTTGAGATGCGCATCTCACAAATGTTGCCTTCTAGCCAAAAACAAACCAACAAACCTATGCATGGGTGCTATCCCTGTACTCGGGAGATGTTGCTGAACACATATTGGGTTGTTGTTTGGCAGTGACATATACCAGAATCTGTGAATTCATGCCTGAAGTACAATGCATGTGGAAAAAAAACTCCCAAAAAAGTACTACCACAAACTTTTACAAAGGCTGGTGGTAGAATTAGTACCTATACAGTATTAAAATACCACCATTTGAAATACCTTAGGATGTCTATTTTTCAAAAATATATGGTTTGATGGGGTAAAATTCATTGGACGGCTTCAAAAATGTTCCAAATGGAACATGGGCGCAGGCTGACTACATGTCAAAATTCCAGGTTGGAATTGCGCACCCCCTAAATGTGGAATTTTAGACCCAATACAAACCAACAAACCTATGCATGGGGGGTATCCCTGTAATCAGGAGATGTTGCTGAACACATATTGAGCTGTTGGTTGGCAGTGGAGAATACCAGAATCTGAAAATTCCTGCCTGAACTACAATGTGTGTGTTGTGAAAAAATGACATCCCATCCCTTTGACATAGGTTGGTGGTAGAATTAGCACTTGGAAAGTGTTAAAATACCACAATTTTAAATACCCTAGGATGTCTAGTTTTCCAAAATATATGGTTTTATGCGGTAAAATACTTTGACAGGCTTCAAAAGTGTCCCAAATGGAACATGGGCGCAGGCTGACTACATGTCAAAATTCCAAGTTGGAAATGCACCCCCCCTAAACGTGGCCTTTTAGCCCCCAAATAATCTAACTAACCTACACATGGGTGGTATCCCTGTACTCAGGAGATGTTGCTGAACACATATTAAGGTGTTGTTTGGCACTGACACATAATAGGATCTGTGAATTCATGCCCGATGTACAATGAATGTGAAAAACAAATTACTATCCATAACATTGACATAGGCTGGTGGTAGAATTAGTGCATGAAAAGTGTTAAAATACTACCATTTGAAATACCCTAGGGTGTCTAGTTTTCAAAAATATATGGTTTTGTGGGGTAGAATACACTTTTTGGCTTCAAAAATGTCCCAAATGGGACATGGGCGCAGGTTTTCTGCACGTCAGAATTCCAAGTTGGAAAACCAAAAAGCGCACCTCTCAAATGTGGCCTTTTAACCCCCAAATAACATAACCAACCTATACATGGGTGGTATCCCTGTACTTAGGAGATGTTGCTGAACACATATTGAGGTGTTGTTTGGCACTGACATATAACAGGATCTGTGAATTCATGCCCAAAGTACTATGTATGTGAAAAAAAATTACTATCCATAACATTGACATAGGCTGGTAGTATAATTAGTGCATGGAAAGTGTTAAAATACTAACATTTGAAATACCCTAGGGTGTCTAGTTTTCAAAAATATATGGTTTTGTGGGATAGAATACACTTTTTGGCTTCAAAAATGTCCCAAATGGGACATGGGCGCAGGTTTTCTGCACGTCAGAATTCCAAGTTGGAAAACCAAAAAGCGCACCTCTCAAATGTGGCCTTTTAACCCCCAAATAACCTAACCAACCTATACATGGGGGGTATCCCTGTACTCAGGAGATGTTGCTGAACACATATTGAGGTGTTGTTTGGCACTGACATATAACAGGATCTGTGAATTCATGCCCAAAGTACAATGTATGTGAAAAACAATTACTACCCAAAACATTGACATAGGCTGGTAGTATAATTAGTGCATGGAAAGTGTTAAAATACTACCATTTGAAATACCCTAGGGTGTCTAGTTTTAAAAAATATATGGTTTTGTGGGGTAGAATACACTTTCTGGCTTCAAAAATGTCCTAAATGGGACATGGGCACAAGTTTTCTGCATGTCAGAATTCCAAGTTGAAAAACCAAAATGCGCACCCCCTAAATGTGGCCTTTTAGCCCCAAAACAAACCAACAAACCTATGCATGGGTGGTATGCCTGTACTCAGGAGATGTTGCTGAACACATATTGAGTTGTTATTTGGAAATACCCCTTCACATTTTAAGGTAATGTTTACCTAAATTGCAATATATGTGAAAAATTTGAAAAAAAGATTTTTTGCTGCAAACTTTGGCATAGATTGGTGGTAAAATGGCTACATGAAATGTGTCAAAATACCCCAAGTTAAATGCCCTGAGTTGTCTAGTTTTCAAAAATATGTGCATGTTGGGGGTCATTCATGGATTTAGTACAGAAATCAGTGTTACAATGTCACTATTGCTAATTTTGAAAGAAAGGATTTTAAAATAGCTTTGCACCACTTATAGTTCTGGCCCTGTAACATGAATAAAAAAGCACAAAAACATAAAAACATGGGCTATTTCTGAACTCAGGACATATATTAGAAACTTTTTAGCAGTGTTTTTTTGTTGTCTCTTGTACATGAGTATACGATTTTTCAAATAAAAGTCATAAAAAAATTATTTTTTCAATTTTTTTGCCATATTTTATTATTTTTTTTACATCAAATTATATGCTATTATCAAGACAATGGTATCAAAAGAAAGCCCTTCTTATAACGATAAAAACGATATATAGTTTGTGCGGGTACACTAAATGAGACAGAAAAAATACCAGCAAAACACATACACCTCAGAAATGTTAAAACAGCCCATGTCACCAAGCGTTGGACAAGCCAAAAAAGTCATGTCACTAAGGGGTTAAGATTATAAGTACACTAAAGCTAGTATAGTCTTCAATTCTCAGTGACACAGAATGGATGATAGTATGTTACAATTTTGGGAATGAATGTTGTAATACGAATGATTATAAATAAGAAAGACTTTGTACTCAAGTTGGAAGGGATGCTACAACTATATTTTTCTAAATGTTTGATGTAGCAGAGCAGTTGGGGCAAATTAGAGATGTTTTTCTGGTTTAAATTGAGAGCAACTTAGGAATGTTTTATATTTTTTGATAAACCGATATACCTCTTTTTATAGGATAGGGTATGAACTGAATGTTGGATATGATATAGGTTAGCCTCAAAACCTTGCTACAAATTAACAGATGTAATATATAATTGAAATCATGATTGCCCTTCTATATGTTGATGTACAGTAATAGTGATGAACACTCTGAATCACTAATATGTATGTATGAATGTAAATTAATTATAATTATGTACTGTCATTTTGAAATTTTTGATACTTTAATACAAAAAATATATATATAAATAAATGGCAAAAAATGAAAGGCTGAAAATGTGGTGTCCTTGATATCTGAAATGGGTGAGACAGTCAGTGGAGACAGATATTTTAAATAATTTATTTTCTTCTTTTTTTACCAAGGAAGAACCAATGGACAAGAACCTGCAAGCAATGTTTACAGAACAGTCACAGCAAGCATGTGATTGGTCGACACAAGAAAAAGTGTTAAAACAATTAAATGGTGTTAAAATAGACAAAGCACCAGGGCCTGATGGTATACACCCACTGGTACTTAAAGAGATAAGCCAAGTCCTGGCTAGACAGTTATTTTTTATCTTCATGGATTCTTTTATATCAGGCATGGTGCCCACAGATTGGTGTAAAGCTGATGTGGTGCCCATATTTAAAAAGGGAGCAAAATCCCAGCTCGCCAATTATAGAACTGTAAGCTTGACATCTGTGGTGGGGAAACTGTTTGAATGGTTGCTAAGGGAATATATTCAAGATTTCATATTGAACAGGAATCTCATTTTCAGGAGCCAACATGGCTTTGTGAAAGACAGATCTTGTCAAACTATCTTAATTACATTCTATGAGGAGGTGAGTACAAATATAGATATGGGTGCTGCAGTGGATGTGATATATAAGACTATGTGTAACGGTCTTGTTCAGGAGATGGACCACAAATGTAGATGAGGCTATAGGGACACTCACTAAGTACCGTAGGTAGCAAGTATTGGGTCTTCACCTTACTGACTACACACCCTTGGTTGAGCCGCCGGTGGTATGTCACCAAGGATTTTGCTGGAACACTTACTACCGGATACTCAGCAAGTGGAGCCTGTATAGGATCGTACAGGAATACAGGCAAACGGAGAGTCAGGAGACAGGCCGGGTCACGGACAGGAGAGATACGGATAACAGGTCACTAGCAGAAATCGAGGCAGGCGGCGGACGAAGAATAGTCAGGAACAGCAGGGTCATACACAGAATAATCAGGAATGCAGGAACAAACAGATGGAGAATACAGGGACGAACCGGGTCAGCAACAGATAAACGGAGTCAATCAGGAGTCAAAACGCTAGTGAGGTACACAAGGCACTATCACAGGCAAAGGTAACCTGTGAAATGACCGTTTAAATACACTACCAATTGATCAGGACACACCTCTGATCAATTGGCAAGGGAGGGGTTAATTTAATAAATAGCCCTTTAACTGGGCTCATGAATATTCATGAAACACCCGTTCGCGCATGCTCGAACGGGTGCGTGACGTCACTGAGCGCGCGTCTTGCTGGACGCGCGTCTCAGCATCAAGGGATGCTGGGGCTCTCACTCTGAGCCCCAGCCGACGGGATGGCGTCCTCCTGATCCGCGATGGCGGCGGATCAGGAGGTGAAGCAAGGTAGGTGACACTATGCTAAGGCATTTGATACAGTTCCACATAAAAGGTTACTGTACAAATTGACTGAAATAGGCTTAAGGCCAGAGGTTTGTTTGTGGATTTTCAATTGTTCGAAAGACAGAATTCAAAGAGTAGTGGTAAATGAGAAGATCTCAAATTGGACACATGTGATAAGTGGAGTACCTCAGGGTTCTGTTCTGGGTCCACTTCTTTTTAATTTGTTTATTAATGATCTCCCAGAGGGCATAGGGAGCCATGGTTTGTGTTTGCTGATGACACAAAATTAAGTAGGGTAATACAGTCTGAACTAGATGTATCTTCGCTGCAAAAGAGTTTGGACACATTGGGTAATTGAACAGATAAATGGCAAATGTGATTCAATGCAGACAAAAGTAAAATTATGCATTTTGGGTACAAATATATTCAACATATAGTTTAAATGGTGTTTCCTTTGGGAAATATACAAATGAAAAAGATTTGGGAGTAGTTGTAGACAGTAGACTTAGCATTAGTGCACAGTGTCAGCTGGCAGCTGCAAAGGCCAATAAGATATTGATGCATATTAAAAGGGGTATTGACTCATGGGAGGAAGATTTTATTCTGCCTCTTTATAGGTTCATGGTAAGACCTCATCTTGAATATGCGGTTCAATTCTGGGCGCCTTTTAAAAAAAAAGACATTATGGAACTAGAGAAAGTGTAGAGGAGGGCTACAAAACTAATCAGGGTAATGGAAAGTTTTAGTTATGAAGAAAGGCTGGAAAAATTCAATCTGTACATGCTAGATAAATGGCGGCTTAGAGGGGATATGATGATGTTATATAAATATGTACAGGGCCCATACGAAGGGCTATCTAAAGACCTGTTCAATAATAGAATGGTACAAAGGACATGAGGTCACCCTCTAAGACTTGAAGAAAGGATTTTTTACAGTAAGAACAACTAAGATATGGAATTCGCTGCCTGAAGAAGTGGTTCTAGCAAATACCTTAGATGCCTTTAAAAGCAGCCTGGGAAGCTTTTGAAACAAGCTAGAGCATAGAGGGCTATGCATGTTAGTATAGGCATTAATATTTATTTAGTGATTGTTGACCCAAGGAGAAATCTGATTGCCTTTTGGAGTCAGGAAGGAATGTTTTTCCCCACTGAAAGCAGAATTTGAAATTGCTGAAGGGGTTTTTATTTGCCTTCTTTTGAATCAACAGCGGTAAACATGGGATAGGAAAAGGGTTTAACTTTTTTAACCTAAACTACTATGTAACTATGTATCCAGGATTAGCCTTAAAACATTTGACTTGCATTTTCCTGAGTTAGATTGTATATTACAGTTTAAATCACAGTAATGAAACAGCTATTTGCCATTATATACAGATGACAGAAGGAAATGTTCAGTCTATTATTGAAGCTTGATTATATGGTCCGAATTCTCACAATACATTTTTTCATATTCTTTAATGCATAAGAAAACAATGACTGTTCCTTAAATTGCCAAGCAGTGCAATTTAACTTTAATGCTGACATTCTTGAATGCATATCAAGTTAAATTTTAAGCATATCTCTCGTATACTAAATCTTAAAATTCTTTGAAAGTGAAAACACCTGCATGTACCGTATTTTCTCGATTATAAGACTAGGTTTTTTTCAGATTTTTTTTTCTGAAAAATACCCCTCGTCTTATAATCGAGGTCGTTTTATAATCTGATCTCAAATTGAGGTCAGATTATAAGACAGGGATCCAGGTCCCCAGCAGAGCTGCAGGGGACCTGGATCCCCCTCGCTAACAGCAGGGGAATGTCTCATCGTGCAGACATCCTCCGCTGCCCCGCTAGCCACCAGGAGAATCGGGAAGCTGGGGGATGTCTGCACTATCGTGCAGACATCCTCCATGCTGCCCGACACTGCCGTCTATTATGACGGACCGGCTGTCCGTCATAATAGACGGAGGTGTCGGGCAGCATGACGGATGTCTGCACGTATCGTGCAGACATCCCCCAGCTGCCCCCACTAGCCGCCAGGGACAGGTGAGGGGGAGGGAGGGGGCAGATAGACAGGGGGAGGGAGGGGGCGGAGAGACGGGGGAGGGAGGGGGGACAGAGCAACAAGGGGAGGGAGGGGGCAGAGAGAAACAAGGGGGGGGAGAGACAGAGGCGCCGGGGGAGTCAAAGGGAGGGGGAGAGAGAGACAACACTAAGGGGGGAGAGAGACAAAGCTGGGGGCAAGGGAAAGAGAGAGGCAGCATTGGCACATAAAAGGAAATAAAAAAAAGAAATGCATTTTTTGATATCATAATTTATTATTAAAAAAGCAATTTACATGTGAATATATACAAGTTGAACTTTTTTCCTATAGGGTAGTCTTATATTCAGGCATTTAGTTTTTTTTCCTAAAGGAATATCCAAAGTTTGGGGGGTCGTCTTATAATCAGGGTCGTCTTATATTCGAGCAAATACGGTATTTATTATGTTCATCACTATTATGCACAAAAGATCAGTTATATGCACATTATTCTCAATAACTTAATTGATTGCTGATTGGTTCCTTTAAAGTATTCATAGGTCGGATGAATATACCTCTGCATAGATTACCCCATTTCCATCTTCTTACTACTTTAACAAAGTGTGTATAAAAGGAGTGTGGCCACAAACAGTAGAGAAGCTTAGGTAGAGTGGTAGGACAATTTTATTGTCATGAGATAATACAATTAACCTTCTGAGCTTTTCAGCCAGCATCAAGGCCCCACAAAAAACCTTGAAGCCCACATGGCCTGCAGACCACCAGTTGTACATAAACGCTTTAAAGGACAATTAAAGCTTTTTATGTTCACCAACTTTAACCCCTTAGTGACAGAGTTCTATACTGTATTTGATGTGCCTTGAAGACCAGAATTCCGTTATTTTTGTCATACCTTTGCATAACTGTGATTCCGTCATCGTGTTCAGTACACACACACAAATTATATATCATTTTTAAAAGACTGATGGGGCTTTCTTTTGATACTATTATTTTCATCATATGATAAAATTTACTATTAAAATATACAAAATATGATGAAAATTGGTCAAAAAAACTTTGATCTGATTTTTTCTACACAATTACAAACTGTAAAAAGAACCAATCTATTTAGTTTCTAATATTTGTCCTGAGTTTAGAAATACCAATATTTCCATGTTTTTATGTTGTTGTTTTTTTCAAGTAACAGGGCAATAACCGATACTATTGTTTTTTTGTTTCCCAACCATTTTCTCCTAAAATGACCTTTTTACCCCAACATTAACCCTAAATGTAACCCTAATCTTAATCTACCCCCTCCACTTAATCGAAACCTTGCATTAACTCTAATTCTACTACCCTAACCCACCTGTAACCCTAACAATAATTGTGACCCTAACCCTAACTGTAATTCTAACCCTAGATCTAGGGGCAGAGAGGATGTTGCACGACGCCTCGATCAAGGCATCATTGCAACACCATTAACACATAGGCAGTGAAAGTTGATCACTGCCTATGTGTGTTTGAAACTCATATGATCAAATTTACGGTGATCGTATGCACAGGGGAGGGAGAGGGGGGTGAAGGCACACTCGGATGTGAAGCAGCCTCTGAGAATAGATCCCCGTATGTAATGTTGCGCTAAGAAGCACAACGCTACATTTAAACTCAGGACGTATATATACGTCCTCATGGTCCTCAAAGACCATGCTTTTCAGGACATATATATACGTCCATCTGCGTTAAGGGGTTAATAAGCCAAATTTTAGATATCTATTTGTGGGGTTCATCAATGACATGGTTTTGCATTTTTAATAATTGCTAGGGCCTAAAATGTTGCAATTCATTTGTCTATCCGGTTTAGAGTGAATAGCCCTCATTCATCAATTTACAGTTGTGGAAACATGTGTTTATGTCTTCAGCTTTAGAAATGAAAATATATGGCTGTATGTATTACCAGATTTATGAGCAAAGATTGTACTTATTCCCATGTCACTATGATTTAATTGGTTGGTCTGTACATTTGACTATTTGATGTAAATGGTGTAAATTCTGCAGTTTGATTATAAATTCAACAAAGGTATGTCCTGGGATCGTTGAGGGTTATAAGTCCCTTGAGTGATAGTTACAACAGAGCGGTTTAAAGGTTAAGTGAATCATATTTATGTGAATGTTTTGGGTTCACAGTATTACAATGTATCATGAAAACAGTCCCCAGTTTGAGGGGACTTAGAAATGTACTTGTTTTCCATGGAGACAGACATAGCAAAATGAATAGGAAATCACAAAATGAAAATGAAAGAACCAAGAAAACTGGCCTTCTGACCTTGACTGTATTTCCTATTTCCTATTCATTTTACAATTCATGTGATATTTTTCCTAGAAAGAAGGACATTTTTAAGTGACTCTAATCTTTTGAACAGTAATGTACATCAATTAATATGTTATTTTTTTCCCGGCATGCCTTGTATGCATGATCAGACCTGTCTCTCTGTCCCAGTACATGTTGGAAGTCTATGGTTCCCTCTATAGAGAAGAGTAATTGACCATGAAGCTATGGGGTACTGGGACCCTCTGGTTCATTCATGTATAAACAGTCTCACCCCTGCACAACACTTAGCGTTAGTACATACCATGTACGTCCTGCAGAGAATGCAGCATTTATCTCTGTCTTTGTTTTGACAATGTACATATGATGCCTTGATAATGAGGCATCATGTCACGTAACACCAAAATGTGGCCCCCCATGCCATTGTGATCATCCCCACGTGATGTTTGGTGGCTTCATTTTGGAGAACAGGATTCCCCTCCATTGACACTGATCTATATTTGGCCAAAGCGGCAGAAGTGATCAGAAATAACTTCCATCACACTTCAACTGTTGCTTGACTGCCTCTAGAGTTTAAAAAAAAATAAAAAAATAACCCTAGATCTAGGGCTATGGTTAAGGTTAGAGTTCCACTTAGGATTACAGATGGGTTTGGATAATAATTAAAATTGTTGTAGGAGAAAATGGTTACCAAACAAAAAACAGTACTTTCAGTTACTGCCTTACATCTTGCAAGAAAAGAACAGAAAAACACGTAAACATGCATATTTCTAAACTAAGGACAACATTTAGATACTATTTAGGGTATCTTTTACCATTTATAATTGTTTAAAAGATCTCTCAGGTCAAAGTTACAAAAAGTTTTGTTTTTTTCATTATATTTTATGATTTTTAAAAAAGTAATTTATATGATATGATAAAAATTATCTAAAGAAAGCCCTTGTTTGTTAAATAAGTTTGATTCGTTTTATAGGAGATAACATATAAATGGGGAGAATAAGTGAAAAAGATGAGAAGGGAAGACATAATAAAGAAAAGTGTGTGTGTGTGGGGGGGGGGGGGGTAAAAATAGGTGGGGAGCAGGGAACACTATTTCCCCATTGCAGTAGGATATAGCCTGTTATCTCATGGTATCATTACATTTCAGGATAACAGTGAAATAAAAACATTATATTGCAATATGGTGCTGCACAGGGCACATTAAGGTTGGTCTCCATGTCCAATCTGTCCAGTAAGACAGGCCATAAAATAGCCAGGTGAACTAGTAATTATGGTAGACAGGAAACGCAGTTGTGGCATAACTCAAAAAATGGCGGGGGGGGGGGTGAGAAACAGGGGCAGAAAGAGAGAGAGAAAAAAAAGGGGGGGATATGTCCACATGCATATATACACATACATACATATATATATATATATATATATATATATATATATATATATATATATATATATATATATATTTGTGGTCAGGGCATAAAGCCGTAGCATTAGTAACATAAGACAAACAAGGAATGGAAAGGTCAGTTGTGTGTGCCGTAACTGATGAGGTAGTAGGCCTGAAATAAAAGAGGGCAAAAAGATATAAACCAGTTTATTCAGTCTACAAATACATCATAGTATATCACATAATCATATTCTTAAATGCCAGGTGCACCTCTTGTACTGGCTGAGGAATGTATCTGGGGTAAGCCGTGGATTTCCATCGGCCTAATATTTTAATGATGTGCGCAGGGATATTCCTTTTAGAAGCTGTAGTAGCTGCTCCTATTCTGAATGAGTGACCAGAATAGTTGGCTGGGTTCAAGCCTCACCGAACCAACAACATTCTTACGTAGAGCATGAACTTACTCGTAGTGAGCCTATTACTGTGTAATGCTAGCAGTGGTTAAGTTGGAGCCATTGTAACGATGGAGAGGTATTTGTCGAAAACTTCCAATGGACACCATTTATTACTAGTGGGGTAATATGTAATTGTGACCCTCTGTCCTTTGGCGCTGGTTTTTGTATGGTGTAGGGACAGTAAATAGTGATCGTGTGATTTCACCAGGTATGACCTTGTGATGAAATTGGGGGAGTTGCAGTTAGCAGTGGTAAATTCTTTGGGCCGAAGAACACCGTAAAAAGCCAAATAGATGGCTGTTTTAATGACACGGTTAGTATGAGTTTCGAATGGTGAAGTGACTAACAGGTTTGACAGTGACTGAAACAATAAATCGTGGATGGGTAATCTGGATGGTGTGGGTATAGGGGTGGAGTCCTTGATACCTTTAAGTATAGCTTTCACTTGGTAAGATGACAGAAAGCGTTGTCTATTAGGCCAAGTGGTGAGGATGTGATGTTGAATACCGGTGGTATATAACTTAATGGTATTGAATGAAAGTGTTAGGTGAAGGTGGCAAAAGGAAATTAATGCAATCATTGTCTCCATGGAAAAATGGTCTGTGATATTAAAGTCTAGCAAGAATCTATTAAAAACATGAAAAGCCTTACCATATGCCTTCCTGGTGTTATCGTAGAGACCAAGTTGAGAGAGTTGATGCCCGTGATTGAGTAGTTCTTTTAGTCCCAAACCATCTCCTGCCACCGCGGTACCAGAGTTGGTATCAGGGTAGCTGTTGGTAGTGCCTCCCGGAACTCCTGAAACCGAGATCTTGAAAAGTGATCAGCAGCGATATGCAGAACCCCAGGCACGTGTATGCAAGTTTTTATTTTTTTATTTATTTGATTACAAATAACAAACACCACATATCTGATTATTCAACAGTATTCAGAAACTGTTTACAGAATAATTAGCAGTTGTTAAATCATCAGAGTTTAGACAATACGAGTATACATACAACATATAATACAAGTTCACTGAGAGAGCCAGGGGGGTGCGCAGCAGACACTCCAGGGCGGGGAGGAGGGGATTAGGTATTTATATACCAGTTTTTATTATCATGTAATATATAGGTAGATTACACCTATCCAGCTATATTTATTATTCGTTTTTATATTTTTTTTTATCATGTCCAGTGTCAACACCTCCCTCTCCCACTTTTCCACTCTTCCCATCTAATCTAATTGTTACCATAGTCATTTATCCATTTAAGCCATGGCTTCCATTTTTCTTTGAATTTGGTATTACTTTCATTTTGAAAGGATATTCCCCTTTCCATCTTATATTGATAGTTCACTTGTGATTCTACTTGAAGCCAGGATGGTTTATTTTCTTGTCTCCAAAGTCTAGCCAGAACAGACTTTTTGGCTAAGATAACCTGAATTATTAGGTACCTCTTTTTATAGGGAAGATGTGACATATTAAAATGCAGTATAACAACGACCATCTCGGGATTAACTCTGCATTCCAATATATCCGAAATATTTTTAAAGACCTGACGCCATAAAGGAACTATTACTTCACAGTTCCACCATATATGTACTGTATGGAGGTGCCCTCCTCCCGTTTGCATCGCCAGCACAAACTCGATACAAGCGGGTCAATTTTATTCAGAATTTTTGGGACTAAATGCCACCTATGTATGATCTTATAGTGTAATTCTAGGATGTTTGTACAGTGAATAGCCTTCTTAACTTCTCCTATTGATTTAACCCAGGTTTCTGTGGGGATCTCTGCTTTTATATCCTTTTCCCAGTTCAGCCAAGATCTTGGTTTATTATCTTTATCCTGAAGACCTAAAATCTTCAGACACCGTGAAATTTTTATACATTTTAACTTAGTATCAAAAAAGTCAAGCAGCTTAGCAGACCTCTTATCTCCCACATCTCTGATCAGATGTTGATATATTGTTTTAGCCTTAGGTAATTAAAAATTTCTTTAGTCGATAGCAGCTGTTCCTGTTGGATCTGTGAGAAAGCTTTGGGCCACGAGTTTTCCAAAAGGGCTTCTATCTGGATGGAATGATATTTTTGCCACCCTACTAGTCTCAAATTTTCAATGTTTAATTCCAATATTTTTATCGTACACGAGGGTGGTATTTTGTCCGATAGGTTGTTCGCCTTTTTTAACAGAAGCCTATCAGCCAGCAATTCCCCCAGGTGGGGACAAGTTATTTCGGCAATTATTTTTTTTGTAGATTTAGTATTTGTCCATAATGCTTGAGAAATATCTTTAAACCCCAGTATATTGGACTCAGTATCATACCATGGGTCCTTTATGGCCGTAGGGTCCTGCCATCTCCGCAGATGGAACAAACGAGTCGCCTGATAATATCTGGTGACACACGGGACGGCTAGTCCTCCCTTGTTAGATTGTTTTAACATATGGGACTTGGCTATTCGAGGTCTTTTTTGAGCCCAAATATATTTTAGGATGAGATTTTGCAATAATCTTAATTTACAGATTGAGATCCTTAACGGAACCATTCTAAATAAATAGGACCATTTAGGCAGTAAATAAGATTTTATTATATTCACCCGTCCTAGCCAAGAGATACCCAACTCTTTCCAGTCTTTTAATAATTTTTCTTGGGAGTATTTATATATAGTATCAAAATTTTTCAACATTAGATCTTTCAGTCTCGGGGTTATAGATATTCCCAGATATTCAAATCCATCCCGCGACCAGGCAAATGGAAATTCTTCTGATAGCTGGTCTATTGTCAGACTGTCAAGGTTAATAGGCATTATGTGGGATTTCCCCATATTTAATTTATAATTAGATACTACCCCGTATGCTCCAATTTCCAACATCAAAACCTCCAGAGAATTTCTGGGGTCTGATAGTGTTAAAACAATATCATCAGGGTAGAGACTGATTTTAAAGTTACACTGACCCACTACAATACCCTTTATCTGGGAGTTATTTCTGATTTTAACTGCTAAGGGTTCTAGGGTTAGGACATATAGTATTGGAGCAAGGGGACATCCCTGCCTGGTGCCATTATGGATCTTAAACCAATCCGTGGAGATGCCAGGACTCACGGTTCTAGCCACAGGACCAGAATACAGGGCCATAATTGCAGACCTTATTGACCCATCCAAACCCAATTTTTCCAAGATCTTACTCAAGAATCCCCAGCTGACCCTGTCAAAGGCCTTTTCGGCATCCAGTGACAGGACCAGCTGGGGAGTCCGTGTTGCCTCTGCATGTCCCAGGAGATCAATCAGCCTCCTTGAGCAACTATCTATTGTGCGTCCAGCCACAAAGCCTACCTGGTCCTGATGGATCAACAGCGGAATAACTGCTTTAAGCCTATTGGCAATTACTGCAGAATATATTTTTATGTCGGTATTGATTAATGATATAGGCCTGTAGTTGGCCGGATCTGTTGGATCTTTGGATGGTTTTAATATTGGGGATATTGTTGCCTGTAGTAATTCGGATGGCATTATACCTTTATCCCTTATTTCATTAAAAATATCTGTAAGATGTTGCCCCAATTCCATCCTAAATTTTTTATCGAACAAATTTGGATATCCATCAGGACAGGCGCCTTATTTAGCTTTAAATGATCTATCACTTTCATAGTTTCTTCTAGATTGAATGGCATGTTTAAGTCAACTAGTTGCTCAACCGACACTGAAGGCAGGTTCACTCCCTGCAGATATTGATCTACCTCGGACCCGGAATGAGACACCGAAAGGCCGTACAGCTGTGAGTAAAATATCCTTTGGGCTTATATTACTTCTACCTTCCATTTTAATGTTAACCACTCTAGCTCTGGCTTTCCTTTTTTTTTTACTTATTGGTTAACATTTTATATGCCTTATTACTCTTATGATACCATTTTTGATTTAGCCTCATAAGGGAAAAATTCACTTAGCAAGCAGAAGATCGTTTATTTCTTTTGTGATCTTGTCTATTAATAAGGCCTGGGTTTTGGATGGGGATTTTTTGTTATCAGCCTTTAATTTATATAGATCTAAATAAAGTTGGTTAACTGATGCGCCTTGTTTTTTTTTTATTTCAGAGCCCAATTTTATCAGATAGCCTCTAGCAACACTTTTGAAAGCACACCACACTGTTAGACCAGACATATTCTTAGTAATATTTTATTTAAAATAGAGTTTAAACATTGAAGACAGGAAGTCTGTATTTTCCTTATCGGTGAGTATATTTTTATTTAATCTCCAGTTTGAACGTTGTTCCCGTGCTTTGGTTATTACAAGTTCCAAAATGACTACTGAATGATCTGACCATGCTATATCTCTTATGTCTATTTTTTTTTACAGAATCTTAATACATGGGGTCTGGTTAGAAAATAATCCAATCTGGAATACGAAAGGTGGGGGTTAGAAAAAAAAGTATAATCTTTTTCTCCCGGATGAAAGGATCGCCACACATCGTATAAATCATTTCTGGAAATTATTTCCTGAAATTGATGGGCACCCTTCCGCAGGGAGGGATTCAGACAAGACCCACTGGGGACTTTTTTATCCATATCCACATCTAAGATGCAATTAAAATCTCCTCCCATTAAAAGGGTGCCTTGAATATAGGGTTGTACTTTATTAATTATATTGTTAATAAATCTGTGTGGGTTTTCATTTGGAGCATATATATTCAAGAATGAGTATCTATGACCCTGTATGTCACAGATAAGGAATAGGTATCTACCAGAGCTATCTTGCAGTCTGAATATCTCACTAAAAGCCAGGTCTCTTGAAACTACTATTGCAACACCTCTCCTTTTCTTCTTATAGTTGGAGTGGAAAATATGAGGGAATAAGTTTTTCTTTATTAATGACGTGTCACCTTTCCAGTGGGTTTCTTGTATGAGACCCACTGAAATATGATCTTGTTTAAGTTGTCGAATCAGTAACTGACGTTTTTGGGGGGAGTTTAGACCCTGGACATTCAGGGAAGCTACCTTGAAATGATTAGTATCCCCTCCAACCGACCCGGGAGGCCCGCTACACAACCAACTCTCACAGACAACAATACAAACACAACATAAAACCCATAAAATCGTACTGGGTTGCCCAGTGTCAAGTACATACCCATTTTGCATTTGATGTAACTCTTTTTTGTGTGTCCTACCCCTGTTACCATCTGGACACTTATTTTGGCTCAATTGTGAGCCAGTCTTTGTGGACCGGTGAGTCAGTAAGGATCTTCCTCCGGCCAAGAGAGGAGACTTGTCTTTATCCTAACCACAATACCTTTATTTAAACTATTAAACTACCCCATTTCCATCGATAGTTAGTTTATTGACAGAACCTCTATTATTTTTTTCCTCCCCTTTTGTCCCAATCCCCTCCCCTGTCTCTTTAATTCCTTCCCGTCGTCTTTCCCTCCTCCCTCTTTCTCTCACCCCCTTTCCTTTATACTTCTATCTAATTCCTCTTCTTCTTCACTGTTTTAATCTTATTGTTCAAAGTGTCTATTCCCCACCATATTGCTGGAAATCCCTCCTTCTGTCTTGTCTAAAAAATGTCCCCCGTGATATGTTCCCTTCCTTGTTTCAACTCAAAAAAAAAATTTTCTCCCCCCAGTCTGTTATATTATGCAGAATGAAACTGTTGGTGAATTAGTGTGCCGTGTACTTACTGATTGGTATTAATGCTTTCTGTGCTTAAATTGTAATTACCAATGCTATGGCTAACTATTATGTGAATCTATATATTTTATGTAGTGAATCCCATATATTTAATTTGTGTATTTAGTACATGTGTATTAATTTACTGATTATAAATCATATGTCCTGTGAATATGTTTATCAGTACTATAATTAAACTCTAAAAAACTATATTTTATGGGATTATATATATGTGTAATGAATTCATATATATTTATTTATGTATATAATATATGTGTATAAATTTTACTAATTATAAATCGTGTGTGCTCATACTCTTTGAATGTATTTATCATACTGTGATTAAGCTCTAAACATTATTATGTAAACTATACATTTTGTGCAATGAGTTATTAATTATCGCCTAAGTACAAGTATTTTTGCCTTTTGTCTTTTTTTTATTTTGTATTATTATTATTTATTTGGTTCATTATGAATTATAATCTAGTTCCTTATTTATCCCAGGGTATGTCATATCAAACTAACGCTGATAGGGCAATACAGTATCAACTAACTGCATTCCCACTGCAGTGTATGCTAATTGTATGCAATTCCTTTTCCTAAGACTTAAACACAATTATAAATCTGTAGAGAACATTGATTAAGGGAATAATGTTGACACAATACAAGCTAATGGCAGAGCAAAGGGCAGCGTTTTAGAAAGAGGCTCTGGGGGAGCAATACCTCTTAATCCATTGTTATTAGTTCTATCCTGATGCAGGTTACCGCTACTGATGCCTCAGTACCCCAGCCGGTTTTAACAATTGGGGGCCACTGATCAGGGTAGATACTTAGAGAAGTAATCCCATTAATAATCCCGTTACCAATGTTAGCGTGCATAATAAACCTGACGTAGTCCTTACTTTCATGGCATCTTCTTACCTTGAGAGAGCATATGGATATGGTGCTTTTTGGTAGCCCATGGGTATGGTATGCTCATGCTAGTTTAACAAAATTTAAGGAGTCCTTTCATTAGACCGGACAATGAGCTTAAGCACTTATCATTAAGGGTTCAATTCTCCAGCTGTAAGCATACAATGTCCCAGTGAACAGGGGAGATGAGGGGCACCAAAGGAGCCCGCCATCTCTTACCAACCTATTGGACTATCCCCGAATTATAAATCATATTTTACATTGGATTCAAGTAGAGTTATCACCTGAGCAACAAGAATTATCATAACAGTATCTAAACCGCGTGCATCTATAATGCCAATTCATGGAACATAATCGGTAATCATACCACATGCAGTTGACCCCGGCGGACAATAACCCAGGGAGTAGATGCATAGAAACACCCCACAGCATGCCCCTTTAAGCTGAAAACACCCCTATTCAGAACCCAAACGTTATTTAGCTAAATTGTTTAGCCACAACAAAACTTTCTCTGGGGCATCAAACACCAAGGTTGAGTTCTCATAATAAATCAAAATTTTTGCGGGGAAGCCCCATCTGTAGCTGATGTTCTTTTCTCTCAGTAATTTTGTACTTTCAGAAAAGGACTTCCGAAACAATCTTGTTGCTTTTGAGAGATTGTTAAAACATTTGAGTTGCTGAAATCTTTCGGGAAGCTGTGAGGTTTCTCTGAATGCCCTAACGAATTTCTCTCTAACCTTAATAGAATGAAATCTTATGATAATGTCTCTTGGGGAATCATCGGGTATACCCCTTGGCTTTTGGATTCTGTGGAGTCTTTCAAAAAGAATGTCTGTTTTAGAGTCAGTTATCTTAACTTCTATACAAAGGGCCAAAAAGTATTCTTCCAAAGCGTGTTGGACAATATCTTCGGAGAGTCCTCTTATCCTCAGGTTAATTCTTCTGTCTCTATCTTCATAATTCTGTAGAGCAGCTTCGAGGGATTTAACTTTAGTGTTCATCTTTTCTAACTTATCCTCCATCTGAGCAGTTCTTTCTTCAGATTTTTCTAATATCTTTTCGTTTATTTCAATTCTTTTTTCTAGTTTTTTCAACTCTGTTGTAATTTCTTTCGTATTGTTAGACATTTCTAGGCGAAGTTGTATAAATTGGTTCTCCAAAAATGTTTTTAAGGACTCCATCGTTGTTTCTCTATGCTCAATTTCGCTGGATGTGTCAAGTGATATTTTAGAATGTTCCGTTTCATTATGCACCATCGAAGTTTGGGCGAAAAAATTGAGGTCAGTTTATTTTCTTTATCTTTTGGATCAGAACCTTTATCTATTTTTTTCCTTTGCATTTTGCTATCCGGTTTCTTTGATGCCATTCTCGTTTTCCAAGTCCCTCTTTTTTAAGAGGATAACAGCATTGAGTTAAAAGGTGGCAATATTTCGTTTGATGCTGGGTTTGCCACAAGTTAGTGTTTTTATTCTATTGTCCACTTACAGCCAGTGACAAGGCTACCCCAGTATGATTAGTTCCCTCCGTGCAATATATTAAGCAAAGGTTATAGTATAATTTGCTATGATTTTCTGTAGATTATATTCTTGATTTATAACCAATCCAGCCCTTCCGGTAACATTCAGCAAAGGGCCGTTTACTTACGTCCAGTAACAGAGCTGACCCAGTGTGGATAGTTTTCTCCAGACCATATCATAAGCACAATTGTAATTTAGTTAATAAACTTTCCTGTAGGTTATATTTTGATACAGTCCAGCCCTTCCGGTAACGTTCAGCAAAGGGCATGTATTATCAAATTGGCGTGTTACCTGTTTCGATTCATGGAACATAAGGTTAGCAGAAGTCCTGGATAATTGTTTGCTTAAGGCTTCACAAAAAATAATTCTGAAGTTATGTTATTACTCAGAGAGACAGATATATACGGACCCGGTCGTTCCAGCTCCAACTCTGTGTTTAGACAGTATATTGAAGTTAATAGGCTTCACCTGGTGCATATCAGCTTTGATTGTTCACCTCGTGAGGCCTGAAGGAATTTAGCACCTACTGCCTTTACAGTTCACTTGGGACAGTTCACTCAACCCCCATTTTTGGTTATATAAGAAAAAAAAGGGAACAATATCTTCCTTTTATACAGGAGAGAAAAAAGAACTTAGAGCAAACAAGGTAATTTGATGACTCACGGTTTGTCGTTTCTTCCAATCCGACGCACTTCACCTCCCCGGGGCATAGGTGACCACCGTCTTCCTATACCCTCATGGAAGGGGTGCGCTGAATGGCCGTGGTGGATATGAAAAAAAAACCTCCCTTTTGTTTGTAAGTCCAGCACAATATAACCGTGGGGGGAGTGGTGCTTCTTAGCTTCAAGAAAGAGCTTCTTAGAGTGGAGTTGCCGTGAGGTAAGTTCCGTAGTTCAGGCATGTATGACAGGTTCCAAATCTTTGTCGGCTCGAGGAGTCAGGCTCATGGAGAAAATCAATCCTAGTCGACCATCTCGTGGCAGCAGAAACTCGGCTCACCGGAACCCAAACCACGCCCCTGGTGTTCTACATGAGGATAACTAATCTTGAGCTACGTGTATGCAAGTTAAGAGAAAACTGTGTTTTGCAGCTAGCCACGTGAGAGTCCTCAATCGCATGATGGACCAGGGAAGAGAAACGTCCCATATTTACAACATGGCACGTTGTCATGTTGTCCGAGAAGCAGCGCACCGTATTCCCAGACCAGCAAGCTCCCCAACTGCTGCTGCCACAATTGGGTAAAGCTCAAATAACGCCGAGGTGTCCTTGAACTCAGGGATCTCAGTAATTTCCCCCAGCCATTTACCCCACATCCATTCATTGCCAAAAATTGTGCCAAATCAAGAAGTGGCAGCGGCATCCTTACAGACATACACCGACCTATCTGTCCATACTGGAATAAAAATGCTTTTCCCATTCCAATTCAGCAAAAATTCCCTCCACATGCGTAGGTCAGCGGTGGCATGTACATCTAATATAACGCGGGAGGAATCAGATTGTAATAGGGGAAATAAGCTAAGTAATCGGGATATGAATGCTCTCCCTGTGGAATAATTTTCATTGCAAAATTAAGTGAACCCAACAGGGATTGCAACTCCTTCCTATTACAAGAACCCCCTGCTAGGTAATGGTCAATGGCTGAAAAGACGCGTTCAATGTTCTCCCCGGGGAGGC
This sequence comes from Pelodytes ibericus, assembly GCA_036172795.1. NCBI lineage: Eukaryota > Metazoa > Chordata > Amphibia > Anura > Pelodytidae > Pelodytes > Pelodytes ibericus. The sequence continues at coordinate 88,847,336 of CM069863.1, forward strand.
TGGTCAGCATATGCACAGAGTCCAGCACCACCCCCAAGAAGTTGATGATCGTATCCGGACCTTCAGTCTTTGTTGGTGAAATAGGTACTCCTAGTTGTGTGAACAGTTGTGTTATAGAAAGGAGGCTACTGGGAGGTAACAGATTACTTTCTATGGTCAGAAAATCGTCTAGGTAATGGATAACGGTGGGGCATTTACAGATGTTAAGCAGCATCCAGCACAACGTCTAAGCAAATATATAAAAAATCCTGGGGCTGCTCTTAGAATCAAACGTGAGACGCGTGAAAAAATAATATGAACCCTGCCACTTAACACCATGTAAATGCCACAGGGACGGATGGATAGGGAGTAACTTAAAAGTGTTCACTATATCCGTTTTGCTAAGCCATGCCCCTACCCCAGCCGAGAGGATAGCAGTGACGGCATTATCTATGGTAGCATATTGGAGAGAAAATTCTTCTGATGGAATGAGCGAGTTAAGACTTGGGGTAGGTGATGCATGGGGAGCAGAGAGGTCGAGAATTAACCTTTGTTTATTGGATGATTTACTCGTGACCAGTCCTATGGGGTTAGTTCTCCAAACCGCGAAAGGCGGGGAGTCAAAAGGGCCAATTAAGAATCCTTGTTCAATTTCTTTCTGGAGAAGTAGGTCAATTGTGTCGGGAGCTGCCTGGGCTGTCTGTAAGTTTTAAATTCTAAGATTCCAGTAGGCATATGAATAATACCCGTGTGAAACCCTGCCACCAAAAATTCTACGAGATGTTGAGATGGGTGACCACACAATAACTCTTTCAGTAGGGAGACATTAAGAGACGAAAAGTACTGTTTGGGATATAGTTTATTTGGGCACATTACTTTAGAGTGAGCCCGGAAACATTGGAAGCAGACATGGAGTAGTCTGCAGGCACTGTATCCGCAAGTGCCAGTGTTAAAATTGTTACCGACTTGTGTGATTTTCCCCAAAACACTATATCACGTCCCAGTTTATCTTTCAGCACCCTGCCTGTTCTCCTTGTGGGCATCATAGTAGTAGGGGGAAATAAGGCATTCACCTCTGGAGAGCTAGGGCACAGATTAGCCGTGTGGGAGTTGGATGAACAAATAGCACACACTGGGGCTTTGAGGGCTGCAAAGTGTCGACAAAAAAGCTCCGTATCAAGCACTCCCCAATCAGCTTGATAATTAAACTGGGATAGAGCAGCCGACGCCTTTGCGGAAAAAGCACGGTGGTAGTCATAAAAAGACGTACCCCCGTACTTATGCCCCAAATCCACCAGCTTGTGGAGATATAGATCCAATTATTCTCTCCTATCAGGATATACAGAGCATATCACGTCTCTGTAGATCCCGAAAGCCAACACAAATTCTGGTATGGACAGCTTGCGATTCAACCTAGGGTCCCTAGATTTCAATTTCTCAGTTCGGCAGTGATCCTAGGAATGGTACATGCCCTGAGTGATGCAGGGCTCGCGTTGTCGTCACCCCGGGATGGAGTGACTGATCTAGACGGTGTACTGGGGATGGACAGTTCTTCCCCGCCTTCAGGTATTTGTGACATGCTACAACACAAAAATAACATGTAACCTGGGGCACTACCCATCTGACTGATGTAACTAATGCCAAGTGGCGAAAGTATTATATAGTAACGTGACAGGTGAGGCCCTGCTAGTTGCCAAGTGGCTTTGAGAGGCGCTATCTATGTTTTGGCTTGTGTGGGGTATGTGGCCATTGGCATTATGGCGGGGTGATGGCCTCTCCGTGACTTGTAATAGCATAAGACAGAATGGGGGTGACAAGTGAGTCCCTCTCTATGCAACCAAGCGAGGCAGCTACCTATGAATTGGCCCGAGGGAATGCCGTACATCCGAAATGAGGATGGGTGTTGGCCTCGCAGGACCACTAACGTAAGGCGTAGAAGGCCAGGAAAAACATACCTAGAGGCTCCTATTTTGAATGCCAGTATATCTGTATTATTACCTGAAAAGGTTAGGTAGGGTGGGAGAATTTATCGAGAGAAACATGACGTACCTGATACCTACCAAGGTAGTAGGATAAGGTGATACAGGCGATCTGTAGTAACCTACGAGAGTAATTGTGAGTTTCCAGGGTTATATCAAAATGTACCTATCATTCCCCCTGCTAACAAGATACCCACCGGTAAATATTCCAACAATAGAAGACTGGAACCAAATACTCCAGATGAGCAAGGATGCCTATACCTAGCAATACAGAAAAATACATATAAGGACCCAGGTCTAGCGAGACCATCAAAGGATAATTAATCGTGATTACTGACCTATGACAGGTGAAAAGTTGGTAGAGTAGCAGCACACTGTGGATGCTGTTGATACTGAAACATAAGAGGATCATAATCTCTAAATTGCTAACCTTGCCCGACCGTGAATATCTGCCTTGTACATAATTACAAAACATTTAATACTCCTAAATGGGTAGCTATGATGTACGTGCTTAGATATAAATGAACCAGAAACAGAAAGTAGACCCAGTAAGCCAAGGTATCACTTCTTGTAACCCTCCTGCTGACCACCGGATTTATTCAAGACATATATCCTAATAAGCATATACGTGCCACAAACTACTGCTGCCAATACCATCCGGACAATTAGCACCAGTAGCGTTTGTTATGACGTATGTCTTCATATCCTGTGACCATGCCCAAATATTAAATGCAATTAATGCCACATGCCATAACCCTTATGACCACCAGGGGTCAGTCAGACATTTTTAACCCAATACAGAAAATATGGTGATAAAGTGTAACCAGGATAAATGGGAAATCAGAAATAATTATCCAGCCACCAGAGGTCGCCCTAATACAAATAAAATCTTATAATTTAATTTTGAACAGCGTTTCGGCAACCGAACGCCATAAGATAGCCAGGATATGCAAAGACTGCCCCAACGGAATAAACCCCGTTTAATCATTCTCATATTGCATATATGCTGTACCCGAACGCCAGCATTTGTCTAAATATGTACCAAACATGTGATACAATGCGTGTGCCCGTCGACCATTGATGACGTAAATGGCCGTGCCGAAACTTGCGACGGCCGTAGGACTTACGATTTCGCGACCGGGTGACGCCACTAGAAGCCCCGCGAAAAACCGTTTGCCTGATTTCCAAGTCAGAAAGCCGGAACCGGAGGAACAGGACTCGTTGGGACCCTGGAAACTGCCCACGAGATGCAGGTAAGCAGAATGGAGTTAGGACCGACCGGAAGTGACGATCACTCTCCACAACTCACCAGACCTAAGACGGTAGTAAGGGAAGGGCTGGTGCTCCTTAAGAAGGGGAACCAAGCCCCTCCCACAACTTCAGGCCCCGCCTTCCATATATATACATTCCCATACATACATACATTTATTTAAACATACATATATGAAAAAGTGAGGGAAGCAGCAAGGGTTTTAGACGTGAAATGAAATGACATTCCTGAGGTAAGGTGGTGAGAGTATTAAAGTGGTTCCTCAAAATGCGGATCCACAATGAATATCAGCCAGTGACACCATATGCCCCTGTATTTAGCGCGTTGTTTTTAAGAATGCATAGCAAGTTCCTCCAGTTTTCTCGTTTTAGGACAATCCCACCAAACGTGTAGTAATGTGCCAATGGCTGTGCCACGTCTCCAGCACAAATCTGAGGCATCCAGGCACATTTTGTTGAGGGTGTTTTGTACCACTGTGTTGCGAGAACATTTATGTGTAATGACACAGTTCTTTTCCCAGTCTGTAGTGTCCAATGTGAGCTGTAATGCATGTTCCCATTGACTCTGGAATCTCATTGACGAACTGTCAGCTCTTTGTATTGGAAGTTTGTGAAGCAGTGAAATGCCATGTGTAGGCATAGATGATCTAGTATACAGGCCTTCGAAACTAGTAAGATCTCGGTCATAGCATTTTTCCTTGGAAGTCTATTAAAAAAATGTGTAAGTTGTCGGTAGTTAAAATTATCTAGGGAAGAGGGGATTTTATCTTCCAGGATTGTTTCAGGTGACTTCAATGTCTTTTTTGAGGTCAGAAATTTCGAAAGCGCTGCAAGATCGGTTGTAGCCATTAACAGGAAAGAGCCCAGGTGACCCGGAGGAAACCCTTTCAGAGGCGAAACGGCCGTCAGTCCTTGTTCACGGCTACTGCTGCCGAGCATACAGAATGTACAAGTTACTTTCATTCCTTTGGATGCGGTCTTTTGAGGATTTATTGAATGACTTCACTGCGATAACCACAACATTCCTTTTGGAGACATCAGGGAATTGAGCCCTCAACGTTTAAAACGGAGTCTACTCTGCTGGCTAAATCTACTACACATTAAATGTGGAGATGAACGGACGTTGCCTGGGCAGATGGAATGCCAATCCCTGTGCTTAGTAGATCGAGTATCACCTGCAAGTATTGAAGTTCCTTGCTAATTCATTCTGCTACACAGTAAACACCAGTTCATTTGGAGCTTGTTTGCAAACACATGGATTTAATGTTCTCTTTGACTGGATGAGGACTGCCATACATGAATTTGTGTTTAAACATAGCAGCTTCAAGTAATCCATGCCTACACTATCGGAGATTACACTATCATTGTGATACAGTGTTCCCTCGACCTAATTAGAATGATTACACAATATGTGGTCTGTGATTAATGTCATCTTTCTCACCTAGTGCTTCATTATTTAGCAGGGAATACCCCATGGTGTTTATGCATTTTTGCACTGCTATTTGCCTCATTGTAACAACCGCAGTCACTGGTGTATCCTTAGACTGATACCTATTTATCTTCTGTATTGCTAATTATCTCTGATCTGTGGACGCACAGCTCAGTGTGTTGCTCTTAGTATTGTATATATTTTGTGTGTATTTTTATGCTTATGTGGTTTTTTCATATGTGCTATTTTGTGCAATTAGGTACATTATTCTTCTGATAAACCTCCCTCCCCTTCCCTTCCCCTTTGTGGGTTCCATCCCATTTAAATAAGGGGTCCCCTTCTCTTTTCTTTTTTCTACCATTTTTTCTACCATTTTTTAATGACATTAATAAACTTTGTACTTTTACTATTTCTATAATTATGTGTATATTAGTTCTTACTTGACTTGGCGGGAGTGCCCCAATGAACCCTCTTTTGGGATCGCTCTCCTTGAGCTTTCTCTGTTTTTTATAATATCAATAGGGCTCATAGGCACATATTCTCCATCGCTAATTCTTTTATGGGATCAGTAGGGAGAATGAGCATGCTTGGTATATTCTATTTATTGGTGTAGCAGGGCAGTATTCCAGTTAATATTTAGAGCCCAGGTCTTGTTCTGGTGGAAAATCCAGGTTATTTTTGACTGGGGTCAGTGGCGATGGGTAGGTTGTAAGGTCGTATCTTGTATATGTGGAGTGTAAAATCCGAACAGTGGCGGCAATTAGCGGGTGGTCATGGATGATGCGTTTTGCATGGGTCTGATGGAGCCAAAGCATATGACAAAGGGGCAGATTGAGTGATTGAGTTTCTACGTATATACACAGTTTTTGTGAAGGGAGATGTGACCATTCCAATGCCTGTAACAGATGGCAGGCATGATAATATGTGTGGGAGCAGGGTAGACGGGTGCCACCACAAACCTTTGGTCTAAATAAGGTTGTAAATTTAATACATGGTTGTTTGAGAGCTCAGACTGATACTGAGAATTTTGAATTGTTTATTTTTAGGGTTGCCAATTCTCCGTATATACAAATATCCTTGATTATGTTAGACAGGGTTATGTGGGGTTTTTGTAATTATGAAAAGTAGGTTGTCAGTGTATCCCAGCACTTTGTGATGGGTAGCCCCTATGGCCAATCCTGTAATGTCTAAGTTTTGTCTTATCACTTCTAGGAAGGGTTACAAGGATAGTACAAGTAATAGTGGAGAGAGAGGACAGCCCTGTCTAGTTCCATTGGTAATATTGAATGGCTCAGTCAGTAAACAATTGACCCTAATTCTCACAGAGGGGTGGGAATACAGGGCCGCCACCCATTTTCTCATGTTCAGACCTTCTCGGCATCTGTGGACAGGAGGATAGTTTCAACTTTCGATCTGTTGGCATGGTGAATTAGGTTTAGATCACTGATAGTACTATCTCTGGCTTTCTCCTTGGGACAAACCCTGTTTGATCTGGGTGCATCAGTTCAGGGATATAGCATTTCATTCTAGTGGCTAGAAATGTAGAAAATAATTTGAGCTCGCCGTTAAGAAGTGATATGGGTTGTAAACAGGGCTCGAGTCCTACAGGAACGCGTGGGAACGGCGTTCCTGCACTTTTTTCATGGCAGGAACGCCGTTCCCTTTGCTCCTGCAGGACCAGGGCTGCAGCCGAATCCACAAGATGCGGTCCGAGAAAAAAAAAAAATTCCTGTCATTGCCACCGGATTTGACAGCAAGTCATATCCGGTGGAGTTGTTTCCCTCCTCTGTGCAGGAGAGAAGAAGACCGCAGGGAGGAGCTGGATAGAGACAGGGAGCACCAAGGAGATGGCCGTCTCCTCCGTGCATCTTCCCCTCTGCACGGAGGAAGGAAGCTCCGGTAGTCACGTTTTATTTTTTTTAACTTTTTTAGTCGCGCGACCTCAATAAAGTTGAAAAAAAATGTGACGACCGGAGCTTCCTTCCTCCGTGCAGGGGGGAAGATGCACAAAGGAGACGACCGGAGGTAAGTACTGTCTGGGGAAGGGGGAGAAGGGTGGCATTTAAACAAGCAAATCCTGATCTATTTAGTGGCAAAATCCTTGCAGATAGAGGGGCAAAATCTTGACATAGAGGGGCAAAACCCTGGCATAGAGGGGCAAAATCCTGGCATATATAGTGCAGAATCCTGTCATAGAGGGGAAAAATCCTGGCATATAGAGTGGCAGAATCCTGGCATAGAGGGGCAAAATCCTGGCATATAGAGGGGCAGAATCCTGGCATAGAGGGGAAAAATCCTGGCATATAGAGTGGCAGAATCCTGGCATAGAAGGGCAAAACACACAACACTGTGTCAAACAATGTGGACAGTCTGTGGTTTTAAGGTGAAGTGAAGCTGGAGCAGCTCTGCAAAAGATTCCGTCTCAGCTATGCATCCATCTGTAAAGGTTTCAGAGACTACATTGATAATGCAGGGGGGAAGATGCACGAAGGAGACGACAGGAGGTAAGTACTGTCTGGGGAAGGGGGAGAAGGGTGACAAGCAAATCCTGATCTATTTAGTGACAAAATCTTGGTCTATTGAGTGGCAAAATCCTTGCAGATAGAGGGGCAAAATCTTGACATAGAGGGGCAAAACCCTGGCATAGTGGGGCAAAATCCTGGCATATAGAGTGGCAGAATCCTGGCATAGAGGGGCAAAATCCTGGCATATAGAGGGGCAGAATCCTGGCATAGAGGGGCAGAATCCTGGCATAGAGGGGCAAAATCCTGGTATATAGAGGGACAAAATCCTGACATAGAGGGGCAAAATCCTGGCACATAGAGGGGCACAATCCTGGCATATAGAGGGGCAGAATCCTGGCATAGCGGGGCAAAATCCTGGTATATAGAGGGGCAAAATCCTGACATAGAGGGGCAAAATCCTGGCATATAGAGGGGCAAAATCCTGGCATATAGAGTGTTTCGTTTATAGAATACATGTAATTCTATTGGCTTTCTATAAACTGAAAGTCTATAAACCGAACGACGTTCGGTTTATAGACTTTCGGCTTATAGAATACATGTAATACTATTGGCTTTCTATAAACCGAACTAGAGTCCCCATTCATAAGAAATTCTTATGAATGGGGTCTATATTTCGGTTTATAGAAAGCCAATAGTATTACATGTATTCCATAAGCCGAACGTCGGGTCCCCATTGACTTCAATGGGGTTCGGGGTCAAGTTTGACCCCGAACCCGGACTTTTTTCCGAAGTTCGGCCGAACCCGCCGAACCCGAACATCCAGGTGTCCGCTCCACACTACTAACAAATTAACTCCCTCACAAACAACACCATTCACTTTATCACAGTTGTTAGAACTGTTCTATATTCATTTGTTTATTGCATAGCTAATTTAATTTGTTTCAACTGTTCTATATATATTTGTGTATTGCATGTGAATTTTGCAGTTGTTTGTGCAAACTGGCACTTTACAATAAATGTTGCACTGAATTTTCTGCAAAATATATATATTTTTTTAGCCCAGGACTTGACCCCTGGTTGTAAACTGTTACATAGTTCAGGATCCTTGCCCTTAAGGATATATTTGACATCAATGTGTGAGGGTGAAAACAGTTACCTTCCAATAGGGCATTCAGGGAAACCACAAAATTAAGGCCTAGGATTTCCAGGAATGTTTTATAATAAATTAGTGGGAGTTCATTAGGACCGCGACATGCTATATTGTCCATCTGTGATTGAGGGGGAGGGTAGTTGTCAGATTGTATGGGTGTGAATAGTAATCCATAAATTCCTTCATGATTTTCATGGGGGGATGTAAGCTTGTCGATGTTTCTTGCATAAGGCTCTTACCAAGTACTTTCCTGTGCTAACAGTTGGGAGAAGGTTCCATGTCAACTATATCATGATATAGGGTCTTAAGCTTACCCGCCGTAGTGCTCTCTGCTCCAATTTTCATGAAATTACCCTGGGTCAAAAATCAGCAAAAACAATCCTACAGGTTCCCTTGGTAGCTCACGTAAGGATGGGTGTGCAGACATGTGTAGGCCTTTGGAAAAACATCAACATTATGCCACAAGACTGACCTAAAACAGTATTTGCATTGTAACAATACGTTCCAACCCAGTTTATCAAGAAGTAGGCGGTGAATGCCAAATGTCGTCCGTTGTTAAGAAAGTCCAAGCGGAGGTAAATTGCCAACCTATGTTGTCACATATAATCCTGAACTTATGCTGGTCGGTCCTGCAGAGTACCGAAAAATGTGGTGGATTGTTACCAGTGTGATCACCAGGAAACCAAGTTAGAGCACGGGGATCATATTCCACCTTCACCCATCAAGGGCTGGGAATCCAGTCAGACAACGTTAAAACATAATACTTTTAAGCTGTCTAAGATAGGATCAGTATAGGGGTTTAGCAGACAGCCATCAATCTGGGTTCACTGGTATCTAGTGGCAAACTCACGAGTATGAAAAATAATACTAAGGTCCGGAAACACTTGGGCAGGTATAGAGCAGTGTCAACTTTACAGAGGGCTCTAGGAGGGATCAGGGCCAGTGGGTTTATAAACAATTTAGTACAATAAGTTGTGCAGAGCGGACCAGGACACCCGTTGAGGTTGAATGAACTCACATTCCCAATCTGTAGTTAATCTTCCCAATGCCTAGCACGGGATTCCACCTCAGCCCGACCCATAGCTGTGGTCTTGGGTGGATATCTTGGGGATCCCCAGGGCCTTTGATTAAGAGGGCGTTCGGACAGCCAGACGGGTTGGTGCAATTTTGGCAGAGACCAATAAGATGTTGGTATATCAGGAAGATTCTTGTCTTCTAAGAAGGCAGGTAGCTTATGGTAATAACTGAGCATTTTCATGGAGATGCCCACTCTGACTTCTCTCAAAACAGGTAACCCCAGCTATATTGTAGGTTATGGCATCTCAACTCCACTGTCAGGGTGTGCACAGTTCTTTGTGTTTGCAGGTCAGATCTAAGACATCTTGGAAAAAAGAGATAACCTGCCCCGCAAAGGACCATGGATTTGCTTGTATGGCTTTCTGTAGGATATGCTCCTTCAATTGGAAGTCCACAATTCTGCATATGATGTCCTGTGGAGGGGGTGACGGAGGGCCTCTCGGGCGCAGGTCCCTATGGGTATGATACATCTAGATCAATGTGGAGTTCAAAAGTGCATTTAATATTTTCATCAATAGCAACTGGGTATTTTCAGGTAATCCTCTAATTCTCACATTAGGTCTTCTGCTGCGATTGTCCAGATATTCCAGAGGCCAGGTAAGACGTCTGTTGGTCCGAACTTTTGTCACCTGTATAATGTTCTGGCTTGGTTCACCAGTTCTTGTTCTTGCATGGAAACATGCTGTTCGAGGCCTGCAAAATCTGTTCTAAGCAAGGTGATCTCCTCTTTGACTGTTTGTTACAGCTCTATAATCAAGGTGCTTAAATCAGATCAAATGCCACGGGGCTGAGCTGAAAAGTTGTTGGAGAATCTCCTGGCTCAAAAAGTCCGCTGTTGTCTCTTGCAAACGTGGCATGCTTTGCCCTTCTTCATCGGCATAGTTAGATCAGGTGGGAGAGAAAGTGTTTTATGGTGATAAAAACAGTATATAATATGTGTGGCTATATAAAATGAGAAAGTGAAAAATGACAGCTAAACACAAACACTGCAGAAACATTCATTGTCATGAAGGGTAACACATTTCAAAACAGTCCTGTCACTTAGGGGTTAATACTCATCATGTACATTCTAGCAATAAATAAATATGCCTTCTAAGGCTAAGATACAAGTTAACCCGCCTCCTTTAAAAATATCTGCATCACACAGAAAGAAAAGGTCACCTCTAAACCTCTTTTATTACTTTCAATCAAATAACCTATGACCATGCACTACTGGGTGAATTTGGGACATACCGAGTTAAAAACATTTGGGACACCTAAGGTCAGGAGGCGACCAGGGTCAGTGGGATCTGAGTAAAAAAATCTCAATAGTATCGTTAATGCTTGCTTCTATATTGGTGACAACTTAACCATAAGTGTGTGTGAAAATTAATTGAAGAAGTTTACTTTTCATGCTTTTCGGTTGTTATTTCATGCATTAGACTAAACAGAAAAAAATTGACCATGCTTTTGTAATGAATATCAAACACATATCTATTATAAAAATGGCTTCATTTTGTCAATTTAAAAATGTCCTTTGTGCCAAAGAGAAACATAAGTAAAAGTCTTAAATCCAGATTTCTCATGCTACTAATGCATTTCACATTACTGCTAATGGCAAAATATCATAGAGCCACTGGTTTCCAGTGATAAATGACTATGAAAGGGCATTAAGAGATTATGTTTTTCATGGTATATCAATATGCTGTGCCAAACACAAACCTTAGGAAAGCATTACGTTAATGTGCAAAGTGAGGCTGCCCTTAATAGCTTTTATTACCACTTTTTCTTGACACATATTTCCTCAAACACGTTTACTATAAAGACTGCATTAGAAATATTTTATTGTTGTCTTGTTTATACAGTGCATGTATATTCAGTGCATACCGTTTGCCAAAGAGGATATAAGTAAATAGGGGAGATGTATCTTCAAAGAATGAACAACTTGATTTTAAATAGGAACTCCCTGATGTGATGCATCTAGAGAACATAATGACCATGGGGTGCACTGCGCCCAGGCGGCAGGAAGAGAAGAAAGAAGGGGGCAGCGAGTGACACTGTATATGCGTCACTCGCGTGCAGAGTAGGCGTCTCTCCTGTCAAAGAACAGGGCACTGCACGTCTGCTCTGGCAGGGCAGCGGATGTCTCTGTCCATCTAGGCGTTGCCGTCTAAATGATACCACTAAAGTAGTAGAACATGATGGGTGGCCAATGGTAGATAAGGGGCGCAGATCACGTGAGCCCGTCCCTGCACCTGTAAAAATCTGGCAAATAGGCAGTGGAAAAAAAGTTATCCCAGTAGGAGATATTTACTGAGCCATACATAGGTGGAAGTAAATTAACTTGCATTGCATATCAAGAGAAAATGTGTTTAATCACTTGTTCATATTGAATATGATCAATTGGGAAAATAAAAAATAATATGAGATGGTAGCATTAGGTTTTTTTCACACCTGATTATCACACTGAATATGGAAAAAAGTGTTTAAACATGTTTTCTCCATTACTGGGTTTCCACACTGGGTTTCACACATTAAATGTCCCCTGATGATCAGCGATGACCTCACTCCTCATCTTCAGCCCAGAGAAATGGGCCTGCCAAAAATAAAAAAATATTTAATCCACCTTTTAGTAAAAAGTCTGTGCAAGGACATATTATAAAAATTAAACAAAATGTGAGCTTCTATCTATAGAAACATAGAATGTGTCAGCAGGTAATAACTATTTGGCCCATTTAGTCTGCCCAATTTTCTAAATAGTAGAACGGGACTATACACGCCCCTTTTGTCCCCGCCCCTTAATCCAATTGGTCCACACATTACAAGTACGGAGATTTAAACTCCGTCCCAGCCAGTCTGAATCTCAGCTCTGATGAAGCAGGTTGCGAAACGCGCGTTTGGCGTTTCAACTTTTCAGTCCTACCTACATTATTATTTTTTAGGATAGCATCTAAATATCATCTAATGCTGCTATCGTGCAACTCATTCTATGCAGTTATTTTGTAACTGGCATTCTTTGGAGCCAGGTGTCTGCCACTAACTTGCTGTTTATGTGTGGTGTGCCATTGGGGGAGACCAAACTTGGGCTACTGATTTGTATCAATCTATTTAAATGTTGGATTCTATCCTCTCCCTCCCCTGCAGCATCTACACGATAATTCTTGACACCTTTTACCACTTATCTTTGATAATATATATCAAATATAAGTGGTCTATCACGCTTCAAGAGCGTTGGGGAGCGCAAGACAGGCAGCATGGAGACTTGTCTGTGTGCCTTGTCAGTGCACAGACCCCATGCTGCCTGCTTGCTGACAGGGAGCTGGTGAGGACAGGGAGCTAGTGAGAGGAGATCTTCTGATCTCCCCCACCAGTGCCTCTGTGGCAAGCTTTTTTTAAAATTCTTTTCATCGGCTGGATTAAGGAATGGGCCTCGAGCTTTAGTCCTTGAGGCCCCTGGGCTGCACCCCCTAAAGCTCATGCCTTAAACCAGCCCTGTGTTGGATGGAACAAAATGGAACAAAATCAAAGCAGTTAAAAATAAGTGCATAAAGCTTTAATAAAATACTTTATTAAAGCTTTATGCACTTATTTTTAACTGCTTTTTTTACTTTTTAAAGCTTCATTGCTTTGATTTTGTTCCATTTCGTTTTGTTCTCTTTGTTATTTGGGCATATTAATGGGCATACCAATTGTGGCATATCGGTAGGCACACTAGTAGTGACATATTGGCCATACCAATTGTGGAATTTTAGTGAGCATAGTAATAGTGGCATATAAGTGGGCATGCCAATTGTGGCATTTTAGTGAGCATAGTAATAGTGGCATATAAGTGGGCATACCAATTGTGGCATTTTAGTGAGCATAGTAATAGTGGCATATAAGTGGGCATACTAATAGTGGCATATTAATGGGCATACTAATTGTGGCATATTTATAGGCAAATTGGCTGTGGTATATTAACACCTCCGCGACAAAGGACGTGTCAGGCACTTCCTGGGAGAAACTCCCTTAACGACAAAGGACGTGCCTGGCACGTCCTGCGGTGAATAAAGCGGTTTTTAAGGGATAGGGTTAAAATTAAATTAAAATAAAAAAAATATTAAGGGATATAATAAGGATAAGATTTGGGGTTAAATTTAGTGTTAGGGTTAAATTTTGGGTTCGGGTTGGGGTCAAAAGGTCAATATAGGAAAAAAACAAAAAACACTATTTTTGGTTTTTGGCCCATAACTCGCAAAAAAATACCGAAAAATATGGAAACATGCATATTTTTTAACTCGGGACAACATTTAGAAACTATTTAGACGGGGTCTTTTTTAATGATTATATAATCAACATATAATTTGTGTGGGTACTATATGTGAGAAAGAAAAAAATGACAGCTAAACACAAACACACTAGAAATGTCAAAACAGCCATTGTCACCAAGGGAAAGTCAAGGTGAAAATGTCTTGTCACTAAGGGATTGATGGGCATACTGACTGTGGCATATTAATGGGCAGACTAGCAGTGACATACTAATGGCTCCAAATGTGGCAAATATTTGCTTTGGTATGTTTGAACAATTATCTATGCCCCAGACACAGGGCTGGATTAAGGCATGAGCTTTAGGGGGTGCAGCCCATGGGCCTCTGAAAAATAGGGGCCTCAAGGACTGCAGCTCAAGGCCCATCCCTTATTCCAGCTAATGAAAAGAATTTAAAAAAAGCTTGCCGCAGAGGCACTGGTGGGGGAGATCAGAAGATCTCCTCTCACTAGCTCCCTGTCCTCACCAGCTCCCTGTCAGCAAGCAGAGAGCATGGAGTCTGTGCACTGACAAGGAACATAGACAAATCTCCATGCTGCCTGTGTTGCGCTCCCAAACGCTCTTGAAGCGTGATCGACGAGGGTCACATGACCTTCCACAATGAGAGTAGCGGGGAGCGCAGGTGACAGCTGGAGACAGAGCAGGAAGGTGAGTACTGGGGAGGGGGGCTAACAATATTTTGGGGGCATACTAATTGTGGTATATTAGTGGGCATACCAGTTGTGGCATATTAGTGGGCATACTAATAGTGGCATATTGATTGAGCATACCAATTGAGGGATATTAGTGGGCATACTAATAGTGGCATGGTATTGGGCATATTAATGGGCATACCAATTGTGGCATATTGGTGGGCATACTAATAGTTACATATTAATGGGCATACTAATTGTGACATATTAACAGGCATTCCACTTGTGGCATTTTAGTTTGCATAGTAATAGTGGCATATTAAAAGCAAGTCCAAAATGACCAAAAAGACAAAGACAAATACGTAAATATACTTTCCTATGGAAAGTCGAAATCTGCAAGGACTCCTCCAATCCCAAGTCGAAATCGAATAAATACAGAAGTCGGAAAGTCGAGAATAATCTCCAATCTTCTAGCTGGATGCCTCCTCAGAGACGTGGGTGGACATATGGAATATAGGAACAAATAAAAAGGATATGCAATAGTGTGATACTGTTGCGTAAAGTATAAAAAGGGTACAATTTATTGAAATTAAACTCACAATGTAAATGGCACTGAGGACCAGCTCAAGTGCAAAATCACATAAAAGAGAAAGGTTACCCCCTCCAGATGGAATGTCGAACTCTATATGATGCAGAGCTTTGTGGGTGCTCTCAAATCCTCGAGATGACAGCTGTGGGCAACCTTCTTAGTAATAAGTAAAATATATAGTAAAAACGGTAATAACACTCTCACTCCCCGCTCTACGCGTTTCATCTATACAGACTTCCTCAGGAGCAGAGTGGAGTGTAATGAACAAACAGGTAGTTCACCTATATATATCCCCCTCCCATTCCATTGTCCAATCCCGTCCAGCCAAACTTAATTGAAATAAACAGTTCCACCTGAATTTAAATGTCCATTGTCTTCATTGCACCTGTCTGTGCGTTTCAATATGCGTTTCATTGTAAATTGATGTGCGCATGTGTAAAGTATCCGTTTTTTCTCAATGAAATACAACTTACAAATTCAATTCATTAAATCCTAACATTCGTATTATCTATAACCGAATGGGAGCCTTCGTGTATACACTTAGGGTTGTGTTCGTATTATATTTCGTTTTACTGTAAACCGAACGCTGTCTTTATCCGATTTATCAATGGAGTTTCGTTTTACTATAAGTCAAATTCGTATTACCAATGATGTTTCTATAAACCGAACTGCTGTGTTTATCGTATGAAGGTCTCAATCAGATTTATATGGGTAGTTCGTATTACCCATTCGTATTGACTTTAAGCCGAAAGTTCATTTATGAATGGAGACTTGTGTGTGGGTAGTTCGTATTAACTTTAAGCCGAAAGTTCATTTATGAATGGAGACTTGTGTGTAAACGAAGATCCCCTTACGGTTTAACATGCATATAAACGTCTATATTAAATATATACGACTATTAGGTCGCCCTAGTACACAAATACTATTACATACAATTGATACAAGATTGCAAGGGAAAGAAAAAGAAAAAATATGCCAAAAAATGTCACTTGAGTATTTAAACCATTCAGACAAGTTAAAAAGGCAACGTAGCAGAAATAAAAAATCCTGATCAATTAACTACATTCATATATTCAATCGGATACATTTTGGTAGGATGTCTGTAAGCAAACCTGAAATATACTATTGTAGATCATCTATAAGGGTTGTGATATAGTTTCAGATAAAACATACCATGTCAAAATCTTGATTAATGCCATGTGGCATCATGGTTCCTAATTTATGGATCCAAAAGCCTTCCCTTTGTGCTAGTCTCCTGATATGGTCACCTCCTCTTACTCCCATTTTTACATGTTCAATACTACAAAATGTAAAACTGTTCCAACTAAATCTGGGGCACTGATTGCAGTGTAGGGGTACTGGGTGTTTTGTTGATTTAGTTTTTATGCCATAAATATGTTCCCCAATTCTTTTTGATAATTTCCTGGAAGTTCTCCCAATGTATTGTTTCTGACATCCACATTGGAGCATATATACTACATTTTTCGTGTCACAAGTAATGGTTGTTTTAATTCTAAATTCTTCCCCTGTTTGCATATTTTTGAAGATCTCTATTTTTCTAGGATTAAAAGTACAGTTATTACAATGGAAGCATTTTAGAAATCCTCCGTTTGATGGTTTTATCTTATTAATCTCTTTTAACATACTTGGAGCTAAAATACTTTTCAAGTTACGTGCTTTTTTATACATTACTTGTGGTTTAGGGGGAATAATATCTTTCAGAATTGGATCTTGTAAAAGTATAGGCCAGTGTCTTCCCAAGATTTTTTTGATTTGGAAGGCATGAGAGTTGTATTGAGTGAGGAATGATAAATCCCTATTTTTGTCATTGTTTCTCGGGATCTTGTCCACTCTAGTCATGGACAAGATCCCGAGAAACAATGACAAAAATAGGGATTTATCATTCCTCACTCAATACAACTCTCATGCCTTCCAAATCAAAAAAATCTTGGGAAGACACTGGCCTATACTTTTACAAGATCCAATTCTGAAAGATATTATTCCCCCTAAACCACAAGTAATGTATAAAAAAGCACGTAACTTGAAAAGTATTTTAGCTCCAAGTATGTTAAAAGAGATTAATAAGATAAAACCATCAAACGGAGGATTTCTAAAATGCTTCCATTGTAATAACTGTACTTTTAATCCTAGAAAAATAGAGATCTTCAAAAATATGCAAACAGGGGAAGAATTTAGAATTAAAACAACCATTACTTGTGACACGAAAAATGTAGTATATATGCTCCAATGTGGATGTCAGAAACAATACATTGGGAGAACTTCCAGGAAATTATCAAAAAGAATTGGGGAACATATTTATGGCATAAAAACTAAATCAACAAAACACCCAGTACCCCTACACTGCAATCAGTGCCCCAGATTTAGTTGGAACAGTTTTACATTTTGTGGTATTGAACATGTAAAAATGGGAGTAAGAGGAGGTGACCATATCAGGAGACTAGCACAAAGGGAAGGCTTTTGGATCCATAAATTAGGAACCATGATGCCACATGGCATTAATCAAGATTTTGACATGGTATGTTTTATCTGAAACTATATCACAACCCTTATAGATGATCTACAATAGTATATTTCAGGTTTGCTTACAGACATCCTACCAAAATGTATCCGATTGAATATATGAATGTAGTTAATTGATCAGGATTTTTTATTTCTGCTACGTTGCCTTTTTAACTTGTCTGAATGGTTTAAATACTCAAGTGACATTTTTTGGCATATTTTTTCTTTTTCTTTCCCTTGCAATCTTGTATCAATTGTATGTAATAGTATTTGTGTACTAGGGCGACCTAATAGTCGTATATATTTAATATAGACGTTTATATGCATGTTAAACCGTAAGGGGATCTTCGTTTACACACAAGTCTCCATTCATAAATGAACTTTCGGCTTAAAGTTAATACGAACTACCCACACACAAGTCTCCATTCATAAATGAACTTTCGGCTTAAAGTCAATACGAATGGGTAATACGAACTACCCATATAAATCTGATTGAGACCTTCATACGATAAACACAGCAGTTCGGTTTATAGAAACATCATTGGTAATACGAATTTGACTTATAGTAAAACGAAACTCCATTGATAAATCGGATAAAGACAGCGTTCGGTTTACAGTAAAACGAAATATAATACGAACACAACCCTAAGTGTATACACGAAGGCTCCCATTCGGTTATAGATAATACGAATGTTAGGATTTAATGAATTGAATTTGTAAGTTGTATTTCATTGAGAAAAAACGGATACTTTACACATGCGCACATCAATTTACAATGAAACGCATATTGAAACGCACAGACAGGTGCAATGAAGACAATGGACATTTAAATTCAGGTGGAACTGTTTATTTCAATTAAGTTTGGCTGGACGGGATTGGACAATGGAATGGGAGGGGGATATATATAGGTGAACTACCTGTTTGTTCATTACACTCCACTCTGCTCCTGAGGAAGTCTGTATAGATGAAACGCGTAGAGCGGGGAGTGAGAGTGTTATTACCGTTTTTACTATATATTTTACTTATTACTAAGAAGGTTGCCCACAGCTGTCATCTCGAGGATTTGAGAGCACCCACAAAGCTCTGCATCATATAGAGTTCGACATTCCATCTGGAGGGGGTAACCTTTCTCTTTTATGTGATTTTGCACTTGAGCTGGTCCTCAGTGCCATTTACATTGTGAGTTTAATTTCAATAAATTGTACCCTTTTTATACTTTACGCAACAGTATCACACTATTGCATATCCTTTTTATTTGTTCCTATATTCCATATGTCCACCCACGTCTCTGAGGAGGCATCCAGCTAGAAGATTGGAGATTATTCTCGACTTTCCGACTTCTGTATTTATTCGATAGTGGCATATTAGTGGGTATGCTAATTGTGTCATATTATTGGGCATACTAATTGTTGTATATTAATGGGCATACTAACAGTGGAATATTTAAACGCAAATTGGCTGTGGTATATTAATTGGCATACTAATTGTGGCATATTAATGGGCAGACTAGCAGTGGCATACTAATGAGCAAATAAAGGCATATTAATGGACAAACTAACAGTGGAATATGAATGGGCATATTATGGTGGCATATTAATGGGCAAACTAAGAGTGTCATTAGAATGGGCATATTGACGGTGGCATATTAATGGGTAAACAGTGGCATATTAATGGTCAAATTGGCTGTTGCATATTAATGGGCAACCTGGCTGTGGGACGACATTGGCAAGACTGGTTTTATAATGTCAAGTCTGGGGTTGCATTAACAAGTCTGCAGATTGACAGGTCTGAAGGGCAGAGTGGCAAGTTGTCATGTCTGGGGGACAGAATGTCAAAAATGGGGGCAGAATGGCAAGTCTGAGGGGCATATTGGCAAATAAAAAAAAATAAAAACAATAAATGCATTTTATTAATCATAGGTTTTATTAAATATGAATTATTAATTACTATTAAAACTTTTTTTCATGTAAGGTCATCTAATATTTACCGGGGGCCTCACAATACCTATAGCCCAGGGGCCTACAATGTCTTAATCTGGCCCTACCCACACAATCCTTGTTTGCCATGGCGGTCAAGGTGGCATAGATGTATTGATGACATAGTGTTTATGTGGACTGGAATAACTGATAGTCTTAAGACCTTTCACCAATATGTTACTGATAATTTTGGTGGACTTAAATTCACTTTGCAATTCAACAAACTGAATTTTTGGATATGATCCTGCATAAAACTACAAATGATTTAGCTACCAAATTATTCAGAAAACCCATGTCGGTTAATTCTTTGTGGCAATTTAATTCCTGTCACCCTCCTTCTATGCTCTCCAAAATACCTATGAGCAAAATCCCACATATTGAAAATATTAGCACTGACCATAAAGTCAGAGAAAATGGAAAGGATAACCTTCTTGACCATTTTAGACAACATAGTTACCCATAACATGTATTAAATAAATCTAATACTGGCCATCAGACTGTCATTAGTTATAGACCTCATTTGGATACTATTTTACAATTTTCTACTTGTTTTTCATATGTGTCTGGTAGTATTCAACAAATTTTGGCCAAACATATTGGGGACTGATAAGGAAATGGTTAATGCTCTGGCCATTCACTATAATGAGGCAAGTCATGGCTCTCCTGTATCTGGTATAGAGGCAGTTTCTGTTCCCACTAGGGGTAGAGACAGACACCAAGCCTTATTATGTCAAGAGATTTTCTGGGTAAATGAACTTGGTGATTATGCTAATGAAAATAACAGTGCTTAGTTAAATAGGGAGTTAAAATGTATATTTTTTATGAATGTGGGTATTTTTTGTATATAATGGGTTAATTGTTAATTGCTAATTGCTTGTTTGTTAATTGGATTTTTTAAAATCATGTGACCCTTAAGGGGGTGTATATATACCTTCTAATTTGCTTTTGTGTGTACTGTATACTCACCTTGAAAATGGCACTCCGTGTGCTGAAACCTGTCGGTGTATTTTTGTATGAATAAAATACACTCTATGATTATCTGAGTGTAAGATTTTACTAGTGCTCTTACAGATATGACATGTTTCAATACAATATACTTTCACATTCTGCTTCAGAGTGAATATATATAACTAACAAAAAAATTAAATAATCCCCCCTGTCAGTGCCAAGTCTTGGTGGATCCCCAATTGGCCCGCAGGACTAACATATATTGGGGTTCAGGAAAAGTTGTTGGGGCTGGGAGCCTGCAAAAAAATCCACATTGGCAAAATGAAAATTTGCAGCACTAGCTTTACTGGTGGAGGGATTTTCCAAAGACTACATGAGGAGTCTGATAAGCTCAGAAGCCTCCTTTTCCTAATGCTACTACTAGTGGGATTTTCCAAATAGCCAATTTGAAAAACATCCAATATTAGGGCTGGGACAGGGAAGTAGTCTTTTAAGAACCCAGCACCCATTGGCTGGCATTTCATTTGAGTCTGCCCTCTGCCTGTTTTTTTTTTGTCAGCACAGATTTTTTTAATGATAGGTGCATTTTTTTTTTCTTGGATGGCCCATTTCACTTGACTGAATTTGAGGAACGAGGGCATCACTGATAATCGTGAGTCATATTTAGTTCAGGTATCATTTTATTGACAGGGGATTTTCACCACCCTCGGGGCACTCAAAGAGTGGGTTTTTCAGGCTTATTTAATATAATCAATGTAAATGCCTGAGGGCAGAATCAGCAATGGGCAGAAAAATATATGTTCGCATAGGGCGGCAAAAAGTCTTGCACCAGCCCTATCCCAGCACTTGGCTTGTACTTCAGAGGAAAAATGCAACATTTTAAAGTGTTGCAAAAAAAAAAAGTATCCCAATCCCACACTTGCAATGTGTGCCTACATAATCCTTTACAGATAATCCATTACATTGGTATTTTACTTTCACTAGTGTTGCCAGGACAGCCAGCTTTTTTTGGGACACAACGTTTACATGTTCTTCCATACAATGTCACATGCAAGAATGTTCAGGGGGAGCTAGTTAATTAATGAAAGAGTGAATCACATAGGAACTACCTTGAATAACTGATTGATATCCATACGAATTATACATGCTGCAGGACAACTTTTAAAATGTAAATATGTCCCATAAAAAAATGGACAAATATAAGTATGTATGAAGCAGGAGGACTTAAAGGTTTAAGATAGGTATATTCAGGTTAATATCAATTCAGAAAATGTAATTAAAAGGAAAAAATGTTTTTCGTAATGGTGGGCCTTAACTCCTTCACAATATAGAACAGAATAGGTCTATCCTGGCTGGAAGTCCATTGGCAACATTGAACGGACCTAGTCCGTCCTGAGGTGGAATGAGGAGTGTTAGTTCAATGTTCTCTAACACTGCTTTGGCGGTGTTGCTGTAATGCCTTGATGTAGAGACATTAAGCAACACCAACATTTTTGGTAAAATTAGCCTTACATCTAGGGTTATGGTTACATCTAGGGTTAGGTTGGCCTTGTGGTTAGCATAAGCGCTAGGTTCAGAGTTACATTAGGGTTAGACTTAGCATAAGGGTTATGGTTAGATTTAGGGTGGTTAGGATAAGTGTTAGATTTAGGGTTAGGGTTGGGATTAGGTTAATAAAATCACCTTAGAAGCCCTATAACTTGCATTAAACAACAGAAAAAGAAGTAAACATGAATATTCCAAAACTCTGGACAACATTTAGAAACTATTTAGATTTCCATTTGTAATTAGAACAAGTAGTTTAATATAATATGAATTATATTAAAGTATATAGTATTAATATAATATAATATTTTATGATTTTTTTTAAGTATACTGTATGATGAAAATAATCATATCTAAAGAAAGCCCTACTTATGTCACTAAAAACAATATATTATTTGAGTGGATGCAATAAAAGAGAAAGAAAAAAATTATAGCTAAACATAAAAACCACAGAAATGTTAAAACAGCCCATGACACCGATGGTAAGACACAGCCAAAATGTCATGTCACTAATGTGTTAAACATGTATGTGTCAAGTGAACTTTAGTTGCCTTCCTTGTTCTGTACTTTATGAATGCATTTTCTCATTGGTGTTTTTGCTCAATGTGTAAAAGCTTTTGCGAACACAATATATTAAAATAATTAATGGAAAAATAAGTAGTACTTAATTTTTTATTGAATTGCTTTACATTTCTTCAGGAGGTACATCATATTTCTTTTAGATACTTATATAAGGGCAGATGGCAGACAGCGTGTATGGTGTTGTGTTAGTGAGCGGTTTGCTGGTGTCAACATTGTGGATCGAGTGGCTTATGGTGGCATTATGGTATGGGTAGGCGTATGTTATGGACAACGAACGCAGGTGCATTTTATTGATGGCATTTTGAATGCACAGAGATACCATGTCGAGATCCTGAAGCCAATTGTTGTGGCATTCCTCCACGACCATCACCTCATGTTGCAGAAACTGCACATTTTAGAGTGGCCTTTTATTGTGGCCAGCCTAAGGCACACCTTTACAATAATCATGCTGTCTAATCAGCATCTTGATATGCCACACCTGTGAGGTGGATGGATTATCTCAGCAAAGGAGAAGTGCTCACTAATGCAGATTTAGACAGATTTAAACATAGAAACATAGAATGTGTCGGCAGATAAGAACCATTCGGTCCATCTAGTCTGCCCAATTTTTTTATTTTTTTTTTGAGTACTTTTATTAGTCCCCCGTTCCCGGTCTTATAGCTAGGATAGCCTTGTGTCTATCCCACGCATGCTTAAAATCCTTGACTGTGTTTACCTCTACCACTTCTGCTGGCAGGCTATTCCATACATCCACTACCCTCTCAGTAAAGTAATACTTCCTGATATTACTTTTAAATCGTTGCCCCTCTAATTTAAGACTATGTCCTCTAGTTGTGGTAGTTTTTCTTCTTTTAAATATACTCTCTTCCTTTACTGTGTTGATTCCCTTTATGTATTTAAATGTTTCTATCATATCCCCCCTGTTACGTCTTTCCTCCAAGCTATACATGTTAAGATGCTTTAACCTTTCCTGGTAAGTTTTATCCTTCAACCCATGAACCAGTTTAGTAGCCCTTCTCTGAACTCTCTCCAAAGTATCAATATCCTTCTGGAGATAAGGTCTCCAGTACTGCGTACAATACTCCAAGTGAGGTCTCACCAGTGCTCTGTACAATGGCATGAGCACTTTCCTCTTCCTACTGCTAATACCTCTCCCTATGCAACCAAGCATTCTGCTAGCATTTCCTGCTGCTCTATTGCATTGCCTACCTACCTTCAAGTCCTCTGAAATTATTACTCCTAAATCCCTTTCCTCAGATGTTGAGGTTAGGACTGTACCAAATAGTCTATATTCTGCTTTTGGGTTTTTACGCCCAAGGTGCATAATCTTGCACTTGTCCACATTAAATGCCAGTTGCCACTGCTCTGACCATTTTTCTAGTTTAGCTAAATCATTTGCCATTTGGCTTATCCCTCCATGAATATCAACCCTGCTGCAAATCTTTGTATCATCAGCAAAAAGACATACTTTACCAACAAGACCTTCTGCAATATCGCTAATAAAAATATTAAAGAGAATGGGTCCAAGAACAGATCCCTGAGGTACCCCACTAGTAACAAGACCTTGCATCGAATATACCCCATTGACTACAACCCTCTGTTGCCTGTCACTCAGCCATTGTCTAATCCATTCAACAATATTGAAATCCAAACTCAAAGATTTCAGTTTATTGATAAGCCTTCTATGTGCGACAGTGTCAAAAGCCTTACTGAAATCTAGGTAAGCAATGTCTACTGCACCACCCTGATCTATTATTTTAGTTACCCAATCAAAAAAATCAATAAGATTAGTTTGGCATGATCTCCCTGAAGTAAACCCATGCTGTCTCTGATCTTGAAATCCAAGCGACTTTAGATGTTCAACAATCCTATTCTTTAACAAGGTTTCCATTATTTTCCCCACTACTGAAGTAAGACTTACTGGTCTATAGTTGCCCGCCTCCTCCTTACTACCTTTCTTGTGAATGGGCACAACATTTGTGAACAATATTTGAGAGAAATGGACCTCTTGTGTACATAGAAAAAGTCTTAGATCTTTGAGTTCAGCTCATGAAAATGTGTTGTGTTTTTATAATTTTGTTCAGTGTATATGTGTATATATATATACATATATATATATATATATATATATATATATATATATATATATTCATATATACATGCATAATATGCATGAGCACATAAAAATAGTAGATTTATCTGGCAAAATATGACATCTCGCTTAAAAAGATATTTATATTTAGGCATTAAACTAAGCAACAAAAATGCAGTCATTACTTCAATTTACTTTCCTTGACACATGAACATCGCAGAAAATAACATGTGCTAGAATTAAAGCTTTCAGTATCTAAAAAGTCAATTTTACTGGCTCCAAAAGCTGATTTCTTTCAAAGGAGGTTGGAAAATTATTAACAAATAAAAAAGATCACAGTAATGACCAGACAATGATGCACCACTAATAGCACCACTGTATGTGCTCTGACCTCCTAGTGAACTTAATATAATAGATGAGTCATTTGGCCTATGCCTGTGTCAAGATCAAGGTACAAACAGAAATTGCAAATTTCTAAAAAAAAACATAATACACCATTTTATACTAAGGTTAATGATATACAGAAACAAAGCTACAATATGATCTGGTACAGTCTAGATTTAAAGAAGGAAACATCTACAAAGCCTGTCATAAAAGAGAATTTTGTTAGGGCTTTACAGTGGGCTCAGAAATGTTGTAACCATTGGTGATGTTTTAAAAAGTAAAAGATTTCTTTATTGTGGGATTTTTGAGTGGCTTCCTGTCTCCTATCTGTCATTCTTTTTAACATGTACACATGATGTTAGTAATGCCCCCCACACACATAGATGACTGACAGCACGATAGGCCCACACACATTCCTAGAACAATACACCCAACCTGGCTACTGCTGCAAACCACTGGATTGAAAGGAATGCACAAATAAATATCAACCAGATAGAGCATAATATTATAATATATTGTTTTATTCCTATAGAAATATGTTGGCTTCCTGTAAATAGACAGTGGATTCTATTCACTGAAAAGTGAATTGTGATGAACTCACAAGTGAACTGCAAAGAAACATAATTACAAAGTATTTAACTTTAATGGGTAAATTGAGTTACAGATTGAGTATCCCTTATCCAGATATCCATTCTCCAAAATGATCCGTCATCCAAACATTTTTTCAAGCAAGAACGAGACTGACATAGATCTAGCATCTAAAAGGAGTGAAGTCATGATCCTCAATAAGTCCTTTCAGCCAAATGGTGTTGAGTTTATAAATCCAAAATAGTTTGCGCTTTTTAAACTTTGTGATTATGTCAATACCGCATACTGTTCTAATACATTCAATGGCCTGAACTCATAGTTGTGAGACAGAATGTCTCATCTCCACAAAATGACTGGGTATTTCAAATTGTGATTCGGGATGGTACTCTTGTGTTCACCAACCCTTACCATGAGGGGGCGAATGGTTTCACCCACATACCCCAAAACATATGGGCATTTAATGAGATCACATGGTCCATTTGGCAATTCAAGTATTCTCTAATGGTAAACTTTCTACCAGTTCTAGTGTGGGAGAAGCATTTACCAATGGTGACACTATTGCAGTTAACACAACTTCCACATTTAAACATACCATGGACAGGAGTAAGCCAAGAACCATGATCTTTCGTTTTGGGACAACTGGGTTTGTTAACCAAACTGCGAAGATTACTATATCTTTTATATGCAATCAGTGGTTTATCCACAAATAGTCTATCCAGTTATCTGCCTCTTTGAAGTATGTGCTCATGTTTATGTATTATGTGGTTTGTTGTTTTAGATTTGGTAGAGTAGGTGGTGACACACGGAATCCTGTTAGCAGTGTTGCATCGTTTAGACTTACCTTGAGTCTTAAGTAAGTCCTCTCTCGGCATGTGGAGTACTTTTGTATTGTGCTCATCAAGCAGTTGGCTATCATAACATCGTTGTTTAAAATTCTCAGCCATTTCCTCATGACCTACCAAACAATTATCGTCTTCGGATCCAATTCTCCTCACCGGCATCCAACTGCACCATGTCGCCCGACCATAGGAAAAAAATGTCATTGAAACAAGACAAGGAAGAGAATAGCCCACTAGTGTAAACAAAGGCACCTTCAAATAGTGAAATAAAGATATTGGCAAAGGACGGTAAAATTTAATGTCAAAAGAAAAATAGTAATAGTTTCTCCAAAAAAACAGTTCCAAGAGTGAAAGCAATAGAGCTTTGTAAGAGCAGGCAGGTCCAACATCGCAAGTGACAGAGTAACAGCTTCCAGTCTGCAGTCATGGGGAATAGACGTATATAGGCTATTAACATCCATGGTACAGAGAAGAAATTAACAGTCAGGAAATTCAATGGAAGACCATTGTTGATAAAATCAGAGGTGTCAAGATCTCATCTCCTTAACAATACCCTGAGGATGACAATCAACAAACTCGGAAATCAGTTGTAGAACCAAATTGCACTCTGCAACAATGGGTCTCCCCGGAGGGTTACGAAAATTCTTATGGATTTTGGGGAGAAGATAAAGATACGGAGTGGAGGGAGTCACGGGGTTCACAAATGTAAAAACCTTCTCAGAAATCAATTTTCTATCACGGGCACATTTGGTGATCTGTTCAATGGCTTCCTGTTTATCAGTAACTGGGTCCTTATCCAAGACTTTATAGTTGATTGTGTCATTAAGTTGTCTGAGAACCTCAGTCTGATACATGGCACTATCCATAACCACAATGGTTCCCCGTTTATCAGCAGGTGTAACATTAATAGAGGGATCATCTGCTAGTGTGTGTAACGCATGTCTCTCATCTCCAGAGAGGTTTCTAGCCCCATAGCCTCTCCACTTAATCTTCTCCAGATCTAATTTGTACATCCGAATAAATGTTTCCACAGCTATAGAGCTAGCAGGAGGCATCCTGTAACTGATGTGATACCCTATTTCCGTCCATAACGTCTTAATTGCATAGAATTTAGCAGGGCTAACTATACAGATATATTTTAACAACAATATTACAGAAATCAGCAGGTTTCTCTATTTATATTTATAAATAATTGAGAATACAATAAAATAGAGATTTGGAAGCAATAACCTTTTGTCTTTTAAAATATTTATTGAATATAAATGAATATAGACAATATAAAAACAGATTAATAATCCATAAAAAAATAGAGTAAATAAAGTTAAATGTATATGCTAAAAAAACATCACATACCCTCCTGATTGTTTACAGGTTAATCTCTCATCATCCTTGTGTTACTGCAGTTGCATAAACATAGTCTCCTCCCCCTCTATATTGATTAGTACTTGTGTGTGTGTATATATATATATATATATATATATATATATATTAATTTTTTTTTTTTTTTTTTTTTTAGACTAATACTTCTGTTCAGTGTTTAACAGGAAATACAGTTATGATAATTACAGGCCATTAAACACCTAGGGTTAATATCAGTCATATTGAAATAAAATTTAGTTACTCTTAACTCTGAATAACAGACAGACAAGGCCACGACCAAATGGCAACATAACCTTGACTATAGACTTTGGCATCTAGAGTCTAAAACATCTTATGTATGAAATTGAGAATGAAGCCAATTTGATAACAGAAAAAAACACACTTTAAGAAATAAAATTTTCCATTCTATCAAGGGGGCAGCCTGTCAGTTTTATAAGATGCCCATTAAAATACATTTACTTTTGGGTTTGCACTTGGAAAGATTAAATGAGAACAAGACAAGTTCAGGCTGAATATCATCAATAGGTGTAATGGAGACTGGGCAATCAGAAAAACATGTATTCAACCTAATTGTGTAAAAAAAATCAAGTTTAAGGTGGTCACCCTGAAAGGTCGGGACAAAACCTAACCCTTACCTAACACTGAAGACTCTGCTTTGACCTTGTGGAGGAGGAGAGAGAGAGACACTGAAGGGGGGGGGGGGGGGGTAGTGTTAGAAATAACCTTTTGTACATTCTGGTGGAACATATTGCCTTAGGCAGGGGTATATATCAGTTGTATCTATAAATATTATATTGTTAAGATGTGCTTTTAAAATGCATGGTGTTCCCTTTTATGAACAAAAAATAATGTCATTCTATGGGACTGGATACAATTTCTTTCCAGAGCTGTTTTTATTACCCAGTCTGGCACTGCCCCCACTCCTGCACATTTTTTACTTGTATACATGTTCATATAAGTGAATGGCAAAAATTTTTTTTTTTTTTTTCACTGCAAAAATGGCAGCAATGTCTTGTATAGTGTCAATATAACACCCAGATTAGGGTGGCATAGAATTCCTTTAGGATACAGACTCCTGCGAATTGTTACACGTCAGTTATTTCATTTCCAAATTTTTGTGACAATGGTCATTTTATATATATCTATATATATTTACAAAAGTCTAATTAATGTGCACATTGCTTGTAATTTGTCTCTTCAGCAATTTGCCCGGGTGCTCATTCCACCGCTTAAGTAAATATAGAATGCTATCACGAATGAATGCATTCACAAGTCTTTATACTTTAAAGTATAAAGACAAGTGAGTGCATGCTATATTTGGACTATATATATAAATCCAAAAAAGGTGAACTTAGCCTTAATTTCTATTTAATTTGTATTTATATATAACATATAAAAACATAATCATTGAAAATAATATTAAGGAGATCCAAATGAAGACCATAAATTATTCTTATCACATGGTTCTCAATACCTTCTAATCCAAAATAGTGTTGATCATATTTCCGTAAAAGAAAACCAAAGGACAAAACACAAAGTTTACAGATGACCATACACTTCAACGGCAGACTACTTATTTGCCATACCTCCTGGACATTTATATATATCTTTATTATTTATGGATATATGTTTATATATATATACACACATATTCATTATATTACAGTTGTGCTACGTTTGAGATATATCCCTTTTAAGTTCTGAAATAATTATTACTTTTTAAATGAATTTAGAAAGAAACTAGCAATATGCAGCTCTCATGTGGTGACGTGTTTTCTTTATTACAAGCAATAACTGAGCAATTCTTTCTGAAACATAATCATATGTATGTAAATTTAGAAGGTAATTATGAAGCCAAGTCCAAATTTAACATCCCGATGCCCTGAATTATAATTTACCCCCAGTTCATGCTGATTTTAGCTTTTTAAAGAGATATATAATTGCAGTCAGCATGCAGCATAAGATGTGAATAGATTGTGTTAAGTATAATAATTGTGTATTATGTGATATTGTTTTCCTCAACATATGACTCCAGAACAGATTAGACTGTTTTCTTGACATGCTGTTTTAAATGAAAACACACATTTTCAAGTATAAAATACAGATATTTACAGAGTTATGCATCTCTGATTTTATATCCTTGTGTAGTTTTCAGTGTGTTAATATGGTATTTGTTTGATGTCTGTTTCTTTTAGATTTATGCATATACATATATGTAGTATGTATCTAGCTATGTGTGTGTTTAAGTTAAAGTGCAAGCTTGCTTTTGAAATAAATACCCACATATACCATATTTGCTTGAATGTAAGACAAGGTTTTTTTTCCTCTTACATTTGAGGTTCGTCTTTTAATCAGACCTCAAATCGAGGTCTGACTATAAGACTGGTATCCAGGTACCCAGCAGAGCTGCAAGGAACCTGGATCCCCCTCGCAAGCAGCTGGTGGATGTCTGCGTGATGGACGCTGACATCTTCCGCTGCTGCACAGAACGTCAGCTGGGACTTCTATGATGGAAGCCGGGAGGTCACGCGGTCCATCATAGAAGATGGAAGTGTCGGGCAGGATCAGAGGATGTCTGCACGTATCGAGCAGACATCCACTGGCTGCCCCCACTAGCCCCCAGGAAGACTGAGAGCAAGACCAGGAGAGTGAGGAACAAGTCAGGGAGGGGGAGGAGCAAGTCCAGGAAGGGGAAGAGCTTTGAGTAAGCCTGGGGGAAGCATTGGCTAAGTCTTTGGGCTGTATTGGCTTAGTCTGGGGGCAGCATTGGCTTATTCTGGGAACAGCATTGGCTAAGTCTGGGGGCTCTATTGGCTAAGTCTGGGGGCACATGGCTGTCTGGGGGCAGTATTGGCAAAGTCTTGGGACAGATGGCGGGATCCATTGGCTAAGTCTGGGTGTGCAGATTGGCAAATAAAAACAAGAAATGCATTTTTTTCCCCCACAATTTTTATTGAACATAAAAAATTTTTTTTACATGTGAATATTTACAAGTAACCCTTTTTTCCTATAGGGTAGTCTTATATTCAGACTTTTTCTTATTTTCCTAAATAAATAACCAAAGTTTAGGGGGTCATCTTATAATCAGGGGTGTCTTATATTTGAGCAAATACATATGTTGTTTTTTTAAAAACAGCAAGGGCTTTATCTTGTGGCAAAAAAAATGTGTGTTGTGTGCTTTTTTTTGTTTATTTATTTTTTTCTGGGACACACTATATTTCTCTCCTCTCTCTGACACATGATAAAAAGTGAGAGAAAGGGAAGATTTTAACAATCAGTGTTCATACAGCACTGATTGTCATTTACTGCATGTTTTGCTTTTATTGCATGTTATCAGTGTGATTGATTTTCACTGTGATCACATTAAAAAATGCAAAAAAATAATGGTTGATCCTAGTCTGTCTAACTGTTAAGGCAACCAGGATCAACTTACCCCATTAACTTACCCTATTTTCAGCCTCTTTAATAGTCACAATCCTCACTTCAATGGCTGAGACAGCCTGTCTCAGCTATTGCAGGCTAGGACAGCTCCTTTTCTTGGTGTTTCCAACTTCCCTAAATCCTATTTCCCCTATGGGCTTGGGGAAATAGGAAATAACATAATTTTATGCTGAATGCTGTTATCCTCTTATAGCAATGCCATTGCTTTAACGCACGGTATAATGCGGTACCAGTTGCAGTTGAATCGTATGCTATTCCAGTCGGAATAGTGTGCGCTTCTGCAAAAGTCCTGAAGGTCATTTAGTCTACCAAGCCCATTTATAGAAGAAAGTACTGCTTATTTCAACCAGACTGACTTATAAAATGCAATACATCCTCCAAGGAAGACTCAATGGAGGATAAATAATAGCAGATATTCAATGACTTGAGAAATGCATATGTGTTCATTAAATACCACAGAATGTCCTCCTAGTTCAGAATCCATGTCATGAGGAAACATATGAGTCTATTCATATATAAGTGAACTATCATGACATGACAAGTGAACTGCAAGAATTAGGTAGTGTTAGCTGACATGAAAAGCTAGATTGGAGAATTTTTCCAGCTCTGCATCCTTACAGTTTACTTGCAGTTCACTTGTCAGTTTTCAGCAGTTCATTTTCTGGTGGCTGTACTGTAATGATAGAGCCAGTTCTATTGAGCTTTGCCAACTCTCTGGGTTTATATATCGGTGGTCATTTATGAAATCAACAATAGAGATTTTTATTTATGTTTGCTCTTGTAAATCCAGTTTTTAAGCATGACAGTAGAAATGCTTGGACCAAACACTACATCTACAAATAGTAGTTGTTAATCTTATTAAATATCATGAATATAAGACAGGAAATGTACAACTTTGTGTTATTAAATTTAATGAAAGGCTATATGTCTTATTCATTGTGGTTGCGATTGACCTTAAAATGTCAAGGCTGCAGGAAAGTGTGGATTACATTTCCAATACATTATTTTCTACTTCAAAAAAATAAATTATTTCTGTTACTTTGGCGAGAGAGACCAGGTGCAGAGAGGTTAGCCACAATGAGAGCAATTCTACCTAAGCATGGATGCTTTAAATATTGTCATTTGTATTCAAGCAGAAGTACTGCTCATGTTACATGTATTTTATAGAATTTTGTATATGACAAAAAGCAACCTGTTTGCAAAAATCATGAATTTATTATAATAGGGTAAAATGTGACTAGCTTGAGTCGTATCACCGGGTCTAGACCCCGATTACCTTTGTGAAAAGTTGTCATTATAAGAACAGTGACAAAAGGAAAGAGTATGTGGCATCTAAATTGAAGAAAAATCTAATATTTCCCAAAATATACACAAATCTGTTGTTCTACAGAAAAAATGTGGAGACACAAAAACAGTGACAAGTAGCCACTTATAATATAGTGTGTTTCTTTAAGTATTATTGTGAATATAAGCACAGTAAATTGGCTCTAACGATCGATGGAGCAATCCTGCTCAGGTACATAAGCTCTGTCAACCTCTTAGGTAGATTGTCCTCCAGACAATGACGGGTTACCTCATATGTTTTCTGTGAATGAAGATGATGAAGACAGAAAATTAGGCAATGGCATTTTTACTTAGAAAATATAATAAATATAATAATAAAAAAGAAAATGTAAAAAAGCAAATCTTAACATATAGGAAAGCTTCTGCCTCTTTTGCATCACAGTTAGAGATCGGAGTGAACAGTCCACTGTCGCACATATATTTCAGTCAGTGAATTCAGGCTACAGAACATCCACTTCTGGTTTGACTACAACTCCGTTTATGCAAACGCATGCAATGCACTTTGCCTTTTGCCTTCTTTTAGCTTCCTATTGGACTGCTTAGCACTATATGTTTTCAATAACACACATATTGCCCTTAACCACACTGGTTCACATGTTGCACCTTTTTGTTAAAAAAACACTTATTGCACATATTAAATAGATAAGATGATTAGGAATAAGTGAATATTGTGTCCATTCACAAGAAACATAGTCAGCCAACTACCGGCCAGTGAGTTTTACACCAGTAATGGAAAAATTAATTGAAACTATGTTAAACAATATGTTGAACAGCTGAAATCACACTAATTTCAAGATCAGTAACAACATGGGTTTACTTCAGGGAGGTCACACCAAAGTACCGTATTTGCTCGATTATAAGACGACCCTGATTATAAGACGACCCCCCAAACTTTGGATATTCCTTTAGGAAAAAACCTTAAAGCCTGAATATAAGACTACCCTATAGGAAAAAATTTAAACTTGTATATATTCACATGTAAATTGCTTTTTTAATAAAAATTTATATCAAAAAATGCATTTCTTGTTTTTATTTCATTTTTCAAAATGCATTTCTTGTTTTTATTTCCTTTTATGTGCCAATGCTGCCTCTTTCCCTTGTCCCGAGCTTTGTCTCTCTCCCCCTCGCCTCTATTGTGCAGACATCCCCCAGCTGCCCAATTCTCCCTGGTGGCTAGCGGGGCAGACCTCCCCTGCTGTCGCCCGGCACGACCGCCGGGACTTCTGTGACGAAGCCGGAAGTACCCGACTTCTTCACAGAAGTCCCGGCGGTCGTGCCGGGCAGCAGCAGGGGAGTCTGCGCTCATCGCGCAGACATCCCCTGCTGTTAGAGAGGGGGATCCAGGTCCCCTGCAGCTCTGCTGGGGACCTGGATCGCTGTCTTATAATCTGACCTCAATTTGAGGTCAGATTATAAGACGACCTCGATTATAAGACATTTTTCAGAAATGTTTAGAGCAAATACGGTAATCTAATTGATTTTTGTTATTGTGTAAGGCTTTTTACACTATTCCACATAGAAGATTTATCAATAAACTTCAATATCTGATTTTGGATTCCAATATTGTAAAATGGATAAGGGAGTGGCTGAGTGCAAGATCTTGTTACCAGTGGGGTACCTCAGGGATTTGGACTGTATTTTCTTTAATATTTTTATTAGTGATATTGCAGAAGGTCTTGAGGGTGAGGTATGTGTTTTTTTTCTGATGATACGCAGATTTGTAGCAGGGTTGATGTTTCTGAGGGAATATGTCAATGGAAAATAATGTACGTAAATTAGAAAAATAGTAAAAGCTGTGGCTACATTTAATGTTGATAAGTACAAGATAATGTACCTTGGGTTTAAAAACCTGCAGAAAAGGCAGAGTATATATTTGATTCAACTTCTGAAGAAAGGGATCTAGGGGTAATTATTTCAGATGACTCAAAGGTAGGTAGACAATGTAATAGAACAGCAGGAAATTCTGGCAGAATATTTGGTTGCAAGGGGAGAGGTATTAGCAGTAGAAAGAGGGACATGTTCAAATCACTGTACAGAGCATAGGTGAGACCTCACTTGGAGTATTGTACGCAGTACTGGAGACCATATCTCCAGAAGGATATACATACTTTGAAGAGAGTTCAGAGATTGGCTAGTAAAGTGGTTTATGGATTGCAGGATGCAATTTACCAGGAAAGCTTAAAGAATTTTAACATGTAGAGCTTGAAATAAAGACCAGACAGGAGCGATGTGATAGAAACATTTAAATAAATATACTGAATCCATGCAGGAGGAACGTATATTTAAAATAAGAAACACTACCACAACAAGAAGACATTGTCATAAATTAGAGTGTCAAAGAATTCAAAGTAATATCAGGAAGTATTGCTTTACTGAGAGGGTAGTGGATGTGGATATGTCCTTTTAAACAGAAGTGGTATAGGTTAACACAGTGAAGGAGTTCAAGTATGTATGAGATAGGTATAGGGCTAGCCTATATATAAGATAAGGCCAGGGACTAATAAAAGTATTAACAAATTGAGCAGACTAGATTGGTCGAATGGTTCTTATCTGCTGTGACATTCTATGTTTTCATTGGGTCTATTCACAAAAATGATAGGATAGTTGAGGAGGTCAGCTTTGGAGGTCGACTTTCATTTTGAGACTAAGTCAAATTTGGAACCCGAGTTTGACTTAGAAAAAAAAAAACAGGTTTGAATCTTCTGCATTGAAGATAGAGGTATGATCAAAGCTATTTTTGAGACTAGTCAAATATGATAAAAAACAATTTTATAGCTATAAGACTTGTGAAAAGTATAATATAGTTTCATTTGGTCACCAATATGGATAAAAAACATTTTATTTAGTTGTATACATTTCTGGAATGCCCCCTGCGGGGCTCTGGCAGCTGGCACCCACATTCTGCATTTGCTTTTAGTGTCCTCCTCCCCATATTCACAACGAAACAGCACAGCCTGGTGTTTGAGTGTATAGTCTGGTGGTGAAATCCCATAACATCAGTTTAGACTCTGCCCCTAGAGGCAGTCAGCAACATTGCAATGTATAAAAAAAAATAGAATTAATTAGCTTAAAACTAGGATTAAAGTTAGATTAGCATAAGGGATAGGGTTAAAATTAAATTAAAATTATTATATTAAGGGATAGCATAAGGGTTAGAGTTGGGGTTAAATTACAGCTAAACACAAACACCCCAAGGGAAAGTCACCAAGGGAAAGTCAAGGTAAAAATGTCTTGTCCCTAAGGGGTTAACTGTGTATGTGTGTGAGGTGTGAATTTACTTTAAAACCAAGACGGACACAAAGGGATAAGTTTGGAGACTGGTGTGGGTATGCACTGATGGAGCGAGAAGAAGGAGAAAAGGGACAGGTGTAGTGTAGGATATTAGGAGCTGCTACCAAAACACTAGAGAGAGAGGTTTCCAAATGCACAGACACATAGAGAGGAGAGCAAAGTACAAAATTATTGGTGTGCACACAAAAAGAGAGTGGTAAAAGTCGATAAATGTATAAAATAATTTAATAGAACATGATAAACGAGGCATACAAAGTAATAAACATTGCAATAAAAATGTACTTATGGTAATAAGGTTAAAAAGCATGATGGTGGGGATAATTGCATGTCAAATGTGGTGGTAAACCGCATTTTTCTAAACAGGGTATCTTCATTTCGGTTTATAGAATAGCAATAGCATTACATGTATTACATAAACCGAAAGTCTATAAACCGAAAGAGATTCGCTTTATAGACTTTCGGTTTATGTAATACATGTAATGCTATTCTATAAACCAAAATAGTCCCCATTCATAAGAATAGGTCAATTGACCTATTCGTATGAATGGGGACACTATTCCCCACATTTTACTTCATTTTGCTGCCCTCTAGCCCTTTCCAGGACTTTTTTAGAGGCATTTTAGTGGCCAAAAGTTTGTGTCCCCATTGACTTCAATGGGGTTCAGGTTCGCGGTCAAGTTCGGGGTCAAGTTCGAGCACGGACCCGGACATTTTTTCGAAGTTCGGCCGAACCTGCCGAACCCGAAAATCCAGGTGTCTGCTCAACTCTAAACATGAAGCCTCCCTGAGGCAACGTTTAACCTAAGCAATTTATTTAGGACAGACTATAAGGACATTACAAAATAGGACATAGGGGAGCTTCATTAACCACATTATAATATGTTTCAAAAAAGTGTGGTGTCATAAATCCCCTCAAAACATGGGAAACAATTAAACTAAATTATTGTCAAAAATATCACAATAATTATGCAATAGAAAATGCAATCATTAAAATTGTGAACCACATCAGTGTGAGGGTAATTTACTCGCTTTTTGTTTGGCTAATTTGTTGTCAAAAATAATATCAATAATAATAGTCACATAATAAAATATACAGTCATTCAAATAAACAATCATTAATGCTGTTAGCCGCAACTGGTAATTTTTTCAGTTT
This sequence comes from Pelodytes ibericus, assembly GCA_036172795.1. Lineage (NCBI taxonomy): Eukaryota > Metazoa > Chordata > Amphibia > Anura > Pelodytidae > Pelodytes > Pelodytes ibericus. The sequence continues at coordinate 88,884,273 of CM069863.1, forward strand.
TTGTTTCAAATTGGTAGGAGAGAAACAAATAATATACAAAGTAGCAGGAGTGCTCTGTGAGAAGGAGAATACAAAGAAAGAGGCATATTATTATACAGTTTGAAGGGAGATTTGTGCTGGTAATAGCTTATTAGAATTAATATATAAAAGAGAAATACCTCTGGCCTGTGTTTTGCTTGTTTGGACTAAATAAAATGTGTATGTTCTTTTTTAAAATTAATGTATCTGTCCAGTCACTACGTAGATAAAAAAAAAAAGGGGTATGGTAAATATAAATGGAAACAATAACATTTATATAGAAGGGGATAGAATGGTACAAAACGTATTTAAATAACGGAACAAGTAGTGTTGCATTATTTGTGACATCTGTGCATAAAATCAGGAGCAGAAAACTGCAGGATAATAAGATAAATCATACAATGTTAAAAAAAACCTAGTGCTAGGGAAGGGAATGTTTCCATGTTGTAGATATGTACTTATAAAATGTTGCCTGACTGGAGGACTGTAAAATATATAGGCAGAGTTGGTTTATAAGGGGGCTGGTAAGGGAAGGGGGAAAGGGATAGATAGAAAGATAGATGATAGATAGATAGATAGATAGATAGATAGATAGATAGATAGATAGATCCAAAGTGAGTGCACATAAACAGCAAACAACTCCACCTTGGTGCAGTGTCACTTTAACTATGCAGAGCAAAAAAAGAAAACCACACACTCACAGGACTTGATGTACTCTATATAGTTGATATGTTAAATATAAAGGATGTATAAATATATATATATATATATATATATATATATATATATATATATATATATATATATACAGGGAGTGCAGAATTATTAGGCAAGTTGTATTTTTGAGGATTAATTTTATTATTGAACAACAACCATGTTCTCAATGAACCCAAAAAACTCATTAATATCAAAGCTGAATATTTTTGGAAGTAGTTTTTAGTTTGTTTTTAGTTTTAGCTATTTTAGGGGGACATCTGTGTGTGCAGGTGACTATTACTGTGCATAATTATTAGGCAACTTAACAAAAAACAAATATATACCCATTTCAATTATTTATTTTTACCAGTGAAACCAATATAACATCTCAACATTCACAAATATACATTTCTGACATTCAAAAACAAAACAAAAACAAATCAGTGACCAATATAGCCACCTTTCTTTGCAAGGACACTCAAAAGCCTGCCATCCATGGATTCTGTCAGTGTTTTGATCTGTTCACCATCAACATTGCGTGCAGCAGCAACCACAGCCTCCCAGACACTGTTCAGAGAGGTGTACTGTTTTCCCTCCTTGTAAATCTCACATTTGATGATGGACCACAGGTTCTCAATGGGGTTCAGATCAGGTGAACAAGGAGGCCATGTCATTAGATTTTCTTCTTTTATACCCTTTCTTGCCAGCCACGCTGTGGAGTACTTGGACGCGTGTGATGGAGCATTGTCCTGCATGAAAATCATGTTTTTCTTGAAGGATGCAGACTTCTTCCTGTACCACTGCTTGAAGAAGGTGTCTTCCAGGAACTGGCAGTAAGACTGGGAGTTGAGCTTGACTCCATCCTCAACCCGAAAAGGCCCCACAAGCTCATCTTTGATGATACCAGCCCAAACCAGTACTCCACCTCCACCTTGCTGGAGTCTGAGTCAGACTGGAGCTCTCTGCCCTTTACCAATCCAGCCACGGGCCCATCCATCTGGCCCATCAAGACTCACTCTCATTTCATCAGTCCATAAAACCTTAGAAAAATCAGTCTTGAGATATTTCTTGGCCCAGTCTTGACGTTTCAGCTTGTGTGTCTTGTTCAGTGGTGGTCGTCTTTCAGCCTTTCTTACCTTGGCCATGTCTCTGAGTATTGCACACCTTGTGCTTTTGGGCACTCCAGTGATGTTGCAGCTCTGAAATATGGCCAAACTGGTGGCAAGTGGCATCGTGGCAGCTGCACGCTTGACTTTTCTCAGTTCATGGGCAGTTATTTTGCGCCTTGGTTTTTCCACACGCTTCTTGCGACCCTGTTGACTATTTTGAATGAAACGCTTGATTGTTCGATGATCACGCTTCAGAAGCTTTGCAATTTTAAGAGTGCTGCAGTGATAGCAAGATATCTCACTATTTTTGACTTTTCTGAGCCTGTCAAGTCCTTCTTTTGACCCATTTTGCCAAAGGAAAGGAAGTTGCCTAATAATTATGCACACCTGATATAGGGTGTTGATGTCATTAGACCACACCCCTTCTCATTACAGAGATGCACATCACCTAATATGCTTAATTGGTAGTAGGCTTTCGAGCCTATGCAGCTTGGAGTAAGACAACATGCATAAAGAGGATGATGTGGTCAAAATACTCATTTGCCTAATAATTCTGCACTCCCTGTATATGGGAGTGTTGTGTGGTGGGTTGCATGGATTGGAAGAAATGTGGTCTAATAAATGGACGTGGTGGGTGGAGAACAAGGTATAAAAAGGTGACAAAAAGGGGAGTGAATCTTAGAGAGGAGTGATAGAGACAGTGAATGTGTAAAGATGGTAAGAAAAAGGTGGAAAGGAAGGGTTAATAGGGATAGCATAATGGTTCCAAATTTTAGTAGAACAGCATCCATAATTGGTACACATGAGTATATCAAAGAATGAATGTACATACTTTATAAATTAAGAATTCAAGACATAAATGGACATAATTAAAAAGTGAGAATACAGTGAAATTAAAAAATAAATATACATTTTTCAAGAAAATATAAACATTTGAAAGTAAAATGAATGACACAAGTAAAGAAGGACAAAAAATAATTCAGACGGGATCAGGGTAGACCAAAAGTGAATATATCTATGAGAGTGGGTGATGAGGTCAGACCAAATTGCTAAGGGTCTAGATGGTGGTGATTAGAGTAAAATATGCAGTTTAAAGCCTTCGCTGAGGCCATGGGGTTCCAACATCTTTAATTCATAAATACAATACATTTCCTTCTTACTGAGCTCTTATATGGTTTCCACCTCTCCATTTTTTTTAGACTTTACAGACTGGTAGAAAGGAGAAATGTGTGGGGTGCTTATGTTTTTCGAAGAAATGGGAGCAAAGAGTATGTTTTTTTTGTAGCAGTGTTTAATATTTTCGAAATCTTTAATTATTCATATTTTCAGTCTCCTAGTTTTGCTGATGACATATTGCAGTCCACATGTGCATTGTAAAAGATAGATTATATTATTACTACTGCATGTTAAAAAATATTTGAGTTTGTAATTTTTGTCTGTTGCTGTGTATGAAAGTTATGTGAAGTTGTGGTGTTTTCCTGTCTTGATGTGTAGTACCCTATGCCTGGGACGCATTGTCCGCAATAAAAAATATATAAATATTGCTCAGATTTAAAACATCATGGTGGAATGGGGTTCTACTGTAACTGTAATCAATAGTGAGTTTTCTAGTGAGAGAAGGTTACTGTTGAGGTAGGACCGACAAAGTGGTTATGGTGATACAATAACACCGTCCCAGCAGCCCAGTTTGCCTCTTCCCATCACTGCCAAATTGGGTGTTGAGTGCACAGAGACTGTATTTTCGCCAGAGGACAATCCGTCTGACAGAGCGCAGGTTCAGGTAGAAAACAACCCAATGCGTTTCTTTCAAAAGAACTTCATCAAGGAGATATATGCAAAAGGAGTCTATAGTGTGGATTAAATACTGTCATTTCCAGTTGAAATTCTTAAAGTGCTAGTCCTGTGTTTTGCACTCATACAACCATGCAAGATTTGATAAACAATAATAAAGACATCACACTGCTTCTCCTCTGTTGAAAATACATTCTGCTTGCACTCGCCACCCAATTTGGTAATTCGACCATTGCGAGAACCGGGCACTGGGAACAGCATGTTTTCCATGTATTTATTTCGCATGTAATTCACTTTTAATGCGCTGTCTGTTGAATAAAACGTGTCTTTTCCACTAGAGTCAGGGATTTTTTGTATTTGTTATATCTCAGTCATAGTCAGTCAGTGTATGTGACATTCCCCGGCAGCTAGTTGTTGTTTGTGGACACCCTCACTGCATTGTGAGTAATATATACTCACACCAGGGACAGTCAGAGTTTTCCTCCCCCATATTCTCCCTTTTGTTATTTTCTTAATGATAAAATGGTCACTTTATTAAATCAAATGTTTATGTTACAAATAAAAACCAGGTACATTTTATGAATGGATAGATGGATTGGTTTTTGGATATGATACAGTGGACTTTTTTGTGTCCCAGATATTCAGCTAGATAAATCAACTATTGTAGGTAGAGAACCGAATTCCGCAGCTAAGGGTCTTGCTAAAGCCGTTACGGCATCTTTAGAAAATAACGATTTTGATATTTGGAGAATAATCATACCCAATTATAGGAAATATACTCATTATTCACATAGGTATAAGTCTTATGCAAGACTAAAAATGATTTTAAAAAAAACTCAGTCAATCACAGAGTATAAAAAATAGACACAGTAGCCTGTCAGATCATGACCCTGTGATTCTTGAATACAAAGATAATTACAAATAAAACAAAGGTTCATTTGGGCTTAATGATACTATTATTATAAACCAAAAAAGTTTGGGTCAAATTAAAGAGATATTAGAGCTATTTTTTAAAGAAAAATAGAACAGGATACATGGGCTTTTCCCTACTGTATCATGTGCCTATAAAAGGGTAATCAAAGGGCCATTGATTAAATTGAACTGTCAAATAAATAAAACAAAAGAAAAAACCTTCCCCATTGTATAAACTGTAAAACTTGATGAGCTGAAATGAGCTACTATGACCTCCATTAATGCACATTTAGTTAAGGAGATAGCAAGAGTTAGAACTTTGATTAACGATCAGCTAATTTCTAGAGCCAATAAAGCATTAGTTAAAATTAAACAGAAATGGTATTTCTTAGATAATCAAGCTGATAAGCTATTGTCACATCAATTTAAGAAACAAAATTATAAATCAAGTCTATTCAAAATTAAAAAACATGGCAAAGTTTGCATTATTGTTAGAATTTCTAAATGTTTTACAGCTGAAATGTTCCAAGTTATGATTATGCCAATACGGAAAGGATGAAATCAAGGTTACCAACTACAAGCCAATCTTTTTTATAAAGACACAAAAATGAATTGTACTATTATAGAGAATCATATCAGTAATATCATTACTAGTTCATAATGATCAGACTGGCTTTGTGTGAGGGAGAAAACTAATTAAAATGCCTGGAAAATAACTGATATAACTAATTATGTAAAATGTAAAGCTCTCCAACTGTTGTACTATCTGTCTATGCTGAGAAGCTATTTGACTGTCTCTATATCGAGGAGACTCTTAAAGCATTCAACTTCGGAGAGGCACTAGTCAGTTCTGTCATGGCCTATTCAAATCCATCCATGAGAATGATAGGACTAGGTTTTTGTTCTAAGTGCTTCCAGATATTTAATGACACTTGCCAGGGGTGCCATCTGGCAACTCTTTTATACATGATGACATTAAAACCATTTGCGATGAGGATCTGTACGCAAAAAGAGGTGCGTACATGTATGTGGACAATGTCCTTATTACAGTTATGAAACCTGAGATTGTGGGTGATCAAAAACATATTCTGTGTTCTCTACTTATAAATTAAATATAGGGAATACCAGGCATGGGAAAGGACTGGGAGACAATGGAAGGTACATACTAAAAAGGGGATTTGATTTCCAATAGTCAGATTATATCCAGTACTTGGTCTTATATAAAAGGTCTCTACAATAGCAATATTGTACAGTGAGACTTCAAAGGGGGTAACACTAAAATATACAAAATTAAAAGGAAATGTATATGCATTCTCTGATATGATAAAAACGTAGCTTTTATTTCTTACCAATAAAATAGACATAATAAGTGCTAGAGTGCAAATCATGAAACAAAATGTGGATTTTATTTTAAAAAACTGTATATAGCAGTCAAAATAATATAGTAACTAAAAAATTAATAGGATTGTAAATAGCACTGAATCAGTGTCTGATAATTTATCTATGGACTGCTAGAAAATGGGGTCCAGTATCCCCATACCAATAATCTACTGCATACTTGTTACACTGAAAGAAAAATGTATTTTTTTGTATGAGTGTATCACAGTGTAGCAATTGTTGTGTAAACTTGGGACACATATACTGTGGCTAACAGGTAACAATTAAGGTGTAACAATAAGTGTCTTAAATTTTGACACATAAACTGATATCATACTGTGAAATTTATATTACCATTTAGATGGAAGGAAACACATAGTATGAATGGGATAAAACACTTGTAATCAAGTTAACCCATTGAGACCTGCGATCGTATTTACTAGCACCTCTTTAGTAGATAGATTTGCTAACTAGTGGCAATATGTATTAAATTGATACTTCTGGTCTGTATACGGTAAATATATGCAATACATATGTGCTTAAAAAATGTTATTTATGTAGCAATTGTTGATTATATAGCTGAATAACATTGTTGGTAAATATCTTATAGTGAAGAAATTAACGAAAGCAGGAGATTATAACCAATTCGGACATGATGGGCGTGTCTGGAATATAAAGTCCCAATAGGTCCATGGACAGCATGTGGTGAAAGACCTGCCCAGGGGTGTGTTTACAACTTCATTGCTGTCTATCTTAGTTCCATTTGAGGGAGTGTCCGAGACTACCCTTCTGATTAGACAGAAATATTTATGACTAAAAAGGCGCTACTCAAACAATGATTTAAAATTAAGTATATAGAGCTGCTCACAGTTGCGAAAGAAAAAAAACCTTATGTGCAATTCCTTAAAATTTATATAAATATAACATCAGACTGGAGTGCTAATAATTAAACATAAAATCAAAGAAACTTCTGTATATATGCTTTATATAGACACAACGTCTGTCTCCGTGGATATACAGTTAAAAGATAAAAGCACTACGCGTTTCGCCAGGATGGCTTCATCAAGGTGCATTTTCTTTAATTCATACTACAGATAATACATAGCACTATTTTCTATTTCTTATTTTTTTAACATTTATGCACACTTTTCCCTGAGACCTGCCTCCTTATAAAGAAGACTCCTCAAATTCAAGTCTTATCCTGCACATAAGTATTGTTTTATTTACTATATCATTTTATCAAAATTTTAGTTGTGACTATATATAGCATATATACAGAAGTTTCTTTGATTTTATGTTTAATTATTAGCGCTCCAGTCTTATGATATATTTACTGTCTTGTTATATGTCTATTTAATTGCTAAGTTTTATTATATCAGAGACTATATATACATTTCTGTTTCATTTTATCCAGTACTTGGGAATCAATATTCCCCCTATCTCTGAAAATTTAGTTAAAGCAAATTTTCACCAGGCCTAAGAATTACATGGTTTGGAAAGGTTAATATTATAAAAGCTTATATTCTACCAAAAATACTATATTTAATTAGAATGATATTTATAAAAAAAAAAAACAGACAGTATTATCAAGGCCCTGCAAGAATGTTTGGAGGCCAAAACTATGGGCTTAGATAATTTAGAGTAAATCTTACAGATTAATCAATCTAAGAAGCATAAAAGGGCAAAGGAGACTTTCTCATCTGTTTTTAAAAGCATTATCCCTATTTGGTTGGTGTTCAAACTCATTTAAAGACAGAAAATTTTGTTCATTTCCCACAAATGTTTTGGAATATAATGTAAAGGATCTTTGACTAAGATCTTGGGAAGAAAGAGAGACACACGAGGATTGTGTATTTGATGTGTTAAGAGAAACTAAAATCAGTGCAACATTTAAATACTAAAAAGACAAACACAGGAGAAAAATGGCAGAGAAACGGACATCCCAAAGTGATGATAATAAATCGGTGTTTATGCGTATTTACTTTTTGCGGCTACAGACCAAATTTTGCAACACTCGCCTTTTGTGTTTCGTGCTTATCAGCACTTAATCATAGGCAAGTGTAACAGTGGAGACACAGGCATAGATCTGAAATACTAGAAGTTAGTTCTCAATTAACTATTTACAATTGGCATCTTGATCTAAAGTGAGGCTTGCCCTATGTCTCCACTTTGTTTTACAAACATCCACAGTGTATACAAAACATATCTATTAGTGCTTTTTTGTGCAGAATACAAATATATACAAAACAACATATGACATAGACATTTAAAATAACTTTGTAGTAGAACAGACTGATACAAGTAGATATTCTTTATAGTTTTTATATTGAGATCATTATTATGAAACAGAGAAAAAGAGTAAAGGATTAAAAAACGGAACATTTCAGCATAGGATTCACGCTTTAAAATAATAAAAGGAATATCCCTGTGAGAGATATCAAAGAGTAAATAAATTTTAGTTGCAGAGGATAATTCAAAAGCTGCATATTCTGTTTGCAAAACTCTCCACAAATCTTTTATAAAGTGCAAATATAAGTTGTCCAGTTTTATCCATAGCCCTATAATTTTGTTTGTGTTGTTGTTTAATTCATTTAATGGTTATAATAAGATGTTACATTTTGTGTTGGCATTTAATTATAATTAATTTGTAAGGAAATATTTTTCCTATTCATTTTTGTTTGTTGTACCATATATATTCAGAGTCTACTATGAATTTACTTATGTAGTTATGCATTTACGTCATTTGTTTTATTCATGCCAGAAGGGGTTTGAGTTTGTAATGTAAATATCCAATATAACTCTCTTTTACAAAGGGTATCAAAAACATTTCCTTTTCTTAAGGGAGTCTTAATTTTCTCAATCACTTGATATTTTAGGTTATCTACAACAGAACCGCAGCATTCTGAAAAATGTTTATACATGGTTGTATTTGATTTTTTATCTCCGATATCAAGAATGTGCTCTCATATTCTTTTTTTTATTGTATGTGTGGTGCGTCCCACATACTTTTTATTACATTTTTGACATGTCCATAGATAAACTACATAATTGTGTAGCTTTATTTATTTTATCTGAGTGATTAAAAAGAAGGTCTGCCCTGTTTTTATCTCTTGCAATTCTATAACCCCTTCTAATCTGGGATTTGGAATATCCTATTTGTATCTAAGATCTCATATGGGGAGATATGAGAATTCAGATGTTATAAAAGGTTTAAGAAAACTGTTTGACAATAAATATAGGAAGAGATTAATAGGTAAATTTAGGTTAGTATTGGTGTCAGGATTAGTGTTGAGCGAACCCGAACCGCACTGTTCAGGTTCGTACCGAACATTACGTTTTTTGGACCCCGGACCCGAAGATGGACATTTCACTGTATGATCCGGTTGGAGTTCGGGGTTCGGCGATTTAATGGTGCATTTTGAAAGGCTGCAGGGCAGTCAATCAGAAAGCCCAGAGCATTACATACATATACATTGTATGTGATGCTATGGGCTTTCTATAAACCGAAAGTCTATAAACCGAATCTCTTTTGGTTTATAGAATTTAGTTTTATAGAATGCATGTAATGTTATGGGCTTTCTATAAACCGAAAGTCTATAAACCAAATCTCTTTCAGTTTATAGACTTTCGGATTATAGAAAGCCCATAGCATTACATGCATTCTATAAAACGAAAGTATGTTCAATGGCAGTTAATGTTACGTTTGGCCAGTAGATGGCACTGTTGTAATACGAATGGTTACATTCGTGTAACCTGAAGGTTTAAATGTATCTTTCAAAGTTACTAAATTATAGACGAAAGTCTATAAACCGAATCTCTTTCGGTTTATAGACTTTCAGATTATAGAAAGCCCATAGCATTACATGCATTCTATAAAACTAAAGTCTATAAACCGAAAGAAATTCGGTTTATAGACTTTCGGTTTATAGAAAGCCCCTAGCATTACATACATATACATTGTATGTAATGCTATGGGCTTTCTATAAACTGAAAGTCTATAAACCAAATCTCTTTCGGTTTATAGACTTTCTTTTTATAGAATGCATGTAATGCTATGGGCTTTCTATAAACCGAAAGACTATAAACCGAATATCTTTCGGTTTATAGACTTTCGGTTTATGGAATACATGTAATGCTATTGGTATTCTATAAACCGGAAGTCTATAAACCGAAAGAGATTCGGTTTATAGAAAGCCAATAGCATTACATGTATTCCATAAACCGAAAGTCTATAAACCGAATATCTTTTGGTTTATGGAATACATGTAATGCTATTGGCTTTCTATAAACTGAAATAGAGTCCCCATTCATACGAATAGGTCAATTGGCACATGACTTTAATCCTGTTCTGTTAGCTCAGTGGGCAACATTTAGGCATTTTTAAATACTGCAATTTGTTGGTGTTAAATATTACATTTGCGTCCTGCACTTCATATCTGAGATTCAAATAGAACAGTCCAATACTGTGCTTACAGCGCACTTTGAAAAATTCTGGCTACCTCCTCCTCCTCCTCCAGCGCCGCTTCCACCTACACCGCCACGGTCAACGCCTCCTCAACCTATGTGTCACTTAGTATAAACTGAAAGGGAATACCCTGCACTCCAACCCTCTCTCAAATTTACTTCATTTTGCAGCCCTCTTCCAGGACTTTTTTAGAGGCATTTTAGTGGCCAAAAGTTTGTGTCCCCATTGACTTCAATAGGGTTCGGGGTCAAGTTCGGGGTCAAGTTCGAGCACGGACCCGGACATTTTTTTGAAGTTTGGCCAAACCTGTTGAACTCGAACATCCAGGTTTCCACTCAACTCTAGTCAGGATCCATCCTGCAATCAGGTTACATCAGTAATAGCGATATGTTCCCTAGAATCCCTGTCTTCGAGTCCCTTTAAAGGGGATGCCCTGAGGCCTATAATAGGGGTGACCTGTACCCTAGATGCACTGTATTAGAACCCTGCAAAGGGTTATGCCATGTCTTGTTACAGAGTTCCTGCCCTGTTCCCTGTTTTAGTTGTGCCATTCTCTTTTACCCTGTTTCCATGTTTCCTTTGTTCTCTGCTATTCAATTAATGTATTTGTCTTTTAGTACAACAAGATATATTATTTGAATGTCCAGTTTGCTTGTTTACTATCTGATGCAACTCTGTAAGGTGATGAGGTATTCTCATCACTAACAACTCCAGAATGAATTGGCAGGATGCTGGGCATGTTTCCACTGTCATTTGTAAAGCTCATTTGGGTCAGTTTCCTGAAGGGGATATCTCTGTTCAAGTCTTTTGTCCATCTTCTGTTCATGATGCTTTCCCTTGACATCTGTCACTTTCGAGTAAGCCACTGTTTCAATGGCCTTCAAAGAGACATGTGAAAATGTGTAAATCCCTTTCTTTTCCACTTAAAGGATATAGAAGTATACCAGTATGGAATCTGCAACTCTTTAAGGGCCTTTAAGAAATATTTCCACACATGCCACATTTGTCATTTTATCATTGGCAATACAGTATCCCAGGCCTTTGACTCTGCTGAAAGTTGCCTGAGTAGAGACTTTCCTTGTGTTATCATGGGGGTTACAAAACAGAGTGGGTCATAGAGGCTGTTAACGATTGATGGCTTGTATTTAATTAGACACTTGGAATATAAACAAATCAGCTGCTATGTTCCTATGTAAACCAAAGCTCTTTGCATAGGTGGTGTATAAATGATTAAATCCAAGATCTTTAGGTTAATGGCATGGTCTTGAGAAGAAAAGACTTGTGTCAACTTGCCACTGTTTGAGACTATTTATGAATTCTTATGTTGGCAACTGACAATGTTTCTTCCATTCTTTTAAACAAGTAAATGGCTCCTTTATCTGTACTCATGAATTTGAGTCCCTCGTCAGCATATAAGTCCCTTTCCAAAGATTGTTGGACATCTGGTCCATATTCCTTTTTGCCTTCATGGGCTGTTCTTTTTAGTCCATATAGTCCATATATAGTCCATATAGCTACTGGTGATGGCCTATTGCCAAAGACATGCACTCTCAATCAACACTATATAATGTGCTCATTGGTTACTGTTGTTGCGATACCAGTTAGTTCCTGTAATTTTCGAGGACACTGAAACCTCTGCTGTATGTCTTTCATTATTCTTACTTGTTCTTTTCTTAATCAAATCAATATTTCTAATAGACAGTTAGTGAAGTTAGGTCCAGTGAGAATAAGTTCATAATCTTATGGGGCAAATTTCAGTTGCTTCTGTAGTTAATGTATTTATAGATGCACACTTGGGTAATTATTACAGCAGAATTAGTAGGTGAGTTCATATTAAGAATCTCACAAATTGTACTTTATCATACATTGGCAGCTGACAATTGCAGATAAATAAATATTATAGCTCAGCTAGTGCTGTAAAAGCTGTGGACAAGTGGAATATGACAAAGTCAGAGGTAATTCTGTTTAACATTCATTGTCTGCTAATGTGAGTCAAACCTGTGGACATGGACATTTACTTGTTGTTCCCATGGCAATAATGGAAGGCATGATATCATTATTCCTATACTATAATATCCATAGAGTGTTCAAGAAAATTATTGTACACCTCTTAGTCATTAAGGAAGACTAACATTGGGTTCAATTCAATTTTTTACCAACTGGGTGACACTGGCAACCCTAAGGAAGATTACTATAGATTCTGACAACAAAATATTCATTTAATTGTTCCTTGTAAGTGTGATATTTTTAAAGTCTTAAGCATTTATGTTGTGTGTGGTATAAATTTAGGAATAATTCAAGTTGTACTTTTCTATACAAGTGTAAAAAAAAAAATCATCTTTGTCCGTCATTACATGTTGTAACATGTTATGACTCCAATAAAAAGGATTGTAAAATCATACATTAATAGTAAGCTGTTGGATACATGTTCTAAAATGTTCCATGTAGTCTATTTTCAAATTCTGGAAAGGCTACTTTAAAATCAGTGGCCCAGTTCACAAATACATTACATGGAAGCAACAGCTGAGCTTGGAAATTAGTTCCTGCAGGTTAAATGTCAGATATGATTTGTTTATGTCTGCGCATGCCAAGTCCATTCATAATTGTCTTGTTTTGTTTCTAACATGCAAATACACTTCCCTGAGTGTCTTGGAAAGAAGTAAAGAAAATGTTATTTGAGACCAAAAACAAAAAGACATTCTAGCAATTATTTGGCTGTCATGTTGTGTTTCTGATCATCACTTTTGCCTTATCTTTTTTAAATAGCTGGTTTTCTGCAAAAAAAAAAAATTATATTTAAAGGTGCAACTCTACATACAATGTTAAAAAAAATAGTTTAGATACGTACTGCATCATGTAAAGTAAAGAAAATTACATCTGTCTGTTTCCTCAACACTTCGTACTCTTCGACCAACTTCATCTTACATGAGTTAGTGCAGTTACCACAGCAACAGTGCAACTTTTCTCTTCAAACCCTCCTTATTGGATGTCACTGGATTTAAAGGCCCCTATGGAATTATTTTGATTGTAAACTTACAGTAAAAGTAAGTGCATTTGACATATATTAAACACATGTACACCCTATAGAAAATAAGCTAGATGGAACTGTCCTTTAAATTCTGCAGGAATATTTCTGAAGAAATAATGTTTCTGAAATTAGCCCTTCATGAGTTTGGATGAGTGGATATTTAAAGGGTTGTTTTCTGAAAAGGCTGCACAGCTAAGGAAAGAAAGGGAAAAAATTACTCAATGATTTATTGGCTGGTCTTAAACGTGTAGGATAGCATACTGAAAATATTATTTAAACCGCATGTATGATTTGTAAAAGATGGTATTAAACAAATGATCAATTTATTGTCATTCCAAACTAAAATGGTGATAGAATGCAAAATCAGAGCAATAACTGATAAAATAAGAAGTTATTAATTAATTAGATAACTGGATGACATTTAAAAGTAAATAATAAGAGAGTCCGAATGATAAGATGACAGGCATTATTTATAATTGAAGTCACACAATGCATAAGTCATTATGAGTACCTGAACATATTGTTTATGCTTTTTGCCTGAGGACCAATAATGAATTTCTGGAAGAAATAAAATGAGCTACACTGTATGAGACAAGCTCAGAATAAAGCAGATAACTTATAAATAAGCATAGTGTCCAAATTATTACATTTAAACTACTGACTTGCCAATTAATGTCCTCTTGCCATGATAGTTTTCCTACTTTTAAAATTATGCCATGACATTGAAAATAAAGCATGAAGTACAGTAGGTTATAAGAAAAAATGTTTGTTATAAGATAGGTTAATGGTTCATTCCATTAACAAATAGGCTATCTGAGCTCACCAGGCAGAGGGAGAAAAGCATTGCATTAGTCATTAATCACTGTGTAATTTAACCTAGTTATCAGAGAAGTTAAATTTTACCTGACCCACCCTACATAAAATGGGAAGGAACAGGTTGCAAAAATGGTTAGGATTGCCACCTTGGCAATTTTTACAAGCCACATGTTTCTTTTGCAATATGTAGAAGTTATATGTCCCCAGAAGACAATCAGTTACCTAATCAAGTATTGGATCCCACAGAAATATGTTGATTAAGTAATTACTTTCCTCCTTGCTTAGTTCTCTTTCCTTCCTCAATATACCCAAAGTGGATAGCCCATGTTTTAAGGAAAACAATAAGGCATTTTCTTTCTTTTCTTCAGTATTTTTCTTCATGCTATGCACTGTTTGCATGAAAAACTGTTCAAATTTCCATAAGGTCAATTGCTAAACAATATGTTATAGGCAGCACTTAAGTATTTCAATAGGTACAGAAAGTACAGCAGGTCCCATTCTAACTCATGAATACATTTAAATAATAGGAATATTTGCCAATAACGTCTTTAGCAACTTTATTTCACCAGGAGCTGAAGTTGGTCCTTAAAAATTAGTGCTGAGTGTACCTATTATTTGGTTTTAAGTTCAAGTGCAACATCATTAGTTTAGATTCCATATCATAGCACATGGGCTTTCAAGTTTTTGCTGAAGTGGACCGTAATCAGAAATTCATGTGCATGTTGGGCAGTATTAATTTGTATTTATTTATAGTATTGTTATAGAATAGCTTGTTGGTCATAGATTTTTTTTTTTGCGTATTTAGCAGCAATATATATGAAGTTCAAAACAAGTTTAATCTCATTTTATTCAAACAAAACTGTACATTTATAGGGATAATGAGAATATGGGCAGTGAAATCAGGTGGGCCACACCTTGCTGTCAAATGGAACACACAATGGACACCCCTGTCATAGCATATAGATTATGTTTCTTACTCAGGGCTGGACTGGCCTACTGGGATACCAGGAAAATTCCATGAGGCTGTGGTTGCATTAACAATTCGGTAGCTGCCGCTTTAACAATTTAGCTGCTCTATGTAGATATAACCACAAGGGTGTGAGAGAGCACTCTAGTGTTCCCTGGCTGCCACTGAATGTGACATAAAGTTACATCCTGCATCTTTTCCCTCCAAACATTACTTGTTTGTGGAATTCACATTATCAATAACTGTGCAGACATTAAAGCAGCATAGTGAGTCAGGAACAGCTACAGACAGTTACTGTAACAAAGAACAAAAATAGGGGGAGCACAACATAAAAAAAATAGATAAACAAGTAGAGGGTATAATGCCAAAAATATTTTAATAAATATTAAATATGTAATAAATAACAAACAAATATATATAAGACAAAATGAATAAAGACTAACTTTAAAACAAAACAAAAAAAGGTTTTTTACAAACATATACACAAAAATAAGCAAACAAATAAACTGAAAAAAGAAAAAAGAAAAAAGAAAATAATGAATAAATACCCACTTAATACAAAAAATGCAGAAAAAATGCAGACAGGAATAAAGCAAGAGAGGACACACTGCGCAAAAAAAATGGAGGACACCAACATTTCAGCTGGAAGCCTTTGTCAAGGTGTCCACACACACAAATGAACATGGAGCAATATATATACCTAAATGCTGCAGTGAGAACTTGTCTGGTTGGACAGACACTTAAGTGCCAGCCAACCAGAATAAGCGCGATGGCGGCCGCCATCTTGACGCATAGCGTGACGTGATGACGTCACGCTTCGCGTCAAGTAACTTTATTGAATGAGCAACCAAGGACACACTGCACAAAAACAGTGCTGTGTGTCTATAGCAGATAATTTCTATTAAGTGTGTTTTTTCTATTATATTTGTGTGGTATATTTACCCTTGTCTTTTTATTTTGGTGCTTATTTTTCTGTTTGGTTATTAGTAACGAATATTTACATGTGTCCTATTTTGTTTTTTGCGTTGGTGCATTTTATATACATAGTATATTTTTTTATTATTTTTTCCTATTTTTCTTATTTCATTACTATATTTACTTTTGTAGCGTTTATTCTTTATGTTATCTTATTGTTTAAAATGTGCATTTTTCACATCATCTTTATTTGTATTGTCATTGGGTTTATTTTTATTGCTCATTGTCATATCTTTTTATTTCTTATTTTTTCATAAAAAATCTCCTATAGTTATCTGTAGTAATGTGGGGCTATTTTGTTCTTTAGATAATGTCTTTTTATACTTTCGTTTTTATTTTTTCTTAAGTGATGTATTTCTCTTAATCCTCTATTTCTATACAGTATTACTTGATGTGGGATATGCCCTTTCTCTTTTCTTTTCAGATCTATCCTATCTGCTATAGACACACAGCACTGTTTTTGTGCAGTGTGTCCTTGGTTGCTCATTCAATAAAGTTACTTGACGCGACGCGTGACGTCATCACGTCACGCTATGCGTCAAGATGGCGGCCGCCATCGCGCTTATTCTGGTTGGCTGGCACTTAAGTGTCTGTCCAACCAGACAAGTTCTCACTGCAGCATTTAGGTATATATATTGCTCCATGTTCATTTGTGTGTGTGGACACCTTGACAAAGGCTTCCAGCTGAAACGTTGGTGTCCTCCATTTTTTTTGCGCAGTGTGTCCTCTCTTGCTTTATTCCTGTCTGCATTTTTTGTATTAAGTGGGTATTTATTCATTATTTTCTTTTTTCAGTTTATTTGTTTGCTTATTTTTGTGTATATGTTTGTAAAAAAAACTTTTTTTTTGTTTTAAAGTTAGTCTTTATTCATTTTGTCTTATATATATTTGTTTGTTATTTATTACATATTTAATATTTATTAAAATATATTTGGCATTATACCCTCTACTTGTTAATCTATTTTTTTATGTTGTGCTCCCCCTATTTTTGTTCTTTGTTATTCTACTAATTGGGGGTGTATAGTGGACGCCCCCTGGGGTGATGCACCTAGTTTTTTCTTTTTGGTAACTCATTTTGGTGTGCTTCTCTGACCATTTGTTTTACACAGACAGTTACTGTACATGGAAGGATTTTTATCTTCAGTTTTTGCTGATTTATAAAGTTTATAGATGAATCCTCATAGGACACTAGGGAAAGCATTTGCTTGGGCCCCCTGGACCAGGCCAACCCCTCCTTTATTGTCTGACCTGAAATCACAATCTCCACCCCAAACCACCCTCCCAAAAAACACAAAAATACATGTCTGAATGATGCACAGAAGCATGGACAAATGCTGCCAGTGCCAGGTCTCCTTGGTAAGAAGTTAATATTAGGAACACAACTGCAGAGTTAATTGGTTGATGACTCTTTAAGAAGATATTTAATATGAATGGTAGCAACAAACAGGACAAACAAGGGTTAAAAGTCAATTTGAGAACAGTGCTAGTACTGCATACTGGGTTTGAATATTGCAGCACAGTAATGGTAATTCAGGTAATTTGATAGTAGTTGGATAAAGTATTTCAATTCATGTATATAAAACGAATGCACAATAGGTGCAACTGATACTTGCAGTGAGATGGTAATAAGTATATGCTGGACGGAGTAGGCAATAAGAATAGTCTGTTATAAGTTACGTGGTCAAGGATTAGAGAAATCAGCAAAGTAGGGAACAGGATATCCGAAGGTCTGGATTGGAGAAAACAGCGTGGTACAAGCAGGGAGATCAATTCAGCAACAGGTAAGTCAGCAGAGAGTAAAGCTAAGCCGGTAATAAACAGAGACTATATTACAAAATAACTCAGCATCAGTCATGTGGCGCGGTCTCCCCATATGGGTAGGGATGACCGCGTCATGAGAAAGGGGCGGAGATAAATATCGCTAACCCAGAAGAAACGGGAAAACAAGTAGCGGTTAATAGAAGAATATGACAGCTGGTCCAACGGTTCTGATAGTAGGTCTGACAGTCTGAGAGGAGGTCTGACAATACCCCCACCTGAAAGAGCAACCTCAGGGTGCTAAGGACGTGCTTTGTTAGGATGATTTTTATGGAAGGAGGACAGGAGTTTAGTAGTGTGTATATCTGACAGATTTTCCCAAGTATCTTCTTCAGGGGATTAACCTTTCCACCTTACTATATATTGAATTTTGCCCCTGTATAGACGAGAGTCCAGGATTTTGTCAACTTCATACTCTCGTTGTCCATGTACCACAATGGGATCAGGACTGTTGTTAATGACTCTTGAGAAAGAATCCGGGATATAGGGGTTCAGGAGGGATATATAAAAAACAGGATGCAGTTTGATGGAGGAAGGTAAGGTGAGTTTAACAACGGCTTAGTTAATTATTTTTTCAATAGAGAATGGACCTATGAAAAGAGGATCCAATTTTTTAGAGGGGCTGGCAGTTTGGATATTCTTTGTGGATTACATCACCAAATCACCTACGGCATAGGGAGGACTAGGTTTTCTCTTAAGATCGTAGAATTTTTTGTGACCTTGAATAGAGTCTATAAGATTGTCTTTCAATTTTTCTAAAAGAGTGTTCATCTCTGAAATTTGGACAGAAACTTAAGGATTTCGCTGAAGGGAAGGACTAAGAGGTATCGAGGTCGGATGAAATCCATAATTAGAATAGAAGGGAGTCATTTTGCTGCTTGGATGAATAGAATTGTTGTATGCATATTCAGCAAGGGGTAAGAAAGAGGACTAGCTTTCTTGGAGGTGAGAACAAAAACAACGTAGATACTGTTCTAAACACTGGTTCACTCTTTCAGTTTGACCATTGGTTTGGGGGTGATAAGAAGAGGAGAATTTCGTTGATATTTGGAGGGATGAACATAATTCTCTCCAAAAATGTTAGGTGAATTGGGATCCTCGATCAGTTATGATTTCTACCGGCAACCCATGCAGTCTAAAAACATTTGGTATGAAAATTGATGACAATTCCTTGGAAGAGGGAATCTTGCTAAGTGGAACAAAATTAGCCATCTTGGTTAATCTGTCAATGACAACAAGAATGGTGGTATTTTTTTTAGAAGGCTGTAGTTCCACGATCAAATCCATTGAAATAGATGTCCATGGCTTATCAGGTACGGGTAGATTCAAAAGAAATCCAAATGGTTGATGATGGGTAGGTTTGGTTTTTTGACAGGTAGGACAGGAGGAAAAATAACTCGTAATGGTTTAATGTTGGAGAGGTCTGTTGTCTTATTAACGCCGGGATGACCTGCTAGTGGTGAGTCATGAACCATCTTCAGAACATAATTTCTTAGAGAAGGGGGAACATATATCTTATTTTCCTTAAAATATATAGCGTTCTCTTGATAGAGTGAAGAATCACTGGGAAGTTCTAACCCTTTGGGTGTGAGATATTTGATCTGTTCCAAAAAAGAAGGAATATTAATCCCTACATTTTTTGTAGGAGGAATGATTTTTGATGGAAGGTCAATGGATGTAGCTTTTTCTGGAATTCTAGATAGTGAATCAGCTTTTTTATTTCTAGACCTGGGTCTGTAGATAATATGAAAAGTAAATCGATCAAAGAAAAGACTCCATCTCACTTGTCTAGCAGAAAGAGCTCGGTTTTTGTGAAGAAATTCGAGATTTTTATGGTCAGTGTACACTACAATAGGTTTTTTGTTTCCCTTAAATAGATGTCTCCAGTTCTCCAAATCAGTTTTGATTCCGAGTAATTATTTTTCTCCAAAAGGATAATTGATCTCAGCAGGAGTCAAAGTTGGGGAATGAAGAGGAGATTGAGGAGAACTTTGTTGTAATAGGACAGCTCCAAGAGTGGTTTCAGAGGCGTCGACTTTGAGTATATATGGCAGGGAAGGATTAGGCATCCTTATGATGGGAGGAGAAGTGAATTTGTTTTTTTAGGGTATCAAAAGCTTCCTGAGCTTTGGTGTTCCATAAAAACCATGTCTTGGATATTGTTAACAGGTTGAGTGGATGGACAATATCTGAAAAACTCTTTATACATTTTCTGTAAAAGTTAGCAAAACCTAGAAAACATTGTAATTTATTTACTGTAGAAGGAACTGGCCAGTTGACAATGCATTGGATCTTGGCGTCATCCATATGAATCTCTTGGGGAGTAATAATTCATCCAAGGAATGAAATCTTTTTTACTTCAAACAAACATTTTTCGGGTTTTGCATAAAGATTATGTGTTCGAAGTCTTGATAATACCCATCTTACATGTTTTCGATGATCCTCCATTGAATCAGAATAGATTAAGATATTATCTAGGTATATGATCACACAGATATCCAGTAAATCTCGAAATATATTGTTTATGAAATGTTGGAAAGTGGCTGGGGCATGACAAAGTCCGAATGGCATTACAAGGTATTCAAATAAACCATATCTAGTGTGGAATGCAGTTTTCCATTCATGCCCCTCTTTTATACGGATGAGATTATAAGCCCCACAAACATTGATTTTCGTATAGATTGTGGCAGTCCGTAATCTTTCCAGTAGTTCAGGAATA
This sequence comes from Pelodytes ibericus, assembly GCA_036172795.1. NCBI lineage: Eukaryota > Metazoa > Chordata > Amphibia > Anura > Pelodytidae > Pelodytes > Pelodytes ibericus. The sequence goes on from CM069863.1 coordinate 88,904,964, forward strand.
AGTGGAAGAGGATATCTGTTTTTTTATGGTTCTCTTATTAAGTTCTCTGTAGTCGATAATTGGACGGATGGTTTTATCCTTGTTGGTTACAAAAAATATTTCTGAAGCAGCAGGGTAAGTGGAGGGTCTAATAAATCCTTTTCTTAGGTTTTCGCCTAAATATTCTTTCAGTGTTTGAAGCTCTTTATCAGATAGTGGATAGATGTGACCAAAAGGAATGGATACCCCAGGGAGTAATCATATTTTCTGTGAGGTGGTAATGTTTCTGCTTCCTTTTTGCTGAATACATCTTGAAATTCAGAGTAAAATTGGGGTATAGATGGTTCTTCTGTTATGTGGAGGAGAGAAGAATGTAGAAAACATGTATTTTGACAGTAAGGGGAATCCAATTTTATTTGTAACGTTGTGCAATGCATTGAGGGGTTATGTAGTTGTAGAAAAGAGAAAGTGCTGGATGAGCAATCAAAAAACAGTCTCAAACTATAACTAGTCACTATCTGTACTTGCAGCCAAACCAAAAACACAGACCAGTGAACAAAGTGAAAAACAGGGGGGGGTGATTCAGCGCACTGTACAATATGACACAGAAAATAATAAAAATAATCCAAATTGAGCACACTAAAACAATATTGCAAGTGTGAATAATGAATTTAAAGTGAGGAAAAAAAGTCACATATATTATAAATGCAATAAAAAAAATGCAATAAAAAACTTGAAAAAAGTTGAATGTGAAGGAAAAATAAATATATGTGGTGATCCAACACATATAAGTGTACAAATATTACCATATATTGCAATCCAGATCTGTATTTGATGTATACAATTCTGTGAAGAAAATAATAACAGAAAAAAACAATGGTGCAGTATATCTGATAATAATAAACACAATAATCGAGATCCATTAGCCAACTCATCCCTAATATAACAGGAAAGATTGGTGACTTTACTATATCGAACTTTATATGTTCGATATGTTGATGGTTAATAGTCATCTTAATAGGTATGGTTTCTTCTTTAACGGGTCTGGATGGAATAAGAGATCCATCTACAACTCTTATATCCACAAATGAGTCTTTTTTTCAATGTAGGAATTGTATTCTTGGATACAAGGAAAGAGTCTATAAAAACCCCAGTGGCTCCAGAGTCAATTATAGCTTCAGTTAAAAGTCTTTCTTGGTCCCACTGCAAAAGGAGAGAGCTCAACACAATGAGGACGGGGAGTATTGTGTAATAGATTACAAATGTAAGCTTCTGATTTTTTCTTACCGCTTTTATTGCGTTTAAGGATAGGGCAGCTGTCAAGTGTTTGTTCGAGGCACAATACATACATAAATGTAGTGACCTCCTTCTTGTTTTTAGTATTGGATTTAGTATTGGATCTAGTATTGGATCTTCGTTTTCCAGGAAGGTGTGGGCCCAAGCCATTGGTTCACCTCTTAGGAAGGAGATGACTGTACAGACTTAATGTAAATAGTAGATTGCAGGAGTTAACTAATTCTCTGTATTTAGAGCGTCACCTGAGAATTTCTCTGGGGTAAACACAGAGGGTTCAGCATAATCACGTGGAGTAGCAGAGAGAGGAGAGGAAAAGGCTCTGTTTTACATATCAGTAACATATGTGAGGATTCTGTCATTTGCAATTCTTAGATCCTGCATACTTATTGTAAGTAAGTCTACCCTTTGGTTTAGGGAAGATATTTGTGCACCATTTCTGCTGGTTCCATTAGATGGCTGAGTTATTATGTCAGGTCTCCTTGGTAGGAAGTTAATATTAGGAACACAACTGCAGAGTTAATTGGTTGATGTCTCTTTAAGAAAATATTTAATATGAGCGGTAGAAACAAACAGGACAAACAAGGGTTAAAAGTCAATTTGAGAACAGAGCTAGTACTGCATACTGGGTTTGAATATTGCAGCACAGTAATGGTAATTACTGTAACGAATGCACAATAGGTGAAACTGATATTTGCAGTGAGATAGTAATAAGTATACGCTGGAGGGAGTAGGCAATAAGAATAGTCCGTTATATGTTCCATGGTCAAGGGTTAGAGAAATCAGCAAAGTAGGTAACAGGATATCCGAAGGTCTGGATTGGAGAAAACAGAGTGGTAAAAGCAGGGAGATCAATTCCGCAACAAGTAAGTCAGCAGAGTGTAAAGCTAAGCCGGTAATAAAAAGAGACTGTATTACAAAATAACTCGCATCAGTCGTGTGGCACGTCTCCCTATATGGCGAGGGATAACTGCGTCATGAGAAAGGGGCAGAGCCAAATATCACTAACCCGGAAGAAACGGGAAAACAAGTAGCGGTTGACAGAAGAATATGACAGCTGGTCCAACGGTTCTGATAGTAGGTCTGACAGTCTGAGAGGAGGTCTGACAGCCCGACACTTACACCGGGCTTCTATGACTGAATGCCAGGAGGTCACATGGCCCCAACATTCAATCATAGAAGCCCCAGTGCAAGTGCCGGGAAGCATCAGAGGATGTGTGAATGCAGGCATCCATGGGCAGAATGTGAGGAGGATCCATGGTCCCCCTCAGTTCTGTGGGGAACCTGGATCCTAGTCTTATAGCCTCTTTTTGAGTTCTGATTATAAGATGACTTTGAATATAAGACAAGGAGACTTTTTCAGAGCAAAAGCTTGTTGTATATTCAAGCAAATATGGTAATTTGGGTGCTGGAGTGATATAGAAACATTGAATGTGTTGTCAGATAAGAACCATTCTGTCCATCTATTTTGTCCTATTTTCTAAACACTTTTATTGGTCCTCAGTTCCCTATCTTATATCTGGGATAGCCTTGTTCTTATCCGCTGGAAGGCTATTTCATACATCCACTACCCTCTCAGTAATGTAATACTTCCTGATATTACTTTCAAATCGTTGCCCCTCTAATTTAACACTATGTCCTCTAGTTGTGGTAGTTTTTAGAGTTGAGCGAACACCTGGATGTTCAGGTTCGGCGGGTTTGGCCAAACTTCGGAAAAAAGTCCGGGTTCGGACTCGAACTTGACCCCGAACTTGACCCCGAACCCGAACCCCATTGAAGTCAATGGGGACACAAACTTTTGGGCACTAAAATGCCTCTAAAAAAGTCCTGGAAAGGGCTAGAGGGCTGCAAAAATGAATTAAAATGTGGGTAAGAGTAGGACAAGTGCCCTGCAAACAAATATGGATAGGGAAATAACTTCAAAAAACATAAAATACATACAAATTAAAAATACAGCTGAGCCATAAAATAGCACTAGATGGAATCTTTGATTTTAGCTTTGGAAGAACTTAAATCTAAATCTAAAGCATGGCTGCCAGGAGGATCAACAGAATTATCCATTTCAGAGAGGTTTGGAGTGCAGGGTATTCTCTTTCAGTTTATACTAAGTGACCCACAGGTTGAGGAGGCGGTGACCGTGGAGGTGTAGGTGGAAGCGGCGCTGGAGGAGGAGGAGGTAGCGCTGGAAGCACAGTATTTGATGGTTTTATTTGACTCTCAGATATGAAGTGCACCGCAAGACGCAAATGTACTATTTAGCACCCAAAACTATTAGAATTTTTCAAAGTGTGCTGTAAGCACAGTATTTGACGGTTCTATTTGACTCTCAGATGTAATACATGTAATGCTATTGCTATTCTATAAACCGAAATAGAGTCCCCATTCATAAGAATAGGTCAATTGACCTATTCTTATGAATGGGGACTCTATTTCGGTTTATAGAATAGCAATAGCATTACATTTATTCCATAAACCGAAAGTCTATAAAACCGAAAGACATTCGGTTTATAGACTTTCGTTTTATAGAATACATGTAATGCTATTGCTATTCTATAAAAGGAAAGTCTATAAACAGAATGTCTTTTCGGTTTATAAACTTTTGGCTTATGGAATACATGTATTACTATTGGCTTTCTATAAACCGAACTAGAGTCCCCATTCATAAGAATAGGTCAATTGACCTATTCTTATGAATGGGGACTCTATTTCGGTTTATAGAATAGCAATAGCATTACATATATTCCATAAGCCGAAAGTCTATAAACCGAAAGTCTTTTGGTTTATAGACTTTCGCTTTATAGAATACATGTAATGCTATTGCTATTCTATAAACCGAAATAGAGTCCCCATTCATACGAAAAGGTCAATTGACCTATTCGGATGAATGGGGACTCTATTTCGGTTTCTAGAATAGCAATAGCATTACATGTATTCTATAAACCGAAATTCTATAAACCGAAAGTCTTTTGGTTTATAGACTTTCGGTTTATGGAATACATGTAATGCTATTGCTATTCTATAAACAGAAAGTCTATGAACCGAATGACTTTTGGTTTATAGACTTTCGGTTTATAGCCGAACCCTGAACTCCAACCCGAACATACAGTGAAATGTTCCGGTTCGGGGTCCGAGCACCATAATGTTCGGTACAAATCCGAACAGTGCGGTTCGGGTTCGCTCAACACTAGTAGTTTTTCTTCTTTTAAATATACTCTCTTCCTTTACTGTGTTGATTCCCTTTTTTTATTTAAATGTTTCTATCATGTCCACCCTCCTGGGTCTCAAAGGAAGTTTTTTTTTTTACTTGGCTAGCTGCTTGGCCCTCTTACATATATGTGGGGTTCAGGGGCACCAGGCACTGATCCCATTTATTGAATGGGGGGTCTTTTCACTAAAAAGCTTGGTGAGCTAAGTTGTGAACTGAAATAATGAGCCTTTAATAGCTGAGTTGAAAAGATAAGCAAGTCAGAGCTACTAATGTATGGTTTTTGAGGTTCACTTGTCAGTTAATGACAGTTCCGTTTTTGTAAATAGAACACAACATCTTATAAAAATTGACTTTTCCCTACGGCTAAAATATTTTAGATTTTGTAGTATTTATCATAATCCTGACAATGCTTTTTATATAATGAGAACATTAGCATGGATTACTCATATTATGGGGATTTTCGATTAAAACCTAAACTTTCATTCAAACCCAATTTCATCCATTTGCGTATTTGGTTAGATACAATCAATATTTACTTTTCAGAAATTCCATTCGGATCACTCTGGTGATCAATCCAGAATTTGACTGCCGAAATGGCCATGAAATAAGAATATTTTGTAAGGACCATAAGTCTTCCCTAAATTAAATAAAATGAAAATTAATAATGTTTACATTAAAATTAAATACAATTAAAATAAAATATATTAATACATTGTGAGTGGGATTAATGAGATACAGCACACCTGAATTAAAACCATAAAGAGTGAAGAGGAGTGTAAAATGGTATATAACTGGAATGTTGTGGGCAAATTGCTGCCTTAAAGTATGTTTGTCTGAAACTGACATTAAAGCTAGAAATCTTGTGACCTATAGACCTATATATTAAGGCGATAAAAGCGTAACTAGAGTCCCCCGATTTTAAGGCTTAGGAGAGCTGTACCGGCTGTGGTGAAAAGCACTCCAGGCTCCTAAAGCGATAAAGGAGACGAAGTCTGAAACTGTAAGCCTGAACAAACATCAATGGTATAAAGCTCAGTGGCCTTAAAACATCACTTGAACAATAGGGACATGGAAAGATAAGAGGGAGAGCGAGGTGTGCTTTGAAAATAAATACTGAGTTTATTTGGGAAATTAAACTAATAATTGCAAACTGGACTGATCCTGATCTAAGGGAGAAGAAATAAATGGAGAAGGAAGCTAAAGGAGAAAGGAAGGAAAACACAAGTACGCTCATGAAGATGGCTTCCTAGAGGGCTCAAAAAAATCAAGCCCATTTCCAAAAAGGAGAAAAAACTGATGAATGAATGGAGAAAAAAATGGTGAATGCCATCTTCTCACCCTTGACAGATAGGAAAAAAGACCAGGATGCCTCAATAAACAATGAGAAAACACTAGCTGAAATGGAAACAGATGAAAATGTAGCAATTGCCCCTATTACACTGGAAAGCGGCTCACTAAATATATTTCAGGATTAATTAAAAGAATGCCTGAACAACCAACTGATACTCTTCAAAAAGGAATTAAATATCCAATTTCAGACAGTACGGGAAGATATGTCGCCTTGGCGAGAGAGTCAAAGCTAATGAAGAGAAAATTGAGGGATTGGAGATGGTACTAAAAGAGTCACATGACATGCTGCAACTTCAAACAAAAAGAAATTAGAAGAGATGGAAGAGAAAATAGTGGATATGGAGGATAGATCAAGGAGGAAAAATATCCAGATCAGGGGTATTACAGAGGAAGTCAACCAAGAGAAGTTATGACCCTATCTTCAAGAGCTATTTAGAGAAATGGGCTTGAAGGAGGTGGGTAAGGATGACGTGATAGAGAGAGCCCATAGAACATATAAGTGGCAGAAAAATTGTGGCAGAAAAACAGCCAAGGAACATTATTTTAAGGCTGTCAACTTTTAATGTAAAGCAGAGAATCCTCCTAGCATTAAAAGAATTTCAACTCAGCGAGAAGAAATGCAAGAATTTTAGTTTTTTCCAAGACCTTTCATACAAAACGAGACAAAAAAGACAGCTCTTCAAGCCAGTTGAAGCTGAGAGCAAACCAAATAAAATATAAGTGGGGTTTTCCGGTGAAACTGCTGGTGTTTCTCGATAATTGAATTGTGGCGCTGGATTCTGTGGCCAGGGCACAAGAATGGTTGAGGACATATTTATTGTAAAGTGGGCTGGTGGCATTAGTAATTAATAAGGGATCATGATGGGTCGGGGGGTGGGGAGGAGTTTAGCTAAAGAAAGGTTTTCTCTTTCACTAGAGTTAAGAAGCGAGGGTTTTTTTTTCACCTCTATTTTATCTTATTGGAGGAGTATACCAATATATGATCATTTATAAATAGCGAGAATAGCAGAGGCCCAAGAACGGATCCTTGAGGCACTCCACACTTGATTGGAAACGGGAGGGAGGCAGTATCAACCATGGACACATATTTAGTTCTATCAGACAAGTACGAACGATACCAGCAGAGCGACCTCTCATTTACACCGGAACAACTTAGCTTGTTCAGCAGCAGCTCATGATCAACCGTGTCAAAGGCCTTTGCAAAGTCTAGGAAAACTGCACCTGTGAGTTCACCCCTATCCATGGCACTCTGAATGTCATTGCTCACCTTTAAAAGGGCAGTTATCGTGGAGTGATTTGACCTAAACCGAGATTGAAGCGAGGTTAGATAGTTGGAGCGTTGATAATACTCGCACAGTTGATCATGGGCACATTTTTCCAGGATTTTTGAAAGTATGGGTAGCAGTGAAATAGGCCTGTAGTTTGATGCTAAGTATACATCCCCATTTTTGTGAATGGGGATAACTCTGGCTTTTTTCCAGGCTTTGGGGACATAACCAGAGGACAGGGATGCATTGATTAAGCAGGCAATGGGTCTCGCAGTAACAGGTGCACTCAGCCTCAGCAGCATTGATGGAAGTAGATCCGGACCACACTGTCATTTAATTTTTTGATTGAGGAGATGCGCTGCTATTTCACTATCTGATATAGAAGTAAATTCAAATTCAGCAATGTGGATTCTGGGCAAAATACAGAAAGTTATGTATTCTCACCAGGGAAATAGGAAAGATAGCCCCATTAGAAGCACTCAAATATACAGAATATAGTGTTAAGACAGTGGACTGAAAGGGGAATAGAGAGGATTTCTGATCTATTAGAAGATGGCAATACGAAACCTTTTTTTCAATTAGTAGATGAATATGGAATAGCGCCAAAGCAAGAGTTCACTTATTATAGCTTGAAACATTACCTGAAAAATAAATGTGGAGGGCTATCCTCTGAGAAGATAAATCCAAGGTGGATCACCTTTTTTGATTCAAAACTCAAAAATATAATATAGAGTGAAAGAGATATGGGGAAGGAGACATAAGAGAGGGAAAAAGGTAAGGGAGTGATAATCAATATGAGGGGGAGGAGAGACAACAGATATGGGGGAGAGAAATAGATAACAGATTTGGGGAGGAGATGAGAGAACAGATATGGGGGGGATGAGAGACAGACAGACAGACGTGGGGTGGGGAGAGGAGAGACATACATGGGAAGGGAGAGAGACATAACATGTGGTGGATTGGACAGAGACAGACATGGCAAAGAAGATGAAAGATACAAACATGGGAAGCTAGAGAGACATACATGGAGGGAGAATAAAGAGACAGACATGAGGGTAGAGAGGGGGGCATCCTGGGGATGGCCCACACAGAGCACCTGAACACTTGAGGCCGGCCCTGACTGTCTCTATCCCCAAATGGCTTGTATGGGCCAAATTTGTCCCCAGTGTGTCAGTATCACCTTTGCCTCCATCAGTGATCACTGTTATATTTGCCCCCCAACAACTTGGAAGCGTCCACTTGTCCACAAAAAGTAATCAGTGACATATTTACCCCATGCAACTTGTCAGTAGTCACCTTTGTTCCAAAACAGATTGTCAGTGCCAGCTGTCCCACACCATTTACCTGCAAAACTTGAGAACAAAAGTGGTGTGCCTGTCTCCCTCTGTGCTGTGTGAAGACTGAGTCAGCATGTAGGAAGTGAATGTGATGAAATTACACGCATGCTAGATGAGTCAGACACAGCACACAGGGAGAGATTTTGAAAAAGATAATCCAGTTGGATGCTCTTTAACCACTCCATGCCATGAACTGGCAGCGTTAAAGTGGTAGACACTTTGAGTGGCCTCAGTCTGACAGGGAAAATGTAGCAAATGCTCAAAGCGAGCACCGGCTGCATTTAACTGAATCACAAAGTGCCTGTATTTCCGAACGTGATGTCGGGAGGTCTCTCATTCTTTTGGCAGGGACCCACCTGGTCTATTAATACCCTGATAGGGTCTCTGCCAAAAATCTGTTATACAAGGCGCTCCAAGAGTTTGTGACAATGCAGCTACCACTCGAGTGGTGTACCCTCCAAATACAGCACCTTAATAAGAATTTGTGAAAAGAAAAAAGTGAAGGTGCACATAAAAATTAAAATAGCACTCCTTAGTACATGAAATAAAACACAGAACAATACAATATAGTGCAGAAGGCAAAGAGATTCAGGATTGGTGTATATATCCACTCATGTTTGTGTGGCACTCACTTGGTTTAGAGCCACACAACCAGGCTCTTAGCATAAAGGTGAAATCAAATTCCCCGGCAGGAGTGTGAAAGAAAGTGTGAAAGAAAAGGAGGCTACCCACTGTTCGCAAAATCATACAAATTTAATAAAAAAAATACAATTGTGCGCTTCTGGTCTATCGAGTGCAGGGAACGGGAACTCCTTGTCATGCTATCTCCAAGGATGACAATCTACTATCTCACCATCCATCATACCGGCCCTTTTAGAGTAGCTACTCATATTTAAAAGCTTGTATTCCATATTCACCTAATGTTTGCTGTTAAAGCTTTCCATAATAACTCGGCTCATTTCCAGACATCAATCCAACAAATTAGATCCCTTTATCTATACAAAACAGAAAAAAAGCATACGCGACATTAGAATCATTGTATCCACAGACCAGATTTTACATTTCTGTTTACATTTATGAGGCCGGTTGCATGGACTGTATTTGGGTACGTAGTTATTTCTGACCTGCTTGTAAATCCAGAATGGTCTGATTGAGAGTAGCCAGTTGTTGGGTGAGGCCGGCTATGGATTCTATCAATCCAGTGGGCTCCATGTAGTGGCTTCCTGAATATGTTATGCCAAAGTTTATTACCAGGATAGAGGCATCCAAGTACAAAGTAGAGACACCAAGCTCGATAATTGAGGATGTGAACAATGAGGAACTTGAATCTGTGCACAAGGGTAACAATAGAGCCAAAGTCTGGGTGCCTAGAAAGAGGAAATGTGGATCAAAGTCAAAGGGATAGCCAGGGTCAGGACAGGTAGCACTGGATCTTGGTCAGGATGGATAGTCGAGTTTGGGACAAGACATGTGCAAAACTAAAATTTTCGTTTCGTTTTCGTCCATTCGGACGAAAATGTTATTTATTTTGTCTAAAACTAATTTCGTTCATTACTGCATTCGTTTCAGACAAAATTCGTTCATTATTTTCGTTTCGTTTCGTTTTATTCGTTCGTTTTATAGAATACGTGTAATACTATTGGCTTTCTATAAACCGAACGAGAGCCCCATTCATAAGAAATTCTTATGAATGGGGCTCTCGTTCAGTTCATAGAAAGGCAATAGTACTACATGCTTTCTATAAGCCGAAAGTCTATAAACCGAACGTTCGGTTTATAGACTTTCGGCTTATGGAATACATGTAATCCTATTGCTATTCTATAAATCGAACGTTCGGTTTATAGAATAGCAATAGGATTACATGTATTACATAAGCCGACTGCCTATAAACCGAACGTTCGGTTTATAGGCTGTCGGCATTTCACTACACGGAGACAGAGTCTCCATTCATAAATTTCTGAATGGAGACTTTGTCTCCGTGTAGTCAAATGCCGACAGCCTATAAACCGAACGTTCGGTTTATAGGCTGTCGGCTTATGCAATACATGTAATCCTATTGCTATTCTATAAAACGAACATTCGGTTTATAGAATGCCAATAGACTTACATGGATTCCATAAACCGAAAGTCGTTCATTATGTCGGTTTATGGAATGTAAGTGTACTATGCTATTGTATTCTATAAACCGACTCTATTTCGGCTTATAGAATGCAATAGTACTACGAATGGACGAATGAACCAATGATTTTCGTTTATTAACCATTCGTTCATTCGGCTTTCGTTAGCTTAGCATTTTCGTTATTCTTTTTTCGGACGAATGGACGAAAATGCTATTTTCGAACGAAAATGCATTCATCCGAAAACGAATGCACATGTCTAGTTGGGACAGGCAGCACAGGATCACAGTCAAAGTAGGTAGCCAAAGTTCAGGACTAGCAGCACAGGTTAAAAATCTGTAACAAATACAGAAGTCAGATCACAGGATCACAGGGTACACACAGGATTCAGACAGCAAGTAACTTGACTGACTGGCAGCTTCAAATTAAGGAAGCACTGAACTGTAGAGGGACTGGGCTTAAATAGTGTGCAGGTGATGAAATCTTAATTGGGAGGCAGATCCTTTAGATCAGGGGTCCTCAAACTTTTTAAACAGGGGGCCAGTTCACTGTCCCTCAGACCGTTGGAGGGCCGGACTATAGTAAAAACAAAAACTATGAACAAATTCCTATGCACACTGCATATATCTTATTTTGAAGTGAAGAAACAAAACGGGAACAAATACAATATTTAAAATGAAGTAAAGTTAAATCAACAAACTTACCAGTATTTCAATGGGAATAGTGTGAAAGTCAGATGCCCAGGGATATTATGCCAGTCAGAGTCCAGTAATATTATGCCATTCAGAGCCCAGTAATATTATGCCAGTCAGAGCCCAGTAATATTGTGCCAGTCAGATGCCCAGGAATATTATGCCAGTCAGATGCCCAGGAATATTATGCCATTCAGATGCCCAGGAATATTATGCCATTCAGATGCCCAGGAATAGAGTGCCAGTAAGAGCCCAGGAATATTATGCCAGTCAGATGCCCAGGAATATTATGCCAGTCAGAGCCCAAGAAAATTATGCCAGTCAGAGCCCAAGAAAATTATGCCAGTCAGATGCCCAGGAATAGTGTGCCAGTCAGATGCCCAGGAATAGTGTGCCAGTCAGATGCCTAGGAATATTATGCCATTCAGATGCCCAGGAATAGTGTGCCAGTCAGAGCCCAGGAATAGTGTGCCAGTCAGATGCCCAGGAATATTATGCCAGTCAGATGCTCAGGAATAGTGTGCCTGTCAGATGCCCAGGAATATTATGCCATTCAGATGCCCAGGAATATTATGCCATTCAGATGCCCAGGAATAGTGTGCCAGTCAGATGCCCAGGAATAGTGTGCCTGTCAGATGCCCAGGAATATTATGCCATTCAGATGCCCAGGAATATTATGCCATTCAGATGCCCAGGAATAGTGTGCCAGTCAGATGCCCAGGAATAGTGTGCCAGTCAGATGCCCAGGAATATTGTGCCTGTCAGATGCCCAGGAATAGTGTGCCTGTCAGATGCCCAGGAATATTATGCCATTCAGATGCCCAGGTATAGTGTGCCAGTCAGATGCCAAGGAATATTATGCCATTCAGATGCCCAGGAATAGTGTGCCAGTCAGAGCCCAGGAATATTATGCCATTCAGATGCCCAGTAATAGTATGCCAGTCAGATGACCAGGAATATTATGCCAGTCAGATGCCCAGGAATAGTGTGCCAGTCAGATGCCCAGTAATAGTATGCCAGTCAGATGACCAGGAATATTATGCCAGTCAGATGCCCAGGAATATTATGCCAGTCAGATGCCCAGGAATAGAGTGCCAGTAAGAGCCCAGTAATATTATGCCAGTCAGATGCCCAGGATTATTATGCCAGTCACAGCCCAAGAAAATTATGCCAGTCAGATGCCCAGGAATATTATGCCATTCAGATGCCCAGGAATATTATGCCAGTCAGATGCCCAGGAATATTATGCCAGTCAGATGCCCAGGAATAGAGTGCCAGTAAGAGCCCAGTAATATTATGCCAGTCAGATGCCCAGGATTATTATGCCAGTCACAGCCCAAGAAAATTATGCCAGTCAGATGCCCAGGAATAGTAGAGTGCTCGTTATACCTCCCTCCTCCCTCTCCTTCCCCATCACTTACCTCCAGCTGCTGTGTCCCCGGGCCGGACGTCTCGCGCAGTGTTCCCTCCTCCCTGCACGGAGGAGGGAAACAGTTACCGGGTCCGGATGTGACGAAACGTTTCTTCTGCGGCTGCAAGGAAAAAAAAAAGGTAATCAGCGGGGAGCGGGGGGTGCCGGCAGCACCCCCCCGCGGGCCGGACAAATGTGCTCGGCGGGCCGCATGTGGCCCGCGGGCCGTAGTTTGAGGACCCCTGCTTTAGATGCTACTATGGGGACTTCATAGCAACATGTACGCACTTTATGTTTACTTTGGTGGAAACCATGTCCCTGACTCCACCACGTGAATGAAAAGAAGAGAAGAGAATTCTGGGGCTAATATAACAGTGTTTACTCACACTGCCACAGTGTATACCACATGGTCGGTTCTGGGGTTATCTACATGCATTGATTTGCTTGGCTAGCAGCAGTGTAATAGTCATCCACACCAGCACAAATATCATATACCTATATTCATTGTTATTCCACAGGGGATTGGGAATAACAGTACCTATTGATATGTATACGCATGAATACACTTTACTTTAATTGTGGTTACACACTGGTGTCTTTGCTGCACATGTATTTAGCTGCATGGCCCTTTGTTATGTGTTTTTTACAAATATTATAATGCTGGATATTTGTATGAGAAATCATATTAGGGCACATACATAGGCATGTCCATGTGCAAAATCCTCTTTAAATTCTTTTGTACTGAGAGGGCTTTATATTTAAAGTTTTGCAACTGCCAGTTGGCACTGTGCACTACTGCTAAATGTTGACTTTTTATTATTGTAACCAAAATGCATAATTCTAAACTTGTCTACATTGAATCACATTTGCCATTTATCTGCCTAATTGTCCAATTTATCCAACTCATCTTGCAGCGAAGATACATCTAGTTCAGACTGTGTTATCCTACTTAATTTTGAGTCATCGGCAAACACTGAGGCATGGCTCCCTATACCCTCTGGGAGATCATTGATAAACAAATTAAAAAGAAGAGGACCCAGGACAGATCCTCAATTTGATAACTTCTTGTTTACCACCACCCTTTGCATTCTGTCTTTCAACCAATTGCCAACCCACACACAAACATTTGGCCCTAAGCCTATTTCAGCTAATTTGTACAGTAACCTTTTGTGTGGAACCATATCAAATGCCTTAGCAAAGTCTAAATACCATATTTGCTCCAGTTTAAGACAACTCTGATTATAAGACAACCCCCAAACTACGGATATTCCTGAACTTTACAAATGTAAAGTTAAAATAAAATACCCCCCCCCCCCCCAATAAATGAATCCCACCCCAAAGTTCCCACCCCCAAAAAAAAACAATACTAAAATGAACCCCCATACCCCAATACTAAAATTAACCCCTGAAACCTAATACTAACCCCCAAACCCTAATACTAACCCCCTAAACCCTAATACTAACCCCGAACCCTAATACTAAAATTAACCCCCTAAAACTTAAAACTAACCCCGAACCATAATACTAACCCCCTAAACCCTAATACTAACCCCCTAAACCCTAATACTAACCCCTGAACCCTAATGCTAAAATTAACCCCCGAACCCTAATACTAAAATTAACCCCCTAAACCCTAATACTAAAATCAACCCTGAACCCTAAAAACTAATTCTAACCCCCTAAACCCTAATTCTAACCCCCTAAACCCTAATTCTAACCACCCTTAACCCCAATACTAAAATAAACTTACCTTTAGAGATGAAATGTCCCGCAAGGAAATCTACCTCGACGAGCTGTCGTTTGGTGAAGTGACGGCGGTGTCGCGGCTGCGCGGATGCAGCCGCAATGAAGTATACCATTCCCTCTTCCCCCTCCCTCCCCCAGACTTGCCAAATGCTGTATCTGCCCAGACTTGCCCAATGCTTTCTCTCCCCCCTACCTTCCCCAGACTTACCCAATGCTGCCTATCCCCCCTAACCCCCCCAGACTTGCCCAATGCTGCCTATCCCCCTCCCTCCCCCAGACTTGCCCAATTTATGCCTCTCCTCCTCCTTCCCCCAGACTTGCCCAATTGATTCCTCTCCCCCTCCCTCCCCCAGACTTGCCCAATTGATGCCTCTCCCTCTCCCTCCCCCTGACTTACCCAATTGATGCCTCTCCCCCCTCCCTCCCCAAGACCCAATCTCCCTGGTGGCTAGTAAGATGCATGATATACGCAGACATCCTCCGGTGCTAATATTCCCTTAGCAACCCTTCAAACAGTGTCCCCAGCACTGAAGTCAAGCTTACAGGTCTATATTTGCCCGGCTGGGATTTTGATCCTTTTTAAAATATGGGCACCACATCGGCTTTACGCCAATCTGTGGGCACCATGCCTGAAATAAAAGAATGTTATAATAAAATAAAAAAATGTTGATAATGTTCCAAACCGTTACATTACCTGTAGAAATGCCTGGAACCTGTAACATTGAGTAATCTCTTACACATGAGTCCGTTCTTTTGTAAAATATATTTTCTCTAATGTGGCCACATTGTCAATTATTTGTTGCATGGTTTTAGTGTTAATAAATCACATTCATATTGTGATTGTTATGCTTTTTTCTCATTACCTGTGTGCACCTCCTATATATTATTTATAATTTTTTAGGTTGTACAATTTCATGACACCATTTTGTCACTGGTCTCAGGGGCATTTTAGCAAAAGCTCTTACATAAGATATCTAATTTGTAATCCAATAATACTTGCACTTTTCACTCTTCTATAGCCTTGATTCCCCGAAATTCAATTATTCAATCTAGGTACATGAAATCTATAAAATAATCATCATTTAATAAATCGGTAATGCATTTTTCTAAAGAATCAATTCCATGAAATAGATTCATGAATAAATTAGCATAGAAAGACAGCTGTAATTTCAGTGAAATGTTGTAAAGAAAATATGTTATCGCTGTAGGCATTTGTAAAACAAGATGTTATTGTATGGATTAATTAATTGTAAACTAGTAATCATATCTGTGCTTAATCAAAGATATGCAATTTTTAGCAGAGCAGATTCTAATAATGAAAAAGGTAAAATGGGGAAAATGGCAGAACCTATGCAATATATTCTAAGACACGTTACACAATTATTATTTAAAGACAATATAAAACAGCATTATGGCTATATTACATTTGAGTGTCTACTCAATATAGAGTGATATGGCCCGAAAATGGGGCTAGATCAGATAAAGTAGCCGAATTTCAGAAATAGAAAATACAGCTCCACAATAGTCCAAAGTTTGTTGTCCTGCCCCTCCATGATTAACATATTTTACATGGATAATGGGGATTATGAATAAACAAGGCACACACGTAAGTAGTGCCTAATAGTGGTGCTATCTCTATGTATGTCTATGTTTAAGACAGACTTATGGAATATATTGTGACTCTGTGACACCTCTTCTGTCCTATACTTCTGGTTTTGTCTAGCTCTCAATGTGCCTGTACAACTAACATTAAAACAGTCAACTTCTTTTTAGCACCTGATTAGTGTTGGAGATTAATTTCCAACACTGTAAAATGTTGGTCAAACAAAAAACCCAAGTGCACCAGCAGTATGTCAGTGGTGAAAACACCTCATCTGTGTTTATTCACATACAGAGTGAGAAGAGAGCCACGTGCAGATGTTTTGGGTGGCAGCAGCCTCCCTTTCTCAATTCATGCAATCCCCTTGGATTTGACAAAGTCACACATTTGGATGTACTTGAAATAGTCTGAAGGTTTCAGGGGTATGGTAGCTTTGAGAACTTGAAAGGTTTTGACTTGGATTTTAACATACAGAAATATGAAGATTTCTCCTTGATTATATGTTGCGAACAACTGTGTATTCATCCCGGGTGGGAATTGTCTATTTCTACATACTGGAGTGAGGGGAGATGAGTTTGTGGTCAATTAAAAAAAATGTAAAAACGGGACTGTGAGGTTATGGTAGCCATATGTAGGGAGGAAGTGTGTCTGGTCTGACAAGATTGTTTTCTAAATCGGCCCATCTACTGTTTGAGACAAGGGCATGCCAAGCAGCAATTTGGGAGAATTGGGCTGCTAAATACTATCTGAGGATGTCTGGCAGTCTCAAGACACCTGCTATCACATGTGGTTGAGAGCCATGCAGAGGAAGGAAGAAGCAGTTGATGTGGTTGAATGCCTTCTCTGTATCCATGGATAGAAACAGATGCAGAGAAGGAGGCAAAGATGTCTGTGTCTGGGTTGTCATCCAGAGGAGGTCGACACATCTTCTTATGTTGTGTAAAGTTTGCCTTTGTAGTATGAAGTCAATCTGTTCTGGGTGTATATGTTTAGGAAGGATGGTGTTCAACTAGTTGGCCACAATTTGTCAATTCTTTTTAGTTTTCTTTTAAGAGAGTATGGTCTATAATTTTTGAAGAGGACTTCATTTTAGTGTAAAAAAAAAGAAACACAGCTCACCGCCAATGTTGTGAAGGTGAGTTTAATCCATGAAAGCCATCGTTTAGACCAAAATGTTTTTGTCATGTAGGTGCTGTTCCTAACAGCACACACATGTGTTGAGTTTTTAGGGTAGCTGCTAGTGAGTAATCTGATTTGTTAGCTTTTTTATAATGCGTATGTTTAGTGTACTTCATGGATCTTTCTGTATCTGAGAAGATAATGAGGCGGGTGTCAGTTTTAATTTTAGTAATGTCCAATGTTGTTTGTGGGGAAAGCTGAACTTTATTCAGTGATTCTAGCTGTGTTAGTTCAGATTGTAAATGGAGGGAATCGGTTTCTTTTCCTTTTTTTGAGGAGCATATGTTTATTGCCCAGACAATGGAAAAGTCTAATACTGAATGTATATTGATGTCAAAATATTAAGTTATGATCTGTTATAGGGTGCTTAATATTCGGGGACTGTGGAGGATGTATTTGTTCAGTTTCAAGGACCAGTATTTGGTGAAGATGGGGAGTGGCAGTGATAGGGTCTGCATGCTCCGACCAGGTGATTGTGTGATTTCATATGCTGTGACGAGTGGGATGCTTTTCTTGAAGATTAGTAACATGTAAATCCTGGAATAACTGAGATGTGGATGGTAGAAAAACAAGTGTACTCCTTTGTGGATGCATGCCGTAGTCTCCAGATATCTAAAAGTTCATAAATTTTCAGGAATTTAGCTAAGTGGGTGTATGATGTGTGCTGTAAGTTATGTTAAGGTAGCTTAAAATCTCCACCAATTCTGTTTTTTTTCTGAGCGATATGTTTTCAGAAATGAGGACAAGGAGGACAAAAAAAAGGCCTCTGGAGTAGAGGGCATAAAAGTTTAGAAATGAGGTTTGCATATTGCCAAATATGCCTGCGAGCTCTATAAATCTTTCTGTGGGATCAGTACAGTGGAAGTTAGGGGTAAATGGGCAATTTCTTCTTATAAGGATAACTACTAGACATGTGCATTCATTTTCGCACTCTATTTTGGTTTATAGAAAGCCAATAGCATTACATGTATTCTATAAGCCGAAAGTCTTTAAACCGAACGACGTTCGGTTTATAGAATACATGTAATGCTATTGCTGTTCTATAAGCCGAAAGTCTATAAACCGAACGACGTTCGGTTTATAGACTTTCGGTTTATGGAATGTATAATGTAATGCTATTGGCATTACTATAAACCGAAATACAGTCGGTTTATTGAATGCCAATAGCATTACATTCCATAAACCGAAATTCGTTCATTATGTCGGTTTATGTAATGTATGTGTATTTGGCTATTTTGCTATTGGTATTCTATAAACCGACTCTATTTTGGTTTATAGAATGCCAATAGCATGAAATGATTTGAATTTAGTATTAAAAAATACATTTAAAAATGTGGAGAAGTTTAATCCCTTTGTGACGCATGGTGCTTGCATCCAAAATGACGTAAGCACCAAAAGGTCATGATTTGTTCCTGGCCACTGATCACAAGGTCTTAATAGACCCTGTGGGTCCCTGCACAAAAATTGCAAGTCCTTCGGACGTCACTCACGATTTAGAGAAATGTAGCCGGTACTCGTTTTGAGCACCAGCTAAATTTCCCCTGTCAGACTGAGGCCACTTAAAGTGGCCTCATCTGACAGGTGGGATCCCGCTGCAAGTGCCTGCAGCAGGATCCGAGAACAGCTCATCGTGGGGAGCCACGATGAGCTGTTTAACACAGGACGTACTATGCCGTCCTAACGACTTTAAGGGACTTAACGTCACAAATGGGTTAACGTTTGCTCTGGTCATAATAACAGCACAGGCTTGTAGGAGTTAACTGTAATTAAATTAATATATGAAAAGAATATAAGTAATATAGTAAAATTGTACAAAATGAAATTTATTTTGAAAAAACTAAATGAGGGCCATAAACTTGGAAGGAAACGGATCACAGTAAAAAGAAACTGTGATCAGCAATTGAAGTGTTAATACCCCTCTTATAATCGAGGTCGTCTTATAATCTGACCTCAAATTGAGGTCAGACTATAAGACTAGGATCCAGGTCACCCGCAGAGCTGCAGGGGTCCTGGATCCCCCTCTCTAACAGCAGGGGATGTCTGCGCGATGAGAGCAGATCTCCCCTGCTGCCGCCCGGCATGACCGCCGTGACTTCTATGATGAAGCTGGGTAATTCCGGCTTCCTCATAAAAGTCCCGGCGGTCATGCTAGGCAGCAGCAGGGGAGGTCTGCGCTCATCGCGCAGACATCCTCCGCTGCCACGCTAGCCACCAGGGAGAATCGGGCTGCTGGGGGATGTCTGCATGAATCGTGCAGACATCCTCCATGCTGCCCGACACTTCCGTCTATTATGAAGGACAAGCTGTCTGTCATAATAGACGGAGTTGTCGAGCAGCACGGAGGATGTCTGCACGTATAGTGCATACATCCCCCGGCTGCCCCCACTAGCCACCAGGGAGCAAGAAACAGGTGAGGGGGGGACAGAATAACAAGGGGGGGGCAGAGTTACAAGGGGGGGAGAAACAAGGGGAGGGAGGGGGGAAGAGACAGAAACAGGGAGAGGGGGCAGAGAGAAATAAGGGGAGGGAAGGGGGGGAAGAGACAGACACAAGGGGAGCGAGGGGGGGAGACAAAGGGAGGGGGAGAGAGAGACAACACTAAGGGGGGGAGAGAGACAAATCTGGGGGCAAGGGAAATAGAGATGCAGCATTGGCACATGAAAGGAAATAAAAACAAGAAATTAAATTTTTTATATCATAATTTTTTATTAAAAAAGCAATTTACATGTGAATATATACAAGTTGAACTTTTTTCCTATAGAGTAGTCTTATATTTAGGCTTTTATTTTTTTTCCTAATGGAATATCCAAAGTTTGGTGGGTCGTCTTCTAATCAGGGTCGTCTTATAATCGAGCAAATACGATAGTTTGTTTCTTTCCTTTCACTGTCATTTTGCTGCCATTCTCTCTCTTTACTTCACAATCAGTATATGAAGTGCAGGGAGTGAATTTGAGGAAACATATGTGGATATAAGCATATAACATAGATTGTATTACTTAGTATTTTGATAATTATGGATATGAAATGTTATCTTTTTTTAATATGTATTACACTTTCCATCCATAATTATCAAAATGCTTATTAACACATTATACAAAACTGACAAACACAGACAGACATACAGTATATAGATTAATGTATTCAGATTGAAAGCAGGCACTGCTGTGCTGGCTGGCCCTAACATTGTTTAGTCAAAATGCACCTAACTGTGTAGTTTAAAGCTATTTTAAAAATCCCCATTATAGCCTATGGGAGTGTTTTATGTGCAATTCTGAGGAATCTCCACAGGAAATGGCCCAGTACCTTTATTAAATAGATAGATTAATTTACAACTTACAGCCAATCACTGTCCAGGGATGTTTGTGTATAATCAGACCACCATTTCCTCAGTCAGATCATTTATTTAAGCTGTAATGGAGGGAGCAGAGGAAAATCTGGCACTCGTGTGGAAGGTGTGCCAGAACTACAACTGGGTTTTAGGGGCAGCAGCCAAGAGAATCCAGAGGAGGACTATCAACTGGCAGGAGGTCATGGAAGCAGTAAATTAAGTTGATGGGAATTCACCAGGGGCGTTGCTAGGCTCAAAAATGATCTGGGGCTATAGCCCACAGGTTTAATAATACTTAAAATACAATGATGTCTCATGATCGATAGGTAGACAGACAGAGGTACAGAATGCATAGGTATAGATATGGGATAGATGTAGATAGATATAGGTACACGATGATGCATGAGTACATATATGATACAGATGCATATATAGATAAAGATACAGGATGCATAGGTACAGATTTAGGCTATATGGACAGGTACAGGATCCATAGGTATGGATATAAGCTATTAGGACAGACACAGGTGCAGGATGCACAGGTATAGATATAAGATACAGGTATAGGATGCATAGGTACAGGTGTGGTCAGTCTTAAATATCCTAATATCTAGGATAACCTTATACCTGTACCATGCATGCTTAAACTCCTTCGCTGTATTAACCTCTACCACTTCTACTGGAATGCTATTCCATGCACCCACCACCCTCGCAGCAAAAAAAATATTACGTTTATAATCACAAAACAAAACCTGTAAAATATTAAATATTTCCAGCCTTTTCAAAAGCTTGAGGTAGACCCCAAATAGATGTATATAACTAGTTGCATTTATGCCAGGGCTTGACGAACTTAACTGAGTTTTAGGAGCCAGTAAAAAATCTAGAAGCCAGACAACAGCACATACACACAATCACATGCAGTCATATACAGACACACATACACACTCATACATGCAGTCAGTCACATAGACACACACACTCATACATACAAACAGTCTGTCACATTCACTCGTACATGCATACATAGTCTGTCACATACACTCATACATACAGTCTGTCACATACACTCATACATACAGTCTGTCACATAGACACACACTCATACAGTGTCAGATACACACTCATACATACAGTCTGTCACAGAGACACACTCATACATACAGTCTGTCACAGAGACACACTCATACATACATACAGTCTGTCACAGAGACACACTCATACATACAGTCTGTCACAGACACACACTCATACATACAGTCTGTCACACAGATACATACATACATACAATCTGTCACATAGACACACACACTCATACATAGTCTATCACATACATACGTACAGTCTGTCACATACATACAGTCTGTCACATATTCTCATACATACACACACACATACAGTCTGCCACATACACTCATACATACATCAAGTCTGTCACATAATAATACAAGTGGTGTATTTAAAAAAAAATTTAAAAAATGTTGCTCAATATGTCCCCCCTCCCTGCTGCTATATCTCACTGCAGGGAAGGGGGCATTTCCGTTCCGCACAGACCATCACTAACCATCATTTGTCAGGGTTAATTTCCCCACCATTTGCCAGGGTTAAGTTCTCCATCATTTGCCGGGGTTAATTTCTCCATCATTTGCCAGGGTTAATTTATCCATCATTTGCCAGGGTTGATTTATCCATCATTTGCCAGGGTTGATTTATCCATCATTTGCCAGGGTTAATTTCCCCACCATTTGCCAGGGTTAATTTCCCCACCATTTGCCAGGGTTATTTATACATCATTTGCCAGGGTTAATTCAGACATCATTTGCCAGGGTTAATTTCTCCATCATTTGCCAGGGTTAATTTCCCCACCATTTGCCAGGGTTAATGTCCCCACCATTTGCCAGGGTTAATTTCCCCACCATTTGCCAGGGTTAATTTATCCATCATTTGCCAGGGTTAATTTCCCCACCATTTGCCAGGGTTAATTTCCCAACCATTTGCCAGGGTTGAATTTCCCCACCATTTGCCAGGGTTAATTTATCCATCATTTGCCAGGGTTAATTCAGACATCATTTGCCAGGGTTAATTCATACATCATTTGCCAGGGTTAAGTCATACATCATTTGCCAGGGTTAATTCAGACATCATTTGCCAGGGTTAATTCATATATCATTTGCCAGGGTCAATTCATATATCATTTGCCAGGGTTAATTCATATATCATTTGCCAGGGTTAATTTATCCATCATTTGCCAGGGTTAATTTCCCAACCATTTGCCAGGGTTGAATTTCCCCACCATTTGCCAGGGTTAATTTATCCATCATTTGCCAGGGTTAATTTATCCATCATTTGCCAGGGTTAATTCAGACATAATTTGCCAGGGTTAATTCATACATCATTTGCCAGGGTTAATTCAGACATCTTTTGCCAGGGTTAATTCATATATCATTTGCCAGGGTTAATTCATATATCATTTGCCAGGGTTAATTCATATATCATTTGCCAGGGTTAATTCATATATCATTTGCCAGGGTTAATTCAGACATCATTTGCCAGGGTTAATTCAGACATCATTTGCCAGGGTTAATTCATATATCATTTGCCAGGGTTAATTCATACATCATTTGCCAGGGTTAATTCATATATCATTTGCCAGGGTTAATGTATCCATCATTTGCCAGGGTTAATGTATCCATCATTTGCCAGGGTTATTCTGCCCATTAATGTCACCCTCCCTCCATCCCCTTCCCCAGTACTCACCTGTTGGTGATATTTATATAAAAATACATGGAGGTCCTACCTTGTGCAGCCTGTTCCTGGATGGGAGGTAAGTGGCAGGTCATAGAGGAGGCTTTTCTGCAGCCCCTGGAACAGAGAGCAGAGAGCAGCCTCTCCACAGCAGCACAGCATCCCTCGTGGTCTGTGCTGTGAGGGAGGACACGTGGGTTCCTGCCGGTCACATGGGTTGGGGGCGGGGTTATCATCGTGACAGAGCAGGAAGCAGGGGAAGCTTCACAGA
This sequence comes from Pelodytes ibericus, assembly GCA_036172795.1. Lineage (NCBI taxonomy): Eukaryota > Metazoa > Chordata > Amphibia > Anura > Pelodytidae > Pelodytes > Pelodytes ibericus. Next base: position 88,928,485 of record CM069863.1, read on the forward strand.
CTCGGGGCTATGGTCAGGAGACTCGGGGCTCCAGCCCCAGTAGCCCCCCCCTAACGACGCCTCTGGAATTCACGCTCGCAGAAGGTGGTGATTAAAAGGTAATTGCATATAAAATACACCTGCACTATAGGCCTCATGTAAAATTTCACCACACACATAGCTCACACACACCTGTAGTGAATTACATAGAGGGACAGTCCTGATTTGGGAGACCTGTCCCGCCGAGCTCCATCTCTGTCCTGCTTTTCAGGACAGTGGTAGAGCTCAGCCGGACTCAGTGCCACAATTTCACCTACTGTGCAATTACTCTAACATATAGCTACTAGTAGCTAGCTGTGTCAAGGTTAGTTAAGACATGGAATGTAAGAGTGGCTGCACGTGTGTGTATTTATATATATATATATATATATATATATATATATATATATATATATATGTGTGTGTGTGTGTATAAAGATAATACATGATATCAAAATGTACATGGATTGATAAGATAAATATGTAGAGAGATAGATGTATGTATGTGTAAATAGGATTATATGTATGTACAGCTGATCATTGATAGTAAACCAATTTCAATGTTCTCATGCCTTTCAGATTCTATGATATGAAGAGGCAGGTGAAAAGGAAGCTTACCAGGGCAGCCGCCGCCACCAGAAGCTCTGGTGGCGGCTCTCCAGAGCCGGCTGACCTGCTGAAATTTGAGGAGGAGCTATTGCAGGCCATGGGGATTGAATACATCGTGGGGGTTGAGAGGCCGGAGCCAGAAACAGCTGGTCGTAAGTATTGAACATTGATTCATGGTAATAATTATGTGTGATTTGATACTGATTGACACTGTTCTCTCTCACTTTACTCCTAGCATCTTCTGCTGTGCGCCCTGAACCCCCAGCAAGTGATGACAGGGACCCATGCCCTGTAGCCACAGAACATCTGGCAGCTCCTCTTCTGATTACACCGGGTCAGGCGGCTCTGCAGGCCCTGGTGGATGCTTCCTCTTCACCTGCCTTCGGTAAGTCTAACATACACACATCATACACCAACAGGCTGGAAACATGTACAACAAACAGGGCTTCATTCATGAACGAGGGAATTGCAAGGACTATCCATATCTCATGTAATTCCTTCTGTCATGAATGAATCTTAATGCAAATGTTGATAGGGGCTATGTTCAAAAAACTGTGTTGATGTGAGATACACATTTCATCTCATCAGGTTAGCTATACATTGTGCAGTGACAAACCTGGTGAGTTTGCTTATCGGGGAAAACTCCCAATGTTTGTCCCTCCACAATGTTTAGATAAATTGGTGATATGAAATCACCTGCAACTCACCTGTTTTGTTAATAGCCTCAGATGTGATATGTATTTTCTGCACACATCTGTATGCATGCACTAACAATTCATTCTTCTCCATCTCTAACAGCGGTATCTTCATCATCACCACCTCAAGTGGATTCCCACCAGCTTCATGCTCCTGATGTGCAGGCACTGGGATCCACCACCCAAGGTAGATACATTATACACATTTACACCACCAGTTAGATCATATTAATATTATTTGCTAGAATAAAAGACCCTTTTTTTCCTAGCAAATACTCTATGAAAAAAATCTTATTTCCTAGCTTTGTCTTATAATCAGACCTAAAATAGAGGTCAGACTATAAGACTAGGAGCCAGGTACCCCACAGAACCGCAATGGACCTGGATCCTCTACGCATGCAGCTGGAGGATGTCTGTGCACAGACATCATCCGATACTGTTTGACACTATCACTGTGACTTCAAAGACAGAACGCAGGCTACGATGACCTCCTGGCATTCCATCTCAGAAGTCACAGTGGAAGTGAAGGGCAGCATCAGACAATGTCATTGCGTACCTAAAAGCTCACAGACATCCTCTGTCTACCCCCACTAGACACCATTGAAATGTCGGGACGCACTGACATTCATAGAAGGCCCATTGACAAGTCTGGGAATGCATTTTTAAGTGTGGGGGGCTGGTTGGCAAGTCTGGAGATGCATTTGCAAGTATGGGGGGCTGGTTGGCAAGTCTGGAGATGCATTTGCAACTATGGGTGGCAGTTTGGCAAGTCTGAGGATGCATTTGAAAATCAGGTGGACTAGTTGAATGCATTTGCAAGGGAAGTCTGGGAATGCATTGGCATTGAAAATTACATGTAATATTGATAGTACATGCAAGTTTTACCAGCAGCTACTGTATTTCCAAGGAGGCACACTGGTCTGGTTGGCAAGTGTCTCTCTCTGCTTGTTCAGAGAGACCCTCATTTTTAAATTTGATAGGCAGAGGAAACCTTAACCAGGTCCCTTCTGCTGATCCATTCAAAAATACTGGTCTCTCTTCTTGAGCAGAGAGATACCCCAATGACAATTAGAACCCAATCAGACAATCATGGCAAACCCAGTCATCCTTTGAGTAAGCAAGGGTTAAAAAAAATGATAATAATTATTTCAGGGTGTAGATATTGATAACCCTGCATTGAAGTGTATATAGATGTGGTGAATTGAATAATCTGTATTGTAATGTTCTAATTATCTTCTTTATTTTCCTGCAGCAACATATGTCGAGGAGGAGGAGGAAACAATACTCCTCACGGTGGTGGATCCCAGTGAGTACGGCACATCAGGAGCCGAGCCCCGACCTCCTGCCCCTCCGATGATGGAATCCTTGGCTGCTGTCCATGGTGCAGTTGCGGGGATCCAGCAGCACATCAGTTGGATGTGCCAGCAACTCACCATGATGGTGAGTAATCAGGATACGTTCCATGCGTATGGAGTGGCAGGACAAAGTCCTTAGACACTTAGATGTGCAAGCTGCGCATCAGGAGCAGATGAGATTGATGTGCCAGCAGGAATATCAGTCTCGAGCTGAATACCGCAACCGAAAGGTAAGGTACATGGATGCAAAATTGGCCCTCATGCGTCCATGTACTGACGGTACCGCTGCTCCTGAGGCATCTTGCATCTCTAACCCCCCTCCATCAGCACAGGTGACTGAAAGTCAGTCTAGTGAGGAGGAAGATGATCCTAATAATGCTAGTCGGTTGCCTAGCGCATCATCCTCCAGCTCATTAGATTATGATGAGTAAAGCACACTGATGCCTATTGTTAGTAGCCATGGAGCCCCTGTTTACTTATCATTCCTAACTCCCAGTTGTAGCCCTCTGCCAAAAAACTCTTTGCCCCCTCTCATGCCCGCCTGGGCTTGCCAAAAAAAAATAAAAAAAACATTTTTGACATTTAAATGTATTAGTTTGTGTGTGTCTATTTTTTATCCACACCTCTAACACTTCAACTTCCATTATACTTTGTATACAAAATTACACGGGGGGGGGGGGAGGTGAAGGGTTAATTTGGATCTGTGAGGGTTAAAAGCCGACAGTGTGTCTAAGGAGCTGATGTCTGCAGCAGTTTCTGGAAGGCCAGATCACGCCAGTAGCGTAATTGTTATTAGAATGGTCTTATCTTACTATTCCAAGGCCAGAACAGAGGTTTCTGGAACATCAACAAGTTGTCTCTGAAAGTTCTGTAATTTTCCATAAGAACGACTTTTGTAACACTATTTTACATATGACGTTTTAAGTGTATTTTCTTGTAAAACACACCTTTCTACATATTAGAATATTAGAATAACCAATTATATTGCAGTAACTATTGCTTTTATCTTCGTTTATATACGCTTGTCTAAACAATTAAAATCAGAGTTAAGGAACACGAAGCATTATCTAGTTTTTTCCTTCGTCGTCCTTTGCTCTCCAGGCCTTGCCTGGTCTCATCATCAGCACGGTAGTTCACATCAATCTGGTGTTACAGGTCTTAGAGGTGGCTGAACAGACTACCCCGCAGTCGGTCCCTTTCAGTTGGCCTATATATATATATATATATATATATATATATATATATATATATATATATATATATATATACAAAGTCCAAATATAAAAATAGAGGATGCACTCACAGGTCTTTGGATATCACCGTTTAATATCGAAGATGTTGAAAAACGACGTTTCAGGCTCACAAGCCTTTTGTCATTTGTCACATCTAGTGTAAAACAAACATATAAATACACCTAAAATCAAACACTTACCAGCCGCAGCTGAGGAAACCCGCTCCATACACCAACAGGGACGACCAAACAGCAACTTCCAGGTGAAGGAGAGAAAAGAAACAGCTTGCGTGTCACTGTGCGTGTCACGGGAATTAACCAATCACCTAGCAACTGTGTGGACGCTTATGGTCATACCAGCGTGTGATTCAGAGACGGGAGAAAACTGACAATAACTACTGCCGCGGAGGAGATCCCCACACCGAGTTCCAAAGTCCCTTAGCAAACCAGAGTGATACATATACCTTCTAACACAAGATCCACTAGAAAAACTCACCGTGTTCAATACTATTAATAGGGACATTAATAAAAAAAATGTACATAAAATAGAACGTGAGACCCAGTGCTGACCATCACCAAGATCGTTCCCTAACCTAAGTAAACCTATTCATTTATATATCTGAGAAAGACTGATACCAGATAATGTAACAGATGTACCTGATACGAGGCACCCTATATGTACCTATGTCCCTATTAATAGTATTGAACACAGTGAGTTTTTCTAGCGGATCTTGTGTTAGAAGGTATATGTATCACTCTGGTTTGCTAAGGGACTTTGGAACTCGGTGTGGGGATCTCCTCCGCGGCAGTAGTTATTGTCAGTTTTGTCCCGTCTCTGAATCACACGCTGGTATGACCATAAGCGTCCACACAGTTGCTAGGTGATTGGTTAATTCCCGTGACACGCACAGTGACACGCAAGCTGTTTCTTTTCTCTCCTTCACCCGGAAGTTGCTGTTTGGTCGTCACTGTTGGTGTATGGAGCGGGTTTCCTCAGCTGCGGCTGGTAAGTGTTTGATTTTAGGTGTATTTATATGTTTGTTTTACACTAGATGTGACACTTGACAAAAGGCTTGTGAGCCTGAAACGTCGTTTTTCAACAACTTCGATATTAAACGGTGATATCCAAAGACCTGTGAGTGCATCCTCTATTTTTATATTTGGACTTTGTATATTTTTGATGTGAGCTGCACCCAGGCACTTGCTAATGAATGACGATTGTTGCGCAGAGTGCTAGTACTTTGGACTGGATATTGTATGTAGACACCTCATCAGTGTCTGTACTTAGCACCGCGGACTATACTGCTAGAGCAATATTTGCTCACTTAGAACACTAGATTTTGAATTAGTTAGACACCCCAGCAAGCACGTTGAAACACTGCACCATAATGGAGGATTTCCTAGGAAGAGCAGGAGCCCTCCTGGAACAGGCAGAGACCTTTCAAGTCTCAGACTCTGAAGCAGCCGGTGCCTTATGGACTGAGACGCAACTTGACCTACCGAGCACAGAAACCCTTAAAGATGTATATATAGAAATGTTAAAACTGAAGAAAAGGGAAACAGATTTAGACCTACATGGTCTGTTCCTTTCAGACTACTTCAAAGCGAAAAGAATTCCAAGGGGCTTCAGAGTAAAAAATATTCCAACCATTGGCCGAAGTAACCCTGAGTTTTGCAGAAAGTGGATCGGGGTCCTTAATAAATGCTCTATGGACCTACTGATTTTGGTCATTGAGGAAGTGACGAAAGAACTCACCGAGGTACGCAACAAATTGGTAGATATACAAACGGCGAAAGCCACTACATTAACCTCGACACCAGCCACAGACATGATGCATAAATTACAGGAGGAGGTACTTCAGTACAAGAACGAAATCATCAGATTTAAAAGACAAAAAATGACACAAGTGAATAATGACTATCATTACCATAACGTTTATCAATGGTTAAGTGGACGTAATAATGAACATCAAAGCCGAGGTGTGAGGAGAGAACGGATGAGAATTAAAAAGCCAACAGTCACTACAATTGATTTATCCTCAGGTGACTCAGCCTCGGATGGGGAAGATCTGAATCAACGTGACAAACAGGCCGTATCTTTTTTAGATCAAACAAAGCTTGCAGAATGGCCGACTTTGGGGGTGCTGACCAGAGCACAACGAGATCGCGGAAGAGACCGCACACCAGACGAAGCCAGAAGGGCAAACTACACCCCAGTAAGAGGCAAACCTCCGATTTCCAAACATTAGAACCGATCTTCAACCTTTCGGATAGGCCTTTGTCTACAGCAGAGAAAAGCCTTCTCTCCAAAGGTCTATCTTTCGTCCCTACTAATCTCCCCAATCATTTTGAACAGGAAGTAGACCTGTATAAGTTCAACAGATCGTTAAGACTAAAAGAGTTTTTTCATCATACTCCTACACAGAACGCCTCAGTCACTCCATTCAAATTGAAAAGTCAATTCGATCCATATACCAAAAATATGGCTCTGAAAACATTCACACAGATCACTGGGAGACGAATTCGGAACATTTGTACCAGTCCTCCAGCTAAGAAGCACAATGTAACTAAAGAAGAAACAGATGCACTTCAATGCTTAGCGAAAGGACCCCAAATAGTGATACGCCCAGCGGACAAGGGTGGTGCAATAGTGATACAAAATTATGCGGATTACCGCACTGAGATTTTGCGTCAATTACAAGACACCGATACTTATAGGTTGTCACCTAGTGATCCCACTAAAAAACTTCAACAGGATATCATGAGTCTTTTGACAGACGCTCAAAATCGTTCGTACATTGACGAACATACGTACCAATACTTGCAACAGCAGTTCCCTATATGCCCGGTCATGTACACCTTACCTAAGATCCATAAGAACCCGAAGACACCACCAGGGAGACCGATCGTGTCGGCTAAAGGCAGTCTGCTGGAACCAATTACTCAGTGGATTGATTATCATCTCAAAAATACAGCTCTACAATTGTCTACATGTATAAAAGACACACCGGACTTTCTGTCGAAACTTCGGAACATTACACTTCCAACCACGGAAGTACTGTTAGTCACTATGGATGTTTCCAGCTTATACACTGTAATACCCCACGAGCAGGGAGTGGAGGCAGTGAGGACACTCCTTGCTCAGTCTCCTACCTATACAGATCCCCCTATCGATTTTTTGTGTCAAATGCTTAAATTCTGTTTGCCCAACAATTTTTTTAAATTTGAGAAAAACTATTACATTCAGACGTCAGGCACCTCTATGGGAGCAGCGATGGCACCTACGTACGCTAACATGTACATGTATGTGTACGAAATGCAATACATCATATCGAAATACGCAGAACATATCCTACTGTATAAAAGGTTTGTCAATGACATATTTTTGCTGTGGACATCAACAGAAGAAGAACTACAAGCGATGCTCACGGCCCTGAATCAAGTACCATCTACCATCAGATTCACTTTGGAATGCGCAGCAGATCAGATACATTTCTTAGACGTATTGGTGTATAGAAACCAGGAGAAATTAGGGTACACCCTTTATAGGAAATCCACTGACCGCAATACCATACTGCATGCTAACAGTTTCCATCCTGTGTCTTTAAAAAAAGCACTACCTTTTTCACAATTTCTTAGAGTGATCCGTAATAATTCAGATCCTGCAAACACGAGACAACAATTGGACCAAATGGCCCGAAGATTCTATGATAGGGGCTACCAGTACGAAGCTGTACAGCGTGCTATATCTAAAGCTCTCAAACATGAACAGAAGCAACAGCAACAGACCAACCATACCCGCATAGTTTTTCCTACTCGATTTCATGTGGCCTCACCAGCTGTGAAAGATGCTATCACACAGAATTGGAATATTATAGCAGAAGATAAAAACCTACCTCGAATAGTAGATCAACCACCGATGTTATGCTACAAAAGAGGCACGAACTTGCGAGATAGACTAGTTAGATCTGACCCAAGACACTGTTACACTGATAACAGTCAATATCAACGAACAGGCTGTTATCGTTGCCTTGGATGTGTGACCTGTTCACATATGGTATCAGGGACTCAGTTCTCACATCCCCACACAGGACGGCAATACAGAATTAACCACCGCATGACCTGTACAACTGAATTTGTGGAATATCTGATAACATGTCCTTGTGGCTTATCCTATGTAGGTAAGACTAGTATGACGGTACGTGATCGTATTAGGGGACATAGATCTTCCATACGCACAGCATATCGTGATAAGGTCACAGACAAACCCGTAGCCAAACACTTTTTTGAGAAGCGACACTCATTAGCGCAATTAAGATTTATTGCGATTGATCATATACCTCCCTTACCGAGAGGTGGTGACAGAGCAAAACTGCTCCTTCAACGGGAATGCAAATGGATATTTACATTGGACACAGTATCACCCCGAGGTCTGAATGAACAATTGCTGTTTAATTCTTTTCTGCCATCCAGAACATAGGCGATTTACCATCTGGGATACTTCTATCTCAGACAGAACGATGATGCGGACTTGTTCTTCAGCTTTATATACACGCAGATGTCCGGGGACTTTGATCTTTATTTGTTCGAACCTCAGTTATTTTATGTATATATGTCTTTGTCTCAAATTTGTCTTGCATGGAGTCCTCGTTTCCCCTTTTTTCCCCTTTTTGTTCCCTTTTTTTCTTTCCCTTTTTTTCTTTCCCTTTTTTCTGTCCTTGTTTTGATTCGATGTCTGCAGGTGTGGGAACTCTGTCTGTGCTCCCTATTGATGTCTTTGTTAATTTGGATTTTTTTAGTTTTTCATTGTGCATTCGTATTTTTATTTTTAATTGTTATTGTTTATTTTTATTTTTTTCAACCGCTATATTTGATTTTTTATTTTTATTGTTATTTATTTTTCAGTTTTGTCATTTTTTGTGGTTGTCATGTTTTGTTGTCTGATTATGTACCTTCTCACTCGTGGGGATATAGGTACATATAGGGTGCCTCGTATCAGGTACATCTGTTACATTATCTGGTATCAGTCTTTCTCAGATATATAAATGAATAGGTTTACTTAGGTTAGGGAACGATCTTGTTGATGGTCAGCACTGGGTCTCACGTTCTATTTTATGTACATTTTTTTATTAATGTCCCTATTAATAGTATTGAACACGGTGAGTTTTTCTAGCGGATCTTGTGATTGAAGGTATATGTATCACTCTGGTTTGCTAAGGGACTTTGGAACTTGGTGTGGGGATCTCCTCCGCGGCAGTAGTTATTGTCAGTTTTGTCCCGTCTCTGAATCACACGCTGGTATGACCATAAGCGTCCACACAGTTGCTAGGTGATTGGTTAATTCCCGTGACACGCACAGTGACACGCAAGCTGTTTCTTTTCTCTCCTTCACCCGGAAGTTGCTGTTTGGTCGTCACTGTTGGTGTATGGAGCGGGTTTCCTCAGCTGCGGCTGGTAAGTGTTTGATTTTAGGTGTATTTATATGTTTGTTTTACACTAGATGTGACACTTGACAAAAGGCTTGTGAGCCTGAAACGTCGTTTTTCAACATCTTCGATATTAAACGGTGATATCCAAAGACCTGTGAGTGCATCCTCTATTTTTATATTTGGACTTTGTATATTTTTGATGTGAGCTGCACCCAGGCACTTGCTAATGAATGACGATTGTTGCGCAGAGTGCTAGTACTTTGGACTGGATATATATATATATATATATATATATATATATATATATATATATAAAAATAGTTATTAGTGAAGATTAATATCCAGTGATGTGAGGCCAACATAGAGCTGACATCCCATGACCAGTATTGTTCTTCATTAATGAGCTCTTTTTTTTAGTTTAACATGGACATGTCTACATATAAAGGTCTAATCAGGGCCAGTGCTACTGATAGGTGAACCAGGCGTTCGCTTAGGGAGCGAGCTTTGTGGGGAGGCTGCAGGCAACATTTTTTTTTTTTACAATATATCGCCATCAATATACACGTCCATTTATTTTTTCAGGGCTGCTGCCCAAAGTAAAACATGTGGGGAAGGGTGAGAGAGCCACCAGACATAGGGAGGGAAAGAGACACCTGACACGGGGATGGAAAAAGACACCAGGGATGGGAAAATGGATGTAATGAGACAGACATGTGAGGGGAGTGAAAGAGACAGCAGACTTGGGGGGAGAGGAAAGCGAGATAAAAATAGGAAGGGAGAGGAGAGAGAAAGACAGACATGGGGGAGAGGGAAAGACAAACATGGGGGAAGAGGGGAAGATACATGGGGAGAGGATAAAGACAAAAAAGGGAAAGGTACATAGGGAGGAGAAATACAAAACGTGGGAAACAGATGAATGGAAATGGGCGAGGCAGAGATGGACATCAATGGCATGGGGGAGAGAGAGAGAGAGAGAGACAGGGATGGCATGGGGGAGGCAGGGACAGACATGGTGGGAGAGTGAGACAATCTGTGATTGCATGGAGAGGGTGGTGCCAAAGAAAAGATCACATTGCATTTGTGACATGCACAATATCAGGAAGTATTACTTTACTGAGAGGGTAGTGAATATATGGAATAAACTTCCAGCAGAAGTGGTAGAATAGACATAGTGAGGGTGTTTTAGCATGCGTGGGATAGGTATCCAAGATATAGGATAAGGTCGACTAATAAAGTATTTAGAAAATTGGGCAGACTAGATGTACTGAATGGTTCTTATCTGATAACACATTCTATGTTTCTATGTGTTGGTTTTCAACAAAATGATTACCAAACGCTTCTATATGCCTAAAACAATGTATGTGATTGGTTTCTACAAAATGATGGCCATAAATATATACAGTGGGCATACATATATCCAATTGGCTTAAATACATGCAGTAAGCATAAATATACAGCTGACATAAATATATACAGTGGGCAATGGGCATACATATCTTCAGTGGTCATAAATATATACAATGGCCATGTATGTAGAAGCTTCTGGAAATCATTTTGTTGAAATTAAACACATAATATTTTTTTGGTATATAGAAGGCAGGCAGTGACAGGCAGCAGGTTCACTAATACAGGCAGTGTCATCTGCATGCAGGATCATGCTTAAGTGACTCAGCTCTGGTGACTGGATGAAAGTCAGGATCTTTCCAGATTTAAAAATCATGTGCTCACGCATCGTCGCACATTTTCTAGGATCACCACCGGTCATCTTAGAAATAAGCATTTGAAATCCAAGCAGTTTCAGCAATGCAGTTCAGATGGTACAAGTACACCCCTGTTGTGTCAGCGAAAGAAACAGGGCAGATTTAAGGCATGGTCTTTAGGGGATGCAGCCCAGGGGAATAGGTAAAATGGGGGCCTCGACAGAGGGTTGCAGCTCCATATTACTGCTTTAAAACCAGCAGAGCAGAGCAGTTCCCAAGCTGCTTCTCACACTCTGACTAATGTCAGAGCATTTGGAATCAGGTGACCTGCCTGCAATTACATAACATGCCGACGATGGAAAGTCCTTGATGTGCTATGTGGGTGATAGGGCATCTACTGGGGTGTGACCTGGGTGTGTAATGTGGGTAATAGGGCATGTACTGAGATAATTCCCGGATATGCAATGTGGGTGATGAGGTGTGTCCTGTGGTAAGTCATGGTGTTCAATGTGTGAATGCATTGGCAAGTCTGGGGGTGCATCTACAGATCTGAGGGGCAGATTGAGAAGTTTAAGGATGCATTGGCATCTAAAATGTACTAAACTGGCCCTGGAAACAAATTACCCTGCAGCAGAGGCAAGGGATAAGGAAGTAAAGTAGTAAGTACTACCAAGTAGGTCCACCACCAAAAATAATAAAAGTTTAATTAAATTAATGATTTGCTGTAGTAAAATCTTTGATGGTTAGGGGAAAGGAAATAAACAGAAGTGAGTGGACAATTGTGAGTGGACAGAGGGGAGAAACTACCATTAACACTTTTGGGCTATGTTTGTTGGATAGGGGAAAGGAATGAAATGTTAAGGGAAGTGAGTGGACAATTGACTACCCACACACCTGTTTCAACCCCAGAGCAAAGCATCCAAACACCTTCAGTCCCAGACGAGTTAGCGGACTTTCAGAGTTCAAACACAATGCCCTAGCTTTAACTGGCAGCGTTGGCAGAGGTAGCAGGCGCTGCCACACCACAAACAGACACAGCCAGAGGGGAGAAACTACCATTAACACTTTTGGGCTATGTTTGTTGGATAGGGGAAAGGAATGAAATGTTAAAGGGAAGTGAGTGGACAATTGACGACCCACACACCTGTTTCAACCCCAGAGCAAAGCATCCAAACACCTTCAGTCCCAGACGAGTGGAGCGGACTTTCAGAGTTCAAACACAATGCCCTAGCTTTAACTGGCAGTGCTGGAGGAGGTAGCAGGCGTTGCCACACCACAAACAGACACAGCTAGAGGGGAGAAACTACCATTAACACTTTTGGGCTATGTTTGTTGGATAGGGGAAAGGAATGAAATGTTAAAGGGAAGTGAGTGGACAATTGACGACCCACACACCTGTTTCAACCCCAGAGCAAAGCATCCAAACACCTTCAGTCCCAGACGAGTGGAGCGGACTTTCAGAGTTCAAACACAATGCCCTAGCTTTAACTGGCAGTGCTGGAGGAGGTAGCAGGCGTTGCCACACCACAAACAGACACAGCTAGAGGGGAGAAACTACCATTAACACTTTTGGGCTATGTTTGTTGGATAGGGGAAAGGAATGAAATGTTAAAGGGAAGTGAGTGGACAATTGACGACCCACACACCTGTTTCAACCCCAGAGCAAAGCATCCAAACACCTTCAGTCCCAGACGAGAGGAGCGGACTTTCAGAGTTTGAACACAATGCCCTAGCTTTAGCTAGCAGCGCTGGCAGAGGTAGCAGGCGTTGCCACACCGCAAACAGACACAGCCAGAGGGGAGAAACCAACTAGTACTATTTGTTTGAAGCTGATTTTGGTGGATTAGAGTAAAAATGGAAGGCAATAAATAAGTTTTTTAACTAGAAAGAACACTTTCCCTTTCTCTGTAACTCCACTATATGTCAAGCTATATTAATCAACATTTCATCCCTCAAACTTAAGATCAGGGTACCCCAATTTGGGCAGATTAAATTTAAGAAAAGCCATCTGCTCCATCAGATGAAGTGACATGTGAGAGCATTGTGGATTAAGTATGTTACCAGTTATAGAAAACACACGCTCACTTTGGACTGAGGTTGCCGGACACGATAGCAGTTTCTGCGCAACCACTGAGAGTGCAGGCCACACAATCTTCTTCTGATCCCAAAAACTAAGAGGGTCAACATTAGGAGGCAAAGGTGGTTCACAAAGGTAAAGTTTTACCATTTCTGAGACCCTACTCTCCTTACGACTGCTAGGTGTCTCAGTGGGGCCAACTAGATTCTCAAGTGCCTCTTCCCAAAATGAAGCTGCTCACTCTGGTACTAGTGTCACTGCTACTGCTTAGAGGTGCAGACATGTCAATGTCGTGCTGCAGTTCTCCACCAGAGAGCATGCCACTCTTCCGCTGCCAGTCCAACACCCTTTGGATGAGATTATCCCTACAAATTGTCAGAATATTGTACCTGAGTGCAAGCTTGCCCTTAATCCATGGATCACACATGCATGCTAGCATCAGTTCGGGATAATTATCCATTTGGTCACGTTGCCGAAGTTTAAGGTTTTCTTTCAACTTCCTAACTAGAGCTGCAACATCAGAATGGAGGCCACCTTGAAAAACTTCACGGTTTTCAAGAAAAGCATCCATCTTGCTCCCTAGATGGCTGAACAGTGGGATTACCTGTCTCAGACTGGCAGTGCTCATACTTAAGTGTTCAGTGGCATCCCTGAATGGGTTAAGGACAACCACTGTCTGACTGATCACTGTCCAATCTTCTCTACCCAGAGGAGATGCAATGCCAATAAACTGGTCTGATGACAGACTATGGATTGCCCTCTGCTGCTCCAAAATCCTTTCAAGCATCTCCAAAGTAGAGTTCCACCGTGTAACCACATCTTGTCGTAGACAGTGTGTGGGAAGACCTGCCTTCTCTTGCTCCTGCCTCAATAGATGACTAGCTTTTACACTACGGTGGAAGTGCCCAGCAATCCTCCTGCAGTGATCAATTACTCTAGCTATTCTATTACTTCCATCTGGGATTGATGATTTTACCACAAGATGGAGTATGTGTGCTGCACAGCGCACACCAACAATATTACCGTCACGCAGAGCTTTCAACATATTTGCAGCTCCGTCAGTGACCACAAACCCCACTTCTACATTTGTGCCTGCCTCTGCTCCTACCCAATGTGACACCATCCTTTTTATAGCATGCAGAATATTTTCTGAAGTGTGATTTTCATCCATCACCTCAGCATGGAGAAGGAAAGATCTGTAGCCCTGCTGATCTACTGATGCACTTCCTCCCATTCTGCTAGACCCTGGTGCTAGCGAAGTAGTAGCTTCATGAGACACACCAGGCTGCCACCAGTGTGCTGTCAAGGACAGAAAGGCATGCTGCCACATTTCATATTTTTGAAATTTTAAGTTATGAACAAAATTATATGCTATTATTTTAACTTGGATAAGTTAGTTTGGCTACTAAACAAAGTCTAAATAAATGTACTACAGATACCTTGAAGCTGTACTTAGTACAGTCACAAAGTCACGTAAATAAATTAAAACCAATAAACAGCAGTTAGTTTCATTGCTTGCTGTTAAAAAACGCAATAAATGAACAATTAAATCAACTGACAAAAAGAGCACAACAGTTCACTGCACTGCTATACTCACAACAGTACAACAGTTAACTTCACTGTTTACTGTGGTAAAAAAATAAAAAAATTTAAATTTGAAAACAAAAAAGTTTTTTTTTACTTTTGACTAGTGTGTTCTGTTTCTAACAAAGCACAAATAAACTGTACTACAGTAAAAATGAATTCAAGTATTAATTATATGTCACGTTACTGCAATAACCTTAAGCAACCTAGTAGTCTACCCCTAGGGCAGAAGCCCTCAGGTCCACTCAGCTAGATTATAATTATTGAATTTCTATATATTTTATATTAAATTATTTTTAAAAGCTGTAGCTGCAGGCAATACAACACACAGAAAAAGCACTGCAGGCCGTGGCACTGGCTGCCAGTCAGGCAGACAGGCACTGTTTGTGCCAAACTGCCAACTGACTCAATTAGCAGTAGTTGTACAGTTCACAGAATGCAAAAAAATGTTTTAAAAAATTAGTCTCTGGAAGTCTCTCTTATTTTAAAAATAGGTTGTTGTGAGAAATGGCAAGATCACAAAGAAATACAGTGAAAGGCAATGTGGCTAGCACAGCAGCACTTCACCTTCAAAGCTCAGACACGGAATGAGGAGAAAATGAAACCACTGCACTTATAAACTGCTTTTCCTGTTTTTTTTTTGTTTTTTTTTTTAAATAAACTGACAGCACATACCATTGGACTAGCCATCAGAATGATGTCACAGAAGTGAGCTGATTGGACAACTAAATCAACTTACTTCTATGTCCTTCCTTTTTCGGTTTATGGAATGCATAATATAATGCTATTGATATTCTATAAACCGAAATAGAGTCCCCATTCATCCGAAGAGGTCAATTGACCTATTAGTATAAATGGGGACTCTATTTCGGTTTATACAATGCCAATAGCATTACTCCATAAGCAGAAAGTCGTTCGGTTTATAGACTTTCGGCTTATGGAGTAATGATATTGGCTTTGTATAAACCGAACTAGAGTCCCCATTCATACGAATAGGTCAATTGACCTATTCTTATGAATGGGGACTCTATTTCGGTTTATAGAATAGCAATAGCATTATATTAAGAAATTCTTATGAATGGGCACTCTAGTTTACAAAGCCAATAGTACTCCATGTACTGCATAAGCCGAAAGTCTATAAACCGAACGTTCGGTTTATAGACTTTCGGCTTATAGAATACATGTAATGCTATTGCTGTTTTATAAGCTGAAAGTCTATAAACCGAACGACCTTCGGTGTATAGACTTTCGGATTATAGAATAGCAATAGGATTACATGTATTCCATAAGCCGACAGCCTATAAACCGAACGTTCGGTTTATAGACTTTCGCCATTTGTAATGAATGTAATCGTAGTACTATTGGCTTTCACTACACGGAGACAGTCTCCATTCATAAATTTATGAATGGAGACTCTGTCTCCGTGTAGTGAAAGCCAATAGTACTACTATTACATGCATTACAAATGACGAAAGTCTATAAACCGAACGTTCGGTTTATAGGCTGTCGGCTTATGGAATACATGTAATCCTGTTGCTATTCTATAAACCAAACGTTCGGTTTATAGAATAGCAATAGGATTACATGTATTCCATAAACCGAAAGCCTGTCAGGGCCTTTACCAGGTCAGGTAGGAGTTTAAGTGCAGGGATAGTGGAGGTGTCTGGTTGCATGTTAAATATAGTGCAAAGGGAGAACAGATAAAGAAACAGAGCTAGGTATTGGAATAAAGACTGAAGGAGAGACAAGAGGGAATTTAGCAAAGAACTGCAGAATGGGAAAAGGGTATGAGTAGGAACTGCAGTAAGAACAAAGAGCTATAGTAGGGACTGTAGACAAAGCAAAGGTAGGGGTGGAGAGAGTTAAACAAGGGAAGAGGCCAGAGGCAAGGGTTACTAAGCAGGAACACCCTGGAGAGGGTGACTAAGCAGGAACACCCTGGAGAGGGTGACTAAGCAGGATCACCCTGGAGAGGGTGACTAAGCAGGAACACCCTGGAGAGGATGACTAAGCAGGAACACCCTGGAGAGGATGACTAAGCAGGAACACCCTGGAGATGGTGACTAAGCAGGAACACCCTGGAGAGGGTGAGAAATGAGAAGGGTAGCTTAAAGGGAATAACTTAGCTGAAGAGATCTTGATGTACTCAGAGGGTCCCAGGAGATGCTGAAAATCATCTACTGAGATGGTTGAGCCACTCAGGGTCAGATTCCCAGTTCCTGGACAAGGTCACAATACAAATGGGCTTTAAGGAGAGTATCAGGAACAAAAGCAGCAGCTCTCAGAAATCAGGCCTCCAACTTCAATGCAAAAGCACTGTTTGCCAGAAACTGCAGCTATTTAACCTGGGTGTGAGCAGAAGGTAACGAGCCCACCTGACACCAAACAGAGGGGAAGGAATACAAGCAAAGTAAGGTAGGGAGACTTCTAGAGGAGGCAGGAGGAATATAAGCATATAAATAATGACTTTAAAATGCATGAGTCAGAAGGTCAGTGTTGAACCCTGACAAAGCCTATAAACCGAACGTTCGGTTTATAGACTTTCGTCATTTAGAATGCATGTAATAGTACTATTGGCTTTCTCTACACAGAGACAGAGTCTCCATGGAGACTCTGTCTCTGTGTAGAGAAAGCCAATAGTACTATTACATGCATTCCAGATGACGAAAGTCTATAAATCGAACGTTGTTCGGTTTATAGATTTTCGGTTTATGTTTAAGTCAATTCATTTATTAGTTCAAACGAAACGAATGTAACGAAACGAAAATGTTAAACGAATTTCGTCCGAAACGAATTTAGTTATGAACGAAATTCGTTTTAGACGAAATAAATATCATTTTCGTCCGAATGAAAGAAAACGAAACAAAAATTTTCGTTTTTGCACATGTCTAATAACTACTCCATTTTTCTTAATATTTGTTTTGTAAAAGCTGTTATATCTGTGATCTCGTAGGCAAGGAGGTTTTTGAGAGCTGAAGTGTGATATCTGCTTTCGTAGAAAGTTTACTTAATGGTGAATTGATTGATAGTATGTTAACTGAGGAGTGCATTTTAAGTGCTACGTTAAAAAGCCCGGAGTGTTGTAATGGTTGGTTTGTGAGTGTTGCCTTGAGGGAGGTGTGTTTATTTTTTTGTATTGATTTCTGTTAATCCAATGCTTAGTTTAAGGGGATATTTTTTGCACTTAAAAGTATATTCTATGTATTTACCCTTTTATTTATTTATTTTTTACTTTAATTGTTTTCCATTTCTTGGCAATTAACTAAATACAGTTCTATTTTCCATTTCTTGGCAATATAACAAAATACAGAATTCTTCAAATAAGTAATAATGAAAAAGACAGCAACACCAAAATTAATTGTAATATTGGTATTAACAGAGAAAAGTAAAAGCAGGTAATCATATAAATCCATAAATAAATTACTATCTACAAAAAATATTAGACACTAATGAATCCACAAAAAGAAGGCAACTCATAAATTCCCCAATTCCTCTGCACTGCCACACCCTCTTTAGAGAGTCTAAACATCTCTAATACTGATTGCTAGCAAGGGGGACAGAGAGAGAGAGAGACAGAAAGAAAAATAAAAAAAACACAAAAAAGTTATTTATACATTTAAATGAAAGGATTATTATTTATAGCCCCTAATTTTCCCTAACAGTATCCCTAATCTCACCCTATATAGCCCTGCCCTATCTCTATAACTAACTCAAAACAAAACTACCTCATCTTGCCCTAGCACAATCCTACACTTACCCTAACTATTCATTTTAACTAGTCCTAACTTCCCCTGTTGTATCCCTAAACAAAATTATATAATAATCAGAAACCTTACTACCAAATTTAATCTAAGCCAAAAATCCTTATTTCTAATCTACCAAAACACTACATTTTAAAAAGGTCAACTTTAGTATGTTTAATACATCCCTTAGCTGTTACAACCAAAGATGGATTGTATTTTTAATTTTCATGTCGAATAAAAGCTAAGTTTTATGGATCCTCCGTGGTGAATTTGATCATTACTGCACACTGGGTAACTTTATTCCAGTGTTTTTTCTTAATACATCCCTTGGTCTTGTTGACCGGGATGGATAATTTTTGGGAAAAAACTTAGAAGGTAAGTGGAATACCTTCAAACTAACACTGCAAAAATATACATATAAATGTATAACCTTTGGTAACAAATATAAAAGAAGGAAACGAAAACCAATGTGGCTAACCAGTAAGGTAAATCAGGAAATAAATAAAAATAAAGTAGCATTTAAACATTATAAAGCTGAGAGATCAGCAGAGGCATTTACAAAATATAAAGATGCCAACAAAGACTGTAAAAAGGATATTAAATTGGCTAAATTGCAGCATGAAAAACAATTGCTAAGGAGAGCAAGAGGAATCCCCAAGAATTCTTTAAATATATGAATGGCAAAAAATTAAAGGCTGAAAATGTTGGGTAATTGTTATCTGAAATGGGTGAGATGGTCAGTGGGGAAAGAGAAAGCAAATATTTTAAATAATTTATTTTCTTCTGTTTTTATGATGGTATACACCCACAGGTACTTAAAGAGCTAACTTTATTTTTGATTCTTTTATTTCAGGCATGGTTCCCACAGATTGGCGTAAAATTTATGTGGTGCCCATATTTAAAAAGGGATCCAAATACCAGCCAGGCATTTATAGACCTATAAGCTTGACATCTGTGGTGGGGAAACTGTTTGAATGGTTGCTAAGGGAATATAGTTTAGATTCCATATTGAACAGGAATCTCATATGCAGGATTTTGTCAAACTAACAATTACATTATATGAGGAGGTGAGTAGAAATATAGATATGGGTAGGCAGTGGATGTGATATATTTAGACTTTGCTAAGGCACTTGATACAGTTCCACACAAATGGTTACCGTACAAATTAACTGAAATTGGCTCAGGCCAAAGGTTTGTTTGTTGATTGGCAATTGGTTGAAAGATAGAATACAAAGGGTGGTCTTAAATGGGAATTTCTTAAATTGGACAGATGTGATAAGAGGACTACCTCAAAGTTCTGTCCTGGTTCCTCTTCTTTTTAATTTGTTTATATCTAGTCTGAACTAGATGTATCTTTTCTGCAAGAGGATTTGGACAAATTGGGTAATTGGGTAGATAAATGGCAAATGCGTAAAATTATGCATTTTGGGTACAATAATAAAAATGTAAGATATAGTTTAAATGGTGTTTCCTTGGGGAAATCTACTAATGAAAAAGATTTGGGAGTAGTTATAGACAATAGACTAAGCAGAAGCACACAGTGTCAACTGGCAGCTGCAAAGACCAATAAGATATGGGGGTATATTAAAAGGGTATTGACTCATGGGAGTAAAATATTATTCTGCCTCTTTATAGGTTCATGGTAAGCCCTCACCTTGAATATGATGATTCAATTCTGGGTGCCTTTAAAAAAAAAAAAAGACATTATGGAACTAGAGAAAGTCCAGAGGAGGGCTACAAAACTAATAAGGGGAATGGGACATTTTAGTTATGACAAAAGGCTGGAAAAGTTAAATCTGTACATGCTAGAGAAACAGCGGCTTAACCCCTTAGTAACAAGACATTTTTACCTTGACTTTCCCATGGTGACAATAGCTGTTTTGACATTTCTGGGGTGTTTGTGTTTAGCTGTAACTTTCTTCTTTCTCACATACTTTACCCACACAAATTATATGTTGTTTTTATCCTCATAAGAAGAGCTTACATTAGATACCATTATGTTCATCATATCTTATAATTTACTACAAAAAAAGAAAAAAAAAAAAACTTTTTCTAAATTTGAACTTAAATATAATTTGCACAAATACAATTATTAAAAAAGACCCTGTCTAAATAGTTTCTAAATGTTGTCCTGAGTACAGAAATATGCATGTTTCCATATTTTTCAGTATTTTTTTCAGAGTTATGGGGCAAAACCCAAAATAGTGTTTTTTGTTTTTTTCCTATATTGACCTTTTGACCCCAACCCGAACCCTAAATTTAGCCCTAACACTAAATTTAACCCCAACTCTAACCCTTATGCTATCCCTAAATATATTTTAATTTAATTTTAACCCTGTCCTTTATGCTAAATATTATTTAATTTTAACCCTATAGGGTAATCTAACCATAATACCAGTTCTTAGCTAATTAAATCTTTTGGGTTTTTTTTACATTGCAATGTTGCTTGCTGCCTCTAGGGGCAGTCAAGCAAAATATTCAGAGCGATGGAAGTGAATTTTCTTTCACTTCCAAAGCTCTAACCACAAGAGGGCATAGCCATATTGACGGAGCACCTGTTCATTAACATAACAATAAAAAAGTAAAGAGGTCATCTGCTAAGACTTAAAGAAAGGAAATTTAGTCTATGACAGCAAAAGGGATTTTTTACAGTAAGGACAATTTATATATGGAATTCACTGCCTGAAGAAGAGGTTGTAACTAATATGTTAGATGCCTTTAAAAGCAGCCTGGATACTTTTTTAATTAGCCGAAGCATAGAGGGCTATGCCTTTAAGTATAAGCATTTATATTTATTTAGTGCTTGCTGATCCAAGTAGAAATTGGATTGCCATTTGGAGTCAGTAAGGATTTTTTTCCCCACTAAATGCAGAATTCGTATTTGTTGAAGGGTTTTTTATTTTCCTTCTTTTGGATCAACAGCAGTAAACATGGGATAGGAAAAGGATTGAACTTGATGGATGTAAGTCTTTTTTCAACCTAAACTACTATGTAACTATGTAACCATGTAACTAAATACAGTGCCTTGCAAAAGTATTCACCCCCACCCCCCTTAGCATTTTTCCTTCTTGCAAAACTGCTCCAGCTCCTTCAAGTTGGATGGTTTGAGCTTGTGAACAACAATCTTTAAGTCTGACCACAGATTTTCTATTGGATTCAAGTCTGGGCTTTGACTAGGCCATTCCAACACATTTACATGTTTCCCCTTAAACCACTTAAGTGTTGCTTTAGCAGTTTGTTTGTGGTCATTGTCCTGCTGGTAGGTGAACCTCTGTCCTAGCCACAAATCACGCACAAAGTGGTACAGGTTTTGCTCAAGAATATCCCTGTATTTAGCACCATCCATCTTTCCCTCAACTCTGACCAGTTTCCTAGTCCTGGCTGCTGAAAAACATCCCCAAAGCATGATGCTTTTACCACTATGTTTCACTGTGGGGATGGTGTTCTTTGGGTGATGTGATGTGTTGGGTTTGCGCCAGACATAGCGTTTTCTTTGATAGACAAAAAGTTCAATTTTAGTCTCATCAGACCAGGGCACCTTCCTCCATAGATTTTGGGAGTCTCCCACATGCCTTTTCACAAACTCAAAACATGCCATTTTGTTTTTTTGCTGAAAGTAATGGCTTTCTTCTGGCCATTTATGCACATTAAAAACGCTTATGCACAGACACTCAGGAGTCCTGTCTCATTACTGCCGTTCCGCTGCCTTACTCTGATTCATCCCAGTTGGAACCTTTTTTTTTATTTTTTATTACCATAATTGGTGGGAGGACCGAGAAGCAGGGTCTATGCATCCACGAAGGCACTGGAGTGCACATACGTTTTCTCCTTTCATCACTCTGCCATAAAGCCCAACTCTATGGCGCTTACGGCTTATTGTCGTCCTATGTACAGATACTCCAGTCTCTGCTGTGGAACTCTGCAGCTTCTCCAGGGTTACCTTAGGTCTCTGTGCTGCCTCTCTGATTAATGCCCTCCTTGCCCGGTCCATGAGTTTTGGTGGGCGGCCGTCTCTTGGCAGGTTTGCTGTTGTGCCATGTTCTTTCCATTTGGTTATGATAGATTTGCTGGTGCTCCTGGGGATCATCAACAATTTGGATATTTTTTTCATAACCTAACCCTGACTTGTACTTCTCAACAACATTGTCCCTTACTTGTTTGGAGAGTTCCTTGGTCTTCATCACAGAGTTTGGTTAGTGGTGCCTCTTGCTTAGGTGTTGCAGCCGCTGGGGCCTTTCAAAAAAGGTGTGTATATGTAATGACAGAAGATGTGACACTTAGATTGCACACAGGTGGACATCATTTCACTAATAATGTGACTTCTGAAGGTAATTGGTTGCACCAGAGCTTTTTATGGGCTTCATAACAAAGGGGGTGAATTCATACGCACATGCCAATTTTCTGTTTTCTATTTGTAAAACATAGTTTTATGTATCTATTTTTCTCATTTCACTTCACCAACTTAGACTATTGTGTTCTGATCCATCACATAAACTTCAGATTAATAACACATTGAACTTAAGGCTGTAATGTAACAAAATAGGTAAAAAGGTTTAAGGGGAAACATGTAAATGTGTTGGAATGGCCTAGTCAAAGCCCAGACTTGAATCCAATAGAAAATCTGTGGTCAGACTTAAAGATTGTTGTTCACGAGCTCAAACCATCCAACTTGAAGGAGCTGGAGCAGTTTTGCAAGAAGGAAAAATGCTAAGGGGGGTGAATATTTTTGCAAGACACTGTAGATCGCCCTCACTATCTCAACTCTATTCCATCTCCTCCCAAACCCAAGAGAGGGAGATGGGAGAAAGAGCAATTAGAGTCATCCCTCGCCTTGATGAGCAAAATGATAACAAAAATAAACAAACGGGGGTGGGGGGGGTTAGCTTAAAAAGGTGGTGTTTACATGTGCTGAAATAATACTAGAGGAAGCTGCTGGGGTATATCTGAAAGTGATTTATTTATTAATAAGGAGTGTTATAAAAGGTAAGTTGACACAGACCTTTGCACAGAATGTATAAGTAACAAATCAAAATATTGGTAATACAATGTTAAACAGGGTTAGACAATGTTAATATTCCACAAGTGAGAACTTGACAACAAATATGAAAAATTTAATTAGTGATGAGAGAAAAGAGAAAAGGAAGGGAGAGAAAACAAACATGTAGATAATAATATAATAACATGATATCAATAAAGCATTAAAGGCAAGAAAGGTAACACAGAAGGATATGTACAGAATTTACAAGGTTAACTGGGCTTACATTTGTGGAGTGCATCACTGATCATTGGAGGACATTTTTAAAATGTATATTTTTTTCAATAGGGCACCCTTTGTGTGCCATGGACATTGTATTTATAAGGGTGTTAGACAGAAAGGATAAATCCTGGCGCTTTAAACTGCAACAAAGCAGCACCAATCTATGTGTTCCTCTGAAGACACACGTGCAAAAAACAAAACATATAACCCAAACAAATAGGTGTGATTGGTGCGCTAAGTAAAATCCACCAGACAGTGTATAAAATTATATAGGAGAAAATATAATATTTGCCTGAAAAAACTGTTGATTCAGTGCAGTATAATGAAGGTCTTCAATGTCTCCCAATGTATATATAAGGGGACAGAAAAAGACAAACAGACACAGTGTAATACAGTAAATATAAACAGTGCTGTTGCAGTGTGGGTAATTGCACTCACAAACAGTGTAGAAAAAAATGGCTCATCTATCTCTTGTAGAGATGTCTCCTCTCTTCTTAATCTCACGCTCCCAGGCAATAAAACAAGATGAAGAGATGGTATATTAGATAGTAAAGGGTAGAAATTTAATAAAATACAATAGCATCTTACATATATAGTTGTAGATGTCAGATGTTCCTTCTGTGCCAGCAAAAATCCAAATGGAGGACAAAGTCCAAAAGACCAGTACAACATAAGGCAGATCCAGAAGGAGTTCACAAGTTGATGATGTAAAATCGAAGAATGGCAGTATAGGTAGGCACGCTACGCGTTTCGCCGCTATTTGGGCTTCCTCCTGGCGTGTGCCTACCATACTGCTCTTAGGTCCTTTTAAATGCTGTGATCTTCGCGCGTGTGTGCACTTCCGGGTTCCTCCTGTGGTGACGTCATCGCGACTCCGTCGCCTCATGTGGTTTAGTTATTCTCGCGAGACTTGCCTTACTGAGATCTGTCTAACTTCGCAATTCTTATGAGGTTTAGCAGCTCAGTAGGAATAGTACACCATGGGGGATATGAGAACAGAGGACAATGTTTTAACAAATGGATCCCAGCAGCACATCTGCATTATATTACAATTTGATGGTAGCGATGTCCAACATTCATATATGTTTGTATATATGTTTAAAAAGGGAACAAGTATGTTCCAAAGAATAGGACAAATGCTAGTGAAAAAAATATATCTGTATATAAAAAAATGTTTATATTTTAATAAAAAACATATGTATGTTAAAAAGTGTTTTTTTATTTTTAAATTTTTTTAAAAAACAGACATAGACAAACATATATGATATTATATTATTGCACATAATAAGTACATATAAAAAACGTATATAAAAAAACCTGTTTAGGCTTATAAACTTACAAAAAATCCAGAGATATATAAAAATTATGTATGAGAAGTGTATATATATATGTCCTGGTATGTAGAAAAAATAAATAGAACTAATCATAAAAAATTTATAGAAAATTAAATAAATCAAATTCTGCATTGTGGCCCCTAGGTTGCAGGGTGTCTACTTCAAATACCCATCTCATTTCACTTTTCCCCATTTCTTTTATATTATCTCCACCTCTCCAATATTTTTGCACTTTATCTATTGCCCAAAATTTCATACCTCTTGGGTCTTTGTTATGTTTCTCTAAAAAATGTTTGGAGAGAGAATGTTGTGTGAAGCCCTTTTTTATGTTTCTGACATGCTCCCCCACTCGCTTTTTTAAAGTTCTTGATGTTCTTCCAATATATTGTAGGCCACATGGGCACTCTATAAGATAAATCACGTTGGTGGAGGAGCATGTCAGAAACTGTTCAATGGAGAACTGTCTTCCATTAGCAAAGGAACTATATTTAGTAATGGGATATTTTTGGGTGGCAGACACCCTACATGGCTCACAATTTTTGCATCCATAAAAATCTGCCTTTTGTGTTAATGAATTATGTACAGTTTTCTTTTTTTGTTGGGAAAAATAGCTTTTAGTTAACTTATTCTTCAGGTTCTGAGCTCCTCGAAATATAAGTTTAGGTTTTTCTGGTATTAATTGTTTTAATGTTTCATCCTTTAAAAGGACATTCCAATGTTTATTAACTATTTTCCTAATATCTGTAGATTTGTTGTTAAAATCAAATACCAAAGGTATTTGATGTATTTTATTTGTATCTTCTAGATTATTTTTTGGCTGTAAAAGAGTTTTTCTATCCATAGTTTCTATATCTTTAATGGTTTTGTGTAAAGCTATTGAATCATATCCTTTTTCTTCAAATCTGTTTTTAAGTATGTTTGACTTTTGTTGATACATTTCCACGTCTGTACAATTTCTTCTCAACCTCATACATTGGCTCTTTGGTATCCCTTTAAGCCATGGTGGATAGTGGCAGCTGTCAAAATTTATAAACCCATTTGTGTCTACTTTTTTAAAAAAGGTTTTTGTTTTAAGAGAACCATTTTCTACAAACACCATTAGGTCTAAATATTGGATGTCTGTTTTACTGTACACCGTGTTTAAGATAATGTTTTTGTCATTTTTATTGAGGGAGGCAAGAAAAATATCTAGACTGTCTTGATCACCCTTCCAGATAAAAAAGAGGTCGTCTATATATCTTTTATAGACAACTATATTTGTTTCCCAGCTATGTTGGTTCCACACAGAGAGCTCTTCCCAATCTCCCATAAAAATATTAGCGTAACTTGGGGCAACTTTTGTCCCCATGGCTGTTCCTGTTTTTTGAAGATAGAAATTTTCTTCGAACCAAAAGAAATTGTGTTCTAGGATGATTTTTAATCCTTCGAGGATATATTCTATTTGTGCGGGTGTCATTTCGCTATTTGTTAAAAGATTTCTGACAGCTTGGTATCCTTGGTGATGCTCTATGATGGTGTATAGAGAGGACACATCGCTAGAGACTAGAAGATAATCATCTTGCCATTCAATGGTCTCTAATATTTTTATTAGACTTATAGAGTCTTTTAGATAGGATCTTTGTTTTTTTACATAGGGCTGTAATACCATGTCTAGATATTCTGACAGGTTCGACATGATGGATCCTATTCCAGACACTATTGGTCTTCCTGGTGGTTCTATTGGATTTTTGTGTATTTTTGGGAGAAAATATATAGTTGGAATTTTTGGATGTAGAATATTTATATAATCGGCTTCTCTTTTAGTGATGAACTGATTAATTTTTCCTTTATCCAAAAAGGCTGTTAGTATCTTTTTATATTGGTTGGTCGGATTTTCTTTAAGAGAGCAGTAGACTTTCTGATCTTTTAGATGTTTATAAGCCTCGTTTCTATATTGTTCTCGAGATAGAATAACGATTCCTCCCCCCTTATCTGCTGGTTTTATGACTATTTCCTCATCTGTTTGTAATTCTTTCAGGGTTCTCAGTTCTTTTTTTGTAAAATTATTTTTGTCATACTTTGTGTGTTTGATTTTTTTGAGATCATCTGTTACTAGTTTCTCAAATACCTCTAATGCACCCGATTTATATGTAGTCGGGTAAAATTTAGATTTATTTTTTAAATTGGAGGTGATGATCTGATTCTCATTCTCTGCTTGGATTTTTTCATTTTCAGTACTGGGTTTTAGAGAATAAAATCTCTTCAAAGTTGCCTGCCTCACGAATTTGTTTATATCGATAAAAGCTGCAAAGGTGTTAAAATTTTTTGTAGGGGCAAATTTAAGCCCTTTACTTAGTATCAACAGTTTCTCTTGGGAGAGGATTTTTTGAGACAAGTTAAAAATGCCAGAAGAGAAAGGGGTTACTGTTGTTATTGCTTTTTTCACATTTCTACTCTTCCTCTTCTGTGCCAACTTGCCCCCTCGGTTTCCTCTCCCTGAAAGAATGGCTTTCTTTTTGGATTTCTTTGTGGTTTTGGGGGAATTCTTTGTGATCTTTGATCTTGATCTAAAAAATGAGGTTCAGATGTATTATAGTTTTTACTTCTTTTATTATATTCTTGTGGTAGTGGTCTAAGTAATCTATATTTGTTATCTAAGATGGGTGATGTGTCTCCCAATTGGGACAGGACGTGAAATTGATTGGACTCTAAAGCATCATTTTTTTCTTTATTATTAGTGTTTCGAATTTGTGAATCAGAACAATTGTGTTTATTAGTGTTTTCACTTATCCTTATTAATCTATTTTGGATATTATCCGCAGGTGGTGTATCAAAGTGTTCTTGGGTGTTTACTACAACTAAATTATTTCTAGAGCTGTTGTATTCTAGATCTTTGTGACGAGTGTATTGGTGCGAGAATTTTGAACCATCTCTAATTTTCTTTTGTTGGTAAGAGGGATATTGATTGGTAATGGGATCAGTTCTTTTATTTTCCTTATAACCCTTTTTATTTCGATAGTCTGTCGGTTGTCTAACTGTGTTTAATCTGTAATCCTCCTTATCTCTTAGGTATTTTTTTATTTTTATTTGTTTTGTTTCTGCCTCTAATTTCTCAAGTTTTTTTATAGTGCTTATGGTGTAATTTTTATATTCTTCTAACTCTATAAATGGATCTAGGCAGGTTTGGAGTCTATTTATCTCTTTATCTAGAATAGAGAGATTTTTTTCCCTTTGTTCAATTATAATTTGCATTAAGTGGCGTGTACATTTTTCTAGAGTGGTATTCCACTCCAGGATAAAGTTATCATCCTCTGAGTCAAAGGTGGGATTTTTAAAGAGCCTTAGGCCTCTTGGTGTAATACTTTCTTCTATGTACTTTGTAAGGGTAACTATTTCCCATTTTATTTTTGTTTCTTTTATCAAGTGTTTCTCTAATTCTAAAAAAATGTGGTTTAGATGTGGTTTAGTGAAATGAGATGGGTATTTGAAGTAGACACCCTGGCGCCTAGGGGCCACAATGCAGAATTTGATTTATTTAATTTTCTATAGAGTCCAATCAATTTCACGTCCTGTCCCAATTGGGAGACACATCACCCATCTTAGATAACAAATATAGATTACTTAGACCACTACCACAAGAATATAATAAAAGAAGTAAAAACTATAATACATCTGAACCTCATTTTTTAGATCAAGATCAAAGATCACAAAGAATTCCCCCAAAACCACAAAGAAATCCAAAAAGAAAGCCATTCTTTCAGGGAGAGGAAACCGAGGGGGCAAGTTGGCACAGAAGAGGAAGAGTAGAAATGTGAAAAAAGCAATAACAACAGTAACCCCTTTCTCTTCTGGCATTTTTAACTTGTCTCAAAAAATCCTCTCCCAAGAGAAACTGTTGATACTAAGTAAAGGGCTTAAATTTGCCCCTACAAAAAATTTTAACACCTTTGCAGCTTTTATCGATATAAACAAATTCGTGAGGCAGGCAACTTTGAAGAGATTTTATTCTCTAAAACCCAGTACTGAAAATGAAAAAATCCAAGCAGAGAATGAGAATCAGATCATCACCTCCAATTTAAAAAATAAATCTAAATTTTACCCGACTACATATAAATCGGGTGCATTAGAGGTATTTGAGAAACTAGTAACAGATGATCTCAAAAAAATCAAACACACAAAGTATGACAAAAATAATTTTACAAAAAAAGAACTGAGAACCCTGAAAGAATTACAAACAGATGAGGAAATAGTCATAAAACCAGCAGATAAGGGGGGAGGAATCGTTATTCTATCTCGAGAACAATATAGAAACGAGGCTTATAAACATCTAAAAGATCAGAAAGTCTACTGCTCTCTTAAAGAAAATCCGACCAACCAATATAAAAAGATACTAACAGCCTTTTTGGATAAAGGAAAAATTAATCAGTTCATCACTAAAAGAGAAGCCGATTATATAAATATTCTACATCCAAAAATTCCAACTATATATTTTCTCCCAAAAATACACAAAAATCCAATAGAACCACCAGGAAGACCAATAGTGTCTGGAATAGGATCCATCATGTCGAACCTGTCAGAATATCTAGACATGGTATTACAGCCCTATGTAAAAAAACAAAGATCCTATCTAAAAGACTCTATAAGTCTAATAAAAATATTAGAGACCATTGAATGGCAAGATGATTATCTTCTAGTCTCTAGCGATGTGTCCTCTCTATACACCATCATAGAGCATCACCAAGGATACCAAGCTGTCAGAAATCTTTTAACAAATAGCGAAATGACACCCGCACAAATAGAATATATCCTCGAAGGATTAAAAATCATCCTAGAACACAATTTCTTTTGGTTCGAAGAAAATTTCTATCTTCAAAAAACAGGAACAGCCATGGGGACAAAAGTTGCCCCAAGTTACGCTAATATTTTTATGGGAGATTGGGAAGAGCTCTCTGTGTGGAACCAACATAGCTGGGAAACAAATATAGTTGTCTATAAAAGATATATAGACGACCTCTTTTTTATCTGGAAGGGTGATCAAGACAGTCTAGATATTTTTCTTGCCTCCCTCAATAAAAATGACAAAAACATTATCTTAAACACGGTGTACAGTAAAACAGACATCCAATATTTAGACCTAATGGTGTTTGTAGAAAATGGTTCTCTTAAAACAAAAACCTTTTTTAAAAAAGTAGACACAAATGGGTTTATAAATTTTGACAGCTGCCACTATCCACCATGGCTTAAAGGGATACCAAAGAGCCAATGTATGAGGTTGAGAAGAAATTGTACAGACGTGGAAATGTATCAACAAAAGTCAAACATACTTAAAAACAGATTTGAAGAAAAAGGATATGATTCAATAGCTTTACACAAAACCATTAAAGATATAGAAACTATGGATAGAAAAACTCTTTTACAGCCAAAAAATAATCTAGAAGATACAAATAAAATACATCAAATACCTTTGGTATTTGATTTTAACAACAAATCTACAGATATTAGGAAAATAGTTAATAAACATTGGAATGTCCTTTTAAAGGATGAAACATTAAAACAATTAATACCAGAAAAACCTAAACTTATATTTCGAGGAGCTCAGAACCTGAAGAATAAGTTAACTAAAAGCTATTTTTCCCAACAAAAAAAGAAAACTGTACATAATTCATTAACACAAAAGGCAGATTTTTATGGATGCAAAAATTGTGAGCCATGTAGGGTGTCTGCCACCCAAAAATATCCCATTACTAAATATAGTTCCTTTGCTAATGGAAGACAGTTCTCCATTGAACAGTTTCTGACATGCTCCTCCACCAACGTGATTTATCTTATAGAGTGCCCATGTGGCCTACAATATATTGGAAGAACATCAAGAACTTTAAAAAAGCGAGTGGGGGAGCATGTCAGAAACATAAAAAAGGGCTTCACACAACATTCTCTCTCCAAACATTTTTTAGAGAAACATAACAAAGACCCAAGAGGTATGAAATTTTGGGCAATAGATAAAGTGCAAAAATATTGGAGAGGTGGAGATAATATAAAAGAAATGGGGAAAAGTGAAATGAGATGGGTATTTGAAGTAGACACCCTGCAACCTAGGGGCCACAATGCAGAATTTGATTTATTTAATTTTCTATAAATTTTTTATGATTAGTTCTATTTATTTTTTCTACATACCAGGACATATATATATACACTTCTCATACATAATTTTTATATATCTCTGGATTTTTTGTAAGTTTATAAGCCTAAACAGGTTTTTTTATATACGTTTTTTATATGTACTTATTATGTGCAATAATATAATATCATATATGTTTGTCTATGTCTGTTTTTTAAAAAAATTTTAAAATAAAAAAACACTTTTTAACATACATATGTTTTTTATTAAAATATAAACATTTTTTTATATACAGATATATTTTTTTCACTAGCATTTGTCCTATTCTTTGGAACATACTTGTTCCCTTTTTAAACATATATACAAACATATATGAATGTTGGACATCGCTACCATCAAATTGTAATATAATGCAGATGTGCTGCTGGGATCCATTTGTTAAAACATTGTCCTCTGTTCTCATATCCCCCATGGTGTACTATTCCTACTGAGCTGCTAAACCTCGTAAGAATTGCGAAGTTAGACAGATCTCAGTAAGGCAAGTCTCGCGAGAATAACTAAACCACATGAGGCGACGGAGTCGCGATGACGTCACCACAGGAGGAACCCGGAAGTGCACACACGCGCGAAGATCACAGCATTTAAAAGGACCTAAGAGCAGTATGGTAGGCACACGCCAGGAGGAAGCCCAAATAGCGGCGCAACGCGTAGCATGCCTACCTATACTGCCATTCTTCGATTTTACATCATCAACTTGTGAACTCCTTCTGGATCTGCCTTATGTTGTACTGGTCTTTTGGACTTTGTCCTCCATTTGGATTTTTGCTGGCACAGAAGGAACATCTGACATCTACAACTATATATGTAAATATATAATTTATATATAATGTAAATTTCTACCCTTTACTATCTAATATACCATCTCTTCATCTTGTTTTATTGCCTGGGAGCGTGAGATTAAGAAGAGAGGAGGCATCTCTACAAGAGATAGATGAGCCATTTTTTTCTACACTGTTTGTGAGTGCAATTACCCACACTGCAACAGCACTGTTTATATTTACTGTATTACACTATGTCTGTTTGTCTTTTTCTGTCCCCTTATATATACATTGGGAGACATTGAAGACCTTCATTATACTGCACTGAATCAACAGTTTTTTCAGGCAAATATTATATTTTCTCCTATATAATTTTATACACTGTCTGGTGGATTTTACTTAGCGCACCAATCACACCTATTTGTTTGGGTTATATGTTTTATTTATAAGGGTGTATTGCACCAGCCTCAATCCCCAGGATGCAAAAATATTTTTATGAAAGAGGACACAAGCCATTGATATGCAGCTAGGAGACTATTTATTTTATGAAGGTTGTGGGCCTTTGTTTAGCCACTCGCCCCGGGGAAGGCTTCCTTTTATTGTTAATGGGGCTGTGGCGCAGGCTCGCAGCCCCAAAATTGATAATTATTTATTCTATAATGACTTAGCCAGCACCTAACCAGGTATTAGTTTTTTGTTTTTTGGAGGGGGGTGCTAGAGGGCAGTGGGGGAGTCTCTGTGGCTCTTTTTTAAATATTATGTTTTTCACAGGTTAATGTGAATAAACAGTTGCATTAAGGTAGATATAGGGTGTTTTTAGTTTGTGCAGTATTTTTTAATGGGTGCAATAATGATCTAACTGCACGTGCTGATGGCATAAGTGGCATGCATTGAATGAAAAATACCCATTATTTTACCACTAACTCCATTTTTTTACTTAATAGAGACCATTGAATCTTCGCAAATGTTTTCACATAGACTTGCTTCTCAAACTGCCAAAAATTATTCCATAACTACTTTACTTATCGTAATCTGTGCCCAAATAAAGTAAACCATAGCAGGTAATTTTGCAATATCTTTTTTTTTATCTCATGACTGATGACATGCAAGAAGCTTAGCTGAATGGGCTAGCAATTTCATGAGGATGTCATGGTGGTCGAATCAAAGCATTTCTCATTGTTTCCATTTCATTTATTCTTTGGCACAATACATTTGTATGCATTGTTGGAATATAAATCTATTTTTGTTTCTTTTATGTCAGGTACACAGCTTCAGTGCCCAGATTATGTTGGATAGTGTATTCTAAATGTGAAATAATAATATAAGTTATACATTTGCCAAATAAGTGTCACTTTTTTATATCATTGTCTGTACAAAACTTTTCATGTTACTTTTCTCTTCCATCACTTGAAATCAGTTTCTTGCTGTCAATTGCCCCAGGCAAATTTGTCACCAAATATATTTCATTCCCATATGAAAAACGATTATTGAAACTTAATTGGACATTCTGTCATTGGCATGTCACTCATGTATTGACTCCCAAAATCTGTTATGGTATAAGAATCTCCCACCATCGTACGAGATGTGTCTGAGCTTTGTGCGTGATTGACATGCACGAGAGTGTAAATTTATGACAGAGTCTGTCACAGAATGATGAGATGATTCTTGGCTAAAACCTTTATTATCTTTTGAATGGAGCATGACAGGAATGCCATTGAGATATCTTTGTTAGTAACATAGTTATGTAGGTTAAAAAAAGACCTATGTCCATCAAGCTAGAGCTATTCTTGTTATTGCTGTTGATCTAAAAGAAGATGAAAAAGGGGGGAAATTCCATGTTGTCTCCAAAAGGCAATACGATTTCTCCTTGGATCAAGAAACTCTAAATATTAATTTTGATTGTATTCATTCTGTTTTCCTAAAGAAAATACCCTTTTTGAAAGCACGCAGTGTCACTAAAAAAGTAAGAACCCCTTGGAATTACCAACATTTATGTAAAAATGTGTTGATGTATGATGTAATCTCCATCTAGAATAATGACCAAAACAGTCTGTTTTAACTAACAGACACATTTTTGTATTGCTATTTTCTATATTAAATACATCATCATTTACAGTGTGGGTGAACATTCACCGTGTGGGTCAGAAATAGCAGCCCAGACTTACCCCTATCAAAAATGGGGCTGGGAGCTTAGCAAATGCTCCCCTCTCCTGTATAATGTACATGGCAACCCAGACTACTTTCCCTTCACCTGCCCAATTGATGAACATGGCGGGGAGCCAGCCCATATAAAATAAAATTAAACATCCCAGATCTGTAGGATGCTCAAATACCTCCAGACCACTGCATACTAATAACCCCCATTCCAGAGAATATACTAATGCTTCGGGACCCCCTGAAATAAAAAAAATAGCCCTTCTAATGGTAGAGCTGGGAGAGAAAGGCTTCTGATTCGCTGAGGACAGATGTATAGGGCCACTGCAATTTTTTTTATTGTTAGCTGTATCATTTTTTTGGGGGGTGGGTTTAAAGATGAGGATCGATCGCATTTTGCATGGCCGGTGGAAGGACATTTAATAAGATAATATCTTTACAGGGAATCATTTGGTTGCCAGTGGGTGGGCAGTGACTCATCCCATCTTACTTGTTTTGACCCTGGGCAAGTAAGAGGTAGGGGGGTGGGTAGGATTTCCTTTTATTTCTATTGATTTTATCAGGTCTGGGGGCTTATGAGTATGGTTCTAAACCTGGGGAGGGGTGGTTAAGTTTATTGGAGGGGTGGTTAAGTTTATTGTAGGGGTGTGCGCAGGCACTTGCCCAGTCTACAGGTGTTATATATTTGAGGGGCTCTGAAGGCATTTGGCTGGCCTCTGGGCCTGGTGGCTTGTTATTTATTTGGAGGTCTGGAGGTATTTGGGCAGTCTCCAGAGCCTGTTTATTTTTATTTACTAGGGAGGGTATGGTTCACAGGCTTTTTGTAAGCCTCCAGATACCAAGGACAGGTTTAATTTTATTAAATGTGGGGCTGGAACAAGTAGCCTTGGAAAACATTTAGCTGGCTACAAGCTCCCCTGCTATCCCTGGCCCCCATCATATTTTTTATTTTTTATCGGGTCAGCGGAATTCCACCAGCCCCAAGGTTGATAGCTATTTTTTACATTTTTAATTATTATTTTTAATTTTCATTTCAGTTCTCCAAATTCTCAATTCTCCAAATCTAAATAACCGAAATTCAGCTGTTTTAGCCGATTTGGAGATCTTTTGGAGGGATTTCAGCCCAAATTGAGTAGAGCCATTCCATAGGTTTCACATGGCCGAAATCCTGAACCGAATATAGCCTGAAATATGGAAAAAAATCTGAAATTCAACTACTTTGACCAATCTAGTCCCATTTTGGCAAGAATAGTGTATATTGCTTTGATACTCTAGAGTCCAACCAATGAAATGGAATTCAAGGTGTGTTTTATAGCTACTTTGACTTATCAAAATATACTTAAATGTTTGAGTTTGCTTATCACAAGAAGCATCTGCTGATGTGAAAAATTAAGAATTTTTCCTTTGCATGAACCTGGAAAAAGTTTACAACATTGCATATTCATCAGTCCACAGTTAGATACATGAAGATGATTTAGTACTGTGGCTATTTTCCCTGGAAGTGGACACTCCATCAAGTTGAGTCTTTAGGACACAAAACAAAATGCTTAAAGGGTAAAAAGTAATCTAAAGTAATAGCTAAAGTTTATAGAGATTCACTGGAACTGGTTAACATCTTTGTTCATGAGCCTACCATATGCAAAACATTAAACAAGCCTCGACTCCATAGCAGGACACCAGGGAGGAAGCCACTGTTCCCTAAAAAAAAAAAATGCCTGACATTTGCCAAAGAGCATTTTGACAGTCATTGCTAAAGGAAAAAAGTTTTGTGGTTGAATTGTCAACCACAAAGAAGACAAATTTGTTGTACACTGTCCTGTTTCTGGGTTATACCGTATTTACACAAATCTAATGCACCATCAAATCGTATGCACACTTCAAATTTTGGCACCTTGAAGCCAAAAACACATTTTGCCTGTGAATGTAATGTGCAATTGTACACAAAGTATTTTTTTGTTAACAATTGTTTATGAAACCAACTTATAATAGTTGTATTATAAATGACACTACTATACAACAATATGATGTAATTTCTATAAGTAAGAGAGGGTAGTACACTTGTGCAGTTTGTCTTTATTGCGTTGTGCTTATAAAGTGCACATTAGATTCGAGTAAATACTGTATTTATCGGGAATAAATATCAGCTACTATTAGCAACTATACATGGGTTTCCTCCGTTTAATTTTTATCTTGTAAGGAGTGCTGCTGCTTTTTGAGTGTCTCCCGATTTACTCTTTCTGGGAAGAACATCCAGCACTATGCATGGCATTAAAAAAAGCACTGCATACCAACATGAAAAAATCATCCCAATGGTAACATAGAGTAGAGGGAAAATTATGATCTTGGGCTGCTTGCCATCATCAAGGGAACTATGAGTTTCCAAATTTATCAAGGTATCATCAGGGCCGGCGCCACCACAAGGCTGCTTAGGCATCCGCCTTAGGGTGGCGCTGTGACGGGGTGCCAGCTCTGGGGGGTAAAAAATGCCGGTAGAGGCACTGGCTGGGGAGATGATCTCCCCTCACCAGCCCTCTACACAGCCGGAGTGCAATACCCTGTGCAGAGGTGGATCTCAACGGGTGTGAGGTCCGCTCCCTCCCCTTGAAGCAGAGCCACGTCTGCTTCACAAGGATACGAGTAGCATGAGGGGGGAGGGGGGAGGAGTGAACTGGGGGGGAGAGAACAGAGATGGGGAGGGGGAGAGAACAGAGAAGGGGAGGTGGGGAGAGAACAGAAATGAAGGTAGGAGGGGGAGAGAACAGAGATGGGGAGAGAACGGAGGAAGATGGGGAGATAACAGAGATGGGGAGAGAACAGGGATGACGGAGAGAACAAAGGAAGAGGGGGAGAGAACAGAAATGCAGGAGAGAACAGAGATGGGGAAGAGGGAAAGAAATATGGGGAGAGGGAGGATAGATAAGGAATATGGGGAGAGTATTGGGATGGGAGGGAGCACCAAAAAGCACTTTCGCCTGTGTAGCAAAAAATCCTTCCACATACATATCATACAGTATAATGTGATGGTGACTGTCTGCAAACCGAAGCTCAGTAAAAATTGTGTCATGCAGATTGACAATTACACTAAATATCTGAAGTAAATCTACTACAAAATGGCTTGGAAAAAATATGGCTTCTGATGTGCCCCAGTCAGAGGCCAGTCCTTAACCTTGGAGAGGTAAGGTTAGCAGCACTAACAAGGAGGACCCACCCAATACTACTATAAAAATCTGAAGCTCCCTCAACATGGTGCTCAGTTATTGTTGGCTGTCCCTGTGTGAAAAGTGAGTTTTGAGCTAAAACTTTTGCATGCCTATTCTGATTAAAGGCTACTCTATTCTTTTATTGTCAAAGACTGGATAGAACTGGATAGAACTGATCCCAACTATGTTACTGAAAATCGTTGAATGTACAATAACATTACCTGCCTAAATTCACGGAAAACCCATATCTAACAGGGATAAGGGGTGCACCCTTGTCCCCCTTCTGCGAGTAAAATTGGACCTAAAAATAATTTTAACCCTGTAAATATCTGGAAGATAATTTTATTACAACGCCTTAAACCTTTAAGGTGGGTGATAGTTTGTACTCACTTAGCTTTCAATATGGCGACAAGGAAAAATGTGGATGCAAAAAAATCTAAAGAGAACAGGGAATTGAATGAAACAGAACAAAACCTTATCAACCTTTTTTTCCATTCCTGAGGCAGACGGGAAAAAAAGAAACAAATGATAATCTCTCCCTTCCATCCAGACCTGAGGTGAAAGAGAAAAAGAAACCAAAAAGAAGAACAACACCACAGGCAATACAAGAAAAAATGCAAAAAAAGACCATTCATTGGAAATTTGGGGTAATACTAGTCAGGACATAAGTCTTCATGACGAATCACAAATAGCACAAAAATAAATCCCCCTACCTCAGACATGCAAACAATCCTGATGAAACTCCTGGAGGATCACACAGACAAAATTAGAGAAGATCTTCAAAGAAAAATAAATGAGTTGACAATATAGGAATGAAGCATAAACACAAAATGACAAGCGAACATAGAAAAAGTTGAAGCCATAAGATCCGAAGTGGAAAAACAGCAGGATGTAAACAAAAAACCTGAATACAAAAAATAGAAGAACTACAAAATATAATTGCTGATGCCGAGAATAGAGCAAGAAGGAAGAACATAAGGATTCAGGCAGTCTCTGAAGAAATCCCTCAGGAAAACCTCAACAGAAATAAATTGCCAGGCCCTGATGAATACTCTAATCTTTTTATAAAGTATTTGAGGTAGAGATCTCGCCCTTCCTTCCGACAGTTCAGAGATATTAAAAATAATAAAGAGATCCCTAAAGAATTTCTTAGGGCAAATATTATCCCCATTTTAAGGAGGTTAAGGAGAAAACAGAAATAAACATTTTTAGGCCCATCTCTTCATCAATACAGATGTTAAATTATAATCGGCAATCTTGGCAGGCAGGCTAAAGAAAATAAGCATAAAAAAATCAAAAGTACACTGCGCTAAAGAAAAATTAAAAATTAAAACAAGCAGCTGACTATAAAAAGGTTCTTCCCAGTTCACTTTTGCAGTGTAAGTAGAATGAAAGAAAATCTACAACAACACTAAATGAAAGGCAAGCAATAGAGGATACAGAGATGAAAGGTAGAAAATGATAAAAATGAAAAAGAACTATAGAGGAAGAAAAAAAGGACAATATGGTAGCTAAATATACTAAAAACAAGTAACAAGCAGATAAATAAGTACAATATTTAATATGTATAAAAATAGTAGAAATGACATATAATATATAAAACAATAAAGTAAAAAAAGGCTGACAATAACAGCAGCATGTAAGCAAGCAGCTCATGAGGTCTGCTCTATGAATGAACAGTGTTACATTTAAATAACCATTTCATTGTTTTTCCATATTGAGACAAGAGGCTGTCCCTCCCTTATCCAATTAAATAATTGTCAGCTTAACACCTTTGCGACAATGGACGTGCCTGGCACGTCCTGCGGTGAATCCAGCCGTTTTCTCGATCAACGATCGCGAAAACCGCTTTAACGGTGCTGGTCTATTGTCTTGACATTGAGGCAATAGCCAGCACTGAAATTTATTTTCTGGGGCACCCACGATCGCCCCACGGAGAGATCGTGGGAGCCATACTGACTGAGCAGCATGCTCCGTTAAAATGGCTATGCCCTCTGGAGGTCTGAGCTTCGGAAGTGAAAGTAACTTCACTTCCATTAAAATATTTAATTAAATAAAAACTGGTTATATACTTAGATTAGCCCATAGGGTTAAAATTAAATAATTTTTAACATAAGGGATAGAGTTAAAATTAAATTAAAATTAAAATATATTAAGGGATGGCAAAAGGGTTAGCGTTGGGGTTAAATGTAGTGTTAAGGTTAAATTTTGGGTTCGGGTTGGGGTCAAAAGGTCAATATAGAAAAAAAATACCGACAAATATGGAAACATACATATTTCTGAACTCGGGACAACATTTAGAAACTATTTAGATGGGGCCTTTTTTAATGATTGTATTTGTGTAAATTATATCTTAGGTTTAAGTTAGAAAAAGGTTGTTTTTTTTAAATTTTTCATCATATTTTATGATTTTTTTGTAGTAAATTATAAGATATGATGAACATAATGGTATCTAATGAAAGCCCTTCTTATGACGATAAAAACAACATATAATTTGTGTAAGAAAGAAAAAAATTGCAGCTAAACACAAACACCCCAGAAATGTCAAAACAGCCATTGTCACCAAGGGAAAGTCAAGGTGAAAATGTCTTGTCACTAAGGGGTTAAATATACAAAAAAAAAACTCAATTACATCTTACTGATACTGTATAATTTTTTCTGTTATATTATCACTACAAACATGTTTCGCATTATGTGATGTTAATTTGCA
Source organism: Pelodytes ibericus (assembly GCA_036172795.1). NCBI lineage: Eukaryota > Metazoa > Chordata > Amphibia > Anura > Pelodytidae > Pelodytes > Pelodytes ibericus. The sequence continues at coordinate 88,968,496 of CM069863.1, forward strand.
CCTCTGTACGCATCAGGTTTCTTCAATTTGGACCATCATTTTTTTTTTTACATCACTTCAAAAAACCTTTTTTACTTTATTGTTTTATATATTACATGTCATTTGTACAATTTTTTTTTTCTCTTCTTTTCTTATTAAACACTCAGACTCTGCCACACATTTCAATTATAAATTGTATGCTCGATTTATTTGTGTTGCGGATCATCCTTGTGTCCTTATCCAAAATCTAAAAAATCTATAATTATTTGTTATATATTATATAAATCAAAACAGAAGAAACAACATTAGTACCAGATCCAGAGCGGAGAGTATAAATTATCGAGTATGTATTCAGATTTAAAGAGAAGTGCAACAATTACACATATTTAGCGCATTCATATATACCAAACAGAAAAAAAAGAAAAGAAAAGAGAAAAAGAAACAAACAAAGGAAAAAAAAAAAAGGAGAGAGAAGAAAACAGACATGTCGCCCAGGGAGGATGCCGGTCCGGAGCCAGGACCGGGGTGAGCAAATGGTCTAAAGTCCACAGCGAGAGTAGAGGATAGTGACATTCACAGTTATTAACTCTCAGGGTTAGCTTTAAGATACTGAATCCAGGGGGCCCATATATCAAGAAACTTGGGAGAGGTTCTCCCAACAGGGTTAATCGAAAAAGTTAGAGTGTGGGAAATCCTATCCCTAAGGGGTTTGAGTGAACTGCATCCCCACCACACATGGGAGTGTGTCCCTTCTGCGGCCCCGCATCGCCAACACAGATTAGAATTGGCTGGATGAATTTTGGAAAGCCTCTGGGGGACCCAATACCAGCGCAGAGCTACTTTAAAAAATAGCTTGATTAGATTCAGACCACCAACTGCCCTCTTCGTAGCCGAAACAACATGGGACCAATGATTGGTAGGGAATCGGATATTTAACTCTGCCTCCCACGCGTTGAGAGCATTAGGTCTAATGCAAATATTTTTTATTTTTATACATCTAAATACTGTACTTATTTATCTGCTTGTTAATTTTTTTAAGTATATTTAGCGACCATATCATCCTTTTTTTCTTCTGATCATCAGGTGGAACATGGACGTCATGTTTTCAGCTTGATCTTGGGGTGGGTCCGTGCTGGCCCTGTTGTTGGATGCTGAGAAAGTCTTCAACAGGCAGGGTCAGCTAGACCTACCAAGGCGGTATTAAGGTAATTTGGTTCAGGAAATCTTTTCAAAAATAAAGAATTATAAAAATACAAAAAATAATATTACATTAATAATAAATAAATATGTATTACAGGATCTCTATTACAAAGAGAACTACAGAGAATTAAGAGTGCAATTTGAGACTTAAGGCCAAACGAGGAGAGATGGGAATATTCTCCCATTCAGCTGCACTGGAGAATTGCTCCCACTTTGCTATGTTGGCCTAAAGTTTGAAAGTTCCATCTTAATTCACTGCAATTCTCTCTTTATTGAGCACTAATGGATGTGAGCATTGCCTTCACGGTGGAAACATGAATAGAATAAATGGTATGAATATTTTGTATCAATGGAAGTAGTGACATATTCTCTTTAAAAAAATAAAGGCTTTATCATGGCTCTGTATTAATTACCTAAATGTGTTATAATAACAGAGCATTTGAAAAATAGTTTTTCTTTTCGTAACCTTTTGAAGACAGACTTTTCACTATGTCACATATCAATCTGGTTTTCATTGCCAGAATGTTGGCTCTCTATAAATGAAGGCACACAATTTAAGATTTCCATTCTGACATAATTGTCTTAACATAAGTAATGCGATATATATATTTAGTCATAAAGGACTTTATCTGTGAATGAATATTTGTTTGACACGGTATAAAAAAATGAAACCTAAACTAAAACAACAAAAGGACACAGAAACAAGGTGCTTATTTGTAGCTGGCAAAAACCACAGTAAATCAAATATAACAGCAGGGGATGTTAAATAAGCAAGAGCGAAAATAAAGGAAATTGCAGCAAACAGAAAACACAGAAGGCTCTACTCATTAAAGAGAGAATTTTAAACTAAAAGCCAAAGTAGCTGACTCAGAATAATTCTCCCATTCAGCCCCATTGGAGAATTTTTCCAACTTGGCTACTTTGGCCTAAAGTTTGAAAGTACCATCTCAATTCCTTGCAAGCCTCTCTTGAGTAGACCCGCTAGAGTCTGGCCAAGGCTAAGCGTAAGGCCCGACACTATGGAAAAATGCCACATACAAGACAGAAGGATAAAATCCAGCGCTAGATCCGTGGCCAAGCAGCACCAACCTGTGTGTATCTCTGCAAACACACGTGAAAAATACACACAAACAGAAAACAGAAGTGGTAGGTGCGCTAGAGGTCTTCCACCCACAGAAGTATTTTTGGTAAAAGGAAATATATAATTGCCTGAAATAACGATTCACTTCATGGACTGAACATACAGGTAATGCCAATAGTCTCAAAACATGAAAAGACAAAAAGAGACAAAGACCATAGTACAGCCCAGTAGGCAATGTGGAATATTCTATACTAAGGTGGTGAATTGCACTCACAAAAGTAAATAGAAAGTAGGGCTTATCTGATCCAACTGGAATGTTCTCTTCACTTCTCATTCAGTGGCCACATGTGAATGCAATGGCAGAAAGTGGAAATGGAATCAGTATATGGTAAAATACAAAAAACTTTAATAAAACATAGTAGCTTACATATACAACGTTGGGAGAGCAGCACTGCAGATCTTCTTTTGCATACAGCAATCAGCCAAACAGTTGACAAATATGAAGCCAATAGAAAAGGTCCCAAATCTTAGTGGAGCTGGAAATGGGCATAAGTCAGTAGTGTACAGTGGGTCACGTTTCGCCTTTCCTTAGGCTTCCTCTTAGCGTGTCTACATCATTTGTAATGTTGCCTATAATGCTTATAATAGTTCTATCAGTTTCATCAGGGTCTCAGTATTGTGCTGGGAAGTAGAGAGTGCACAGCAGCATGTTATTTATTCTGTAGTTATCAGTTAGGAAATAGAGAACATGCGGTTCACATAGATATCCAAAGAGAGGATTTACAAGAATGTAAGATGCATTATGTCAGTGTTTTGTTTGACAATAGAAATGCTTCATTTGGATTATCAGGGTTTTATTGAGTTGCCAGCTGAGGGCACATGTCATTCTCTTCAAAGTACCATTAATTTATAGACTGACAATGTAACTATTATTACACTAGTATATATCAAACCGTTCTGTCAGAGAAAGCCATATTAGGGATTGATTGTAAACTTGTTTTTATAATAGATTGGTTGGTTAACTGTATCATGTTTATAAACCAAGCTTTAACCGCTTCGTGACGCATGGTGCTTGCGTCCCAAACGACACAAGCACCAAAACGTCACGATTTGTTCCTGGCCACCGATCACAAGGTGATCGGTAGCCAGGAACACTATGGCAGAGACCCGATCAGGGTCTTAATAGACCCTGTGGACCCTGTGGGTCCCTGCCAAAAAATCGCGAGACCTCCGGAAGTCACGTGTGACGTCACGGAGGCGTGCCCGAACCCGGAAGTTCGGGCACAGCGCGATTTAGCAAAATGTAGCCGGTGTTTGCTTTGAGCACCGGCTACATTTTCCCTGTCAGACTGAGGCCACTCAAAGTGGCCTCATCTGACAGGTGGGATCCCGCTGTAAGTGCCTGAAGCGGGATCCGAAAACAGCTAATCGCGGGGAGCCAAGATGAGCTGTTTAGTACGTTCTGTGCACTTTAGTATGTCGTTTAAGGCACTTAAAGTCAGGACGGCATAGTATGTCCTAACGTCACAAAGGGGTTAAATCATGGAATTATACTCATGCTTCATGATGTCATGCAGTTACACATATCAAGTTGTTATGATGTTGCCCTGGTATTTATAATGCCACTGGAGATGCATATCCAGCCTTAGTATTAGCTGATAAGTCTCAGTGGTGTGCTGGAAAGTAGAGAGTACAGCACTAGTGACAGGAGAAGTTTATTAGTTTGAGGTTTCAGTTTGTTTAAGTACAACATAGACCAGTTGGCACTTGGCAGCATTCAGTTTCAAACATTTCCGTGGATAGAAAATTACCAAAATAACTATAAATTTCAAGTAAAAGTTGGATTGCTAAGGGAACAATGAATAAAATAGGAAGAAAGGAAGTGAAGGAGAAAATTACTGCAAATTAGATAAAGCTAAGCCAGGTATGGAATGGCATCCTCTCAAGAAGCCAATTAAAATCTAACTTTTACTTATTGTCAAAAATAAGAGTGTCAATTTATATAACACATGAGCAAAAAAATAAACATATTTGACACCTAGAGCCAGCATTTGGTTGCAAAGAAAAACTGTTGAAAACGGTTAAACCTTCACACAGATGGGCAAAAACAACAAGAAAGGTTCATCAACAATACTTACTTAAAAAGTCAGAGTTAACCAACTTTGTCATTGCTGGTCCCACTACTAAGATCTCCATAGGTGGGAATGCCATGAGGCTGTAATGAGCCAAGGCAGGGTTAATGAAATGCACCTTTGCCATGCTATTTAGGAAGAAGATGAGGATATGTTTAATAATTCCACACTTAACATGAATGAAATCCTAACAAAAGAGCACTTTTTAAACTTGGAAGATCAAATAAAAATGGGATTATCTGACAATTTTCAATATATCAGAAGGACATTGAGTCATTTAAGGATGAATTACGCCAACAAGGCAACCATCTACAATTGGTTAAATAAACTATTTAACCTGGTTCTAAATAGAGAACCAGGAACAAACAATGTAATGGATTGAACTCAAGAAATATCTAGAGACTTTATGGGATCTCTGCAATGGACTGAGTTGATTTATCGCATGTTACTGAATCCCACAGTCTGCAATAGAAAAAAAAGTTAAAAACTAGTAATAAGTGATATTTTGTGTCATTAAATCAGGCCCAATATGCTGTCTGCATTCCTATAAAACCAAAGAGGAAATCCTTTATCCTGCAATGAAACAACACAATATTTCCTTCCAATGAGCAAAGGTGTTATTTATGCTCAATTTATTGTATAACTTTACAAGCATAGAAAATATTTTGGCCACTAACAGTTAATTAAGAAAGCCAACATTCTTGAGATGTTTAATTGGTGCATGAAAACAACTCCAAAGTCGGGGAAGGAGGGGCTAAAAAAGTAAAGGTACCAATTACTAAAGACCTGGACACCTGTCAAACGGATTCGTGCATGGTTATGCTAAATCTAGATCCTTCAATACAATACTTGATTCTGGTTCTTATGACCCTTATAAGAGTACTATGGGCGATCTGCCACCAGATTGTGCCTTTGCCTCTAATGGGGCTTTCGTAAAAGCAAGACTGTAGGTTTAAAATGTTATGTCTAGTGCTAAGAGATAGCAGGTTCCTGTCTAGTTTCCATGTATAGACTGGAGGGTATTTTTTCTTTTTGGTGGTGCCTTCACCAGCACTTCTGCTTGTGCCCTGAGGACACTCTTTAGAGGGGGGGCTGTGTAACAGTTCTATCCTATTTCCCAGGCTCCTGTATATTTTATTAAAGTCGTGTGGCTGTTCTACTTTTAGCCTCTAGTGACCACCATTCTAGTGTTTCCATTCTCCTGCTCTTATGTCAGCTGCTTCGTTAACCTGAGTCCAACCATATTTATACCAAATTCCAAAGGGGACTTTCCATTGCTTGGGTTCTAGCATCTGTGCCTTTCTTGTGTTCCTGATCTTATTCCTGAATTCCTGTTGCTGGTTTTTGCATGTCCTTGACCGAGCCTGTTTGCCACCCATCCTGAACCATTTGCCTGCCTTAGACATTGCCTATCTTCTGCCAGCCCAACACTTTTGCCTACCTGATTACTCTCTTGCCTGATTCCTGTATACCCTTCACCTTTGGTTCTTGTTCTTCCTGAGTTCCTATCTGCCAGTTGTATTGTGGCAAGAGACCTGAGAGGAAAAACCTGTAGCTCAACTGTAGAGTGGATTGCTTTCAGGTGAAGAACTCTGTTCTTAAACTCTGATCCATTGTTGTTGCCCAGTACCTTTTCTGCATTGCGATTCCACCCATTTTAGCTCCCAATCCTGTCTCAGCTACCAGTCTCATCTGAGGTTCAATCCACTCCTCCCCTATGCAGAAAAATAGTATAGTCTTAAAGTGCTATACTTATAGCTTTTTACTAATTGTCCTGGGAGTGGGCTTCTGCCAGAATGGGATTTCAAACCTCAGTATACATTCAGTTCTTGCCTAAGATAGTTCTTGTGAGTAAATCTAGTGTTGTTATCTTGCCTATTGTTTCTTGGACTCTGACCCTGCCTACCTGTTTGACTATCCTATTTGCTGCCTGCCCTGATTTTTTTTGCCAGCCTTATGACTTCATTTAGTGATCTTCCTCCATTGTACCTCTCCCCGATCTGTGTATGAACCGGCCTGCTGACTATTCTATTTTTGCTTCAGTGGATGGTATCAGTCAGTGTGTCAAAGGTGGTCATTTGCCTGAGCCTCAGCCATATAGTATAATATCATTCAGGTTAAAAACATTGTTCTGTTTACAACAACTGAGACTAAACACAGAACATGAAGAAGGCATAGGGAATATGTCACTATAGACTTTAAGGAACTAATATTTAAGCTCACCCTTTTAAGGTATAGAGTTATGAAGTGCTGTTCTCAAGATATATAAGAAAGAACTGTTAGGTGAAACTGGGCTGCTGAGAATGGAGAAGCAAAAGTAATAAGGGGATTTATCATCTCTTCGGATCAAGGGATGTCCGTGGTATTGCCTAATTGGCAACTAGATGCTGAATTGTATAGGGGCATATCTAAAACTGACTATACTAAGAACCTCATCCAACTCGTCCACTCAATAAGATATTCCTGATCTATTTTGATACTATAAGTAAGAATTTGTGATAATAGTGGTTGCAGTATAATCTAGCAGACCACTCATAGAAATTGCTAATTCCAGGAATAGTCACTGATTTAAGTACAAATAGGCCCAAAATGTTTCCAGAAAAGGAGGGAAAAAAAGACAAAGATAAAGAAAACAAGCACGACTAAAAGAGACTGTGTACTTTTTTTTCACCTCAAATGTAAAGTTGTACAAGTGTAAGACCAGATCAAAACACAACCGTGAGTCCGAATCCAAGTATGGAGAATTTAAACCTTTAGTTATGTAATCTGCAGATGGGGAGCCTCAGTTGATCTCACAGACGTATCTAGACCATTGCTTACATCTCCACCTGGAAAAAATAAAAGCAGAACTGAGAAAGTTCATGCAGGAGAATGGTTGAGATAAAAAAAAGACATAAACCTGATTGGAGAAAGATTAAAAGCATTAGAAGAAAAAGTGGAGTCTGTGTTACTTCAAGTAAGTCTTCAACATGAAAAAACAAGGATTTGTAAAACAGATTGTTAAATTCAAACTAAAAGGACTAATATTTTGGAAATCTATATTGAAAAAATCTATAGCTCTCTGGGTCTCCAACCAAATAAAGTTACAAATATCATCGAAAGAAAAAAAGAGAATGGTGAAAAGGGGCGTGGCCTGACAGCGATGTGGACAGACGTGTGATCTGTGAGCTCCGTCTGTGCAGGGAAATGAAAGGGCGAAAATCCTGCATCTCCCACTAAATTTAAACCATGACAGGTCCCAGCGAGAAGCAGAAGCAGAAAAAGAAGAAAATACATTGAGGAATGGAATCATACCTTCAACAAAAAAAGCATAAAGAGTCCTTACCTCCAAAAAGCGGGAAAACCCAAGATGGCGGCGGGTCTGATGACTCGGCGTAGGGGAACCCAGACCTGGAAGAGGAGCAGGTACCTGCAGATGACATTAAACTCCTGTTGAAAGAGTTAAGAACCCATAAAAGGCATTGCTAATGAGCTCAAAAAAGAGTTACAAAAACTAGGCGACAGAACATGCAGCCTGGAAAATAAAACCTACAATATAGTCGACGCCCATAACGGACTAGAAGACAAAGTGATTGAGATGCAGCTGGAACTAGCTTCATTGAGGGATAAAGTCATCGACCTCGAGGATAGATCAAGGAGAAATAAGATACGTATTCAGGGGATCCCAGAAGCTATTCTCCCAGAAGATCTACATTAGACATGTGCATTCGATTTCGAACTAATGCATTTTCGTCCGAAAATAGCATTTTCGTCCATTCGTCCGAAAAATGAATAACGCAAAAGCTAAGCTAACGAAAGCCGAATGAACGAATGGTTAATAAACAAAAATCATTAGTTCATTCGTCCATTCGTACTACTATTGCATTCTATAAGCCTAAATAGATTCGGTTTATAGAATACAATAGCATTACACATTTATAGGCTGTCGGCTTATGTAATACATGTAATCCTATTGCTATTCTATAAACCGAACGTTCAGTTTATAGAATAGTAATAGGATTACATGTATTACATAAGCCGAAAGTCTATAAACCGAACGTTCGGTTTATAGACTTTCGGCTTATAGAAAACATGTAGTACTATTGCCTTTCTATGAACCGAACGAGAGCCCCATTCATAAGAATTTCTTATGAATGGGGCTCTCGTTCGGTTTATAGAAAGCCAATAGTATTACACGTATTCTATAAAACGAACGAATAAAACGAACGAAACGAAAATAATGAAAATAACGTCTGAAACGAATGCAGTAATGAACGAAATTCGTTTTAGACGAAATAAATAAAATTTTCGACGAAAACAAAACGAAAATTTTAGTTTTGCACATGTCTAATCTACATGGTTATGTGACAGAAGGGAGCCAGAACTGCTGATAGATCGGATACACCGAATCCCAAAGCCCAAATCTCTGCCGAAAGATGTCCCAAGGGATGGGTTATTGCGTATTCATTTTCATAATACTAAAGAGGTGATCATGCGGGCATGCAGGCTCTCACAGTCGCTTCCAGAACCTTTTGCACAGCTACAAGTGTTTGCCCACCTGTCCCCGCAAACTTTCCAAAAGAGACGGGAATTAGGAGAAACTACAGCGGCCTTGCGACACCACCATATCCTTTATACGTGGGGATTCCCAGTGAAGATTATAGTGACATATAATGGGATCACTTCATTCATTAACACCTCGGATGAAGTTAAAGCTATCTTACACCAATGGGAACTGTCTCCACCATCCCACCATACATCTACTAATATGCCAGCAGCAGACAACTGGCCAGAGAATGGACACCAGTCAAGAAGCAGCAAAGCAGACTTGACCCGCTACCGCAGAGACAGGTCATTCACCCTGTGAAATCCATGCAGAGACTTGAACGCTAAGAAAGTTTTGAGTCCAGATTCATCCCCTGCTTGACTGCATGATGAGTATGTTTTAGAAATCCTTTTGGGGCAGAATTTATATTTCAATTTCAGTTTAAATGCGTTCCCTCCAGCTCCGTGTTCCAACTGTTGTATTGACTAGCGCAGATCTAAGGGGGGTTGTTGCCTGTTTATAAGTTTAACCTGTGCATAGGTTCATTTCTACATAATGTGCAAGCAGTTATCCCACCAACGCACATGCTCAGATGGACAACATCACCTTCATACTATTATTCTATTATATATTTTTGCTCCACAAACGCAAGGAGTAATGTTGCCCATGATTATAAGAAGGAAATACCATGGATCTTCTCTTTAACATAGCACAGTATATTATATGTTCTGCATAAGTGTGAACTGTTTTAATTTTGAAATGCGGAAGGGGGATGTGACTATGCCATTATAAATGTGTTCCTTAAGTGTGTTGTATGCTATGGTAGTCCCTGCAGAGTATAGCACAAAGTCCATCAAGGAGTGGATATACCTACAATGTCTGAATGCAGAAACTCAATTGCTCTATTATACTGGGTTACATGTTTAAGACATTTGCTTCATCGCATCTGCTTTGTAATAATCAATATTGCAATATAAGCCCTTTCTAGCTAAAGTGTAGGAGTCCGAGACAATTTCTACCCTGCACATGATATGGTAGAGCAGTTCCACTAAGTTCCACGACACCTTTCCATAAAAGACAATAGTGCTTAACATTGTGTCGTCCACCACCCCTTCCATAGTGCCCCATATCAGTGTATCTCACTGGCGCTGGGGAGCACTTTTTTTCCTAGGGGCAGGACAGTCCTATGCAGACTCTGCAGTTGTCATTCTATTTACACAGCATTCCAAAACATTTGTGTTGGCTTTCAAGAAATTGTATATAATTCTGCGTGGAGTTTTTTTGCTCCCTCATGTTCATACCCCAAATTTCTCTTTTTTTCCCTTTATCTTGAGTCTGGTCAACTTCCCAAATATAGCCCTTAAATAAAAATGCAAGCATGAGGTACGTGACAGGTACCATACCAGCAGACTGTGTTCCCCAGGTTCGATGTCAAACATAACTGCCGACAATACTTTCAAGTTTATCTCACAAGATTGCATATTGCAGATTGGCTCTGGCAGAAGCAAGATCTGTATCTGCTAACATAGTTTTTTATCAAGAGACCCATTTCCAAAGATACCCATTTTCCCACTGGTCTATCATGCCATGGCTGACAAAAAGAAACGCGGTGTAACAATGCTTATCCATATTGGCTTCTTAATCCTGATATGTGAACTAAATTAAACAAACTGGACTTTAGCCAATATATATGCCCCTAACCAAAATCAAACACCTTTTCTTATCAAGTGCTTCCAGAAAATACAATCACTTAGGGAAGGCCAGCTTTTAATAGCAGGAGATTTCAATAGCACAGTTGATTACAAAGCATATTCCAGTTCTAAGAAACCAATATCAAAATCTACAAAGATTCTAAACAAACAGTTTGTTATGCTACTTCAACAGAATTCAGTGTATGATGCGTGGAGGTGTAAATTCCCTACCTCCAGGGATTATACGTTCTATTCTTCAGTGCACAGAACTTTTTCACGTATAGACCTCATTTTCGTGGCTGCTCTTACTCTTCAGAATGTAGTTTCAATAGATATAGGCCTGATTTCATTCTCTGACCATGCCCCGATCATGGCTACATTTTTAATTGATCATCCGATTAGAGGAAGGGGTGCCTGGAGGCTTAATGAATCCCTACTGCACAACACATCCTTTAAGGACAAACTTGAGCAACAGATTATCAACTATTTACAAAGCAATGAAAATAACCAATGTTCATCGACAACTGTGTGGCTAGCACATAAGGCAGTGGTGAGAGGCCTGCTGATCCAACAAGGAACTATGGTGAAAAAAATCAGACAAAAAACATTATCAAAACTACAAACCACTTTAATGGAATTAACCCAACAGCAAAAATCCAGTTACGATGTTCATTGAGAAGAGCTGATCCGTTCGGTCAAAAGAGACAAGGCGGATATCCAACTTGACTCCAAGCATAAAATGTTACAACACATGGGCCACAAGTTTTATATGCATGGCAATACAGCAGGGAAAATACTGGCAAACAAATTGAAACAGCGTAATGCACAAACCAGAATCCCCTACATACAAAAACACCAGGGCCCCAAACTATACCATCCCATGGACATAAACAACGAACTTGCAATTTTTTTTGGCAAACTATACAATCTTAAAGATGACCTTCACACAACGCAACCAACCCCAGAGGCAATTAGATTCGTTTTAGATTCTGTGAACCTTCCACACCTCGAAGAATTAAAAGAAGAAAAACTACCACAACTAGAGGACATAGTCTTAAATTAGAGGGGCAACGATTTAAAAGTAATATCAGGAAGTATTACTTTACTGAGAGGGTAGTGGATGTATGGAATAGCCTTCCAGCAGAAGTGGTAGAGGTAAACACAGTCAAGGATTTTAAGCATGCGTGGGATAGACACAAGGCCGGGAACGGGGGACTAATAAAAGTACTCAAAAAAAAATTGGGCAGACTAGATGGACCGAATGGTTCTTATCTGCTGACACATTCTATGTTTCTATGTTTCTATGTAACATAGAGCAAACCATCTCACATCGCCTTTTACAACTGAGGAAGTTCAATCAGCGATAAAATCTCTCAAACCATCAAAATCACCTGGTCCTGAAGTTTTTTCAAATTTGTATTACAAAATATATCACCAAGTTCTCACCCCACTTCTGACTAAAGTTTTGAATTCTGTAAAAGATGAGGGGTCTGTTCCTGCCTAAATGCTTAAAGGCTTAGTTATACCCTTACCGAAACCAGGGAAACCATCTACAGCCCCGGAAAATCTTAGACCTATTTCGCTGTTGAATATAGACACAAAACTGTATGCAAAACTGCTGGCTGACAGACTCAAGAAAGTTCTCCTGGATTTTTTACAGGGGGATCATGTTGGTTTCACCCCATGTAGACAGGCGTCGGACAGCACTAGAAAATGTATTAACCTAACCCATATACTCCGCACGACCAAGCAACCTTCACTGCTGCTATATTTAGATGCGGAAAAATCTTTTGATCTGCTTCACTGGTTATATTTGGAAAGTTCATTAAGCAGATTTGGTATCCCGGATGGGTTTATAAAAGCTATTATGTATAAAAATAAATAAAATTGGCCTATTTGCTGATGATTATGGAGGCAACCCGAGTGAATCAATACCAACTCTCCAAACTATACTTGCAGAATACTCGGCAGTGTCCCACTATAAGAATAACTCTGGGAAAACTCAAGCACTTCCCATAAACATCAATCAACCAACCCTGTCTATGTTAAAAAACCAATACAAGTTTGATTGGAAATCAGAATCCATCACTTTTTGGGGGTATTCAATAGTAAAAAAAAACAGATAATCTTTTCCAAGACAATTTTCCATGATTTTGGGAAATGTGAAAAAACAGCTGGAGGGATGGAGCAGGGAGGATATCATCCATTAAAATGATAATTATTCCCAAATTTCTACATTTATTTTGAAAATTACCCATTAAGCTGCCACCAAAACAACTACAATTATATTCTGCGAAACTCAGTCACTTCATATGTGATGGCAAAAAAGCAAGAACGCCAATGTTAGTCCTGCAGCTCCAGAGACGTGACAGGGAATGGCTGCACCAAATCTTCAAGAATACTACCGAGCCTCTGCCATGGCTCAATTGTGCTCTATATTTTACAATCACAATCTGCCAACCTGGGCACGGATGGAAAATCAGGTCTTGAAACCATATGATTTACACCAACTAACCTGGTGTAACTCTCTACTCAGACCACAACTCACGGACATGCTGCCTACCACCAAATTTTCCCTATCAATATGGGATGCCACCACCACTAAATTATGGAATATGTGGGACGGAAGCCAACTGGCTCTGATTTCTATATTCAAAGTATCCACAACTAATTGAAACCTATCTGTATGGGAACAGGGAGGGGATACAAGCCTGCTCCCAATTGATTCACAATGATAAACTCCTACCGTTTCAAGATCTTCAGACAACATTTGACCTGCCTTCACAGGAACATCTGAGGAGTGTAATACAGAAATTTAAAACCACTACAACCAAAAACCCTAAAATATCTAATGCATTTATTAAGTTGTGCTCCCCAGCCAGAAAACCCCAGAAAATGTTGTCCACAAAATACTCCATGCGTATAACATTACGACCTGTGACAACTCCATCTTATTCAATTTAGTGGGAACACGAAATTGGTCGATCATTTTCAGCTGAACAATGGCATGCTGCAAAGACCAATCCTCTTGGCCACTCTAAAAGTATTGCTTACTGGGAAACCACCTGAAAGCTTCTGTAGAGGTGGTATCTAGTCCCGGCTAGGTGAAAGCATATATACCGGCACACTTCAGACCAATGTTGGAGGAACTGTGGTCATACAGGTTCCATGATCCATGTCTGGTCTGTCCGCATATAACTCCACTGGGGATGGAGGTTTTTTATTTAATAAAGGACACCACAGGTTTCCAACTTTCGATAATACTTGAGATAGGTTTATTGGACATGTTTTCCCAGGCAGGAAAAGTGGCTGATAATGCACATTCTCAATGCCACCAGGCTGATCATTGCCGGACACTGCAAACAAGCTTCACCCATTTCTATGCAGGTTGTTATAAAGCTAATGGAAACTACAAAAACACATACATTTTATGCGCTCAAGAGCTCCCCTAGATTTCCAAAATGTTACCAAACCTGGAGTCCATGAAATATTTGGTTGAATACAAATAATATTCCTAATGCATGTTAATGCATGTTGACTAGACCTCAGTATTCCATATCCAGTTCAAACCTGTACACTTGTAAAACTCCCCCCTTTTGTTTTTCTCTACCCCCCCCTATGTTTTTCATACAATTTTAAAATGTAAAATGTTTACTCACCATGATACAGAATTTTAAGGATTTGTTGATACAAAATGCATTGGAGTCAAATTGACAATGGTGATTGCTGTATTTTCAATTTTTGCAATATGTATTGTAATATCTGAAATACTATTTGTACAAAATGAATTGATAATAAAGCTTTTTTGAAAGGAAAAAAAAAAGAGAATTGCAAATAATTGAGATAGGAATTTCAAAATTTAGGCTAAAGTAGCCGAGTTGGAAAGAATTATTCATGTAGCTGATGGTAAACATTCTGCTACTTTAGCCTAACGTTTAAAATTTCCATTTTAATTCCCTGCAATTGTCATTTTATTGAGTAGACCTTTAGCTAATGAGATTTGACAGCCACCTAGATGATATCAAGGTTTGCTGCAGGCAGGAGCTTTAAAGCTAATGTATAAGTATTATTAATTTATTGAGCAAATTACTCGAGCTAGCATGTAATGTTTATACATGCATAGATCATTTTTTGCATATTTTCAAACGTACATAGTGGCTGCACAAATTACAAGCTAAATCCATCTCTGTGTTTTTTGGACAAAATAAATAAAAACATTACAGCAGAGCTACAGCATGTCACGCATTTCACCTTGACAGGCTTAATCATAGTCTATGAGAGAGCATGGTGAAACACGTGAAATGCTGTCTCTCTGCTGTGATGTTCTTTTATATATTTGTTTTGTACAATTATATACATACATTATTGTCCTGGTAATGCAGAGTATCATTATCACTGATACATAACAGCTCCACAGTTGGATTGTGAAATAAACAGTGCTGTAAAATAGTTAAATAGGGAGTCTGTATAGAAGGGTTTGTATTAGCACATTTTCGTTAATAAGTAGATCTGTTAACAGCTGCCACAGTATACACATGGTGTATTGTGATAATAGTTTAAATGTGACAGAAAGGCATATATAACACATTTAAAGCAAATAAATTGTAGTTAATAGCAGACCGCAAGGTGCTTGACATACATCAAATATAAATAGCACCCAGAATTATAATATGGTATACGTCGTAAATAGCACCCTAAACTCATAAGTAACATTTAAATAAGCCTACAGCAGTATAACCTTGTTTAATAAAAAAAAAAAAAAAAATGAATGTAGATGGCATCCAGGATTTATGGTGTCATGAGAGGGACTACAAAGTCTAAATTAAGTCATTTCAGGTAGAATGCAAATAAACTACAGCAGTATCACAGATTTTTTTTAAATGGAGACGTTTTTAGACTACAAGCCCCAAAACGGGCTTCAAATTCAACTGTTTAGCCTAATTGGATATGCATGTTGGCATCCACTGCTTTTTTTCCACTGGAGGATTACAGCTATTATGGATGTTACTACTGCATTGGTGAATCGAAAATAATGCGCATTTGTACAGGAAGTATTTTTTTATAACAATCATTTTATGCTACCAACTTACGTGTTACTTATAAGTAAGAGTATCTTATAAGTAAGAGTTACTTATGAGTAATAATTGTGTTGTTCTTTCCTTTTTGTTAATAGCAACATTTTGGGGGTTTTGGATTAAGCTGCAACATAAAACATACACAAATCTAATGCACCATCGATTCTAATGCGCACTCATATTTTGGAAGCAATATTTGTCGAAAAAAGGTGTGCATTGGATTCAAGTAAATAAAGTATATAATTATTGGACAATGGATGCAGAATCCTCAAATATTATTCAAGGAATGTTATGAATGTTTTCTTATTTTTATTTTTTTTTAATTTCTGTATTTTTCTCCTTTTCTTCAAGTTTTTTTGCATGCTTTTTGTGTGGTTATGTGAATATCCTGTTATAAAGGTGTCTTGATTAAAAACTATTTTCCTCCTTTTGTTTTACATTTTTCTATATGTTTTGTTTGATGTCCATTTTGACTTCTTCTTTTTACAACTACTTTTTTGCAGTGCTTTCTTTTTCATGTTTCAATACTTTATTTTTTCCTAATTTTTTTTTAGTTTCTCTTCTAATATACTTTATTGTTGTCCTGCTTTTATTTTGTTTTTATTTTTCTGTGCTATGCATTTTTTTGTTGTCCTGCTTTTATTTTTTTTATTTTTATGTGCTTGGCATATTTTTGCACTCTGCATTCAGATGTTGTCTTGCTTGCTGTGTACGCCTCATAACTTTTCATTAATGTTGCTTCACTTCTTCTTTTTTAATTTTTTTCACTTTTTTTCTATTTTTTCTACCCCCCTCTTTTTTCTCCTCCTTTTTATTTAATAGTTTAAATAGACTATTATTACAAATAAATATTTTTTCATATGTACTTTTCAGTGTGCATCTCTTTAGGCATTTCCAAAAAAAAACACAAATATGTTTTATCTGCAAAACTTTTTTTGCTCTTTGCTCCTTATTTAACACTCAAATAGTAAATACGAGCAAATTGCGATTTAAAACAGGCAATTTTTATAAATATTTTTCTACCTCTTTTCATATGCAAATAAGAATTATTTTTCACAAAATATTCGCAAAATTCTTTAGCGCATGCACATATAATCGCAATTTATTAGCGCAACCGGAAAAATGTATGCTAAATAAAACTAAATGGAAGAGCCGCAAATCGGGGGCAAAAAAGTGCAAAATGTTAAAAATGGTCGCAAATTGCTCCTTACTCATGTTTTACCTACTTTGTTTCCCACTGCAATTGTTTAGTACATGACCCCCATACAGACTTAATATTAGCTGATGAATTATACTGCTGGTGACTGCAGAACTAGTTTGAGGTTTTAGTTGATAAAATACAACAAAATCTTTGCGTGCTAAATATATTTTTAATTTGGAAGGGAGAGGAAACTCAATTGAATGTTTTTTTGGCCCATTTAAATAACAATGATTGGAATATAAAATTGAAAACAGAATACAGTAAAGAGAAAGCAATATACTTGGACTTGTTCATTTACTTAGAAGATATAATAAAAACGAAAACACACTTCAAAACAGTAGACGTTAACAGCTGCATAAGATTTAATAGTGGACATATTTTGACCTAATTGCAAAATGTTCCAAGGAATCAATATATGAGAAATAAACGCAACTGTACGAAGCAGGATACCTATAAAAATCAGATAAAGAAATTACAA
The DNA here is from genome assembly GCA_036172795.1 of Pelodytes ibericus. Classification (NCBI taxonomy): domain Eukaryota; kingdom Metazoa; phylum Chordata; class Amphibia; order Anura; family Pelodytidae; genus Pelodytes; species Pelodytes ibericus. The sequence continues at coordinate 88,985,858 of CM069863.1, forward strand.
AAAGATTTTATGGATAAATAGTACCCACCAGAACTATTAGAAAATACCTTTTCCGATGTAAGTGTAATAAATAGACGAGATCTGTTAAAAAACAAACAGTGTTCCAAAGAAACAACAACACAACCGATTACTTTAATTACAAATTATAATGAGCACCATAAATTTCTTAAAAAGATACTGAACAAAAATTGGCACTTACTTTTAAAAGATAACGATTTGAAACAAATATTAACAGATAAACCAAGGATTACCTTTAGAGGTGCCCCTAACCTTTGGATACAACTGACCAAAAGTTTTTTTAAAGAAAACAGGAGTGCATCTAATTGTTTTGGAGTGGAAAACGTTTTTTTATAAATGTAAGATGAGTAAAGCATTTGTAACTAGCAAGATATCTTCAAAACCTAAATTTACTCATTTTAAATCTCAGTATCACCCCAAAGTATACCCAATAAATTCTATAATAACATGCAAGAGTAATAATGTAATATATCTATTGTCATGTCCCTGTGAATAATATTAAAAACAAATATATGCTTCATAGCATATCAGCTCATTTTATGACCCATCATGGGGCTGATCCTAGTCTGCTTCAGTTCATGGCTATTGCACAAGTTAGGAAACATTGGCAGAGAGGGTATTTCATTAAAACTATAGGCCAGGTTGAGATGAAATGGGAATACATACTGAAGACCCTTGCACCACTAGGACTGAATATTGAATTCAACCTGTTCAATTTACTATAAAGAGCAAGAAGGATGGGGGTGTTCATGCTGTGTACACCTTTATTCTTTCATTCTTTTGTCCAATATGAGACTGTATTGCTTTTATGTGTAAAGATTTGGATAAGAGTAGGTCATGTTGGTATTCTACATTTTCAAAATAATTAACATATACCGCTCTTGTCTCTTTTGTTTTTGTTTTTATTACGGTTCTCTTTGGACGCTATATTATTGTATATTTTTTAGATAATTTTCTGTTAGAATTTTAGTGTTAACAGAATATAGGAATGTTTAATTTAACGGTCTCAAATGTTTTGAGTTATGTATATGCATGTGAATTAAAAATCATCATTTTTATTAAAGAAATGCCTACCTCTCAATTATGTACCTATAAAATGTAATGAAGGATTAAAAGGTAACTGTAATTGTTTTAAATACAGAGGACATAAAGAGATGGGGTTATGTATTTATTCTGTTGTTTACATTTTTGTAAGTGTATTGTATGTAAAGAAACAATAAGGCAGAACTAATTAGCAAGTTCCTTATGTTCAGGGTGAATGAGAAGCCCTCTAATGACTTAATGAGGTAACACACTATAATGTCCGGCAAACAAAGGGGGAGGAGGAAGCATGGGCTAAAGAAATGTCAGTCACAGGAGAGGGGGACGTCCACTTGATGAAGACAGATGCTGTTGAAACGCGTCTGTAGATACGCCTCCTCCTCACCAAGAAGCTCTGAACGTGTTGTTGAAACTCTTCTCCGGACAACCACAGGACCCCTGTCTGCCTGATACAGAGAGATTGATTGTCCTTTGGGATCCAAAGTCAGCCGGTGAAAGCTAACACAGCTTTTATACGTGAGTCAGCACATCCGTGCCTCTCACGTTTTTGTCCCCAAGTAAGCTCTGCACATTAGTTTAAAGCTTATTTCAACCCTAATTTTACTACAAATATCTGAGTGAAATGGAAGCTATATGCTTAGCTCTGCCTGCTTATATTTTGTTATTTGCATAACATTGGCAAATTACACTACAGACTTCTAGAGTGTAGTAGAAGCTACACACTCAGTTCTGCCTATTTGTATTGGTTCTTTTTAAAAAAAATACATATGAACCTGTCTGCTTGACATTAGACATGTGCAAAACGAACATTTTCATTTCGTTTTCGTTTATTCGTACGAAAATTATATTTATTTAGTCTAAAACGAATTTCGTTCATTACTACATTCGTTTCGGACGAAATTCGTTCATTATTTTCATTTAGTTTCATTCGTTTGAACGAATCAATTGACTTAAACCGAAAATCAATAAACCGAACAAAGTTCGGTTTATAGATTTTCGTCATTTAGAATACATGTAATAGTACTATTGGCTTTCTTTAAACAGAAACAGAGTCTCCATTCATAAATTTTTATGAATGAAGACTCTGTCTCTGTGTAGAGAAAGCCAATAGTACTATTACATGCATTCCAAATGCCGAAAGTCTATAAACCGAACGTTCGGTTTATAGGCTTTCGATTTATGGAATACATGTAATCAAATTGCTATTCTATAAACCGAATGTTCAGTTTATAGAACATTTTCCCTAATGTTCTGAATACTTTCATCAGTTCCTAGCCTTCTCTTATATCGATGATACACTTATACCTATCCCATGAATGGAAAACAATACACAAATGCTATTGGACACCAAAGAGCAAAATAAATAACAAATACAAAAAAGAACAAAAACAATGTGTCCTATAGCCTGTAGAACAAAGACTAAAAAATACAGAGGACTAAAAATTAGGCAAGACTAAAAAAGGAAGAGAGGCTTGTATACAATATCAGTATAAAAAGAAAGATATTTAATAAACTCAGATAACACTATTGTAAGAGAGACCAGCTCTCTTGCAGAAAAGGCTCAGGTGTGCATGGTTTCCCACAGTGTGGCAATGTACTGGATGGTGAAGAAACGGTCAGCCTGCTCCAGAGAAACTTCTGTGTGATATGCAGCCAGTTGTAAAGATATGTTTTTGGAAAACATCTGCAATCACCAAAGATAAAAATCAGCAAATATAAAAACACTGTTATAAACAATGAGAAGCTAGTCCCCTCCCTCCGTCGCAATCTCAAATAACAGGGCAGAAGACCTTGCATTCCAAAAGACAGAAGTCCATGCGTTCCAAGAGCCGGAAGTTACTTCACTGAGTGTAATTGCAAGACAGCTCAATGGGACTCACTCTAGGGAAGCTTCTCCATTATTTTGCTGGAGGGAAAAGAGAGAAAAAAGGCCACCGTATCTGCAGTACAGAAATAACAATTTGCTTTTCTAATTTGAAAGTCTTGGGAACTGTACTGTTTTATAAAGGACACCCTATAGCCCTACCTCATCTCTCCCTTTTTGGGCCACCTCCAGTAATCTGTCTCTACCAGCTTCACCTACATCTTTTATAATTTTTTCAAGGGAAGTTGCATCAAATTGTTTTTCTACTAATTTCTTTTTATAACTTCGGCCTGATCACAATTGTCAACCAGGGTCGTGCCGTTTCTATGTACTCTTGTGAATTGGCTCTGTGGAACTCCATCGAGCCACTTTGGATGATGGAAACTTGACTGGTCTATGAAGCTATTACTATCAGTAAGTTTGAAAAAAACTTTATAAGTGATATGTGTATTATCATGAGAAAGTGAAAAGTCGAAAAAATGAATTGTGTGTGAGTGAAACTCAGGTGAAAAAATGTAATTATACTCATTTTGATTAATATATGTGACAAAAGCCTCAAACGTGGAAAATATCAATCCCAAATAATTAAAATTTCGTTTATGTACCTTTGCCAGAGCACCAATTTTGAACTAAAATAGTTATTAGTCCAGATGTTATTCATTTCCAAATCGTTCATATAAAGATTAGCATAACTTGGCTCAAACGTGGTGCCCATGGCGGTACCTCTCAACTGTAAATAAAAATCACTGTAAAACATAAAATAGTTGTAATATCCCATGAATGTCCTTCACTGTATTATCATCTACCACTTCTGCAGGAAGGTTAATCCATGCATACTGCCCTCTCAATAATGTCAAATGTACTGATATAGCTTTGAAACCTTTTCCACCTAATCTAAGATTATGTTCTCTTGTTGTGGTTGTTTTTCTTTTATTAAATATACTCTCCTCCTTTATCTTGTTAATTCCCTTGAATTTGTATTTAATTGTTTCTAACATCTGCTCCTGTCTAGTTTTTCTTCCAAGCTATATAAACACATATACAAAACAATTATTTATACACAAAATACATTCATAAAACAACCTAAAAAAACCATACCTGGCTGCAGTGGTCATCCTGAAAATATAAGAAAACAGTATTTATAAAATAAATAGGAGTGAAACGTTTATATTCCACCATCATTTGCATAGAGCAGTGCAAGGCAAATGCTTCAATATTAATATGAAGTCATATGGAGAGGATGTATTTTTTTTACTGATATTGTTTGATAGAGTCCTCAAAAAGGAGTTAAAAGAACATTGTAAAGGTTAATTTACATCTGAAGAAGCCAAGCATGGTGGAGCATGCCAAGTATTATGTAAAGAGATTAAAGATGTCTCACTGCTTGACAACAGTCTCACTTTTTGTAACATTAGCTAAATAGTTGTTCTATCAATATCAAATAATCTGAAATATATATTTATATTGGAATTTGATATAATTACTCTTATATTGTTGTTGATGCTCTCTTTTGACATCTCCGTGAACCATATATACTATATCAGTCAACTGAAACCTGAAAAAAATAGGATTGTGAGTGTTAAGAGTACAGGGAGAGGAGAAGTAAGGAGGAAGGAAGTAAAGACAATAAATGCATAAAAAACTTTTAAGAGCAAATTTATGTTATACACACCAATTTAATTCATAAATGTATTTAAAATACTTAACATACAATGACTAAAACACATCTAAGAAAACAGAACAGTATTATTACAACTTTTACCTCTTTCACGGGTTGGCACTCTTTACCAGAAGCCATTCATATGGCAAAGAAAGTAAGTAAAAACGGTTGATCTTGAAATTACTTTAAAGAGTGCCAACACGTGAAAGAGGTAAAAGTTGTAATAATACTGTTCTGTTTTCTTAGATGTGTTTTAGTCATTGTATGTTAAGTATTTTAAATACATTTATGAATTAAATTGGTGTGTATAATGTTCAACCATTTTAAACCAATGTGAATAAATTTGCTCTTAAAAGTTTTTTATGCATTTATTGTCTTTACTTCCTTCCTCCTTACTTCTCCTCTCCTTGTACTTTTAACACTCACAATCCTATTTTTTTCAGGTTTCAGTTGACTGATATAGTATATATGGTTCACGGAGATGTCAAAAGAGAGCATCAACAACAATATAAGAGTAATTATATCAAATTCCAATATAAATATATATTTCAGATTATTTGATATTGATAGAACAACTATTTAGCTAATGTAACAAAAAGTGAGACTGTTGTCAAGCAGTGAGACATCTTTAAAGTAATTTCAAGATCGACCGTTTTTACTTACTTTCTTTGCCATATGAATGGCTTCTTTGGTTTAAGAGGCGCATTAGAGCTCAATCACGTTTGAGAAAAGTGTTGGATTTGACAGCTTAATAACTTGGAAAAGCTTTTGCTATGTCTTCAACTGCTGATAAATATAGAGAACAATGGTTTTAGCTCGTCTTAACATATACCAGATATCTAAGAAGTAGACTTATCTCTGGTGAAATACTGTCAAAAGTTACATGTAGCTGAAAGCTACATCCAAAGGGCACTGAAACCCAATGGTAGCCTCAAACATCCATTTATATCCTATGGGAGGTTTTACACACACCCAAAATGCAAATAAAATAAACTGAACCTTTCACAGGAAATAGACCCAGGTTAAATAAATTGATCTACTGTTATATTTCAGATACTCTGACATCAAGACACAGGTGAAGTGGACGCTATCCAAAGAAGTCACCACCACCAAACACACTGTATTGATATGTATTAACAATGTTTTCTCATTTTTCTACTAGATTCTGGTGGCCGCTCAACCCCCAGCTTAATCTGATGATGATGATGACAAAGCACCCTGGCCTGCACAAGCCACATATATGTCAGCTCCTCCTTTTACTTCACCAGGTCAGGGGGCTCTGCTGCCTTTGCTGTCAGCTTCCTCTTCACCTGTCTAACATACAAATACATGTGGGTGTATTTGCATGTCACCAGTAGTAGAAACATGTACAACAGATAGGGCTACATTCATGATATTTGGTATTGCATGTAACTGAGAATAGCTATTCCAAGTTATGGCCAAATTACCATATTTATCGGCGTATAACACGCGCCGGCGTATAACACGCACCTCATTTTAAGAAGGAAATTTCAGGAAAAAAAACATAAATTTCAAATAAAGAAGTTTGAAGCCCAATATGCCATTTTAATATGCCAGGATATTGCCCCCAATATGCCATTTAATATGCCAGGATATTGCCCCCAATATGCCATTTAATATGCCAGGATATTGCCCCCAATATGCCATTTATTATGCCAGGATATTGCCCCCAATATGCCATTTTAATATGCCAGGATATTGCCCCCAATATGCCATTTAATATGCCAGGATATTGCCCCCAATATGCCATTTAATATGCCAGGATATTGCCCCGAATATGCCATTTAATATGCCAGGATATTGCCCCCAATATGCCATTTTAATATGCCAGGATATTGCCCCCAATATGCCATTTTAATATGCCAGGATATTGCCCCCAATATGCCATTTTAATATGCCAGGATATTTCCCCCAATATGCCATTTTAATATGCCAGGATATTGCCCCCAATATGCCAGGATATTGCCCCTTAGTATGCTCGTTATGCCACCCTCCTTCCCCCCCTTCCCCAGGCCCCAGTACTTACCTCGTTCCTGCTCTGTCCCCCGGTGCTCTGAAGCTGCATGGCTGTGAGGGAAGCGTTGTGAGCTTCCCTCCAGCCGCGCGGAACAATAAAGTTTGTTTAAAAAAAACACACTTTGTTGACCGCGCGGCTGGAGGGGAGCGCACAACGCTTCCCTCACAGCCACGCAGCTTCAGAGCACCGGGGGACAGAGCAGGAACTAGGTAAGTTTTAGATTTTTTTTATTTTCTCATTATATCGGCGTCTAACACGCACAGATCATTTCCCCCCTATTTTCAGGGAGAAAAAGTGCGTGTTATACGCCGATAAATACGGTACTTGAAACATTCTCAGCAGCTCTTAAAAATTATTATAATTCAATTACTATGGCACTTATCTGGAATACAATCAGTTTACATACTACTGTACATCTATGTCCACAGAAAAGCTGTGTGTTTGCGGGCTAAAGTGATTAAAATCTGTAACCCTGTTTAGGTTTAATCAACAGATTAGCATGCAATGAGTTGAGCATGGACATGTGTTATGCAACTGTTAACTGAATCTGTAAATAGTTATCATAAATGTAAAGTTCAGGATTCTGATAACCATACATATGAACTATAAGAGAATGTGATGGCTACTTTCTGTATTGCCATGTCCTAAACATCATGCATCCTTGTCACGGCAGTCTAGCGTTCAAGATCAGCAAGAAAAATCAGGATCCCATCCATAACCTCTTGCTCTTTCTCCAATTATGGCACTTGAAATTGGACAGTTGCCTGGTACAATCAAACCTGATGTGACGACTGTAGGGAACTGGATAGAGACCTCGATGCAGACACAATAATAGATAAGAGCAACACACTGAGGGTAAAGACTTACTAGCAATATTGGGTACACAGGAACACAGAACTGTTCGTAATCCACCAGGAAGGTAAATAGCTTGTGGCTACGGGTACAGGTTAACATTCAGCAGGAAGAGGGTAAATGCATATGAGCATAACACAGTAATTGTAATCCAGCAGGTAGGTGGTTAAAGTAACAGCAACTGTAATCCAGCAGGTAGGTGGTTAACGTAAAACAGCAACTGTAATCCCGCAGGTAGGTGGTTAAAGTAACAGCACTGTAATCCAGCAGGTAGGTGGTTAAAGTAAAACAGCAACTGTGATCCAGCAGGTAGGTGGTTAAAGTAACAGCACTGTAATCCAGCAGGTAGGTGGTTATAGTAAATAGAATAGTCGAGGTACAAACCAGGTTCAGTGGGGCACAGGCAGACAGAGCGGTAATAGGACAGTCCAGGGTCAAGGGCACAAGCAGGCAGAGTAGTCAGGATACAATCCAGGGTCAATAAGCAATCCAAAGAGAGTAGGGTATAAACGCTGAGCAAGGAACACGAGAATCACCAAGCAAGGATTGCAAGGTGATTCTCCCTTTTAAATCTCCCGCGTCTGGCGTGCACGCGACGGGCGTGACGTCATCGGGGACGCGCCTCCGATTTCATTGGCAGCAGTGTGCGCGCTACCGGAGCGGGATTCAAGGTGAGTAAGACGGGGTACTCAGGAGATCTACTTCGTGGTAGATCCTGACACCTGATGAGTAATTGAGTACCCATGGAACCCTTGATTATTTACCATTCCTACCACCCAGTTGTACTTCCACAGTAAAAAATGATGTCCTTCCTCTCACTGTCCCCCTCCCTGCCCTTGGCTTGTTATTAAAAATAAAAAAATAAAAAAATAAGAAATATAAAATTATAATTAGAGTTTAGCGGACACCTGGATGTTCGGGTTCGTCAGATTCGGCCGAACTTCGAAAAAATGTCTGGGTCCGTGCTCGAACTTGACCCCGAACTTGACCCCGAACCCCATTGAAGTCAATGGGGACACGAACTTTTGGCCACTAAAATGCCTCTAAAAAAGTCCAGGAAAGGGCTAGAGGGCTGCAAAATGAAGTAACATGTGGGTAAAAGTAGGACAAATGCCCTGCAAGCAAATGTGGATAGGGAAATAACTTAAAATAAAATAAAATACATCTGTTACAAATACAGCTGAGCCATAAAATAGCACTAGATGGAACATTTGATTTTAGCTTTGGAAGAACATAAATCTAAATCTAAAGCATGGCTGCCAGGAGGATCAACAGAATCATCCATTTGACAGAGGGCTGGAGTGCAGGGTATTCTCTTTCAGTTTATACTAAGTGACCCATAGGTTGAGGAGGCGGTGACCGTGGCGGTATAGGTGGAAGCGGCGCTGGAGGAGGAGGAGGAGGAGGCAGACAAAAAAATGTTAAAGTCCGCTGTAAGCAAACTATTGGACTGTTCTATTTGACTCTCAGATATGAAGTGCACCACAAGATGCAAATGTACTATTTAGCACCCAAAACAATTAGAATTTTTCAAAGTGCGCTGTAAGCACAGTATTGGACTGTTCTATTTGACTCTCAGATATGAAGTGCACCGTAAGACGCAAATGTACTATTTACCCCCCAAAACTATTAGAATTTTTCAAAGTGCGCAGTAAGCACAGTATTTGATGGTTCTATTTGACTCTCAAATATGAAGTGTAGGATGCAAATGTAATATTTAACACCAACAAATTGCAGTATTTAAAAATGCCTAGATGTTGCCCACTGAGCTAACAGAACAAGATTAAAGTCATGTGCCTGGCACACATGCAGTTGCAAGTGCACTGCACTCTCTGTGTAACTGGGCTCAGGGCAGGGTACAAATATATAGTATAGCACCCACTAAAATAATCACTGTAATTTGAATAATCGCTGTAGGATTATGCCCCTCATTATGCCAGGATTATGCCCCTCAATATGCCAGTATTTTCCAACACAATATGCCAAGATTATGCCCCTCAATATGCCAGGATCATGCCCCTCAATATGCCAGGATTATGCCTCTCAATATGCCAGGACTTAGCCATCCAATATGCCAGGATTATTATGCCACTCAATATGCCAGGATTATGCCCCTCAATATCCCAGGATTTTGCCCCTCAATATGCCAGGATTATGCCCCTCAATATGCCAGGACTTAGCCACCCAATATGCCAGGATTATTATGCCACTCAATATGCCAGGATTTTCCCACACAATATGCCAGGATTATGCCCCTCGATATGCCAGTATTATGCCCCTCAATATGCCAGGATTATGCCTCTCAGTGTGCCAGGGTTTAGCCATCCAATATGCCAGGATTATTATGCCACTCAATTTGCCAGGATTTTACCACCCAATATGCCAGGATTATTATGCCACTCAATATGCCAGGATTTTCCCACACAATATGCCAGGATTATGCCCCTTAATATGCCAGGATTATTATGCCTCTCAATATGCCAGGATTTAGCCACCCAATATGCCAGGATTATTATGCCACTCAATATGCCAGGATTTTCCCACACAATATGCCAGGATTATGCCCCTCGATATGCCAGTATTATGCCCCTCAATATGCCAGGATTATGCGTCTCAGTGTGCCAGGGTTTAGCCATCCAATATGCCAGGATTATTATGCCACTCAATTTGCCAGGATTTTACCACCCAATATGCCAGGATTATTATGCCACTCAATATGCCAGGATTTTACCACACAATATGCCAGGATTATGCCCCTCAATATGCCAGGATTATTATGCCTCTCAATATGCCAGGATTTAGCCACCCAATATGCCAGGATTATTATGCCACTCAATATGCCAGGATTTTCCCACACAATATGCCAAGATTTTGCCCCTCAATATGCCAGGATTATGCCACTCAATATGCCAGGATTTTCCCACACAATATGCCAGGATTATGCCCCTCAATATGCCAGGATTATGCCCCTCAATATGCCAGGATTATGCTTCTCAATATGGCAGGACTTAGCCACCCAATATGCCAGGATTATTATGCCACTCAATATGCCAGGATTTTCCCACACAATATGCCAGGATTATGCCCCTCAATATGCCAGGATTGTGCCTCTCAATGTGCCAGGATTTAGCCTCTTCCTCAACCATTCCCCCTTACTTGCCTCTGCTGCTCTGTCTCCTGGTGCTGCAGGTCCATGGCTGTGAGGGAAACATTGTGCGATCCCGTCCAGCCAATGCGCATTCAATAAAGTTTGTTTAAAAAAAAAGTTAAACAAACGTTATTGAATCCGCATCGGCTGGAGGGGAGCGCGCAACGCTTCCCTCACAGCCACGGAACTGCACCGGGAGACAGAGCAGCAGCGAGGAGGTAAGTAAGGGGGAAGGGGGAGGATTTTTTTCACGGTTCCAGCGCCCCCTGCTAAGTTGTGCCCTAGGCGGCTGCCTAAGTGATCTTACAGGTGGCGCCGGCCCTGCCGAACCCCGAACTCCAACGCGGACATACAGTGGAATGTCCGTGTTCTGGTCCGGGGTCCAAAAACATAATGTTCGGTACGAACCCGAACAGTGCGGTTCGGGTTAGCTCAACACTTATTATAATGACACAAATTTTAATATTAGTAAATCAATTAATAATTTGAACATACCTCTTGTGTCTGTCTTGTTTTTCAGATAAATTCGTACCTCACACACTTAAACAGTTCATGGTAATCTTTTATTTCCACATTGTTGAATCATCCTACATGGGTAACCCATCCCTTTCATTATGCTTGCTAATTGGCATATGTGCTGCATATGTCTTTTGCTGCATGACAATCTTTTTTTTTTTGGGACAAAAAAAATGGGCATTTTTCCATATATTTTCCAAATATAATCTTTTGAGTGAGTAATGTAATCTATATTTGTATCAAATATAATATTAGGGCATATATGAAGCAATTTCCATAAGAAACAAAATCTTTCTTCTCTTTAAAGTTCAATTCTCCTGCTAAAGGCTGGAGAATTGCTATGGACTAACTGTGTAGATGTTTTCTGAATTCTGAGCTTGGTCATGGGTTATTAGTGTTTATTGGGTAGCTGAAATCCTCCGCTTTAAATGGCAACACTGCCCATTTCAAATTCTTCCAATGATTCAGGTCCCAAATGGCTTGAAAAGCTGATTTGCAGCCCAAATTGTATGATATTGAGTAGCAAAAAAAAGGTTTTACCAAATGTTTCCTTTTTTTTGCCAGCCTGGCTCCATTTTGTGATACAATATGGTGATGACAGCGCTAAATTCACTAAACCAAGCTGCACTAAAAGCAGTTTGTCCCTTTTCAGGAGTTGCTGCAGCCTCCCCCAGCCTCTATTTCTACAATTATATCATCACCATATACTCACCTATTAGGTGTTTTATTATTTGCTCATTTACCACAGTTTACTTTTAGCGTACTTTTTGTACCTTTCTTTTTTACTGGCTCCATTTTGTTGCCGATTGTTCTATATATCGAGTAGACCTTTCAGAAAAATAAATACATCTGTACAGACTGTAGTTGTCAACATACCTGACATAATTTAGTCACTTAGAAACAAAGGAGCATAATGCATATTATTAAGCAGACCAGATTAATCAAAATTTGAATATTGCAACAACAGAACAGAAGCATTTCAATCAAGAGTATTGCATTTAAGTTTAAAATAAATCATTGATATTTTATCCTCATTTGACAAAGACTTGTTTCTTTTGATATTTTTTGAAGAATGTCTCTTTCACAGGACATAAGAAATACTTCAAAATGAGATGATAGTGTACTTCTCAGCTGCTTTTTGATGGAATTTAATTTGGAAAGCTGCATTCATGTTTTTCTTGTGTGCATAGGTGTGACAGTAGATATTTGTAACATGTGCATAGGCTTCATAAAAAAAACTTTTTCCAGTGTCAAAGACAAGCAAAGTGGGCACTTTGCATGCATTTTAATGTGCTTTGGTTCAGTGTCTTCTGAAATTAATTCCACTCTAGTGCTATTGGTCTCAGTATTGTTATCCTCTAATTATTATCACCCAGATCTTTGCCATTCAAATCATCATCATCCAAATCAAGTAACAATTATCTCATAACTTTCTAGAATCTGCTGAACATTGAAGTAAAATCTACTACTCTTCATGTGTGTGTCCGCTACTAAGTTCTTCAAAACATCTTTAAGGACTGTAGGTTTCAAAACTAACTAAGGTGTACATAAAACTAGAATTTGTAATACCTGAGCAAAACAATTCCAGTACAAAATAACATAAAGGTATCATGTGCCATGCTCTCTTTTTCTCTTTTTTTTTTTTCAAACAAATTGGCAGGTGAGACTCTTATGACCTTGTATCAAGGTATAGAACAGACATGCTGCAGATATAGTGTGAAGGAGTGGGGATAAACCTGTACATGCTTTTCCCATGTGAACCCATATCAGGAGACACATTTTCAAAGAGAGGTGTTAGCTTGAGCAGAAGTCCCAGAAGGGAACAACAAAAAACTTTAAACTGCTCACAGGTTCAAATTTCTGACTGATTTGTCAGTCATAAGGAACAGTAGTGATGATACAAAAACATCCCAAAAATTAAGAAGAAACTAGGCACTTGTAGATCTCTCCCACCCTCATCCTCTGACACAAAGGAGGTAGATAAAGTGAATGGAGGCACTGTATGGTTCAAGATAGTTGGCAGAGGCAGGAGAGAAAGTACAGAAAGGAAGGATATTGCCTCCCAAATGTCAGTAAGTTTATAAATAGTCCCATTTTCAGATACTAACAGGATATGTGCCAAGCCACAACAATAAGCCACCTCATGAACATTTAGGTGCATAGTAAGGGGGCAGCAAAGAGAGAGCCTCCATAGAAGTGTAGTGTGACCAAGTCATGAAATACTTGTTAGTCATTAGTAAGTAGTGTTTTACTGCATTTTCTAGAAAGAGGTGAGTCAACAGACATCGAATAAATTGAGGCAGTTCCTATATGGTCACTTCTTCTTGTATGCCATGAAGTCTAACATTTTTGCAACAGGAATGATCCTCCATATCTTTCAGTTTAAGATGGAAAGTGCATTTTGCCACTGAAACAAAAACGTGAACTCCATGGAATAAGAAGGACACTCTCCACACCAGCCAGCAATAAAATAATACTCTTTATTCAAATATGTAAAATGCACTAGTGTGGGGGGGGCAAACAAATTATAAAAAATACGCTTCCACCTTACCTGTTTTGTTCAGAGTGTGCTTAATCAAAAAAGTATTTTGCCACCAAAGTGCCTCAGTTCTGGTTGTTGCTTGCTTATTCACCACTTCCAAAGTTGTTTCCAGTTCCTGGACTACCACCCACACCTCTGTTGCTCCTTATTCCAGTATTTGCGGTAGCTCAGTGATCAGCAGCTTGATGTTTTGTTTCGTGGAATTATTTCCCATTTGGTCTTGTGGCCTTAAATTAATTGTGAGACTTCTGGCTCTAGTTCAGAGACATCAGACAATTTTGACTGGTAATCCTGCATGGATGTGCAGCTGGTATTAGACAGTAGGCCTCATCAGGAACATGTCATGTGCCTTCATCGGCAGTTTCAGTTTTTTGGGCTTAGACTCCATAGTCCATGTCCCATTTCTGAATGAAATGTCAAGTAAATAACCCCAGTTTGGTGCTGATAATAGCAGTTTTCACAAGAAGCATTTTTTTCTCACTGACTGTCTGTTCTCCCCCATTTGTGCAGCAATTTTAACGCCACTGAAATTTCATAAAACTTCTTTTTGTTTGCCTCACCATTTTATGGCTTGAAGAAACCTTTGTCTGAAGATAATTTGAAAGTGAAGCAGTAAACTGAAAGATTTAAAAAATGTCAAGCCTATCATGTTAAAATAGTTTTAAATGACATGATAAAGCCCCAGTTAATTTAAAAACTGACGTTAGCAGGAATTTACCAAGCAGTTGTGATAGTATGAAAAACGAAAAGAAAGAGAGCACCGAAGGACCTCCTCGGTCAAACAAGCACGGTGAAAATATACCTCCTATTCAGCCCGATAGTTACAGAGTGGAGCCTCCCTCGTCGCCAGGATATCCAGCCTGTGTAACAGGATTAAAACAAAAGAAGCAATCGGTTTTGCGGAAGGAGCTCACAGTCAGCAGGTATGTATAAAGTACGCCAATTTTTATTAAACAGTAAAGAAAGACTGGTACAGAAAAAAGGTGAACCGGACACAGTGAAAAAAGACGCCTTCACGTTTCGTGCTTCAAAAGCACTTAATCATATGCTCAGATTAAGTGCTTATGATACAGTGCCTGAGGAACTGATACCTGTTCCCTGATTTCAGTAAACATGTCCACCAGATGTTGCTCAAGATCTAATTTAAACTTTTTCTAGAACATGTTTATGTATCCATCCCCGGGTCTGGGGTCTTATTGATCTTTGGATGGTTAATTACATCCAGGATCTCATCTTTAGTAAAAGGAAAATTCAGCTCAGCCAGCTGCTCTACTGTAAGAGACAGTAACTTGATGCTTAGGGCATCAAATTTCGGCAACAGTGGGAAAAAAAAGCCCTAAGAAAAAAAAACGCATGCGCAGCCTGATCATGATGATTGGGCTGCAATGGGGGTGATGAGGCATATAATGGGGTGATGGGGCATGTAATGTAGGTGATGGGGCATGTAATGGGGTGGTGGAGACATATAATAGAGGTGATAGAGGAATGCAATGGGGGTGATGGGGGCATGTAATGGGGGTGATGGAGGTGTGTAATTGGGCTGATGGAGGGATGTGATGTGGTCATGTAATGGGGTCATGTGGGTTATGGGGCAAGTCATGCGTGGGTAGGGGGGTGACCGAATTTTGTCTGTCTATGGCAGCACAAAACCAAGATACACCACTGGCTATATTGCTCTCTACTGGACACCATGGGAGATAATATAATTGTGAGTAAAATGTATTCAATGCATTTCCAAAATCCTTTAGTTTCCTATTCTTTAGTCTATTAGATAACATTTTGTCCACTCCGTTTCCCTTCTGATACCATTTCTTGTTTAAAAGGGCAAAGTTGACTCTGGCCTTTAGTACTGAATTAATATTTTTGGTTATATTTGACAATTTGCATAAGATGCACATAGATAGTCCTCATTGTTTCCACAGATATATTGCACTGTGATATGTCTTAATTTTTCTCACTTGTAATTCTGCACTTCTCCAACTGTATACTGAATAGAAGGCCGTGACTGGGAGACAGTATACATAGTCAGCGATCAGAAGCCTCCTAGAGAGCAGACTCATTAGAAATAGGAGCATGTGGTTTTTGTTAGTGCCGTGTTTTTTTGTGTTAGGAGAATTTATTTATTTATTTTTGGGTGGCCCCTTTCCCTGAGCCAGAAGGTGAGGGATACAGGTAATATTTAGTTTTACAGTTTATTCAGGCATTATTGCAGACAGAATAAAGAAAGTGATAACCGGTTTGATCCACAAAGACCAAGTAGGTTTTATACCAGGACGCTCCTCCTCGACCCACATTCGCAGAATTATTAATCTATATGAAAAGATCCAGAGAGAAAAGATTCCCACACTCTCCCTCTCTCTAGATGCCGAAAAGGCTTTTGATAGGGTGGGGTGGAACTTTATCGACGCCACTTTAAATGCCTATGGCTTCTGCGGAAATATCAAGAGAGCTATCATGGCCCTATACTCGACCCCCTCGGGAAGAATCACGGGTCAAGGGATCCAATCACAGTGGTTTAAGATAAACAACGGTACTAGACAAGGCTGCCCGCTCTCACCTCTACTCTATGTGCTCACGGTGGAACCATTGGCAGAAAGCATCAGAGACAACCCCAAGATTGTGGGATTTGAAGTCAGGACAGAAAATCTAAAAATTATGCTTTACGCGGATGATATCCTAATTATCATTAGAGAGCCAAAGACATCCTTAAAAGAATTGTTACAGAGCATCAACACATACAGTACCTTCTCTAATTATAAACTTAATCCAGCAAAAACAACAGTGTTAACCTCAAACGTTTATGGATCCCTCTTAACAGATCGTCATATAACTTATGGCTTCAATTGGACAAAGAAAACCTTCAAATACCTTGGAATAGTTATTACTCACAAACCAGAGTTCATGATGGAAATGAATATTATGCCCACACTCAGAGTCATTAACGATAAATTAAAAAAATGGAAGAAACTAGAAGTCTCCTGGAGTGGGAAAATAAATACTATAAGGGCATATATTCTTCCTAAACTAACCTACATCCTACGTATGATCCCCCTGAAGGTCCCTCAAAGCTGGCTGAAACTGGTGCAATCCTTCCTTTCTAGGTTCGTATGGTCCGGACAAAATCCTAGATTGAGCCTACAACTCCTGTCTAAAGATAGGAAAAACGGTGGGGTCGGGATGCCTGATGTGGCGGAACACTACCATGCAATCAGCCTCCAGCACATATTGATCACGTTAAGCAGACAAACACAAAAGGAGGGGTGGTATGCCCTAGAAGAGGATGCAGTGCAGGATAGAGGAGGGATCTTGCCCTGCTTTTGGGAAGTTAAGGAGGTTAAAAAAGGAAAACAAAAGGATAGCCCCCCACAGGATTTTAGTATAATATTAAATCACTTAACAAATTGTTGGACTAAGATTAGAAGGAGAGCAGGCCTTGAAAACAAGATTCCTCCCAACCTTCCGCTGAACACCCTCACAGGGCTAAAAGACAATCTACAGCTTCACGCCTGGCGATATCACGGGATCACTTGTCTAACAGAAATTCTCAACGGGGACAAAATCAGAACTTTTGATAACATCCAAGAGGATTATGGACTGCATGCGAACGAGTATTTTACATATCTAAGAATAAAAAACTTCCTGAATAAATACCTTTATAAAACTGAATCCTGCCCAAAATCACAGAACCTTCTGGAAATAATCTATCAAGACAGACAACAAAACAGGATAAATACCTGTTTGCTCTTCAATAAATCCTGGAGAGAACCATTCAAACCCCCAGCTCTACAAAAATGGGAACAAGATCTTGACATGGAGATCACCCTGAAAGACTGGAATAAAGCTCTAGCGGAAGTGAATAAACACGTCCATTGCCTCAACATCACTGAATGCTGTTACAAGCTTTCCAACAGATGGTACAGAGTGCCAGCTCTAATAGCAAAAATGTACAAGGGCTCTTCGAATATATGCTGGAGATGTGGTTCCCACATTGGCAACTTCAAACACATCTGGTGGGATTGCCCCATCATAGCTAATACCTGGAAAGCGGTCTTCACGAAACTAAATGACATATTAGAAACTGAGGTCCCGACAATTCCTGAACTGGCTCTCCTACACCTGAATACTCCCCAACTAACGCGGGAAAAAAAAATTATAATGATCCACTTTCTATCTGCCACAAAGCTGGTAATAGCAAGGAACTGGAAAAAATCAGAAGCCATCGGTTGGGCAACCATATGGACCCAAATCCGTTTTCAAATAAAAATGGAGAAAGGCATAAACGTCTGGTCTTACTTTAACAACTCAAACTACCAAACGCCAGGATTTTCCCACACAATATGCCAGGATTATGCCCCTCAATATGCCAGGATTGTGCCTCTCAATGTGCCAGGATTTAGCCTCTTCCTCAACCATTCCCCCTTACTTGCCTCTGCTGCTCTGTCTCCTGGTGCTGCAGGTCCATGGCTGTGAGGGAAACATTGTGCGATCCCGTCCAGCCAATGCGCATTCAATAAAGTTTGTTTAAAAAAAAAGTTAAACAAACGTTATTGAATCCGCATCGGCTGGAGGGGAGCGCGCAACGCTTCCCTCACAGCCACGGAACTGCACCGGGAGACAGAGCAGCAGCGAGGAGGTAAGTAAGGGGGAAGGGGGAGGATTTTTTTCACGGTTCCAGCGCCCCCTGCTAAGTTGTGCCCTAGGCGGCTGCCTAAGTGATCTTACAGGTGGCGCCGGCCCTGCCGAACCCCGAACTCCAACGCGGACATACAGTGGAATGTCCGTGTTCTGGTCCGGGGTCCAAAAACATAATGTTCGGTACGAACCCGAACAGTGCGGTTCGGGTAAATCAATTAATAATTTGAACATACCTCTTGTGTCTGTCTTGTTTTTCAGATAAATTCGTACCTCACACACTTAAACAGTTCATGGTAATCTTTTATTTCCACATTGTTGAATCATCCTACATGGGTAACCCATCCCTTTCATTATGCTTGCTAATTGGCATATGTGCTGCATATGTCTTTTGCTGCATGACAATCTTTTTTTTTTTGGGACAAAAAAAATGGGCATTTTTCCATATATTTTCCAAATATAATCTTTTGAGTGAGTAATGTAATCTATATTTGTATCAAATATAATATTAGGGCATATATGAAGCAATTTCCATAAGAAACAAAATCTTTCTTCTCTTTAAAGTTCAATTCTCCTGCTAAAGGCTGGAGAATTGCTATGGACTAACTGTGTAGATGTTTTCTGAATTCTGAGCTTGGTCATGGGTTATTAGTGTTTATTGGGTAGCTGAAATCCTCCGCTTTAAATGGCAACACTGCCCATTTCAAATTCTTCCAATGATTCAGGTCCCAAATGGCTTGAAAAGCTGATTTGCAGCCCAAATTGTATGATATTGAGTAGCAAAAAAAAGGTTTTACCAAATGTTTCCTTTTTTTTGCCAGCCTGGCTCCATTTTGTGATACAATATGGTGATGACAGCGCTAAATTCACTAAACCAAGCTGCACTAAAAGCAGTTTGTCCCTTTTCAGGAGTTGCTGCAGCCTCCCCCAGCCTCTATTTCTACAATTATATCATCACCATATACTCACCTATTAGGTGTTTTATTATTTGCTCATTTACCACAGTTTACTTTTAGCGTACTTTTTGTACCTTTCTTTTTTACTGGCTCCATTTTGTTGCCGATTGTTCTATATATCGAGTAGACCTTTCAGAAAAATAAATACATCTGTACAGACTGTAGTTGTCAACATACCTGACATAATTTAGTCACTTAGAAACAAAGGAGCATAATGCATATTATTAAGCAGACCAGATTAATCAAAATTTGAATATTGCAACAACAGAACAGAAGCATTTCAATCAAGAGTATTGCATTTAAGTTTAAAATAAATCATTGATATTTTATCCTCATTTGACAAAGACTTGTTTCTTTTGATATTTTTTGAAGAATGTCTCTTTCACAGGACATAACAAATACTTCAAAATGAGATGATAGTGTACTTCTCAGCTGCTTTTTGATGGAATTTAATTTGGAAAGCTGCATTCATGTTTTTCTTGTGTGCATAGGTGTGACAGTAGATATTTGTAACATGTGCATAGGCTTCATAAAAAAAACTTTTTCCAGTGTCAAAGACAAGCAAAGTGGGCACTTTGCATGCATTTTAATGTGCTTTGGTTCAGTGTCTTCTGAAATTAATTCCACTCTAGTGCTATTGGTCTCAGTATTGTTATCCTCTAATTATTATCACCCAGATCTTTGCCATTCAAATCATCATCATCCAAATCAAGTAACAATTATCTCATAACTTTCTAGAATCTGCTGAACATTGAAGTAAAATCTACTACTCTTCATGTGTGTGTCCGCTACTAAGTTCTTCAAAACATCTTTAAGGACTGTAGGTTTCAAAACTAACTAAGGTGTACATAAAACTAGAATTTGTAATACCTGAGCAAAACAATTCCAGTACAAAATAACATAAAGGTATCATGTGCCATGCTCTCTTTTTCTCTTTTTTTTTTTTCAAACAAATTGGCAGGTGAGACTCTTATGACCTTGTATCAAGGTATAGAACAGACATGCTGCAGATATAGTGTGAAGGAGTGGGGATAAACCTGTACATGCTTTTCCCATGTGAACCCATATCAGGAGACACATTTTCAAAGAGAGGTGTTAGCTTGAGCAGAAGTCCCAGAAGGGAACAACAAAAAACTTTAAACTGCTCACAGGTTCAAATTTCTGACTGATTTGTCAGTCATAAGGAACAGTAGTGATGATACAAAAACATCCCAAAAATTAAGAAGAAACTAGGCACTTGTAGATCTCTCCCACCCTCATCCTCTGACACAAAGGAGGTAGATAAAGTGAATGGAGGCACTGTATGGTTCAAGATAGTTGGCAGAGGCAGGAGAGAAAGTACAGAAAGGAAGGATATTGCCTCCCAAATGTCAGTAAGTTTATAAATAGTCCCATTTTCAGATACTAACAGGATATGTGCCAAGCCACAACAATAAGCCACCTCATGAACATTTAGGTGCATAGTAAGGGGGCAGCAAAGAGAGAGCCTCCATAGAAGTGTAGTGTGACCAAGTCATGAAATACTTGTTAGTCATTAGTAAGTAGTGTTTTACTGCATTTTCTAGAAAGAGGTGAGTCAACAGACATCGAATAAATTGAGGCAGTTCCTATATGGTCACTTCTTCTTGTATGCCATGAAGTCTAACATTTTTGCAACAGGAATGATCCTCCATATCTTTCAGTTTAAGATGGAAAGTGCATTTTGCCACTGAAACAAAAACGTGAACTCCATGGAATAAGAAGGACACTCTCCACACCAGCCAGCAATAAAATAATACTCTTTATTCAAATATGTAAAATGCACTAGTGTGGGGGGGGCAAACAAATTATAAAAAATACGCTTCCACCTTACCTGTTTTGTTCAGAGTGTGCTTAATCAAAAAAGTATTTTGCCACCAAAGTGCCTCAGTTCTGGTTGTTGCTTGCTTATTCACCACTTCCAAAGTTGTTTCCAGTTCCTGGACTACCACCCACACCTCTGTTGCTCCTTATTCCAGTATTTGCGGTAGCTCAGTGATCAGCAGCTTGATGTTTTGTTTCGTGGAATTATTTCCCATTTGGTCTTGTGGCCTTAAATTAATTGTGAGACTTCTGGCTCTAGTTCAGAGACATCAGACAATTTTGACTGGTAATCCTGCATGGATGTGCAGCTGGTATTAGACAGTAGGCCTCATCAGGAACATGTCATGTGCCTTCATCGGCAGTTTCAGTTTTTTGGGCTTAGACTCCATAGTCCATGTCCCATTTCTGAATGAAATGTCAAGTAAATAACCCCAGTTTGGTGCTGATAATAGCAGTTTTCACAAGAAGCATTTTTTTCTCACTGACTGTCTGTTCTCCCCCATTTGTGCAGCAATTTTAACGCCACTGAAATTTCATAAAACTTCTTTTTGTTTGCCTCACCATTTTATGGCTTGAAGAAACCTTTGTCTGAAGATAATTTGAAAGTGAAGCAGTAAACTGAAAGATTTAAAAAATGTCAAGCCTATCATGTTAAAATAGTTTTAAATGACATGATAAAGCCCCAGTTAATTTAAAAACTGACGTTAGCAGGAATTTACCAAGCAGTTGTGATAGTATGAAAAACGAAAAGAAAGAGAGCACCGAAGGACCTCCTCGGTCAAACAAGCACGGTGAAAATATACCTCCTATTCAGCCCGATAGTTACAGAGTGGAGCCTCCCTCGTCGCCAGGATATCCAGCCTGTGTAACAGGATTAAAACAAAAGAAGCAATCGGTTTTGCGGAAGGAGCTCACAGTCAGCAGGTATGTATAAAGTACGCCAATTTTTATTAAACAGTAAAGAAAGACTGGTACAGAAAAAAGGTGAACCGGACACAGTGAAAAAAGACGCCTTCACGTTTCGTGCTTCAAAAGCACTTAATCATATGCTCAGATTAAGTGCTTATGATACAGTGCCTGAGGAACTGATACCTGTTCCCTGATTTCAGTAAACATGTCCACCAGATGTTGCTCAAGATCTAATTTAAACTTTTTCTAGAACATGTTTATGTATCCATCCCCGGGTCTGGGGTCTTATTGATCTTTGGATGGTTAATTACATCCAGGATCTCATCTTTAGTAAAAGGAAAATTCAGCTCAGCCAGCTGCTCTACTGTAAGAGACAGTAACTTGATGCTTAGGGCATCAAATTTCGGCAACAGTGGGAAAAAAAAGCCCTAAGAAAAAAAAACGCATGCGCAGCCTGATCATGATGATTGGGCTGCAATGGGGGTGATGAGGCATATAATGGGGTGATGGGGCATGTAATGTAGGTGATGGGGCATGTAATGGGGTGGTGGAGACATATAATAGAGGTGATAGAGGAATGCAATGGGGGTGATGGGGGCATGTAATGGTGGTGATGGAGGTGTGTAATTGGGCTGATGGAGGGATGTGATGTGGTCATGTAATGGGGTCATGTGGGTTATGGGGCAAGTCATGCGTGGGTAGGGGGGTGACCGAATTTTGTCTGTCTATGGCAGCACAAAACCAAGATACACCACTGGCTATATTGCTCTCTACTGGACACCATGGGAGATAATATAATTGTGAGTAAAATGTATTCAATGCATTTCCAAAATCCTTTAGTTTCCTATTCTTTAGTCTATTAGATAACATTTTGTCCACTCCGTTTCCCTTCTGATACCATTTCTTGTTTAAAAGGGCAAAGTTGACTCTGGCCTTTAGTACTGAATTAATATTTTTGGTTATATTTGGAAATTTGCATAAGATGCACATAGATAGTCCTCATTGTTTCCACAGATATATTGCACTGTGATATGTCTTAATTTTTCTCACTTGTAATTCTGCACTTCTCCAACTGTATACTGAATAGAAGGCCGTGACTGGGAGACAGTATACATAGTCAGCGATCAGAAGCCTCCTAGAGAGCAGACTCATTAGAAATAGGAGCATGTGGTTTTTGTTAGTGCCGTGTTTTTTTGTGTTAGGAGAATTTATTTATTTATTTTTGGGTGGCCCCTTTCCCTGAGCCAGAAGGTGAGGGATACAGGTAATATTTAGTTTTACAGTTTATTCAGGCATTATTGCAGACAGAATAAAGAAAGTGATAACCGGTTTGATCCACAAAGACCAAGTAGGTTTTATACCAGGACGCTCCTCCTCGACCCACATTCGCAGAATTATTAATCTATATGAAAAGATCCAGAGAGAAAAGATTCCCACACTCTCCCTCTCTCTAGATGCCGAAAAGGCTTTTGATAGGGTGGGGTGGAACTTTATCGACGCCACTTTAAATGCCTATGGCTTCTGCGGAAATATCAAGAGAGCTATCATGGCCCTATACTCGACCCCCTCGGGAAGAATCACGGGTCAAGGGATCCAATCACAGTGGTTTAAGATAAACAACGGTACTAGACAAGGCTGCCCGCTCTCACCTCTACTCTATGTGCTCACGGTGGAACCATTGGCAGAAAGCATCAGAGACAACCCCAAGATTGTGGGATTTGAAGTCAGGACAGAAAATCTAAAAATTATGCTTTACGCGGATGATATCCTAATTATCATTAGAGAGCCAAAGACATCCTTAAAAGAATTGTTACAGAGCATCAACACATACAGTACCTTCTCTAATTATAAACTTAATCCAGCAAAAACAACAGTGTTAACCTCAAACGTTTATGGATCCCTCTTAACAGATCGTCATATAACTTATGGCTTCAATTGGACAAAGAAAACCTTCAAATACCTTGGAATAGTTATTACTCACAAACCAGAGTTCATGATGGAAATGAATATTATGCCCACACTCAGAGTCATTAACGATAAATTAAAAAAATGGAAGAAACTAGAAGTCTCCTGGAGTGGGAAAATAAATACTATAAGGGCATATATTCTTCCTAAACTAACCTACATCCTACGTATGATCCCCCTGAAGGTCCCTCAAAGCTGGCTGAAACTGGTGCAATCCTTCCTTTCTAGGTTCGTATGGTCCGGACAAAATCCTAGATTGAGCCTACAACTCCTGTCTAAAGATAGGAAAAACGGTGGGGTCGGGATGCCTGATGTGGCGGAACACTACCATGCAATCAGCCTCCAGCACATATTGATCACGTTAAGCAGACAAACACAAAAGGAGGGGTGGTATGCCCTAGAAGAGGATGCAGTGCAGGATAGAGGAGGGATCTTGCCCTGCTTTTGGGAAGTTAAGGAGGTTAAAAAAGGAAAACAAAAGGATAGCCCCCCACAGGATTTTAGTATAATATTAAATCACTTAACAAATTGTTGGACTAAGATTAGAAGGAGAGCAGGCCTTGAAAACAAGATTCCTCCCAACCTTCCGCTGAACACCCTCACAGGGCTAAAAGACAATCTACAGCTTCACGCCTGGCGATATCACGGGATCACTTGTCTAACAGAAATTCTCAACGGGGACAAAATCAGAACTTTTGATAACATCCAAGAGGATTATGGACTGCATGCGAACGAGTATTTTACATATCTAAGAATAAAAAACTTCCTGAATAAATACCTTTATAAAACTGAATCCTGCCCAAAATCACAGAACCTTCTGGAAATAATCTATCAAGACAGACAACAAAACAGGATAAATACCTGTTTGCTCTTCAATAAATCCTGGAGAGAACCATTCAAACCCCCAGCTCTACAAAAATGGGAACAAGATCTTGACATGGAGATCACCCTGAAAGACTGGAATAAAGCTCTAGCGGAAGTGAATAAACACGTCCATTGCCTCAACATCACTGAATGCTGTTACAACTTTTCCAACAGATGGTACAGATTGCCAGCTCTAATAGCAAAAATGTACAAGGGCTCTTCGAATATATGCTGGAGATGTGGTTCCCACATTGGCAACTTCAAACACATCTGGTGGGATTGCCCCATCATAGCTAATACCTGGAAAGCGGTCTTCACGAAACTAAATGACATATTAGAAACTGAGGTCCCGACAATTCCTGAACTGGCTCTCCTACACCTGAATACTCCCCAACTAACGCGGGAAAAAAAAATTATAATGATCCACTTTCTATCTGCCACAAAGCTGGTAATAGCAAGGAACTGGAAAAAATCAGAAGCCATCGGTTGGGCAACCATATGGACCCAAATCCGTTTTCAAATAAAAATGGAGAAAGGCATAAACGTCTGGTCTTACTTTAACAACTCAAACTACCAAACGTGGAACAAATGGCTTCAGATTCTCGATATGAAAGAAAATATTTAATCCATAGATCTCCTTAGTAGGAGAGACCCAAATAAGAAGAGAGTACCCACGCGTATACCCGAGGCAATACCAAAATTAAAATTAAAAGAAAAGAAAATAAAGGAGGAAGGAAGGAGAAAGGGAAGGGGAAAAAAAAAATGGAAATGAAAATTAAAATGAGGATTAGGATCCAACTCAGGAGTATAGAACACAGGTAGACGAATCCAGAACATAATCATCTTTGTTTAAGTCTTATATGTTTGTAAGTCCCGTTAGTCTTGTAAGTCTAAGCTCAGTTCTCATCTCAGATGCTCTTAACAAGTTCAAGAGATGCCCTATCGTTATCCTTTCGCTATCCCTTTTCGTTGCCCTTTCGTTGTCCCTCTTATAAAAAAAAAAAAAATCCAAATACAACAATAGAGAGTGGGGAGGAGAACGATAAGGACACGATGATGTGAATATATATAACACAATGAAATAAAATTGTTCAACAAATATAAGCTGAGTGTCAAAAAAATATTTAGTTTTACAGGAAACCCTTTGTGTGCCAGGGTTTAAACAGATTTTGTCCTAGCCTACTGTCAGGAAAATAGTGTGGCTTGAAATTGTACCAGGTTCTTTTTCTTGTGCGTCACTCTTCTGTCTGATGCTTTTGAGTTTTTGCATGCTTTTGAGGATAGCACATGTAAAGTGCTGTGAATTTGGTCTAGTCCCCTGGTTAAATAATTAAAAAACTCAAACAACTAGGCAAAGGAGACATCAAAAGCCGGTCGATGTATTCATGTTTCTGATAAGCCATATAGCTACCTTTTAAATCTTAGGTGCTGGTCATTCCTTACTAGGCCTATGGCCAATATCTGTATTAATTCATATTTATTTATTCTGGTTCTGCTTTTCCTTTTCATCCACATATTTATTGGTTTATTCTTAAATAGTTTTAACATTTTTCTATATATATCTATTTAATTCATTACTATTTTTTACTGTTTTTTATTTTATTCTCATTTCTATTTCAATCTCAGTTTTTATTTATTTTTTTCTATTATTTTTAATTTATTTTCATTTTATTTTTAATTGTAAATGTATATTTATTTTTAAACATAATTTAATCATAAATTATTTTTGTTTACTTATTTATTCTTTATCTTTATCTTTATTTATTATTTTATATCTTTCTTTTGTATATATTCATATTTTATTATTCTTTATTTTATATATTTTAATTTTATATTATCATATTTTTTTCATTATTATTAATATTTACTTCCATTTGTATTTTTACTCTTAGGTACTTTCATCCCATTTTCCTATCTTTATTTCTTCTATGTCTATATGTGGTATCATTGTTTTCACTATGTAATACACTTAAACAACATATGTCATCATTCAGTGTGGACTCCCAGACTCATGTAACATTTTTTATATATTTGTAGGATTTTTTTCTCAATCGTCCATTTGTAAATGAAGCCACTTGGTCCATCTCCTATTGGTGTCCCTGCAGTGCTCTCAGCCCTCACTGGGGTGTGAGACATTCCAAATGTATCCAATGCGATTTTGTAGGGGGGGGGGGAGCCTGGTTTCTCCATGCACATCGGCATTCCCCTTGAGGCTAAGGGTCCGTTTGTGTGTAGGAGGTAAAGTTTCCTAGAGCCTCCCTTATGAAGACAACATTCTGGCGTGCATATAATGATATTTTAAATCTGTTTTTTTTTTGTTTTTTTGTCGTTAACTTTGTTTAATGGTCTCAAATTTGGTGACAGATTTTGGTCAAGTTGTTTCCATTTAAAAATTACCGATTTAAAACACTAATAACTTAAACTGCCACAAACAAAATGGTCCACAAACATTCCTTTCCTTCTGAAGCTAACAGCAACAGTCTGTCTCATGTCACGCACAGCAAAACGTCCAAGTGGAGGATAGTCAGAGAAGCTCTCAACACACATGGGTTTGCCTGGGACCATTTCAACGATGGCTGCATCACCAGACTTCAGGAACTTGGGGTTGTCTTCCAGTTTCTTACCAGAACGGCGATCAATCTTTTCCTTTAGCTCAGCAAACTTGCAAGCAATGTGAGCAGTGTGACAATCCAGCACTGGTGCATATCCAGCACCAATCTGGCCTGGGTGATTTAGGATGATCACCTGTGCGGTGAATGCAGCAGCTTCAAGAGGTGGATCATTCTTGTCGTCACCAGCAACGTTGCCACGACGGACATCCTTGACTGAGACGTTCTTTACGTTGAAACCAACGTTGTCACCGGGAAAAGCCTCGGCCAGAGCCTCATGGTGCATTTCCACAGACTTCACTTCAGTTGTTACATTGACTGGGGCAAAAGTAACCACCATACCTGGTTTCAGAACTCCAGTTTCTACACGACCAACTGGTACTGTTCCAATACCACCAATCTTGTAGACATCCTGCAGTGGCAGATGGAGGGCCTTATCGGTGGGACGACTTGGTGGCAGAATGGAGTCAAGAGCTTCAAGCAGAGTAGTTCCACTGCTATTTCCCTCTTTACGGGAGACCTTCCATCCCTTGAACCAAGGCATGTTGGAGCTGGGCTCAAGCATGTTGTCACCATTCCAGACAGAAATGGGCACAAAGGCAACGGTGTCAGGGTTGTAACCAATCTTCTTTATGTAGGTGCTGACTTCTTTGACAATTTCCTCATATCTCTTTTGGCTGTAGGGTGGCTCAGTGGAATCCATTTTGTTGACTCCAACAATAAGCTGCTTTACACCAAGAGTGTAGGCCAAAAGAGCATGCTCACGGGTTTGCCCATTCTTTGAAATACCAGCTTCAAACTCTCCAACACCAGCAGCAACAATCAGGACAGCACAGTCAGCCTGAGATGTACCAGTGATCATGTTCTTGATGAAATCTCTGTGGCCAGGAGCATCAATGATGGTGACATAGTATTTGCTGGTCTCAAATTTCCACAGGGAAATATCAATGGTAATACCACGTTCACGCTCAGCCTTCAGTTTGTCCAGAACCCAAGCATACTTGAAGGAGCCTTTTCCCATCTCAGCAGCTTCCTTCTCAAACTTCTCAATGGTTCTTTTGTCAATACCACCACATTTGTAGATAAGATGTCCAGTTGTTGTGGATTTTCCAGAATCTACGTGTCCAATGACAACGATGTTGATGTGAGTCTTTTCCTTTCCCATTGTGGATTAATAGATGTTTAGCGATGGGACACCTTGAAAACTGGCTGCAGACCCGGTGAGGAAGAGGATTTTAAATCTGTTTTATCGTATGTCTTGTTGTTTATTTCCCCCTTAACATGACACTGTCAGGTTCCAGGCCCTTCTACCGCCAGTCAGTAGGGGCCCCCACATGTGGTACTTACCTCCGGAGCTCGATGTTCCTTTGAGGCAGCAGCACGATCACAGACTAGGCCGCATCCCCAGTCTCGAGTAGCGCATACCTCACGTATAGTTAGTGTGCACATTCTACAACCGGTGGGGGCCGTGTCTTTACATCCAGAGTCTTGGCTGTCTCAATGGAGGTTCAGGGCAGAAGGAGGGAGGTAGGAAGTGCCTTCCAGGCACACCTACTATTCAGTATCTCAGTAGGGGTGGTATGTGCTGCTGGTGAGAGGGGTTATGGTCCTGACTCCCTTTATAAACCCTGCTCACTTGTCATTCCATACTTGATTATTCCCAAGCTAGTACCTCCCTGTGCTTATCCTACCTGTGTTTACTACTATTTTTTGGATTACCTGGCTTTGACTTTTTGGACTCCATTTTTTGACTTTGTTACCTTCTTATACACCGATCTTGGCTTTGCTCCTTTTCGCTCAAGAACCTTATCTGCCAGTGCTGACAATTTGGACTTCCTTTTTGACTATACTTTTTGCCTACCCCTTTTACTGTGCTGCCTGGTTTAGGTTCTTTGGAGCTTCCCTGCACTATGCCACTATCCCACTTGTCAGTCCGGACAGACACTTTAAAGGGTTGGGGCTTGAAGCATATAAGGAAGCATTGATCCCTGTTACATCATATGCACTTTATTGCACATGCACTTTGGACCTATTTGGTAGTGATAAAGCAAGTTATTTCTCCTAAACAAGCAAGACGCAATTATTTTACAACTTATCTCCCGAGGAAGATGGTAGTCTGTTGAAATGTGTTGAGAACTTTTTACTGGAACTTTCTGCTGCTGGTTGGTGGACTTTTCAATGTTTTGCTGCATATTGATTAGTTTTTGTATAATGCGCATATGCACATTCCTGATTGTAAGCGCAATCATCATTCCTACTTTTGTCTTTTGTGATACTGTGCCATTGGGTTCAGCATTTTATATTTTTTAGCCTTGAAGACATTAAAGATGTTTGATGAGTTTCTTTGAAGATGTGAGTGAAATAATTACCTTCATCAGTAGTCCATTTTAATTTGCAATACTACTCTATGTTCTTTGCATTTTTTCTCTCTTTTGAAGAAGTGTGCCTCTCTGTAAAGATTTGAAAGGCTTTTGAACACTGAATAAGCGCTCTTGTGGGTGCTGCCAGTTTGAAGGGAGAGTATCATTTATTGTTTGTATATCACCTGTGGTGTGTGTGTTTGCCTTTGTTTTACTTTGACAACTACCAAATCTCCTGTTCAATCCTTGGAACTCAATCTTGGGAAACAGTCAGCTACGGTGATTAACTCCCTACATTGCTTTGTATGGTGTGAGAGTTGGGATAATGATATCAATTCCATCCCTTGGGTGGTACAATATTATTGGAAGCAATAATGGCAATTTCCATTAGCATCATGCCCAGTTAGCGAAGCAGCTAGCAAAGAGTGATAGACACCAAAAATTATATTTATTTTATTATTTTATAGGCAATTATGATTTTTTTCACCAGTAAATAGCATTTTGTTTTCTTATATACAGACAGATTTTGTTTATACAGACTAATATTTCAGCTACCCAGACAAATTGACAAATGTATAAGATTTGTTTAGATTATCGAAAGAATAGAATAGCCATATAGAACTACAGCATAGATGCATTTTTTATAGCTTCGAGAGAAAGTGCTAATTGTAGATTGTATGTTACTTTGGTTTCTGCCTTAGTTTTATACAACTTGCAAATATACCCATGTCAGTGTGCTTTATGTTGTCATGTTGTTATGTAGCACACAGTTTTATGATGTCACCAGTGATGCATATTTGAGTCCTAGCAGTAGCACTAGTCTGTCAGTAGTGTTTTGGGAGGTAGAGATTTCACTATAATACTAGTGACCAAGATGATTAGTCAGCAGTTTACAGCTTGGACATGGAGAAAAAATGGTTCACAGATACACCTAAATTGAGAATTCACAAGAAGGTAAAATACATTTTAAAAATATTTAATTTAACATAGAAAACATTTATTTTTAACTCCCAAGATGTTACTAGCAGTAACAATAGTCTATCAGTAGTGTGCTGGGAGGTAGAGATTGCACTATACTAATAGTGACCAGAATATGACCATGGAGAACAAATGGTTTACATAGATATCTAAAATTGAGGATTCACATGAATGTAAAATAAATTGTATTAGTATTTAATTTGTCATAGAGAACTTTATCCCAGGAGGTAAGATAATGTGACTGAAGCAAATGAGCTAGCACTGATGATTTTGTTGAAAGAGCACATTTCACGTGATTAATATGCTTTTTATACCTTTCATTTGCAAAGAGCTAATTTCTTAGACTTTCTTTTTTAACAAGTTTTAAGGAAATTAACCATTCTATGTTTCTGTGAGTACAAACATATTAAGATATTTTTGGCATTTATTTCATGGTTTCTAATGCAAAACGACACAGTAATATATACAAAATATAGTTGACAGGAAAACTTTAAAGAGTACCCATTTAAATTCATCTCTGAGACCGGTTTTGACAAACTTCTATGAGTCTGTGTAGGTGGACACCTTAAATTGTGTGCCTTGGGACAGTTGTGATAATTTCAGTTTGGTTGCGGATGGGACAAAGACCCAAGTATTTAAGGACAACTTTAGTCCTTTTTCCTACATTACGTAATATAACATTTTTATTTAGCTAAAAATTGGTAGGTTTTTTTTTTAAATGGAGACATAAACTTTAATATATTTCCCTTCAAAGCAGTGCTCACTGCATAGGGAGGGAGCATCCATTTCCTCCACCTCTTCCATCACAATTGACCGAAGGGAGAGCATACAGCTTGCAGCTGTGCATAACACTTTAAGAATATCAGAATGCAATATAAGCAAGGTATTATACCCAATTGGATCAAAAATTGAAACATACTGGGCTTCTTGGACCAACTATATGACTAAACATTACAGCACAAATGACATTCCATAACTCTCCAAGGGTGATCTGCCTATGGGAATATGGCAGCACACTAGCTTCATTTAGTAGATGCAAGATGTAGATGTTTAACCCCTTAACGACAGATGACGTGCCAGGCACGTCACGGCAAATCGAGGACTTGCCGACAGGTGACGTGCCTGGCACGTCATGCACTAAACTGAGTAAAGAAAGCGACCAGCGGTCGCTTTCTTTACTCTAACGGTGTTGCTACAATGCCTCTAGGTAGAGGCATTGTGCAACACCCCCCAAAAGTGCAGGGGCGCGCTACGATCACTCCACGGAGTGATCGTAGCAGCCATTTAAAAATGGCTGCGCCCGCTGCACACATGTGCTTAGAAAGCGAACGATCGTTCGCTTTCTAAGCATCTGCGGTGTTGTTAAAGTGCCTCGCCAGCGAGGCACTTAACAACACCTCCAGGCTGCCCAGAGCCGATGGTGGTCGCTCTCCTGAGCGACCCCATCGGCTCAGTAGAAGGGAACGCTGCCTGTACAGGCAGCGTTTCCTTTCTAATGGCAAGAGCATCGGAAGTGAAAGTATTTCACTTCCGATCCTCTAGGGGGAGCCAATCGGTGCCGGCACAACAGATCTATGTGATCTGTGTGCAGGCATGTATGGTAAGTGCTCTGATGAGCACTTACCATACAGTCAAAGGCAATATTAGCAAATATTGCCTTTGACAAGTATTGATCTGCCTCCCTCACCTTACTAGTTATAGTAAGGGAGAGAGACAGATCAGATAAAGTAAAAAAATAAAATAAAATAATAAAAAAAATATTTAATAAAATTTTAAACACCAAGGGCTTTTATAAAAGCCATTTAACCCCTTCCCTGCCATTGATCGCTGTGTACGCAGTGATCATACACAGCAGCACATTTTTTGCTGTCTGCATTTTTTAGGGGTTCATTTTTTTTTTTACTGTAATTCATTACAGTATAAAAAAAAGCTCTTTTAAGAGAGATTAACCCCTTTCTTGCTGTAGATCACTGCCTAAGCAGCGATCTGACGCAAATGCAGCAATCTTGCTGCCGAAGCATTTTTAAATTTTTTTTTACTTTTTTATTACACTCGTCACTTGTTAATTATACCCGCTAGGGGACTAC
The DNA here is from genome assembly GCA_036172795.1 of Pelodytes ibericus. Classification (NCBI taxonomy): domain Eukaryota; kingdom Metazoa; phylum Chordata; class Amphibia; order Anura; family Pelodytidae; genus Pelodytes; species Pelodytes ibericus. Next base: position 89,018,739 of record CM069863.1, read on the forward strand.
GTTTAACGTAAAAAAATTTTTTTTAGCTGTCTGACCGCATGTATAGCGATCAGTAACAGCTGATAAGTGACAAAGGCGGGTTGGCGTTTGCTTAGATGAGCATCACCATTCGTCTGGTTAGATCAATATTTGTAAATATTTGATCTGACCCGTGTAGATCTGCCTCCCTCTCACTTGAGTTTTAGTGAGGGAGGGAGACAGAGCTGTATAATGTAAGTTTTTAATTATAATATATTTAATAGAATTGAGACCCAAAGGCTTTTATAAAAGCCGTTTCCAGTATTTAACCCCTTCCCTGCAATTGATCGCTGTGTACGCAGTGATCTTACACAGCAGCACATTTTTTGCTGTCTGTGCATTTTTTTAGGGGTTATTTTTTTTTACTTTGATTTATTACAGTATATCAAAGGCTCTTTTAAGAGCTATTAACCCCTTCCTTGCCGTATATCACTTCCTAAGCAGCACATATGGTCACTGCCTAAGCAGTGCATATGGTCACTGCCTAAGCAGCGCATATGGCGCAATCTAGTCGCAGAAGGATTTTTTTTTGCTCTCAGCATTTTTTTTGTCAGACTCGCTAGGGGTTAGTTATACCCACTAGGGGATTACGTGTATTCCTTTTGAAGCTGTCTGAACACGTGTATAGCGATCAGTAACAGCCGATCAGTGGCAAAGGTGGTTTGGTGATTTCTCAGATGAGCATCACCATTCGTCTGGTTCGTAAATATTGTTCTGACCCATATGGATCTGCCTCCCTCTCCTCACTTGAGTTTTAGTGAGGGAAAGAGACAGATCTGTATAATTTAATTTTTTAATTGTAATAAATTAAATAAAATGTAAAAAAATTGTGAGTCCCAAGGGCTTTTATAAAAGCCATACCCTTTGTATAGTGTAGTGTATTAACCCCTTCCCTGCCACTGATCACGCAGAACCTTTTTTCTTGTCTGTGCATTTTTAGGGGTTAATTTTTTTGTACAGTACTACAAAGGCTCTTATAAGAGCTATTAACCCCTTCCTTGCTCTACATGTTCAAATTCCAAGTTTGAAAATCAAAAAGCGCACCTCTCAAATGTAGCCTTTCAACACCCAACAAAGCTGACAAAAGCTATGCATGGGTGGTATCCCTGTGCTCGGGAGATGTTGCTGAACATATATTGTGGTATTGTTTGTCAGTGACACATACCGAAATATGTGAATTTGTGTCTAAAGTACAATGTATGTGGGAAAAAATACACAATAAAATGACTACCACAAACTTTGACAAAGGCTGGTGGTAGAATTGGTGCATGGAAAGTGTTAAAATAACACCATTTAAAATAGCCTAGGGTGTCTACTTTTACAAAATATATACTTTTTGGGGTAAAATACACTGTCCTACTTTAAAAAAAAGTCCCAAATGAAAGATGGGCTCAGGCTGACTACACGTCAATATTCCAAGTTGAAAATGCGCACCTTCACAATGTGGCCCTTTTAGCCCCCAAACAACCCAACAAACCTATGCATGGGTGGTATCCCTGTACTCAGGAGATGTTGTTGAACACATATTGGGTTATTGTTTGGCAGTGACACATACCAAAATCTGTGAATTTATGTCTAAAATACAATATTTGTGAAAAAAAACCACACAAAAATGACTACCACAAACTTTGACAAAGGCTGGTGGTAGAATTAGTGCATGGAAAGTGTTAAAATACCACCATTTGAAATAGCGTAGGGTGTCTACTTTTAAAAAATATATGGGTTGATGGGGTAAAATACACTGGCTGGTTTCAAATATGTCCCAAATGGGACATGGGTGCAGGCGGTCTGCATGTCAAAATTTCAATTTGGAAAACCAAGAACTGCACCTACCAAATTTGGCCTTTTACCCCCCAAACAACCCAACAAACCTATGCATGGGTGGTATCCCTGTACTCAAGAGATGTTGTTGAACACTTATTGGGGTGTTATTTGGCAGTGACACATACCAAAATCTGTAAATTCATGTCTGAAGTACAAGGTTTGTGAAAAAAAAACACAAAAAAATTACTACCACAAACTTTGACAAAGGCTTGTGGTAGAATTAGTGCATGGAAAGTGTAAAAATACCACCATTTGAGATAGCCTAGGGTGTCTACTTTTAAAATATATATGGGTTGATGTGGTAAAATACACTGGCTGGTTTCAAATATGTCCCAAATGGGACATGGGTGCAGGCTGTCTGCATGTCAAAATTTCAAATTGGAAAACCAAAAATGTCACCTCCCAAATTTGGCCTTTTACCCCCCAAACAATCCAACAAACCTATGCATGGGGGGTATCCCTGTACTCAAGAGATGTTGCTGAACACTTATTGGGGTGTTATTTGGCAGTGACACATACCAAAATCTGTAAATTCATGTCTGAAGTACAAGGTTTGTGAAAAAAAAACACAAAAAAATTACTACCACAAACTTTGACAAAGGCTGGTGGTAGAATTAGTGCATGGAAAGTGTTAAAATACCACCATTTGAAATAGCGTAGGGTGTCTACTTTTAAAAAATATATGGGTTGATGGGGTAAAATACACTGGCTGGTTTCAAATATGTCCCAAATGGGACATGGGTGCAGGCTGTCTGCATGTAAAAATTTCAAGTTGGAAAACAAAAAACTGCACCTCACAAATTTGGCATTTTAGCCCCCAAACAACCCAACAAACCTATGCATGGGTGGTATCCCTGTACTCAGGAGAAATAGTAGAATCTATTTAGCATGTTTTTTCGTTCGCTATTGTCGATGAGGAGAAGTTGTTTCAAATAAAAACAAAGAAATTTGTGTATTTTTTATTTTTTACCATATTTTTTTTTTTTTTTTTTTAATAATATGATAAGATATGATCAAAAATATGGCATCCATAGAAAGCCCTTTTTGTCCCGATAAAAACAATATATAATATGTGTGGGTACAGCAAATGACGAAGAAGAAAATTACTGCTAAACACAAACAGCACAGAAATGTTAAAATAGCCATTGTCCAGAAAGGACAAAAATGTTTCAAAGGCTCTGTCCTTAAGGGGTTAAAGGGATGACTGAAGTATTACTGAAGATTCTCATCGACCTAATAGCTCACTAATAGTAGTTATTAATTTATTAATGAATGTGTATATACAGAATTAGAGAGTAAAAGATATTGATGACATTTAGAGGGGCATGTACAAAAAAAAAATGCAAATATATTTTATGTGTAAAATTATTTTTGCGCTTTGCTACTATTGCAATGTACTAAACATTTTTTATTTTTAAACCTTTTTTACGTATAAAATATAAATTTACAAAAAATGTCAGTAAGAAATTAAGACATTACAAAAAAAATGACACATTACAGTACAGTAAGCCAAGACAGGGTCTGGTAGCAACATATGTTAGTTTCAGCCTTACATGAACAGACCAAACAAATACTACATAACTATGGGAAGGGGGTGGCGCACTCAGTGTAACTCATTTATTCCATGTTCAGTTTATCAATTATAAGTAATATCATGACAATTTCTAGTCCAGGAGTCCCATCTTAATTTACATTTTTGACTCTCTCTGATTCCCAAATTTTTAGCTATTCCCATCTCCATGTTATATTGATAGTTTACTTGGCCACGTACCTGGTCCCAGGTAGAGCAGGTTGGTAGTTTCCAATATTGCGATATCACAATTTTTGTGGCCATAAATACATGGATCAATAGATTTCTTCAATCAAAGGTTCTAACAGGTAGCAAATTGCATTTTCTAAGTTGATATCAAATGATTCCTCAAAGATAATTGCGATTTCTTGAAGGACTATATTCCATAGTGTTTTTATAGTATGGCATCTCCACCATATGTGGGCATGAGTTCCTCTCTCTAAATTGCACCTCCAGCATAAAGGTGAGTTAGAATTATTCAACTTATTTAAGATGTCAGGTACTAAGTGCCACCTATACATGATTTTATAGTGGAGTTCTATTATATTCAAATATTTCACGCTTTCCTGACTTCTTTAAAAGAGTTAAACCACCAATTATTTTGGAACAGTCTGCCCACTTCATTTTCCCAGGATAACCAGGATTTAGGTTTATTTTCCTTATCTAATGGACTTAGCCAATCATAGTATATGGGTAACATTTTAGGTTTCACTTCTTTAACAAATGCTTCTATATGCCTCTATATCTTTAATTAATTTACCTTTTTTTCCCTTCCTTGGGATAGGTCAAGGTAGTTTTTTAGCCTCAAGAAAGTAAATAAATCCCTTGGGTGTAATTTCAATTCTTCCTGAAGTTGCGGGAAGGATTTAATAGAGTCGCTCTTTAACCCCTTAACGCATTTGGACGTATATATACGTCCTGAAAAGTATGGTCCTTAAGGACCATGAGGACGTATGTATACGTCCCCCGTGTACATGCGCTTCTTAGTGTATCCGAAGCAGGCTCTGAGAGTGCCTTCAGGCCCCCCTCGACCCCCCCGAGCGCATACGATCACCGCGAATGTGATCGTATGCGCGTTAACACACATAGGCAGTGAAAGCTGATCACTGCCTATGTGTGTAAAGTGTTGCAATGATGCCTCGATGGAGGCATCATGCAACACATTCTGTGCCCCCCTGGGCACCGCGATCACCCGGTGATCTCGAGTGTGTGTGCTGTATCGGAGGAGCATGCTCCTCCAATACAGCGTGCCCAGAGGAGAGCGACGGAAGAGAGGAAAAAAAACCTCTTCCATCGCTCTGAAACCGCTACTTGACTGCCCCTACAGGCAGTTAGAAAGTATTACAGTTATAAATAGAAAATGAAATAAATAAATAAAATAAAATAAATAAATAAATGGAAAAAGCTAACCCTTGATCTACTAAACCTAAATCTAGGGTTAGGGTCATAAATAGGGTTATAATTAAGGTTACGGGGGGTTCGGGTGAGTACAAGAATTCGATTAAGGGGTGGGGGTAGATTTAGGGTTAGGGTGAATTTAGAGTTGGGGTAAATTTAGGGTTGGGGTTAAAAGGTTACTGTAGAAGAAAATGGTTAGGAAAAAAAACCACTAATATTGTTTATTGCCCTATTAGTTGAAATAAAACATAGGCAAACACGGAAACATTGCTATTTCTAAACTCAGGACAAATAGTAGAAATATATAGATCTTTTTTACCATTTGTAATTGTTCAAAAAAAAAATCAGGTCAAAGTTAGAAGAAGTGTTTTTTTATGACATATTTTCATCATATTTTTTTTTTTTTTTAATAGTAAATTATATCATATGATGAAAATAATAGTATCAAATGAAAGCCCTATCCGTCCTTTAAAAAATGATCTGGTCTTCAAGGTACATCAAATGCAGCATAGCACTCGGTCACTTAGGGGTTAATATGTTTGCAAATGTTAAATCCTGAGTTCTATTCCAATTCTTCAATGAGAAATGTTGAGCTCCAGTATCTTTGTCGGGTGGAGGATATGATCAGGTCTTCAATTCTGAATCTTTTTTTAACTTTGATCCAGAAACTTATGAAATCTGTAATATAACTAGTAGGTTGTCTCCATAGGAATTCTTTATACGCCCTGCCATTCATCCATAGGATCATTGACATATTGGGTATCCCAGTCGAGACCTTTTCAAGTTTATACCATGCTTCCTCTGTTTCGGAGGTAACATGCCATTTACTTATATGGAAAATTCTACTGGATTCGTATAACCTAACTATGTTCGGTAGACCAAAGCCCCCTCTATTTATTTTCTTCATAAGAGGGTTCTTATCCACTTAATGTTCTAAACATTTCACACTCAAATAGTACATATAAGGAAATGGCGAATAATAACTGGCATAATTGAGAATAAAAACAGGAAATTTTGCAAATCATTTTTCTTCCTCTTTTGATAGCTCTTAGTAAAAGCTGGTGTAATTTTCACACGCAAATAAGAATTATTTTTCACAAAATATTTGCAAAGCTCTTTAGCATGCGCAAATATAATTTCAATTTATTAGCGCAACCAGAAATATGTACACTAAATAAAAATAAACAGAAGAGGTGCAAATTGCTCCTTACTCATGTTTTATCTATGTTTTTTTCCATTGTACTAGTTTAGTACATGACCCCCTTTGAAATGAGCTATAAATGCGACTGTATGTTGTTTTGTATGCGTTTGGTTATGATGTATATTTTTAGTTATCTGATGGTGATAAAAAAGCTAAAATATTAAATTATAAGACCATAACTTGAGACATAGTGTGCTAAGTTTCACGACTGCTGGGTTTCACGTGACATCCCAGCTCTTCAAGGGAAATAAGGGTATGGGGTTGCAGCAATAGGTGGCACAGCGCATGAGTGCGGATGACTGTGTGCCTGATTGTGACTGTGGGAGTGAATATGTCACCATGTATAAATGTTGTACAGTATATGTTACTGTGTGTGTACATTATTAAAGAGGTAAAAAAATATTGGAAACAGGCAACGTAGTAGCTGAAACTGAAGATAAACTAGCCTTTTTGGTAGAAAAGATAGATTTGAATGGACAAAATGGATAACAAATTCCTTCTTGACTCCAAAGGGCAATTAGATTTCTCCTTGGATCAGCAAGCACTAAATAAAAATGAATGCCTATATTAACATGCATAGCCCTCCATGTTCGGCTTCTTTAAAAAAAAAATAACCAGGCTCCTTTTAAATGCACACAATATCACATGGGACAATAGATGTGCAATAACAACACAAAAATAAATATATTAATAAATATTTATGCTCTAACAAGTGTGAGTTGGACATACAGAAATGTATATTTGTTTGAGTTTTCTCTTTTATTATTTTCTCTTCTCATATAACAAGGACCTACCTATATCTAAGTGGACTGAACATAAGTCCTATGTTGTGTGTTGTGCAAGTGCACTGGGTTTATACTTTTGTTTTGAATTAAACACCAGAATTGAAAAATTAAGAGGTATGTCTCAATACTTTTGTCTACATAGTAGTATTACATCTAAGCCTGGCCCTGTTGTTGGCAAGTCTTCTTAGATTTCTGTGTATCTAGGAAACAAAAATAATGAAGCCTATCTACTTCACACTTTCTTATCCAGCATTACAATTTTATATTTTTCAGGCTATAGAACCAGTTTTAATGGACTTTTGCCCTGGATCTTATACTATTATGATATCCGGCTCATAATACAGCTGTAATCTATTACATTTTACTCAAATCAGCTAAACATTGTTACATTTTTTTTTACAATAATTACATTTAATATTGCATTAGTTATGTAGTGACATATATGGCACATATTTATTTTAAGCACTTGCTGTGTATTTTGTGTATTAAAGGCCTCATTTCACTATTTAGAACTGATTATATTAAACCAATGACGTGTGGTACCAGCTGCAGTTTAAGTACATTTTCCAGTCATAGTAGATTATGTTATTTTAATACAAGCCTTTTTATAATTGTTTCACTGATAGTTTCATCTGTGTTGACATTTTGCTGGTTATAATTTCTGTAAGATAAGATTTCCAGTGTGATATCATTCAGATGTGGACTACACGAACACCTATTCATTGTCATGTAAGCAAATGTACTGGTGTTTGGCAGGAACATGAAGAATTAATGTAATATGTTCATTTGCCATGTCAAAAAAATTATATAAAAATTACTACGGTTCCTAACCAAAATGAAATAGTAAACCAAATAAACTATCAGGCATCTATGGAAAAACCTATAGCTTATAACAACCATCTTGGCGATCTCTATAAAGATACATGGGAAAAATGGGCAAAAAAAATATAATTAAACTGGATGTTATCTGCCGTTACTGGGCAAGGTTTGCAGACATGGCTCGACCAACTGACGGGGCTGTGCTCCCCCCCTCCCTCCCACTTCCTCCATTTTGTAATCTCTGGAAAGTGTCAAATCCCCCCCCCCCCCTGAGAACCCCTCAACTAGTTATTTTTAATTTGTATGTAAGGTTAAGCGACTAACTCGCATGATTGACTGAGCAAGTTCGACTAACAGGAACTTACAACTAACAACTACAGGCTTTTACATCTTTACATTTTGATTGGTCCAAACTTGAATTACTAAGATCATGGACTTATTTATTGTATGTTGTATGCTGCTTTTATGTATGTTTTTCTCTGCTTTTTTTTTCTTCTTTTTTTTTTTTTTGTACATTGGAGACGTAGGGAAGGAGAAGAGAGGGAGAAGAAAGAAAAGGGAAGAAAAAAAAAAGGAGAAGGAATATCAAGACTATACAATATGAATAGGTTAAGCTCATCCATATGTCTACAATATACATAAAATTCCCAAGTGGAGACCCAAAAACGATAGATCAATATTTAGATTGACATAAATGTAAGGTCTTACTTAGAATAACTCCAATACATAAGGGAACACTACACTTACTATTAAATATGAAGGCAAGGTACCTGTGAATGAATGTGGAAATATGTCAATGTTACTGTATAAGTGTTTTGTATCTGTAAAATCTTTTTATATGTTTATAAAATAAAAAAAATAAAAAAATAAAAAATTATATAAAAATATATATTTTTTATTTTTAGCATAATCTCTAGTTTTTAAGGGGGTAAGTCCCCTGGTATATTTTCTGTATGATGTACATGAATGATATATGTAAAAATGCATTTATTTTTACTTTAACCTCTTCAGGACAATTTTGGGGGGGGGGGGGGTGGATAGGGTTGCCACCCAGCTGGTATTTTACCAGCAGGCCAGTAAAAAATGTTTTGATGCTCTGGAAGCTTCCAGGAAAGTAGTAATGATGCTAAATTTGTGTTATTTTAAAGGCAGCCATATATGTATGTGCATTGTCACCAATGTATTGCACTCGGAGCCTATACATGTATAGGCATGTTCCTGAAGGGGTTAAACAATGTATAGCTCTCTTGTAGTTTTACAGTGCAAATCATTTCCAAGGGGCCTCTAAATGTAGACTGTTTGTATAGAAAGACAGACCTGTTTTATTTACTTTATGTGATGCACTACTGATCTGGAAATATGTTTTCAGACACAATAGATGGAACTACACCTTTAAAGTTGAAGCAGAATGAATAGACATTTTCTCTAAAAGTGTTGTGTTTTGCTGACACCTTGGTGTTTCTTTGGAATGTCATGAAAGTCCACTTTCCTGGGGATATATCACTGACATCAATAGACATTCTTACGAGGTCCCCCTGCCTCTACAGGAGAAGTTATTACTTGAGCTTCAGCCTTCAACAGCACCATGGCAAATACCGCCTGCATCTTATCTTGATCATTTACCTCTCTTATGTCTCTACTACACTTTGTTTCATTCACATTTTTGATTCCTAGACAAGGCCTCTATAGGCTTATAACTCTAGTAAGATGATTTGTATCTTAGAGACAATTAGCACTTAGAACTATCACCTTTCTTTGTTGGGCATTAGTTATATATATTGGGGCATGTGGTGATAATGCCAATATTTGTCACTAAAATGTATTCTTACATTTCTGACATAAGAAAGCAAACATTCTTTCCATTCACTAGTAACAGATTAAGAATAGTATAAGGATGTTTAAAAATAATTTGTCAATCATGGAAATGTTCACGAGCCATATCCTCGTTGAAACATTAATATAATTTTACATGGCAGTTAAAATAACCAAATCGAAGAGTATACAATGTAACTTCATTTTAACAACTCATAGTAGGAGCAGACAATTAGCCAATATCCATGTATCAATGAAAGACAGTGAATTACATGATATAAACATACATGTTTAGCCAGGGCCGTCCTTAAGAGTTCAGGGGCCCTGTGCGGACCACCCCTGTGGAGCCCCCCCCCCTCTACCTCAAGTCTGTCTCTCTCCTCTCCCTTCCCATGTCTGTCTCTTTCCTCTCCCTCACAATGTCTGTCTCTCTCCCTTCTCATGTATTTCTTTCTTCTCACATCCATGTCTCTCTATCCTCTCCCATCCCATGTATTTCTCTCCCCACACCCCATTTATGTTATCTATCCTCCTCCTCCCTCCAGATTGGTTATCTTCCCCCCACATATGTTGCTAACTCTTTCCCTCTCCCAATATCTGTTCTCTCTCCTCCCCATCCCTGTTCTCTCTCCCCCTCCTCTCACCATACCTGTTCTGTTTCTCTACCATATCAGTTATTTCTCCCCCTCCTCCCCTATCAGTTCTTTCTCCCCCTCCATCCACTTTCAGTTCTTTCTCCCCTAGACTCTTTTTCAGTTAATTCTCCACCTTCTTCCCCTGTTAGTTATTTTCCCCTCCTCTATCCGTTCTTTCCCTCCTTCCCCTATCAGTTCTTTCTTCCCCTTCCAGTTCTTTCCCACCTCCGGGATCAGTCCCCCCCTCCTCCCCATCAGTTCTCCCCCCCCCCCCCCATCAGTTCTGTCCCCCCAACCCTATCAGTTCTCTCTCCCCCCATTCGTTCTTTCTCTCTCCCCCTTCTGCCCACCACATCCATTCTCTCTCTTCCTCCCCTTCTTCATACTTGACTGGAAGCAGTGCGCAGCATGAGCTCCATGTGTTAAACACATACACAGCTCTCTGTACATGCTGCTCACGCTCCCTGCGTGATGGAGGGAGTTAGAAGCATGGACAGAGCTCTGTGTGTGTGTTAAACAAAGGAACTCATGCTGTGCACTGCTTCTTAGTATGGGGGCGGACCTTCACCTCACACCTGGTGAGGTCTGCCCCTCCCCCGCATACATCAGTTCGACCATGTAGAGGGCTGGTGAGGGGAGATCATCTGATCTCCCCAGTCAGTGCCTCTACCTGCAAACTTTTTTATTTTATTTACGTGGCACCCCCTGTGGTGTTGTGCCCTGTGCAGTCAAACAGGCCACACACCCCTAAGGCCGGCCCTGTGTCTAGCAATAAATGGTTGGTTTCTGTTTTACAACAATAAATATGCAGCAAATGACTGTGATGTGCCAATGTGTTAAAATTAATATTTCAAAATCTGGACATAATTTTTGTTTATAGCACAGACAACAATGAATTTAAAGATTTTAACCAGCAACATATATTACTGTGTGCAGTAGCTTGACAACACTTATAATAATAAGGGTCAAGATACACAAATTTCACAAATCTCCAAAATGTAATCACTCAATATTCCTGAATTAAGATCCAAATAAGAATTTTTTACATTTTATATATACTTTTTTTTCATAATCAACAAGCTGAGGGAAGGGAAGGGGCAGTGCAAATGGTGAGGAGTTTGTCAGAGGACAACTGGGTGATAGGAATTTTAAGATGATACAGTAAGATGTACTCATCATCTTCTGCCTCATCAGAGTGACCTTCAAACACCTGTGACAATGGAGGGAGTAAAGTTGTAGTGATTGCTGCACGAGCAGTGGTATATATGAAACAAGCAGACTGTAATTCCATTTTAACATGCTTGCTTGGCAAACATTGGCTGCAGTGTTGGTACGTCATTCTCATCAGTCCCTGCTCCGCAATTGCCACACCTAAGTGTCTAAAACATTAATTATGCTTCTCCATCAACTTGGCATGTAACAATTTTTGATTGTTCACCACTATGGTCAGTTGCTGTGCAACATCACACTGGGTACCATCAATCAGACCGAAGGCAGCAGAACAGTGGTTTTCACCCCGTCAGCCAAGAACTCTACAGTTTAGCCCAGGATACAAACTGCTTGGGATGTGTGCTGCACTGAACCTAGAACCAGGAAACCAGGAAAGTGCAAAGGCAGAGGAGACAAAATTGAAGTCAGATCGCAAGCCAAAATCATGACTAGCAAATATGAAGGACAAGCCGGGAAAAGGACTGGAGAGAGCAACGAAGTCAGATGAGCCGAGGTCAGTACTGGAAACAACAGTGTGGTGGAACCAACCTCGCCACTATGTTCTGGAGAAGCCTGGTTGCTCGCCTGCTGCCTCTGGACTATGGCCCCAAAAGCTTGCATTTTTCCCTGCAGAAAGGCTTGTTCGTGCCTTTCTGCCTGGGTGTTCGGTAGATTGAATCTACCGAACCAACTCACAAATGAATGGACTACCTGGGTAAAGGATGTGCCATAGCACTATACGTTAATATTGTTAGTTAGTTATATTCTGTTAGTGTATTGGTTTATGTGTAAAGTTTAATTCTGTGAGTAGACCACTCTGAAGGTTTATAATGTGACAGTGACTCCAATAGTTTACTCCAACATCCATTGTTCTGTTTTAACTGGATTAACTGGTAAACTGATTATGTTGTGTACATTATGTTTCTTACTGTGTGTCTACTCACTGTATGGTAATTTGGCTTGCAGTCTGAATGTCTAATGTTTTCCTAGCCCCAGTTAGTTGAACTATGTTTAGTTCCATCCCCCCCTATTGTATACTAATGTCTGTGATGTCATGTGTATGTCTTTTATAAGTCTGTGTTGTTTGTCAAATAAAGTAGTTCAATCTTGCTGTACCTAACTGCTAGATGTCCTGTCTATTTGGGTACAAAGAGCAAGGGTCCAGGAAAGACTTGCTGGGTGTGGTGGTCCGTTACAAACAGCAAGGTCAGATAAGCCAAAGTCAGGACTGGAGAAACAGTGAGGTCAGTATAGCTGGGGCAGAACAGAAACTTTCAGGATAAACAGTAAGGAGCCGAGGAAGCAACTGAGAGATATTTATACAAAAGGAAGGTGCTGAACAGTAATCTACAACTGCAGGAGACTATTGTGAGCAGTAGTGGTCATATTGGAGACCAAACTGCAAACAGTGACAATACAAGAACATATGTGGCGGCCATGTTGTAGTTGTACGGAGGACATGCGCTTGTGTTTCATGGTAGGTGTTTCATGGCTGGATGCCAGGGAGGAGAGAGGACTAAGGCCATGATGGGTGTAAGATGGGTGTAAGTCCTCAGGTACCTGAGGATGCCATGCTGGAGGTAACAGTGCAGGGGCTGCTGATCAGCTCAGTTGATCATGACTTCTGGGATCCACTGCCCTAGGGGTATGCTTGTTGCCACCAGCTGTAGCTGCAGGAAAAGAGGAAGATGTTTAGCACATTGCAATGTGCAAGGTATAACATTCTCTTACAGTTCACATATAGGTTATTTGAATCCCAAACTTTGGCATATTGACATTACTAATACTGATGAATACCTTATCACAATCTAACTTTATTTCTGCAGTTATCATATTTATTTAGAGAATCAGCTACAGTTATCTAACCCAAGCCCATGCTGAACTAATTGCATACTAACCATTTGATTTAACCTATGAGGGATTACACATTCCTATCACTGTAGCACACAAATACATAGATCTGTCATACAGCTGTATCTATCTACCTTGGACATTGGATCCCTGTGCCTGCACATTAGTAGCTGGCAGTGGGTGGGAGAAACGGGAGGTGTGGGAGGTGGTGAAATGGTTCTGTTGGAAATGAAGAAGAAAGCATTGTTAATGTTGAGTGCATACTGTGGGGTGCAGAACATTTCACATTAATATTTCGATTGGGCTTCATTCATGAGAAAAGGAATTGCAAATTCTTATGAATGGGGACTCTAGTTCGGTTTAGAGAAATCCAATAGTATTACATGTATTCCATAAGCCGAAAGTCTATAAACCGAATGACATTCGTTTTATAGACTTTCGGTTTATAGAATACATGTAATGCTATTGCTATTCTATAAACCGAAAGTCTATAAACCGAATGTCGTTCGGTTTATAGACTTTCGGCTTATGGAATACATGTAATACTATTGGCTTTCTATAAACCGAATTTCTTATGAATGGGGACTCTATTTTGGTTTATAGAAAGCCAGTAGCATTACATACAATGTAATCGCCGAACCCCGAACTCCAACACAGACATACAGTGAAATGTCCGTGTTTGGGTCCGGGGTCCAAAAACCGTAAAGTTCGGTACAAACCCGAACAGTGCGGTTAGGGTTCGCTCAACACTATTGAGAACCTTTTAAGTCAGCTTTTTTGGTCATAACTTAAGATCTCCATTCACAATTCCATGCAATTCCCTCTTTCATGAATGAAGCCTTATTTGTAGCACATGTTTCTACTATAGAGGCATGTACATACATACACATATGCATTTATATGTTCCACTTACCATAGACAGAGGGAAAAGGAAGCTGACACTAAGGCCAGCTGAGCCATCTGACCTGGTGAAGTCAGAGGAGAAGCTGCCAGATCTTCTGTGCCCTGTACAGGCCATGGGGCTTTGTCAAGGAGAAAAGAAGTAAGGAGAGAGCTATGAAAAAAGTGAGGAACCAGAATAATGCTGTAAGGGTGAGGATAGTGCACAAAAACTAGATAAAAGTGATCAATAAAAAAGAATAACCCTGCACAAAGGATGGAACCCAAAATAAATAAGTGCTGAATAGGTGCTCTGTAAAAAAAATGTGAACACTTACTATATAAAAAACTGTAGTGTATAACAGATACTACAGTAGGAGGGGTGTATCTAAAAAACAAAAATGTATACAAATAGTGCAATACTGTAAATAAATCGGATGGTTAGAATGTGGTAGTGAATGGGTGATCCAATATACTGTATAGTGGAGCTCTTTAAACACATATAAAATGCATTATGTGGGATTCCCACATTGATGAAGAATTTCCCTCATTGTAAACGGAGATATGAGGCTCACAAAAGTGATGAAAGATAGCAGTTTGTTAATAATAAAAGCAATGAAATAAACACTTTTAGATGATCCCAGAGCACATAATCTGTGGAGCCTTCTTTGGCATGGGTTCACTCCGAAACTGTAGCACTGCGTTCCGATGCTGCTGCTTTCGATTTTGCTGAATGCCAGCAAGTCTGTATGACGTTGATGCTATGGAGTTCCAAAAAGTTCAAAAACCAAACCAACGCTTTTTCGACAAATAACATCTTCCTCAGGGTTTGTGCAAGTGGTATTTATATATATATTGCAAGCGATTAAACAATTAAGAGCCTTTAAGGACAATAAGCTAAATAAAACCTGAAATAATATATAATAATAAATTAGCAACATCGATAGATGCTTATAATAAAGATTATGTGACTCTCAGTTTGAATTCATCCCCTGACAGAATAAATGGGATACAAAATCCATATGTTCAGAACCATTTCTGCCCCCTTCCATTTTTCACATTGTTCTAAGGGAGGCATCAACCAGTGTGATTTAACATGTTGCCTATGGTGTATAAGTATTTCAAATGCACTTACCTTTTCTTAAAGGAACATTAAACATTGTTTAACCCTTGCTTCCTTGAAGGACTTCTGAGGCACCACTTTTAGCCCTAATCATAACTGACAACAATATGAAATTAGAAAAGCTAGCTCCTAGGGAAACTAAGTGAAAAACAAAAAGGAACAAGGACACTTGCACTCTGTAGTCCGGTGAAGTCCGGCTAGCCTATGACTAAGTGCCAATAGGCACGAAATGCATAAGGCAAATTCCCCACTGTCTGTACTGATACTTTGAAACCACTGTCGGATCCTTTTCTAATAAATTAACCAACTTCTTCACTGGACTACAGAGTGCAAGTGTCCTTGTTCCTTTTTGCTCTTTAGTATCCTGCTGCCGTCACGGCTGGACATAGAACCTAAGAGCCGGAGATTCACACAGGAGGACTGTTGACAAAATCAAGGCAGAGCCGGCTAATCCCTATTGGGAACCCCCTTTCTTTTTCCTAAGTGAAAAACAATACAAACTAATTATTAGACGTGTGCATTCGTTTTCGGACTAATGCATTTTCGGACAAATATACGTCCAAATAACGAAAATGAAAAACCAATGGAAGCTAAATGAGCAAAATTAATTCGACCATTCGTTCATTTGTATGCCAACAGCCACTTTGATATGTCGAATTTGAATTTCATCTCAATTTCGTCTTCAGTTATTGTATGTAATGCTATAATATCATTACATAAGCCGAAAAAGGGTCGAAATAGAGTCGAAATGAAGTCGAATTAAGTTGAATTTACCTAACTGTAGAATTCCACATAACTGAGTAAGCAGACATTCAGCATTCATAACGGATTCATCTTTATTCTGCATAACATTATGATGAACTGATCCTAAATGAATAAGGACTGTCTGATGACTCTGATCTGTGGAATTCGTCCATTCAGCAATTCTGCTTAATTTCGACACATTGTCGTCTACATTTCAAATTCAGTTGTTTATGTAACTAAAGTGGGTCTATTTCACTAAAATTCAAATTTGGAGGTCAAATTTAGACTCAATTTTGTCTACGTTTCGACTCAAATTCAACTCATTTTCAACTTTAGTTGTTGTATTGTACTCCTATTAGCATTACATACAACAGCCTAAAAGCTGAATTGAATGAAAGGACAATTCCAAAGCTCAGACATACTACTAGTGTAAGGTTGGGGAATTGCTTTCAGTTTGAATACTAAAATCTATATACTGTATGTCTGTCTGTATTTGTCAATTTTGTATAATGCATTACTAAGCATTTTGATAATTTTAGATGTGAAATTTTTAAACTTTTTTTTAGACGTGTAATACATATTAAAAAAAAGTTTAAATATCAAATCCATAATTGTCAAAATACTTGGTAATACAATTTATGTTATATGTTAAATATTAAATGCTTGTACTTTGCGTCCAATTCACTCCATGTACTTCACACACTGATTGTGAAGTATATAGAATGACAGCAAGTGAAAGGGGGAAAAAAAGTAATTTTGTGTTTAAGAAAACCCCCTCCCCTTGCTGATCACAGTTTTTTTTTTTTTACTCTGATCAGTTTCCTTCCAAGTTTATGGCCCTCTTTTTGTTTTTTCTCATCATTTTTTTTTTTGCAATGTTACTATATTACTTTTATTATTTTTATATATGAATTTAATTACAGTTAACCCCTGCAGGCATGTGCTATGATTATAATTGCTCTGACCAGTACATTATAAAAATCTGTACTTTTTGGGGGGTCTGGGAACCTATATTTTTATGTTTATTAGCTAGTTAATTGGGCTAAGTGGTTCAGTGTTAGTATTGTATTTATTTATATTTTTGAATACTACACTGTAGATCATTTATATGTACATGTAATCCATCCAAAGAAAATTCTAACATGTAACTTGTATGTGAGAGAGGAAAACTAAGTGACTAAGTGAGAGAGAGGAAAACTAAGTTTAATCAATCACATATCAAAATGGAAAAATCACCTCTGGTCATTAGCCCAGGAAAATCCCTGGTTCTTTAAGGGTTAATGCATGCCTTAGGAGTATCCCTGTCTGAATGGTTTAATATACCAGTAACATGCTCTAAGTTTTTTCACGGGACAGTTCCGATTTTGGGGGTCTGTCACACTGTCCCTATCAGCTCTACCTCTGTCCCGCTCTTCAGGACAAAGTTAGAAAACGTCAGAACAGCAAAAATAAAACCTGCAACACCATGTTCTTCATCTATTATCCGGTGTCTGGGACACTGGAGACTGAATACTGCGCATGTGTGGTGTACATCCCAGGAATAAGCATGCATGAACCATATGTCTTATGGGGTCACTAAAGGGTATACTCCACAAGAGAAATTGTAGGGAATTGAGACAGGAATTTCAAACTTAAGTCCACAGTAGCCTTAATAAAGTGTACTGGCCCTTAAAGCCAACAAATAACGTGTGAAATCGTCAACTCTGAATATTATATAAACCGCAGGTCTTTTTTTTTAAATGTAATATGCAACATATAAAATATTGTTATACATTTGTATTAATATTATTTAAATCACACTTTTGGGTTTACATCTACACCACTACAATTTGACCTTATATGTTTCTATGTGTTTGGTTTCAACAAAATGACGTCCATAAGCTTCTATATCTGAATTCCCCAACCACTTACTATTGAACTCAGGCCAATTTGTCTATTGCTGCATTTGTTTCATGTGAGGCTATTTCGTCCATTGCTACATTCATTTCCTTATTCCATTCATATGAATGGAATTTTCACCTATGTTTAATACAATTACATGCTAAACAAACACAATACTACTAGTAAATGGTTGGGGAATTTGTATGAAAGAGTCAAATTCCATCTGAATTTAATCCCCTTCTATTAAGCTTAGGCCAAATTTTCGTTTGATTTCGGATGTTTTCGATTCTTTCCTCCAAATTCTTATACTATTGAGCATAGGTGAATTATTTTCCATTCCTACGAATGAATAAATTGAAACGAAAATAATGAACAAAGTTCTTCTGAAATGAATGCAGCAATAGACAAAATTTGAATGGATGAAAATGAAATTAAATTCTAATTATAATTTCCACTGCTGCAGGGAGCTCAATGGCGTGCCAAACACCAGCCAGTAATAAAATAATGATAACAAAGCAAAAGTTGTTCCTGCGCTGTGGATAATAAAAACATCAGTGTGCAAAATGATAATTAAAATATAAATACTGGAAATATATATATAATGAAAGACATGTATACAAAATATTTTTTTTATATATAAACATGTGCAAGTCTCTTGTCAATTTTACTTGTAGTAAAATCTAGAGTGTTGTTCTATAAGATATATTCAGCACAGATATAAAAAAGAAAAAAGCAACACAATAGTGAAACACTGTAACAAATGGTGATATGGTGGCAACGAGAATATATAGTGTCCAGATCTCTCTCTCTCCCGGTGATAATAAGCTCCTTACAGCAACAGTGATAGGACCCAGCACCTCCTCCAATAGAACTTTAATCTAAATAAATATTAATAATGTACATATTTCCAGCTTACATGGCTCTTGTTATTTATTTATTTTTTTAATTTCGGAAGAACTTTGGCTATTTCCAAATAAGCTGAAGTCCTCCTGACATGAGGCTATCACTTCGATTTAGTGCCCTTTCAGGCATGTTTCGGGTGCTATCGGTTTTGGGAGGTATCGCCGTGGAATCGGCTATGATGTCTGAATTGCTGACCTATTTGGGGGCATTTCAGACTTCTGAGGCACCATTTCGGGACCGAATGTCTGTGCATATTGAGTAGACCTATAAATTTTGGTGTGTTCCCTTATAATCAGCGTTGCCCTGTATTCAAGGAAATACAGTATTTTCATGATTGATAGAAATTTTATCTATAGCAGCATTTGACAAATCCTTGGAGCCTGGGAGCCCTGGCTCCTTAATTCCCTACTGCTTA
The DNA here is from genome assembly GCA_036172795.1 of Pelodytes ibericus. Classification (NCBI taxonomy): domain Eukaryota; kingdom Metazoa; phylum Chordata; class Amphibia; order Anura; family Pelodytidae; genus Pelodytes; species Pelodytes ibericus. The sequence goes on from CM069863.1 coordinate 89,037,806, forward strand.
CTGTTTACATAGAACTGTATAACAGTGCAACTTCCTTGGCATACAATATTGTTCCACGGATTTATTACCACTGTTTTGAATATATTTATTACTGGATCTGAAATGCCGATCTGTTTTTGTCATTGGTATTTCAAATAGGTACTGTAAATCATTTATTGATATGCTAGAACATGCTTCAGAATTAGCTCTGTCAATTCATAGTGTGTTGTGGATTTATCCATTGCAGTTATGGTCATGCTAATGTGCAATTGTTCACCTATCTATTACAAAGCATGGCTAGCCGATGTTTCAGCTTGTCCTGTGAAATTTTAATTGGGACTCTATATAAATAAACAGCAAAAGATGCTCAAAGGTCTCAACTATTGTCTGTAAAAAGGGAATGCAAAGTGTATGCATTTTATGGGGCTATTCTCTAAAAATAAATTGCAAAAATCAGGCATTAATACCTGAGTTAGAAAAAACTCAGTTATTAATGTCTGATTTTGGTATTTCACGTGCAGTTCACTTTTAGTTCATTTCCAATTTAGTGACTAGCTCCTAAAATCCAACTGTGAACTCCTAATTATTTTTGTTTTAGATAGAAGTCTATGGAATAATGCTAAACTACAAAGACAAGCGCAGCGCTCCAAGGCTTTTTTCTATGAACATGGCAATAAAAGTGGACGCTTGCTTGACCGCATGATTCGCACCAAACAGCAGTCCACGTATATATCCCTAAAATAAGAACAGCCAGTGATAAATCCTTCCACTATAAACCCACTGATATTCTTAACACATTTACTTCCCAATATAAAGCTCTTTACCAACTGAAACCCACTCTTGCAGAGTCAGAAGCGATAGTAAGAGAGGAACGGATCAAAAACGATCTGTCCAAAAACGTAAGCAACACGCTGTCAGACGTAGACCAGGCAGGATTGGAATCTTCCATTTCGGAATCCAAAATTGGGGAAGTCCTGAAACAAATGGCTACGGGTAAATGTCCCGGTCCGGATGGTCTACCGACAAGCTACTATAAGAAATTTAAAGAAATGTTACTCCCGGTTTTAACAACTATGTTTAACGCCCTTCTAGATGGTGGGGGCCTTCATCCTCATACTACGATAGCACATATCCAAGTGATCCCCAAACCAGGGAAAGATGTGGAATTCTGTCAAAACTACAGACCTATATCCCTGCTAAACTCTGACCTTAAACTTCTAGCAAAAAATCCTAGCGCTAAGGCTACAACCTCTCATGCCAACGCTAATACACCCTGACCAGACGGGATTCATTTGGGGCAGAGAAGCGAAAGACAACACCACAAAACTAATCAATGTCACCCATTTGACGCAAGGAAGGGTTTGGCCCACATGTCCAAACATGGATCAATGCACTATATTCTGAACCTACGGCCAGAGTCCGGGTTAATGGCATTTTAGGAGACCCCTTCCCAATAGGCAACAGGACAAGACAAGGTTGTCCATTGTCCCCACTGTTATTCACCCTGACTCTGGAGCCATTCATTCAAGCCGTCATAGACAACCCTTCAATCGAGGGATTTAAAACTAAAAACAAACATTACAAGGTTTCGGCTCACGCCGATGATCTTTTATTTATAATTTCAAACCCGCATGTTTCACTACCCAATGTACTACAAGAATTTGAACAATATGGTGCGCTCTCCAACCTATTGATTAATTACACAAAGTCAGAAATTTGAATAATCTCCGGTACACACAAACTAACAGAAACCCTGAAATCTAATTTCCAATTTAAAATTTGTATGGATAAAATATTATATCTTGGAATTTGGATTTCCCCCCACCTGTCGAAGTTATTTAGCTATAATTTTCTCCCTATTTCACAGACACTGCTCACTGACTTACGCACATGGGATTACTCGCATATATCCTGGATAGGGCGTATTAATGTCATCAAGATGAATCTGCTTCCCCGAATACTATATCTATTTCAAAAATTACCTATTGCACTCCCACCAAGTTATTTTAGTACGTTACGTTCTGCAATTATTAAATATATCTGGGGCAATAAGAAACCCAGGCTCAGCTACGCTATGTTGACACGTCGCAAACAGGAGGGCGGTCTGGCACTGCCTGAACACTAGAATGGAAGTGTTCCACACCCTCTAAACACTGGGTTGAGTTAGAAGACTCCTCCATACAGATACCCATCAGATCCCTCCCTTGGATCGCCCCACACCGAGCCATAGCTCTATGTAAATTACACCCTACTATTGGCCCCACGATTTGCATACTGCACTCTCTAGCAAAATCTGCCCAATTCACGACATACCCTTCTCTACTAACACCGTTAAGAGGTAATCCGGATTTCCCACAAAGCACACACTCCCCGGGACTTTTAAACCTCTTCCCCCTCTCTATCCTGCATTTGTCTGAGATACTGACCTTGAATGGGGTGTCAAACCTCCAAATACTACTAAAAGCGGATCTGTCCCTGATGGACCGCTTTAATTACAATCAAATCACACATTATATATCCCATCTTCCACGACAGCATTCTCTAAGACGTGATAAAACTTGGTTTGAATGCCTCAGCACATCCACATCTTCCATAGATCATGGGGTATCTCGAATTTACAATATCTTAGTGTCCCCAGGGGACTCGACTCCACCTAAGGTTATGGGAAAATAGGAAGACAGCCTTGGTAGAGTTTTTTCTCCATCTCAATGGGATAGGATTTTCTTTTTTACCCACAAAAGCACTAAAGCGGTAAAATACCAGGAGATCAACTATAAGCCGTTGGCATTGTGGTATCACACCCCCCAGCGGCTTCATAGTATGGTATCTAATATTGACCCAATATGTTGGAGATGTAACACAGACGTAGGCACTGACCTCCACATTTGGTGGTCCTGCCCGATAATTCATACTTATTGGAAGATGGTCCACAGTAAGGTTACAGAATATGGCTGTAGTAAATACCCGTTAACCTTTTTTTTTGTTTGTTTGTTTGTTTGTTGATCTGTTAGGTCAAAAGCTAACAACCTGTCTAGTGTCATCGTATAAGTAAGTGAAATTAACGATGCACATATTGCCATTTGAGTATTGGATTGATATACATGACTCTGCTGCGTCAGAGAATTGAAAAACTCACCCCCACCCCACCCCCCTTTTTCGATTTTGTTCCCTTCCCTTTGTTGTACTGTATATTTTCTGAAAAAATGTAATAAAAATTAATTCACAAAAAAAAGAAGTCTATGGAAGTGCCATTGCAAGGGAAAAAACATGCTATTAAATGCAGCTGACTAAATCCGCTCTCCCAATTCTTTTGAATTCAGATTGGATTCATTGACGGAAAAAAAATTGGAAAATTAACAATTAAACAATTTCTGTGAAAACATTTAAATTTATTTCAGAGAGTTATCCTTTCGCTATAACACATTATGTTATCTCCGTTAATTCATTGTTACATAACTTTTACTTGAAATTAGCACATTAATAGCCACTCTATTTTTGTGTAAGTTTACTAGTTAAGCAATCCATTTTCTTAATTGAATAATTGTCTTGCTCTTCTAAAATAATCTCAGTTTATAAAATACTTTTTTAATGGATTATTGTATCTGTGCATGATCAGTTCTAATTCATTAGTTTATTTATTTTTTTGTGGAATTGTGATTTGGTGCTATCTCTGAAGAAGTATTTTTAAGTTTTCTACAAGACACTGAGCACAATCCGTACACATTGTACAGAAGTAATTTAATTTTTCTATGAATTTGCTAATCCTATTTGAGGAGTCTTCATTTTTTTTTATTGAGCTTCCACTGTAGGAACAATGTCCTTCTTATTTGCTCTTGAGTATTCTATTATATAAAGATATTTCTGGAGATTACAGTCTGATTTTTCTCTAATGTTATTGGTACAACTTCCATCCAATCTTATCCAATTTATTTTTGCAATTAAGATCATAGATAACAGCCCTTTTTCTCCTTGCTAACTTAAGTTACATTCAAACTTTTTTCTGCTGGTAGTGACTTATAGATTGCATGCAGTACAGTATAGCTATGTTAAGTTGCTCCCTCATTTATATATAATGTGCACTCACAATGAATGCTGGGAGTTTGGGCTATGTATAAAGATTCAGGTTATTTTCAGTGCCTAAATTTGATGGCAAATCTCTGCCAGTGGTGGGTGTATGCATTCAATTTAGAAGAAAAACAAATGTAAACATGTATGTTTTATTTTAAATACTTTCAATTATGTTGAGTAAAATGACTATTCCAATATATATCTATGTATCTTTTTTTTCTATGATGTGTATTCCCAAAGCATATTATTTATTTAAAGTAATACCTGATTTGTTAAGAACTGCCCCTTACAATTTTTTTTAATTCTGCATTTTGTGACCCAATAAAACTTGTGTACAAGCTGCAGAAACAACATAATTAAACTGTGTGTTCTGGTGGTAAACTTCATACACAAACCACATCTTACATATAAAATAGAAAATCCTTGTGTCTGTTTATTTGTCTAAAACAATAAAAATGCTCAAATGCTGAACTCTGGGTCAATACAGCTATTTTCAGTTTGAGGTGATTAGACACCACATAAACTGCAAAAGATGATGGGTCATTGTTCTAAATCACCAGGAGCTGTTGTGCTACTGCATTGATGACAGGAATCTACATAAATTTCAGAAATGATTTTTGTAGATATCATCATAACTGACGTGCATGCTGACAGTATGGACTTTGGGGATGGATAAATGGAGATTATGACATAAGTGGTGATGTAGAACAATGATCCATCAACTTCACAGAAAGATTTCTAAGCTTATTGGCCTAAAGTTCAAAAATATTCTGGTTACATCGAGGTCATATCAGAAACTGAATTTTGAGCTACACAATATGACCCGATGTTTCCCTTCATAACCTCGCAATTGGACCATCATGGCCGAACACACACATAATGCTTTTGAAACTGAAAGCACACAGAAATACAACGAATTGAGGAGCAGCGACAATAATCTAAATCCGGGAAAAAGCCAGTTTATAAGGCTTATAGATCATATATCTAATGGTTTTAATCCATAGTGAACACTGGGAGTACTTGATTCCAGGTGAGATGAGCATTTCATCTCACCCATACATGCCCCTTCTAGACACACTCACCAGGATTGTCCCTTCACAGTGTATGGTTTAGATGTTGAGATACATGTTTATCTCTCTTCAACTCACCTGCTACCTTACTTTTAGTGACTAGCTTGCAATATTTTATTCGAGAATCTCAGTTTCCACCTATGAACATAGGTGCTTTGTAATTCCCATGGTTCTTTTGGAAAGAAATGGTCTACTATAACCATCAACTTCAAGAACCTGAGTATATTTACCTCATCTAAAGTATTATACCTTAGTAGGCCATAATTTACAGTTAGTAAGCTTCATGGTTTCAGATGTTTTAAATGTTCCATTATTAATTTGTTAATACTTATAGGTAAAAATGACAACCACTGAAATTGTCTGTTTCAGATGTATTAAAAAAATAAAGCAGCAGCATAAAAAAAAAGTTTAATAGATGGGATTATTCCCACTTGGTTATCTTTTAAGAAAAAAACAAAAACAAACAATAAAATATTTAAAGCACCAATTAAATCTATTGGAGTTTCTGGTGGAGGATCTCCCTATGAGTGCTGGAGTACAAAAGATAGCTGACCTATTTAAAGATGGCCAAATTATGACACTCTCAGATTTAAATAAAAAATATAACATACCTTATGTAAATGTTTTTCGATATTTAAGAATAAAAAGCTGTCTGTTGAAACATATACAAGAAACAAACAATATATTTTTGTTCAAATTCTCAAAATTAATAACAACAGATAAAAATAGAAAACTATACTCCAAATGCCTAGATTGTACCAGGATATTAAAGAATCTGATTGAGTTACCAGTTATTAAAAAATGGGAAAGAGAGACGATATCTAAAATTACATTAGAAGATTGGAGAAATTTAATGAGAGCAACAACAAGAGAGGCCCATGACTTATCCCTGTTAGAAATGCATTATACAATTCTCAATAAATGGTACCTGGTTCCTGCCAGATTAGCAGCAATATATCCTCACACCTCTGGGTTATGTTGAAGGTGTTATTGAGAAGAAGGGACTAATATCCACATATGGTGGGGATGTAATAAAATAAAACCATTTCGGAATAAAGTTTTGAGTTTCCTAAAACGGGCAGATAATATTGCCAAAGTCAGTCCTGCTACATATCACTAACCAAAGTGCGGATTACTTTAACAACACATACTCTTTTGGCCGCACAGAAAATAATAGCTAGAGAGTGGAGGCAAAGTAGAAATCTTGAAGTAAGACACTTTGAGAATCAAGTGGGCTTCTAGCTTAGGATGGAGAGAGCTCTCTCCTTTACCTCTGACTCCCCAATAAATAAAACACGAAGGTGGGCAGATTGCAATGAATATGGAAAAGAGTAGGTGTGGAGTTTGAGCAGGCCGGATGGGGGACGGAGCCCTCTCTTCTGTACAGTTCTGTATATATATTGTGACAAACTTACTTTCCTGCGTGTGTTTGTCCAGGATCTTTTGGCAACCGCACAGCCCTCTAGGGTAAGAAAAACCAGGTCAAAACGAAGTCCAGTTTCAAAAAGGCCTCTGGCCTGTTTATTTTCTGTTGTTATGAAGTACAGGATACAACAAACAGCAACCTTCTTTCTCCTCCAAAACACTTCCTTTTTTCACTCTGCTTTAACTGCAGTTATATAGCTGCTCACAGTCCCCACAGGTGAGGCTAAGGACCTTGTTAGGCAGTCAGCCAGAACTCTTTAGAAAACCTGGGCTGGACTCATGCACAACCACCTTGACAGTGGGGGGAGAATCGGCCCTGCTCTTCCGAATACTCCACCCCAGGGACCCAAAAAAAACAACAGAAGAAAAAAAACCTACATTTAAACTTAACTTTCCCTGGGGCTGCATGTGCTTACCCACATGTCAGGATAGTGGCTGTGCAAAAGTCTGGGTGCCAGATATACACCCCTGACCACCATCCCCAACACACTGTTACAATATATATATATATATCTATATATATATATGTATATATATATATATATGTATATATATATATATATATATATAACACTGGAAAATATATATATATAATGAAACAATGTATATTTGTACATTTACAGATATGTATACAAAAGATTTTTTTTGTAAAAATTATTATAGTGACTTTTTTATATATAAACATATGCAAATCTCTTGTCAGTTTTACTTGTAGTAAAATCTACAGTGCTGTTCTATAAGATATATTCAGCACATATAAAGCAGAGACTACGTGTTCAACTGTAAACCAAAATGGCTGCAACTTAACTTCTCCATATAACTCTATTAAAAGCACTATTTGAAGAAGACAGTGCTTTCAAAATAGCTAAATAACACAGCAATACATGCACTATGTCAGAGGGTACCCTCAAGACACACCCCCCCCCCCCTAAAAAAAAAAGACTGGTTTTACTTGCAATTCTCAAGCCTCTGCATTTTTGCCAAAATTTTGATCTTATTATAAACTTAAATGCCTTTATCAACTTGCACCAATTCAGTCTTCGATGAAATCAAGCAACTCGTTCTTTCCATGAAGGCTGATCTACAAAAACACTTCCAGAGAGTAACCTTAAAAAATATATCACCGAGACTGGGTCACAAACACACTTGCTGGAACCTGTACAGGCCACCTCTTAGAGGGATAACTGTAAAATATCCGTCAAATTTGGGATATTTCAACAAAAGCTAGCCATGCTAGAGAACAGATCCACAAGGGTCAACTTGCGGCTACCAGGCATTCCTGAGTTTTACACAAATGTGGATGCCCTTATTGTAGTCTTAAGTTTGAGTTTCTCAGAATACAACATGTTGTGGTACCTAGGGAAAGAGTCGTCAGTTAAGAGTCAATCCTCAGTGCACTGGAAGTCAGCTGGTCCAATATTCTCACACATGAAATCTATGAAAACTTTCTCCAATCTATGGGGAAGAGAACAAAGCATACAGACTATACAGACTGATGTTGCTTGCTATGAACTCCATAGCGATGCCTGGCAAATTTCAATTACAAAGCAATTGTAGACAGTTCATCACAGTCAGCTTTCTACAGTGTCTGCACCCCAGATACTGGGACTGAAATTGGCCTCACTGGAATTTTGACACTTCATGGATATAACAATTTCTAGAGGTGTATGTGAACTAGTTATAAATCCCTAAACTCAGGCTAATTATGATCAAGGTACAGCAGTAGATACTTCTGTATGAGAGACAGTTACCACAAAAAGGTAACATAGTAATTTAGGTTGAAAAAAGACACAAGTCCATCAAGTTCAACCCATCTACCTATAATTCCAGCGTTTTGATCCAATAGAAGGCAAAAACCCCTAAGGAAGCTATTTCGAATTTTGCCTCCTAGGGGGAAAAATTCCTTCTTGACTCCAAAAGGGCAATCAGATTTCTCCCTGGATCAATAAGCTCTATTATTAATGCTTATTCTATTATTAATAGCCCTGTATGTTCTGCTTTTCTAAAAAAAAAACATCCAGACCATTTTTAAATGCATCTATCGTGGTTGATAGCACTACCTCTCTTGGCAGTGAGTTCCATAACTTTATTGTCCTTACCATAAAGAATCCCTTCCTTTGCTGTCTATGAAATATTTGCTTTTCCAGTCTCATGCGGTGACCTCTTGTTCTTTGTACATTTCTATTAATGAACAGGTCCCTGGAGAGTTATTTATATTGGCCCTGCACATATTTATATAATGTTATCATATCCCCTCTAAGATGCCTTTTTGCAATTTTTTAAGTCTCTCTTCATAACTAAGATCCTCCAATCCCCTTATTAATTTTGTAGCTCTCCTTTGAACTTTTTCTAGTTCCTTAATATCCTTTTTCAATTCTGGTGCCCAGAATTGTACTGTATATTCAAGGTGAGGTCTTACCATTGATTTGTAAAGAGGCAAGATGATGTCCTCCTCCCGTGAATCTATATCTCGTCTTATACATGCCAATATCTTATTGGCCCTTGCAGCTGCTGACTGGCATTGGGCACTGTTGCCAAGTTTGTTATCTACAATGATTCCTAAATCCTTTTCGTTACTTTTTCCAAGGGAAATACCATTAACGTATATGTTGCTTTGTTATTATTTTTCCCATAATGCATAACTTTACATTTGTCTATATTGAACCTCATTTGCCACTTTCTTGCCCAGTCCCCCACTCTGTCCAAATCTTCCTGTAAAGAAAAAACATCAAGATTTGTCTTTATTACCTTACCTAATTTTGTGTTATCAGCAAACACTGAGACATGGCTCTCAGCACAACGTGGGAGATCATTAATAAACAAATTAAAAAGAAGAGGTCCCAAAACAGACCCCTGAGGTACTCCGCTCAATACTCTGGTCCAATTTGAGGCTTTTCCATTTACAGCAACCCTCTGTGTTCTATCTTTTAGCCAATTTTCAATCCAAATACATACATTTGCCCCCAATCCTATTTCTCTCAATTTGTAGAGTAACCTTTTGTGTGAAACTGTATCAAATGCTTTAGCAAAATCCAAATATTTCACATCAACTGCCATACCTAGATCTATTTTTTTACTGACTTCTTCATAGAATGTTATTAAGTTTGTTTGACAAGACCCGTCTTTCAATAAAACCATGTTGACTTTTACTAATTATATTCTGATTCAAGATGTATTCTTAAGTGTACACCTTTAGAAATCCTTCAAATAATTTCCCCACAACAGATGTCAAGCTCACTGGCCTATAATTACCCGGCAGAGATTTTGATCCCTTTTTAAATATTGGAATGACATCCGCCTTTCACCAGTTTGTTGGCACTATACCTGAACTGAAAGAATCCCTAAAGATCATAAATATTGGTCTGGCCAGAATTATGCTTAACTCTCTAAGGACCCTTAGGTGTATACCATCTGGCCCTAGTGCCTTTTCTATCTTAACAGAGTTTAATTGCTGAAGCACTTTTTCCTGTCAGCCAATCCCATGTTTGCGGTGACTGTTCCGTAACTTCCGGTAGCCAGGGGCGGGCTGGGCCGGGGGGCAGGGTGGCAATTGCCCCCCAGGCCGCCCTAAGGTTTTTAAAACACGGCCGCTGGGCCAGTGTTATTAAAAAAAAAAAAAAACACGCTTGCAGGCAGAGACGGAGGTGAGAAGGGATCGGAAGATCCCCTCTCACCTCCGCTCTGCCTGCAAAGCTGCACGGGGAGCCGAACAGGCAGCACAGAGAAACACTGGCATATTATTGGGCAAATTGGCTGGGGCATATTACATGGCAAATAACACTGGCATATTATTGGGCAAATTGGCTGGGGAATATAACATGGCAAATAAGACTGGCATATTATTGGGCACATTGGCTGGGGAATATTACATGGCAAATAAGGCTGGCATATTATTGGGCAAATTGGCTGGGGAATATAACATGGCAAATAAGACTGGCATATTATTGGGCAAATTGGCTGGGGCATATTACATGGCAAATAAGACTGGCATATTATTGGGCAAATTGGCTGGGGCATATTACATGGCAAATAACACTGGCATATTATTGGGCAAATTGGCTGGGGAATATTACATGGCAAATAACACTGGCATATTATTGGGCAAATTGGCTGGGGAATATTACATGGCAAATAAGACTGGCATATTATTGGGCAAAATGGCTGGGGAATATTAAATGGAAATTAACTCTGGCATATTGGGCAAATTAGCAGGGGCATATTAAATTGCAGATAACCTTGGAATATTATTGGGCAAATTTACTGAGTCATATTAAATTGCAGAATAACACTGGCATATTATGGGACAAATTGGCTGGGGAATATTAATGGCAAATAATATTGGAAATGTGTATGTAATGGGGTGATGGATGCATGTAAATGTGGTGATGGGGCATGTCCTGGTGTGCAACGTTGGTTATGGGTCATGTCGTAGGTGTGCAACGTGGGTAGGGGGGGGGGGTGCTCAAATTTTGGGATATTGGGTGTCTAAATCCTGGCATATTGAGGGGCATAATCCTGGCATATTGAGGGGAAAATCCTGGCATATTGAAGGGGCATCATCTTGGCATATTGAGGAGAAAATCCTGGCATATTGGGTGTCTAAATCCTGGCATATTGAGGGGCATAATCCTGGCATACTGAGGGGCATAATCCTGGCATTTTGTAAGGGAAAATTCTAGCATATTAAATGGCAAATCCTGGCATATTGTGGGGGAAAATCCTGGCAATATTCGTTATAAAACAAGGAAAAGATGGCCGTGGATGGGGAGGCGATTCGATGGTGCAATGGGCCACTTGACTGGATTTGCCCCCCAGGCCTAAGGCTGCCAGCCCTCCCCTGCCGGTAGCAGGGGCTCATCCATCTGTTCTTCCTTAGTATAAACAGAAGAAAAAAAGTATTTAAAATGTCTGCTTTCTCTCTGTCTTCATTAACCAAATTTCCCATTTGGGATAACAAGGGCCCAACATTTTCCCTCTTTAGCTTTTTTCCATTGATATACTTTAAAAAAAATTGGGGGTTAATTTTACTCTCCTTAGCAATCCTTTTCTCGTTTTCCAATTTAACCATTTTAATTGCCTTTTTGCAGGCTTTGTTGGCATCTTTGTATTTTATTATGAATGGGGACTCTAGTTCGATTTATAGAAAGCCAATAGTATTACATGTATTCCATAAGCCGAAAGTCTATAAACCGAAAGACATTCTGTTTATAGACTTTCTTTTTATAGAATAGCAATAGCATTAAATGTATTCAATAAAACGAAAGTCTATAAACCGGTTTATATCTTTCGGTTTATAGACTTTTGGTTTATGGAATACATGTAATGCTATTGCTATTCTAGAAACCGAAATAGAGTCCCCATTCATAAGACCTATTCATATGAATGGGAACTCTATTTCAGTTTATAGAATAGCAATAGCATTACATGTATTACATCTGAGAGTCAAATAGAACCGTCAAATACTGTGCTTACAGCACACTTTGAAAAATTCTATTAATTTTGGGTGCTAAATAGTACATTTGCGTCTTGCGGTGCACTTCATTTCTGAGAGTCAAATAGAACAGTGAAATACTGTGGTTACAGTGCACTTTGAAAAATTCTAATTGTTTTGGGTGCTAAATAGTAAATTTGCGTCTTGAAGTGCACTTCATATCTGAGAGTCAAATAGAACCGTCAAATACTGTGCTTACAGCGCACTTTTAAAAATTCTAATAGTTTTGGGTGCTAAATAGTACATTTGCGTCTTGCAGTGCACTTCATATCTGAGAGTCAAATAGAACCGTCAAATACTGTGCTTACAGCGCACTTTGAAAAATTCTGGCTACCTCCTCCTCCTCCTCCTCCAGCGCCGCTTCCACACTGCCACGGTCACCGCCTCCTCAACTTATGGGTCACTTAGCATAAACTGAAAGATAATACCCTGCACTCCAACCCTCTCTCAAATGGATAATTCTATTGATCCTCCTGGCAGCCATGCTTTAGATTTAGATTTATGTTCTTCTAAAGCTAAAATCAAAGATTCCATCTAGTCCTATTTTATGGCTCAGCTGTATTTTTAATTTGTATGTATTTTAAGTTTTTTGAAGTCATTTCCCTATCCATATTTTTTTGCAGGGCACTTGTCCTACTCTTACCCACATTTTAATTCCTTTTGCCCTCTAGCCCTTTTCCAGGACTTTTTTAGAGGCATTTTAGTGCCCACAAGTTCGTGTCCCCAATGACTTCAATGGGGTTCGGATTCGGGGTCAAGTTCGACCCCGAACCTGGACTTTTTTCCGAAGTTCGGCTGAACTTGCCAAACACGAACATCCAGGTGTACGCTCAAATCTAGTAGTTACCAATTAGCTTTTTTTGCATTAATCTCAAATGAAACCATGTTACTTTGATGTCTGAGATACGCTGCTCATTGTTTGTTATTACTAAATCCAGACAGGCATCCATTCTAGTTGAGGTGTCTACTAATTGTGCCATAAATTTGTTATCAAGCAGGTTCAGAAACTTGCTGCCCTTAGCGGAACTAGTTGTGCCACAATTCCAATCTATATCTGGGTAATTAAAATCTCCCATGATTAGAACTTCATTCAGATTTGCAGCCTTTTCAATTTGTAATAAAAACTGATCTTCTCCATCAATGCTAATATTTGGTGGTTTGTAGCATACACCTACAAGTAATGTGCGATTCTTTTTAGTGTCTAAGCTAATCTCCACCCACAGTGTCTCCACATCAGTTCCAGTTACGTCATGTGCACTTTCTTTAATACTGGGCTTTAATTTAGGATTTACATATAGACAAATCCCTCCACCTTTTCTATTTACTCTGTCCTTTCTAAAAAGTGAGTAGCCTTGTAAATTAACTGAGCAGTCGTGGGTCTCATCCCACCACGTTTCTGTGATTCCGATTAAATCAAATTGTTCAGCACTTACCAGTATCTCCAGCTCACCCATTTTGTTTGTCAAGCTTCTTGCATTTGCTAAAAGACATTTAAGATTACTACCCATTTTCTGTTTTGTTGACAAACACGTAATACCCGCAGGTTTAATTGTATGTACCTCCCTATGATCTATTTTAACCCCACCAGTGCTTTCCTCCTCCTTTCCCATAGCTAGACCCACCTTCCAATCTACTCTAGCTGCCATTGCTTCATTTTGATCTTGACCCTACCCCCAGAGCTTAGTTTAAAAGCTCATCTAACCCTCTAGCCATCCTCTAGTCGTCCAGACCTATAAATTGCAGGAGTGTCTCTGTATTGTACAGTAGGGAGGCCTTTTGGTCCCTGGTAAGTAATACATATACAGAGATTAAGCCCCATAAGCAACAGTATTTAGTGTTAGGACTCACCAATATTGGAGTACTTTGACGTAGTGGTGGGCTTAGCATAATATGGCCATATATGTGACTAAATCTCCAATTTTGTTGCCTTAGTAAGACAGGTGTTTTTAAGTAGCTTTATTGAAACCTATAGCTTTAAGAGTTTTTCTCCTACCTGCTTTGAGGTGAGTGTGCTGGTCTTTGGATTTTGTATAAATATTTGGTCTCAGCAGCACCCCGTATAATATATGCTAGTTTAGGTAAGTGCATTCAGTTTGGATTTGTGTGTGTATGTGTGTATATATATATATATATATATATATATATATATATATATATATATAAATAGCAACTGAAAGAATTGATTCCTCATTTGACTTCCCCACAGTACACCCAGTTTGTGAAAATATCAGATAAATACTGATTGGATAAATCTGCATTGAGAAATATACTCTAAGAGCTAATGTTTCATGAATGGCAAGTTTTTAGCCTGGTTGAGTTACAAATACCTGAATGACACTGTTTATTGTGTTATCTATTTTGTAAAATGATATGCTTAATGTATATTCCTGCCAACTTCCACTGTTCCAGGTTTGATTTATGTCACCCCTTAGACATATACTAGTAATAACCTACTATCATTAGTGAAAATTTGATGATGAAAAATATAGTGGCCTAACCTGTTAGTCTGTGGAAACTCAATACAGGTTGCCACATACATTTAGATGCCTTGGACCATTTTAACAGACATCCTGCTGAGAATTGTGAAATCATAATTGAATATAAAAATATTAAAATTATTTTTTTTTAAAGGATGTGGGAGTCAGTAATCGGAATAAAAAGATATCTTTATTATCTTATAGCCCACAAAGATTTTTTGATGTATAAAGAATTTAAGGACGTTTTTGCAAAGTAAATATATTGAAACAATATTTAACAAAAATGTAAATGCAATTTATTGAGTAAAATAAAAAATCATGATGCAAGTAAAACAGTATAAAAGTAACACACACTATGAATATAGATTAATCATAATTCAAATTACCCGGCCCAGATTTCAGACTGGGATCTTAATCTAAAAAACATAAACATATTCTAATTCCATATCTGCACATACTACATAATTCAATCATAAATGGGGCGCCCCCACCTCTGAAAATGTAGCGTGCCAAGGTCATGGTTATTCATAAGTAAGAAAATGACCCATCCCATCGTGGTAGTTACCACACTGAAGCCTTGATAAAAATTGATATAACACTCTTCAGCATCACCAATCCTCTGGAGGCCTTTCTGTACCCAAAATGTTCAGGTGGCCAGATTCTCTCAATAAGCAGAATGAATCTTCCCAAAACACATCATGCCTTGGATTACTATTGAGAACTGCTGTGTCTCATCGACAAATCTAGTTGGCTCTATGGACAAACTATCAGAAGCTAATAGTAGAGAACATCTTATATACCATGAAAGTACATTTTCATATAATAAAATAGAGAAAAACTGATGCCAAAAAGTTTAACTCAATCTTTTCATGCAGGCCTCTCCGTCTCTGACTTTTGTTGGTGGATGATAAATGGACTTAGTTTGCTAGACTCTCTGATGTAAAAAAAACTAGCTGAAGTCTCTGCAATAGTTGCATGACACAAACCACCAATTTTCCAGTATGAACAGATAAGGCCTTTTGTCAGATCGCCAATTCACCAAAGACAAATACCTGCCATAATGCGATATGAGAAGTCATGTCTAGTCCAAGAGAGGCTAAAGAAATCAATTTCCATCTTATACTTTCAAATTCTAGATGCTCAATGCAAAACAACACTCAGCTATAGAACATCATGGAGGATGATCTACATACAATTATAGAACACTAACCACCTGTGTCCTGATTAAGGAAAGAGCCTTTAAAAGATTTAAATGTTGGTATAGAACTCCAGTCAGAATAAAACAAATATCATTCCAGATTAGTGACCACTGCTCATGGATTTGAACTTTTAAACAAATTTCAGATGCACTCTATTAATCCATATTTTCACATTGCTTAAAATCCATCTCTATCTAAGGGGAAGTACAAACAAATTCACAAAATATGTGCCACAACATCACAAACCTGTGCCAAATATTTGACGGATATTCCCCCAACACCCAATGAAAGGCAATACTGGTTATCTCTTAACAATGGAGTAAATGATGGCCTATGGCCAGGGCCGGTGCAAGGATTTTTGCCACCCTAGGCAAACCCTCATTTTGCTGCCCCCTGGCTCTACCCCTTGCCCCTCCCCTTACCTCTCCTACTTATAACAGCCAGACAACAGCATATCAATCACACAATCATAAACACAATCTCACATATACACACAGAGACAGTCATACACACAGACAGTCACATATGCACAAACAAGCAGTTTTTTTTCTTGTTAAAGAAAAAGTACATTTCTTAATGTGTCTCCCTGTCTGTCACCACTTCTTCCTCATGCCTGTCCCTCTCCTCCTCCCTGCTCATGCCTGTCCCTCTCTTCTCCCCTCCCATGCCTGTCCCTCTCCTCTCCCTCCTCATGCCTGTCCCTCTCCTCTCCCTCCTCATGCCTGTCCCTCTCTTCTCCCTTCCCATGCCTGTCTCTTTTTCTCTCCTCTCTGCACCCATATCTGTTGTCCCTCCCCTCCCTCCCATGTCTGTTGTATGTCCCCCCATGTCTGTGGTCTGCCCTCCTCCCTCTGTGTGTGGGCTTTCCTCCCCTCCTCCCTCCCATGTGTGTGGTCTTTTCTCCCCTTCCTCCCTCCCTCCCTCCCTCCCATGTGTGTGGTCTTTCCTCCCCTCTCTTCCTGTCATGTGTGTGGTCGTTCCTCCCCTCCCATGTGTGTGGTCTTTCCTCCACTTCCTCCCATGCGTGGGGTCTTTTCTCCCCTCCTCTCTCCCTCCCTCCCATGTGTGGGGTCTGTCCCACGTTTTTCAGTATGGCACTGAAGTAGGGAGACGGATCTCACTGGGGATGAGTTGAAGGTCCGCCCCCTCCTTCTATGATAATTTTTTTACTGGCGAGGAGCGGGCAGTACTAGCTCTACAGAGCTCAAACTGAATGATCAGTGTGTGTGTGAGGAGAGCGAGCAACACTGTCTGAGAGCTAGTACTAGTTTTTCTTGTCTCCTCTTTAAAACAAATTTAAGAAACACATTGGAATAAAATTGTAATAATGAAAATGTATTCCAGAGAGAACATCTGTTTGATGTTCCAAGGCTTTTTGGTTTTCATTTGGCTCTGATTATTTGGAAATCTATTTTGTTATGACATTCCAAATATGAGCTTATTTTTTGTGTACAGATGTTTTAAAAATGTTAATTTTAATAGTGTTAACAAAGCAAAATCTGTTATGGTCTAGATTCACACCTCCATATATTAAAATACATTCTTTGGTATCTATGTTTTCAAATGATTTCGGGAGGATAATAATTGTATAGCCAAAATATTATTTCAAAACTTAGTTCATCAAGTTTAATCTCGAACACTTCTTTACATGTAACATAGGCAAAAGAAAGAGATCTCTTTGCCCTTAGTTAATATTTTTTTTATTTTTATATGAACTCATATAAACGTAATATATCCGCAGTTATAAAATTAGAATATATTTACTTTATTATGTTGTATTTTAATATATTTTATTATAGTTTATCTTTACTTTATAATATGTTATTCCTATTTATTTTTATTTTTAGCTCAGGGACATGTTGGGAGAACTTTGGTTATTTCCGCATTGACTTCTATTTCAGCAATATCAGCTGATTAATGGACGCATTTTTCTGCCAATTCCGGGGCACTTCAGTGATCTTTTAATGGCCTGAATATGAAGTACATTCAGATCAGTGAAGTGATCAGAATGGGGCCATAATTTGGAGTTCCAGTTTTCTTAACGAAAGTCATAGCTCTTTGAGTAGATCCCTAAATTACTTTTTTGATGCAACCAGATAGCTTTGTAATAATAACATTCAATTAATGAAAGGTAGCAAATAAGCAATACTACCACTGAATGCATCCAAAAGTACTGCACATTCAGAATTTTCAAGTGTATTACCAAATGCACTCAATAGTTATAGCAGAACAACCACATAATTAAATATAGGTGTATGTGGACATAGATCAATTGTGTGTCTTCCTGGTAAATACTGTATTATATATTTATTTATTAAGGTAGTACCTTGGTATACATTGCATATGAGTATATAACAGAGGAGCTGCTTAATTTGCTTAAATGGGATTGATCTGAGTTTTTATGCAGCATATTCATATTCTTAACACTTTTCAGCACTAATATAAAGCACAGTTTACATTTTTGGTATCAATTTTGAGTTGGATAAATACGAAGTGCAGTTTAAGACATAGGTATAACTCTAAACTAGCCAGGCCATATTGTTTGTTAACAAGGTGTAACTAGAAACCGCAAGGTCCTGGGGGCACTCAAATTCACCACGTCACTACATGATACCACCAGCGCCATCCACCCTCACTTTCCACAGTGCAGCTCAGCCTCCACACCACTTTCACAGTGCCAGCTTTGCCCACTCATCACGTGTCACAGTTCCTGCTGTGCCTCCTTTGTCACTTGTCAAAATGCCAGCCTGCTGTGTATAGTTAGCTAAACATAACAGAACAGCTCCCATCCACATGTAGTTAGTCAGTCAGACATAGCCTTCAACATTTATATGCTGGGTTGAATAGGCATCATGGGAGGTGTAATTGACAGTCAGAAATACTACTCTCATGATACCGGATGAGATTAATTGGAAATTAAGTCCAAATCATATAACCATGCAGTTGTCAGCTGTGAACTACAGTTCCTATGATGCTCAGCAAGATAAATGCCCACCATGTTGCTGACTGAGCATCATGGGAAGTGTGATACTCATGTGTGGAAAGTTTTTTTGTGTGTATATTGCAAATATGAGTGCCCCACCCAGGAATTCAACATTGCTGGTGAGCTCATTCCTCATCTGGGGGCTTCTCTACTCACTGGTGGTCAGTGGAGGGTCATCTTCCTGGAAGTTTGTGGTTGGGAGGAAGCTGCAGGTTTCAGCCTATTATTGGCAGATACCTGCTTCCTCCATTGAGGCTTATGGTACTGGTTCAGGGCAGGGAAATGAATTCATGTCCCCGTTTACCTCTTTGAGCTGCCCAGTACACCATGATGAATGACAGCAAAAGTTATCTGCCAGAAGAGCCTGATATCTATTGCTCTGGGTATTGGTGACATGCGTGCTGCTCAATGTTTGCTTTGGGGCCACATGCTATAGCACTGGTCCTGGTCAGCTGACCAGAACACCATGAACAGGTACAATCAGCAGGGAACATCCACTGTGACCATTATTGTACACCATTGCTTGCTAAATAGCTGTGCAGTCACACAATCAGATCAAAGAATATAACTTGGGCTCTTTCTCTATGGATTTATTATACACTTAACACTTTGTAAATATTTGGCTCATGAACATGTTTTAATGTATACACATTTTAACCACCATCAGTTATAAAACATGGGGAGCATTAGAATATACTCTGATCCGCCATAACATTATGGCTACTTGCCTAATGTTATGTAGGTCTCCATTTAATGTCAAATTAGCATGGCCCATCAAGGGTAGTGGACTCCACTTAAGAATACATATTCAATAACATTTTAATCAGTGTAATAAAAGTTAGGTTTTAATGATTTTATTATGAATTGAGACTTTTTATCTCTTGGTTTATTTTTACTTAACTTTGTAAATGATATTCAGAGAAACTTTATTTTGGATGTTTGAATGTCCTTTGTTTAAGCCCTTTTAAAGGGAGGCTGGCACAACCAATCATAATGGGGACTTGCTCCATTTGTCTGATCAGGGTCTGTTAAGTTTGTCGGTCTCGCTCTGCTGATGCAGAGAGATAGAGAGAGAGTAAGAGAGAGAAAGGGAGATAGAGAAAGAGGATCTTTTTCCCCATTGGATTAGTGGGGGCTACCTAAGATCACACAGAATCATGGTAGCTGCAGATCGGAGAATACACTGGCATTTACTATAAAAGTATACACTGTAAAAAGTGCATGGACAGTTCACATCTTCATACTAGGCATACTAAACCTGACACTTGTGTTTCTATAACAGAGGCACAAGTGTAACAAAGTTTAATGTTTCTTTAAATATATATATATATATCTATATATATATATATATATATATATTTAGCTCAGCTGTATACCTTTTATAATCCTTATGTGGATATACATGCTATCACTTCGAATGCATGAGAAAGTTGAGGATGTGTTATCTAGCTTCTGCTGCACATTCATTTCTTCAACTAACTGGAAAATAATGAAAAACAAAGTCATTACCAAGAAAATGCACATATTTATTGTCTGATATGTAGATTTCTTTCATGAGCTTATACATTCCCCATACAACATATTATCTTAAATTTATTTTTCCATGTTTTAAATTATTTTAAAAGCACCCAGCTTGGATGAAACTATTGGAGATCTAGTAACAATATATGACCATATTATGATTAGCACACCACTATGCCAATATACTCCAAACTTGAGTCCCATCTCTATCTTACTTACATGGAACTTAATCTCTCAGAAAATCTGTCTTGACCTATAATGTATACAATTTCACTGGACATCATTTAAGAGCAAAAATTTTTAAAAAGGTGTTGTGACAAAAAAAAAAAGTCTTATCTCTCACAAATGCTGATGGTCTGATCTCAGAAGTGGTTTAACATGAAATAAATAACACAAACAGCAAAAACATGTATGTATCTGTATGATTATTTATCAAGCCTTGGTATATTCTCTCCCAAACTTGGTGAGTCCTATCTCTTGATCTTACTTACTCAAACTTAATCTCTCAGACTAGCTGTTTGAACTATAATGTATACAATTTCACTATACACTATATACAGAGCACCTGTGAGTGAGTTCAGTACTGTTAGACTTGTGAAGGCATTCGTTTCACTTTGGTTGAATTTCAAGACAATTTACTATTGTTTAGTATAGCAAAATATGCAGCAAGAAAAAATGTTGCTAGTCATAAATTGTGCATTAAAGTATGTTGTGCATCTGTCTGTTCACACAAAGAAAGCATTTTTGAAAGGATGCATGTTTTAAAATGTTGCCACTTCAGTAGATGCAAGGCGAATGACCATCAAGTACTGCAGGGTTATTAAAGATAACCTTAATATTCCTTTAAAATCTAAGACCCCTTTTAGGAACACTACCACCGATACAAAAACCAATTAGATTCCCTGTGCATTTAAAGTAAAAACATGTATCAAATATATTCAAAGATGTTCTTTTGTTTTTGATTGAATATATTTCAGTAAAAAAGAAAAAACAAGTTGAGTTTATTTCCTGGAACTATTTTGTGGATTTGCCTTCAGGGCTCACTTTACAGCTAAGGGGAAGATGCTAGATGTGATGTCATAATATACACCCCCTGCTCTCTTACTGACCAGGACAACAGAGATGCTATTATACTATTTACATGTATGAGGTATGCTCGATTGTTTTTGCATAAGGCATTCGTTTTCTAAACTCCCTTCCAATCATTTGTAAATACAAATATTTATTTGTAAATACAAAACAGGTACAAAACATAAGTAAGTGAAGCACAGAAAATAAATTAAAAGACTTTGCCATCTAATTTGCATGTTATCACTCAATATAGCGGGCATCACATGGCCAGAAACCCGCCAATCGGGTCCAGGAACTTTGCCTCGAGTGTGAGACATAGTCCTGAACCCGTTTCAGACCGGTTGGGTGTGCGTTTGCCAGCTTAACTACATGACGAGTTAACTCATCATAATGTCACTAACGCATCCGCCTCATATTTTACACCATCAAACTGTACATTTTTTTTAAAGTAGACAACCTAGGCTATTTCAAATGGTGGTAAATAAAGTATATTTATTTGTAAATGTAGTAATGTAACGACAAACACAGTAGGTATAGATCGGAGAAATGTAACAGTATGTATAGTGATACTGTAAAAATAGAGCAAAAAAAGAGAAAAACAGAAAAAAATATATAGGAAGCTACACAGAGCTATGTAGGCAAAGTGTATGAGCAGCACAGGAAAAAAGGTAGAAAAATAAAAATAAAAATAGTAAACAGTAAAATAGTGCAAAAAAGTCGGAAAAATTAACACGAACAGAGCAAAAAAAACAAAGAAATGGAAATAATAAAAAAATATAGTAGGATGAAGTGGTAACAGAGGGCTCAAAAAAAATAGCAGATGATGCAACATAAGTCTGATAGAAGGCCAACCACTGTAAGAAAAAACATATAATAACAAAAAAAAGAGAATAATGTGGGACAATGTCCAAAGATAAACCTCCTGCAAACAATAAACAGACATAAACAGACATTTACACCAAACCAACAGACAAGAATAATCTGCTACTCTATAACAGTTTCCATCCGGAGCACTGCAAAAAAGGTTTACCCTATAGCCAATTGGTACGCACCAAAAGGATCGTTAGCAATCCTGCTATACTTGAGACTCGGCTTGATGAAATGTCAAATAAATTCTCTGACCGTGGTTATGACCAGAAGTTACTGCACTCACAGAGAAGCCGATTATCGACCATCTCCAGGGATGTACTCATGACACCCAAAACGAGGGACAAATCCGTGTCCCGTATACCATTTGTCTCTCCCTACACTAATGTTAGTCCAAGAATCAGGAAGGCTATTATGAAAAACTGGCACATATTGCAAGCCGATTCCAATCTTCCTGCCCCTCTCCACAGCCCACCACTCTTCTCTTACGCAAGGTCACATAATCTCAGGGACTCTTTAGTCTCGGCTGATGTCGGCAGCACAAAACCGAATGGCAGATTCCTTGCAGATCCTAAATTTGGGACTTTTCCTTGCCTTAGTTGCAATCATTGCAACAGTGTTATCAAAGGTCACTCCTTTCTGCATCCCCACCTTGGCACGAAATACAGGATTAATGACTACTACACATGTGATTCTACCTATGTGATCTATATCCTTAAGTGCCCCTGTGGATTACTATATGTAGGCGAGACAACAAGGCAGATTAAGAAAAGGGTATCTGAACATAAAACGTCCATCAGGTCTGCCCTTGCCGGAGGCAACACCAACAAGGTACCAGTAGCCAAGCACTTTAGAGAAGCAGGGCACAACGTTAACCAACTCCGTTTCCAAGTGATCGATGGGGTAGCCCCCCTAAGGAGAGGTGGCAACCGTGAGAAAATCCTGAAACAGAAAGAAGCTAAATGGATAAATATTCTGGACACTATCTCCCCTAGAGGACTTAATGAAGATTACGAACTAATCCATTTTCTCTAACAGACATCCTACTTCTCTCTATATACTACTCCCTCTATGATTCACTTATATCCCTTTGTCTGTCTTTTTCTCACCCCTTTTCTTTAGTCAATACTTTCCTTTTTCCGATCTCTCCCCATAGGTCCATACATTCTTCCTTGCTACCCTTTACATTGTTTTTTCCACATTGCCTCTACTTAGTCCCTTCCCTCTATTTTTCTCTCCAATTTCTTTCCCCCTTTTCCTTTTTTGCACACACATTCTGCACATTCCCTCCTCCGTTTGCCCCATTCCCCTTCCACCACTCCCTCCCTATTTTTATTTTTATTTTTATATTTATTTTTATTTTTATTTTTATTTTTATTTTCATTTTTATTTATTTTTTGCCCACCCTTTATTTTTTGCCCCCCTGTATTTTTGCTCCCTTTTTTTACATCCCATACAATGTGTTGGTACCACATGCGTGCACTAGTGTTTTATTTCACAGTGCACTTCCTTTTTCTGTAGTGCAGCAGTGGCATGAGCTGCCAGCTGAGTATATGCACCCCCCGGCAGTCTGATTCATCAGCTGCACATATCTTCTCCACGTAGGAACGCGTCTACAACTCCGCCTTCGGACACGCCCCCTGGGCGGGGCCCACATGCGCCCGTCGGCGCATCCAGCATGACGCTACCCCTGGACACGAGCACAAAAGGCCAGCTTCACTCACATCTAGGCATGGCCCTTGAAGGAGACACTCTCCGAGCGCGTCGCCCCGTGCCTGTACAAACAAAGCCTCAGCGGTTATATCCCAGGACTACCCCTGCATCCATAAGGTTTTTTCGATAGTAGTGGACTGATGGACTACCCACTTACTATTATTATTATTTTTCCAATTGTGGTTACTATTTTTCTGCTATAAACTTTTGTTATATCCCCGTTTTTGGGACATTTTTTTCTGTTTTTCCCACAATTGTGTTTTTTTTCCATTTTTTTTTTCCATGTTTTTTTTCCTTGTTGCTACCTTTGATGCAGGTCCTTTGATTTATTGTTTGCAGGAGGTTTATCTTTGGACATTGTCCCACATTATTCTCTTTTTTTTGTTATTATATGTTTTTTCTTACAGTGGTTGGCCTTCTATCAGACTTATGTTGCATCATCTGCTATTTTTTTTGAGCCCTCTGTTACCACTTCATCCTACTATATTTTTTTATTATTTCCATTTCTTTGTTTTTTTGCTCTGTTCGTGTTAATTTTTCCGACTTTTTTGCACTATTTTACTGTTTACTATTTTTATTTTTATTTTTCTACCTTTTTTCCTGTGCTGCTCATACACTTTGCCTACATAGCTCTGTGTAGCTTCCTATATATTTTTTTCTGTTTTTCTCTTTTTTTGCTCTATTTTTACAGTATCACTATACATACTGTTACATTTCTCCGATCTATACCTACTGTGTTTGTCGTTACATTACTACATTTACAAATAAATATACTTTATTTTCTATTATCAGTGTGCATGTCTGCTTACTTGTTAGATTTTGTTTCCACATATATGCCCCTTAGGAGAGAGCATATTAGCAGTCCATTGCTTTGCACCTGTATCTACTATACACTCTAGGTTGGCAGTTCTCAAACCCCTATCTTACTATTTCAAATGGTGGTATTTTAACATTTTCTATGCACTAATTCTACCACCAGCCTTTGTCAAAGTTTGTTATAGTAATTTGTTTGTGTTTTTTCACATACATTGTACTTCAGACATGAACTCACAGATTTTGTATGTGTCACTGACAAACCACACCTTAATATGTGGTTAAACACAGGGAATGGCTTTTTATAAAAGCCCTTGGTCATCAAACTTATATTACATTTTATTTTTTCGAATTAAAAACTTACATTATACAGGGTCTCTCTCCTTCACTAAAACTCAAGTAGACTGCGTAAACCAACGGGATCTCTGAAAAAGATTACATCTGACACTCCATTAGATGCGATATCCCTGATAATCCAAGATATAGACCTATCCAGATGGAAAATCGCTGGGATCCATAATGTATCTGATTTATTCGCTAATGAAAGCTTTCTCTCCTTCTCAGACTTACAGATACAATATACTATCTCGAATACAGAGATATTCACATATCTAAGACTTAAACATTTTTTCACAGGAACTGAGGTCACCCCACCAGATCTATGGGGAGATCTGGTCAAGACTATTACAGCTTCCTTTGAAGGAATGATTTCTAAGTTGCTTGCCTTCTTGGAAAATCTCCAACCACAGAATTAACCTGGGGCAATTGTAAGATGGGAGAGAGACCTCTCATTGGATGAACCATTACAGAAATGGTATAATGCTTGGCAGTCCACAAGGAAGGCCACGCATTGTGCAAACCTACAAGAACAATACTTTAAACTTATGTACCGTTGGTACTTGGTACCCACATGCCTATTCAAGTTTCATCATTTGCCAGATGATTTATGCTGGAGAGGTTGTGGTGGTCAAGGATCTCAGATTCATATCTGGTGGGAATGTCCCAGATTAGTGTATTTGAAGGGATGGCTGTGCACTACCTGTCAAGAGATCTTTGGCCTACCACTGAACCTACTGCCTCAGACATTTTTGTTCCATTTGGACACTCCTTATAGGGATAAACATAGTACTATACTCTTGTTGAATGTCCTAATGGCAACAAAAATATGTCTAGCTAGACACTGGCGTACGCCTGTGATACCTTCCTGGCTTGAAATAGAAAGACAAATAGAAAATCAGGCTGGAGCAGAAAGATGTTTTTATAGTAGAGATAGAGCGCCTCGCGATTCCTTTACTAACATCTGGGCCAAGTGGAATGATAGGAGGAGCAGGGGGGACCTTGTGAATTAGGAAATAACAAACGTATAATACTAATTGGGTAAGCGAGGGAGAGTGTCGGCGCACCCCAGTTCCGGGGGGGGGGGGAAAGGGAAGACCACGAGAGAGAGAACGAATGAATGTAGGGTTGAATGGGATTAATAAATGCGGGTAGTAGAGTGCATGGTGGTGACAGGAAGTTTAGGAACAATAATTACCTCATAATATGTGAGAATATATAAATCTAAACCCATAGGAGATAGGATCCAAGACAACTAGAAAGTTAAATCTTTATTGACCTCAGTCATAGTATGGCAACACCTATATTAGCACAAGCAAATCTATTTTTATTAGATTATAATTCTGCCAACTGTGTGCTGAAATATTGTGATTGGTTTTGTATTTGTATGTTTGCATATTTTCTTCTTCTTCTTATGCCAACAACTGTTATATTTTTAACTAATAATGAAAATAATAAAGATGTATTGAACACAATACTCAAGTGAGGAGTGGGAGGCAGATCTACTTAAAAATATTGATCTGACCAGTCAAATGGTGATGTTTATCTGAGCAATCACCAAACCACCTTTGCCACTGACCGGCTGTTACTGATCGCTATACATGCAGACAGCTTAAAAAAAAAATGTTTACATTACACATAACATAACATAATTTATATACAATAAATTACAGTAAAAAAAAATTAGCCACTAAAAAAAAGCAAAAATGTGCTGCTGTGCAAGATCACTGCGTACACAGCGATCAATGACAGGGAAGGGGTTAAACACAGGGAATGGCTTAAAGAAAAAACCCTAATTTATTACATGTTTATTACATTTTATTTAATTTATTACTATTTAACTTATATTTTATAGATATGTCTCTCTCCCTCACTAAAACTAAAGTGAGGAGAGGGAGGCAGATCTAGACTTTTTGCTCATATAAAAAGCGCTATTATTCCGTGTGGAATTGTTTTTGTACACTTCATCACTGTTGATGAGTGTCTATGGCTGCAACACCAAAGGGATCAAATCTGGCAAGATAATACTCCCCACACACACTGAGCCTACATCAGGAGCCCAGGTCCATTTCTCACTCCCTTGGGGGAATTTCTTTATGTCAGATCTACACTTGTCAAAGGCAATATTAGTACATATTGCCTTTGACTGTATGGTAAGAGCTAATCTGATTGTGAAGCTCAAGCTGAAACCGGATGCCCATCATAGATTCTTCAAGGCCCCGACAGTACCATTTGCCCTTTGAACAGAAGTGGAAACTGAACTCATCAGGCTAGAAGAACAGGGCATAATTTCCAAGGTAGAGCACAGAAAATGGGCATCACCTATAGTGACAGTAAAGAAATCAAATGGAGACTTGCGGATCTGCTGGTATTTTTGCATGGTACTGAATATATAATTTAAACTGGATGTAGACCAGTATCCTCTACCCAGAGAAGATGACATCTTTGCCTCACTTGCTGGGGGACAGAAGTTCATTAAGATTGACCTCTGACAAGCCTACCTACAGTTTGAGGTCCACCCTTCTTCCCGAAAATACCTCACAAGGGCTTGTAGGAATACAACCATAGAGTGTTTGGCATAGCACCAGCACCAGTCATCTGGCAGAGGAAGATGGATGTGATCTTAGCAGATATTCTATTCACTCACTGTCTATTAGATGACATGCTCATCACTGGTCGTATGGATCAAGAACACAAGCAGAACACAGAGCAGGTGTTACAAAGACTTCAGGAACATGGTCTCAAGGTGAACTTGGCAAAATGCAAATTTATGTTGCCCAAATTGGAGTTTTGCAGCCACCTAGTAGAGGGCATACACACCACTGAAGCCAAGGTGGACACTCTAGTCAAAGCGCCAGCCCCAAAAAATGTCCAACAACTACGAGCATACCTTGGCCTCCTCAACCACTATAATAAATTTCTCCTAAACCTGGCTTACACGTTGTTCCCACTGTATAAGCTTCTAGAGAAACACTCCAGATGGGAGTGGTCAGCAGAAAGTCTCCAAACATGAACTGTTGGCCTCACATATGCTTGTACACCAAGACCTCAACAAGCCTCTCACTTTGGCTTGCAAAGTCTCACCTTATGGCCTAGGTGCTGTACTTTCCCACCTCCTACCAGATTGTTCTGAGAAATCAGTGGCCTTTGCCTCCAGATCCTTGACGAAGACAGAAAGTAACTTCTCCCAGATTGATAAAGAGGCACTTGCATTGATATGAGCAATTCGGTAGTTTCACCTTTACCTCTATGGTAGAGAGTTCACCATATTAATGGATAATAAACCTCAACTTCAAATCTTCAGCCCAAACAAGGGGTTCTCCCAGACAACTGCAGCCCATCTCTAACGCTATGCCCTGTTCTTGGGTGCATGTAGCTACCGTATGTAATTTCAAAGCCATGATGCAAATGCCAATGCAATCTGCTTCCAGATCCTTCTCCAGCTGTCAAGATTTGTAGGTGTACCACCACACACCTACTGACTTCTTGGGAGATATCAGCTCATACAGTGAAGGATACTGTTCTGAAAACTGTGCTTTTCTTTACACAAACAGGCTGGCAAATGACTATTACTGCGGATTACGAACCTTACTACCGGAAGTGAATGGAATTGAATGTGAATGACAGTTGTGTCTTATGTGGAGAACAAGTGATCATTCCAAAGACTCTCCAGAGACATTTCTTGGATTTGCTACATACTGGTCATGGATGAAACATAAAGCACAAGGATACGTGTGGTGGCCTAACATAAATGCCGATATTACAGCATATGTCAAAGCTAGTATAGGATGTGCACAAAATGCGAGGATCTATTCAGACCTGGACTTGGCCCACGGTTCCTTGGTTTCACCTTCACTTGGATTTTTCTGGTCCGATAATTGATTATAATTGACACCCTCTCGAAATGGCCTGAGGTCATTCCGATAACACAGTTGACACCAAAAGTCACGATTGCACCTTTTTGCCACATTTGGTTACCCCAGGGAGACTGTCACAGATAATGGGGCCTAATTCATGAGCCATGAATTTCAGAGTTTTGTTAATATTCATAAAATCAAGCACAAGTTAACTGTGCCTTACCACCCAGTAACCAATGACCAAGCAGAACGGTTTGTGCAAACTTTCAAGAACTACTTCAAGGCAACAGTGGCTTCAGCTAGCCAGAGGTCCAAATCTCCTCAGAAGTTAGACTCTTTTTTTCCTCTGCTTACAGAACAACACCACATACTACAACTGGGACAACACCAGCTGAGCTTCTTCTAGGCCAACGGCAATTAACTGCTTTTGACATGTTTTGTCCTAAAACTGTTCATGACCATGTATTGTACTCCAAGAAAAGATGGTCACCTCCAAAGAGTCCCATTTTTGGAGTTCACCATGAGGTCTGGACCTGATCTTATGGATCCTTATATACTTGGTGGCTTCCCAGCACAATTGTGGAGTCTTTGGACCCAAGATGTAAAGAGTTCATTGGAAGATGGTTCCATTAGAAGATGACATGTGACCAGTTAGGGTCCTGTTACCTGTTCCCTGAATCTTTAACCCCACAGCTTCCAAAGTCCACCACCCTCCTGACAGTTTACAACTACAGGATGGATTATTACTGTTCTTGTTTTTTGTTATTCAGTTTTAGACTTTTTTCTCTAATTTTTTTGTTGTTGTTGGAAGGGAGGTGTTATACCTGGAATGTAGGACACTGGAATCTCACTTCCCTCTCACTTTAATTAGTGACTCCGCCAGAAGTGTATCTTCTGCAAGGCAAACAAGGCACTAGGGTAGCACTTTGCCAGGGGCGGCACTTTGCCAGAGGGTGTTAAAGCCCACTTCTGGTGCTTCAAACATTTTCACTCTCTCCCCCACTGTTCAGCAAGCTTTAGCTCCTTCTAATTAATCGGGGTGATGGGTGCATGTAATGGGGGGCGTATGTAACGGGGTCATGGGACATTTAGTGTATATACACTGTGGGTGATGGGGGTATGTAATGTGGTGATTGGGCATTTAATGTGTGTGCAATGTGGGTGATGGGGCATGTAATGGGGTGATTGGGCATGTCCTGGGTGTGCAACGTGGGTGATGGGGCATGTCGTAGGTGTGCACGTGGGTGGGGGGGGGGGTGCCAAAATGTTGTCTGCCTAGGGCAGCACAAAAATGAGATACACCACAGGGCTCTGGCTCTGTGATGACTCACAGGTCAGAGAGCACTGCAGCCATCTTTAGTCATTCAGTGTGATACAGTACTGCTAGTGAGGATGTTTTACTGCTGTGTTCCTGTCAGTTATTATAAAGCTGATTATGCAGTAAATGTGAAGCAATAAAGCAAGGTTGTATGAAACTACTGGCCTCATCCGTGAAGCAGACAGGACCATAACAGTAATTGCCTCCTTAGTGATGCACTTTAGCAACACCATCGGTACTTAGGAAGCAACCTTTAGAGATCCCTCCTTACTTGCCAGAGTGGATGACAAGCCACTCGTTTACATATTTTTTTATTTTACTCCTTCCCTTGCTGACCATTGCACCCCATGAAAACAAATGATATAGCCCAGATCGTCTCTGCCTATACAGAGAGCATTTATTGTCTTTAAGGTAACATATTTGTGAGTTACATGGTAGTTGGTAGGCTGGTGCAGTAGGTGAGATTGAAATATTTTTTTGGTGAGGCCAGGTCATTTACACAGCACATTGAATTAGGGATAAGGTTTTGGTGGATTATGGGGAGAAGAGCAGTGTTTGTAAGAGAGAATGGGGTTGAAATGAGATTTGACTTTGTGTGACATATATCAAGGTTTGGTTGACCTTAAAAAAGCATTAAAAATAAATTAACTCTGCATGGACAATGCACCATATTTCTGAAACAGTTTATAATGATTTAAGATTGGGGATCCACAAATTGCCCTGGGTCTCATTTACAACAGACTAAAATTCATGTGGTTCTGCAGTGTGAATTATGCATTCACCCTCTCACCTACCTCCGCAGGATGCTCAGAAACCATTTATTCCCCAGCAGCACACTGTACAGCACAGTTTAGAAGGTGCAGCAGGAGGCAGGTGAAAGGGTCCTGGAGATGAAGGCAAGAAGACATTATTGGGGCATAGGCATGTTATAAAATAAAACCAGAACTACATTCGTTTTATTGATATGGAAAGTTTACAAACACTGCACATTACTGTGAGTTTTATTTATTTGGGCCCTTGTTATATACACACTGCAAAATACTGTTGGGTCTATTTACCAATATTTGACTTTGGAGGTCAACTTTCATTTTGAGACAAAGTCATATTCAGCAAAATTATCAAAGCTATTTTTGAGACTAAGTCAAACTTGTGTACCATGTCTCAAAAATAGCTTTGATCATTTTTGCCTCCCATTACTTTCAATTGGGAAGATTCAAATCAGTTTTTTCCCTAGGTCAAACTTGGGTGCTGAATTTAACTTTCAAAATGAAAGCCGACTTCCAAAGTCAACTTCCTCTAACTTTTTTCGAATTTTAGTGATATACACACTGCACCTTACTGTGAGCTTCATCTCTGTGGGTCTTTGTAATACAGTTATGTATATTGTGTATGAGTGTATCACAAAGTCTAGGAGAAATAAACCTCACAGTAATGTGCAGGCTGGGGAGAGAGAGGGCACATAGGCTGATGGCAGAGAGGTTCCTAAGAGGATGAGTGTAGAGAATGGTACAGAGGCTGAGGGCAGAGATGGCACTGGGATGCTAAGGAGATAGAGGGCACAGAGGCTAAGGGTGGCCTAGAGACTGAGGACAGAGAGGACCCTGGGAGGGTGAGAGTAGAAAGAGTACTGGGGGGGTTGAAGACAGAGAGGGGCACTGGCAAACTAAGGGCAGAGGGCACAAAGAAGCAGAGAGCTTTGGGAAGCTGGGAGCAGAGATAGAACTGGGAGGCTGAGGGTAGAGAGGAGCACTGGGAAGCTGAGGGCAGACAGGACATAGGAGGTTGAGGGCTGAGACAACCCTGGGAGGGTGACAGCAGAAATAATACTGGAAGGCTGAGGGCAAAGAAGAATACAGAGTCTGAATGCAAAGAGGACACTACGAGCAGAAATGGGAACAGACATGGGGGAATTTATATACAAATTATGGTGGTAACACAGTGTTGTGACCACAACATACGCAAGTGTGTTGGTGGGAGGGGGCAATAGAGGCTCCATATTAAATGCCATGATGGAGTCAAGAGTGCAGGCTCCCTCATGGCAGCTCTAACCTGCATGCCCATCAGAATAATATTACAGTTTCGTCTGCATAGTTGGAGGGGGAGGAGAGTCTATGTTTAGGATGTTCACAATGCACAGTGACTGCTACATTTTACAGAAACACTGTAAGGTCGCTGGTCTTCCAGCTCCCTTGCAGCAATACGCAATCTCTTGAGATTCATGGAGGAGCTGAACAGGCTCCTCTCATTAATCATGGTGGTCATCACATGCAGTGCCTGCTGCAGGATGTGACAGCCCCATGTGATGGTCAAATGATCGCCTGCAGAGTAGACAGGGAGGGCTGTCTGTTCACATGGTGGTCAAAATGTGCAGTGACCATCACATACTATATGGACACTGCAAGGTAGCTAATCTGACAGTCCTTTGCAGTGATTGAAAATGAGCAGCTGGCAGTCACGTTTGTGTGTAACCACCAGCATGGTGAAGGTTGGACAGAGAAGCCTGCCTCTCGCTGTTTATGGAGGTCTCTGCAGTTTGTGACTGTCGCTGACATTGAATATGCTCAATTACCAAAATGCTGCTAAAATATTTAAAATTAGAGTTGTGGCCTGCCCCTGGTGATCTCAGCATTCAAGTGTCTAAATCAGAATTCCAACTCTCAGACTGCATTCGGTGTTCCCACCCCCACAGTGAGTTACTAGTGCTGTAAAGTCACAGTGGGGTGGCACCCAAACCCACAAAACATTTCACAACACTGGAATCACAGGTACACTTGTTGAAAAATAAAACAAATAAAACCTTTTCATCTTTCGGTTGTTGAGTCCCTTTAACACAAATGCAAATTCCCCTGTAAAAACTAAGTTGACCCTATCTACAACAATGTTTGTTAAACACTATATAAATGGTCAACATTAAAATGCTGTGTCATTAATGATGAAAGACATTATTTAATTTCTTAATCAATCTATTTTTATATATTTAGTTTTGTGCACATTGCTAAGAGAATTAGCAAAGACATTTCATTTGCTAAAAATGACTATATATATATATATATATATAATGTGCACAGATTAAAAAAGATCAATCAATAAACAATTTAAACAAACAACCATTATTATGTCACACTAATTGAAGTATGCAATCAAAATATTAAATATTTACACTTTTCCTGGGTTTTTTTGTTGTTGTTGTTGTCCCTATCGCAAAGTGTTTAGTCTTGGCCAAACAAATGTTAGTTAGATTTGTTTCTGGTGTGTTTTGTAACTATTTGTTATAAAATGAATAGACGGCAAATATGCCAAAATAATATTTTAGCACCTGACATGTACTTCCTTTTTACTTGTTAATCCCCATATGCTAAGCACCTTAGCATTTTTAGACAAAAGCATTTCTACACATGACTAGATATTCAAAAAGTTATACTTTCTAAAAAGTAAAACTTTCTAAAAGTAAAATACAAAGATGCAAGATGAAAGACAAAAAATAATTGACATTGTTGGAATAATCCTTTCATCTGACACATTGTATGCAACTTTCATTATTAGAAAAATTAAGCTTTAGAAAGAGAAAATATTTAGATGGAACATTACTTTTTGCCTATTCAAAATTGCTACTGGACTTGATGGCTCCATAAATAGATGTGATTGTTTTCAAATTTGGTAAATGAATCGAATATCAAGGATTGATGTTGGTATTATTTAAATTCTGTTGCTTCATCTGTAGTGAATCTAAAAAACATGCTGCAAACCTCTTCGATGTGTAAACCTTTCAAATACATCAAATAACATATAAGATCAAACAGGTAAAAAGTGAGGGTGAGCAAAATATCATAAAGTAATGTATCTAATATCACTAAAATCTTGTGATCAGCTGTCACCTACCTTGTTTTACCTCCTGATCCGCCGCCATCGCGGATCAGGAGGACGCCATCCCGTCGGCTGGGGCTCAGAGTGAGAGCCCCAGCTTCCCTTGATGCTGAGACGCGCGTCCAGTAAGACGCGCGCTCAGTGACGTCACGCACCCGTTCGCGCATGCGCGAACGGGTGTTTCATGAATATTCATGAGCCCAGTTAAAGGGCTATTTATTAAATTAACCCCTCCCTTGCCAATTGATCAGAGGTATGTCCTGATCAATTGGTAGTGTATTTAAACGGTCATTTCACAGGTTACCTTTGCCTGTGATAGTGCCTTGTGTATCTCA
The DNA here is from genome assembly GCA_036172795.1 of Pelodytes ibericus. Classification (NCBI taxonomy): domain Eukaryota; kingdom Metazoa; phylum Chordata; class Amphibia; order Anura; family Pelodytidae; genus Pelodytes; species Pelodytes ibericus. Next base: position 89,072,193 of record CM069863.1, read on the forward strand.
CTAGCGTTTTGACTCCTGATTGACTCCGTTTATCTGTTGCTGACCCGGTTCGTCCCTATATACTCCATCCGTTTGTTCCTGCATTCCTGATTATTCTGTGTATGACCCTGCTGTTCCTGACTATTCTCCGTCTGCCGCCTGCCTCGATTTCTGCTAGTGACCTGTTTATCCGTATCTCTCCTGTCCGTGACCCGGCCTGTCTCCTGACTCTCCGTTTGCCTGTATTCCTGTACGATCCTATACGGGCTCCACTTGCTGAGTATCCGGTAGTAAGTGTTCCAGCAAAATCCTTGGTGACATACCACCGGCGGCTCAACCAAGGGTGTGTAGTCATTAAGGTGAAGACCAATACTTGCTACCTACGGTACTTAGTGAGTGTCCCTATAGCCTCATCTACACTTGTGGTCCATCTCCTGAACACGACCGTTACATTTATCACAGGCCATTAAATATGGATCCCGTAGATATGGCGAGGATTTCGTCCAGACAGGACACGCATGATCAAGTCCTGATGACCCATGCTACACATCTCCAGTCTCTTGAGAGGAAAGTGGATGAAGTTGCAGATCTTCTACGTCAAATGACTGGTCCGTCTACGTCCTCCAGAACCATGGCCGAGACCGCTACTCATTCTGCTTCTTTGGTGAAACCACCAAAAATGCCACTTCCTGAGAAGTATTCTGGTGAACCTCAATTATGTCGGGGTTTTCTAAATCAATGTTCTTTACATTTTCGGACACAACCACAGACCTTTTCTTCACACTTCAACAGAGTTTCCTTTATTATCAACCTGTTAAAGGGAGAAGCTCTTGCCTGGGCCACCCCACTTATGGAACAGAACTCTATACTTCTGGAAGATGCAGATGAATTTACAGCTGCCTTTCGCTCGGTATTTGACGCCCCTGGTCGACGTGAAGCTGCAGAATCAAATCTGATGGAACTTCTCCAAGGGAGAAGAACTGTAGCTCAATATGCAGTGGAGTTCCGCACCTTGGCCTACGAGACCGACTGGAATGCTAGCGCTTTATGGGCTGCATTTCGCAGAGGTTTAAATGAATCCATCAAAGATGCTCTCACATATAGAGATATACCACACGATCTAGAAAACCTGATTGCCTTATGCCTAAGATTAGAAGCTAGAGATCAAGAAAGAAGATTGGAGAAAGATAGAGACAGAGAGAGAAAACCTTCTCGTCCATTTCGTTCACCTTACCCCAAACCCACAACCGAAAGTAACGTTCCCGGTGCAGAACCTATGGAGATAGGCCCAGTTCTTCGGTTAACTCCAGAAGAAAAACAACGCCGACGATCTCTAGGGTTGTGTATGTATTGTGGCCAAAAAGGTCACTTGGTAGCTCTCTGTCCTAAAAAATCGGGAAATGCCTAAGCTTGGTGGAGTCAGGAGGTTCTCCACTGAGCGTTTCTATGATCATGCCTCCAGACAACCAAAGAATGTATGTACCCATTACTCTCCAGTGGAGAGGCCACCAAATGGCCACACAAGCCTTCATAGATTCAGGGGCCGCTGGGAATTTTATTGATGAGACATGGGCTCTTCGTCAAGGGATCCATCTAAATAACAAAACCCAAAAGACAGCTGTCGCCACATTAGATGGGACTCCGCTGGGTACAGGAATTATTTCTTTACAGACTGAACCTCTGGGAGTTGTAGTAGGAATATGTCATACTGAAGAATTACATTTTGATATATTGCAGAGTCCTCACATACCTATCATTTTAGGGATGCCATGGTTACAACTCCATAATCCTTGTATTGATTGGGAAAACAAACAAATTACTTCCTGGAGCAATCGGTGTAAAACATCCTGTTGTATAACCCTCCATAAAGTCAATCTTGTTCTTGATTTACCTACCGAAGATCCCCGGAAAATTGTACCATCTCCATATTGGGATTTCTTAGATGTATTTTCTAAAAAGAAAGCAGAGTCCTTACCTCCACATCGGGCATATGACTGTGCTATTGAATTATTATGTGGATCCAGTCCTCCCACAGGTCATACTTATCCTTTATCAAGTCCAGAAAATCAGGCCTTAGCCCAATACATAGAAGAAAATCTAAATAAAGGATTTATCAGACACTCAGCATCCCCAGCAGGAGCAGGTTTTTTCTTTGTGGCTAAAAAAGAGGGATCCCTCCGTCCCTGTATTGATTACAGGGGACTTAACAAGATCACAGTCAAGAACAAATACCCTCTACCGCTCATCACTGAACTGTATGATCAATTAAGGGATGCCACGATTTTCACTAAATTAGATCTTCGGGGGGCCTATAACTTGATCCGCATCAAGGAAGGGGATGAATGGAAGACGGCATTTAATACCTGATACGGCCACTATGAGTACCTGGTAATGCCGTTTGGGTTGTGTAATGCGCCAGCTGTATTCCAAACTTTCATGAATGATATCTTCAGGGACTTACTTCTGTCCCACGTAATGATTTATTTGGATGACATTTTAATATATTCCAAAAACCTTGAAGAACATCGCAGTCATGTCAGACAAGTGTTGCAACGTCTTAGGGATCACTCCCTTTTCGCCAAGGCAGAGAAATGCGAATTTGAATCCAACCGAATAACATTTTTAGGCTACATTATCTCTGCTGGTCAATTAGAGATGGATCCAGACAAGCTTTCAGCTATTAATGATTGGAAGGAACCCACTGACCTCAAAGGGGTACAAAGATTCGTAGGTTTTGCCAATTACTACAGACGATTTATCCATAACTTCTCTCGTGTCATAGCCCCCATCATTGCACTAACCAAAAAGGGAGCCAACCCCAAACATTGGACACCTGAAGCTACTGCCGCCTTCAAAAAATTTAAATTGGCTTTTACCTCTGCACCCATACTTAAACGACCAGAAACCAACCAACCATTTGTATTGGAAGTCGATGCTTCGGAAATTGCAGCAGGAGCTATATTGTCACAAAGGGATCAGAAAACCAATAAACTCCACCCTTGTTCCTATTTTTCAAGGTCATTTTCTTCCGCAGAGAGGAACTATGATGTAGGTAATCGGGAATTGTTAGCCATTAAATTAGCTTTGGAGGAATGGCGTCACTTACTTGAAGGTACAGAAATCCCCATCACCATCCTCACTGATCATAAGAATTTGCTTTATATTGAAAAGGCCAAAAGACTAAACCCACGTCAAGCTAGATGGGCTCTATTTTTTACTCGTTTTAACTTCATAATTTCTTTCCGTCCTGGTTCAAAAAATACTAAGGCAGATGCCTTATCCAGACAATTTGAGACTCCGTTAACCGAGCATCCTGTAGAAACCATCATACCCTCGTCCAAGATGGTAGCTACTGTACAAAGTTCCTTAATATGGTGGATATCCAAGTCACAAGGAAATAAACCAAAGAACTGTCAATCACCTCCTGGCAGATTATTCGTTCCGCTCCGCTTCAGAAAAAGAGTACTATCCTGGGGTCATAAATCCCCTGTGGCAGGTCATAGGGGCAAACAGAATGTACGATTCTTACTTCAGAGATATTTTTGGTGGCCCTCTATGTTGAAGGATATTTCTCCTTTCATCCACTCATGTCCTGTTTGTGCTCGTTACAAAATTCCTCGTACTCGTCCTTCTGGATTACTACACCCTTTACCTGTACCCGACAGACCGTGGACTAATATAGCCATGGACTTTATTACCGATTTACCTATATCTCATGGGTACACTACTGTCCTGGTCATCGTCGACTTATTTAGCAAACAGGCTCATTTTATCGCACTCCCCAAGTTACCCAACTCCAGCACGCTTGCTAATATTTTTCTTAAAGAAATCATTTGTCTGCACGGAGTCCCGCAATCGATTGTCTCTGACAGAGGTCCTCAGTTCGTCTCAAAATTTTGGAGGGCGTTATGCAAACTTCTACATATCGAACTTCATTTTTCTTCTTCTCACCACCCTCAGTCCAGGCTGAACGTACAAACCAAGCTCTTAAACAATATCTGAGAATGTATGTGTCTGCCGACCAATCTGACTGGTCTGATCTTTTATACCTAGCCGAGTGGTCCTATAACAGCTCTTACCATGAATCTCTCCGGACGTCCCCTTTCAAGGCCGTTCATGGATATGAACCCACCTTATGGCCTCAGGATCGCATTCTCACTGAGGTTCCTGCCGCTGACCTCCAAGTTTTATCTATCCGAGACCATTGGTCTCGCCTGGCCAATATTTTGCGTCAAGCCAAGGTCAAACAGAAGACAGCCGCAGATAAACACAGGTCGGTGGGTCCTGTCCTTACACCTGGTACACTGGTCTGGCTGTCTACAAAACATCTCCGCCTTCGTCAGGCTGCCAAAACATTGGGGCCAAAGTATATAGGACCCTATAAGATTCAATCTCGACTCAACGACGTTTCTTTCTCTTTGTGTCTTCCCAAATCGTTACGCATTAACAACTCTTTCCATGTGTCCTTATTGAAACCTGCCATTACTAACAAATACTCTCATATGCTCAAAGTTCCCGAATCCGTTTTATTCCAGGGGGATGAAGAATACGAAGTTCAGTCTATCTTGGATTCTCGGTTCCAGCAGGGCCCCTTGCAATATCTAATTAGATGGAAGGGTTATGGTCCTGAGGAGAATTCCTGGGTACCGGCTAGGGATGTTCATGCTCCTGTGAAACTCCGATCTTTTCACTCCAAGTTTCCTCTCAAGCCGGGTCTTGGTAGCCAGTATGTCTCCCGTCGGGGGAGGGGTAGTGTCACCTACCTTGTTTTACCTCCTGATCCGCCGCCATCGCGGATCAGGAGGACGCCATCCCGTCGGCTGGGGCTCAGAATGAGAGCCCCAGCTTCCCTTGATGCTGAGACGCGCGTCCAGTAAGACGCGCGCTCAGTGACGTCACGCACCCGTTCGCGCATGCGCGAACGGGTGTTTCATGAATATTCATGAGCCCAGTTAAAGGGCTATTTATTAAATTAACCCCTCCCTTGCCAATTGATCAGAGGTGTGTCCTGATCAATTGGTAGTGTATTTAAACGGTCATTTCACAGGTTACCTTTGCCTGTGATAGTGCCTTGTGTATCTCACTAGCGTTTTGACTCCTGATTGACTCCGTTTATCTGTTGCTGACCCGGTTCGTCCCTATATACTCCATCCGTTTGTTCCTGCATTCCTGATTATTCTGTGTATGACCCTGCTGTTCCTGACTATTCTCCGTCCGCCGCCTGCCTCGATTTCTGCTAGTGACCTGTTTATCCATATCTCTCCTGTCCGTGACCCGGCCTGTCTCCTGACTCTCCGTTTGCCTGTATTCCTGTACGATCCTATACGGGCTCCACTTGCTGAGTATCCGGTAGTAAGTGTTCCTGCAAAATCCTTGGTGACATACCACCGGCGGCTCAACCAAGGGTGTGTAGTCATTAAGGTGAAGACCAATACTTGCTACCTACGGTACTTAGTGAGTGTCCCTATAGCCTCATCTACACTTGTGGTCCATCTCCTGAACACGACCGTTACATCAGCTTCCATCCTTGGTGCTGGCAAGTTCCGTAAGTGCATTCTTATAGCTGGGGTAAGTCCTGCGGGCTAGTCCTGTGAATGTGAGCGTATCGCTGGGGTGAGTCCTGGGGGCAATTCCTGAGTGTAAAGTGCATTAGGTGGTAACTATTGGGTGCAAAATGATTTGGGGGAAATTGCTGACTGCACAGTGGGTTTCTTGACAATTCCTGATTGCAAAGTGTGTTTGGAGCCATTTCCTGAGTGCAAAGTGTGTTTGGGGGAAATCCCTGAGTGCAAAGTGCATTTGGGGGCAATTCCTGAGTGCATAGTGTGTTTTGGGGTAATGAATAACCTTAATAAAAATACATTTAAAAATATATACTGATTTCTTAATTTGGGGTTAAAATTAAGAAATCATGGAAAAAAATGGTATATTATTTTATGAGGAAAAGCACTCACAATTGTAAAGCCTCTGCACATGTATATATCTGCATGACCATTTTTAAATGTTTTGGCATGTCTATTGTTGTCTATATAAGGCGCATATGTAGTCATGTCCATGTGAAAAAAGTAGAATTCTCCATCTCAGAAAATGTCCGTAATGCGGCTATTATCCTCAAATCCAAATCATCGCATATTGTGTAGTTAGTATTGTATGGTGTTTATAATGAATTTATCATGATCTGAATGCCTCAAATGCTTCGCTTACCAAATGACCCAAATGGCCAATTTGAAGTGAAATTCCTGTATATTGTGTAGGTGTATTTTGGGGCCTGGTTATATTTGGATATTATGCATGATCCAAATCCAATTTAGAACAAAATCAGTCTATATTGTGTAGACTCTAAAATATCTTCTTACATGAATACACAGATTTGCACTCTATCACATTTTATTTATTTATTTAGAAAGTGTTTTACCAGGAAGAATACATTGAGATTTCTCTCGTTTTCAAGTATGTCTTGGGGACCCAGTCCAGAAAATGACATACATACATTTATACAAGTTCGAAATAGAACATACAGGGTAAATCATTATTAATACAAAAAAAGAACAACATGTACAGTATACAAAGGAGTTTGTAAACTAATAACAGGTACAGACTGTTTTGAGGATTTGGGAGACACTAATTTCCAGGGATTTTAGACTAAAGGATGATTTGGCAGAATCAGGCAGGCTATTCCACATATGAGGAGCTCTGAAAGAGAACGCACCTTGACCTGCTTATTTTTTAAGTGAGGGATCGCTAGTGAAGGGTTGGTGTAGGATCTGAGACCCCTGAGGGTGTGCAGGGAGTAAGAGTGATCATGCTGCTCAGGTAGGGGGGAGCTTTCCAGAGAAGTGGTTATGCACTAAACACTAGGTGGAGTGTGCGCCTAAAGACAAGCATCATCCAGTTTAACTCTTTTAACATTTTACAGTGAGGAGTGTTATAATCGCACTGTAGGGCAAATTGGCACAATGTATTGTACAGAGTGTACAATGGTGCAGAATCATACACAACATTGCCATAGTCTAAGTGCGGTATTAAAATTTGCTGCACAATACATTTCCTTACTGTGGAATCTAGGTTTGATTTGTTTCTACATAGAGAGCTAATCCTAGGATACAGATTTGACACAAGCTTGTCAATGTTGAGACCAAAAGATATGTTTGAATCTAGGCACATACCAAGATACTTATATGAATTAACCTGGGTCAGGTTATAACTGGATTTGGTCTCAATGTTTATTTGAGAATTGTTTAATTTAAGTAGCTTAGCATTTAAAGCAGTGGTCCATGGATGGATCCTTGAGGCACTCCACACTTGATTGGCAACGGCAGGGAGGCAGTATCAACAACAGACACATCTTGAGTTCTATCAGATAAGTATGAATGAAACCAGCAAAGTGACCTCTCATTTATACCGGAACAATTAAGCTTGTTTAGCAGAAGATCTTGATGAACCATATCAAAGGCCTTTGCAAAGTCTAGGAAAACTGCATTGCCATCTGCTTTGCAGGATACATGTAAGTTTTAACATAATTTCTTTAAATGTGCATGTCAGGGAAACCTGAGATAAATGGAGAAGGTATAAACCTAATGATGGAAAAATGCTTAGTGTGCTTACTAGGGGGCAAGATCTAATTTTTGTGTAACATACCATCCTCTTCCTTGCCGAAGGCCCTCGGATAGAATATACTGGTTCGTCTTCATCTAAGTGACTAGTTAAGTTTTCTGTGAATGTTCTGCTTTTTTTTATTTGTTTTGGTGTAAATAGATTTTCATCTGTTCTATTTTTTGTATTTACTGTGATTTTTTGTTCAAAATATATATTCCTTTATTAAGTTCTGTCTTTGTTTGGTAAAGACTCACGTTACCTGATTAAACCAATTTCTTGGTAATATGAAATCATATAGATATTGTGTTAAAGGGACTGTCTGGTTCCCAAAATGCATCTTTCAAATGTTAATGCATATTAATGTGCTTTCAAAGTACTTTAAAATGTTAAATACTTACAGCTAGATGAAATTGTGAAATTGCAGCAGTTTGCAAGAAACCAGGACTGCCCACACAAGCTGAATAAAAGTCAATTTCCTTTTTTCTTTTCTTTTTTGCTGCAATAACAAATGAGAATAATGCCATTCAAATGGATGGAATTTCCTGTCTCTCTAGTAATGTCCTCAGACAATGTGTTGCACTGTTAAGAGATTTTACTGTGTACACGAGCAAGGTCACTTAGATACCACAAAATGCATTGTATGGCAGTACCACAGGAAGTGACTGAAAGGATTAATTTGGATCTGTGAGGGTTAAAAGCCGACAGTGTGTCAAAGAAGCTGATGTCTCCAGCAGCTTCTGGAAGGCCAGATCACGCCAGTAGCATAATTGTTATTAGAATGGTCTTATCTTACTATTCCAAGGCTAGAACAGAGGTTTCTGGAACATCAACAAGTTGTCTCTGAAAGTTCTGTAATTTTCCATAAGAACGACTTTTGTAACACTATTTTACATATTACGTTTTAAGTGCATTTTCTTATAAAACACGCCTTTCTGCATATTAGAATATTAGAATAACCAATTATATCGTAGTAACTAATGTTTTTATCTTCGTATATATACGCTTGTTTAAACAATTAAAATCAGAGTTGTTTCACAGTTGCATTGGTGTCGGTCTCAGTTATTCACTGTGAGATAGCTCTCCTGGATCCAGTATGTCAAACCAAGACAGTCGTATTACAAGGGGCAGAACCAAATTCCTTACAGTGACTAAATTAAACAAAACTGTATCTCCTCAGTGTCTACACAATAAGTTCTGTGCACATGTAGTACACATGCAGATTAATTACTGGGGGAGGGCTTGAGTCAAATATTAATGTTATTTATGCACAATGCCTGCATCAAATCACACTGGAAAAAATCAAAGTGAGTTTGGCGACTAGACTGTCCCTTTAAAGCATATTGTGTCTTGTTTTGTACATTTAAAAATTGTCTTGATGGTAGCAGTGTTATGATATTAGTTATATCAGCATAATTAAGTGTGAGTGGTATAATTATTTCCAGTCTAGGGAAGACCGATAGTAAAATGTAACCTTTTCCCCACCATAACCAAGTCACATGCACTCTTGGACTAGGATGCATTCGTGACACTATACTTGTTTCTTTTGAGTATTTTTTTCTGTTAGTTGATTGACTTAAACAGTGGTTTTTTATCACAATGTAAATCATGTTTATCTTTCAAGAATGTAGCCTATTGGGAGAAATGTACAAGGTGAAAGGTGGGCAACCGTGGAATGTTAGTAAAATGTTAGTATTCCTGAGTTAAGAATGGAGAAAGCTGCCCTGTGGGTTGTTACCAACTCTGGAGAGGCTAACACTTTCTTGAGCGGTCTTGTGCAATTACAGATACCTTTAAAAGTGTCTATTGTTACTTTGTTCAGGACACAATAATAACAGCACAACACCCAAATGTTTGGGTTAAGTAAACAACACACAAACAGTTCAAAACCCAAACGGTTGAGGTAAGAAAAAAAAACACAAAAAAGATTGAGGTTAAATTGCTATTATTTCGTGGATTGTAAAATAGAAATGTTCAGAAATCTAAGATATTAGCAAAAAGGTACTTCACCGGTTGAGTTGCAGACAACAACACACCAGTTCCACAGAAGAGCTCCAATCGGAGTGCCCAGTCTCTCTGTCTTTTATACATTACTAGCACATAATCAATGAGAACCTTCTGGAAGCAAGCACATACAAAGGGTGAGCATATTCTCTGTGTTGAAATCAACTAAAGGATCTGGCCAGGTTCCCAAGATTATCCAAGATAGGACAGCTCAAACCCATGACAATCTAGCATATCTATGTCCTAACAAAATAAAGATACACAATGGCATTACAGTGTGTTAGAAGATTATTTCCTAAAGGTGGTTTAGGGCTGACACTCCAAGAAAGTCCCCACTTCCAGGTGGGGTGATCCAGAGTCCTCTATCCATATTGATCAGCCTTAATTAGTGTGGCATTACAGAAATACCTCAAGGCACATTGTGTCCATCCCAGGAATTCAGTTCTGGTAGGGACCTATGTGCAGAGCAGTTGGTGAGCTCTGTCTATAATCAACAGTTCATGCTGAATATATTTTTCTATGCATTGCAGAACATTCGAAAGGGCAGAGACATCATAGAAGAATACTACTACTGAGAATCCCCTTGGACACAAGTGCACCCGAAGATCATAGTTCAGGCTGGAACAGCTGTGGTCAGCAAACACGTCCGGTAAACAGCAACATGGGGTGTCAGAGAACCAGAGTACAAGGTATGGCCCAGTTGTAAAGAGGCACCTGAAAACTGCTTGGGGAGTCTGCATTGCACTTTGCAATTTTCATTGAAGTCATTAAATGAACTGAGATACAAAAATCAGATAACTTTAATATGTGTTGATCGATTTTTCATTAATCATTCATTCATTTTCTTGCCCATTATTATTTTGATAGCAAAGTGCTTGATTAGCATGGAAGCAGTTATTTGGATTTTTGGAGTGGGTGTTAGTGTTTAAGTTGGTTAAAGGAACATTACACACACACACAAAAAGTCACTGTTTTGTTAATTGTACCCTAATCAGTCATCCACTATTTTCTGGCTATTAAACTGAATAGAAAATCAGGGGACCATAGCAGAGCTCCACCTAATCCTGCCATGAGCAAAACATGAAATGATGTACTCAGCACTCTGTGTCAGTGTCTTTATTTCACCATTGGTAATGTGTCAATCCTGTAAGGGACCTTTTTCAAGCCATGAAAGTGTAGCAAGTTGTACACATATATATAATGAAGAAAATTACGCAAGTGATAAGAGGGGCAGATACATCACCATTCTACTTGCCGTGAACAAAATATAAACATAAAGTGGCAATACACTGTTTCTTAAAACAGCAATCCGTTACAATATACAATGCAAAAAGTGCATAATGAAAAATGTATCAAAATCTATCATGCTTTTCACAAACACACATTATTTGAATTCAACATACTGCAAATAGAAACTACTTTTTGTCCACCTAACTTTTAAATCCATGGGTAATTTGCTCCCTTTGTGTCTGATATCTTTACGTGATGTCATGTTGATCCTGAGTAATGAATCACATTTCATAAAATATGTTCCCTTTGTACACAATAAGCATTTTTACTTTTTCATAGCGATATCTATTTCCTATTTAATTTTAGAATTTCCAATCTCCATGTCTTTTTCCTCATATATTAGCAGATTTCATATACCAAAATATAATAAACAGCTTTTCAGGGCACAAAGAATTAATCATATTTATGCTGTTTTGAACAGAGAAATGCTGGAAAGTTATTTTAGCTTGAAAATCCTACTGTAGTTAATGTTGACACCTTTTCTTCAGAAAAAAAATCCAGTCATCCTGTTGCCTTCATAGGCTTAACATAAGCCTTAAGCCAATATTTTACCAGCTTTATCAGCTTCTTAACATTAGCTGGATATGAAACTTCATTTTTTTCTCTGCAGACAATACATGGATTGCCATCAGGTACATATCCTGGTAGCAATGGAGTGTTTTTTCCTAGCTGTAGTGTGAAGATGAGTTTATGAAACACCTAATATTTGCTTGTGACGGTGAGACTGGTCAAATGTTCTGTATCTGTTTTGATATACACTTAGATCTGATTGACCTACATTTACTAATAAGGTTTACTTTGCGCAAAGCTATTTATCTTATTGATTGAAATGTCCTCGTTATTAGATTTTTGAAATGTTTTTAATTGTTTGTTTTCTTTACCTAGGTTTTTTTGTTGCTTTAGAGTGTTAAAAACACTTGTTTGTTAATTAATTGCCACTTGTAATTTATGTATTTCAATTTCCTGATTAAAAGTCTGTAAAAAGCAAAAAATTAGTTAAGTCTAATGGTTTGCTCTATTTCCCCCTTTTATATGGGTTTAAATAGAGGACACACTATGATGTCTTGAGTCCATGGAAGTTATTTATTCTTCATGTTATTTTGTAGGTATGAAACATGCATAGTCTGTGACATTATTATGATACACAGCAGTGCTCCTTAGTTTAGTAAACACCATGCTGGACTGACAAAATGATACTATTTTAAAAAGAAAGTGACAGATAAAAAAACAAAAACACATAGTATATGCTGTTTCACATTTTGGTTGCCATCGTGTGAGCACGACATTAAAGCTTGAACACACAGTAATGAGAATCTCACACTCCACATGCAAAGCTGTATATATATATACAAAGATTATTCGACTGATTAAAAGATAATGTCAAACCGATGACTAACATAATTGCAATACTGATTCAAATCCATTGTAACATACCATTAAGGCTGACTTTGAGATTTTAAAAGGATTTCGGTGCTTTTGAGCACAAATACTTCAATATACCCAGCTCACAAATAACTGCAGCTGGATGCAAAGAAAAATATACTGTGCTCTTGTTCAACAAAGGCAATATAGTATATGCTGAGTTTTTGTTCACTAAAAGAGTATCAACATCTTAACCTAAGCTGGATGTGAGGCGTCATATTTTCCCTGCTTTTATTAACAAAAAATCAATGCATTGTACAAATGATGAAACTCCAAAAAAGTTTAACGTTTACAAATCCCTGCTACCACAGTTTGTTTTTAATTTACCCATTGAGGTTCTGCTAAAATAAAAATAGTAATAATAAAGGACATAAACTGAATTATTATAATAATTATTATAATATAATGAGATTAATCATAATAAATAATAATAATTTGGACATTTATTTCACCATGGCATAGGACTAGATGGGGCTCAGTACATACAGCCAGGGCTGCTTTAACCAATGGGCAAAAGTGGGCACTTCCCCAGGGCCCAGTGGTTAAAGGGGGCCCAAAGTTGCCCCGTGGGGCCCCACTGGCCCAACATGCCCCCATTGCCCATGTGACTGTCTCACACAAAGACAGTCATGCTAGGACAGAAGTCGGCAGTCAGCGGATGTGGTTCAGCTTACTATCACTGGTGCCAGATATGACAGCAGGTCATATCCAGTGGCTGTATTTCCCTCCTCCATGCACGCAGCATGCCTGGATGGAAGACTGTACAGAGGAGATGCCCAGGGACACGAGAGAGCATCAGCAAGTTGAGTACTGGGGAAGGGGGTAATGCTTCTATCGGGCAAACTAAAAAAATAGTTATGAAAATAGTTGCATATAATATTCAATATAATATTAAAAAGTTTACATTTACATACAGTTTTACATTGCAGCTTTATAAAAATCCGGTCGAGTGGGGCCCACTGCTAAAGACTTTGCCAAGAGCCCACTAGGGCTTTAAAGTGGCCCTACTAATGCTGTTAAATTAAAGATACATAAAATTTGCCACAAAACAGCTTTTCACATTAGTTATTGTCATCATCTGAGTAACTTTTGTGAATTATTAGCACAGCCACTTCCACTAGTAAGCTTCATAGAAAATGGTTGATTTGCATACCTGTCGTCAGTGTCCAAGCGTTGGCGTGGAGAGTGCATGTGCACTTTGATGGAAGTAATTTGTTCTCAGAAATGCAATACATACTATACAACTATGATATAAGGTCTGTGGCTCTAAGTGGACTATTATGAATAATGCTAAAAATAGCTGAAGGTAGCCCTTTAATCTGTCCTTGGGAGGAATTGTGTTTTAAGCCTGGCATCTATCTGTTTGTGCATCCACATCTGTATGCTGGTGTTTAGCTTAACACAGTATTTGTACTGAGTTACGCGATGACTAGCCACCCCTATTTGATATCAGCTATGTGGCAGGGGATCCAGGTATCTCCATATCCATACAATAGAATGTCAAATCAGTTTTTCATTTAAAACATCAAAAGGACACAAAATAGGCTGCTGAATAATTTGTGTAACAAAGAGTAATAACAGAAGGTGTAACTGCAAAATAGTCAATAAGGGATAACTATAGAATAGTGATTTTTTTAAAAATATTTCTGTTATTACAATGTGCAAGATGCATACTAATAGGGGTTTCTCTAGTGTTTTCACCTATTATTGCTGACAGAAGTTCTTTAATGAGAACTTTTTTGGGGGGTGATGTTTTACCCACATATTGTTTGTTGCAGGTGAGGCATGTGAGGATGTATACTACAATTAATATAGTGTTGAGACTTATATATTCGTTTGGTAACCAAAGAAACAAACATATCATCCACATGCATAACCTGACCGCATTTACATGGATAGCCCCCACATTTGTATTTTGTAACAGTGTTTTCCTATTTGTTTTTCATTCTAATCAAACATTGTACAACACATGCTCTGTTAGTTCTCTTCTCTGGGTTATTTTAAAATGCTCAAATTAGTCACCCCCTCTTACCCTTGCCTGTATAATCATCTCTTTCTTCCTACAGAATCTCATCACTTCAATTGATAAGTAGTAATTCGCTAAGAGTGTTAGATCCCACTCAGCCCCAGGATAATTTCTTATATTGATCACATGCCATTTTTCAAAATTAGAATAGTGACCTGCATCTACATACAAGTGCTATCAATCAGCTGTCCACTAGTGCCTGAGTAATAAGGGCAGAGCTGTAAATTATCTGAATAAGTTAATGTTAGTACCACATCAAGCCTGTGAACTCTTGCTTGTTGCTACTCAATCTCTATGTAACACACAAATTAACAAAAGCTCAACTGCAGCAATAATCTGCATCTTAGAAGAGATACTATTTAGCCTTACTATACTATCTTTCTTCACCTGATTTTAACTGCCTTACTACTAGAATGAATATTCAAGCAAAAGGAATGATATATATAATTTTTTTTCTTTTTATGGAAGACTTTATTAACACATATCCCCACTCATCCCAGTGCACATACCCCTGCTTTACAAAAATAACATAGTGATCCACCATGTACTGCTTTGCAAATGAGCACTTCCTACTGAGTGATAGTGAGTGTTAAAAAAAAAAAAAAACAGCCCTGCTTCTCCTACTGGTCAATGTAGGTTTTCATTCAAAGTACAGAGCAAGCAGTTATGCACAGTCTTTTGCTTGCCCTGTCAGACGACACTGAAACCAACCCAGTATCCTGTTCTAGTACACATTCCAGCTCCTCTATTAATAAAAGCCTATCTAGTGTCCATTGCAATATACGTACCCTTCTACCAAAAATAGATTAACATGGTTCATATTCTAAAGCTTGTTTAAATGTCTTTTTAAGGCCCAGGTCTAGGAGTCAATTTTTCAATATGATAGGGGTGTCAACTTGACAATTTAAAGAGGTTATTAATAAGTAGTATAGGGTTGTCTCAATCACATTATAATCATATGTCATAACTGGAATGTCCAGAAAAATTATATTAGAGATACTAGCTTCTGACATGAATTTTAAATTCAGATCATAGATGTCAGAGGCCTCACTAGGGTTGGTGTCACCCGGTGCGGTAACTCATGATGTCACCCCCCCGGATTTCCTCCAATACCATGCCAAACAGATTCCTTAGTAATGCCAGTCAGATGGCCCATTAAATATGCCACATACAGGAGCCCCACAAATTATGTCACACGCAGGAGCCCTTTAATTATACCACACACAGGAGCCCATAACTATGCCACATACAGGAGCCCCATAACTATGACACACAAGAGCCCCATAAATTATGCATACCAGATCCCCATTATTTATGCCTCACCTTGGAGCCCAATTAATTATGCCACACACACAGGCGCCCCTTAATTATGCCACACATAAGTGCCCCATAATTATGCCACACAAAAGAGCCCCTTAATTATGCCACACATTGGGCCCAATAAATATGCCACACATGGGACCGCCATTAATTATGCGACACACATGAGCCCCACAAGGTGACAATTGTACAATTCGAAAACAATCCATATCTATAAACACAGACATCTCTCTATAACTAGTTGTATTTATACTTATTTGAATTATTTAATATTTTATTTAATAAAAACATTATTGAAAAATTGCATTCCTATTTTTTATTCCCTTCCTCTGCACCCACATTGCACCTAAAGGACTTAACACAGCACCATACAGTACCCACAGAACTTGCCATGCACTTATATTGAAACCACAGCACTTGGCTTGCATTCATATTGCACCTACACGATTTGGCATGCCACAGTATCACTTTCCCCCTCAGAAATAGCCAGTGTCACTTTCCTCATAGTACATGTTATTTTGCCATACAGACCATGCCACAGCATCACTTTGTCAATCAAAATATGCCAGTATTTAACCTCTCAATATGCCATGATTTAGCCATTAAATATGCCAGGATTATTTTGCCACTTAATATGCCAGGATTATTTTACCACTCAATATGCCATGATTTAGCCATTCAATATGCCATGATTTTGTCCCTCAATATACCATTCTTTAGTCATTTAATGTGCCAGGATATTGCCCCCCAATATGCCATTTAATATGCCAGGATTTTGCCCCCCAATATGCCATTTAATATGCCAGGATTTTGCCCCCCAATATGCCATTAAATATGCCAGGATTTTGCCCCCCAATATGCCATTTAATATGCCAGTATTTTGCCCCTCAATATGCCAGGAGTTTGCCCCCAAATATGCCATTTAATATGCCAAGATTTTGCCCCTCCAATATGCCATTTAATATGCTAGGATTTTGCCCCTCAATATGCCAGGAGTTTGCCCCCCAATATGCCAGGATTTTGCTCTCAATATGCCAGGATTTCCCCCCAATATGCCATTTAATATGCCAGGATTTTGCCCCCCAATATGACACTCAATATGCCAGGATTTTGCTCCCCAATATGCCATTTAATATGCCAGGATTTTGCTCTCAATATGCCAGGAGTTTGCCCCCCAATATGCCATTTAATATGCCAGGATTCTGCCCCTCAATATGCCAGGAGTTTGCCCTCAATATGCCAGGATTTTGCCCTTCAGTATGCTAGTTATGACTCCCTCCCCCCCCCCCCCTTCCCCTCATATTTTTCATAAGCTATATCAAACTATCTAAGACATTTAGAGATGGAAGCTATATACATCTGTAGCATCATCATCTGCAAAACAACCGCAGTGATCTATCTAACAACATGCACCTTCAGGCTACAATACCAAATGTACCAGATCACTGCGGTTGTTTTACAGTTGATGATTCTTAGATGCAAAACCATCCGGAAATGATGAACATGTCAACTCACTACCAGCTAAACGCTGACTGAATCGCTGTCTTGCTAAACTCCTGTTTGTGATGGCTTAGTGGCGGAATGCATGTAAATGTAATCTATGGTACGATATTGACATCCATGCTACTAGGGATCATTGAACACATGCAGCTAAGTAGCAGCATAACTTATATTTATTAGTCTTGAAGGACGGGTGTAACGAACTGCCTACCGGATGTAGTAGGCCCTCTGCTCGTTATGGGAAAATACTCTGCTTGGAACCGCTGGAACAGATATACACCTCTGGAACCTCTGCTATAAGTTCAGGAAAGAATCACTCAAGAGACTGATCAGTTGAACAGCAGAAAGAGAACATTTATTTGTGGTTTACACAGCACATATATACCAAACTGCAATCAGATAACACTTGATTAAACAATAGAAAACTTAAACACATCACCAGTAAAGCAGTATCTAGTCACTTTAATCTGGAGCCAGAAGCAAGATAGTCAGACTGGGTGCCTGACATAATTAAACAATGGAAGGCTTAAACACATTACAGGTAAAGCAGTTATCTAGCCACTTGAATTTGGAGCCAGCTGTGAGATAGTCAGGCTGGGTGCATGACAACGGGGTATAATAGAATATGCTAGAGACTAACAAAAACACTTTTTTTCTCTGTGAGCAGTGTAAGGGTTAATAGCGGGAGTTGAATGCTCCCCAAAGTATTGACACGCTGTCTTAAATTTTGCTTAGTTTCACTTATAATCTAACAATCCTGAAAGCATCCTGACCAGTACTTTCATTTTTTTCTCCATCTCCAACATGTATCTACATAAAAGTAACATTGCTAATATCCCTTGTAGACTCACATGGTTAGCTGCAATTGTAACAATCTTGTATTCAGTGCTTACTTTTCCTTAGCCATTTAACTGTACTGTGAGGCTAAGGATTTACGTTATTTTCAGCATGTTCCGGTTTCTACTGCTAACCTCACAGTTACAGGAAATTAATTCAAGTTACTGCCAATTGTACTGCTGTATAGAAAGGAAAACCATAAATAGATCAGAGCAGAGGACAAAGAAAACATAAAAACTGGGTACAAGAGCAGGGTATAACTAAGACAGGGAACAGAGCTGGAAACTCTGAGACAGAACAGGGCAGAACACTATGACAAGGGATCCCAGTTAAGGGACTCAAGGCATCATAATCAAGGGGCTCAGGGCATCCCAATTAAGGGGCTCAGGCTATCCCAATTAAGAGGCTGAGGTTATCCCAATTAAGAGGCTCAGGTGACCCTTTTGAACGGGCTCAGGGCCAGACAATAACAAGACTTGGGCAGGCACAGGGTTATAGCAATACTTCTGCAGATGGCAGTCTGTGGCTAGGCTTAGGCAGGTGCCACTTGTGGCCAACTGGGCAGGTGCCACTCAGAACAAGAACTAAAAAAATGCAACTTCTGTGCCCGGAACTGCCCAGGAAATGCCACTATGTGTCTGGGACTAGGAAATACCACCATGTGACTGGGACTAGGAAGTACAGAGCACACAAGGATAACAGAATAACAAAGAACCCAGGAACAAGAATAACAAATAAGTCGAACAGGATAGCAAAGGTAGAAATAAAACTTAAAAGCCTAGATACAGCTTGGATGAGTCTGAATGTGGGTTGACTTGTGACAAGTTATTGATAAACACACAGATATGGACATAAACATGAATGGGTTTTCATTCTTTACTTGAAAAGGATTAGAAATTAACATAGCTATCTACATAAATGCATAAGCATGTATAAGAGATACACATATAAAAATATGGATATATAAGAAAAAAGAGAGAAGACATATATACTAGCCATACTTTAATATCATTATATTTATAGATCTGTGACCCAGAAGATCTGCACCTTGGCAATTGACTTGATTTATTTGTGAAAGACTGAGTACAAGCACTTAGGTAGGACCTTACTGTATAGCTTTCTATATTTATATATTAATAGCGTGGCTCATAAAGAATGGAAAAATGTATACCTATATATGGCTGTAACTCTTAACATTTAAAGAGACACGTTATTAATTCAGCTCTAACAGTTAAAAAATGCTTTGATACCAGTTATGATAGAGAAAGAGATTTGTCTTGCTCCAATTTCCTCTAAGACACTGTAATGTATGTATGCTTACGTCATTTATTTTGCTGTCTATTTATGCCTTAAATATAATATTATAAGTTATTTTTGAGTATCATTCTTTTCCATGGTTTTTGTGAACTATAATGTCGTGATATTTGCATCTTGCATCTGATTCATCTGACATCTGTATCGACAGTAACAACTGATATCTGAATCCCAACAGATAGCATCATCAGGGGATCTCTTCTTCTTCCAGAGATAGATTTGCATTTACAAGGAATTAAAACACAAAATTCATAAATAAGTAAATTCAAAATGAAGACAAATATCAATATTTGAACTTTGCAAATCACTTTGTGAGAGGATCACTAACAAAAAAGGTATTCAAAACCAGTCTGTTCAGGCAGAGTATTGTATATAACAATACCAACTAATGGCGATGCAAAAGATTGTGAGAATTGGAAGATTTTATTATCATGATGGTAAAGTCATGATTTGATTAAAGATACAGAGGTGAATATTATGCTTATGTTTCTCTTTACTGTTCCCACAGCAGAAAAGTATAACATCACATATATAACATTTTTGAAAGAAAAATATAACCATGGTAATGTAACAACTTGCTAATAATAGAATATTAGCATCCAATCAATGTCCAGTAGCTCCTACAACAGTTCCCTACAGCACTTCATACTCCTCTTCCTTTGATGCCTTAATGCTTGATTGAACGTAGAAAATGTAATTCTTCTTTCCAAAACCCCCCAGCAAAACTCATCTCTTTAAACTCAAATAATGTTCTATACCATAGTAGTTGATGAATTTCAAAGTATCATAATATAAATAGTTTATTTTAGTTAAAACGTGGAGGGATATATATGGGTGGATAATATTTGTATTTAATAAAATAATGACTTTTTTCGGCATGATAATAGCAAAATATGCTATTACAAATATGAATTAGCATAAACAGGAGGGTCACACAGTGCAAAAAAGGGTCATCCGACGTTTCGGCAAAGTAGCCGTTATCAGGTCTCCCTTGATAAAGGATACTATGCCGAAACGTCGGGTGACCATTTCCCCTGACTCCACTGCCAACCAGTACTTCACTACTAAAGGAGACATTTGTGCCATATTTTCACCAACAGGCTGGGTGCTAATCTATAATGTACTCATTATAGATTTAGTCATGTTTCTCATGGCAATTTTTATTGAGTCAGTTAACATTCAAGAGTGTACACAGGGATTGGAAGGTTCTTAACATAGGTGAGCATATAGTGAAACAGCCAGAGCTCCATGTGGATAAAGACATACATTTCTGACTCATTGATAAGTGCTTTTTATAATAATGAACTACTTATCTACAGCTCCTATTACCGTATTTGCTCGATTATAAGACGACCCTGATTATGACGGCCCCCCAAACTTTGTATATTCCTTTAGGAAAACCACTAAAAGCCTGAATATAAGACTACCCTATAGGAAAAAAAGTTTAACTTGTATATATTCACATGTAAATTGCTTTTTAATATTTAATAAAAAAAATTGATATTATGCAAATGCATTTCTTGTTTTTATTTCCTTTTATGTGCCAATGCGGCCTCTCCCCCCCCCAGCGTTGTCTCTCGCTCCCTCCCCCCAAACTTTCTCTCTCTCTCCACCTCCCTCATCTCCCCCCCTTGTCTCTCTCTATCCCCCCTCCCCTTTTCTCTTTTCCCCCTCCCTCCCTCCCCTTGTCTGTGTCTCCCCCCTCCCTCCCTCCCCTTGTCTGTGTGTTCCCCCTCCCTCCCCTTGTCTGTGTGTGTCCCCCCTCACCTTGTTTCTCTCCCCCTCTCTCCTCTTGTCTGTGTGTGTCTCCCCCCTCCCTCCCCTTGTCTGTGTGCCCCCCCCATTGTTCCCCCCCCCTCCCTCCCCTTGTCTGTGTGGGTCTTCTCCCCCCCCCACCTTGTTTCTTTCCCTGGTGGCTAGTGGGGGCAGCCGAGGGATGTCTGCACGATATGTGCAGACATCCTCCATGCTGTCCGACACCTCCATCTATTATGATGGACAGCGGGTCCGTCATAATAGACGGAAGTGTCGGGCAGCATGGAGGATGTCTGCACTATCGTGCAGACATCCCCCAGCTGCCCGATTCTCCTGGTGGCTAGCGGAGCAGCGGAGGATGTTTGCACGATACGCGCAGACATCCTCGCTTCTGCCCGGCACTTCCGCCGGGACTTTTATGTTGAAGCCGGAAGGACCCGGCTTCATCATAGAAGTCCCAGTGGTCGTGCCGGGTGGCATCAGGGGGAGTTTGCACTCATCGCGCAGACATCCCCCTGGCTGAAGAGAGGGGGATCAAGGTCCCCTGCAGCTCTGCGGTGGACCTGGATCCATGTCTTATAGTCTGACCTCGATTTGAGGTCAAATTATAAGATGACCTCGAATGTAAGACGAGGGGTATTTTTCAGAGCATTTGCTCTGAAATAAACCTCGTCTTATATTCGAGCAAATACGTTAGTTTTTTCACCCTACCTACTTTGGTCATGCTGCATCATATTGTATTCCCAATACAGGTAATATACTATATTTCTGGACAGGGGCGAGAAGTGATGACGTGAGGATGTGAGCTCACCCTCGCTCAGATTGCAACCAGAAACTGATTTTCAAACAAACAAATTAAACAAACACGTTCATTGTTTAAATCTCATAGAAACCCAATTCAAACTGTCAAACCCCGAAACGACTCAAACATATGATTCCAGAATCCTCAGACAGATGCTGGAAATGTAAAACGGAAGAAGGCAATCTAATTCACTGTTGGTGGCAATGCATACCGATTAATAGACATGTGCATTAGTTTTTGGACGAATGCATTTTCGTCCAAAAATAGCAGTTTCGTCCATTCGTCCGAAAAACGAATATCGAAAATGCTAAACTAACGAAAGCCGAATGAACGAATGGTTAATAAACGAAAATCATTCGTCCATTCATGCTATTGGCATTCTATAAACCAAAATAGAGTCGGTTTATAGAATACCAATAGCATTACATACATTCCATAAACTGACATAATGAACGACTTTCGGTTTATGGAATGCATGTAATGCTATTGCTATTCTATAAACTGAAATAGAGTCCCCATTCATACGAATAGGTCAATTGACCTATTCGTAAGAATGGGGATTATATTTCGGTTTATAGAATAGCAATAGCATTACATGTATTCCATAAGCTGAAAATCTATGAACCGAAATACTTTCGGTTTATGGAATACATGTAATGCTATTGCTATTCTATAAACCGAAAGTCTATAAACCGAACGTTGTTCGGTTTATAGACTTTCGGCTTATGGAATACATGTAATACTATTGGCTTTCTATAAACCGAACTAGAGTCCCCATTCATAAGAATTTCTTAAGTCCCCATTCAAAAGAAATGGGGACTCTATTTTGGTTCGGCTTATAGACTTTCGGTTTATGGAATGCATGTAATCCTATTGGCTTTCTATAAACCGATATAGAGTCGGTTTATAGAAAGCCAATAGCATTATTTACATTCCATAAACAGAAAGTCTATAAACCGATATGTCTTTCGGCTTATAGACTTTCGGTTTATGGAATGCGTAGGTCAATTGATTCGTACGAACGAATGAAATGAAACGAAAATAATGAACGAATTTCGTCTGAAACGAATGCAGTAATGAACGAAAACAAAACGAAAATTTTAGTTTTGCACATGTCTACCGATTAACAAATTCTGGCTAGAAGTAACAAAATTAATAAGTCAATTAACAGGGAAAAAGCTACTCTTCAAGCCAGAAGTCACCCTGCTAAATATGCAGCCAAACTACTAATAGCCAGAAACTGGAAAACAGAAACATTACCACACATACAAGAAGTTACGTAACAAGTCCTCTGCAAGCGAAAATGGAAAGAGGCATACTGGCAAATCTAGGCAACAGATATACCCAATATTACTGGGCTCTGACTGACACAATATTACAGGCATCTGATTGGCACAATATTACTGGGCTCTGACTGGCACAATATTACTGGGCTCTGACTGGCACACTATTACTGGGCTCTGACTGGCACAATATTCCTGGAATCTTACTGGCACACTATTACTGGGCTCTGACTGGCACAATATTACTGGGCTCTGACTGGCACAATATTCCTGGAATCTGACTGGCATAATATTCCTGGTATCTGACTGGCACACTATTACTGGGCTCTGACTGGCACAATATTACTGGGCTCTGACTGGCACAAATTTACTGGGCTCTGACTGGCACACTATTACTGGGTTCTGACTGGCACACTATTACTGGGCTCTGACTGGCACACTATTACTGGGTTCTGACTGGCACAATATTACTGGGCTCTGACTGGCACACTATTACTGGGCTCTGACTGGCACACTATTACTGGGTTCTGACTGGCACACTATTACTGGTCTCTGACTGGCACACTATTACTGGTCTCTGACTGGCACAATATTACTGGGCTTTGAGTGGCACAATAGTCCTGGTATCTGACTGGCACAATATTACTGGGCTCTGAGTGGCACAATATTCCTGGTATCTGACTGGCACAATATTACTGGGCTCTGAGTGGCACAATATTACTGGTCTCTGAATGGCACAGTATTACTGGTATCTGACTGGCACAATATTACTGGGCTCTGAGTGGCACAATATTCCTGGTATCTATAATTGTACAATTGTCACCTCGGAAGACTTCTGTGTGTTGCATAATTAATGGCGGTCCCATGTGTGCATAATTATGGGGTGCTTGTGTGTGGCATATTTATCGAGCCCCATGTGTGGCATAATTAAGGGACTCTTTTGTGTGGCATAATTATGGGGCACCTGTGTGTGTGGCATAATTATGGGGCACCTGTGTGTGTGGCATAATTAATTGGGCAGAGGTGAGGCATAAATAGTGGGGCTCTGGTGTGGCATAATTTATGGGGCTCTGGTGTGGCATAATTTATGGGGCTCTGGTGTGGCATAATTTATTATGGGGCTCCTGTGTGTGGCATAATTTATGGGGCTCCTGTGTGTGGCATATTTAATAGGCCATCTAACTGGCATTACTAAGGAATCTGTTTGGCATTGTATTGGAGGAAATCCAGGGGGATGACACCATGAGTTTCCGCACCGGGTGACACCAACCCTAGTGACGCCCCTGTTTTGAAACAAATGGTTTAATGCATTTTATGCACTCTTGCACTTTTGATGTTCTGTTCCTCATTATCTTAGCTTTTCAAGCGGTAACTGATAACTATATGCCAGTACATTTACACTGCTAAAAAGTTGATATGTGTAGAAAAAGAAAATAAATTCTAATGGATTCATGGATGCATGTAAAATGTTGAAAATATCATTACTATAGTAAAAGAGAAACAATGTATTTGAAAATGTTAGAGTGATAGAGTTAAAGCTAATTAATTTTTTTTAGGTAAGTAGAGTATAGAGTGTGTGGGCTTAAGTGGTTTTAAATTCTCTCAAATTATGATTTTTATCTGATGTAAGAATATTAACTACAGTTTAATCATATGTTGGAGCTGACAATTTTGGTCATTGTGTTAAAGAAAGTTAAATGTATAAAAGTAATACAATTAATATAGCAGTCTGTACATGTGTTAATCTTTCTTAAAAGTTCCTTTCTGGTGTTGAATACATATTTTATTCATTTCTAATTATCATGATTCAGTTTATGAACAGTGCAGTTATCATTTTGTATGTTTTATGTCTGAAACATGGAAAGCTGAGGAGTGACACAGTAGGCATTATCTCAAACATTGTTTTTTACTTGTGGGTTCTCTAAGAATTAAGTGGATGTGAAACCGCCTCTTTTGTCATTGATCATAGAGCAGGCATGTCAAACTGCAACTCTCCAGCTGTTCTTGAACTAAATATGCCACACTCGATGTACTCTTAGGTGACCGTATTATAGGAGATGTAGGCCATTAGCAGCTGAAGAGCTGCAATTTGACATACCCTTGTATGACCTAGAGTATTGAACCATTTTTCATAACTTCAACAGCTAGCATCCCAAAAATAGTTTTAGATTAATTTCAAAGCATCAAACTGTTAAGCAGCAGTGAGGGTAAATATATATTGTTTACAATATAATGTATCATACTGCACATAATACATCATTCCTTCTTTCCTATATAGCATTTTTTCTCATCTGACAAGACTGTTTGGTTTGGATACACGACAAACATTTGTGACCATTCCCACTATACATTCATTGTGCCCACATCTGTATGACTCAAAGAGCGTTGTGTGCGCTTAAAATAATCCACTTGTCAGTATGGAACACAAGACGACTATACAAAGCCAACTGCTTTTTTTTATTTTATGAAATGATGTGTAGTCTAAGACACCATTTGATGTATCAAGAAGGTAATAATTAAATTGTAGATCATTAACCATTAAGAAAGTGTCCCAAAATTTATTTATACTGCACAGTTGTCAACAGACCCTTTTTGGGGTTTATGGCCTGTCAAATTTGGGTCATGAGTCATGAATACTGTCTATGCACAGTGCTGTGAGACATAGACAGACTGTCTGTCTGCCTGTCTGTCTGAACATGAAGAAGAGCACTCCAGACACTTGGCTGAATAATGTACTTTTTTTACCACTAGTTCTTTTAACTATTTCAAAGGTAACACTCCCTGTTGTGCAGTTAATTCTATCCACTTATTTTACAGCAGAATCTTTCTTGAACAATAATAAACAAAAATGTACCTTGATTCAGGTGGTGTAGACAATCTTATTCCCCTCAGCAATTTACAGACAATAGGATGTTTACCTACCTGGATAACTCCAACATGTCCCGCAACAATTGCAGATCTGTACAAATGTAATGTTCTATATAGCCTACCCTTAACTTTCATAACATCAAGACAAAAAGTTAATAATCAAATAGAGAAATGAAAACAGGCTCACGACGAAGATAAGGAAATCCTCAGCAATGGCAGCTCCTTTCTCTACAGATCCGGGTGCTTTTGTGGGTGTTTTGGTTGCACCATAGGGATATAGAAAAGCGATATCACAGTAGAAAAAGCAGCACTCACGGTATCTTGTAAATCAATGCATCGTGGTCATAATCATATGATTAAGCACCTAGCGCACGAAACACGTCATGCAGTGATTTAAATCAGTTTTGGCTTACCTTTTTCCCCACCGTTTGCTTTATATTTTTTTCACCGAAGATTAAACCTGATGCATTGATTTACAAGATACCGTGAATGCTGCTTTTTCTTCTGTGATATCGCTTTTCTAAAAAGTTAATAATATCCACTGTATCAACATGTATGAGAGCCAAATTCCATTCCGTGCACCATATATAGCATTCCCATGCCGATTTATACATTCTACTCATCCCTAGAGCCTGTGCACCTGCCAATAATGATATTACTGATTGTGAAAGTACAAATAGCAGTGTGAATTTGTTGAAATTAGTCAGACCGTTAGTTGTAATATATCTCTGAGTTAACCAAGGATAAAAAGGAATAGCCCTGGGATAATCTGTTACTAATTCCAGAAGTTGTGGGAGTCATGGCTTCGTTGGCCAGAAACAGGTTACTTTTCAGCACTTTTCAGTGCAGGAGTTTTTATACATGAGCTCCATTGTTGCAACAATTTACCTTGTTCTTTCGAGCAAATGAGCCTGCCAGTAACTCTAGACATTTATGTGGAGTTTCTCCTATCAATACACCAAGCAATAGCATGTCTGTGAAATGGTGGCATTCATTTTCCCATGACAATGTTTCATCTCCAAAATAAGTTTTTAACGAGCACCTGATGTGGGAATGTATAGCCACGCTATTCATTGTTCTCCTCCATTTGAGACCATTTGCCGCTTGACGACCAACCATAGCATCTGGGCACATGAGGTTGCAGAGAACCAGTGTATAATCATTTTGGTTGGAGGGGTGTTGCTGTGTTCATCTTCAGCACCTGTCTGTCTCCTGTTATTGGAGTACCTGCAATCTGACAGCAGGACATGATAAGTTATGTGTGTTATCATGCAGACATGGCTTTGTCAGACAAGTTGTGTTCACTTAATGCTGTATTTTCCTCAACAGTGAACTTTTGTGCTCATTTGTACTTTTGCAGTGAACACATATTGCTATTCTCACAAATGTTGAAACTTGAATTCAACTGTATTCTTCAATTTAGCACTGTATTATACTGTATTCATGTGGTATGGGGTTACACTCTGTTCTTGTCACTTACTGGCTGTGTATAGTTTTCAACCTTCAAAAAGTATAATTTATTTGCAAATATGTGTACTTTAATTATTTTTTTGGGATTCACGGCAGGACGATCTGCAACTAATCATATAAGAACCTTGGCAGATCTCCTAGGAGAGATGGAGGGGGCCTAGCGTTCCCCGGCTGATCCTGTCATTGGACGCTGAGAAGGCGTTCGACAGGATCAGCTGGGGATATATGTCAGAGGCCCTGCTGGCTTTTGGGATTGAGGGAAAAATACACCGGGCAATTATGGCACTATATCAGGAGCCAGAAGGTAGAGTAATCGGTTCAGGTATACGATCAAACTGGTTCCCGTTAACGAACGGCACACGCCTAGGTTTCCCCATTTCACCCATTCTGTATGTTCTGGCCCTTGAGCTGCTTGCTAGGGAGACAAGATAATGCCCTGAGGTAGAGGGCTGGGGAAGGGAAGGCGCCCAGAAAATAATGCTCTATGCGGACGATGTTCTGCTCACAGTACAGGAGCCCCTCAGCTCATTGAAACGAATTATGATGTTGCTTGACCAATATAGCTACCTATCTAATTTTAAATTAAATATCACTAAATCGATTGCCCTTCCAATATCAATGAACAAAGCCCAAAAGAGCGAAGTAGAAGGTTTGGCTTTATTTTAGCAGAAGACTCTTTCCCATATCTGGGGATTAAGATTTCAAAAGATCTAGAAGAATGGCCCCAACTAAACCTCTTCCCTTTGATAAGAGAGATTAATTTTTCATTCAAAAAGTTGCGAGGCATATTTATATCCTGGGTGGGCAGAGTCAATGCTGTAAAATCATATATACTACCAAGATTCCTATATATTATTAGAATGTTACCTTTTGTTATCCCAAAATGTTGGTTAGAAGTCATCCAAACATCCTTCAATAGATTTGTTTGGGCCTTAAAACGACCCAGAGTGAACTCACAGATTTTAATGAAAAACAAGAAACAAGGATGGGTGGGAATGCCTTTATTACAAGACTATGCACAAGCAACACTACTGGCGCAGACCTTTGAAACATTAAACAAAAGATCAAAAAAGGAACCTTTGTACATAGAGTTAGAAAAAACAAACTTTTTGGAGATTTTCTAACACATTTTTGGACTCCAGAAAAATATATAGGAAGGAAGGAAGACACATTGATGAATTCCCCCCTCTCACATATTTACAGAAATTGGAGGACAATAAAAAAAAATTAGGGTTCAGAGATAGGCTGCTTCCCTTCTTGCCCCTGTCTATCGTTCAGAATCTGAATGTAAATCTGGACCTTAGGAAATGGGGGGAGAGGGGCATCAAAAATATCTCAGACCTGATGGAGGGGAATGTGATGAAGTATTTTAAGGAACTACAAGAAAAGTTTTCTCTTAATGGAGAAGATATCTTTAAATATCTGAGAGTGAGAAGTTTCCTTAGGGATTTAGTAATTGACGTCCCCCTTACCAAACCTTGAATGATCCTACAAGATGTACTGGGGAAAATTGATTTCAACAAACTGACTTCGAAAGCAATAGACCTAATTAGGGCAATAAAACACCATAGGGTACCTATTGCCTTAATCAAATGAGAAAAAGATCTAAACCTAATAATTGAGGAGAAGGAATGGAACAGAGTGTTATATCATAACTATAAAGCAATACACTGCCTGAACCTCAACAAACTCCAATTTAAAGTAATGTATAGAAGTCATTTAGTACCCACAATTCTAGCAAAAATGTCGAAGACGAACATACCTAACTGTTGGAGATGTGGTAATAGGAAGGGAGATGTAATACATATATGGTGGAGCTGTCCAATAATAAAATCTTTTTGGCAAAATATTTCTGAGAAATTATCTCGGAATATAGGGGAAGAATGCACCTTATCCCCATAGAAAGCACTACTCCACTTAAACTTCCCAAAGAAAACAGGAAAATAAATCCTATTTGTGATCCATCTAGTTTCAGTAATAAAACTAGAAATAGCCAGGAACTGGAAGTCTGCAGAGCATCTGATAAGTGCAAAAATTAAATCACAATTGATAGAGCAATGTTTAATGGAGAGAGGAATCGTATCACAATACAACTGGAATAGCAGAATGTATAAACAAAGGGATGACTGGGTTAATTTTTTGAAGGAAGATCATCTAGATTAATGAGAGAGGAAGGGGTAACAATAGTTGGCATACCTATGTATCAATATCTCCCACTCCCAGAGACCAGAGCGGAAAGAACGCAGGAGGTGGGGATAGTGGGAGCAAAGTCCACGTGTGTGTATGATATAAATGTGTGTATGTCATGTCCTATATAATGCCTAAAAGGCATTATATCTCCCTAATAAAGATGGGGGGCCGGGGGGAGGGATGGAGGGGGAAGGGGAGGGCGCTGGGAGGGAGGAGGAGAGATAGGGAAGTGGGAGCATTCGTCTAAACAGATAGGATAAGAAATTAAACTATAAACCCACAAACTAGAGGAATTGCACATGGTAGACAGAAAGCTATAAGTAAAATTTAATTTAATATCACTAATTTAACACATACAAATGTAAACAAAAGAGGAAAGGTCTTGGGGGAAAAAGGAAGGATTAGTAAAAGGGGAAAGAGACAGATAAGAAACAAAACTTCACGTTTATGGTACATGACACAATGATGTAACATGCGGGCAAGTTACCAACTCAATGCCAACATTGAGTGTCACAACAAAAAAAAAAATGTTTTGATAATTTCTGCTATTCTTTCTTTGTGAGAAAATCCCAGTGGGGAGTTTCAGGCAACCACTTCGGTTCAGTGTGTTTCAAACATTTCGGGTGTTTTCAGAAGATTTATGTGTGAAATCGCCTCTGGTATCTGAATTGGGGACAAATACAGAGGCACATTGGTGGTATCTGAGTAGCATGAAATTGGGGGGTGGTGATCTGAAAATGTCTGGACTTAGTATTATCCGTTGCGTGGCTGTGCATGTGCAATAATGCTCTAATGCATCCAGACTGAAACAATATGGCTGCTGGTACATTATGTACAATTATCACCACCAACATGGACATGGGCATATCCTGAGGTGAGGGGGAAAATAATGGCTGGGAAATGTGGGTGATGGAGGATGTAAGGGGGATGCCTAAATTTAGATTAAGAAAATCAAAATATACCACTGTATGAATTGCAAGAAACAACATGGGCTTATTTTCAGGGAGATAATGCAAAACATGACGAAACATAAGTATGACGAAATAATAAATAAATACATTAATTGAACTGAGCGATGTAGTAGATAAGCATTGTTTGTCGAAATTTCAGTAAGACCTTTGACACTGTCGCATGTCAAAGACTTATCCATAAACTGAAATATTTGAGTTTGGATCCCAGTATGAGTGCTCCAGTCAATATAGCATATTCGGAGCAAGGGCTTGTTACTAGTGGGGTACTTTTAGATATCTGTTCTTGGACATATTCTCTTTAATATGTTTATTAATGATATTTCAGAGAGTATTAATTGTAAGGAATGTCTTTTTGCTGATGATTCAATGATTTGCAATTTAACAGCAGAAGGAGATGCTAGAAGACTGCTTTGTTGTATTGGAAGAGGTAATGGCCGTAGAAAGAGGGACGTGCTCATGCCATTGTACAGAGCACTGGTGAGTAGTGTTGAGCGAACCCGAACCGCACTGTTTGGGTTCGTACCGAACATTACGGTTTTTGGACCCCGGACCCGAACATGGACATTTCACTGTATGTTCGGGTTGGAGTTCGGGGTTCGGCGATTTAATGGCGCGTTTTGAAAGGCGGCAGGGCAGCCAATCAACAAGCGTTTGACTCATTTGCCCTTAGAATCCATCACAGCGATTATTCAAATTACAGTGATTATTTTAGTGGGTGCTATACTACATATTTGTACCCTGCCCTGAGCCCAGTGCCACAGAGAGTGCAGTGCACTTGCAACTGCATGTGTGCCAGGCACATGACTTTAATCCTGTTCTGTTAACTCAGTGGGCAACATCTAGGCATTTTTAAATACTGAAATTTGTTGGTGTTAATTATTACATTTGCGTCCTGCACTTCATATCTGAGAGTCAAATACAACCGTCAAATACTGTGCTTACAGCGCACTTTGAAAAATTCTAATAGTTTTGGGTGGTAAATAGTACATTTGCGTCTTGCGGTGCATTTCTTATAGTCCAATAAGCAAAAAAAAATACAAATAAAATGTTTTGACTATTGGCGGTTACATTGTCGCCTGACATAAACCATCTGTTACTTTAGTGGGTGACCGCAAAGAATGAGGAGAGCGTCAAATAAGGGACGTGGCCCTGGTCATGGTGCTGCTGGTGTTGGTGGAGCTCCTGTTGCAAGTAGGGGATGTGGTCGATCTGTGCCAGCTACACGCACAAGTGAAAGACCTTCCTCAGGTGCTAGTACGCGACAGAACCTTTAGCATTATTTGGTAGGCCCGAATGCCGCTCTTAGAATGGTGAGGCCAGAACAAGTACAGGCGAAAGTATATTGGGTGGGTGACAGTGCCTCCAGTTCCTTCACATTGTCTCTCACCCGGTCCCCTGCTGAAAGCTCAGAGTTGACACCTGCAGCCCATGGCCATCTGTCTTTCACCTCACCCCCTTGCAAATCAGCCAAGCAGTCTGAGCCACAAGTCATGCAGCAGTCTCTTTTGCTTTTTGATGACTCTGCTGGTGGGGTCATCAAACCTAGCCTTGCCCCAGAAGTGGAAGAGATTGAGTGCACTGATGCACAACCACTTATGTGTCAGAATGTGGACATGGGAGGACCACCGCAGCACGTCTCTGATGATGACGAAACACAGGTCCCAACTGCTGTGGCTTTCGGCAGTGTACAGACCGGCAAGGACGGCAGGGTTGAGGAGTGGGTGGAAGATGATGTGGAGGATGAGGAGGTCCTAAACCCCACAAGGAATCAAGGTCATGCGAGTGACGTGTCCAGTTTGGAGGAAGAGGCGGTGGTCGCAAAGAGGCACCAGCGAAACATAAGAGGGAGCAGGGTGCAAAAGCGTAGCGGCCGTCCCCTAGACAGTACACCTGCTACTGCCCACCGCACCCAGGGGCCGAGAACACCAAAGCCAGCTCCAAGGAGTTCCCTGGTGTGGCAGTTCTTTAGACAATATGCTGACGACAAGACGCGAGTGGTTTGCAAGCTGTGCAATCAGAACCTGAAGCAAGGCATAAACGTGCTAAACCTGAGCACAACCTGCATGACCCGGCATCTACATGCAAAGCACGAGCTGCAGTGGAGTAAGCATCTCAAAACCCAAGAAAGGTCTCAGGCTCCTCTTGCTTCCTCTTCTGCTGCTGTCTTGGCCTCTTCCTTCAGCTCTGGAGTCACAGTGGCACCTGCCACTGAGCAAATAGAGGAAGTGGCAGCAACGCCACAACGTCCGCCACTGTCCCCAAGCATCTCCACACTGTCCCATGGAAGCGTTCAGCTGTCCATCTCCCAAGCACTGGAGAGAAAGAGGAAGTATGGCCCTACCCACCCGCGAACACTGGCCCTGAATGCCAACATTTCAAAATTCCTGGCCTATGAAATGCTGTAATTCCGTCTGTTGGAGACGGAAAGTTTTAAAAACCTGATGGCGGTGGCTGTCCCATAGTACGTGGTTCCCAGCCGCCACTACTTTTCCCGGCGAGCCATCCCTTTCCTGCACAAGCAATTGGCGGACAAAATCAGGTGTGCATTGCGCAACGCCATCTGTGGCAAGGTCTACATAACCACAGATACGTGGACCAGTAAGCACGGGCAGGGACGCTATATCTCCCTAACTGCACACTGGGCAAATGTAGTGTCGGCTGGGCCTGAGGCAGATAGCAGTTTGGCGCATGTCCTTCCGCCACTGAGGATTGCAGGGCATTTCTCTTTGACTCCTGTTGCCTCCTCCTCCTACTCAGCTTCTTCCTTCTCCTCTACCACCACCTCTACCACCTCCTCGGCAGCATGCTCTTTTAAAACTCATATGTTTGCGCAGGAGCTGTGGATGGGCATGGAACAACAGATCAATGAGTGGTTGTTGCCACTGAGACTCAAGCCCGGCCTGGTGGTGTGCGATAATGGGCGAAATCTCGTAGCAGCTCTGGGCCTAGCCGGTTTGATGCACATCACTTGTCTGGCGCATGTGCTGAATTTTATGGTGCAGAAATTCCTGAAAAACTACCCAGATATACCAGAGCTGCTGCAGTATGTGCGGGCCATCTGTGCGCAATATAGGTGTTCTCACCCTGATGCTGCTCGCCTGTCTGCGCTGCAGCGTAACTTAGGCCTTCCCGCTCACCACCTCATATGCGACGTGCCCACAAGGTGGAACTCCACCTTGCACATGCTGGAGAGATTGTGCGAGCAGCAGCAGGCGATAGTGGAGTATTAGCTGCAGCACGCTCGGGTCAGTCGCTCTGCGGAACAGCACCACTTCACCACCAATGAGTGGGCCTCCATGCGAGACCTGTGTGCCATTTTGCACTGTTTCGAGTACTCCACCAACATGGCCAGTGCCAATGACGCCGTTCTCAGCCTTACTATCCCGCTTGTATGTCTCCTTGAAAAAACGCTTAGGGCGATGATGGATGAGGATGTGGCACAGGAGGAAGAGGAGGAGGAAGAAGAGGTGTCATTTCCACGGTTATCAGGCCAGTCATTCACAAGTGGCTTGGAGGGTGGGTTCCTGCACCAGCATAGGCCAGGTACACAACTGTCAAGCCAGGGCACAGTTTTTGAGGAGGATGAGGATGATGAGGAGGAGGTGGAGGAGGAAGAGGTCACCAACGCAGCTGGGGCACCGCCTGCACCTCAGAAGGCAGGGTTAGCATGGCCGAAATGTGGAAAAGCTTTGTCAGCACGCTACAACAAACAGCACCACCATCTGATATGCAACGTCTTAGCAGGAGGCAACATTTCAGCAACATGGTGGAACAGTACGTTTGCACAGGCCTACACGTACTGACTGATGTGTCTGCCCCATTCAACTTCTGGGTCTCCAAATTGGGCACATGGCCTGAGCTTGCCCTTTATGCCTTGGAGGTGCTGGCCTGCCCTGCAGCCAGTGTATTGTCTGAACCTGTGTTTAGCATGGCAGGGGGCGTTATCACAGACAAGCACAGCCGCCTGTCCACAGCCAACATGGACAAGCTCATGTTTATTAAGATGAACCAGGCATGGATCCCACCAGACTTGTCTGTACCTTGTGCAGAATAGACATTTATACCAGCCTCACCCAGTCATTGTTATACTCAAGTGCACTTATTCTTTGTTTTCTGTCCGTTATATGTCCCAATATTTTGGGGGCTACCCCAATTTAAAAAACCAAAAACAAATAAAAAAACAGTGTTGGCTACCTCCTCCTCCTCCTCCTCCAGTGCCGCTTCCACCTACACCACCACGGTCACTGCCTCCTCAACCTATGGGTCACTTAGTATAAACTGAAAGAGAATACCCTGCACTCCAAACCTCTCTCAAATGGATAATTCTGTTGATCCTCCTGGCAGCAATGATTTAGATTTAGATTTATGTTCTTCCAAAGCTAAAAGCAAAGATTCCATCTAGTGCTATTTTATGCCTCAGCTGTATTTGTAATTTGTATGTATTTTACGTTATTTTAAGTTATTTTCCTATCCACATTTACTTGCAGGGCACTTGTCCTACTTTTACCCACATTTTAATTCATTTTGCCGCCCTCTAGCCCTTTCCAGGACTTTTTTAGAGGCATTTTAGTGGCCAAAAGTTTGTGTCCCCATTGACTTCAATGGGGTTCGGGGTCAAGTTCGGGGTCAAGTTCGCGGTCAAGTACGAGCACGGACCCGGACATTTTTTCGAAGTTCGGCCGCACCTGCCGAAAACCGAACATCCAGGTGTCCGCTCAACTCTACTGGTGAGACCTCACTTGGAGTATTGTACGCACTACTGGAGACTGTATTTCCAGAAGGTTTTGTATACTTTGAAGAGAGTTCACAGGGGCCACTAAACTGATTTATGGATTGCAAGATAAAACTTGCTAGGAAATGTTAAAGGATCTTAACATCTATAGTTTGGTTGAAAAATTAGACACAATGGGCATCTTTAGAAATATTTAAATACATAAAAGGAAAAAACACAGTAAAGGAGGAGAATATATTTAAAAGCATCCACGACATAGTCTTAAATTAAAGGGGCAAATGTTTAAAAGTATTATTAGGCAGTATTCCTTCCAGTATCAAAAGAAAGCCAAATGTTTCCTGAAAAAACAGTATATAGTTTGTATGTAGGAGTACACTAATCTCATATGTAGGAGTATTCTAATCTCAATAATAAAATAGCTAATTTGACTGGAAAACATTATGAGGCCATCAAATAGGACACACACTTGTATGGTGATATATGTAGAAATTAAATAAATCACCCAAGTATTAGTTGAGAGTAAGAGAATAAGATGCCTTCCATAACAAAACTTGTATTTATAAGGTAACAATATATGCAGCACTTGGTACAGAGCTGTAGAGGAATGAAATCCTCTACAATTAAATTAGATCAACAGACACTGACCAATCTATGAGTTAGAGCCCTGCTTATACAATCTTTAGCATGGATTCCCAACCTTTTGAAATGCCTGCTTACAATATTCACCAAACTGTCATGAGCCGCATAGATGTTTCAAGCTTTATTAGCTCTTAGTCATAAATAATTTTGGCTTTAGATGGATACCCTCCATTATCTATAGTAGGAGTTTCTGTTCTTTCATTTCCCCATACTAGGCCCCTTTTTTGTGACTATTATCTGAAGTCTACATACCATGAGGGGGACATCAAATGCTCTCCTCTTCCGGGTTGTTGGAAAGAACTGTTCTAGAGGGAGTGGGAGACAGGAGACACATAAAATGAAACACTAACATTGTTCATGGTGGACTTTTATTCTATAGACTTTCATAGACCTTGTCACGGACACAAGTATCCTAATACAGACACTTTACCAATCCCTGGTCATATAGAAAGTCTTTCCTTCTATTAGAATTGTTCAAGTATACCTATTGTTTGTAAATGTAATACTAAGCATTTCGTATATATACAGGTCTCATCCCGTATCCACGTTCTCTGTTTTCCATTCTTGTCATGCTATTCCATTTGCCTTGTTCTGTTTTTGCTTTTCTTTGCGTTTGTTCCTGCTTTCTCTGCTTCCCATGTATGTGCCACACCCTGCTGTTTTGTGTTTCATTTCAAGTCCCTCAAGCTACATGTATGCCCTGTATGTCTATGTTCTCTTGTTTGGTTCAGCCTTAGTTTAGGAATGTGAGTGCTAGGACCTTCATTGAGGTACTGTGACATTGTTGGCAAGCAGCTTTCAATTCCATGGCCATCAGGTACAACTAAATTCTCACCTTTTCCATCTAAGTATCGTAGGCAAGTCATGTGTGTTTATGTCTGTTTGCTTCCTTATCCTTCTTCCTTGTAGCAGAATTGGGGATTTGTTTTTGGACAAATGCATTTTTGGACGAAAATCTGCTCATTTGTCCATTCGTCCAAAAATGAATGCAAAACTGAATGAAGGAACGAACGGACGAATGCGCAATGAACAAAAATAATTAGTTCGTTTAGTCATTTGATCACCAATTGCTTTTGAGGAGGAGAATCCCTCTTCTAGGCCAAAAGGCATATAGAGCTTATAGAGATGGTATGTGCTATTTTGACTCTAAAAAAAATGCAGATGAAGCTGTAAATAATTAGGCAGGAAATTGTTTTTACCACTGCGCTTTGATGTTGAAATGCTGTGCTGTGCTAGCCTCATTTCCTTTTATTGATTCTGTAGGAGACCTGGTGAACCTGCCATTTCTCACAACAAACTACTGTGTATACTGTATCTTAAAGAGACTTTCAGAAACAATTTATTTCTAAAATTCTGTGCTTTCTGTGAGCTGTGCACTGTTGTGAATATGTCACACAGTGCCTGGCTGCCTGCCTTTCCTGCTTGCTGTACTGTCTGCAGCAAACTGGTTTTTCTAACTATTCATTTTTTTTAAAGTATTATGACTTTCTTTTTTTTCCCAATAATATTGTAAAATATAATTATATATAATTACAAATATATATATATATATATATATATATATACATATATATATATATATATATATATATATATATATATATATATATATATATATATATAATAATGATAATTGTAATTGAGTATAATTTTTTTTTAAATTAAACAAAATTGGTGGTGAGAGCTACTAGCTAAGGATTGGTTTTGGGTGGTAGTAACAGGTGCAATACCAAGGGACTGCTTATATGCTCCCTCCCAGGGAGCATATACATGAACAACCAACGTGTTGTTAAGTTTAAGTGTATTAATCAGTTGATTAGAGGTGGAAATGTAAGGAAGTGTAATATAATCACTTGATTAATTCAATAATTATTTTTTAATTAGTGTAATAGAGTGCAATAAAATGTAAATGTGTAGAAATGTTCCGAGGAACGGAGATGACGTGAGACGCCCAGTGGGAGTGGCGTTATAGGCGTGCGAGCGAGCGATGAGAAGCTGAGCAAAGCAGGACTGCGGACGAGTTGAAAGACGCATGAAGCGGCAGGAAGAAAAAGAGACGGCTGCCTATACACACAGGACACGATTGGAAGAGATTTGATTTACAGTCCCAGCAGTCCCAAAGACCACGGCTCTAGCATCAATCTGGGACATAGGAACAGATGGAGATTGCTCCACACAGAGCGAAGGAATGCAGGAAATCCTGCGATATCCGGCGAGTACCAAACCTTGAGTGGGGGCCCCCTCAATAAATTATATTAGGACTATAACAACCTCATTTAAATAACACAAGCATTATAAGTACTGTCGTAGTGCTTAACTGAAGCAGCACAGAACTGTAGATATCACCCTTGATAGGGGGAGGCGTATATATAAAGAACTTCAATAATTCTTCCTAAAGAACTACATGCAAACAAAATGTTATATCTGACATGTTGCCTGACGTTAGTGGAACAGCCGATAAAATACTACTGCATTAGCGCTGAATGTAGGGGATACCCTATTAAAATTCATTAAGACTGTAACAACTTCACTGAACTGACATAGCACTGTAAAGTATTGTCACGTTAACATTAAAGGGAAGCAGTACAGAATCTTGAATAGCACTCCTGGCAGGGGAAAATGTACAAATAAAGTACTTTAATAACTCACTCCGGAAGAACTGTACGCAAACAAAGTCTTATATTTCACATACTGCCTGACGGAAGTGAAACAGCTGTTAAAATACTGCTGCATTGGTGCTTAATGTGGGGGTTTTCTTATAACAATCTATCAAGACTGTAACAACCCTATTGAAGTGATACAGAATTATAAAGTATTGTCATATTAATGCCTAAGTGAACCAACACAGAACTCTAAATATCACCCCTGATAGAAGAAGGCGTATAATCAAAGCTCCTTAATAAATTCACCCTAAAGAACTGCACGCAGACAAACTTTTATACTCAATATATTGCCTGATGAAAACATCAAACCGTGAGTGAGGGTCACTTCGTTAAAACCTTTCAAAGATTGCAACAACCTTATTGAAGTGACATAGTAATTTAAAGTAAAGTCACATTAGTGCTCAATTGAAGCAGCACTAAACTTCTAATATCAACCCTGGTAGGGGGAGGCAAATAAATAAAAGTACTTGGAAAATTCGCCTCAAAGAGTTACATGCAAACAACCTCCCACATATGATATATTCCCGGGTAGGAGCGAAACAGCTTATAAAATACTTCTGTATTAGTGTTTAATCGAGGCAATACGAAATATCAGAGGACATTCCCCACAGGGGGAGCGATACAAATAAAGCATTTCAGTAATACACTCTAAAGTGATACAAGCTAACAAATTAATGTGCCTGAGATACTTGCCAAACTGAAGTGAAACAGTACATAAAATCTTGCTGTATTAGCCTCTAAACATTAGGAGCAAGCAACATCAATACCATTCTTTACAGGGGGAGTCATATAAACAATGTACTCTAGTAACACATGTTAAAGTGATACATGTTAAACAACTTTATGTATCTGACACTTGGCCTCACGGAAGTGATACAGTTTACAAAATACTGTGGCAATTTTTGCCCGAGGGAAGCAGCATCAAAACACTAAATAGCACCCCCTATAGAGGGAGGCACATAAACAAAGTACTTCAGAAATCTGCTACAAAACTTTACACGTAATCTCCTTCTATGCCAGCGGATTCTACCCCGCGGACATAGACTGCAATATATTGTCATATTAGCGTATAAGTGGAGAAGCACTGAGCAGTGGGAAACACATAACACAAAGTACGCTAAATGACAAAGGAGATTGAACTTTGTGAATTCACTACAACAGATTAGAGTGGCTAATAACCAGGGATACAACGCTAAAAGTCTAAGGGGAGGACAAAAGCTCCCAAATTGACTGAATTAACAACGACATCTAAAGGCCCGGAATATAGCCGAATAAAAGATAAATCTAAAGTATGGCCAGTAGAAATCAAAGGAAAGAGAAGAAAAGAGAGGACACCTCTAAAGAGAGAGAGATAAGAACAGGTCCTCCTTCTTCTCCCCACAAATGAATAAAACAAGTGAGACGCAAAAGCAACATAGTGTGACTCTGACTGAGGGAATAACCAACATAGATATGGAGAATTCAATGGAGGTGCCCCCCCTACAGGGGCAAGACACCGGTTTAGAAGCAGTGACCCACAACCAGCTAAAAGACTATCTAGACTCACGGTTTGAAACACAATTAGAATTAATCAAGAAAGAGCTAAAAAACAACTTTCAGGGATGGAGGATGACTGGAGGATGCTGACGTAGCACGCTCGCGTGCACGCTGTGTGAGGGGGGTGTGGTGCTCCGTTGAGGAGGGTTCCGGACCTGATCGCGGCAGACCGGGAGATGGAGGTCCAGTAACGGCGACCATACTTTGAGGTGCAGGTTTTCCAGGCGGACACTCACCATTATTCTGGGTCCTAAACGGGGGAAGAAAACAGAAAGCTCTGCCCGGATCCGCAGCTTTGCTACTTGGTAAGCTGGAAAGCGAATCCTAAGTAAGCTGAACCGTGTGAGCCACATGGGGATAATGGCAGACATATACAAACTTCTGCTTTTGCCCTGACGCTTGAAATCTGAAATTAACGAAGCCTACAAATGGGTAAGCTACTTTTTTTTGTATATAGAGAGTTGGAGGAAGCCACGAGACAAGTACTCAGTATGCAACTACCCAAAATTATTATATTGCTGTGACAATATCCTGATAGACGATTACCTGGGGTTTTAAAAAAAAAAAAAAAAATAACTGCACAGAGGTCATTTACACTGATCGGGCCTAAAGAGCAGTGGGTAAGATATCCTGCTAGAAATTCAGACCCCTGGCTGAGCTCGTTGGGGATAACCAACCCACTGTATAATATGCCTCCTAAAGCCGACAAGCATGAAAAATCAGAGAAACAGAGACACACAACTAAGGTTAATAGACCTCAACCTATTGATGCCTATTTCTCTCCTAAGAGCCAACTGAATACTTCAGTAATACCAGACAAAAGTCTCCTAGAGGGAGTAATGGATCATACCCCACAGGACCCAAATGATTATATATCACAATCAGATTTAATCGCTGCCCTCGATACCTTTTATTCGAGGATTAAAACAGATCTGGAAAAAATGACAACTGAAAATAGGGAAGAATTTGCTCAAATAAAATCCGCAATTAAAGATCAATCTAATCAAATCAACACGATGCACC
Organism: Pelodytes ibericus; assembly: GCA_036172795.1. NCBI lineage: Eukaryota > Metazoa > Chordata > Amphibia > Anura > Pelodytidae > Pelodytes > Pelodytes ibericus. The sequence continues at coordinate 89,113,410 of CM069863.1, forward strand.
AGAAAATTCAAGACCTGCAAGTTCAGAATGAAGAAGCTAGTATAGCTATTAACAAATTGGAACTAAAGCTTGCGGATCTTGAAGATCGCTCTAGACGTTCTAATCTTAAAATCAGAGGTATACCAGAGGAAATAGTTGATCTTGAAACATACCTGGTTGAGTTATTATCATCTTACATTGACATCAAATTCGTGAACCCAAATACAATTGAGAGAGTTCACCGCCTTCCAAAACCACCTAATGGGCTCCAGGATACTGTTTCCCGGGACGTGATTGTATGCTTTAACAGCTGAAAGACCAAGGATGAACTTGTACGCGAATATAGGAAAAACCCTTTGAAAGTTAAAAAATGTTCTAAACTTTCCATCTATGCAGACCTTTCATGGGCAACAAGGTTTGCCAGGAAGAAATTTATTGAAGTCACTACCTGCCTGCGAGAGCATAAAGTTCTGTACTCTTGGGGATTTCCTACTAAATTGCGAATAAACTTCAAAGATAAAATATATGTTTGTAACGATGCACAACAGGCAAAGGACAAAATTATACTCTGGGGACTATTAAAACCATGAGCTATTCTCAGCGGGAACCAGGGGTTAACTGTGTAATTTAGGGGGGTTGGGGAGGGGGGAAGAGGTATATTTGTTTTATTTAATTTTTTTTTTTTTTTCTTCTGTACGGATTTTTTTCTACTACATAGATAATATCATAAAGCATGAGTAATGCTTTGGCCCAAATAGTATGATAAAGTAGATGCTGATAGCAAACTTTTTTTTATATTTTTTTTTTTGTATTGGTGAAAATGATTATTGGTATAATACCACACTGTTTTTTGCACAGAAATATTATGATAAATTGGACGCTAATAGATTTTTTTTTTTCCCCACTGGTAAAACTATTCCCACACTATTATATGTAAGTTTCTTTTTTTTTTTTTTAGCACAGATGATACTATATGTACGAGTGATGCACTTTTTGACTGTTCTGTGACACGGAATTACTACGACAAAGTGGGGAGGGAAGAAGGGGTGGGGAGAAAAAAAAGAAAAAAAACAGAGAAAAGGGGAAACAGGAAACCTAATCACTCACTTATCAATTGATTATTGGTATAATACTACACTGTTTTTGCACAGAAATATTATGATAAATTGGACGTTAATAGATTTTTTTTTTTTTCTCTCCACTGGTAAAATAAGTTTTCGGTTTATTTCCACACTATTATATGAAAGTTTTTTTTTTTTTTTAGCACAGATAATACTATATGTACGAGTGATGCACTTTTTGATATTGTTCTATGACACGGAATTACTACGACAATATTGCCCGTGCTCCTACACGGACAATAATATAGATATGAGTAATGTATTGGCTTAATGCTCTACCGTTTTGTGACGATAAAGCAGATGGTTTTAGAGAAATTTAATTATTTATTTTATTTGTTCTTCGCTTTTCGCACTGGTAAGACGATTATTGGTATAATACCATATTGTTATTGGCATTGAAATATTCAGAGAAATAAGAAGTTAGTGTGTTTTTTTTTTCACACGGACAATAATATAGATATGAGTAATGTATTGGTTTAATGCTCTACCGTTTTGTGATGATAAAGCAAATGGTACTAGAGAAATTTTACCACACTGTTATTGGTACTGAAATATTGTGATAAATAAGAAGTTACGTTTTTTTTATTTTTTTATTATGTGATATCAAATATGTGTTATCCAACGGCCTACTGTTATTCCATCCTGTGACACTGAAAAATTATGATAAAATAGATGCTAATGGAGAAATTTTATTATTTATTTGCTTTATATACATTAACAATGTGATGATCTATGTCTAGATAATTTATTGGTGACAATTGTTAATCCCTATTAAAGATAAAGGATAGATATCCTTTCTCTGGGCAACGCAGGAGACGGATTTGTAGACTAAATAGGTTTGGCATTAGATGCGGTGCAACTTCAATGCCATGTCTTTTTATTTTTTTTTTGATTATTGTGATTTGTCTCCTTCTCCCCCTGCCTCCTCTCACTCTGCCTGCCTTCCTGCTGTGGTTTGCATTTGTATTCTGATTTTCAGTTTACTTGTGTTTTCGTGTTGAGTAAATTGAGACCCCCCCCCCTCCTGGGATAATATACTACACCCCCCCCCTCGCTCCCTGGTGGTTATAGGGAGCCTTTTGATATACGGTTGATGGAGAAGATATCTCTATCAAGTGTGGATATGTTTGATGTGAGTGTGTGTATGGGTATATGTATGAGTGTAGGTGTCCTTAACGGGGTCCCGCAAGGAATAGAGGGGGTACACCCGGGGCGGACGAAAAGATATAAGGTGGATGGTCGGCATAGATTCCACCCACCCTTCGATGTCCATTAAAATAATGACCATCAACTCACGAGGATTAAATTCCCCTCATAAGAGAGCATTTTTATACGACTCTCTGCTGAGAGATAGTGTAGATATAGCCTTCGTGCAGGAGACACATTGGATTCAGGACCAAGGAAAACTATGGAGGTATACTAGATACCCCCATGTGTATTCTTCCTCTCTGGAGATGAGGAAGAAGAGGGGGGTAGCGATCTTTATCTCGGCCAGAGTTAAATTTGATTATGTATATCATGAGACCGATAATGAAGCACGCAGACTGATACTGGTATGTAAGATTAACGACGTACTATACACGCTAGTCAACCTATACGCTCCATCAGATGGAACACTAAGATTTATGAATGCTGTATTGGAGAGAGTCGAAAAGATATCCAGGGGCTTTTTGGTTATGGGTGGTGATCTGAACTCTATAGTTGATTTTGAACTAGACAGGAAATCAAAAAAATTATGTAAAGATGAGGCCCGTATGAGGACAAGGGCGGAAGCATTCTCTTCTTGGCTATTTCAAAACAACCTGTACGATATTTGGAGGGCTCAACATATAGGAGAGCGGGACTATACCTTTTTCTCGCCACCCCATTCCTCCTATACTAGGATAGACTATCTGTTAACCAAAGGCCCCACACTCGGTAATTGCTCTAATTCATCCATTGGAACCATCTCTTGGTCAGATCATGCTCCGGTGCTAGCGGTAATTAAGGATAATTCATTATATAGGTCGCATACAAACTGGAGATTAAATGAGCAATTATTAAGCTCTCAAAAAGATAGAACTGACTTGATAGAACAAGCTAAATCCTTTCTTGAATATAATGACACAGGGGAGACATCAGAACAAAATCTCTGGTGCACGATGAAATGTGTAATGAGAGGACATCTAATAAAAAATGGTGCATGGAAAAAAAAACAAAAGGGGAAAGATCTGGCTGAATTATATGCTATGCTAGCAATACTAGAAAATAATAATAAACGTGATCCTACTGTAGCAAAAAGGAAAGAGATATATGACATCCAAGAGATGATTAGGGAAGGGCTTAGACTGCAATGCAACGCTTGAGATGTAACTGGTACTATAGTAACAACAGAACAGGGAAAGATCTAACGAAGAAGTTGAAAGCCCAGAACCAACGTTCAAGAATTAAAAAGATACTATGGGACGGGGAGACTTGTATAGCACCAACAAGGATAGCGGCAGCATTTAAATCCTATTATGAAGCACTATATAACCTGCCAAAGTCAGATATACCGATTGAGACCCTGACTAATTTCTTGGAATCCTTAGAATTACCCAGGCTCCCCAGAGAAAAATTGAATTGTATTAACAATCCAATCTCCCTTATAGAAGTAACCAATACGATCAAAGAACTGAAGAAGGGAAAAGCTCCTGGTCCGGATGGCTTTTCGACAACATATTACCAGATTCTCAACCCCACGATAGCACCATTACTGGTTAGATTGTTTAATACAATTGCGGATGGCTCCGGTTTTCCAGCAGAGATGATGACAGCAGCCATAACACCCATTCCGAAGCCAGGAAAGGACCACCGAGGTTGTAAATAACTATAGACCGATATCATTGATTAATCTTGATATTAAAATATATTCTAAGATTCTTGCTATGAGGCTGCGGGGAGTTATCCACGACTTGATTAATCCTGATCAGGCTGGCTTTATGCCGGGGAGACAGGGTGCTGAAAACGCCCGCAGGGTCCTCGGCATAATAGATAACATCCATCAGACGAGGCTGCCCTCTGTCATAGTCGCTCTCGACGCAGAGAAGGCTTTTGACAGAGTGGACTGGAGATTTTTGTCGGAGACCTTGCGGGCGTTCGGTATTAATGGTTTATTCTTCGATTATACAATGGCCTTATACAGGAACCCACAGGCTAGAATAACGGGTCCTTTCCTGGCCTCTGATTTTTTTGATATCCGTAATGGAACCAGACAAGGCTGTCCACTAGCCCCGCTTCTCTATACACTCACAATTGAACCCCTGGCTCAGTATCTTAGGAAATTACAATCAATAAAGGGCATAGAGATTGGTAAGGAAGAGCATCTCATAACTCTATATGCAGACGATGTCCTCCTCACTTTATCACAACCTCACCTTTCGGTACCTGCCCTCCTAGAGGCCTTGTACGAATATGGTAGATATTCTAATTATAATATAAATTTGACAAAGACACAAATTATATCTTTTTATTTACCTCCATCAAAACAACAGATAATATGGAACTATTTAAGTAAAGAAAGATTTGGAGGTTCTATTGACTACCTAGGTATTAAGATCCCTTCCCGGCTTGAAAAAATTGTTCCTCTAAACTTTGAGGCATTGTAAATAAATCTTGACAAACTTACCACTAATTGGTCAAAGTTAGAGACCTCCTGGATGGGGCGTATCAATATTCTTAAGGCCTACATCTTGCCTAAATTGATATACCTATTTAGGACCATTCCACATGAATTACCCAGAAGTACCTTGAGGGACTTCGAAATTTTATTTTCGATGTTCATATGGGCAAACAAGAAACCACGACTCCCAAGCCAGACTCTGAAACGTAATCTTCAGTCCCATGGCTTGGGGTACACGGACCTGCGAAAAATGTATGCGGCTTCGCAAATGACACATGTACTTGCCTGGAGTACATATTATTCTGGAGCGGGATGGCTGACATTGGAAGGAACTCTATACAATAACCTAGATATGTCCTTATTGATATGGTTGCCAAGTAGATTCTATAAAAACCTAGCACTTACCCTTAAAAATATAAACGACATCATGGCCTCATTCTATAAAATAAAAAAGACAATGAAGGTTCAAGACGTGTTTTCTAAATCAGCCCCGCTCCGGATTATTCAATTATGTATTCCAAATATAACACTAAATAAATGGAGGGCTGCAGGGATTATTACTCTGGGAGACCTGTACGACAATGAGGGTGTAGTTTCTTTTGAAACACTGTGTAAGAACTATAATCTTCCTGCTGCAGAGAGCTATACGTATACCCAAGTTAGATCATTTTTAACCAAAAACCCGCCAATAGATACGACTGATTGGGATAGATTTCTCGCCCTGGCAGGTAACAAAAACCTCACTGCGAAGTGTCGGGGGTTTCTCGATAGGGGGGTGACGATCGATAAGCCTCCGGCCCTTGTCCAGTGGGAGGTAGAGCTGGGGAAAACGTTTCCACTCCACGATTGGCTGAAAGCCTGGCAAGATGTGAGAAAGTCAGTCCATTGTATTAACATCCATGAGCAATACTATAAACTCTCACATAGGTGGTACTTAGTCCCTTCGCGCCTGGCTAAATATGCCATACACACTAACGATCTATGCTGGAGGTGTGGTAGAGCACCGGGATCACAGTCCCACATATGGTGGGACTGCGAGGAACTTACCCCCCTTAAGAGGATGATAGAAAATATCTATAGAGAGATATATGGAAGATCAGAGACACTTACCGCACATATGTTCCTATTCCATCTGGAAATTCCAACTATTGACATATATCGGAAAGCCCTATGTGTTAATATACTAATGGCATGTAAATTATGTATCGCAAGATATTGGAGGAAGACAACCACTCCAACATGGCCAGAAATCAGAAACCAGATTGATTTCCAGGCTAAAGCCGAAAAAAGTTTCTATCAAAACAATAACCCTGCAGACTGTGAGAAATATAAACTTATCTGGTCAAAGTGGGTAGAGTCTCCCGTAGCCACTAGTAACGAGAGCAACGTTCTCCTCTTGAGTAGCGATGGGTTATCAATGGAATGACTACCGGCAGAAGAGGTAGATGCCGACCATAAAGCCTACTGAACATGCTGAAATTGAAATATATTGAAAACCAAAACAACACATTGGTCACTCCGCCCCGGGCCCCGATCACTAGATGAAATAACGATATGATAAGAGTTGAGATCACATGAATGTAGACACCAGTACGAATGATGTGTGAGTGATATAATGGATGATGAAGGATCCTGATTTGACATATATACAATTTATTTGACTCTGAGCATTCTTACCTGTTTCCCATGCTATTTCTTCCCCCTTATTTTTTCCTATTGTTCTCTTTTTCCTCCCTTACCCCTCTCCCTTCTCTCTCTCGCTCTTGCTATGGGGGGAGGGAGACAGGGAAGGCTAGGGAGGAATGGAGATTGAGGGGAGGACTCTTTTTGGTAACACAGGATGGATGCGCAGTCAAATCTCTTTTAAAAAAAAAAAAGAAAAAAGAGAAATATGTCTTGATGTATAACATTTGCTGTATTGAGCCTTGTCGAAAATTGGAAAATTATTTGTATGTGAAAGAGAAAATTAATAAAGAATTATAGAAAAAAAAAACAACTTTCAGGAGATCACGAATCAGATGGAGACAATAAATGAAAGAGTCGAAAAAAACAAAGAAAAACTGTAAGGAATAGGATTCGAAATAGAGAAATTGGAGGAAGAAAATACAAATCTTAAAGGAAAAATGGACGATTTGGAAATAAAACTCATGGACTTAGAAGACAGACAACGTAGAAACAATTTAAGAATTAGAGGAGTATCAGAAACAATCGTCCAGAATAATTTGAGAGTATTCTTGATGGATCTATTCGAAAAAATGGGAGTATCAACTGAAAACAAGGAGACGGCCATAGAGAGAGTCCAAGAAATGTGAAAGAAGATAAACCCAGAGACATCATTATCCTGTTCTCAACATACAATATAAAACAAAGAATAATGGAGGCAGTAAAAAACTTTATCCCACAAGAAAAAACCCACAAAAACTTAATATTCTTCCAAGAGTTGTCCTATCTAACTAGGCAAAAAAGAAGAACATTTGGAGAGATCACATCGGCGCTTAGAGACAAATCAATAAGATACAATTGGGGGTTTCCTATTAAACTGATTGTGTGGTATAAAGACAAACCAGTAACATTTGATTCTGTCTAAAAAGCAAAGGACTGGCTGTTGCAATTTTAAAAGAAGATATTGAGTAATAAGGAAATTACAGGGGTTTGGGGTGGGCGGATGGGGAACCTGACTAACATAGTTAAAAATACGAAGATAGACAGGGGAAAAGGGGAGGGGAGTGGATAGAACAACAGGAAGAAAGAGAGGTATATAAGTATAGAGCAGGGGAGTGCATTTTTATTTAAATTTCCTTTTTTTTTTTCTTTCTCCCCCTTTAAGAGAATTTAACACTTAAAGAAACTTAGAAAACTAATAGTAAGGCACGAGGGGAAAGTAGGAAACCCTTCATAATTTCACCAGAAAGTAATAAGGAGCACGTAATGCACGCCAAAGAGATCACAAAGAAGAGACACAAAACAAATCAAAGAACGTAATAAATAAAAGGGAACATTCAAGATTTGTATAATTAACACAAGGCACTTTATATAAGTAAAGAAGAAACTTAATATATAAGATGTGGTAATATCAGGCACGGGAAATACCCAAACACTAAAGGAGGGAAGGGATAAGGGAAGGAATGAAGAGGAAACGAGGGTGGGAAGGGAGGGGGGGAATAGAGGAAGGGAGAAATAATGGATAGAATAACTATTAGGTCACAAATGAGATCAACAAAGGATAAAGTATAAAGTAGATAAAAACAGGTAGTAAGATATTTATTAACTTTGGTCCGGGGAGATATAGGATAGATCAGAGGAAAAGGGAATAATCATGTGGGTGAGAAAGAGAGAGGGAGTAATTTAAACAAAGACCTTTTTTTTTTATTTCCCCTCTCCCCCCATTCCCCCCTGCTCTTTCCAGCTAGCCCTCCCCCCCCCCCCCCCCCACCGACATGAGGGCTTCCCTCTTTGCTCTCCTTTATGCATGAGACTCGCCCCGGGACCTTACGGAATAAAATTAAAAAGCCGCACGCCTCAAACTGCCCTTTCAGCAGGATGAGGGACAGTAAATGTTCCACATTTTAACTCCGGTTAGGTCGCTAGGGATAAGCGACCCAAAACTCAGTAGAGAGAATGGGTCTCAACACTAGAGTTTTCCTAGAAAGTGCACCAGAAATAGAAATGATGCACAAATGTTTATATGTTTGTAATGTATGTCGTACTGGTCAAGACTTGGAGAAGGAAAAAAGGAGGAAGAGGAATGTTTAAGTTATTATCATTGAATGTACAGGGGATAAACTCCCCATATAAACGGAGCCTACACTTGAAACTGATAAGATCAGAAAAAATCAGAATAATCTTCCTACAAGAAACCGACTGGAGGGAAGAGGATAAAATAAGCTTATTTCCCAATAAATTTAAGTCTGTCTCTGCTACATTGAGGGGGCAAAAGAAAAGAGGTACGGTAATATTGATCGACAATGATATCACATGCAGAGTGATATATCAATCAGTGGATAAAAACGCGAGATATGTCATTCTGGTGTGTGAGATAAACGGAACGCTATATACATTAGTGAACCTAAAAGCCCCGAATAAAGGCCAGATGGCTTTCCTCAATAAATTGCTTGAGAAAATTGAAAAGGTGAAGCAAGGCAAGCTAATCATGGCAGGAGACTACAATGGTATTATGGATACAGAACTAGACAAAAAAATAAAAAAAGGAGAAAAAATAAACAAAAATTGTATTTACTATGCAAAATTATACCAAAACTTGATAACAAGAAGTGGGTTACTAGATATATGGAGAGTTTTACATCCCCAAGAAAGGGAATACACATTTTTTTCCAAGTCTCATATATCTTATTCCAGGATCGATATGATCTGGGGAGGCCCCAATTTGATTAAAAAGGTTGAAAAGATATATATCGAGGACATAGTGTGGTCAGATCACAACTCCCTGATAATGGAATTAAAAGATAACAATAAAAGCAAAAATAGAAACTCCTGGAGAATTAATAATGAGAGTTTGAAGTATAAAGATAATATGGAATATATAAGACTGATGACGGAATTATTCTTTCAGGAGAACGAAAATAAGGAAACATCAAACGCCACGGTATGGTGTGCTTATAAAGCCACCATTAGAGGCCACTTGATCAAACTGGGATCTCAACTGAAAAAAGACCGAATAGGACACACTTTACCAGACTTATACATAGCATTAGATAAATATACAAAACAAAATAAAAATAACCCAAATAAGAATGACTCGGAAAAAATTGCAGAGATCAAGAAAGAGATAAATAAAATGCTAATAGAGGAAGTTAATAAGAAATTACAATATCTAAACATCAGATACTATTAGATGGGAAACAGGGCTAATTGGATATTAACAAACAAAGTAAATGGAGAAAAATCTAAGAAAAAATAGTCAAAATTATGGAGGGGAAAAGATCTGCATGTCCCCAGAAGCCATAGGGAGAGCATTTAATAAATATTACCAATCATTATATGACTTACCTAATATACAGTACAAGATCAACAAAAAATAGCTAGATATATGGAAAAATATACACCTAAAAAAATTACCAAGTCCCAGACCGAGACCCTAAATGAACCCATAGAAGAACAAGAGGTAAATGAGGCCATTGAGAGACTAAAGATAGGGAAGTCACCAGGCCCGGATGGCTTTAATGATTTCTTCTATAAGAGCATGAGAGAAAAAATAAAAGCCCTATTGACTAAAACTTTCAACTGTTTCATAGAAAGCAACGGAATTCCAGAAGAGATCTTAAGGGCTAATATCATCCCTATCTTAAAACCTGGGAAAAATCCAGAAATGGTTACCAACTACAGGCCCATCTCCCTCCTTAATGTGGATGCAAAATTATATGCCTCTATACTGGCCAGCCGATTTAAATCAGAGATATAATACACCGAGACCAGGCGGGGTTTATCCCCAATAGAGAGGCTACACATAACATAAGGAGGATGGTAGACATCTTAGATTATGTAGGAAGGAGAGGGACCCCCCTTCTCACTCTGTCGTTGGAGGCGGAGAAAGCCTTCGTCAGAGTGGGTTGGGGGTTCATGAGACAGGCGATAGAGTCCCATGGTATAGGAGGAGAATTTCTGAAGGCTATTATGTTATTGTATTCCGTACCTACAGCTAGGACAGTGGGGCAGGGGATAACCTCAGTATGGTTCAGGATTAAAAACGGAACTAGGCAGGGGTGTCCCTGTCCCCACTGCTATATATATAATATCATTAGAACCTATGGCGGAAGAAATTAGAAGGAATAGGGGAATCTCAGGGTTCCAGGTAAACGGGACAGAGTTAAAAATAAGTCTATATGCGGATGAAGTCCTCTTAACCTTGGGAAACCCAGTCGCTTCTTTGATACCTCTGATGGACACAATAAGTAATTTTGGAGAGCTATCTAATTATAAATTAAATATTACAAAAACAACAGCGATGGGAAGCAATATGGAAGACAGAGATATAGAAACCATTAGAAGTAAATATAACTTTACATGGGCACAGGAAGAAATGACATACCTAGGTATTAAAATCACAAAAGATACCCAGAATCTAGCCCAGGCAAATTTTCTACCATTACTGAAATCCACAAATATAAAGTTAAGAAATCTAAAAAATAAGGAAATTTCCTGGATGGGTAGAGTAAATGTGGTGAAAGCATATATAATCCCTAAATGGGCATATGTTTTCAGAATGATTCCGATTCGCCTCCCAAAACAGTGGTTAGACATGTTACAACACGCTATATCTAGATACATCTGGCAAGCTAAAAGACCAAGATTAAATAAAAATATATTGGCCCAGAATATAAGGAAAGGTGGGATAGGACTACCTAACATAATACAACTTCATAAAGCATATATGATGACCCACGCAATTAAAATCCAGGAATATAATAACTACTCGGAGGGGTGGTATGAGATCGAAGCATCTATGGCTGGAATAAGAGATATCTCAGGCTTACTCTGGACACCCAACAATGACATATGCCAAAATATAATTTTTTTGCTCAATGAAATATTAAAAAACTGGTATATGATCAAAAAATCTTTAGATCTACAAGGGAAGATACTAAGTACAGTCAATGTGGGAGCCATCACTACAGTACTAGAGGATCTTGACCTACACAGATGGCTGGAGAAGGGAATATTAACAAGAAAACAACTCTGGCAAAGAGGTAGAGTTAAAACCTTTCAGAAACTAAAGGAAGAATTTGGTCTGCAGGAAAGAGAACGATAGAACTACACGAGAGAAATAGACTTCCTAAATAAAAAAACAGTTAGGACAGACCATCCACACCTAGAGAGGCTGGAAAGCCTCTTTAGCCAGGAAAGAACAAGAAAGAAAAATAAACTATTTAAAGAATGTTTACAGATCTTAGTTGAATATAATAAAGTGGATTTCCCGGCAAGAATAAAATGGAGCAGGAGAATAGGGAAAAAGATCACAATATCAGACTGGATCCTATCCATTAATAGGGTAAAACGCAATATTAGCTGCTTGAATATATGGGAGACGTATTACAGAATGTTGAACTACTGGTACCTTGTCCCAAGCAGACTCAATAAAATGTTCTCTTTGACACCAGCAGTATGCTGGAGATGTGAGGTAGAAAAAGGGGATTATTTACATATATGGATGGGATGCAGGCAGATTAAACTAATGTGGGAAGAAGTGATAAAGAAAATAAGACTGAGCACGGGAGTACAATTAAAAAACTCACCCGAAAGTATCCTAATTCATCTAGAGTGGCCTAATATGGATCGAGACCAAACCCAAATAATAATTCACATCCTCCTGAGTACAATTCTGATAATTGCCAGGAACTGGAAAACAAGAGATACCCCAACCTGGCAAGATATAAAAACCCAATCAATTAACCAGCTAAGTATGGAACTAGGGAGAAGCAGAGCAATAGGGAAAGTAAAACAAAGAATAAGAGGCTTGGAGCATCGGATTAAGATAATAGAAAACACCCAATAGCTAAAGTATAAGAACATTAGGAGGAGAAAAGGGCCCTACCCAACATAGAACATACCTCATCTTATATAAATAAATAAATATACAATTAAAAGTAGAATATAGAACCTTGACCAGTACTCGTCTTTATGTGTGTTTTGTGCATCGTATTTCATCTTGCTTATGTACAGTACATGTCTATGTAAATAGGAATCTGATGATAAAGCTTGTATTTTGTACTGTTTTATTGAGATGATCAGAGCGAATTAATAAAATATAAATGTAATTATAATCACTTGAATAAAGGTTGAAGAATATAGTCCTTTTGCTTAGTGGGCCTGAGGGCTCTTGCCCTAGGGTTAGACTATTAGGTTGATTTTGGTTTGTTATTTCAGGAATTTGAAGGATTGTCGTTAAGCCTTAGTCTAGTAGACAATTAATATATTCTAGCTCTTAGGTCCTTTAACCCCTTGACGACAAAGGACGTGCCAGACACGTTCTGGGAGAAACTCCCTTAACGACAAAGGACGTGCCTGGCACGTCCTGCATTGAATGAAGCGGTTTTCGCGTTCAACGATCGCGAAAACCGCTTTAACAGTGCTGGTCTATTGCCTCGACATCGAGGCAATAGCCAGCACCGAAATTTCTATATAGGAAAAAACAAAAAACACTATTTTTGGTTTTTGCCCCATAACTCGCAAAAAAATACCGAAAAATATGGAAACATGCATATTTTTGAACTCGGGAGAACATTTAGAAACTATTTAGACGGGGTCTTTTTTAATGATTTTATTTGTGTAAATTATATTTTAGGTCAAAGTTAGAAAAAGTGTGTTTTTTTTAATTTTTCATCATATTTTATGATTTTTTTTGTAGTAAATTATAAGATATGATGAACATAATGGTATCTAATGAAAGCCCTTCTTATGATGATAAAAACAACATATAATTTGTGTGGGTACTGTATGTGAGAAAGAAAAAAATTACAGCTAAACACAAACACCCTAGAAATGTAAAAACAGCCATTGTCACCAAGGGAAAGTCAAGGTGAAAATGTCTTGTCACTAAGGGGTTAAAAATATAAACTATCCAAGCAATTGATTGTTGTCACTTACTCACTTACGGTGTGGGCTGGCAGTCAGTGTAAGAGTTCATGAAAAATTGTATTTAGTTATTATAATTTTGTTCATTAAGGTTCACATATGAAATATCTAATATTCTTTGTAGTACAGTTTATTTGTGCTTTGTTAGCACAGAACACACTAGTCAAAATGTCTGTTTTGTTAACAACCTTATTGTATTAAGTTTTGTATTCCTCTGATCAGCATCGGCAGTGAAGTCAACTAAGCTACAATGTAGCTGTTGTAAAATTTGTTTATACATTTTTTTAGTATTAGCAGATATGGTAGTTTATTTTTTATTAAAATAAAAGTACATACTAATTCAAACAATTTTTCAACAATTTAAAATGTTCTAGAAATAATAACTTTTTGGATAGTTTAGCCTGATGTCTCCATTTACAGTAAGCATGCAGGGAGTAATGGTTGGCAGACTGCACATAGCACACAGTACATATTTGCATAGTTTTTTTTTTTTTAATTCAAGCATTGAAGTGAAGAAATATACCTTTTGTATAGTGTCTCTCTTTGTTTATTGTACTTAATTTTTTTATGAAGTTTACTAGTAAACAACCAAACCCCACACATCCCAAATATTTCAAATTCCATCTAATAAAATTAGAAAAAAAAATAGAAAATAACTGACGGATGTGGGTTGTCCATGCCCATTTTTTGAATCTGTGAGCTGCAGAAATGTTTTCAGTGAGTGTTGAAGACCTGATTTATTGATACCTAGTAACACTTTGTAAAAGACTACTTCAGAGAAGATTTAAACGATTCTATGATTTTCTGCAATACAGTTGTCAGAAAAGCACTGAAGCACTGCTTAACATGATGGCTAAACCAAATGAAATGTGTTAAAATAATTATTTTGAAATGGGATGCACTAAAAGGATATTTGTCAATATATTGTGGTGATGGAGAAGATGGCAGATGAAGATAAACACTTATTGGTCTACTCACTAAAATTCGTCTTTGGAGGTTGACTTTCATTCTGAGTAAAATTGGGCACCCAAGTTATCTCATTCAAAGTAATGGGAGGTGAAAAAATCTAATTATTTTTGAGTCAAATTCGCACCTGACCTCCAAGTCTAATTTTAGTGAACAGACCCATTAGTCTTACTATTTTCAATGATCTATCATTTTTCATTGAAACAGTTCTCCATCAAGTGGATAACTTAACATGATGCAATACAAACTCCAAAAAGTGAATGTTTGACACAAGCAGTAATTCATTAATTGTAGTTGTACAGTATTTCCTTGTAAAAGCAAAAATTTAAGCAAAGAAAACCAAAAAAATTGTTGGATGTTGATTTTTATTTTGCTGAAAAACAAAAAGACAATAGGCAAATTGTATTCTGCTCAACAGGCTCTTAAAGTTCATGAGGATGCAGATAATCATGGTTATCTGCATTTTTTATTTTAAATCGTGAAACATATCCAAATTTGGATGAGGCTTACAGTGGTAGGAGCTGTATAAATTATGTATTATCTAATTACATAATCAATGGTTAGAAAAATGTATGTAGTAATAATCTTTTATTGTATATAAGTTGTCCATCTCTGCACATAAGTCCATTTACTCACAGTATACATTAATTTGTTTAAGAACAGTAATATAAAAGACTATGACTCTGAAACTGTATTATTCCAATCTTTAAACTTTGGTTGTGATGAAGATTTTTCCACATTTAAAAAGTTTTTTCTTTTTTTTTAACTGGGCTGGTAGATTTATTAGAAAAAAATAGTTTGATAGAATTTTATTAACAATATTAAAGTGTTCTAAAAATTTCCACATTTTGACCAAAATGTTAAAAAAAAATAAGCACAGGTTCTTCCTCTTTTTGATATCTCCAACATAATCTGGATGTGACAGATCACACTGGGAAAGGGGGGAAATACCATGTTTTAGCATGTTATTACTAAATTCACTCATTTGCTCTGAAATAGAATATATGTTATATGTTAAATTCCAAATTGAGGTAAACACATCTTTAATTCTTATTCCCCCATGTAATTATGTGATCCATAAGAACTATTATCAAATATAAATATAGTGACATTTTTTTTAAATATTAGGAGACAATATTTGTCTGCAAATATTCTCATTGAGTTTATTTTATTTTTTTGTTATTCATTATAAGTCTGGTCCAAGTTTTAAATAAATTACTCAATGTAGGAGTCTATGTAGGATGTTTATATAATTATTTAGGTCTAAGGAATCTACTTAGCTGGCAGACATTAATTACATTTTTAAGCTGAAAGATGTTCTATTCTAAACGTATCCATTTTTTCTGATTTGCCCTTTTAGACCAATTGGGGAATGTACCTAAAATTGCTGTTCATTAGTATCCATGGAAATTTGTAATCCCCAGGCCACCTATTCTAAAATTAGTTGTTACTATAGATTAGTGAACCCTAGGAAATGTTTTTTTTTTTTTCATAGAATTTTTTTTATGATCTTAGTTACATGGATGAAAAATTGTTGAGATATTTTAACTGGTAGCATTTGAAAAATAAGTAATAACCTTGGCACCAAATTCATATGGAGTGCAGTAATTGTGCCACCCATGACATATATAATTTTTCCATTTACTACAATCCTTTTTGATTTGAAGTTAGAGTACCATCAAAATTGCTATTATCAAATATGTCAAGTTTAGCAGGAAAGTTGATGCCTAGACATCTTAAAAATATTTTGTCATTAGAACTTCATAGTGTGAAAAGATAATATAATATGAATTTAATGATTCAGATTTTTTGTTAAAATAAATCTTAAAACAAGATAAACTGCTGGAGGTTTGAAACTAGAGATGTCGCAAACATAAAATTTTCCATTCGCGAACAGCGAACGAGAATTTCCGCAAATGTTCGCGAACGGGCGAACCGGGCGAACCGCCATAGACTTCAATAGGCAGGCGAATTTTAAAACCCACAGGGAATCTTTCTGGCCACAATAGTGATGGAAAAGTTGTTTCAAGGGGACTAACACCTGGACTGTGGCATGCCGGAGGAGGATCCATGGCAAAACTCCCATGGAAAATTACATAGTTGATGCAGAGTCGGGTTTTAATCCATAAAGGGCATAAAACACCTAACATTCCTAAATTGTTTGGAATAACGTGCTTTAAAACATCAGGTATGATGTTGTATCGATCAGGTAGTGTAAGGGTTACGCCCGCTTCACAGTGACAGACCAAACTCCCCGTTTAACGCACCGCAAACAACCGCAAACAGTCCATTTGCACAACCAAAAACTCCCCATTTGCACAAGGTTGGATACAATGCTAGCCATGTCCCGTTCCTTGTCCTCACTGATGTCATTGAAGGTCTCTTCCTCCACCCAGCCACGTACAACACCAAGGGTCCCCGAAAGGTGACAACAAGCCCCCTGGGATGTCTGCTGTGTTTGGTCTTCCACCTCCTCAAAGCCACCTTCCTCTGACTCCTCTTCTTCAGACTCCTCTCTCTGCGTTGCCTCTCTCTGCGTTATTATAAGGTGTGTTAAGTAGTACTATTCATATCAGTTTAATCCCTGTTACGTCCCCTATCAGGGGACGTGTATATGGCCTCGATTTTAGGAACCGGGAGATGGAAAAAGATGCTTGGTCGGTCCTCCTACTTCAAATTTGGGACACTGCGCGTGCAATCTAATGTGCCACCAGATAGGAGTGGTGTGTTAAGTAGTACTATTCTTATCAGTTTAATCCCTGTTACGTCCCCCTCATCAGGCCTTTTTTAGTCTAATGTATCGCCCACTGTCAGTCCCTTCGGGATCCATCCCTCATTCATCTTAATAAAGGTGAGGTAATCTAGACTTTTTTGACCTAGGCGACTTCTCTTCTCAGTGACAATACCTCCTGCTGCACTGAAGGTCCTTTTTGACAGGACACTTGAAGCGGAGCAGGCCAGAAGTTCTATCGCAAATTGGGATAGGTCAGGCCACAGGTCAAACCTGCACACCCAGTAGTCAAGGGGTTCATCGCTCCTCAGAGTGTCGATATCTGCAGTTAAGGCGAGGTAGTCTGCTACCTGTCGGTCGAGTCGTTCTCTTAGGGTGGACCCTGAAGAGCTGTGGCGATGTGTAGGACTTAAAAAGCTCCGCATGTCCTCCATCAACAAAACGTCTGTAAAACGTCCTGTCCTTGCCGGCCTGGTCGTGGGAGGAGGAGGATTACTTTCACCTCTTCCCCTGTTAGATTCTCGTTGTGCTGTGACATCACCCTTATATGCTGTGTAAAGCATACTTTTTAATTTATTTTGGAACTGCTGCATCCTTTCCGACTTGCGGTAATTCGGTAACATTTCAGGCACTCTCTGCTTATACCGGGGGTCTAGTAGCGTGGAAACCCAGTACAGGTCGTTCTCCTTCAGCCTTTTTATACGAGGGTCCCTCAACAGGCACGACAGCATGAAAGACCCCATTTGCACAAGGTTGGATGCCGAGCTACTCATGTCCCGTTCCTCGTCATCAGTGATCTCACTGAAGGTATGTTCTTCCCCCCAGCCACGTACAACACCACGGGTACCAGATAGGTGACAACGAGCACCCTGGGATGCCTGTTGTGGTTGGTCTTCCTCTTCCTCCTCAAAGCCACATTCCTCCTCTGACTCCTCTTCCTCACAATCCTCTTCCAGCGCTGCCGCAGGTCCAGCAAGCGATGCTGATAAGGCTGTTTCTGGTGGTGATGGTGACCACAACTCTTCCTCTTCACGCTCATCTACAGCCTGATCCAGCACTCTTCGCAGGGCACGCTCCAGGAAGAAAACAAATGGTATGATGTGGCTGATGGTGCCTTTGGTGCGACTGACTAGGTTTGGCACCTCCTCAAAAGGACGCATGAGCCCACAGGCATTGCGCATGAGCGTCCAGTAACGTGGCAAAAAAAATCCCAGCTCCGCAGAGGCTGTCCTAGCACCCCGGTCATACAAATAGTCGTTAACGGCTTTTTCTTGTTGGAGCAGGCGGTCGAACATTAGGAGTGTTGAATTCCAATGTGTCGGGCTGTCGCAAATCAAGCGCCTCACTGGCATGTTGTTTCGCCGCTGGATATCTGAAAAGTGCACCATGGCCGTGTAGGAAACGCCTGAAATGGCCACACACCTTCCTGGCCTGCTTCAGGACGTCCTGTAAGCCTGGGTACTTATGACCAAAGCGTTGTACGATCAGATTACACACATGTGCCATGCACGGCACATGTGTCAACTTGCCCAAATTCAATGCCGCCAACAAATTTCTTCCGTTGTCACAAACCACTTTGCCGATCTCCAGTTGGTGCGGAGTCAGCCACTGATCCACCTGTGCGTTCAGGGCGGACAGGAGTGCTGGCTCTCTGCTTTCAGGCAAGTCAACCCCAAGACGGCGTGACACTGCCGTATCCGGGATGTGGAATAGTACCTGGGGAGCTGGGGGGGGTGCTGTTGATCTGGAGCAAGACGCAGCAGCAGAAGAGGACTCAGCCGAGGAGGTTATGGAAGAGGATGGAGTAGGAGGAGTAGAGGAGGTGGCAGCAGGCCTGCCTGCAAGTCGTGGCGGTGTCACCAACTCCTCTGCAGAGCCACGCATTCCATGCTTGGCAGCCGTCAGCAGGTTTACCCAATGCGCAGTGTAGGTGATATACCTGCCCTGACCATGCTTTGCAGACCAGGTATCAGTGGTCAGATGGACCGTTGCCCCAACACTGTGTGCCAGACATGCCATTACTTCCTTTTGCACAATCGAGTACAGGTTGGGGATTGCCTGTTGTGCAAAGAAATTTCGGCCGGGTACCTTCCACTGCGGTGTCCCAATAGCTACAAATTTTTGGAACGCCTCAGACTCCACCAGCTTGTATGGTAAAAGCTGGTGGGCTAAGAGTTCAGACAAGCCAGCTGTCAGATGCCGGGCAAGGGGGTGACTTTGTGACATTGGCTTCTTACGCTCAAACATGTCCTTGACAGACACCTGACTGTGGGCAGATGAGCAGGAACTGCTCAAGGCGAGAGATGGAGTGGCGTATGGTTGAGAGGGGGCAAGGAGGACAGCAGTGGTTGACATGGCTGAAGATGCTGGACCAGGAGGAGGATGGCGGCTTTGAGTTTGTGTGCTGCTTGTACTCATGTGTTGATCCCATAGGCGTTTGTGATGTGTGATCATGTGCCTTCGCAAAGCAGTTGTACCTAGGTGGGTGTTGGACTTCCCACGACTCAGTTTCTTTTGGCACAGGTTGCAAATGGCATCGCTGTTGTCAGAGGCAGACACACAAAAAAAATGCCACACTGCTGAGCTCTGCAATGACGGCATTCTGGTGGTGGCAACAGCATGAGTTGATTGGCGTGCTGTCTGGCTGACCCCGAGTTCCGATGCATGCTTTCTAACTGTGCCACTAGCTCCTTGTGACGACCTTCCCCTGCTTCCAACTCGTCTCCTCCTCCTCTTTGTCCCATCTGAACTTTCCCCCTGTTCTTCTTCTCTTCTAGCGGGCACCCACGTGACATCCACGGACGCATCGTCATCATCAACCTCTTCACTTGTATCTGACACGTCCATGTGTGTAATGCTGCCTGACTGAGACATATCCCTGTTATCTACATCCTCTGGCAATAATGGTTGCGCATCACTCATTTCTTCCAACTGCTGTGTAAATAACTCCTCTGACAGATCAAGTGAAGCGGCTGTGGTGCTAGTGTTGGTGGTGGCGGCAGGCGGGTGAGTGGTAACTTGAGAGGTGCCCGAAGCTAAGCTGGAGGAGGATGGTGCGTCAAGGTTCCGAGCGGAAGCTGTAGAAGATTGGGTGCCCTGTGTTAGCCAGTCAACTATGTCCTCAGAACTTTTCGAGTTCAGGGTACGTGGCCTCTGAACACTGGGCATTATTCTAGGGCCAAAGGGAATCACAGCACCACGACCACGACGGCCCCTGCGGGGTGGCCTGCCTCTGCCTGTAATTTTTTTTCCGATTAGTGGTACTATGCGTGCAAGCTACTGTGACAACAGATATGAGTGGCACTGTGCACTGGCAGAAGTTGGCAGAGTAGACGCTGTAGGCCTGACACACACGCTTGCAGACAACTAACTGCTATTCAATCTATTACAGTAAAAATTGTATTTTTTTTTTAAATGTACACTACTGTTATACCAGATATGAGTTGCACTGGTGTGACACTGTGCCCTGGCAGGCCCTGAAACGCACACGTGTGAAGGAAACTGACTGCTATTATTTCACAGTCAAATTTCTAGTTTTTTTTTTTATGTACACTACTGTTACACCAGATATGAGTTGCACTGGTGTGACACTGTGCCCTGGCAGGCCCTGAAACGCACACGTGTGAAGGAAACTGACTGCTATTATTTCACAGTCAAAAAAGTGTTGTTTTTTTTAAATGTACACTACTGTTACACCAGATATGAGTTGCACTGGTGTGACACTGTGCCCTGGCAGGCCCTGAAACGCACACGTGTGAAGGAAACTGACTGCTATTTTAAAAAGTTTTTTTTTTAAGTGCAAGCTATTGTGACACCAGATATGAGTGGTGGCACTGGTCAAGTGGGCAGAGTATACACTGTGAGCCTGACACACACGCTGGCAGGCAGGTAACTGCAATTAGATTACACAGGAAAAAAAAAAAAAGGCAGACTGATGTTCTAGCCCTAAACAGGGCTTTTTGGGGTGCTGTCCTTACAG
Organism: Pelodytes ibericus; assembly: GCA_036172795.1. Lineage (NCBI taxonomy): Eukaryota > Metazoa > Chordata > Amphibia > Anura > Pelodytidae > Pelodytes > Pelodytes ibericus. The sequence goes on from CM069863.1 coordinate 89,134,415, forward strand.
CAGAGATCAGATGAGTCCTTCAGGACTGTAGTGGACACTGAATACACTAGCCTAGCTATCGATTTCCCTATTAAATCAGCAGCAGCTACACTGTCCCTCCTTTCACTAAGAATGCAGCTTCCGAATGAATCTAAAATGGATGCTTTCCAGGAGGTGGGAGGGTCTGGGAGGGAGGGTCTGCTGCTGATTGGCTGGAATGTGTCTGCTGACTGTGAGGTAAAGGGTCAAAGTTTACTCAATGATGACGAATAGGGGGCGGACCAAACATCGCATATGTTCGCCCGCCGCGGCGAACGCGTACAAGCTATGTTCGCCGGGAACTATTCGCCGGCGAACTATTCGGGACATCTCTATTTGAAACCCTTTCAACCAAGAAGGAATGGACTCTGCTGGCTCAGTCAGTTTAAACATTACATTATTTGCGGATAATTTACATTCTTCTTCTCCAACTTTTATACCTTTTGATGTTTTCATATGTTGAGGTCAGTATAATTAGAATGGGAGAGAGGAGTCACCTCTGGTGGGTTCCATTCAGTTTTGGAAAGGATAAGTGAACAATTAGTTAAAACAGACCTTAGAGGGAAGTTTATGCAAGTCATTGCATTAAATATAAATGTGTTCAATAATTCATACTGACACAGGCATCCATAAAAGAGCAATTTATGCCATCAAAAGCCTTCTCTCAGCAGAAAGAAACATACATTAACCCCTTAGTGACCGAGTGCTATGTTGCATTTGATGTGCCTTGAAGACCAGAATTCCATTATTTTTGTCATATGTTTACTGAACTGTGAATTTCTTTCTTTGTGTTCAGTCCACCCACACAAATTATATATCATTTTTTAAAGGACAGATAGGGCTTTCATTTGATCCTATTATTTTCATCATATGATATCATTTACTATTAAAAAAATATATAAAATATGATGAAAATATGCCATAAAAAACACTTTTTCTAACTTTGACCTAATTTTTTTTTTTACACAATTACAAATGGTTAAAAAGACCCCGTCTATATATTTATAATATTTGTCCTGAGTTTAGTAATAACAATGTTTCCTTGTTTGTCTATGTTTTATTTCAAGTAATAGGGCAATAAACAATATTAGTGTTTTTTTTTTGTTTTCTAATCATTTTCTTCTACAGTGACTTTTTTAACCCCAACCCTAAATTTACCCCAACTCTAAATTTACCCTAACCCTAAAACTACCCCCACCCCTTAATCAAACCCTTGTAATCATCCGAACCCCCCTGTAACCCTAATTCTGACCCTATTTATGACCCTAACCCTAGATCTAGGTACAGTAGATCTAGGGTTAACTTTTTCCATTTATTTATTTATTTTATTTATTTATTTAATTCATTTTCTTTTTTTAACTGCAATATACTTAACTACCTCTAGGTGCAGTCAAGTAGCGGTTTCAGAGCGACGGAAGAGATTTTTTTTTTCTCTTCTGTCGCTCTCCTCTGGGCACGCTGTATCGGAGGAGCATGCTCCTCCGATATAGCACACACCCGCGATCACCGGGTGATCGCGGTGCCCAGGGGGGCACAAAAGGTGTTGAATGATGCTTCCATCGAGGCATCATTGCAACACTCTCACACATAGGCAGTGATGAGCTTTCACTGCCTATGTGTGTTAGCGCGCATACGATCACATTCGCGGTGATCGTATGCGCGCGGGGGGGTGAGGGGGGCTGAAAGCCCTCTCAGAGGCTGCTTCGGATCCGAAGCAGCCTCTGAGAGTAGCTGCAAACATGTAGTGTTGCGCTAAGGAGCGCAACACTACATGAAAAAGGAGGACGTATATATACGTCCTCATGGTTCTTAAGTACCATGCTTTTCAGGACGTATATATACGTCCGAATGCGTTAAGGGGTTAAAGATCTTTTTTTTTTTATTTATCATCTTTATTGTGAGTGGGGAAAAGTTTCCTCTCATTGTCTTCTTTTTTTTTCTTACAAACATAAGAAACATACAAAATATATACAGTTCAATTGTCATATTCAACTTCTCTTCCGATAACAATTATCGCAGTATAGTTTTTACAATTAGACACGTTTCATACATTTCGAAATTATCATTTTGCTTTTATGAAGAAACCTGCGGCTACCGGATTTACTGTTCATCGGAAGAGAATCTTCATACAGAGTCAAGTTAAGAAAGAAATACAATACAGTACATTACAATACGATACAGGGAGGTGTCACCATCGCCACTCGTTTTATTCCATCTGACGTTACACTTCTAACATGTCTCCAGATTTTTGTTTGTCCAGGGAGCCCATCTTATGTTAAATTTTTGAATTTCACCGGGGCCTGCATTATATGCAATGCCCTTCTCCATGTTAAATTGATAATTAATTTGCCCAAGTACCTGTTCCCAGGGTGGACAAGTCTGTTGTTGCCAGTGTCCAGTTCTTTTGGAATCACTGCTCCCTCTTTGATCTCATTAAATAACACTACTAAATAGTCGGCAAGCACATGACTAAATATTTTATAAAAATTATTATTATAACCCTCCGTACCCGGAGCTTTGTCTTTTTTCTGCCGTAAAATAACCTCTAGTATCTCTGATTTTTCAAATGGGGAATTTAAATATCCCTTTTGATCTTCTTATATCTTTGGGAGCGATATGCTATCTAAATAACCTTTTATTTGTTCCTCAGAATCTCCCTTTATTGGTAGATTGTATCCCTATGTCTTTAGGGGAAATATTTGTTTTATTTTGAGCCATTATTTTTCTAATTCTTGTTTTTAGTTTATTATTCTTTAGTTTATTTGTTAGTATTTTTTCGGCCCTATTACCCTTAGTGTACCAAAGTTGGTTCAATTTTAATAGAGTATAATTAGTCTTGGCTGTTAATTGGACCTTTAGTTTTTCTGTTATTTCTTTAATAGTATTAGTTGTTGTTATATTCGGAGATGTTTTGTTAATACATTGATTCTTGCTCAGGTCAACATATAATTGTGCTAAGGATAAGCCTTGTTTTTTTTTTTTTTTTGCTTCTGATCCAAGTTTAATCAGATATCCACGTAAAACACACTTATATTTTAACCAGATTGTTGTAGCTGGTATATTGTCCTTAATATTTTCCCTGAAGAAAGCATTAGATTGTTCTTTTAAATATTGCCCTTTAGTCTCCAAGTACCTCTGTTTTTTATATCGTAAGAATCTTGTATTTCCAATATTACTGCCGAATGATCGGTCCACACTGTATCGTCAGGGTTTAACGTACGCCATACATCATATAAATCATTCTTGAAAAGAAAGTTTTGAAATTTATTGGCATTACGTAAAATAGCTTTATCCAACTTTTGGCCCTGGGGGATTTTTTTATCAAGACCTGCATCTAAAACGCAATTGGGATCTCCTCCCACTAGTATTGATCCCAGGGCCACTCTCTCCATTCTTTCAAATACCTTGTTCAAAAACATAATCGGTTCCCTGTTCGGGGCATAAACATTCAGCATAGTATATACTCGGTCATTCAACCTACAGACAAAAATTATATATCTACTTTTTCTATCGATCTCAGTGTAAATTTCTTCATAGGTCACATTATTTGAGATCATTATTACCACTACCCTTTTTTGGTTCTATAAAGGGAATGAATAATAGTAGGGTACATTTTGTTTTTTATCGGTTTATCTTCTTTCCAGTGGGATTCTTGAATGAATTCCACATCGATGATGATCTCTCAAATATTGGAGTAAAATTTGTCTTTTATACAGTGTATTAAGCCCCTGGACATTTAAAGACATAAAGTTGATCATTCAGGATTTTCTAAAAAAATAGGATGCGATGTTGCACCTTCCCACATTCATAAACATAAAACACATACGACATGTAAACATAAAAACAAATAACGTATGCCCTATCTGGGCAACCCTTTGGCATTCCCCATCCCAAATTGGGTTTGCCTTGTCCCACAATGTGTTCTTCCCTCCAGTTCATTGAACATATGTTGTATCTCTCTATTTTGAGAGCTAACTAGACTAGGTAGGAGGTTAGGAGAGAGGGAGAGAGAGAGAAAAAAAGAAAAGAGATGGAGGGATGAAAAAAAAGTTGACTCATTGTTACACCTAAAAACTAATATCACATTCTGGTGAATAATACGTTATATAATCTTAAGTGCCATCTTTATTATATATATCTCAGAGTAAATATATAAATTATATCTATAGCACAATATAACAACAAAGAGTGCATATTATATTAATTATATTCAAACTCATGTATCATCCTCGATTACTAAATTACTATATTTCCAACTCCCCCCCTTTGGTTTATGTTTTCCTATTACTTCACTTTATTCAGTTTATGATGACATTCCAAAAAAAATATATCATATATCAAAAGAAAGTACAAATTATATTAATTATATTCACAACCCCTATATCATCCCTAATTTCAAAATGTCGACCCCCCACCTTAATTTATATTACCCTCTTAATTCCTTTTGTTCAATTTATGTTAATATTCCAAGAAAAGAAAAGTAAAAAACAGAAGAAAAAAGCAGAAAAGAACAAATAAAAATAAGTACACATCTCAAATAAATCATAACATTAAGTATATCACAAAATATCTTTATTTTACTAAATATTTTTTAACAACCTTGTTGTGTCTCAACAATGTATTAGTGTGGGATGGGTTTTAATTCACTTTACCACATCCCTAACAAACCAAACATCCCCCCATAAAAAGTGAAGCAAATCAAACCCTTGTGATTATTACTTTATATGCAGCTTAATACACATTTTGCTTCGTAATTATATATATCTCAAGGTAAATAAATAAGTAATGTCCATAACAGATCATATCAAGCCAATGTGCATATTGTAGTAATTATATTCAAAACCTTATCACTTAGACATTTAAAATGTCTACAAACCTCCCTCTTAGTCTATGATTTCCTATTAACTCCTTCCTATTTATTATATAGTGATGCACAACAGGGTGAGAAAAAGAAGTAAAGAAGAAAAAAAAAAACACATCTCCTATAAATCATACATTTCTATGTGACTCTGGTGTTACATCGTCCTCAGGTTACATTTAAACATAGTAAATATAATTTAATTTTACCACACCCGTAACCAACCAAAGATATCCCATAAAACAAACAAAACCTCCCCAAGGGAGGGGGAAGAAGAAAAAGAAAAAAAAAAGAGTAATCCCCTGGCATAGCCCTAATTATTACCAATTATAAGTGGGTCTACCTGCCATCAATTTACCTTAGGTATTAATTTCCTTTAAATTCCTTTATAATTATAATTTAATCTATCTGTAACCATCATCATTTTAAATTATAAATGTATACCTTATCTTATTTAATTTGTGATAATATACACTTAGAATGCGACCCACTGACTTAAGTAAACAAAAAAGGGAGAAAACAAAAAAAATAACTCCCACTCTAAAGATTTTAACCATTAGGATCCTCTACCCTCCGTATCCCCTTCCCGCACGTCGCCTTTTGCCCAGCCATTATAACTCTTTTTCCACTGAAATAAAGGAGATTTTGGAGAATTAATTATTAACTTAGCTGGATAGCCCCAGGTATACTTTATATTCTCCTTTCTCAGAATAGTTGTCACTTCTAGAAATGACTTTCTAAATAGGCTTGTGTATTTGGACAGGTCGGGGTAGAATGATAGATGGCTGTATTTATCAGGTATTTTAACTAACTAAAACATTCCACAAGAGACATTCAATATTTATATGCATGAAAGCGAATTATTACATCTCTTAGTGTGTCCAGTGGTAGGCATCTGGGTTTGGCAATTCTGTGTGCTCTCTCAAATAAAATTTAATCTTTATGTTGTCGGATATTCAGAGAGTCACACATTTCTGAGAGGTATTCTTCCAATCCATCTTGTGAAATTTCTTCTTTAATTCCCCTGATCCTTACATTAATCCTGCGATCATAATCTTCGGCCGAGGCCAGTTGAAGCTGTAATTCGTCAATTTTTGATGTTAGTCCAGCAATATGATTGCTAGCGGTATTAACCTTGATGTCAAGATCTATGATGCTGAGTTCGTTTCTTTGGATTCTTTTATTGTAGGCTTCCAAGTCATCCTTAATTTCTTTTATGGATGCTTTATTGTCCTGTTTAAATGATGAAAATTCTATATCTGGGCGATACTCTCACCCCTTCCCACATGGCGTGGACCCCTTTGAGGTGGGCACCTATTTCTCTACAATATCTGGGGATTCATCTACCCAAAAAACAACATAAACTATATTCCCTTAATTACACCCCAGTGCTATCCAAAATCATCAACGAACTAAAATCATGGCACTTGTTAAAATTATCATACATTGGTCGAGTGGCTCTGATCAAGATGATAAGTTTCCCTCGACACCTGTATCCGCTTCAATCTTTACCCTTAATACTCCGACATAAAGACATCAAACTTTTAAACTCAGCATTCCGCCGTTTTATCTGGGAGGGTAAACGCCCCAGGATAAGCCTAACTAAATTGCAACAACAAACGTCATTAGGGGGTTTGGGTATGCCTGACGTTCGAGCCTATAACTTAGCAGCTTTAATGAGATACGCTGTCGACTGGATTAATATGAGAACATATCATACAGATCCTACACTCCACCAAAATATTTACCCAGCTATTAACCTAGTGGACCTGCTTCACACACGATTGGTTTATTACCCAAAGAGGTACGGAACTCCCCCTCGTTATTTGACCCTATAAGAGCTTGGCAACTTATATGAACACAGGTAGGCTTGAGCTTCACACATACCACCTTTATACCACCTTTATACCATTTCTACAAAACCCACGATTCCAAAATGGTCAGACCCAATATCCTCTTACCCTTTGGCACAAATTCAACGTACACAATATAAGGTCCACACTTTGCCTTCCCAGGAAGGAACCCCTAAGCCTAGCTACTATCACAGAAAAGTTTCCCAACATCCCCATACATTTCCTTGCATATGTCCAAATGCAAAGCTTCGTGACACAGGTCACAGCACGATTCTCGGAGACCGATTGGGATAACCCGTTGGATGATTTTATTGATAAAGCTAAGGTGTCCAAGAATCCGACAACTCATATACGACGTTTTCTTGACAAACCTATTGACTACTCCACTATGACTTCTGGCCCCAGTAAATGGTTGTCGATCTTGCCGAATGTGTCTATAGAGGATCTGCTTAAAGCACATAATACCCTACTATCTACGATTAAAGCCACAGAATATAGGGACATGTTTTTAAAAATCTTTCATAGGGCATACATATCCCCAGCCCAGAGCAAGCTCATGTTTAACAACACTCACGATAACTGCCCAAAATGTAATTGGGCGCAGATCTTAACCATTGTTTATGGCAGTGCAAAGTTGTATGTAAATTTAGGGCTAGGATCCAACACTTTGCATAATCCACACTAGGGATTCGGTTTCCATTGACTGCTGCTTTTGCGCTCTTTGGCTTGACCCACAGACCATTTCCTGGAGTGAAGTTGGCCAGGGTACTGATGGTGGTAGCCAATTAAACAATTTTGCAAGTGTGGATTGAAAAAGAGGAACCTTCTCTCCACATGTTCCAAGATAAGCTGTTCCACCTGTTCCAAATGAATTGGCTCACAGCGCACCAGAACTCAAATCAAGCTACGAAAAGCTTCTTTGAGAACTGGCAACACTACATCAATACCCTATCCCCAGTTGTTAAACAACAAATCAAATTCTCTTTTCAACATTCACCATGGTACATGGACCAAATCCTACAAGGAAAAGCCCCTATTCCCTAATAGGACCTTCTACATATTACCTAATTCAAAGTTACAGATGGAGTTTAACCAAGCACTAACCCTTACTGCGCCTCTAGCTAGGGAGCCTTCGCCAATATACTGAGTCCCTTGGTCACCCGATATCAGGAGACAGTTTGTATTTGTTTGTGTTGGTTTCTAAGTTCATTAACAATTCGACCTGGAAGACACAGGTTCACAGTTGTCAAAGTACCGTATTTGAGTTCTAATGATCACGTTATATACACGATCGTACCCATTCTGTTTTGTAAAGAATTTCCTGTGCTCTGTGACCTATTACCTTGTATATATTTAATGTTTTACTCATAAGACTGTCACTGGCTATTAACCTGATCATATTTCTCTATGACAGAGAACTGAGTGTTCACCTACTTATAACTAATGATCGACATCTTGTTACTTGTTTTATAACCTTGCATATCATTTATCACTTATACATGTATTACTGACTTCTGTACCCTGATGTAAGTCTAAATAAAATGTTTTAAAAGAAAAAAAGAAAAAAAAACACATACAGTATCTTCCATGAAAAAAAAAAAACAACAAATACAAACAAGAAAAAAAAGGGAGGGGAACCATGGGTGGGAAATGAAAACATGCTGCAATGATGGTGTGGGGCAGAGAGGCCCTGGTTATAAATCCAATGCACCTCCCGCAACTACTTACAATGTGTGGTCTATCCTTAGAAAATAATCTGATGTATTTGATAAAGGAAAAAAAAGTTACTAGAAGTTACTAGTGAGGTGAGCCTGTCCCTCATTTGAGTCATGTCAATGGTGGCTGTGTGAGGAGATGATGTTCTGGAAAATAGCAGCCAGAATAATTCTGCTGTCCTGGCTGTGGCTGAAAATGTATCCTTAAAAATTTATGATTCTGATTTTCAAGATTTTAAACAACATAGATTGTGGTGGCAACAGAAAAGAACCATTTGGCCAATGTAAACGGCCCATAACATTTCACTCTCCATCCATTTCAAAGCCTTCTAGGTACACTATATAGACACAAAGTATTTTTGACATCGCATTCTAAATACATAGACATTATTACTCTTCTGGGAAGGCTTTCCACATGATTTTGGAGTGTTTCTGTGGGCATTTTTGCCTATTCATCCAGTAGAACATTTGTGAGGCACTGATGTTGGATGTGAAGGCTCACAATTTTCATTCCAGTTCATCCAGGTGATCGATGGGTTTTATGGTCAGGGCTCTGTGTGGTCCAGTCAAGTTCATTTTCTCACAACTCATCCAACTATCTCCATATGGACCTTGCTTTGTTCACTGGGGCACAGTCATAATGGAATAGAAAAGGACCTTCCCAAGTTGGGGAAACACTTAGATTTGCCTTCACTGGAAGCAAGGACCTAGCCCAATCCCTGAAAAGACAGCCCTATACCATTATCCTCCTCAACTTTACAGGTGGCACAATGCTGTTAAGCAAACTCGCCAAGCAGTGAAAACTCAGCAGAACAAATGTCCACTGCTCCAGAGTGCAGCATGCTTTACACCACTCTTGTCATTGTACTTGGTGATGTGAGGCTTGCATGCAGCTGCTTGGCCATTGAAACCCCTTCCATGAAGTTCCCTCCACACAGTTTTTGTGCTGATATTAATGTCAGTGGTAGTGTGGAACTCTTCAATTATGGAATCAGCAGAGCTGAGCATTATGGGAGATGTAGGCCATGAAACGCGTTTGACACCCCTGCGTTAGAATGTTAGCATCATTGCTAAAGAGCAGTGAAGTGTGCTCTAGATTCTTAAGAACTATCCATGTGTCTAGAGCCTGCGTTCCCGTCAGCTTGCTGTCTGACATCACTCCAAAAAACAAAAAAGGCTTGTTTATCTGAATCGACAAGATGACACATCTGTTAGGAATAACATATTGGGAAATCACAGGTTTAACCAAAGACCAACCCATGAGTTTAAGAAGTATAATTAATGGCAGACTAAAGCAATAATTAATAATATCCTTGAATGCCGAGAGGTTAGCAGGAGGGTAACTACCTTGGCCAATTTTATTGGCCACATATAACTTTTGGATGCTGCCATCCAGTATGGAAAAGTCATACATGACCAAATGGATCCACTACTTGATTAGTTTATTGATTTCCTTGGTCATATATAACTTCTACATACTGCAAAGCATAATGATAGCTAACCTCCAGTTGCTGAGTTCTCACTTTCCCATGATGCTTAACAAACCAGAAATGGGAAATATAATCTCAATACCTAGGGTAATAGCTAACCCTAACTGCAATACATGTTTGAAATAAGTAAGTATTTCAAGAACCTATAATAAATGGGAATCTGTTTAAACAATACAGTAGGCATGTGATCCTGTCCAGCCACCCAGACTGGGACAAAGCAAATGTGGTTCTAATATTTAAAAAAGGATTAAAGTTTCAGCCTGGAAAGTACAGGCCTTTTGTCTAGAGGTTTGTGATGGGAAAACTATGTTAGTTTTCTAAATAAAAAGTTATGTGATGAAAAAATAAAAAAATTGTAAATCAAGGCATTTTTTTAGGAGGTCCACAGTGAGGATTTGTGGCTCTGAGTCTCCCGAAGTGTCCATATGGAAATCAGCCGATTCTATGCCTCTGATGAGTTATTCCTGACCAAAGGAGAAAAAAATGCTGGTATTTTTTTGTATTGTCTTTAGGTTCTGCAGCTTTCAGCTTTCTTTTTTTTCTGTTGATTTTTAGATTCTCCTTTTTTAATGGTTGCCATTTTTTGCCTTTTTATAGGGCCTTTCTTTTTCTTTTCTTTTATCCTTCCCTCTCCTTCAAGAAGGGATGGAGTTCAAATTCCTTTTCCTGTAATTTAACTCACTTCTTGCTTTTTTCTCTATCTTCCCCCCTTACCTTCAGTGTCAGCTGAATTTGAGTGTCCGTTAAAAGGTAGTAATTCACTTGTTATTTATATCTGTCTTTCAGCTGAACTTATTTTAATAAAACAATAATCTGTATACTTCAAGTCATAAAGTCAATAACCGTTGTATAGGGAGGGGGGAAGGGAAAGCAATTTTAAGGTAAAAAATAAAAAGCAAAAACAAACTTATCTGCTTCAAAGGGTGTCTTCTCACAGGTTTTTTTTTCTTTTTTTCATCAATTCAGGGTGAGAGATTGTTCATTAGGCCTCCGAGCTTAGAAATCAGGATTTATATGCCTTGCTTGTTTGTCCCTCTTCGGCTTTGACGGGTTCTCCCTTTGGAGTTCCCTTAACGGCTGCATTTTGAAGGGACTATTTCAATCTGTTGTTAATTGCTTTAAGCCACGTTGTCTGCCAGTAGAGCTTCACAACCTCACGGAGGCGGTCGCTCGAGGATCTCCGATGTCCTTGTAAGGGACTGTCTGTCCCTTACAAGCGGCTTGTGCGGGCAAGCGGTAGGGAGTAGCCAGCAGTCAGAAGTTGGCAGGCGGGTCGGGTTTGGACAGGTTCGGGCTCCGCTCCAAATCAGCAGCTACATTTCTCTCTTCACCTCGTCCCCATTGTGGTGTAACACCAGATTAAAATAAAATATATAAATGAGTCCGTCTTCTTTAACAGATATTTAATAAGAGGTAAAAACACAGTAACATACAATAATTAGTGACAGTCCAACACCCAATACCACATTCTCCCAAGACTAACCTTAATCATAGTTTTCAACCATAAGATCCATTATAACCCATCACAGATTGCCCCATGCATACAGGAGGCAGGCAAGGCAGGAAGAGACTGATTGTTCATTCAACAGGTATATTGAATGGCTTGTGAGGTCATTGGAGGTGTGCCCTCATTAACATATCAAAAGACAAATGTTGTACAGGAGCATTGATCACATTCCCCAGCTTGAAATCCTCTTGTGTTGCACATTTTCTAGCTATCCGCACTCTAATACAGAAAACCTAGTGGGAGCAAAAAACCTTAGAGGCAAAAATTCAACCCACTGTCCCTCCATAATATATTCCCTCATTGACATACGTTTTCTGCAAGTTACCTAGGACTGTCACTTTACATTATTTACATATTTACATAACTGTCACTCACCTGATCCCCTCACACCGCTTGTCACCTCCTTCCTCACGCCGTCATAGCTCTCATGTTGTTACGGCAGCCATGTTTTGGAGTCAGGAAGTCACTAGTGACTTCTGGAGACGTTTTTCATCTACGGTGGCCATGTTTTTGGAGTCTGTTTGCTCTCTATACAGACTTCAAATAGATGCCTTCATTTTTTATTTATTTTTGGTTTTACTTTCTTTCTATCACTTGGGATCCTCTTCTATTGTAATATATATGCATATATATTTTAGTGTTCTGTATTCTTTTTGTTTTTTCCTGTTCCTCCCTCCTGACACACCCATCTCCTTCTCCATTGGTCTATGCTAATTACTTCCTATATTTATTCAACTGTTCAATAGTTTTCTAGTTGCCTGTGCAAAGAGTTCTCTATATTTTTGGGCTATTGTTATATTTCGTCTGACTTCTGTTATTGACCCTTGGCTTGTTTTTTGACTGTGTTTTTGATCTTCCGCCTGCATCGACCCCGGATAGTACCTTGACTTCGTTTGATCTCTGCCTGCCTCGAATCCTCAGCCTGTTTTTGACTTTGCTTGACTTTTGCCTGCCTCGACCCCCTGGCTTGTTCCTCGACTCCACTTGTTCTCAGCCTATTTATATCATCAACCTGTTCCAGTCTGTCTTGTCTCCTGTGCTGCTTAGAGTACTCCAGCAACCCATTCCTGGTTACCTCTAGGTTGTACTTGTGCCGCACAAGATCCTGGCAAAACATTACCCTGGGCTCAACCATCGGGTACATATTTGTCAGGGTGAACACTACAAAGTACTTCCCAAGAGGTGATCTTGCAACAAGGGTTCCCCCTCTTGGGTGTCACTGGTACACCGTAACAATAACAATCTTGAATACCCCCCAATGCAAGAAAACCCAGTGGGAGCGAAAAACCATACTGGTAAAAATTCAACCCACCGTCCCTCCGGAATATATTCCCTCGGCGACATGAGCTTTCTTGCAATGTATTTACAATTTACATGACCCATAACAATACATTTATCATACAAAGTATAAGCATCAATTAAATAAAGCGGTGGTAATGAAACGGTGGTAATGAAGCGGTGGTAATGAAGCAGTGGTAATGAAGCGGTGGTCCAGGATTAGAGCTGTAAGATCTGTCATGGTTCTGTTGAATTAAAAAGAATAGAAGAAATGTTAAAATAAAATAACAATTACTTTCTCTTTTAGTGTTCGCCATTCCTTTTTTTGACCATTGAAATAAACTATTGTCAGAACGCATTTTTCACACTTCTCATATCTACCAATAATTTTATGTTAGGATGCAGCATCCCACTCGCCCCCTTAAAAACCTTAATGTTTGACATATATCACAATTTCTTTCCCTTAAAATTATACGCTGTGATACAAAGTATACTTATCAACTGGTCCATCATCACTGTTTTTTATGCTCCACCTTCAGATAAAATATTATTATAATTATTGTGGGGTGGGGCGGGGTCAGTGACTAGCTTGAGACCCAAGGTAAAGTTGATGTGCTGGGCTTGTTCTGCCCTCTTGAGAGTTTTCTTCAGAATACGCTTCACTCATATAACTTTGTGACCCTGATCTTGTTGAACAAATGGATTTGTCATCATCTATGTCAGATGCATTTGCTGAGAGTAACTCCCTGACCTGTTCTCCCAATATTTCTACCTTACCCCTCATTCTCTCAGTCTGTTTTCTTGAATCCCTATAGTCTATCACCCCGTATTTCCTCCTCCAATTATCATTTTGCCTGATTCTATTATTTCTCTGAGGTTCCTCCCATCTCTGATATCTCCAGTTACCCTCTCTCCCTCTAGTGCTCCAATTACAAGTTTGCCCTTTAGCTGGTGAATCTGTGTGGCTCATCCCATCTCTGTTTTACCAAATTATTATCTATCCTTTTTGTGTTCCAATTATTACTCCCCCAGTATCTGTTGTCTCTCTCTGGCTCCTCCCATCTCAGATTTGTACATGTATCTTCCTTTTCATTTCTTCTCCAGTTACCACTATCCCTGTTTCTTCCATTATTCTCATGGTCTCCCAATCTCTGATTTTCCCAATTATTTCCTTCTTTCCTCCTCCAGTTCTGACTAAACCTATGTCTATGATTTCCCTGACGCTCCTCCGATTCATGGTTTCTCCAATTATTCTCGTTGCTGATCATTTGACCAGATTCTCCCTGTACCTGTCTTACTGCTGATACAACAAACGGACGTTCAGTGTGAGAAGGATCAATCCACCACTTGTCTGCTCTAGTTAACAGCAGTTCTAGGTCTGTGGGTGTTTCGTCAAAGAGCCTCAAAAATTCCTGACATTCCTGGGGTAGAGCATCCAACACTCTAGATATGTGTGCTGCAGAACCCAACACCATTGCCTGCTGTGGCTGGCATAGTGTACACCAGAACAATATGAACTGAGCTACTTCTCTAGGACCGTCTGTTTGTCTCATGCTAATACTGGCTAATTCTTTCTCTACACTGAGTAAATGGAAACTTGCTGCATCAATTCTTCCTGCCTGTTTAGACACACTGCCATTAAATCCCAGTAATATACTAGCTTTGTAGCCCATAGCATACTCCAATAGCTCTGTCCTCTCCTCTAAGTTAAGGCCTCCTTTTCTAGCTCTCTCTGCTCCCCTGTGAAACCAATGTGAAAAGTTGTTAAAATCACTAGTGGCATGTTTCCCCACCATTTTTGGAAATTATCCTTCTCAGCCATTGACAAAGGACGTGTCTGAGTATAGAAACTTATTGGCATTTGTTGGACATTGAACCTTTCTGAGACAATTACTGGGGCTTGTGGTAGATACAGTTTAGGCATATCATGTAACTCTTCCCCAGGTCTTTCAAGTTTTATTTTATTTTTATACTCCCTTACCATGCTCTGGAGTTCTGCAATTTTAACAAAATACTTATCCCTTTGTTCCTCTATGTCTTTTAATTCCTGTTGTAATTTTTCAATCATAGTGGTGGTCTTTAAGGCAGCTAGCATAATGCAATCTTTTTTATCCTATGATTCCTCCAGTCTGTCTGCTAACATTATATTATATTAAATCCTGTACCATATCTGCCAAACCTCCAATTGTAGCTAGCACTGATTGTGCTATTAAACATTTTCTTTTCTTAGCACTAAGCTTTGTTTTAATAATGTTTGTCAAAATATCCATGAATCCTTCATATTTGCCACAGTTTGAGTCTGTTGGCTGTGGGAGCATGTATGGGCCATCATGCTTTTTAATATAAGTCCTAAAATAATTGTTCACTTCCACAGAAAAATATTTAGCACCTGGGAGTGACATTGTAAATCCCTGTTAATTCCCCAAAACAAATTCAAATAATCAAATGATGGTAACAATGCCTATATGTTAACGAGGGTAAACACAGAGAAGTTTCCCTTTGATGCCCTATCCTGAAATGAGAGAAAAAAACTATGGTGAATAGCAGTTCAATGATTACAAATAGCAATGGAAATAGTAATGAATGCCTCTAAAAAAAAAATTTTTTTTTTAAACTAAAAAATGGGTTTGAGAGGAAAAAGAAAAATCACAAAGAAAATTGCTAAACCGGAAATTTTCAAGTGTAAACATTACTAATTACATTTTAAATAGTGCTAACAATGTCTATTTGTAAACTAGGGTGAACACAGATAAGCTTTCCCTTGATGGCCTATCCTGAAATGAGAAACAAAAACAATGGTAAGAAAAAGAAAAACTCAAATAGAAATTCAATGATTGCAAAATAGAATATGTAAGACTACATCTACTACTTTCAGGCAAAACTAAACAAAATGTCTAAAATATCAAAAACAAAATCAGCCAACATTTGTAATAACAGTCTTGGAGCTGTATTCACCATGAGGCTTAGGGCCTTGCTATCACTAGGCTTCACGCATAGAGACCAGGTGTAGCACATGGTCAATGGCAGAGGTAACAAGTGGGTTTGAAATCACAAAGAAAACTACATAAGGCCTTATGTTTTACCAGGCCTCACACATGATCAATAGCAAATATATCTAAATGGGTGTATAAAGGGAAATTGTGATTTTCAAGTGTAAAAACTTTATAAAATAAATTACAAAGAAATGTGCTACTAATATAAAAGGAATTTAAGATACCTCCACAAAAAAAAACCCATCTAACTCTAAATCCTTTTAAAAACTAAACAATGCACAATATATTTATAAATCACTAATATTGTGATAGTCTGTGAAAAGTCTTGTGATAATGTAGCACTGCAGTAGTGCTGTGCACTAAGATGCAGTTTAGTCACTGGCCTCACAAATATCTGCTGTAGAAGTCTGAGATTCGTGGTCGCCAAATGTGGTGTAACACCAGATTAATATAAAATATATAAATGAGTCCGTCTTTTTTAACAGATATTTAATAAGAGGTAAAAACACAGTAACATACAATAATTAGTGACAGTCCAACACCCAATACCACATTCTCCCAAGACTATCCTTAATCGTAGATTTCAACCATAAGATCCATTATAACCCATCACAGATTGCCCCATGCATACAGGAGGCAGGCAAGGCAGGAAGAGACTGATTGTTCATTCAACAGGTATATTGAATGGCTTGTGAGGTCATTGGAGGTGCGCCCTCATTAACATATCAAAAGACAAATGTTGTACAGGAGCATTGACCACACCCATTAGATCCGCCCTAGCGTCCTACGTCATGTCCGTTCTCTTCCCTCTCTGTAATGCATTCTGTGCTTCCGTGGTCAAAAACTGATCATACATTCAAAATCTTGCACATTTGTACAATAAACCAGATTAATTAACTTATGGGCAATTATCTTTGGCCTCTCAGCCTGGCACAATTCCAGCCTGATTTGTATGTATACGATTTTGTAAACGGTAGTTTAAAGCGGTTTGTTAAAATGGTAGAGAATAATTTGATACCAAAATTAATTACATACATTTTCACCTCGTTCTCCCGAATAAGGAGAGGATGAAGGGGGAAAGAAATATATGCAGTTTTGATTTCTGGGAATGTATCAATTTATTTTTGTAAGTTAGTAAAATGATTGGGCAATAATGGTGATAAAGTTATAATATTTTAGGGATACCCATCTGTACCTGGGCTTTTTCTTAATGGGAGTTTGCTTATAGCATTTTTAATTTTTGTATAATGGAATGAGCCACTAGCTTTTCCATATTTATTATATTTAATTTAGGTAAATTTGCAGGTTTTAAATATTTTCGTATATCATTATCTCTTTGCTGTATTACCTGAGCACTTTCAAATAGATCATAAAGCTTGGATTATTATTTTCTAAAAACAGCAGCAATGTTTTCAAACATATGATTTTCCTTTCTCTTAAAATCCATGTTAACCCCTTTACGACAGATGACGTGCCAGGCACGTCACGGCAAATCGTGGACTTGCCGACAGGTGACGTGCCTGGCACGTCATGCACTAAATTGAGTAAAGAAAGCGACCAGCGGTCGCTTTCTTTACTCTAATGGTGTTGCTACAATGCCTCTAGGTAGAGGCATTGTGCAACACCCCCCAAATGTGCAGGGGCGCGCTACGATCACTCCACGGAGTGATCGTAGCAGCCATTTAAAAATGGCTGCGCCCACTGCACACATGTGCTTAGAAAGCGAACGATCGTTCGCTTTCTAAGCATCTCCGGTGTTGTTAAAGCGCTAGCGAGGCACTTAACAACACCATGCTGCTCCCCAGAGCCGATGGTGGTCGCTCTCCTGAGCGACCCCATCGGCTCAGTAGAAGGGAACGCTGCCTGTACAGGCAGCGCTTCCCTTCTAATGGCAAGAGCATCGGAAGTGAAAGTATTTCACTTCCGATGCTCTAGGGGGAGCTAATCGATGCCGGCACAACAGATCTATGTGATCTGTGTGCAGGCATGTATGGTAAGTGCTCTGATGAGCACTTACCATACAGTCAAAGGCAATATTAGCAAATATTGCCTTTGACAAGTATTGATCTGCCTCCCTCACCTTACTAGTTTTAGTAAGGGAGAGAGACAGATCAGATAATGTAAAAAAATAAAATAATAAAAAAAATATTTTATAAAATTTTAAACACCAAGGGCTTTTATAAAAGCCATTTAACCCCTTCCCTGCCATTGATCGCTGTGTACGCAGTGATCATACACAGCAGCACATTTTTTGCTGTCTGTGCATTTTTTAGGGGTTAATTTTTTTTACTGTAATTCATTACAGTAAAAAAAAAGCTCTTTTAAGAGAGATTAACCCCTTTCTTGCTGTAGATCACTGCCTAAGCAGCGATCTGACGCAAATGCAGCAATGCATTTTAAAAAAAATTTAAACTTTTTTTTTACACCCGTCACGTGTTAATTATACCCGCTAGGGGACTACGTTTAACGTAAAAAATTTTTTTAGCTGTCTGACCGCATGTATAGCGATCAGTAACAGCTGATAAGTGACAAAGGCAGGTTGGCGTTTGCTCAGATGAGCATCACCATTCGTCTGGTTAGATCAATATTTGTAAATATTTGATCTGACCCGTGTAGATCTGCCTCCCTCTCACTTGAGTTTTAGTGAGGGAGGGAGACAGAGCTGTATAATGTAAGTTTTTAATTATAATATATTTAATAGAATTGAGACCCAAAGGCTTTTATAAAAGCCGTTTCCAGTATTTAACCCCTTCCCTGCAATTGATCGCTGTGTACGCAGTGATCTTACACAGCAGCACATTTTTTGCTGTCTGTGCATTTTTTTAGGGGTTATTTTTTTTAACTTTGATTTATTACAGTATATCAAAGGCTCTTTTAAGAGCTATTAACCCCTTGCTTGCCGTATATCACTTCCTAAGCAGCACATATGGTCACTGCCTAAGCAGTGCATATGGTCACTGCCTAAGCAGCGCATATGGAGCAATCTAGTCGCAGAAGGATATTTTTGCAGACTCGCTAGGGGTTAAATATACCCACTAGGGGATTACGTGTATTCCTTTTGAAGCTGTCTGAATGCGTGTATAGCGATCAGTAACAGCCGATCAGTGGCAAAGGTGAAAATCAAAAAGCGCACCTCTCAAATGTAGCCTTTCAACACCCAACAAAGCTGACAAAGCTATTTATGGGTGGTATCCCTGTGCTCGGGAGATGTTGCTGAACATATATTGTGGTATTGTTTGTCAGTGACACATACCGAAATATGTGAATTTGTGTCTAAAGTACAATGTATGTGGGAAAAAATACACAATAAAATGACTACCACAAACTTTGACAAAGGCTGGTGGTAGAATTGGTGCATGGAAAGTGTTAAAATAACACCATTTAAAATAGCCTAGGGTGTCTACTTTTACAAAATATATACTTTTTGGGGTAAAATACACTGTCCCACTTTAAAAAAAAGTCCCAAATGAAAGATGGGCTCAGGCTGACTACACGTCAATATTCCAAGTTGAAAATGCACACCTTCACAATGTGGCCCTTTTTGCCCCCAAACAACCCAACAAACCTATGCATGGGTGGTATCCCTGTACTCAGGAGATGTTGTTGAACACATATTGGGTTATTGTTTGGCAGTGACACATACCAAAATCTGGGTATTTATGTCTAAAATACAATATTTGTGAAAAAAAACCACACAAAAATTACTACCACAAACTTTGACAAAGGCTGGTGGTAGAATTAGTGCATGGAAAGTGTTAAAATACCACCATCTGAAATAGCGTAGGGTGTCTACTTTTAAAAAATATATGGGTTGATGGGGTAAAATACACTGGCTGGTTTCAAATATGTCCCAAATGGGACATGGGTGCAGGCGGTCTGCATGTAAAAATTTCAATTTGGAAAACCAAAAACTGCACCTACAAAATTTGGCCTTTTACCACCCAAACAACCCAACAAACCTATGCATGGGTGGTATCCCTGTACTCAAGAGATGTTGCTGAACACTTATTGGGGTGTTATTTGGCAGTGACACATACCAAAATCTGTGAATTCATGTTTGAATTACAAGGTTTGTGAAAAAAAAAAAATAATAATTACTACCACAAACTTTGACAAAGGCTGGTGGTAGAATTAGTGCATGGAAAGTGTTAAAATACCACCATTTGAGATAGCCTAGGGTGTCTACTTTAAAAAAATATATGGGTTGATGGGGTAAAATACACTGGCTGGTTTCAAATATGTCCCAAATGGGACATGGGTGCAGGCTGTCTGCATGTAAAAATTTCAAGTTGGAAAACAAAAAACTGCACCTCACAAATTTGGCATTTTAGCCCCCAAACAACCCAACAAACCTATGCATGGGTGGTATCCCTGTACTCAGGAGAAATAGTAGAATCTATTTAGCATGTTTTTTCGTTCGCTATTGTCGATGAGGAGAAGTTATTTCAAATAAAAGTCAGGAAATTTGTGTATTTTTTTTTTTTTACCATATTTTATTATTTTTTTTAATAATATGATAAGATATGATCAAAAATATGGCATCCATAGAAATCCCTTCTTGTCCTGATAAAAACAATATATAATATGTGTGGGTACAGCAAATGACGAAGAAGAAAATTACTGCTAAACACAAACAGCACAGAAATGTTAAAATAGCCATTGTCCAGAAAGGACAAAAATGTTTCAAAGGCTCTGTCCTTAAGGGGTTAATTGTCTACCTAAGGATTATTCCAAAAAAATCTATATTTTATAATGTGAGAGAGAATCTCAGTATTTCTTATGAAAGGTTTGATATGCTAAGAATGAACAGACTCCTTGGTTAAAACATTACTTCTATCAGTATATTAAAACACTAGACCAGATCATTGTTACTCATAAACAATCAAAAAGAAAAGAAAAACATAATAATATTCATCTGGCTGTTATTTGTGTTTTTACTAATTTCTATCACATAAGGTGATAGCACTAACCAAAACGGTAAATTGCAGTTGAAATAAACATTAATCTCACCAATTTAGCTATACATTGTGCAGGGACAATTCTTGTGATGTTGTACTTGCACAATATATAGTTAAAATAGTGAGATGAAACGCTTGTCTCTCCTTAACTCACCTTTTAGTGAACAGACACTAAAGTGATATGGATGTTTTTGGATGATGATTGTAGACACTTGGCTGAATAGTTATTATTATTAAAGGGACAGACTAGTCCCCAAACTTACTTTGGTGCAAGATGAAGATTACTGCTTGTACAGTGCACAGGCTGATTTTGCAGTGTGATTTGATACAGGCATTGTACATAAATCACATTTTTAATATTTGACTCGAGCCCTCCCAGTGATTACTCTGCATGTTTACTGCAGGTGCGGCAGCACTGATTCTATAGACACTGAGGATTTAAAGTTTTGTTTCATTTAGTCCCTTCCTGTGCTCTTCCAAATGAATGCATTGTGTAGACTGTGATAGACTAGCTCTTGTACATAGTACTATAGTAGTGCCTGATGACATCACTGGAGACAATTAATTAATTTGAATAAAATATTTTCATTGGTTCCTACAGCAAAAAAAATAGTTGTTAGTATTTTCTAATTTAAACAATGAAAAACATGCATTTTAAAGTACTTTGAAAGCACATTAATATGCATTAATTTTTGGAAGATTTTGTCTCCTAGGGGGGAAAATTCCTTCTTGACTCCAAAGGGCAATCAGATTTCTCCTTGGACCAATAAGCTCTATTATTAATGCTTATTCTACTATTAACCCCTTAGTGACATGACTTTTTGGCTTGTCCGACGCTTGGTGACATGGGCTGTTTTAACATTTCTGAGGTGTTTGTGTTTTGCTGTAATTTATTTGTCTCATTTAGTGTACCCGCACAAACTATATATCATTTTTATCATTATAAGAAGGGCTTTCTTTTGATACTATTATTTTGATAATAGCATATAATTTGATGTAAAAAAATTAATAAAATATGTCCAAAAAATTAAAAAAAAATGTTTTTTATGACTTTTATTTGAAAAATCGTATACTCATGTACAAGAGACAACAAAAGAACACTGCTAAATAGTTTCTAATATATGTCCTGAGTTCAGAAATAGCCCATGTTTTATGTTTTTGTGCTTTTTTATTCATGTTACAGGGCCAGAAATATAAGTAGTGCAAAGCTATTTTAAAATCCTTTTTTTCAAAATTAGCGATAGTGACATTGTAACAGTGATTTCTGTACTAAATCCATGAATGACCCCCAACATGTACATATTTTTGAAAACTAGACCACTCAGGGCATTTAACTTGGGGTATTTTGACACATTTCATGTAGCCATTTTACCACCAATCTTTGCCAAAGTTTGCAGCCAAAAATCTTTTTTTTTAATTTTTCACATAGATTGCAATTTAGGTAAACATTACCTGAAAATGTGAAGGGGTATTTCCAAATAACACCTCAATATGTGTTCAGCCACATCTCCTGAGTACAGGGATACACCCATGCATAGGTTTGTTGGTTTGTTTTGGGACTAAAAGGCCACATTTAGTGGGTGCGCATTTTGGTTTTCCAACTTGGAATTCTGACATGCAGAAAACTTGCGCCCATGTCTCATTTGGGACATTTTTGAAGCCAGAAAGTGTATTCTACCCCACAAAGCCATATATTTTTAAAAACTAGACACCATAGGGTATTTCAAATGGTAGTATTTTAACACTTTCCATGCACTAATTATACTACCAGCCAATGTCAATGTTTTGGGTAGTAATTTCTTTTCACATACATTGTACTTTGGGCATGAATTCACAGATCCTTTTACATGTCAGTGCCAAACAACACCTCAGTATGTGTTCAGCAACATCTCCTGAGTACAGGGATACCACCCATGCATAGGTTTGTTGGGTTGTTTGGGGGCTAAAAGGCCACTTTTAGGGGGGTGCATTTCCAACTTGGAATTTTGACATGTAGTCAGCCTGCGCCCATGTTCCATTTGGGACACTTTTGAAACCTGTCAAAGTATTTTACCCCATCAAACCATATATTTTGGAAAACTAGACATCCTAGGGTATTTAAAATTGTGGTATTTTAACACTTTCCAAGTGCTAATTCTACCACCAACTTATGTCAAAGGGTTGGGATGTCATTTTTTCCCCACTCACATTGTAGTTCAGGCAGGAATGTGAAGAGGCAATTGTGTGGCAGCCAGAGAGCACAGGAAGCAGGTACTTCCTGCCTCCTGTGCTCTTGCCCATAGAAGGGCAGCGCCATCTTGGTCACACAGTGACCAAGTTCGTGCATTTTTTTTTTTTTTGTGTTTCTGATTGCCTCGACTTGCGAGGCAATCAGAAACACTTTCTGAGCATAGGAAGCGAAAAATTCGCTTCCTATGCTAGTTTTTTAATGCCCGTCGTTTTAAAGGCACTGTGCGTGACAGTACCCCGTCCCCGAGGAGCGCCCACCGGGCGCGGACGAGTAGGATGAGACCTATGAAACTCGCGTATACGAGCAGGAGCATGAATATCATGAACATTAACCCAAGAACGTTCCTCAGGACCGTAACCGGTCCAATCAACAAGATATTGTAAGACCCCTTTCTTCCATCTGGAATCTAGAAGCTTGCAGACAGTATACTCTTCTTGATTCTGAACAACAGAAGGAGAGGGAGGCCGGAGCGAGGTGGAGTATTTGTTAACTTTAACAGGCTTCAACAAGGAGACATGAAAGGAGTTGGGTATCTTCATGGAGGCTGGAAGATCTACCACATAAGTGACTTCGTTTAAACGTGAAAGGATGGGAAAAGGACCAATATATTTAGGACTTAGGGTATTTGAGACACGTTTAAGTCTTACATTTTTTGTGGAAAGCCATACTTGATCCCCAGGCATGAGATTAGGACCTGGTGTTCTTTTCTTGTCAGCTGCAACTTTTTGTTTAATTTTAGCTTGGTGAAGCTGGTGTTTGATGGAAGCCCAATGCTGTTTAATGTCTTTAGAAAAATAATCTGCGGCTGGGACGTCTGAGACTTGGACCTCTGGAGGCCATAAGCGAGGTTCATATCCCAAGGCAGCTTGAAAAGGTGTACTCTTGAGGGACTCATGGTAGGAACAATTGTAGGAGAGTTCTGCTAAGGGTAGCCAGGTAGCCCAGTCAGTATGATCAACAGAAGAAAACATACGCAGATATTGTTTAAGCACTTGGTTGGTTCGTTCTGTCTGGCCGTTTGATTGCGGGTGGTAGGCCGAGGTAAAGTGCAGATTGACTCCAAGGGAATGGCAGAGAACTCTCCAGAAACGAGAAATGAATTGAGGCCCGCGGTCAGAAGTAATACGTTGTGGTACCCCATGGAGGCGAATTATATCTTGGAGAAAGACCTCAGCTAGTCTTTTAGCACAGGGTATCTTGGGTAAAGGCGTAAAATGAGCCTGTTTGGAAAAGAGGTCTACTGTAACCATAACAGAAGTATAACCCTTCAAAGGTGGAAGATCAGTAATGAAATCTATGGCCACATGTTCCCATGGTTGATTGGGTACGGGTAATGGAACTAGGAGGCCGAAAGGACGATGACGAGGGATCTTATTCTTAGCACAAACTTCACAGGCTTGAATGTACTTACTGGCATCACTTCGCATAGTAGGCCACCAAAATTGTTTTTTGAGAAAAAAAAGAGTATTAGATAAACCTCGATGACTAGCAGCTGGAGAACGGTGGGACCACTTAAGAACAGAACGTCGATACTTAGGTTGTACAAATAATCTGTTAGCCACGCCATGGGTGGAGGGCAGAGTGGTTTGAGATTTAGCAATCCGATGGATTAATGTGGAAGAGATTGAAGCTACAATCCTATTCGAAGGTATAATGAACTCCTCGTGGAAGGGATTTGTTCCTTGTCAAACAAACGGGAGAGAGCATCGGCTTTGTTATTTTTGTTACCAGGTTGGAATGAAATAAGGAAATTGAATCTTGTGAAGAACAGTGACCACCTAGCTTGACGCGGGTTTAGAAGTTTGGCCTTCTCCAAATATAGGAGATTCTTGTGGTCCGTCAAGATAGTGATGGGGATAATAGTACCTTCAAGAAGATGGCGCCATTCTTCTAGTGCCATTTTTATGGCCAATAACTCTCTGTTGCCGATGTCATAATTTCTTTCAGCAGGTGTGAACTGTTTAGAAAAGAAAGAACAAGGATGTATCTTATTGGTCTCACTGTCACGTTGAGAGAGAACAGCCCCTGCACAAGATTCAGAAGCATCAACTTCGAGAATAAAAGGTTGTTCCGGATCAGGTCTGTGAAGCACAGGTGAGGAACAAAAGGCCGTTTTCAATGTGTCAAATGCCTGGACTGCTGCTCTGGTCCATTTCTTAGGGTTCGATCCCTTTTTGGTAAGGGCAGTGATAGGCGCTGTTATTTTGGCAAAATTACCTATAAATCGCCTATAGTAATTTGCGAAACCTAAAAATCTTTGGATCCCCTTCAAATCAGTTGGTTGGGGCCATTGGTCAACAGCTGCTACTTTCTCTGGATCCATCTCAAGTGTGACGGCGGAAAGGACATAACCCAAAAACTGGATACGGTTTTGTTCAAATAGGCACTTCTCTGCTTTGGCATATAAAGAATGATCTCGAAGCCGTTGTAAGACTGTAGTAACATGGAGACGATGATCTTGAAGATTGTTGGAGTATACTAGAATATCGTCAAGGTAGACCATAACACAGGATAACAGAAGATCTCGGAAGATATCATTTACGAATGCTTGAAAGACAGCTGGAGCATTACAAAGCCCGAAGGGCATGACCAGATATTCGTAATGACCGTATCGAGTGTTGAAGGCGGTTTTCCATTCGTCTCCCTCTTTTATTCTCACAAGGTTATATGCCCCACGAAGATCCAGTTTGGTGAATACAGTGGCAGTACGAAGTTGGTCGTATAATTCAGAGATCAGAGGAAGAGGATATCGATTTTTTACCGTTATCTTGTTAAGACCTCTGTAATCAATACACGGTCTTAATGAGCCTTCTTTCTTGGAAACAAAAAAGAACCCTGCGCCAGCTGGAGATGAAGAAGGACAAATAAATCCTTTGTCTAAACTTTCTTTAATATATTGAGCAAGAGCACAGTTTTCAGACATAGAGAGAGGGTAGGTTCTGCCTTTAGGAGGAATGGTGCCAGACAACAGGTCGATGGCACAATCATAAGGTCTGTGCAGAGGTAATTTGTCAGCTTTCTTCTTAGAGAACACGTCCAAATAGCTCCAGTAGGGTTTCGGAACAAGGTTTTTTGGGTCTTCAGTAGGTAAGTTCAGGACAAGACTTACTGGATTGAAAGACTGCATACAAGAAGTGTAACACTTGGGGCTCCATGCCCTAATTTCTCCAGTCTCCCAGTCGATGGACGGATTGTGGAGACGTAACCAAGGCAGGCCCAGGATAACCGGAATGTAAGGACTTTTAAGAATATCAAAGCGTAGGAACTCTGAATGAAATATGCCAACCTTGGTGGTTAGGGAGTTGGTCTCCCATTGGATAGTACCAGTTCCTAGAGGTGAACCATCCAGTGAGGTGACGGTTGAGATGGTTTGTTTCAAGCATAATGGTATTCTTTGGGAGATAGCCCAGGAGTAATCGATAAAGTTGCCTGCAGCCCCGGAGTCAATGAAAGCATGGGTGGTCAGTGTGCGATCTTCCCACTCTAACGTCATGGGTACCAAAAGGCGATGTTTAGGAGGGGGAGACACGATGGCCAGACTTAGAGGGGCTCCCCTACCAACCTCTAAGTCCGAAAGTTTTCCGGTCGAGAAGGACAGGTACGGACTATATGACCCTTTTGGCCACAACATAAACAGAGGTGCATCAGCCGTCTGCGCTTCTTCTCTTCATCCGATAGACGGAGTACAGGGCCCATCTCCATGGGTTCCTCTGTGGAGGAGGTCACAGTATTTCTGGTAGCAGGGGTAGATGATACGGACCGTAAAGCGGCAGAGGTAGGACGAGGTTTATGGTCTCTGTCTTTCTCTTGTTGTCTTTCTTGCATACGTGCTTCTAATTGGAGACACATAGCAATGAAGTCTTCAAGATCATCAGGAATCTCTCGGCATGTCAATGTGTCTTTTAGGCGATCATTAAGACCTCTACGAAAGGCAGCCTTTAGGGAACTATTGTTCCAATCAGTCTCATAGGCTAGGGTTCTAAACTCGATTACATACTGTGCCAGTGTCTTCCTTCCTTGATGTAAATCGAGAAGGGTAGCTTCAGCCGACTCTCTGCGACCAGGAGCATCGAATACAGACTTGAATGCTGAGATGAAGGCATCTGCGTCTTCCAAAATCAGGGAATCTTGTTCTACCAAACGGGGAAGCCCAGGCTACAGCGTCTCCTCGCAGGAGGCTGATAATGAATGAGACCTTCGAGGAATGAGCTTGAAAAGTTAGGGGTTGATTCTGGAAGTGGAGTAAACACTGGTTAAGAAAACCCCTACATTCTTGTGGATTGCCAGAGTATTTGTCTGGAAGTGGCAACTTGGGGGGTTTATTTTGAGAAAAAGCGACAGATGTAGAGACTGGAACGGAGGGGGCACTAGAGAGAGCTGGGCCACCGGAGGCAGATAAAGATCGAAGTAGCTCCGTCATGACATCAATTTTCTGATCCAGGGATTGAATATGAACAGAGTGGGTAGTAAGAATCTGGTCTTGGTGGTCTTGTCTCTGGGACATCCTGGTTAAATCTGCAGGATCCATGTTGGCCTGTGCAAACTGTTACGGTGTACCAGTGACACCCAGGAGGAGGGACCCTTGTTGCAAGATCACCTCTTGGGAAGTACTTTGTGGTGTTCACCCTGACAAATATGTACCCGAAGGTTGAGCCCAGGGTAATGTTTTGCCAGGGGTTTGTGCGGCACAAGTACAACCTAGAGGTAACCAGGAATGGGTTGCTGGAGTACTCTGAACAGCACAGGAGACAAAACAGACTGGAACTGGTTGATGATATCAATAGGCTGAGAACAAGCAAAGTTGAGGAGCAAGCCAGGGAATCGAGGCAGGCAGAAGTCAAGCAAAGTCAAAATCAGGCTGAGGATTCGAGGCAGGCAGAGACCAAACGAAGTCAAGGTACTATCCGGGGTCGATGCAGGCGGAGATCAAAAACAGAGTCAAAGAACAAGCCAAGGGTCAGTATCAGGAGTCAGACAAAATGTAACAATAGCCCAAAAACAAAGAGAACTCTTTGCACAGGCAACTAGAAAACTAATGAACAGGTGAATAAATATAGGTAATAAGTAATTAGCATAGACCAATGGAGAAGGAGATGGGTGTGTCAGGAGGGAGGAACAGGAAAAACAAAAAGAATACAGAACACTAAAATATATATGCATATATATTACAATAGAAGAGGATCCCAAGTGATAGAAAGAAAGTAAAACCGAAAATAAAACAAAAATGAATGCATCTATTTGAAGTCTGTATAGAGAGCAAACAGACTCCAAAAACATGGCCACCGTAGATGAAAAGTGTCTCCAGAAGTCACTGGTGACTTCCTGACTCCAAAAACATGGCTGCTGCAACAACATGAGATCTATGTCTCCGTGTTTGCGGACGACACTAAATTAGGTAAGGCAATAAAGACTAATCTTGATGTTTTTTCTTTACAGGAAGATTTGGACAGAGTGGGGGACTGGGCAGTAAAGTGGCAAATGAGGTTCAATATAGACAAATGTAAAGTTATGCATTATGGGAAAAATAATAACAAAGCAACATATACGTTAAATGGTTTTTCCCTGGGAAAAACTACTAATGAAAAGGATTTAGGAATAATTATAGACAACAAACTTGGCAACAGTGCCCAATGCCAGTCAGCAGCTGCAAGGGCCAATAAGATATTGGCATGTATAAAACGAGGTATAGATTCACGGGAGGAGGATATCATCTTGCCTCTTTACAAATCAATGGTAAGACCTCACCTTGAATATGCAGTACAGTTCTGGGCACCAGTCCTTAAAAAGGATATTAAGGAACTAGAAAAAGTGCAAAGGAGAGCTACAAAATTAATAAGGGGTTTGGAGGATCTTGGTTATGAAGAGAGACTTAAAAAATTGCATTTATTTACTTTAGAAAAAAGGCGTCTTAGAGGGGATATGATAACATTATATAAATATTTGCAGGGCCAATATAAAGAGCTCTCCAGTGACCTGTTCATTAACAGAAAGGTACAAAGAACAAGAGGTCACCCCCTCAGACTGGAAGAGCAAAGATTTCATAGACAGCAAAGGAAGGGATTCTTTACGGTTAGGACAATAAAGTTATGGAACTCACTGCCAAGAGAGGTAGTGCTAGCAACCACAATAGATGCATTTAAAAATGGTTTGGATGTTTTTTTTAGGAAAGCAGAACATACAGGGCTATTAATAATAGAATAAGCATTAATAAAAGAGCTTATTGATCCAAGAAGAAATCTGATTGCCTCTTGGAGTCAAGAAGGAATTTTTTCCCCCAGGAGGCAAAATTCGAAATAGCTTCCTTAGGGGTTTTTTGCCTTCTTTTGGATCAAAAGCTGTAATGATAGGTAGAAGGGTTGAACTTGATGGACTTGTGTCTTTTTTCAACCTAAATTACTATGTTACTATGTTACTATGACGGCGTGAGGAAGGAGGTGACAAGCGATGTGAGGGGATCAGGTGAGTGACAATCTGTCTGGATTTTGTTACAGGTCACTGGTCACATTAGGTGCCTACCTTGATAGTTTATCAATTAATATGTGACATATAGCGGATGCGGACCCCAGGCTTTTAGTCACATATTAATTGATAAACTATATTTCTTATGAATGGGGACTCTAGTTCGGTTTATAGAAAGCCAATAGTATTACATACATGCTATTCTATTAACCGAAAGTCTATAAACCGAATGTCGTTCGGTTTATAGACTTTCGGCTTATGGAATTCATGTAATACTATTGGCTTTCTATAAAGCGAACTAGAGTCCCCATTCATAAGACATTCCGTTTATAGACTTTCTTTTTATAGAATAGCAATAGCATTACATGTATTCTATAAAAACAAAAGTCTATAAAGCCAATGTCTTTCGGTTTATAGACTTTCGGTTTATGGAATACATGTAATGCTATTGCTATTCTATAAATCGAAATAGAGTCCCCATTCATAAGAATAGTTTAATTGACCTATTCGTATGAATGGGGACACTCACCCACATTTTACTTCATTTTGCAGCTCTCTAGCCCTTTCCAGGACTTTTTTAGAGGCATTTTAGTGGCTTAAAGTTTGGGTCCCCATTGACTTCAATGGGGTTCGGGGTCAAGTTCGGGGTCAAGTCTGACCCCGAACCCGGACTTTTTTCCGAAGTTCAGCCGAACACGCCGAACCCGAACATGCAGGTGTCTGCTCAACTCTAGTGAGGAAGCTCAAGTTTTTGTACATGTGTCTAACAATAAGAAAAAATACGAGGTGGTAATTTTATTCTCTGGTACAATACAAGGAAAAATTATCCATCAAGAATTGGATCCAGGGGGTTGATTTATAGTCATCTGTGAGCTTAATGGAAAAGTATTTATCCTAGTTAATGAATATTTGCCTAATGTTAATCTGGGTAAATGTCTTGACCAAGTTTTAGAAAGGGCTGAAAAAAATGAAATGGGTAAAAGTATTTGTGGAGGTGATGTTAATGCCATTTTGAATACATAGATGGATAAAATACTTCCTAAGGGTAAAATAATAGACAAAAAAGTAGTTAAACAAGCAAAAAACATCAAAAGTATTAAAGATAAATATAACCGCAAAAAAAACCAAACATTTTAAATAAAATAAAACTGTTTTTGCGGTATATTGTGAAGTGAAGTGTCAGGTCCCTGACTAGATACTTTATGTCAGGGACGGGTCCAGGAGGTTATGGGACCCTGAGCGCCCGATGCAGGAGCTCAATTCGCTGGAGACACAGGGCCTGGAGCTGGGTAACTGCAATCCCTCAGTGGTTTGAGACCCCACATTCCCAGGCCCTGTGAAGCAGCTGTGGAATCCAGTGATGCCTAGGGAATAACTGAAGTGATCCTGCAAACATCCTGCAGCAAGCATGGAGTATAACTAGAACAGGTTAGCAGGATGTAGCAGGATAAAGAAAAGAGATGAGCCAAGCAAAGCAAGTACAAAGGAACAGAGACAGAGCAGAGCAGAAATACAGAGTGCAGGGCTGCAGGACACAGCAAGATGCAAAGGGAGAACTAAAGCATACAAGAAAGGGCAAAGGATAAGACAAAAGTACATAACTAAGGAGATATACAGACATACATATATAACACAGACCAACAAACAGAGGACAGGGCAAGGGCTACAGGAACACAAGGCATGGAGTGAGGAGCCGGGATCCTCAGACGCTTCATAAGGGGAACCAAGCTGGGCATGGGGTTAGGGAAGAGGATCTGAGATCCTCAGGTGCTTCAGGGAGAGATGATAAGGGAATATATATATATATATATATATATATATATATATATATATATATATACAAATGCAAAAAAAAAGTGCAAAGGAAAAGTGCAAAGGAGAGCTACAAAATTAATAAGGGGATTGGAGGATCTTAGTTATGAAGAGAGACTTAAAAAATTGCATTTATTTACTTTAGAAAAAAGGCGTCTTAGAGGGGATATGATAACATTATATAAATATGTGCAGGGCCAATATAAGGAGCTCTCCAGGGACCTGTTCATTAATAGAAATGTACAAAGAACAAGAGGTCACCCCCTGAGACTGGAAGAGCAAAGATTTCATAGGCAGCAAAGGAAGGGATTCTTTACGGTAAGGACAATAAAATTATGGAACTCACTGCCAAGAGAGGTAGTGCTATCAACCACAATAGATGCATTTAAAAATGGTCTGGATGTTTTTTTAGAAAAGCAGAACATACAGGGGTATTAATAATAGAATGAGCATTAATAATAGAGCTTTTTGATCCAAGGAGAAATCTGATTGCCCTTTTGGAGTCAAGAAGGAATTTTTTTTAAACATATACTTGAAGTGTGCCAGTTAAGGAAGAGGTGAAAGGAGGATTAACAGGCATAAAATTGGCCATAAAGTATTGTCCACAGCAACAGAAGTGCTCAACCTTAAGCACAAGGTCCGAGCCACCAACACAGACCTCACTGGGACAAATGTGGGGATCACAGAAATTTCCTGCACCATAGAGAACGTGTAGAACTGCGGAAGGTGGAAAATGTGAAGATCCTTGGACTAGCCCAAGCAGTGGCAGCTGACGACCTCAAACAAACTGTCTCTGGGCTTTTCAATATGCACATGGAGATACCACCCGAGACCAAAATAATATTAGAGAAAGCACATAAAGCACTCTATGCTAAAGTCTCTCCTAACGCTCCACCGTGAGATATGATATGTTGATTACCGAATTATACAATCAAAGAGTGTTATGAGAAAAGCCAGAATGTCATGATTTGGTCATTTAATGGTGATCCGTTGGCTTTATATGAACCATGTCATACTCTGCACAGAAAGGGTCCTGAGACCCTTAACTGCTATATTATAAGAAAGCAGAAGAGCCAATTCTTGGGGCTTCCCCTTCACTTTTAATTGTCAGAACCAGTCTCAACGCCCACATAATGCAAATCATCCAAGATGTGCCAGCACTACAAACCAGATTGGAATACTATTGATTTAAATTTGAAACTGCAAATCACGCCTAGGCCGTTACCACATGGCTGGTTGTGTCACACTCTCCACTCTGCACTCGATCAGATTCTCCATTCCGTGTTTCATGCCAGCTCCACCACTAGCACTCCGCTCCTTATGAAATCCGTAGCTTCAGCAAACTTTTAAAGTACTTTGTAATGCATATTTTACATTTTTTCGTTGCTTAAAATATAAGTGTTTTATAGTTAGATTGCATTGCACATTTTCAGGCCTTCAGAGTGGCCTTAATTTAAATGGAATTTCCTGTTTCCCTAGTGATGTCATCAGACAATATGTTGCACTAATAGAGATCTCTCTCTCTCTCTCTCTCTCTCTCTCTCTTTCCCATAAATATCAGCTGGCTGAGGATGATGGGCATGCCATCACTCTCTCATATAAATATCAGCTGGCTGAGGATGAAGTAACACAGATAACTTCCTGCAGGTAACTACATTCCACACTGCTTTCTATTCCACCAGCATAGGAAGTAACTAAATTAAACAAAACAGAGCATATTAGTTCGTGGTTAGATGTGTTATCATGGCAACCTGCCACTAGTCAAAGAAAGACTGCAGAGTATGACTATAATACATATTTTTGGAATTGTTCTTTGCTTTGGATACAAGATGTGTATGTATGTCAGTGCAGTGTCTCCTCATCTGGCTATAAGAGTAAAGCCTCAACAGTTTATTTCCTGTGTTTGGAGGTGGGTTACTATGGCAACCTGGCATTAGAATTAGAGCATAGCACTGT
Source organism: Pelodytes ibericus (assembly GCA_036172795.1). NCBI lineage: Eukaryota > Metazoa > Chordata > Amphibia > Anura > Pelodytidae > Pelodytes > Pelodytes ibericus. Next base: position 89,167,542 of record CM069863.1, read on the forward strand.
TTATACGTGCAGGAATAAAAAAAATTATCTTGTGCTGAGAATATCTATGAAGAGCCTTAAATATCCAACTTGATTCATTAACCCTTTTGGACATATACATTTGTCTGAAATAGAATGGTCATTGAGGACGTATACATACATCCTTTGCCTCCGAGAGCATCTTCATATGACTCAATTATGGCTGTCCAATTATGTATTTTTATGTAAAATTAGATTTTAACAGGGTGCATTATGAATGGTATTTGTAGATTATATTACAAATTTATACAATAACAGTGTGGTTTTTAAACAGTTGTATGTATGTTGAACATTTTTAAATGATGAAATATTTGGTAATTGTCTCCTGTTGGACATTCATTCCATGTCTCTCCATTGGCAGGACTTGATTTTCATTTAATTACCTCTGAGCCTCTCATTATGGACAAATGCATTTTAAATAGTCTAACCTAAAATAAAGAATTCAGAGACTTTTTTGATATTTGTTTACTATTTGCTTTTATGTAAAAATGTTTTATTTATTTTGTATAATAAAGCAATTGCATTTGTTTTGAAGTCCATGTCAGGGAAAGTGATTGTTACAAATAAGTGCTCTCACCTATGAATTATTGTTTATACATATACTGTAGAGTCAGATTTGTTGACGCTGGAGACCAAGTGGAAAAACTTAAGAAAGCAAATTATACAAACCACACATCATGTTTGTTGAGAATGAGAAGGTAAATCAAAAAATATTTTATTAAATATATTTTACAACCTAAGCTCCCCTATACTTCATGAAGAACTGCTTTACTTTGTGAGCAGTAATCACAATCTCAAAATCTCAAAGCACAGAAGGGTAATACTTTGTCAAAGCAGAATGCAAAGGAATACATCATACAGACTTATTTAGTTTTAAATTATCGCAAGAACCTAGTTGTGTTGATTTGATGGCACAACAATCATAATCTTAATCTACCTTAATGTTTCTAGAGCTGTAAATCTAGCTCTAAATGGCTTGGTGGAATATATATTGCTAATCCTATCTAAGAGGTAAGCACAGAATAATAACAATGATAACGTTTCTAATGATAATACTAATATATACTTTGCTGGAACATATTTGCATTTAATTTGGGGGGTGTCTAGTGAAAAAAATTGATTAGAAATGACACTCAAATCCCAATGCTATTATTTGATACTTGCTTATCATAGTTTCTCCACTAAAGAGCTGTTTTTCTTCTTCTTTTTGGAGAAAAGCTTGGTCATTTGAAAGCTTTTGAATAGTTGGATTGCATACCCAGTTTGTTGATTTAATAAACATTATTTCCAGCTACAGTAAACTTGGCATGTACTAACAAACAAAAAGCAGTAGAAATAAGACTATTTAAAAACAAAATGAATAACCATTAAAACATACAGGTATACTCAACTGGACAGGTTGGTGAGTCAGTTCATTCAGATTATTCTATTGCTATTAATCTCTTAGGCTGAAATTAGGCTGAAATTCCTCCTATCACATAACATTATAATCACAGTGAATCTAATAGTGTATCTAACTGCAGGATTGATATTCTTCTGCTACAGTCAGTCAATATAAACTTACATGGGGAGAAAACAGCCAAATAGTTTCTTTGCATTCATTTCCTTTGGGTAAAGTACTTGTAGGTTGTCTATCCAGCAATATTTGGATTGAAGCAACCTGTTGTCTAAACTGCCCCCTCTGAATCATAAACAGACGTTCTCCAGACCCATAGCTGTTAAACCACTAATGTTCCCACCATGAAGACATAAAGTATTGGACCATTGGGTTCTCTTCATCATGGTTCTTTATATCCCCCACATGCGCCAACAACAATTTTTCAGTCTTCTTAGTGGTCTACTCAATATACTCCAATTTAATTCAGGTCTGGATTTAGACAAAATTCACAAAATACCCGATATGCGGCTACTCAATAAGCTCTTCATTTGGGTCCGAAACGGCAGTACAGGCCATTGAGAAAATGAGGCACCAGAGGTGCTTGGATCGGGACATTTTTTTCCATTAAAACCATAGATTTGTGTCAACCAAATATGCTTAGACAGCATTTTGGACATTTCAATTCTCCAGATTTGATCTAGAGAATTTAAATGAAAAGGTTAATAAATTAATTAAGACATTTTTTAAAAAATGGAAAGGCTTATGATTGGCTAACATAGTCAGCCAATCCGATACCTTTTTTTTTAAATGAGGTATTTTAAGCTAAGTCTTGGGGGGAGGAAAGGCTGGCCTGATTCTTGGGGGGGAGGGAAGGCTGGCCTATGCTGATCACCTTATACCACAATGAAACACAGAAACCACAAATCTGTATCCAAACTCAACAGTCTTCAGGGTTCCTTGTATTTGGGGTAACGTGGCATAATGGTACCGGGGGGAAAGCAGTCCAAAGAGATCCCCTTTACCAACATCCACAAAACAGAACCCCTTGCAAGCCCAGGGCCCATAGTCAGTAAGAAGGAGACTTCCATCCCAGTTTGTACAGAACATCCATTGATCTGTTATGGATTAACACTGTTCTCTCACTTTACTCATAGCATTGTGTACTGTTCCCCTCAACCCCCAGCATCATCTGATGATGAGGCCCCATGGCCTGCACATGGCACTCAAAATCTGTCTGTTCCTCCTTGTACTTCACAAAGATGGTTCAGTTAGCCTTGGTGCCAGTGACCTCTTCACCTTTCTATGTTAAATCAAAAATGCATGTACATGTATGTGCATATCACCTATAGTAGAAACATCTGCAACAGGGCTTCATTCATGAAAAAGGGAATTGCATGGAATTGTGAATAGAGATTCCAAGTTAAGACCAATATAGCTAACTTGAAACATTCTCAATATTAGCAACTCTTCAGAAAGATTACAACTCCTGCTACTGTGACATTTTATTTGGAAATTACATTCTCTATTTCATGTAATTTCCTCTTTCATGCATGAAGCGCAATTAAATTGTTGATGGGAAATGTTCTGTTCCCAGTTGTATGCACTCAACATTAACAATGCATTGCTCTTCAACACCAACAGACCTATCCACCACCTCCCATACCAGGTTCCACCGCCCAAGTTAGTTAGATACAGATTCACACGTCATTCATGTCTGATGTTAATGCATATGTAGTTTGCTACCCCTGGAATGCAATATCTGTACATACTACTGTACACCCATGTCCACAGAACATGTATTACATATATGTATATGCTGTGGTGATGCAAATATATAATTAGGTCAGTAATTATGAATATATAATTCAGATGACCATGAATGTGAACTGTACTAGAATGTGATGCCTACATTGTCTATTGCAATGTCATAAACATCTCCCATTTTCCTGCAGTTATATCTGTTGTGGAAACTATAGCGCCGCACAGGCAGTGGAATCCCGAGGGGGGGGCGGGGGGGGCGGCCCGCCCCGGGTGCCACTGACTTGGGGGGTGCCACCGGTGCTGCCGGCACCCACCGCGCTGCTTACCGGCCGCCGGGTAAAAAAAAGAAAAAAATATATATCACAGCGACCGGATGTGACGATACGTCCGTCCAGGAGAAGCAGCGATTTCGTAAGTGATGGGGGGGGGGGGGGGGGGGGGGGGAGGAGTGGCACTTTATTACTGGGCATCTGACTGGCACTATATTACTGGGCTCTGGCTGGCACTATATTACTGGGCATCTTGCTGGCACTATATTACTGGGCTCTGACTGGCACTATATTACTGGGCATCTGGCTGGCACTATATTACTGGGCATCTGGCTGGCACTATATTACTGGGCTCTGGCTGGCACTATATTACTGGGCATCTGGCTGGCACTATATTACTGGGCATCTGGCTGGCACTATATTACTGGGCTCTGGCTGGCACTATATTACTGGGCATCTGGCTGGCACTATATTACTGGGCTCTGACTGTCACACTATTACTGGGCTCTGAATGGTACAATATTACTGGGCACTGACTGGCACACTATTACTGGGCTCCGACTGGCACACTATTACTGGGCACTGACTGGCACACTATTACTGGGCTCTGACTGGCACACTATTACTGGGCACTGACTGGCACATTATTCCTGGGCACTGACTGGCACAATATTCCTGGGCACTGACTGGCACAAAATTACTTGGCATCTGACTGGCATAATATTCCTGGGCACTGACTGGCACAATATTCCTGGGCACTGACTGGCACAAAATTACTTGGCATCTGACTGGCATAATATTCCTGGGCACTGACTGGCACAAAATTACTTGGCATCTGACTGGCATAATATTCCTGGGCACTGACTGGCACAATATTACTGGGCATCTGACTGGCACAATATTCCTGGGCTCTGAGTGGCACACTATTACTGGGCACTGACTGGCACAATATTAGTGGGCACTGACTGGCACACTATTAGTGGGCACTGACTGGCACACTATTACTGGGCTCTGACTGGCACACTATTCCTGGGCACTGACTGGCACAATATTACTGGGCATCTGACTGGCATAATATTCTTGGGCACTGACTGGCACAAAATTACTTGGCATCTGACTGGCAAAAAATTACTTGGCATCTGACTGGCATAATATTCCTGGGCACTGACTGGCACAATATTACTGGGCATCTGACTGGCACAATATTCCTGGGCTCTGAGTGGCACACTATTACTGGGCACTGACTGGCACAATATTCCTGGGCACTGACTGGCACACTATTACTGGGCACTGACTGGCACACTATTACTGGGCTCTGACTGGCACACTATTACTGGGCACTGACTGGCACAATATTCCTGGTCACTGACTGGCACAATATTACTGGGCATCTGACTGGCATAATATTCCTGGGCACTGACTGGCACAAAATTACTTGGCATCTGACTGGCATAATATTCATGGGCACTGACTGGCACGATATAACTGGGCAACTGAATGGCACAATATTCCTGGGCTCTGAGTGGCACACTATTACTGGGCACTGACTGGCACAATATTCCTGGGCACTGACTGGCACACTATTACTGGGCACTGACTGGCACACTATTACTGGGCTCTGACTGGCACTATATTACTGGGCACTGACTGGCACACTATTACTGGGCTCTGACTGGCACTATATTACTGGGCTCTGCCTAGCACAATAATACTGGCTCTGACTGGCACAATATTCCTGGTATCTGACTGGCACAATATTCCTGGGCTCTGAGTAGCACACTATTACTGGGCACTGACTGGCACAATATTCCTGGGCACTGACTGGCACACTATTACTGGGCACTGACTGGCACACTATTACTGGGCTCTGACTGGCACACTATTACTGGGCACTGACTGGCACAATATTACTGGGCATCTGACTGGTATAATATTCCTGGGCACTGACTGGCACAAAATTACTTGGCATCTGACTGGCATAATATTCCTGGGCACTGACTGGCACAATATTACTGGGCATCTGACTGGCACAATATTCCTGGGCTCTGAGTGGCACACTATTACTGGGCACTGACTGGCACAATATTCCTGGGCACTGACTGGCACACTATTACTGGGCACTGACTGGCACACTATTACTGGGTTCTGAGTGGCACTATATAACTGGGCTCTGACTGGCACACTATTACTGGGCTCTGAGTGGCACACTATTACTGGGCTCTGACTGGCACTATATTACTGGGTTCTGAGTGGCACAATATTACTGGTATCTGACTGGCACACTATTCCTGGTATCTATAATTGTACAATTTTCAAACATTGAAAAAATTGTGGGTGTTTTCTTGCTTTTTTTATTATGGGGGTGGGGGGTGGGGGGGGGGTTGCCACACTCAGGGTCCGCCCCGGGTGCCAAATGCTCTAGGTACGCCCCTGCGCACAGGTTTGTGGATCCTGGCGCCCACACCAGGAGCCCCTCCGCAATCTGCTGCTGCTGTGCATGGCCTGTCTGCTTTAAATCAACATGGTGTTGAAAACATCTACCAGCAGCTGACCATAAGGCCCCTTACATAAAAAAAAAATTGGACTCCCCCTCATCCCTATATATCCCTCTTGCCCCCCTACCCTCACAAATTCATTTTATCCTGGTCTTTGTATATCATGCCAATAATTTAAATGCACATGCCCCATAACCCACATTACAAATCCAAGACATACCCCATTAATATGCCACAGACAGTTTTTTACAATATTATACCATGATTTAGCCATGAATATGCCACAGCCTGTAGGCCCATTAATATGCCACTGTATGCTCATTAATATGCCATAGCCAGTTTGCCCATTAATATGCCACAGACAGTTTTCCAATTAATATGCCACAGCCGGTCTACCCATGAATATGCCACAGCCAATATGCCCATTAATATTCCACTGTTTACCCATTGCTTGGCAGTCAGTTTGCAATCCTCCTTCCCCCTTCACCAGTACTCACCTGGCTGCTGAGACAGCATCCTTCCATGATGCCTCTCTCACGCGCCCTGCGCACTGTTCTGGTTTGAGTACCAAAATCTCACAGGACCCCTGGTGCTTTGACATCAGATCAGTGCATGTGTAGCATGAGAGAGGCAGCATGGAAGGATGTCTGTTCATTACATAGACATCATGCTGCCTTCTCGCGTGGTATTGCTGGTGCGGGGAGATCTTTTGATCTCCCAAGCTGAAATTCTCTGCTGGCAAGCTTTTTTATTTTTTTTTAGGCCCTAGGCCTGCTGGGCCCTTGGCAGATGTATCACCTTTCTTCTCCTGGTGGTGGTACAGTAAGGTTGACAGTGAAGGCATCTAGCAAATGAAGCTTATAATGTGGAAAATGGAGATCACAGGAGTTGTAAACACTAAGAAATAATAAAAGAAACTGAATTGGGTTTGTTCACCTGGCCAGGTATTGAACAATCAAGTATAAAACAATAATACTTCACTAGAACCACTACACCGCACAGGATGCGTTTCGTAATCTTTAGCTGGTGGGCGTCAGTACACTGACAGAATACGCTTAGCTGCAGAAATTAGAATTGCAGTAATTAGTAGATGCGGAGAACATTTGTGTTTTAAAATATATAAAAAAAGGTTGGTATTTCATTTTTATGCAAATATATTTGTTTGCATAAATTAACTATCCACCCAGACTGCTGGCCTAAAATCCAGCTAGGCAATGTGGTGTATTAGGCCTAGTAACTTCCTTCAGAATGATTTGTCAATTTGGGATTAACTACCAGGATATAATTCTGCCAGAATTCCTAATATAATTTGGTTGGCTTTTGAGGTGTTTTTCAATTGTGTGTGATTAAAGTAACTGTATTAGTGTTTAACCCCTTTATGACCAGACTTTTATTTATAAAATCTTTTACTAAGCTCCAAAAGCTAATGAAAAAATCGGCTAAATAGATTCTAATATTGGTCCTGAGTTTAGAAATACCCAATGTTTATATGTTTTTTTGCATGTTATTGGTTAATAAATACAACCATATAGCTGTTTCAAAACCATTTTTTGTACACATTTATATAAAGTAGACATCCCAGGGCATTCAACTTGGGGTATTTTAACTCTTTCATTCAGTCATTTTACCACCAATCTTTGGCAAGTTTTGGCATAGTAATTTTGTGTGTGTTTTATTTCCATACACTTTGAATTTTAGGTATGAATTTAAAGGGGTTGCTCTATTTTATTGCCAAACAAAACCCCAATATATGTTTAGAAACTTAACCTGAGTATAGCGGTACCCCACATGTATAGGTTTGCTATAGTTATGTGGCAGGTACAGGCAGTGGTGGGATTGAAAAAATGTAATAACCAGTTCTGACTTTCAAACATGGTGTAATATGTTTTTCTCTAATGTCAAACAAAATAAAATAAAAATGACTTGCTTTTTTGCTAAACAGAAAAATGTTTTCGACAAATTTAAGGCCAAAGTAGACAAGGTGGAAGAATTATCTAAGCAAGCTATGCTTTCAGTTTGGATCCTTTGGTCTTAAATTTCTAATCCAGTTCACTGAAGAGACACACATACATACACAGTCACACTTACACACACACACACACACAGGCTCACACTTAGATACACACATACACACAGTCACATTTACACACACAGACTCACCTGTACACACACAGACTCACATGTACACACAGTCAGACTTACACACAGGACCTTACAGAGAAAGAGACTCCCACTTAGACACACACACACGCACACAGACTCCCTCTCACTAACACACAGGCTCACATTTACACACACATGGTCACACTCACACACAAAGAGATTTTTTTTTTAAAATAATTTTTACCGGTCTGCTGGCTTCATGCTGTCCCATGGTCCTGTTTTACCCGCCCTCTGACTTTATCACATGATGTCACACTCAGAGTTGAGGAGATAGGGATTATACAGTGTTGTGGAAACTTAGGTTCCCAACACTGGCACAGGTGCGGAGGGGGAGGAGGGGGAGGAGGGGTTTCGGCGGTGCTATTACAGCTGCAGGCATGCCAGACCTCCATGTCCAGCCGGCTGCATTAGAGGGGTGCCATTGGCACCAATGCCCAGGGTCTAAAACAGTTTATTAGACCCTGGGCACCCCAGCCAGTAGGACCCCTATAACAAGTGGCACCTGGGGCAGACCACCACCCCCTTAGTCCGTCACTGGTCTATGCTGGGCCATAAGAAATTTCAGCGCCCCTTACTAAAAAAAATTATGCCCCCCTTTGGATTGTTTATCCATTAATATGCCCCTGATAATTAGCTCCTTAATATGCCACTGATAATTAGATGCTTAATATGCCACTGATAATTAGATGCTTAATATGCCACTGATCATTAGATACTTAATATGCCTCAGATATTTAGATGATTAATATGCCCCTGATAATTAGTTCTGTAATATGCCACTGATAATTAGATGATTAATATGCCACTGATAATTATATGCTTAATATACCCCTGATAATTATATGATTAATATGCCCCTGATAATTAGATGATGGATATGCCACTGATAATGCTCCTTAATATGCCACTGATAATTAGCTCCTTAATATGCCATTGATAATGCACCTTAATATGTCACTGAAAACTACCTCCTTAAAATTCCACTGATAATGCTCCTTAATATGCCCCTGAAAATTAGATGATTGATATGCCACTGATAATGCTCCTTAATATGCCCCTGATAATGTGCCCCTGATAATTAGATACTTAATATGCCCCTGAAAATGTGCTGCTTAATATGCCCCTGATAATTTGCTCGTTAATATGTCACAACCCCCCCCCCCCCCACCCTTCCCCAGTACTTACATTTATGATGCTCGTCAACCATCTTTTCCGCAGTGCATAAGAGCCGCGGAAAGGACTTGCCGTCATTTCTGGCGGCAAGTAAAACCTTGTACCGTTCCTGCCCAATCATGACTGTCTCCGTGTGAGACAGTCACATGGGCAGCAGGTGCACACAGGGCAGTTGCCTTGGGCCCCCCAGAATGAATGGGCCCTGGGCAGCTGCTCTGTTTGCCCCCGCTTTTTTTTTAAAGATTTTTTTTTTTTAAAGGGATCTTCGGCTTGCACCAGTTCGGAGAACCTGTAAAATTTTGGTAACAGGTTCGCACGAACCGATGCAAACGGCTGAATCCCACCACTGGGTTCAGGGACAAATTTAGGATATGGCCATTGCAGCTTTATAATGTGTATTTTTTATGTAATGTGTAACATACCTGTCTTCCAGGCGGGAGGCATGGCCATCTGGCGGGGTGCCGCTCTTCACCGTGATGGTGCCATGCATCTCCGTCTGCCCTCTGTTCTTCACTCCCTGCATCCTCGCAGGGAGCTGGAGAGTGTGGTGATGGAGGGGCATGGAGGCTGGCAGTGCTTCCGTCTTCTATGACCATGCCTCCTCCAGTAGTTCTTTCTGGGATGGCCCACACGGGGGTCGGGGCTACAGACCTCACACCAAGCAGCACTATAAAAACCCCTGTCTCCCTGATGGTGGTGTCAGATATTCAGAGTGCTTGCATTCCTCCTGAGTCTCCCTGATCAGCCTGTTTGTTGTGCTAGTTTGATCCTGTATTTTTTGACCCCTCCTTGTGACCCCTACAATTGATCCTTTTGTCTGCTGCCTGGAATTCTGAGGTGTTGCAACGGCAAGTCCTGGGGGGGTTGCACTGGCAAGTTCTGGCGAAGTACAACGGCTGGTGCAGTGGGTGTAATGGCAGGTCCAGTGGGCACAACGGCAAGTCCCTGGGGTGGGGGTGCACTGGCAAGTCCTTGGGACACAGCAATGGCAAGTCTTGATAAGGTATAATGACATGTCCTGGGAAAGTGCAATGACAAGTCTTGATGTGATATAATGACGAGTTCGGTGGGGAGGGTGCAATGGTATGTCCAGTGGGTGCAATATCCAGTCCAGTGGGCACAACTAAAAGTCCCTGGGAGTTGGTGCAATGCAGGTCCCTGGGGCCGGTACAATGGCAAGGTCCTTTTGCGGGTACAATGTAAAATTCTGGGGGGAACAGGTGCAGTGGGTACCGGGGCAATTCTAGCTTCATGGGACCTGGATCCTCATTGAATACAGTCAGAAAATGGTTGTGCTCTGCACAACACTTTTGCCGGGGCTATGTGGTCTCCTGTCATTCCAACTCAGAAGACCCACAGCAGTATTGGAGAATGTCTGTGTGCACATCCATCTGCCTAGCACACTGTGGGATCCTGGTTACAGCTGAGTAGAATGCAAGTCCTGGGCTAGAAGGAGTGCAATGGCAAATCTTGGGGGGTGCAAAGGCAAGTTCTAAGTGGGTGCAAGGGCAGGTCCATTTGGTGCAAGGGCTGGTCAAAATGTCACCTTTAAATCAATACAATTTAAACAATATTCTGAAATCATCTTGACCATGTCAGCATAGATTTATTCGCAATGGGCTCTGCTCTATGTCATACAAGAACATTTAGCCTAAGCAAAAGCATATTTAATATCAAAAACTGGCACCATCGACTCAATGCATTTCAACTGAGTTTTTTAAATAAGTAACCAAGACATTCATAAATGAAACCTATCTTGGCTCACCCAAATTGGTTTCATTGCACTGGGCACCCCTCTGCAGGGCTGCCATCAGGGGACGACAGGCGATACATCCGTCATGGGCCTGGTCGGCCCTGGCCCTTAAAAAAAAAAAAAAACATTGTAGAAAAATAATTAAAAAAATTGTAGAAAAATGGTTGTAAAAAAAACAAACAAGCATGGGCAAACAGGGAAGCTGCCCCGTGGTCCCTCACTGCCCGCGTGACTGTCTCACATTGGACAGCAGCCGGCAGATCCGCATGTAATTTCCGGTAGCTGTATTTCCTGCATGCAAAGAAACACTACGGGGGGAGACTGCAGGGGACAAGCAGAATTGAGTTAAGTACTGGAGAAAGGGGAGGAGAGGGGCTATTAACGAGCAAATTATCAGTGGCATATTAATGAACAAATTATCAGTAGCATACTCAATATATTCAATGGAGATTGCTGAATCAGAACCATCTTTGCTCACCTAAAATGCCATTGATTTCTATGCAATGGGAAATCATTAAGTCATACATGAATGTTTAGCCTAAGACAAACCACATTCCCCTTCAAAATCTGGCGCAAAACTAACACCATCAACTCAATACATTTCAATGGGGATTGCTGTGTGTCATTTTGGTGCCAGTTTTTGACGCAAAAATTTCAATTGGCAAAGACTAAATGTTGTTGTATGACCTATAGTGAAAGGAAAATCTCAGAAATCTCTTTTGAAATGCTTTTAAAAGTGCCAATTTGATTTTAGTTTTTGACTAAATGTTCTTTTTTTCAACACAGAGTGCATAGAAATCTATACTGACACATTAAAGATGAATTCAGAATTTTGTTTAAATTGTATCCATTTGAAGGTGGAATTTTGATGCCACCCTTTAGTGGTAAATGTGTGTGTGTGTGTGTGGGGGGGGGGGGGGGGGGGGGATTAAATGTTCTTTACAGAAACCAAGTACCATTTATTTTATGTAATGACTAACATTTTTTAATTTTTATTGTTTTCATTATGTAATATGATATTAGAAATATGTTGAAGTATGCTTTTAATATGAATAGTGTTTTAATCAGGTTGTATTGTTGTATTTACATTTTGCAGAGTTCAAAATAATTACATGCATTAATGAATAACAATTATATTTGAATAAGAAGCTGGCTGAAGAATCTAAATTCAGCCTACAAATAAACTGACAGGATAAGAAGCTAACTTCAGCTTCATCACCACTCTTCTCAGACTTGTACAGTATAGAAAATTGGGAATAAACATGTGTAAACATACGGCATTTTTTCCCTGTGTTTCAACATACAAAAAACCCACTGACATTGCAGTTGTGTGTTTATATTTTGCTGAGTTTGAAACACCAAGTTTGAAAACGTATGTTTATAATTTAACATACTACACAGATTATAGATAATATATACATGGAAGTTCAAAGTAAATGTTTAACACGCATTTTGGGCTCTTCCAGGGTCCCAAACTATGGATGGTTAATGTAGTAATTCCTACATTATATATATACATACACTATCCACTAGGAACAGTATATACCGTATGTGGGAGTTGAGCTGCTACTGTTTACAGCTCTCATTGTAGAAAAAAAAATCTCTCAGGAATAAAACTGCAGTTTTTCTACTAATACATTTTTTATTGGTAGAGCTTTGTTTATTTTTATTTCACAATATTTTGCAAACAGATCACAGCGTAATTTTTTTTTTCTCTTTGCAATCTTTAATACACAGAAACGAAAAACTACTGTTGTGTTTCATAAGAACAAGATTCTCTGTCTATCATAAGCATTTACAAAAATGACCAATTTCACTATTTATATATTACGGCTCTATTTGTTTGTATTGTGATGATTATATGCTCATAACTGTTACACATGATCTTTGCAGTATGACTGACACATGCAGAGTGATCCACAACAACCAGAGATGTAGCCAAGTGTCACCTCACCTGCTCTGAGATTGAATAAGTTCGGAATCCAGAAAGAAACCTCATCGCTCTCCAGCACCAGTTAATATAGCTGAGGTCACATGATCCGCACACCCTTCTACATCCCCCTTGTACAACAAGCTACTTCACAAACCAATCACGTGAGATTCGTTATCTTCATAAGCAGCAACAACATAAAGAGGGGAGAGAACAACGTGGTGATAAGCTTCTCTCACTACCTAGATCTGGGAGACAGTGCCTTTACTATCTTCTGCGTTAAGGAAAGCACCTGCTCCCTCTGCAGCTGGAAATTTGGTAGTGTCTGCTTGTACATCATCCACTTCCTTTTCCCAGGAGATGTTATCAGCTGTAGCTTGAGAATCGTACAGAACATAGCCACTATACTACCAAAATTATCCTTTGTCTTGCTTTCTATAACAGCAGCTGCACTGGTTTCTTGGCTCCCAGGTAAGCGCAGGAAACATTCCTTTTCTACTATATGAGTTTTCTTTTAAAAATAAACATAAGTGTTTAAATATAGTTTAATTATGTTGAAATAATTAAGCATTTACAAACAATAAATGCATGTCCACCTGAATGCGCTTGCGTATGTATATTAAGTACTGTATGCATACACACACTGTATATTGTATATGTATAATCTATAGTCTATAGATGGTATGTTTTGTTTGTTAGTAAATTATTTTTTTTCTCAGTTGTTAAAAATACACTTAGCCAAGTAATTCCATTTTAAAAACTTCTCAATCTGACTTGCATCCCATTTGATCTTTGCGGATGGCCAGTTCAGCATTAAGAATTGCAGTGATTTTACTGTATGGTCCTTGAACTGAAGTGTATTCCATTCTATATTGTGAAGAATGGAGGGTTAATTACTAGAGTAATATGCTTTGCAGAAACTATAATGTGATTGTACTCTAATGGAGCAGGGCCAATGACGTGTTTAGATCCCTTGGAAGTGGATGTAATTATTGAGCTTTTTCCAGTGTTACCAGACCTCTGTGCATGCATGTAGCTGATACATTGAAACAGACAGACCAATGTATTTACACATACATAGACACCCTAGTTGTCTGTCAATGTGTAATTTGTGTAGTAATTACTGAATTCATTGTACTACTAGATTACTACTACAGGAAATATGCCCAGCCTGGTTATTTAATCTGTTCTCAGACACTAACTTTCCCCTACACCATTGTTAGCTGTACATTTACAAATGTATATATATATATATATATATATATATATATATATATATATATATATATATATATATATATATATATATATTTAAATACGTGTATAGGATGACACGAATCCATCTAGTTAATTATTTGTCAAATATGGGGGTCTGCACAAAATCTAAAGCATTATAAAGATTTTAGGCAAAGACATACTATTTGTAATTATTTTTTTTTTACAAAATGCTTCCCAGTGGTGAAGTGTGTGACCTACTATTCTTTGGATTAGATAACACTAGTATTGATTTATTGAAACCTCTCTGACACTGCAGAGAAGACTTTTTTTATGTCAGCTTAGATAATTCATTCATGGGTCCTTGGTCTTCCTTTCAAGACATGGATGACTGTGTATTGGCAGTCTAATGTGTAATAGTGTATGCATGCATCTTCATTGATTTTTCTATGATACGTTTCATACTTACTAAGCATTCAAACATGATCACATTTGTTTCTGGTATTAAAATTGTAAAGTCATGCAGGCAATTGTAACAAGTAGGTGTTAACCTAGTAAGGTACCAGGTGTTCAGTGCCATCTTGCAATTGTATTGCATGTGTATATGGTTAATAAAGCACACATTAAGGTTTATACTCCATTAATAAATCTTACTTTTACTTGATAGCCTTTGAAAGGAAAATTGCCTGCATACATTATATTGTAATATTGTACTTCATTGTGGTTTTTGTACAAAGATTTTTTTTCCTCATTTATGCATTTAACTAATTCTTATCCTCAGTTTTAAAAGTTTTTACATGCGATACTTGGTTTGTCCTACTGCTGTCTGTCTGAGTATGTGTTGCAAATTAATGTATCAAATGCTACAGTATATAGTTAGCCTTAAATAATAGTGCACACTATAATTTAAACTGTATAACACACTGTAGGTGTCAGTCAGCCTTTCTTCATTCATTATGGTTAATCCTGCTTGGTATAACATTTCCTATTTTTGTTGTTTTGAGAATGCAAACAATAGAAGGATGCTCAAATAGAACTATCATGGCAATAATAATACATACACATTCACAAAATACACAAAACATTGACACATGGAACACAAAAAAGAGGTGTGTTTTTTTGATATATAAATTGCTAAACTACTTACATATTTAACTACTTAAGTATTAATTTAGCAATGTTAGTCATTGGTGTTAATACATTTAATAATGTATCTGTGAAGAAAAGTGAAGCGGATATAGAACCTAAAAGTGTAAAAACTCAAGATTCCCATTTAGAAATACATTTACCATGACATAAATAGACATATTTAATGTAAATGATAAACAAGTAGGATTAAAATGATACCATTTATTGGCTAACAGAGTTTGGTTGAAAGCTTTCAAGACCAGGTTGCTAGTTCCCTTCCTCAGGCATAAATGAGGCTAGTACAAAATGCCAAATTACTGAAACAGTTAACAGTTTGAAATAAAGGGAAGAAAAACCACAGAGAACCAACAGATACAATCAGTTCAGTCAGAGCCTTTGACACCAGATCCCTGAAGGTGTCAAATGTGTGTAGTATGAGATAAGTCCATTGCAGCAATCCAGGGCCATTACAAAGATTATTAATTAGTAAGGTTATATTTGGAGATGAATTCACTGTATCTATTAAGGCCAGTGATAATACTACAAACATAGATTGTGAACTTTATCATAGACTTTATGCCAGTGTTTATGAGTAACACTAGAATGTGGTATCCTTTTCTTCCATCCTGCTTAAAGTCACAATTCTCAATAATCTATCATAGTACAATTACATTAAGTTGGTACTGTAGCCCCCACTTGGAATGTCCCACAGAGCATACCTGAGGTAAGATGGTTATGAAGAGGGGGCAAATAACTGACATGGGGGCACCCATCTGATTTGTTTTCCACATAGGCCCCCCATGAACTTATGACCATGCCTGCATCCTCTACTCAGTTCAGAAGAGGTCCAGGAAGTAAACATACCAAAT
Organism: Pelodytes ibericus; assembly: GCA_036172795.1. Lineage (NCBI taxonomy): Eukaryota > Metazoa > Chordata > Amphibia > Anura > Pelodytidae > Pelodytes > Pelodytes ibericus. The sequence continues at coordinate 89,183,694 of CM069863.1, forward strand.
ATTGAGAAACTATTCTTATTCCCACATGTGGAGGGCTGCATGCTGTGAAAAAGATTAGGTTTGAAACTTGGACATTATTCATTTCATGAATTACTACACTAGAACAAGTATGTTTTTTGTCAGCATAAAACCTATGCCCATAGGCATTAATGCTTTATAGTGGTCTTCCTATTAAGTGTTAAAGTATTTATAACATTTCTTTATTATTCTATTTTAGTACTTTGTGAATCAAACATGATAAATTACTAAATACCAAAATACAAGAGGGTATTTTAATTACATGATCAACATTTACATCGTGAACAATATAGATTCTTGTGAATCTGTGATATAAGAGGCATATGTAGAGGTTCTGAGGTACTAAGTAAAACAGGTTCAGTGGATCACTCCATTAATAATGCATTTCATTTAACCAATTAGAAAACGGTTTGCATTTTCAAAAGCTATTTGTCGATTACAGATTGAGCCATGGCTTGGTATCTCCTTATAGTGCAATTACTTCTCTCTTTGTCAAAAGCAATATACTTTGTATAGCTACTTTAAGCTGGAACAAAAGCAAAAACAATTATGTCATATACTCATTGAATTGTGAAATATCCTTGACCTTTTAAAAATGACCACATATTGATGCTAGTAAAAGTGAATTATAGCTTCATATAAAATATTGGACCTTTTTGGATGAATTGGCTATTAAATGAGCAAGATATTTTTTGGCAATAGATATTTAGTGCATGTAATTCACTAAATCTGAGGGGTCTAATTGACTTAACTATGTTGTTTTGTTGAGAATATCCTGGTGAGTTTGGTTGGCTTTGCATAATGCATAGTTACATCTTTAAATATTGCATAAATGTTCATCTCACTAGTACTCAACTGCACCTCACTTTTTTAGAGAATAGCTAATGTAATGTTTTACTTGTGTTCTTAAACATTTATTACATTGCCTTTAAGCAAATAACTTAGATAAGAACAAAAGTGCTGTTTGCTGTGTGCAGCCACATTTAATGTATATTATCAAGTGTTTGTTTTGCCTCAGGAGTGCCTCTGTCATGGTGTCCATATAACAGATAAAAAGTGTGATGAGCATATAGCAGCACACCTTCAGAGGTTTCAGTAATGGGGATAAATCAAATGGAGTCCAAAAATGATAAAACGATAAACATTATTTCAACTTCATGAAACCACAGAGGCACAATGTAAATAATTAGTTATAAAACAAATGTCAAAGAGAAAAAAAGAGTGTATGTAACATATTAAATGAATATTTAAAAGCCCTTACTGAACACACTCAAGCATTTTAGGGCCATAAACCTGGCTCAGAGTATCAAACATGGACAACACAGGTATCACTCTTTTGGTTTCTTAGGAACATGGATATATCATATAACAATCAGCAGTAGTTGTAAAGTAGTTGTATCTTGAGCACACAAAAAGCAGGAGCACAGATGTTTTTGTTTATAACAAGAAAGCTATTTACTTGCACAATGAATAAAGCACAGTTTCTAGAAGCTCTCCACTCGCAAACTCTTATTCATTGGTCTTACTGGCTTCTTCTTCACTTCCAGACTTGAACGCAGAAATGTTTTGACCACTTTTTTGAATTACAAAATAAAATATTATAATGGGCAGTAGAGTCTAAAAGTTTATTTTTTCCTCCACCAGAATCTGCATTTTTTTCTAGATAAAACTGATGTGCACAACAAAAGTATACAGTGTTTCTCAAAGAAAATCACATAATTATCACTATTAAAAATGATAAATATGTTTGTTAGATAACAAAACTGCAAGCAAATGCATAAATTAGGAGAAAAATTTGTCTTAAATGTCTCTGTGGAGTCTATAGAACAGGGGCGTCCAACGTGCGGCCTGGCAGCGAGGTGCGGCCCGCGTGATCTCAGCACCGGTAGCCGCACCTCCAACTGTTGGCCCGTGCGAAAAGAGCACAAAGTTCCCTACACATAGCTCCTCATGCCACAACCCCTCCTCTACCCTGCGCATTAGGTCAGCGCAAGGGTCAGAGGGAGGGGAGAAGCGGACCAGCAGCGTGAAAACCGGAGGAGGGGTCTGCTGATCTCAGCCCGATTGGGCAGGTACTGTGTGTATGTAAGAGTGACTGTTTGTAAGTGTGTGTGTTAGTGTAAGTGTGGATCTGAATGTAAGTAAGTGTGTGTAAGTGTAACTGTGTGCACGTGTGGATCTGTGTGGAAGAGGGAAAAAGTGGAGGAGGGGTCTGAATATCTCAGCCCTGTTCAAAAAAGAAAGAAAAACTGTGTGTTTGTGCAGGTACTGTATGTATGCAAGTGTGCATGCAAGTGTGACTGTATGCAAGTGTGTGTGTCAGTGTGACTGTATGCAAGTGTGTTTTTCTGTATGCAAGTGTGTGTGTCAGTGTGACTGTATGCAAGTGTGCGTGTCAGTGTGACTGTATGCAAGTGTGCGTGGCAGTGTGACTGTATGCAAGTGTGTGTGTCAGTGTGACTGTATGCAAGTGTGCATGTCAGTGTGACTGTGTGCAAGTGTGCGTGTCAGTGTGACTGTGTGCAAGTGTGTGTGTCAGTGTAACTATATGGAGGAGGGGTCTGAAGATCTCATCCACGTTCAAAAACAAAAATAAAGAAACATGTGTGGTTGGGCAGGTACTGTGTGTATGCAAGTGTGTGTGTGACTGTATGTAAGTGTGTGTGTGTAACTGTATGTAAGTGTGTGTGTGACTGTATGTAAGTCTGTGTGTGTGTGTGTCAGTTTGACTGTGTGTATGTGTCAGTGTGACTGTATGCAAGTGTGTGTGATTGTATGCAAGTGTGTGTGTCAGTGTGACTGTATGCAAGTGTGTGTGTCAGTGTGACTGTATACAAGTGTATGTGACTGTATGCAAGTGTGTGTGACTGTATGCAAGTGTGTGTGACTGTATGCAAGTGTGTGTGTCAGTGTGACTGTATGCAAGTGTGTGTGACTGTATGCAAGTGTGTGTGTCAGTGTGACTGTATGCAAGTGTGTGTGTCAGTGTTACTGTATGCAAGTGTGTGTGACTGTATGCAAGTGTGTGTGACTGTATGCAAGTGTGTGTGACTGTATGCAAGTGTGTGTGTCAGTGTAACTGTATGCAAGTGTGTGTGACTGTATGCAAGTGTGTGTGACTGTATGCAAGTGTGTGTGTGTCAGTGTGACTGCATGCAAGTGTCCGTGTCAGTGTGACTGTATGCAAGTGTGCGTGTCAGTGTGACTGTATGCAAGTGTGTGTGTCAGTGTGAGTGTGTGTGTGTCAGTGTAACTGTGTGCAAGTGTGTGTGTGTCAGTGTAACTGTATGGAGGAGGGGTCTGAAGATCTCATCCACGTTCAAAAACGAAAATAAAGAAAAAATGTGTGGTTGGGCAGGTACTGTGTGTATGCAAGTGTGACTGTATGTAAGTGTGTGTGTGTGACTGTATGTCAGTGTGTGTGTGACTGTATGTAAGTCTCTGTGTGTGTGTCAGTTTGACTGTGTGTATGTGTCAGTGTGACTGTATGCAAGTGTGTGTGACTGTATGCAAGTGTGTGTGTCAGTGTGACTTTATGCAAGTGTGTGTGTCAGTGTGACTGTATACAAGTGTGTGTGACTGTATGCAAGTGTGTGTGACTGTATGCAAGTGTGTGTGTCAGTGTGACTGTATGCAAGTGTGTGTGTCAGTGTGACTGTATGCAGTGTGTGTGACTGACTGTATGCAAGTGTGTGTGACTGACTGTATGCAAGTGTGTGTGACTATATGCAAGTGTGTGTGACTGACTGTATGCAAGTGTGTGTGACTGTATGCAAGTGTGTGTGTCAGTGTGACTGCATGCAAGTGTGTGTGACTGTATGCAAGTGTGTGTGTCAGTGTGACTGTATGCAAGTGTGTGTGACTGTATGCAAGTGTGTGTGTCAGTGTGACTGTATGCAAGTGTGTGTGACTGTATGCAAGTGTGTGTGACTGTATGCAAGTGTGTGTGTGTCAGTGTGACTGTATGCAAGTGTCCGTGTCAGTGTGACTGTATGCAAGTGTGTGTGTCATTGTGACTGTATGCAAGTGTGCGTGTCAGTGTGACTGTGTGCAAGTGTGTGTGTGTCAGTGTAACTGTGTGCAAGTGTGTGTGTGTCAGTGTAACTGTATGGAGGAGGGGTCTGAAGATCTCATCCACGTTCAAAAACAAAAACAATAAACAAATGTTTGGTTGGGCAGGTACTGTGTATATGCAAGTGTGACTGTATGTAAGTGTGTATGTGTGACTGTATGTAAGTGTGTGTGTGTGGCTGTATGTACGTCTGTGTCAGTTTGACTGTGTGAATGTGTCAGTGTGACTCAGTATGCATATGTATGTCAGTGTGACTCTGTGTGTTAGTGTCACTGTCTGTATTTTTGTTTATGTATTTGTGTATGTATGTGTATTTGTGTACATGTGATGTGGCTGTATGCATGGATTTATGTGAATGTGTGTATATAATGAAGTGGTTTTTTTTATTGCTGTGCAGTCTGTGATACACCCACATGCTGCACATTACTGTTATATATATATATATATATATATATATATATATATATATATATATATATATATATTAATTACACACACACACAGTATATAAATATAGACATAACTTTTTTTGATTGAAAAATGAATGCGGCCCGTGCTCGCATACATTTTTGGTGAAGTGGCCTACCTCAGAAAAAACTTGGACACCCCTGCTATTGAATATAAGTGTGGAGCACATTTGTTTTATTGTATAATGCTAGGAAAATAGAACACATATTTATTTTTTATTGGGTTCTTAAATTATTCTATACAGTGTTTTTGTTGATTAATGTCTTCCCATATTGGCCAACTTCACTAAGCACAGCGCTAGTCACATATAGGTTTCCTGTATTGTGTAACTGTCAATGTTCAAACATTTAATTTACTTTGTGGATTTCAATTTTTTAAAAACCACTTCATATTTAATATATGTCAATATTGTTTAGTTGATTTTTGTAATATGTCTAAAGTCGTCACTGTTTTCTTTGACATCTGTGCATTTTGCTTGAAGGTAGGAAGTCATCACAAGACATTTTGTTGACTGGGTAATTAATATGTGAAGTAGGCACACAGCCTGTTCTATGTGCCCTGCATGTACTTGTTCATGTACATGCGCTGATGTGCATGCAAGAACATTTAACTGGTTTTAATGATGTGTTTTAAAACAATAATTTCAATGGAAAAAGATCAGGAACAATGTGCTTTCCCACACCTGAACAAGTGATATTAATAAAAAATGGGGTTTTAATCTTCAAAATATACATGTACATACATGGTCTAGCTCCAAAAATATAAAACAAAGAAAATAAATCTTAACCAAAATGGTAATGTGTTGTTATACAAAATGCAGTACATACAACCAAAACCTTTAATTTACATTATGTTTATTGAATAAACATGAAAGAGAGAATTGCAAGGAATTGAGAAGCGAATTTGAAACACAAGGCCAAAGTAGCCAAGTTACAAAGATTCTCCCATCCATTTAAATAAATAAAGCTTTATGTCTACTTCATGATGTACTGTATGTTGGTGCTACTTGATTCACTTTGCTTTTCATTGCCATATTAATTCTTGTATTTTACTGAAAACAATAAAAAGAAAAAAGTGATAGTACGCCAAGTATACTAATAACTAAATCATTAATGGGACCAGATGTATAGCAGATAGACAGAATACTGTATCTTGAATATAAACTCCAAATCAGAATAGAATATGCTGGAGAAATAGATAAGACATAACTGTCCAATATAATGTAGTATGTATTTTCACTTAGCAAATTCTAATATAATGTCCTTTATGCATGCACACATTCTAGCTTATATAATTAGGCACCAAACATTGCAAACAGGCCAGATTAGATCTCCCACAAATGATGAATCCACATATGGATGTGCTTCAGACAGACCTCCAAACAAGACAGAAATAAAACAATGATTTCACAGTATAACAGATTTATGGTGTTATAAAATTAAAATTGTGAAGAAATAAAACTCCGACGATGGTAATAATCACAAATGGTTAGCATACCCTGATTCAGTGATACTTGTGGTGACAGCATCTCAGCCCACACAATATCAAAACTCTAGAGAATGCTGGCCAGAGTGGTAGAACAGGGTTAACATCACATCGTTCCAAGAAATGTATCCAGAGAAATAATATTGCAGATGGTCTACATATGGATACAACTGAGGTTCCTGATAACAAGATGCATCCTAAATTCAAGAGAGATATCCTGACTATTGTATTTTGGTAATGTCGCTCTTGAATTTAGGATGTAAAACAACATTTTGTATTGTCTAACTATTCTTATTATTATGCCACAACACCTGATACAATAGGCCTGACTGGCAGATTAGCTTCATATTTATGTTTCATTTGGTAAGAAATATATGATCGGTACCTTAGGGTTATTCACATAAAGATATTGATACTTATTGGAAGCTAAAATACCCAATATTTTACAATTACCCAATTATTTAACTAGAAATTTCCTAAAGTTAATTATGGGACTTGTGAGGAGGCGAAGCTAATTATGCATACCTGGAAGTTTTGGCAGGAGACCAGGGCTTGGTGGACTTACTGTTCTTGGAGGCCTTTTTATATGATGCGGATCTCTGGTAACCGCAATGTAAGATTGGATATGTTAATTTAATTATGTATTAAATTGCATTGCTTCTTCAAACTTTCTGGTTATCCTCTGTTTTTTCCCCTTGGAAATATTCCAGTCCCCTTGGACTGGAATATTTATGGTGGAAGATATTTTCAGGTAGAAGAGGAGCTGAGGCAAAGTTTGAACCTTGGAGGTCTGATTACCATTGCGATTAATACCTGAACAGGGACTGCTCAGGACTGTGAAAGCATCTGTACCGCATATTACGTTTACCCACACTTATATTTTTTTACATATTTGTTGATATTATTGAATGATTTTCCATTATTAAGATTTAATGCTGTGAAGTATAAACCTTTTTTTCAGCTGTTTAGATATGCACCACTTTTTCCTTTTTTTCCCCCATACACGTCTGTAAACAGGAGTGAAGACTGCTTTTGAGTGTGTGCACTATTTTAATATTTGAGGTAGATATAGGTTGTATCTGCTAGTTTTATTGCAAATACTCATCATCCTGCAACTCTTGTAAATCTTCTCATTCCCTCAATAAGCAGGTTGTTTTTGTCGTGTATTTCCATTCTTTTTCAGGTCATTATGATCGATTTTTCAAATAGCTGTAAGGACCAGATTCAAATGTATCAGGATAAATGACAATGTTTTCTTTAAATTTGCTTGGATGAAATCACTAGGTGTGGAGGTGTTGTTTGTCTGAGGTTTAATGCCATAATACCTTTTCAGAGTGGCATTTATTACAAGCTTATTTATATCCATGTATGCTGAGAATAAGTTTAATTTGTTAGAGGGAGTGAATCTCAGACTATTGCTCACCACTATTAACTGTACTTAAAATTCTATTAGCTAGATTAAATATACCAAGAAAAAAAGTTCTATTTGGCGTCTTGTTCTGTATTTGTGTTCTTGCTGTGATCCCTCTTAATTTAAATGTAACTTTCTTTTGTTTTGAATTGTGAGTCACCTGAAGATACATTTCTTACCAAATACATAAACATTAAGCTAATCTGTGTCCGGTGTTGACTATTTGTTTTGTAGATGCTTGTTCAAAAGAGAAGACCTTATATGAAAGCTACCATATAGTATTTTACAAAAAGTGTAAAGTACACAACAGGATTTAGATTATCTTTGGTGACAAGCCTTGTCACATCTTTATGTATGAACATAGACCATATCAAAGGTTTCCAAGCAGTAAGATGTATGTTGATAAGACAGGGTTCTTTTCCACAACAACAAGTGGAATGTATTCTAGAAGGCATAAAACTCCATTCCAACTCACAACTTCTTTGGGTTTCAGGACAAATATTTCCTGCAATTTAGGATTACAGTACCAGGTTTGCCCCCAGTTATGCCAATTTATTTATGGTCGATTAGGAAAATCATTAGTTTTGGAATAACTACTGTTGAGGGTCGAACCTGGCTCTCTATTAGAGATACATAGATGACTTTTTTTCCCAAAAGACAGACTTACATAAAAATAAAGTTAAAATAAAGTGTACTTCTAATTTTTGTAATGAATGTGTAAAATTCTTAGACATGGATATTTTTATTGATAGTAATGTACTAAAAACTAAGACTCTTATTTAAAAAAGTTGATTCTAATAGCTACATTGATACAGATAGTTGTCATTGCCCTGTGTGGTTACAAGTGATCCCTAATAGCAATTGTTAAGACTAAGAAAGAACTGCAGTGAACACATTTTAAAAACAAGCTGTAGTTCTAAAAGAAAATTACCTGGAGAAAGGTTATCAAGAGAGGAAATTAAATAAAAACAGATAAAAATATGTGTTGTTATTTAAAAATGTTATTGACATACAAAAAGAAAGAGGAATTAATGCAACCACAAGTATAAGTAATTATGGATTATAAAAATAAATACAAATTCATGGAAAACAAATTATACAGAAAGATTGGGGAATACTTGCTAAGGATGCCATTCTCAAACTTCTCCTGCCTCAGTAACGGATGGTAGAAGAACTCCAAATCTAAAATAAAGATTAACAAAAATTAAACCTCAGAATTCAGGGGAAAAAAACAATCACTTACATACAGAAACCAGGGTTTTATACCCATGTTAAATTTGTTCAGCTTGCATGGTGGCAGATAATACTATAAATCCTAGATATGAATTTTAGGCCCCAGCCAGAGGAAAATAAAATGAAAATTATCCTTACCTGTGAGACCAAAAACATTGTATATTTGTTGGTCTATGTGGTCTCCATTACATGGGACAATCTTTCAGTCCCTGAAAAAAAGGTTAGAGATACATGTAAGGAATATATGAAAATGCAACACACTATTAACTATCCCCAACACTATCTGGAACACCACCACAAAAAAATAGAGTCAATTGAAAGTAAATTACTTTTTGGAGAGGTGGAAATCATTTTAGGGCAATCAGGCAAAAATAAAATAATAATTGTTTGGTTTAAGCCCCTCACATCTTATTGGTCTAAATTCAGATTTTGAGCTGTTTCATTTTTTAAATAAATACTGTGGCTGTCTTTATAAATAAGAAGACATTTGACTTTTGCTTTTCCATATATGTTTTTAAAACAAGTAAAAAAAGTTTATATATAATTTATATTTCATATATTTTTTAAATTTTTTATTAAATGTTGTTTCTAAATGATTTTTATTACTGACTTTTCCAAAGCTTTGGATATCTATCACTTTCTTTTTAGTTAAAATGTACTTTTTCACAGTTATATGTCCCTATATAAAAATCGGCCAGATTAGATGGACCGAATGGTTCTTATCTGCCGACACATTCTATGTTTCTATGTTTCTATAATATAATTTTGTTACATTAATTGTGTTATATTCTCTTATTAATCGCCTGTTGATTCAACTGCTCATTTTATATACATAATGACTCTGTTGTTTGATCATCTTTTCTTCCAGAGCAATGTTTTAATGAGTATGCCCATATGTTTTATTAAAGAGTGTCATACACAACATGTGACCTGGAAGTGATGTCGATTGATATTCCTGTTAGTTTTGCAACACCATGCCACTTTCAGGAAACCCCACGGATGCAAAACTGGGATGTTGGGGGTTGGAGTTTGGGAGATTGAGAGTCACTCAAAAGGGGCAGCACTACTGCACATAATGCTGCACATACTCAGTATGCATACTCTAGTATCTTTACCTTTGTTTTGAAAAGTAGGATAGAGGTACAGCGCGGTGGGACAGAGCCTCAAATTTGGAACTGGCCAGCGCAAGGTGGGACAGTTTGGATGCATGTATATCAGGTCACTTTTTAAATACGCATTCTTTTACATACATATTACAGTTGTCCATTGCCTGAATTTATATGTCCTAAAATATCTAAAGAATCAGTTTTACAGTAAGCAAATCTATAGAAACAAAATAAAGAGTTGATTTACATTTTTTTTCTTTCTTTGCATTTATTCATGAACATAAATTCTTGGGCTAAATAAAGTAATGATGTGAAACAAAATATTGTTTTTCTTTCTATCCTCACCCCATTCAGACCAGAATAGTAGTTGGTAGTTGCGGATGACTAGAGACAGTAACGCAGAGCTTCAACTTGTCTGGATGTTGCATCTTGCTTTAGACTGTAGTGCAGAGTTTGCACTTTTCTGGATATTTGCTGATGAGTCACAACAATACCAATGGAGATGCCAGGAGAGTAGTCAGGGAAAGCCAAAGTCAGTTCATGGATAAGGTAGCCATACAAAGCCAGGAAATTCACACAGGACTGGTAATCAGACAGTGCCAGAATCATGCACGGAGATCAAAGATAACGCTAAAACTTCAGGATACACGAGGACCACAATCGAATGCAGGACAGCTGAAAGGTGGCCCTTTTAAAGTTGTCGCTGAGCACACTCTGTCCCCCCACCCCTCTACTGATCACAGACACTTTTTCAGCTGGACTAGAGCTCCAGTGTTAACGTGAGAACAGAGCAGAGACCTTGCTTAGGCTAGCCCTGGAATGGCCGCCACCAGCAGGTCCTTTAATAGTGACAATTATGTGTAGCAATGGCTGAAAGCATCAAGTAGTAGTTGGATAAACAACCAGCCTGCAATGTTAACAACATGTAGCGCAATGGATGCATGTTCTTATTCGGTTTTCTCAGAACCTCTTTTTTTCCAATTAGAATAAAAAGGCATGAACCACTCTTCCTTGAGCAATAACTCTCCCTTGGGAAATTCATACTGGTTTTTCTAATCCTTCAGTGTTCATCTTTTTCTTTCCTGAGGTAAGATCATTTGTTTACAATTAGCTATTCTTCTTCCTCTGAGTCTTTTACCACTAATGTTGGAGTTGACTGTCAGCAGACAAACTGTAGTCTTCTTTTGGCCTCTTTCATCAGTGAGCCATTTTGAATGACAAGTCTTCCATTGATTGAATGCCTTTTATGTGGTGGACCACAGAACACAGGACATTGAACTTACAGAACAATGAAATCAAATGTGTCTATCACTTTAGTCTGTTTAAAGTAATTTTTTATTTAATCTGCAAAAAATTATCTTTTATTTAATAGGCTACATCCAAAAGAGATAATAGCTTCCTCCTGCCTCGCTTGTTTTGCAACACAGTAGGTCTGTCTGTTGAGTTTTGTACCCGAACCATTTTAATATTGGCATGATGTAAAGAATTATTTAATAATGTAACTGATGACATATATGGTAACGTTAAGAATGAAGTAAAGTATTTTCTGTGGCAGTGTAACTTTTTTATACAATGTCAGCATTTTATCAAAAACTTAACTATTATGATTGTATTTTTTTTTACCGTATTTACTGTTTAACATAATGGGATTTCAGCATGTCTCTAGAATGTGCTTTACGTACAGGAAGAAATAGAATGCAAACCAACTATAATAATAATGATAACTGGAAAATACAGTTGAAGTTTCAAAATCGTGTATACCTTATCTCTGGGATGCAGAGCTCTACTTTTATTATACCAGCAAGAATATTTTATGTTTATTCTTTTCCGTAGATATTTATATACTTCATTTTAGAATGAGGTATTAGTTGCTGACCAGAAAGTATCTTAGTTGTACAGCATTATCCTAATTAAATACAATATCACAATTATTTTGCATTGTAATTTTGTTTATACTCTGCTATTTGTTTCTTAATGGCCAAGCTTATGCAGTAGATGTATGGGTCATTTAACATGTGACGACCGTTATTAGAAATCACACGCTCACATTATGTTATCTGTTATGATAAATCTTCTTTCCCCAGATTACTGGACATGAAGCTCGAAGGACACTAGTCTGTAAAACAATTGTTATTTTTAATTGAAATCTTGCATCAAATGGAGGCATTTAAATAAAATGTATTTGATGAATACAAATTAAGTACCTTATATTGAGCCCTCTTTTCTTGTATAGCACTATCATGGGGGTGATAACTGGGGTTAAATGAATGAAGATTTGGCTTATAACACACAAGATTCTAAACAACAACTTCCTGATAGAGCTATACACGCAAAAAGGGTTCAATAAAGTACTTTATGTATACTCTTTCAATAATGTCTATTTAAAATGTCTAAACCTTATGAAATCTTTCTATTAAACATAATGTAATTTATTGCCGAAGGTTATCTGTTAAGCTCCTGGAAGTAGTGAAAGCCACTGCGGGCATATAGGAATAGATTTTGAAATTAATCTAGACTGAATATGTTTTAGTGTGAAGTGAAAATAAGTAATTTAACACCTGTAGGCAGAAAAGGAACGTATGCTTAGTTGAAACATTGCATGGGTAGATATGTTGTGCAGAATCATCAGATCTTTGAGCTGCTCTTTCATCTGACTCAAGGTGAAGGAAGATCTGATCCATGATTCCAAACAATGTTAACCTACCGATCGAACTATAGAGAGCAATGAGGGCTCAATAATGTACTTTATTTGTATTCTTTAAATAAAGCATTTATATTTAAAATATATACACTTGATACAACCTTTTTTCTCTTTTCAAGGGAAGACCTGAAGTGTGACAAGGGTGGCGATTGTGGTCTATAGCATTATAAGTTAAAATATCTGTATTGTTTGTAGCTATTTTTTTTTTTATATTTTTCTCCTCTATCCACTAGTGTATTTTTTTTATTTTTAAATAATTTTTATTTTATCTAGGTTAATGGCAATTTTCGGTATTTTAAATAATGCATAATGTACTACTAATAATAATTATACTAGATAATAATGTGTTGACTTTATTGCATACAGAAAAGTGCATTGGGGCTTTATCTGATCTGTTGATTTTCTATTTGACAAATCAGTTCTATGCTGTAACGATGTGCTCAGTGTGTTCAGTATTATTTATTTCAGTCTATGGGGTACATTTAAAAATCAGTTGGTGATGTTGAAAATTCAGCTTTATGCTGTCAAATAATGAAAGATATGTCCATACAAAATAAAAGGATGCAAGAAGTATATTAACCCTGCAGTTTGTGTTAACTATTTAAACTAGCGCATTTATATTTTCTGCTATAGATAAAATGTGTCTGTCCTGTCACTACCGAACATTAAAGTTACTAAGTATCATAAATATCTTGTTAATTAGATACACTCTTGCGTTTCAGATGGATTTGATGTTTGGCTTAAGAAATTAATTCTTTGTACAGGTTTAATGAGATCCTATGCATGTTTATGAAATGCACACTGACAAGACAGAGTTGAGTTAACTTAATTTCACTTGCTTGAGGAATTGTGCCAGTCTTTTTCTCAGCTTCAGATGTAAACACAAGTGACAAGTAATTTTGCTTGTATTGTCACATCTTTTAACCCCTTCCCGTCCATACGACATCTATGCCGTCCTTAAATCCAGAATTTTTTGCTTTGCAAATAATTGAGGCCTCCCTGCAGTGGTATCCAACCTGTCAGATGAGACCACTCTAAGTGGCCTCAGTCTAAGAGGGTAAATGTAACCTACACTCAAATTGAGAGCTGGCTACATTTAACCAAATCGCGCCAAGCTCAAACTACAGGCATACCCCTGCAACATCGTGGATGACGATGCAAAGTCTTAAAAATGTTTTGGCAGAGACCAACAGGGTCTATAAGGATCAATTTGTGATCAGGCCCAGAAACACAAAAGTGCTGTTTTAGTGTTTTGTCCTTAAGGACAGAAGTACCACCTGGCATCAGAACTGAACCACATTTATTGCCAGATGAACTTCTAGTTATACCTATGAGAAACAGATAACAAAATTGCACAAATTACATGGTGGTAAATAATGAATGTAATATATATGTATATTGTGATAGATGGAGGTAAGATTAACCACTCAGCCTTTGTAAATTCATCTTGAACCAGGTTGAAATGAACCATCTACAATGCAAAGTCTGTAAAGGTCCATAGAACATCATTACAATGTCCATGGCAAAGTACAGGAAATGTCCACCATGAACAATCTTGATGCCTGTCTGTGTATTCAGGGTGCAGAAGAGGAACAACACCCACACTCCTAAATACAGAAGAACAACACAGGAGTTTCAGCACACCGTCAGTGGGATTTACTCAACACTGAGATTTAGTCTAGTGAATGTGAATTCAATCAAATTATAAATCATATACAATTATACATAAGTGATATATAAGGGGCACAGTCTAGTCAGCCCAGTAAGTGTGTCAAACCAAAATAAAGTGTAACAAATAAATATTGTACTCAAAAGACAGTGTACACTCCAAGTGAAATAAAATTGCATATGGTGTCAAGTCACAATTTTCAGTCATTTAATAAAAAGCAAATATTCATTATATTTTATGTGAACTTATACTAAATTAATTAACAATGATTAAACTGTGAATTGCAAATAGGGATTAGTGAATTCCAATCAGAAAACTGCTTACCCGTGCAGTGATAGGGCCAATAAGATGCCGGCCGTTAAACGTCAATTACGTATAATTGTATATGCTATATAGATTGCGATTGAATTCACATTCACTAAACTTGAAAAAACTCTGTATTATGTTGGAACATCGTTTTGTTGGCTGAGACTCCTGTGTTGTTCTATCTGTGACATAGGACCTTATAAAGTCTGATATCAAATCTATCTTTTTTATATAAAACCATAAACTTTACATGAACTGGCATTGTGCTTTCACCATAATGGAATTGGTTGAGATTGTCAGATACTTTTTAAGTGCATCTCTGTGCTATTGTTTTATATATGTGCTGCTCTGTACTGCCGTGCACATATCTTTATACATTAGTGCAAATGCTAATAGCCACATTTTGGTATTCCACTTATGGTTCTTTGATGGTTCTGGATCTTCCTACCACTTCCAATTTAAAGCAGATGCAGAAGGTAGTGTTGCCTCTCTGAATTTTGATACACAGGGTCCTAACCAATTGTTATATTACTTAAAGGATCCTAACAAACAAAATAAACGAAAACAACAAACATACAGAACAGAATTATGATTCAATTTCTTTCTCTCTATTCCTCATTCTCTTTCACCATTTCTTATTTTATATTGCAATCATATTAACTGAGTTGTGATGTGAAACAAAAATTAAATTACACTACAAATCTGAACAATACCAAGATAAACCTATCACTTCATGCTGATTTTAACTTGGCTACTTTAGTTGATATATCTAGTAGATATTCATAAGTTTTAAAGAAAAAACAGAAACCAAACCGAGAAGTCATGCATCTGCATTTATATGTTTCCAGTTAACTCAATAGTGACTGAGTAATAATTACATTGACACAACTTTTATTAACAAGGTAACACTCTTTAAGTCTGGGTTTTGTTGGGAAATAATAATGTTCCAGTATCACTTACAATCAAAAATACAACATATTATTCAGTAATAAGCCCATGATACCCCGAGATATGAGCTTAAAAGTGGACTTGGTTCTAAATATTTGTTTTGATCAGAAAGCATATGTTTGAAGATAAAAATACACCTTTTTAATTAATCCATGTTAAAAATTCCTAACGGTATACTCTATTCCTCCCCCTTAGATATAACTTCTTATTATACTGAAAATTTAAACCTTACAAATTGGGAGAGGAGTGGTATTTTCAGACTTTCTCAAATTTATTCCTTCGAATCAATACTCCCTTTTCAGGAACTGCAAACCAGATATAGCTTGCCCTCCACAGAATACTTTACGTACCTAAGGATCAGAGATCTGCTTTCCTCTAAAAGTATAATTGATAACTCTACAATCGATAACTTTAAATCAATCGCACACGGTAAGAAAATTATAAGTAAAATTTCAAACTTTTTAGATATCACTCTTCCAACACAAAAACAATCTTCCTGGTTAAAATGGGAAAACGATATTGGCTTTGACTGTACTCTCCAAGATTGGACTAAATCCTTTGAATAGCTTAAAAGGTCTGTTCATAATTTATCTCTGCAAGAATTGTTCCATAAACTCTCTTTAAGATGGTACATGACCCCAGTTAAAATGAATAAATGTTCTCCTCTAAATTCAAAAACAAGTTGCAAATGTGAGGCAGGAGACGGAGGCATGCTCCACATGTGGTGGACATGCCCATCCATTAAGACTTTACTAAATATTGTCCATACACTCCTTATTCTTTTACTTCCATCCATGAAGGAACTCAGGGCACAGACATTTTTGTTTCACCTTGAGATCCCCAGTTGCAAAAAAGAAATTAGTACCTTGGTGATCCATCTTTTTCTAGCTACAAAACTATGTATGGCTAAAAGATGGAAACAAAAAAACTCACCAAGTTGGACTGAGATTAGGGCCCAACTAGAATACCAACTTAATATGGAAAAAGGCTTTCTAAAAACTAGTAACCAATATAATCTTTATGAAAAAATTTGGCAGATCTGGTTAGATACCTGCAATACAGCCTTTCCTCAATAATTCATAACCACACGTTCCTTTGAGTCTGCTCACTCTGGTCATAGTTTAGTGCCTCGCCTCTAATATCTTTATGACCCCATGGGACCCTGCCGCCTCCTGACCGGGACCCCATGCTTCGGCCAGGCAACCGCGGTTCCTACCCAGGAGTGCTTCCTTCTTTTGCCTTTTTTCCTCTGTTTTGATTTCTTCTCTCGTGGTTTTTTTTTTTCTTCTTTCTTTTTCCCTCTCTTTTTCCCTTTTTTTTATTACATTGCTTATTCTTCCATTAAGTGTGTATGTGATTCAGGGTCCAGTCTGAACCTGGCCTTAAAAAAATATATATTTGTGTGTCATTATCCAGAGCTTGAATATAGCGCTGATAACACCCTTTTCTTTATGTTTCATTTGAGCCTCTTGTCTCTATGTATTCTCCCATCCCTCACACCGATTATCATGTCTTCCCATTGACGCTCTGTGGCATAATATTTGTCTTTTTTTCCCCTTTTCTTTATATACACAATACATTAGAATCTCGACATGTAGGCTCCCAAAATTGGGAATGGGATGCATGAACTAGGATGGCGGGGGGAAGGGGCGGGAATATTTTGATGTAAATGTATTAATGTAGAGGTTCTGACCTATCCCTGATTGTTGCTATTAAATGTGTAAAAAAAAAATAATTAAAAAAAAAAGTGTAAAAAACGTTTATTAACAAGGTAACACTCTTTATGTCTGGGTTTTGTTGGGAAATAATAATGTTCCAGTATCACTTACCATCAAAAACACAACATATTATTCAGTAATAAGCCCATGATACCCCGAGATATGAGCTTAAAAGTGGACTTGGTTCTAAAGATTTGTTGTGATCAGAAAGCATATGTTTGAAGATAAAAATACACATTTTTAATCAATAAAATAGAACTAAATTGTTGAAGGCATGATTGGCAGGAGACAGAAAATCAAAATGAGCACCAACATATGATGGAAATATATTTATTTTTAGATAAATCTAGTAATATACAAGGTTTGGACCCCATAGGTAGGGTTGTCACCTGGCCAGTATTTTAGCGGCAGGCTGGTAAAAAATTGGCTTGAGGCCAATGTTAAGTCTATGGAGGCAGTAGCATTGCCGGTATTTTTTTGTAGAAAAAGTGGCAACCCTACCCATAGGTCAGTTATTGTAATTACAAGTTATTTGAACATATTTAGTGCCCATGCTCATACTGTAGATCCTGGTGGATTTCTCTTGTCTCCAAAATGCACAGAAGCCAGATCACAGTCAAGTTGTCAGTTGTGTGTATGTATGAAGGATTATCCTGTGCTACTAATAGGTATTTCTTTTTTTATCAACAATTCTTTTATTATTTTTATCAATTAAGTTCACGTATACAAAGGACAAAAGGCAACTTACATAAAACAAAGAAAAAAAAAAGAGAAGAAAAAAACAAGTATAGTTCTCTCTCCCCCCGTCTCCTCATCCTCCCCTCCCTATTCTCTGGTCCACTTGCTCCATATCTGACTGTGTTTTTTCATTGTATTTGATATTGAATAGTGCATTTGCTCATAGTACTTATTCATCGTTATTTTAGATATTATTTCCTCCTTCTCTGGCAAACTTTGTTTTTTCCAATTTCTTGCTATTGCTTGTTTTGCTATAAGGTAGATGTGCCCTAATAATTTTCTTGTATTTTCTGGTATTTGTTCTGGGAAGATATTTAATAAAACTATTTCTGGCTTTCTCTCTATTCTTATCTTTAGTTCTTGCTCTACAATTTCGAATATTTTATTCCAATAATCAGTTACTATTGGGCACTCCCACCAGATATGTATAACAGATCCCATTGCTCCGCATCTTCTCCAACACTGGGGAGACGAGTTTTTATACATTTTATGTAGTTTTGTTGGAACCAAGTGCCATCTGTATATAATCTTTTTTTGCAATTCTAAATAATTTGTACAGTGTGAATATGAGTTTAGCTGCCTAAAGGATTTCATCCATGAATCCAGAGGTATTGCTTTTCCAAGTTCTTGTTCCCATTTCTCCATATATTTACTTTTTTCTCCCTCTTTGTTTCCCAACATATTTTTATATAGTAATGAGATCCCTTTTTGATTTTTCTGTGTTTTGTAATTACATAAGTTTAAAATTTTGTTTTGTATTGGGTCAGTCTGTTTGTCCCCTATTTTTGTTTTCGAACATAAATCTCTTATCTGCAAGTATTTGTAAAATTCCGAATTTTGAATTTTGTATTTCTTAACTATTTCTTCAAAGGATAATAGTTCTTTTTTGTCTCGTATGCACTGTAGATTTGTGATCCCATTATCTACCCATTTTTTTAGGTTAAGTTGTGGGATTCTAGCTTCTATTTCTTGGATTGGTGAATACCAACTTAGTTCGTACATTTCTGGGTTCTTTAGACAATACTGTCTCCACGTGTTTATTGATGCTTCTGTTGCATGCAGCCATTTTCCCTTTTGTTTATTTTTTAGCAGTTTATTTCCTATGTTGTGGCACATTCTTTGTGGTTGAAATTGTAAATCTTCCAGGTCTACCCATGCTATTTCACCTGTAGGTGCATAACATTGCATTGTTTGCCTTACTTGGGATGCCAGATAGTAATATTCCAAGTTTGGGAGGCCCATTCCGCCTTTATCTTTTGTTTGTTGCAGTAGAACTGATTTCACTCTTGTTTTTTTGCCTCCACTTGCACATTTATTCAGATCTCTTTGTGCTTTCTGGAAGAAGATTTTGGGAATTTTTAATGGTAATGTTCTGAAAACATATAGGATCTTTGGGATAGTTGTCATTTTAATTGCTGCTATTCTTCCAACCCATGAGATCTCCATTTTTGTCCATCTCTGTAACTCTTGTTTTAACATTTTCCACTTATCATATATGTTATATTGTAACATTTTTGTACTTTGAACTGCTAATTTTACTCCTAGATAGTCTATATATTTTTCTCGCCAGTCAAACGCATATTTTTTTTTAAGGAAGTCTTTTTCTTCTTCTACCAGACCTATCAGTAGAGCTTGTGTCTTACTGGTATTTATTTTATGGTATGATACTTTCCCGTACTCCTCTAGTTGTTCCATCAGGGCCGGGAGTGATTTTGATACCTTAGTTAGCGATACCAGTATATCGTCTGCAAATAAACCTATTTTTATTTGCTTAGTTTTTAAAGTTTGTACTCCTTCTATCCTGCTATCTGCTCGCAACTTCATCGCCAATGGTTCTAGTGCCATAACATATAGTAATGGCGACAGGGGACAACCCTGTCGCGTGCCGTTGGTTACTTCAAAACTTTTGGATTGGAAACCCGCATATAGTACCACTGCAGACGGTTTCCTATATATTGCTTGTATTGCATCTACTAATAGGTCTGGGAATCCGAATCTAGACATCACTAATTCCAAAAATTTCCAGTGGAGCCGGTCAAACGCTTTTTCAGCGTCTATTGCTAACATTAGTCCTTCTATTTTAGAGTCCTTTAAATTTGTTATAACATTTGAGAATTTCCTAATGTTATCTCCTGTTTGTCTTCCAGTTATAAAACCAGTTTGATCGTTATTTATTATTTCTGGTAATATTATTTTCAGTCTATTAGCCCATATTTTTGAGTATATTTTCATATCTGTATTGAGTAAAGAGATAGGTCGAAAATCCGCACACCCAGTTAGTTTTTTTCCTGGTTTCGGAATAGTCACAATTATTGCTTTTAGCATTTCCTCTGGGAATCCATTACTACCTTGGCATTTATGGTACAATCTTTTTAAGTATGGTGTTAATATTGGGTTAAAACATTTGTAATATAGGTTACTATACCCATCTGGTCCTGGGGATTTATGCAGCGCTAATTCTTTAATTATTTTAGCAATTTCTCCCTCTTCTATTGGTTTTTTAAGAATTTCTATTTGTTCAGTATTTAATTTTGGAAATATAATTTCCTCCAGATATCTATCCATGTCGTTCCTTGTTGGTTGGAAGGTATTTTGATCTTTGTTAATGTTATATACTAATAATAGGTATTTCAATGCTCATATTCCAGGAACCCTCAGCTATTTTTTATGTAGTTATTGTTCATTGTTTCTACCGTTAAATGTATGTTATTTTGTATGTTTGTAGTTTAGCTAATAAAAAATATATTAAAAATGAACTACATTGTTGCAATGTTCAAATAGTGTTCCCTTTGTAGGTTATGTTAGGATATATGAGAGAAATATAAATGTGGCCCTGTGAAGAAAAGTATAAATATAGAAACATATTTAAAAAAAAAAGAGATGATCAAAATTATAGTATGACAATTGATAGTAACATAGTAATTTAGGTTGAAAAAAGACACAAGT
Source organism: Pelodytes ibericus (assembly GCA_036172795.1). Classification (NCBI taxonomy): domain Eukaryota; kingdom Metazoa; phylum Chordata; class Amphibia; order Anura; family Pelodytidae; genus Pelodytes; species Pelodytes ibericus. The sequence continues at coordinate 89,204,513 of CM069863.1, forward strand.
CCATCAAGTTCAACCCTTCTACCTATCATTTCAGCGTTTTGATCCAAAAGAAGGCAAACCCCCCCCCCCCCCCCCCAAGGAAGCTTTTTCGAATGTTGCCGCCTAGGGGGGGAAAAATTCCTTCTTGACTCCAAAAGGGCAATCAGATTTCTCCTTGGATCAAAAAGCTCTATTATTAATGCTTATTCTATTATTAATACCCCTGTATGTTCTGCTTTTCTAAAAAAAACATCCAGACCATTTTTAAATGCATCTATTGTGGTTGATAGCACTACCTCTCTTGGCAGGGAGTTCCATAATTTTATTGTCCTTACCGTAAAGAATCCCTTCCTTTGCTGCCTATGAAATCTTTGCTCTTCCAGTCTCAGGGGGTGACCTCTTGTTCTTTGTACATTTCTATTAACAGGTCCCTGGAGAGCTCCTTATATTGGCCCTGCACATATTTATATAATGTTATCATATCCCCTCTAAGACGCCTTTTTTCTAAAGTAAATAAATGCAATTTTTTAAGTCTCTCTTCATAACTAAGATCCTCCAATCCCCGTATTAATTTTGTAGCTCTCCTTTGCACTTTTTCTAGTTCCTTAATATCCTTTTTAAGGGCTGGTGCCCAGAATTGTACGGCATATTCAAGGTGAGGTCTTACCCTTGATTTGTAAAGAGGCAAGATGATGTCCTCCTCCCGTGAATCTATACCTCGTTTTATACATGCCAATATCTTATTGGCCCTTGCAGCTGCTGACTGGCATTGGGCGCTGTTGCCAAGTTTGTTATCTACAATGATTCCTAAATCCTTTTCGTTAGTAGTTTTTCCCAGGGAAATACCATTTAACGTATATGTTGCTTTGTTATTATTTTTCCCTTAATGCATAACTTTACATTTGTCTATATTGAACCTCATTTGCCACTTTCTTGCCCAGTTCCCCACTCTGTCCAAATCTTCCTGTAAAGAAAAAACAAGATTAGTCTTTATTAACTTACCTAATTTTGTGTCATCAGCAAACACTGAGACATGGCACTCAGCACAACGTGGGAGATCATTAATAAACATATATAAAAGAAGAGATCCCAAAACAGACCCCTGAGGTACTCCGCTCACTACCCTGGTCCAATTTGAAGCTTTACCATTTACAACAACCCTCTGTGTTCTATCTTTTAGCCAATTTTCAATCCAAATACATACATTTGCCCCCAATCCTATTTCTCTCAATTTGTAGAGTAACCTTTTGTGTGGAACTGTATCAAATGCTTTAGCAAAATCCAAATAGATCACATCAACTGCCACACCTAGATCTATATTTTTACTAACCTCTTCATAGAATGTTATTAAGTTTGTTTGACAAGACCTGTCTTTCACAAAACCATGTTGACTTTTACTAATTATATTCTGATTCAAAGATGTATTCTTGAGTGTACACCTTTAGCAATCCTTCAAATAATTTCCCCACTACAGATGTCAAGCTCACTGGCCTATAATTACCAGGCAGAGATTTTGATCCCTTTTTAAATATTGGAATGTCATCTGCCTTTCGCCAGTCTGTTGGCACTATACATGAACTGAACGAATCCCTAAAGATCATAAATATTGGTCTGGCCAGAATTATGCTTAACTCTCTAAGGACCCTTGGGTGTATACCATCTGGCCCTGGGGCCTTGTCTATCTTAACAGAGTTTAATTGCATAAACATTTTTTCCTGTGTCAGCCAATCCCATGTTTGTGGTGACTGTTCCTTAACTTCCGGTAGCAGCGGCTCATCCATCTGTTCTTCCTTAGTATAAACAGAAGAAAAAAAGTATTTAAAATGTCTCCTTTTTCTCTGTCCTCACTTAACAAATTTCCCATTTGGGATAACAAGGTCCCAACATTTTCCCTCTTTAGCTTTTTTCCATTTATAAACTTATAAAATATTTTGGGGTTAATTTTACTCTCCTTAGCAATCCTTTTCTCGTTTTCCAATTTAGCCATTTTAATTGCCTTTTTGCAGGCTTTGTTGGCATCTTTGTATTTTATAAATGATAATGTTGATCCCTTGCTTTTATAATGTTTGAATGCCATTTTCTTGTTTTGCATTTCCTGTTTCACGGTACCGGTAAGCCAAATTGGTTTTGATTTGTGTCTTTTGTATTTGTTTCCCAAAGGTATATATTTAATAGTCATGATTACCTGCTGGAGCCAAGTTACCAATAATATAATTGGCTACGGCCCATTTGTTTTATTATTCACAGTATTTTTCATGTGATATGCAGTGCAAGTGCAAGTCTTGTTGTCGCCTTAGACAACGATGAACGTTGCGCCCTCTCCATTTCAGTGGTGGCATAGTCAAGCTCAGTTGCTAGTTAGCAATACACAGATGTGGTACAGTTTAGCTACCATTATTATGCCGTTAACTCACAGTCAGTTGTACAGGACAGATCTAATCAATGTATAGTTACCCAGACATATAATCACCCTTAAACTGGTACAGCATAGCTCAATTTAGTTTATAGATAGGCAGATCCTGTCTGAATAAAGTTTATTGTACTGATTTATAGTTTATACCTTTAGTTTAATGCTATTTTAAAGAAAAATACCATATTTGCTCGAATATAAGACGACCCTGATTATAAGACGACCCCCCAAACTTTGGATATTCCTTTAGGAGAAAAACTAAAAGCTGAATATAAGACTACCCTATAGGAAAAAAGTTTAATTTGTATATATTAACATGTAAATTACTTTTTAATATTCAATAAAAATTATATTAAACAAATGCATTTCTAGTATTTATTGTGCCAATGCTGCCCCTCTCCACCCCCCCTTCGTTGTCTCTCTCCCCCAAAACTTTTTTCTCTCTCTCCCCCCTTGTCTTTCCCTGCCCCCCTCCCCTAGTCTTTCTCTCCCCCCTCCATCCCTCCCCTGGTCTTTCTCTCCCCTGGTCTTTTCCCCCCCTCCCCTAGTCTTTCTCTGCCCCTCCCTCCCCTGGTCTTTCTCTCCCCCCTCCCCTTGTCTATCTCCCCCCCTCCCTCCCCCTCACCTTGATTCTTTCCCTGGTGGCTAGTGGGGGCAGCTGTGGGATGTCTGCACGATATGTGCAGACATCCTCCATGCTGCCCGACACCTCCGTCCATTAGTGCCGGGCAGCATGGAGGATGTCTTCACTATTGTGCAGACATCTCCCAGCTGCCCATATCTCCCTGGTGGCTAGTGGAGGCAGCAGAGAATGTCTGCACGATACTCGCAGACATCCTCCGCTGCTTCCCGGCACTTCTGCCGGGACTTTTATGTTGAAGCCGGAAGGACCCGGGTTCATCATAGAAGTCCCGGTGGTCGTTCCGGGCGGCAGCAGGGGACATCCCCCGGCTGTTATCGAGGGGGATCCAGGTCCCCTGCAGCTCTGCGGGGGACCTGGATCCATGTCTTATAGTCTGACCTCAATTTGAGGTCAGATTATAAGACAACCTCGAATATAAGGCATTTGCTCTGAAAAAAACCTTGTCTTATATTCGAGCAAATAGGTATATCCATAATAATGGAATAAACATTGGCATATTGTAGTCCCCCCATCACTTCCCACACTGTCACATTGTACCACAGATGAAACCTATAATTTGCACCAGCACCCAGATGGCACTGGAGTCTTCCTTGCCTATAGGTAGCACCATCCCTATTGATATGACATAGATAAACATGGATAATTTAACTAGCACAATATCCAAATGACAATTTTGTTCCCTCGTATTAGTATCCCTCTAGCTCAGGGCTGCCTTTAATGTGGGGCAAACAGGGCAGCTGCTTGAAACGTTATTATACACTACAATACACATACTCAGTGCCTATGCACTTACAAATTTTAGACAGAAATTATCTGTGTTTTTTTAATGTTTATTTTTCTGGGGGGTTGAGGGGGCCCAAGCAAATGCTATTTCTCTCCTTACCTTAGCCATTCAAACGCCATATTATTTACTATAGGGTTCAAGGCTTAACTTTCGATTAAAAAAACAGTATTGTTCCATTTCCACATTATCAAAATATCATTACTTGTGTTAAAATTAAATTCAATGATTTCAATCTGAGCAATTTAATTATATTCAGACTATGTTCTGAGCCATGTGCTGTGTCTTTAGTGACATAAAGTACCACTTACACTGACAGCTTTTGGGAGCATTATGATATTCAAACAATATAAAAAAAAAGGCTATTAATAATGCTACTCTTAGGAAATTAAACCTTCACAAAAGAATTAATAATATCAAACCACTTTGGTAGAAATATTTTATCATTCTTGTATTGCGATAGATAGGGATGATGTTGACACTTTTCTGTTTCAGTACACCAGTGTTTTCTTTTTAGTAAACCAAAGTGGTTTGACATTATTCATTCTGTTGTAAAGATTTGATTTCTCTTGATTGTCATTATTACTAGTCTTTCTTCTATTGTTGCAGATACAGAGTTCTTACAGATTATTACTCTGGGGGGAACCAATATGGACATTCTGGGAAAAGTAGCGACAAATCAGGCGACAGGGGTGGAGCCAGGTCCCTTTAATCCTTTTAACTTTAGTGACCTTTAAACTCCTGGACAATGGACTGTGCGCCTACTGCTGGGTAATCTGCTCAGCAACCTCTAAGACCTTACACCAGATTGATGTGAACTGCCGTGCTGATAATGAGACCAGACAAGATCTTGGAGAGCCAAGGATGACGAAGGAAAAGACTAGACAGTGCTTCGTGTTCCTTAACTCTGATTTTAATTGTTTAGACAAGCGTATAAAAACGAAGATAAAAGCATTCGTTTCTACAATATAATTGGTTATTCTCCAATGCAGAAAGGCGTGTTCAGTAAGAAAATACACTGAAATGTAATATGTAAAATAGTGTTACAAAAGTTGTTCTTGTGGAAAATTACAGAACTTTCAGAGACAACTTGTTGATGTTCCAAAAACCTCTGTTCTGGCCCTTCGAATAGTAAGATAAGACCATTATCATAACAATTACGCTTCTGGCGTGATCTGGCTTCCAGAAGCTGCTACAGTCATCAGCTTACTATGCACTGTCAGCTTTTAACCCTCACAGATCCAAATTAACCCTTCACCAATAGGAACCGTGCCGACAGTCTGGAGTGACCAATCAGCAACGCTCTGAATAAGCTGAGGGTGGTCGAAAGTCCCAGGCAACTGGGTTTAACCTTTACTGTGGCTGGCCGCCTAGGGTGCTTCGCTACAGAACCACACTTTTCCTGAAAGGGGCTAAATCACTGGTTATAATTCTATTTCACCTCACCTTAGGGTTACATTTTGGTTCCCTATTTCAGGGCTCAGACCAATGGGAGTGCAAGCAACTCGTCTTTTTAACTCACCAGCCAATCCCCATTCGAGTGACGTTGGGATGGGTTGCGGGAGTTTTAAATGTACCAATGGATAGCTGAGCGACGGTCTCCGTAGTCTCTAGGTCTATCTTGCGGTAATGGGGCCGCTACTTGGGAGGTTGGATTCGGGCACCAGGGGAAGGGGACACATAAGTGATTTGCCCTTTTGGGGAGGTAATAAATTGGGCAAACACAGGGACACACTGGGCATGTGTTACATTAAGAGTTACCACAGCTTCTTCCTGCCGGCTCCCCGAGTCACTTAGATGCATTACTATAAATTTTAAGCTGTTAAGACTATAGGGTCTACTTAAAAAGAGAGGATTGCAGGGAGCCTAGATGAGAAATTCAGACTTTAGGCCAATGAAGCAGAGTTGGAAAAATGTCCCAGTGCTGCTGAATTGAATACATTTTCAAAATCAGCTACTTAGCCTTAAGTTTGAAATTCCTGTCTCACTGTTCTGCAATTTTCTCTGAGTAGACCGTTTAGTGCAGTTTTTTTTTAAAAAAGGGATTACACCCTAAACATTTCTGTCCTGGTCTAATGTGCTGAAACAAACAACTTGCCCATCTGCAGACAGATCAGTGTACGTTCTTCTACTACAGCGCCAACATATTATGCAAAGCTCAACTTTCCCCCTTCTTCTCACTGTCTGCCTGCTCTCTCCTTCTGTCATTCTTCCTTACCGTTTCACATTGGCATACATGTTTTCCATATCCATTCATAAATGCAATCACATTCACTACTACACTACATGCCAGTTTATCTGCACACTACTAACTTTTCACTCCTGCTTCTATATTAGAAGCACAAGTGAAAATTCAAGTGTCCCTTTAACAAAATATTTTAATCTAGTGTCACAAAGAAGCCAGACACTAAAGAAGGCAGGTCAGGTTAGATGGACATGGTCCCAAAACTGCCATATTCTGCTTAACCCCTTCATGACGCTAGGTGCTTGCGTCCCAAACGACGCAAGCACCAAAACGTCACAAATTGTTCCTGGCCACCGATCACTCTGGCAGAGACCCGATCAGGGTCTTAATAGACCCTGTGGGTCCCTGCCAAAAGATCGCGAGACCTCCGGACGTCACGTGTGACGTCACGGAGGCGTGCCCGAGCACCGGCTACATTTTCCCTGTCGGACTGAGGCCACTCAAAGTGGCCTTAGATAACAGGTGGGATCCCGCTGCAAGTACCTGCAGCGGGATCCGAAAACAGCTCATCGCGGGGAGCCGCGATGAGCTGTTTAACAAAGGACGTTCTATGCCGTCCTAACGACTTTAAGGCACTTAAAGTCAGGACGGCATAGAACGTCCTAATGTCACGAAGGGGTTAAAGAGGTATAGTTGGCTGCAAAAAACATATTGAATCTGTTGCAGTTGCATAAGTATAAGCTGTTAACATTGTCTTTTGCAAAATAGTATATATGTAACTTAACACTTATGAACATAATATAGAACACTTTAAAAGCCATACCCCTGGTATACATTGAGAAGTACAATAAAAATGGCTTTTTAAATGGAACTTGTTTACCAATCATCAATTTACAAATAGGGTAGCAAACATATATTCATTCTTTTAACTGATTTGATGAGTAAGAAACAAGTAGAGTTAACATTATACCATTTATTGGCAAACTGAGATTGTGGTTGCAAGCTTTCAAGACCAAGTTGCTAGGTCCTTTCCTCAGGCATTAATGAGACTAAACAAAATATTCATATTATAAAGCACAGTTTGCAGCTTTAAAAATAGGCAAAATAAACACAAGAGTATTGAATTCTTCCAGCAGTAAATTAGCCAGTGTTATAGATAGATCTGATGGATACATTTAGTTCAGTGAGAGAATCTTTGATCAGTTCACTCACTTGTTAAATTGGCGATAAAACCATTTGACACATGCCAGGTCCATGCCAGATCCATTTAGGTGTCAAATATTTTTAATTTAATTTGGAGCCTAACACAGAAATAACATTTCAGCTCTGCTGACTGAACTATACATTGTACATAGCTAAAGTTGGTGTGTTTCTCTTGCTAGAAAAACTCAGATGGCCATGGATAATAAATAGTTAAATCTTCAAAACATGTTTTTTTATTTTTATAAATTTATCAAAAATATACATTTGGGTTTTCATCAGTGTTACAATCATTTTCATATTTTACATTATAATTTATTTATTTTTCTTCTTGAAAACATGTTTTATTATGCAGTGCCTTCTCTGTTCTTCTTGCAGAAGGAATACACCAGTATAAGTTAGTGAGATGAAATAACTCACCTGCAAATCACATTTAAGTAAACAGACCCCCAAGTAGTTACACCTTCTGACGCATTTTAGCTAACTTGTTTGCTAAAATTGAGCCTTTAGTAAATCATATGCATTGTATCAAAATGAGTACAATGAACTTACTTAGAAGGAAGCCTACCCTCGATTTGCATTCAATAACACCTATGTGCAACTTAATAGGAGCTGAGAAGTAATCTAGAGTTCAACTAGGTGGTGATGTTCTAAGTTAAAAAAAAACTTTGCTTGCTGCATGTCTGAATTTGTGCTAGTACCGACTTTCTGATGTTGTCTGGCTACAATCCAACTGAACATAGAATGGGAATTTGCCAAACTCACACTTTCAGGTTTTAATCATTACACTAGCTTATTTTGATGCCAGGCAAAAAGACCTGGCATTTTCACTCATCAAGTTACTCCATCTCTACTTTTGACCTACCTACTATTCACTAAAGAATGAAATTTAGCATTATCCACTAGCAGCTATGCTATGATGTATTTGCAACTTATATTTGTTTTTTAAGTTATATATGCCATTTTTTTTTAAACTGTTATATGGCTTTATAATAATTGCAGAAAAGGTCAGAACGCCCTTTGTAACAAAAGGGATCATTTTGCAGAAAAAGATTCAAAATCACTGTGTATAACAGGAGAGAAATCTTTTACTGAGGTAATTCAAGGTAATAATTTTACTTCAGTAAATATTATAGTTAATTCATGTTCCCTAAAGACTTGCATTGGATACACAGATGTACATTTTCCTATCTATGCAGCTGCCAGACAGGTTGTGAATGCAGTCTGATAATGAAATTAAAAAGCTATTCCTGACAGCTTTTCTTTTTTGGGAGATTGAGGTTTATAGCTGGTCTACTACCCTAAGGGGGTTCAACTGCTTCTGGAAAAATGACTTTGTTCCAAATGAATAAACCCAAGCTATTTAAGTTGTTTTTGTCAGTAGTAGAAATGCTCTGCTCGAAGCATAGATTTGTGCATTATCATCCAAGAATAGCAAAATCATGCAAAACTGCATAATCTGCTAGGTGTCCTCACCATGTCATTGATAAGAATGGCTTCAAGTTGTATTTTACATCATTTTTGAATAGTCTACCTAGCAAGGTCACTGGGAGTCTAGCTGCATAAGTGCTTAACGTTCCATCACAATCCATGTTGTGTGGTAGTTTGCTTAATAATTATACTTCAGAATATTGGGAATTGTTTCCTCATTTTCTTTTTTTTTTAAATACATATTGAGTTAGTTGGCAAAAGATGTACAATAATGTGCACAATGCTTAAAGGGCTCAAATATAGAAGCCAATAATACAATCCTGTATAAATGGACTAGGCTATAACAGGAGTTAAATTCTCTAGAATTAAGGGTGATATATCTCTACTGGCCCTTGAGAAAAAGTGGGTTTGACTGTAGTTCCAAGATCTAAGGTCAAACACAATAAAGATACAGATATGCCCAGTAGGTGGGCACAAGTTGGCAATGAATATATTAAGCAAGGTGTTAAGCTAAGATGTCATTAGGCAGGCATGTCCCTGTGTGTGTTCCGGTGTCAGAGTTCACAAAAAGCTTTAGGAACAGTGGTTCCAGTGATGTGAAATAAGTTCCTAATTTGCAGCTGAGCCACTCAGGTATCCTGAAAAGGAGTTGATTCAGGTGTTGAGACTAGGGACCTTGGGAGGTTCATAGACTGTGAAAACACACATGTTCAGATGCTAAAATACACTAAAGGTATATAAAAAAGTTTGCAAAAAAGAAGTGTAAATTTACAGAACTCAAAATTAAACTCAAAATTAAACCCACATCATGATAGCAATAGATTGCAATGAGAAGAGCAAAAAGCTAATTATTACAGATAATGTGGCATAAGATGCCAAAAAAGAGTAATCTTGGCTTTATGGCTTAAGTAAGATAACTATTTGTTCAGCAGATTTATATAATGTACAGCCATATATGCTTTCTCTATAAGTAACAAGAGGAATAGAATAGCAAAAACACTAATAATCATTGCGCAAGAACCTCTGCACCTAGAACATTTTGCTGTTTGGGATTGTTTGTTAGATCCTGGGAAAGCCAGATGAGATTTTATTAAAGTGTGTAATGTTATATTTTATTAACAAAAAGTCTGGCATTGCTTTGTGATTGCTCGCTGTACACAACCATTGGAGTTATGTACAGATCAATTACACATGCTTTGCCATTGATGAAAAGTGAACAAAGAAAAATATATTTTTATTGAAAACCACTAAACCATGAAATGTGCACTGTACACAGCACTAATTATGTGTGTGCTCTTGTCAGATATAGCTTTGTTTTTCCAGTATTAACTGGTGTATGTTCTTTCTGATGCAAAATAAATTTAAATCTGCCAACCTATAAAGAAATTAATATGCAGTACATGGTGAATAGCAGAATGTTTTCCTTATACATTTAAAAAAGAGTAAGTATATTCTAATAGATATTCTTATAATGATTGCTTGTGGTTTTATTTCACAATGAAATGGATGTATTTGATCATATATTTATATCTTAGTTTGATTTAATGTAGTTATCAGAAGACTCCATTTAATGTATATTTATTTTAATAAAAGTTTATTTTCATTTTAAACTATACCTGTTTTCAGTGTGTGTAAGTTGAGATGTCTCCAGGAGTGCGTAATGCATTTTTGACCAGACTTTTTCTTTGTCTTGAGATTAGAAAAAATCAACTTAGTTGACACTGTATTGGGTGGTTAGGGAGGTTCATCATGCTCAAATATAAGACAAGTTTTTTCCTGAGCAAATGTGCTTATATTCAAAATAGAAACATAGAAACATAGAATGTGTCGGCAGATAAGAACCATTTGGTCCATCTAGTCTGCCCAATTTTTTTTGAGTACTTTTGTTAGTCCCCCGTTCCTGGTCTTATAGCTAGGATAGCCTTGTGTCTATCCCACGCATGCTTAAAATAGTCTTTGAACTAGAAGACTAGGATCCAGGTACACTGCAGAGATGCTGGATCCTCCTTGCAGGCAGCCGGTAGATGCTTCCTCCGATGATGCTTCCTTCCTCTGTGACTTCTATGATGGAACGCTGGGCTCACGTGATCATTAACTGGCTGCTCTCACTAGACTAAATTGAGTCGGGGGGGGGGGGGGGTCAGAGGTTATATGTGTGGATGCATTTGGAAATCTGGGGATCAGAGGGGTAAGTGTTTGGATGCGATGGCAAGTCTGGGGGGTCGTGAAAGTGTGTGGATGCATTGGCAAGTCTGGGCGGTCAGGGCTACTTATCTTGGCCCACCATGTATTTTTTTTTACTGGCTTCTCAGCTACCTTTATTATGAGATTGGACCAGCACTACTTGCCTGGGGCCCCATATTTTTTTATTTTGCTTTTTTCTCAAAGAAGGCTAATTGAAATGTCCATAATGCAACAATCATCCCTGAACCCGAGTAGTATTTGGGGGTTGATCGCCACATATTGTGTAGCCCAAAATTTTCCCGAACTGAAGGCTCCAAAGATTCAGTTACCGAACTGCCTGAATAGCCCATTCAAATTGCGAAGTATTATGTAGCCAAATTTTGCAAATCCCTTCCATTCAAGTACCATGCCTGATCAGAATCTATTTTGGAATGGATCGGTACATATTGTGTAGACCCCTTAGTCATTTTACTAAGAGTCAATAGGGCTTGAAATGCTCTTAAAAATTGGAATGGGAACATGATCTTAAAAAGATTGGGAACCCTCGATTTAAAGCATTGTATTGCTGTATTTTAGGTAAGCCTCTTTACTTCCAAGTCTTCTAGTAAGGCTAATTTGCCTTTTTTTTCAACATCAACAACATCGTATTAAGGCAACACTGCTTGAGTGGTGTTATTGATCATTGATTATGTACACCCCAGCTGAAACACAGCCAGTCTGTGCACAGCTATCAGAGTGGGGGCTCATCTGATCAGGGTCTGGATTTTCCAGGGATCTCTCTCTGCTATGTTAGAGAAAGATACTTATTTTTGCATAGGATCAGCAGAGAAGATTTATTTAAGGTTCCCTCTGCTGATCCTATGCAAAAATGAGGCTATCTCTGTCCTAGCAGAGAGAGGCAATTGCCAATCAGATCGTGTGGCCTGCTTTCCAGGTAAGCATGGCAGCTACCGGTCAGAGGATTAACTGGCATGTGCTGTCACACTAAGTACACACTAGTTTATCCTCAGACTATGTGCAACTAATTATTCACTTGTGCTTCTATATTAGAAACACAATTGGGAAAACATGTTTTAGTTGTCCTTTATGATTTACAGCTGGGGTTAGAGTTAAGATGATGATCAGGTCGGGATCAAAAGGTTACTGTGGGGGAACTTGTTGGGGGAAAAAACATGACTTTAGGTTATTGCCCTATAACATTAAAAAAAAAACTGCAAAAACATGAACATTGGTTACAAATATTAGAAACTGTTTAGCTAGGGCCTTTTTTTTTTTTTTTTTACCATTTTTTAGTTGTGTAAAACAGATGGGTTTTTTTTTCAATTAATTCATCACAAATTTTATGATACAATGAAATTAATGGTATCATAAAAAAGCCCTTCTTATGGCGATAAAATATATATGTATACATAAAAAGATAAGTAAGAAAATTACAGCCAAACATAAAAAAGGGGTTAATGGTAATTTAAAAAACAAGGACATTTCTAAGTGACCCCATTCTTTTGAACAGTAGTATTCATACTTACATTCATAGCTTATAAATAGAAAAATATTTATACAATTTACAATTATACAAACATATATGAGAGTCTAGAATAAAATAGTAGAAAATACTGATACTATTTAAGTGATACTAGCAAAAAGAAAAAGGGAAAAATGTATATTAAGAGGAAAGCAGAAAGTTCATATCAAATCAACTCACTTTAGGACAATTTAAAAACCTTGCTTTGTGTCTTCCCATGGATGCAAAATGGCTTGATACTGTGGGTTATTTACAGAGTTGGTATGAAAAAATGTCACAGAAGAGTATTGATGATTAAATTTAGCTCCCGGAAGGAATTTCCTGTTTCTTCCAATATCTCACCAAGCACATCTTGGAAGCCAATAATAAATTGATTGCCAAGATAACAGTAGATGGTTTCTTTAGAGGACAAGATGAAATAGGAAATTCTGATGAGAAAGCAGCATGGTAATCCCAAGTAATTCCTGGAGAATAATAAAGATCTTATTTAGGGAGTATTGTATCACATTTCCTCCAAATTAAAGGGAAACTCCCACCAAAAAAATGAAAAGGTTTTAATTTTTTATTTTGCATTGTTGATTTCAGATATGTCTTTTGTTTTTGTTATGTGAGTTCATTTTATGAAATATTTAACTAAACAAGTGTGACTGGGCGCTGTCATTTTGTGAAATATAGTGTTTTTGGGTGCCACCCCCAGTGACTTTACAGCACTAGTATCTCACTTTGGGGCTGGGGACACAGAATGCAGTCTGTAAGTCAGAATTCTGATCATAGACTTGCATTTGGGGTGTATTTATGACATCTTCATGCAGGCTTCAGACAGAGTTTTTGGAGACTGTTGCATTATGGGTAAAATTCTTAAAATGGATGCTGGAGATAAACACATTATTTTATTTTTACTTTTATACAATTAATTCAAACATAGAAGAAGAAAAAACGCTGGCATATGTCTTATAAATGTGTTTGTTTTAAGTGACCAGGTAATCAGGTAATGTCCAGGACCGTTATGCAGGTCTGATCGCGGTATGCACGCTGGCATACCGCGATCGCGCTACCAACGACATGGCTAAGTGTCTCGATACCGAGACACTTCAGCCATGTCAGTTGAGGACCCCCCGGAAACATCCGGGCACTGTGACAGCCAATCACAGCGCCCGGATGTTAATAGCTGTCAAAGCAGGTGCCTGCTTTGACAGCTATAGTCTCTCCCTGCTCCACGGTGATCGTGGGGCAGAGAGAGACTAAATCTAGTGTGTGAAGTCTCCCCCTGGTCCTCCCCCCCAGTAACAACCAGCCCCCCAAAGGATTTTTTTAATAAAAAAAAAAAACGTTATGGTTAAGGGTTATGGTTAGAGTTAAATAAAAATAAAAAAAATGTAAAAAAATTAAAAATTAAATAAATAAAAAAATTCTAAATAATAATAATAAATTGTATAAAAATAAGAAGTTATTCCGTAGAGGACCAATGACATGTTATGTCTGTCTGTGGTCCTCTAGGGATATTTTATTTAAAAAAAAAAAGACTGCTAGTGGGGCCAGTGCTTTGCATTGGCCCCCAGCAGTAGATAGGGGCCCGCAGCAGCTGGATATTTGATCCATGCAGCCGCAGGATAGCAAGGATAGCAAAAATCGATGCTTCCTACTATAGACTACATTTTCTATTCTGCTACGGTAGCTTTTGGCTGGCTGAGCATGATAGGAAATGCAGTCACAAGTATTACATAATAAATCCACGTTTTAAAGCTGCAATAACCATATCCTAAATTTTGCCCTGTATCTGCCACATAAACCTAGCACACCTATACATGTGGGGTACCGCTATACTCAGGGGAAGTTGCTGAACATATATTGGAGTTTTGTTTGGCATCAAAATAGAACAGCCCCTTTAAATTCATACCTAAGTTTCAAAGTGTGTGGAAATAAAGCACACACAAAATTACTACGCCAAAACTTGTCAAAGATTGGAGTGAAAAGTGTCAAATTACCCCAAGTTGAATGCCCTGGGATGTCTACTTTATAAAAATGTGTACATGTGGGGGGTTATTCAGTGAATCATATCAGATATCGGTGTTACAGTGTCACTAACGCTAATTTTAAAAAAAATGGTTTTGAAACAGCTAAATGCTACTTGTATTTATTAACCTAAAACATGCAAAAAAAAGCAAAAAAACATATAAACATTGGGTATTTCTGAACTCAGGACCTATAGTCGAATCTATTTAGCACATTTTTTCATTAGCTTTTGAAGCTAAGTAAAAGAATTTACAAAGAAAAGTCAGGAAAAGTGTTTATTTTTTTACATTTTAACCATATTTTACTATTTTTTACACAATACAATAAATGATATGAACAAAATAATGTCATGAAAAGAAAGCCCTTTTTGTCCTGAAAAAAACAATATATAATATGTGTGGGTACAGCAACTGACAAAGAAGAAAATTAAAGCTAAACACAAACACCTCAGAAGTGTTAAAACAGCCTCGGTCACTAACGCACAACATTCCAAAAACAGTCTGGTCATGAAGGGGTTAAGGATACATTTATCAAGTGAGGACAAAAAAGAGACGCCACACGGGATGCATTTTGTGTCTTCCTCATCCAATTATATGTATCTATACATTTTATATGGGCATAAGAGTACATGTTTTTAATACGGATAGGGGAGTGAGCGTTGCCATTGCGATGGGGGCTGTGATGATGGTAATTCTTCTGTTCTATTTGATCCACATATAATAAAAAATGTTCTAATTTTTCAAAGTTTGCTGCTTTGTTTCTTATCTATGTACCATGAGTGTCAATACATAGACCTACTTTGGTGTGGGGACTACCCATATCTTGTGTTGGAAATTATGTAATGTTTTGTGTGTTTACACAACATTTGAAAATTGACCCAACGAGTCAAAATCCTATGCTGCTAGTAGGGAAAAAGCATAACATAACAATACAATGAAACAAAAGAAAAAAAACTGCACTCCACCACTTTTAATACCTCTTAGTGGCAAATGAAAAATTACAAATGTTTTGGGGGAATCCCCCTCTACCAATGTACAAACATAACCACAACCATGCGTGCACACACACATATACACACACATATACACATATACACACACACACACACACACACATATATATATATATATATATATATATATATATATATATATATTAGCCACCCAGTGAACATAAACCCTGCACCCCCACACAAATTGAGCCATAACAATTAAAAATACATCAATAAATACAAGCTTGTAGTAGGGATAGCAGCTTGCACTTACATACAGTTCAGCCAGTGCTGCTACAGTGAGATCCAAAACTGAAAGAAAAAAAATATGTGCACAGTAATAACAGAAACCAGCATACTGAGACATAAGACCCCCCCCCCCCCCCCCCACACACACACACACACACACATCCAGCCCCCCTTGTTGCCATAGAAACGGAGGTTCAGGTATGCAGAAATTAGCTCTACTTGCCACAGGGGCATAATGATTACGGAGGAGGAGACTAACAATCATCCACAAGTATACAATACTTTTTACAAACAGATAAACAGGATTAACCTCTTCATGACGCTAGGATGTTCTTTATTACTGGTCCCATATACGATAAGACAGTATAGAATGTTCATCACTTAACAGCTAATCACGGCCATCCCAAATGAGCCGAACTCTGATCCTGCAGCAGGGACTTGCAGCAGGATCTCACTGTCAGATGAGGCCACTGTGAATCTGCAGTCTTTCCTCAGATAGATAGGAAGCGTTAGCCTTCTCAGTAAAATATCTAATTTAAGGAGACTTATTACCATCTGATGATTATACAAGGTTGTATAATACTCCATAAATGCTTTTCTAATATGAGATGGTGAGAGGCATGTTTTACCATTAAAGACTACTTTCATAACAGATGTATTTGGTTTCTAAATTTCAACTTATTAGTCAAGATTTTGCCTGGTCTGTTATTGTAGTACCAGATCGGCCTATGATGAGACAATTCTCTACTGGGTTTTTCCTCTAGTTTCATTTTAATTCGGTCTAGGGTCTCCTTTTTTGCAATAGAATTACCAATCGAAATATTTAATTTGTAAAATATTTATAGATTGGCAAGCAGTATCTATAGATCATCCAATGCAGGGGCGGATCCAGAGTCTGATCTCGGGAGGGGCGCATGTCCGTCTGTCTTATCCTCTCTCCCATGTCCATCTGTCTTTTCCACTCTCTCATGTCCTTCTGTCACGCTCCTCTCCCTTCCCATGTCTCTCTCTATTCTCTACCTCCTATGACTGTCTCTTTGTCCCTCTAAACATGTATGTGTCTCTCCTCTTCCCAATAGCTGTCTCTTTTCCTCCTCTCCCTCATCTGTGTTCTCTCCTCTCTCCCCCACCATCAGTGTTCTCTCTTCTCCCTCATACCTGTTCTCTCCTCTCTCTCCCCCATCAGTGTTCTCTTCTGTCTCCCCTCCCATCAGTGTTCTCTCCTCTGTCCCCCCATCAGTGTTCTATCCTCTCCCCCCCCCCCCCCCCCAGTGGTGTATCTTGGTTTTGTACTGCCCTAGGCAGACAAAATTTGGGCACCCCTACCCACGATGCACACCCACGACATGACCCATAACCCATGTTGCACACCAAGGACATGCCCCATCACCCCATTTACATGCCTCCATCACCCCATTACATACACATTGACAATGTTATTTGCCATTAATATTCCCCAGCCAATTTGCCCAATAATATTCGTGTTATTTGCCATTTAATATGCCCCATCCAATTTTCCCAGTAATATGCCAGTGTTATTTGCCATTTAATATGCCCCTGCCAATTTGCCCAATATTATTCCAGTGTTATTTGCCATTTAATATGCCCCTGCCAATTTGCCCAGTAATATGCCAGTGTTATTTGCCATTTAATATGCCCCTGCTAATTTGCCCAGTAATATGCCAGTGTTATTTGCCATTTAATATGCCCCAGTAAATGTGCCCAATAATATGCCAGTGTTATTTGCCATTTAATATGCCCCTGCCAATTTGGCCAGTAATATGCCAGTGTTAATTGCCATTTAATATGCCCCTGCTTATTTGCCCAATATGCCAGTGTTATTTGCCATTTACTAATCCCCAGCCAATGTGCCTGCCATCTCCCCAGCACTTACTTGCCAATTTGCCCAATAATATTCCAGTGTTAGTTGCCATTTAATATTCCCCAGTAAATGTGCCCAATAATATGCCAGTGTTATTTGCCATTTACTAAGCCCCAGCCAATGTGCCTGCCATCTCCCCAGCACTTACCTTTTTCCCTGGTGGCTAGTGGCAGGCAGCATGGTCTCCTCCATGCTGCCTGTTCGGCTTCCCGGTGGTTATGCTGACAGGTGGATATTCCGATCCCTTCTCACCTCTGTCTCTGCCTGCAAGCGTGTATTTTTTTTTCTTCTCGGGGGGGGGGGGGGGGGGGCGACAATTGCCCCGTTGCCTCCCCCCCCTGGATCCGCCACTGATCCAATGTTTGCCTTCTTTCTTCTTAAGTTGAGATCCCATCTTCATCAGAATGCCTGTCATGGTAAATTGACCATGTTAAGTCTATGTAGACAGTATCAAGGCCGGTATTTTTCTGAAGAAAAGGTGGCAACCCAAAGTGTATTGGTCCTTAACGACCAAAGCACCAAACTGGCGTCTTTGTGTTCAAGGAGCCAGGAACATAGAAGCAGAGCCACTTTTAGGGTCCATATATATAACCTGTTGGTCCCTGCCGACATCCGGTGATACTCTCTGACGTCACTCCCATTTTTTTAAGTAAAATGTAGCTAGCGCTCACTTTGAGTATCAGCTACATTTTCTGTGACAGTGGGGACCCCGCTGCCAGTCCCTGCAGCTGTTAAACTTGGGACGTTCTATGCTGTCCTACAAGCCTCTAGGCCAGTGGTGGCGAACGTTTTTGGTCCCGAGTGCCCAATTTTTGACCGACACAAATTTGCAGACCACAAAGTGCCAACACCGCATACTCACACACGCTTATACTCATAGACACACATGTTCATACACATACACACTTATGCTCATACTCACACACACACACTTATACTCACACACACACTTATACTTATACTCATGTGCACACATTTATACTCACACACACTCATACTTATACTCACACACACTCATACACACACATATACCCAAACACACACATACTTATACTCATACAGACACTTATACTCATACAGACACTCATACACACACTTATACTTGTACACACAAACTTACACACACACTTATACTCATACTCGCACACACTTATACTCATACTCGCACACACTTATACTCGCACACACTTATACTCATACTCATACACACACACTTATACTCATACTCATACACAGACACTTATACTCATACAGACACTCATACAGACATTCATACTCATACAGACACTTATACTCACACACACACTTATACTCACACACACACTTATACTCACAAACGCACACACACATACAGGTTCAGCTCTCACCGGTAATCTGCTCCGTTGTCCTGGAGGTGCAGGCATCAGCGTAATAGATTGGCGCTGCCGGTCACCTGCTTCTTCTCCAGATGATTGGCGCATGTGCGTTGTGTGAAGAAGCGTTCAAGTCGGAAAGTAAACAGTTAGTTGCTTTCCGACTTGAACGCTTCTTCACAGAACGCGCATGTGCCAATCATCTGGAGAAGAAGCAGATAATCGGTGGCGCCAATCTATTACGCTGATGCCTGCACCTCCAGGGCAACGGAGAAGATAAGCAGTGAGAGCTGAACCTGACCGCGTGCCACAGCTGAGGGCTCGGCGTGCCAGTAGTGGCACGCGTGCCATAGGTTCGCCACCGCTGCTCTAGGCACTATAAACTAGGATGGCAAAGTCCTACAAGCAAGAATTATTGCACCTTTTCTAATATTTACATATGTATCAACAATCTTGTGAAGAAACGTAACAGGGCATACCGATGGTGCTGTTTATTTTGATATATAACAATTTTTGATTTTACATACCAGGATACTTGATTGCCCACTATCATTGCTGTCATGATAAAGACATTTGAATTTAGTTTTAGCAGGAATGATAGTTGCAACGCTCTGTTTTTTCTTTCCCTACATACTAGTATTTTTAATACTTCCAAAGATTAAAACCATCAGCTTTTCCAGAGGGTGTCTTGTACCAAGAATACACCAATTTGGATTTGGATTAACATTCTCTTCTGTGGGGAATCCAAGCCTTATGAGTTAATTTAAACAATTTTAAGTGTCATCACAACCTATTATAGCTTTCCTAAGCCATATCTCACTCAAATTTGTATACCATAAGCAATGCTCACCAAATCAATAGAGGTTCTCTACACATATCACAGAAAGAAAATATTACATTTTACTAGCAGATCATATACATTTATTATGTCTTATTATGTCTTATAATTAAAAAAAAGTATTAGGACCCTAGTAAAATTAAAATTGTTGCCCTTATGTATGTTGCTTTTTATTTTTTTTAAATTATATTATGTTGTACATATTACCATATCTAACACTAATATACTATGTTTTTAAATGTTACTTTTTAAAACATTTTCATAGTAGTTATTTTATTTCAAGTTATATTACACATTAACACTTTTTTAATTATTTTTAATAAATTTACACTTCACTTCAATAGTTATTGTGTGGCACAGAATATAATAAAAAATGTAATATTAATTAAAAGTGAATTGTTTAAAGAATAATGCAAAATCCAAAAGAGAGGTGCTCTTAAATTTTAAACATAAGATGTGAACAAAAGATGATAAATAAATTATTCTCTTTAACCAGTACTTGCTCTGACGTCCCGTAGTTCTCAATAAGGTAGATCACATGTAAGAGAAAAAAGCAATACAATAAAACTCTCTGTTTCTAATAAATGTCTCCTTCCTCAATTAGTGACAAATACTCACTTACACCAATAGAGCATAGTTATGCTCATAGATATGCACAGTTGTAAAATAGATACACAGCATGAAGTCAGAAGGAGGGAACCAGCATTTCAGATTGTTAAAGGTAGAAAGATACTTTAATGGTATCTCAAATAACAGTAAAATGTAATACTATTCAATTCAAGGTTTACTCTTGATTAGTGTGAGAAGCCGTGAGGTCTCTCACCAATACGCTTGTGGCTGATACATAGCTAAAGCTCATTACTCATCCGTATCTCACCACAGGATAAGAGGAACTCCGATCTTGATGATGTTCCAAACAGCTGGCTGCAAGAACAAAGTACCACCTCACCGTCCTCTGTTAGATTGCTCCATAAAGACTACGCGTTTCACCCACATGGTCACCCTTCTTCAAGGTGTCTTAGAATACTGTTATAGAATTGTATTGATATATTTATTGCATTATTTATTGATTTGATAATACCGTATTTGCTCAAATAAAAGACGACCTTGATTATAAGACGACCCACAAACTTTGAATATTCCTGTAGGCAAAAACTAAAAGCCTGAATATAAGACTACCCTATAGGAAAAAGTTTAACTTATGTATATTCACATGTCAACTTCTTTTTCATATTTAAAATAAATAAATAAAAATTATGATATAAAAAAATGCATTTCGTGTTTTATTTCCTTTTATGTGCCAATGCTGCCCCTACCCCCCAGACTTGCCCAATGCTGGCTCTCTCCCCCCAATGCTGGCTCTCTACCCCCTCCCCCCAATGCTGTTTCCACCTCCCTCCCCCCAACGCTGGCTCTCTCTCCCCACTCCCTTGCCTCTTTCTCTCCTTCTCCCCCCCCCCCTCCCTTACCTCTTTCTCTCCCCACTCCCTTGCCTCTTTCTCTCCTTCTCTCCCCACTCCCTTGCCTCTTTCTCTTCTTCTCTCCCCCCTCCCTTGCCTCTTTCTCTCCCCCCTCCCTCCTCCCAACGTTGCCTCTCTCCCTGGTGGCTAGTGGAGGCAGCCAGGGGATGTTTGTACGATACATGCAGACATCCTCCATGCTGCCCGACACTTCCGTATATTATGTATGACAGCCGGACGATACGCGCAGACATCCCCTGGCTGCCCAAATCTCACTGGTGGGTAGTGGGGCAGTCGGAGGATGTCTGCACATGACCTCCCGGCTTCTTTCATAGAAGTCCCGACAGACATGCCAGGCAGCAGCAGAGGATGTCTGCGCGCATTGCGCAGACATCCACCGCTGCTTGCAAGGGGAATCCAGGTCCCCTGCAGCTCTGCAGGGGACCTGGGTTCCAGTCTTATAGTCTGACCTCGATTTGAGGTCAGACTATAACTTGTTGTAGTTATATTTACTTGTTGTATTTCATTTACATTTGAAAATTAATACAAATTCTTATAAAAAAATAAATAAATAAAACAAACAGATATATAAGAAAAAAAACAACAACAATGAATTGGAAAAAGACAGATAATTAATCTGTTCCCTGCGGTGTATAAAGATATAACCTAGACCTTCTTCCCCAAACCTCAGAGATTTAGCAGTCTATGAAAATGTATTATTTTCAGTACAGCACACAACACAAATGTATTACCGTATTTGCTTGAATATAAGCCGACCCTTATTGTGCGGCGACCCATCAAACTATGGATCTTATTTTTTTTTTCAATCTTTTATATTAGGTGACGCTATAGGGAAACAGTTTTTTAGTAAATATTCATTTACATGTAAACGGTTTTTCAAATATAATGAAAATGCATTTCTTGTTTTTATTTCCTTCATCTGTCCTCCTTCATTCCATCTTTTGCTCATCTTTCATTATTGCCCACATAGCAAAATAGTGCACCCACAACTTGCCCCCACACCACATTAAAGCACCCACTGGACTTGCCCCCAAACCACATTGGACATGCTATTGCACCCAAAAGACTTGCCGCTGCACCCAGATGGATTTGCTTTGCTCCCTCAGGTATAGTGGGTACAGCCAGATTATGAGTTGCTTTTTTATGTGTATCGTTCAGTCTTTTTTATTTGCTGCAGAAGTGAAAGGGTTCATTTGCATTTTACTGGCGGTAGGATGATTCTTTTGGTGGTGTCCTGATAAAAAAAAAGGTCAGCAAATCTATTGTAAAATATATTCTTTATTTAATAGGAATACAGTGTGGAGACTGTAAAACAAGAGTTGTGTGAGATGAGCAAGTCGTATATCTTTTTTCTTTCTGGCATATTTTTTTAACAAATTGCATTGCCTCTGAGACATTGCAAAGTTTTGTGCAATGTATTCCACGCAAGAGAACATGTCATATGATATATTTTTGGCTTAATCCCTACCTACTTTTACAGAACCACTTCAGGGATACACTTCCATCATATTCTCTAGCTCTCCTGTTTTATTGTATTGATTTTATAATCAGTTGTCAAGTACTAATACATTGAGCATTCTTTGTTATAACAATAACATTTTGGCTGACATCCTTTGTCAAAACTGCTGGTCATAACAAAACCAATACTGACAGTCATACACTTTATAGGTTAATCGTAACATAGGTTACTTAGATATAAGATAAGGCCAGGGACTAATAAAAGTATTCAGAAAATAGGAGAGACTAGATGGGCTCACTGGTTCTTATCAGTCAAAACATTTCTACATAAAGTCTAAGTACGCAAATAAAGACAGACTATGCTCAGGGAATCATTCTTTGTTCTTGTCCCCTTCTGCATATTCAGCTTTCCTATGACTGTTGATGGACCCCCTATTGAGTAAAACCAGTGACAATATTTCCACATATTCCCCCTTTAAAATCTTCTCCCTAACTTCCTCTGATACATGCAATCCTAAAAGGGACAACTTACCTGATGTGCTAGTAAACCCGAAGACGAAAGTTCCAGAGGAGAAAATGCACTAATGGGTGCATACAACATCTGCCCATGTAATAACAATGCAATAGATCTAACATCTGACACTCACTACCTGAACTGGCCCCACCATCTCCTTTAGCCAACCTGGTTGAGTGCGTCAACCCACCTGCATCCCTGCAATCATACTCATACAGAGAGACCAATGAACACAGCAGCGGATCTGATGAAGAGATAGTGGACACTGATATGGCATAGATTCCTGCATCACATCCTGTAGAGAACCATCATCACTGTAGGTATTGGATTCAGAGGAAGATCCAGAATCAGACCAGTCTTGCTACATTGTGCGGTGTGCAGTGAGACACCTTTAGAGGTCTCTTTGACCCTTCTAGCTGACTTCCGGGAGCTAAAGTCACCTCTGCACTATCGTAACTATCAGAAGATTATGATTGTGAAAGAAGAAACTCCACTTCTATGGTGAGAAAACATTTTTGGTGCACAATGTCACCTTGCTGGAGGCTGCCATGGGCCATCACGC
The DNA here is from genome assembly GCA_036172795.1 of Pelodytes ibericus. Lineage (NCBI taxonomy): Eukaryota > Metazoa > Chordata > Amphibia > Anura > Pelodytidae > Pelodytes > Pelodytes ibericus. The sequence continues at coordinate 89,228,188 of CM069863.1, forward strand.
TTCTGCTACAGTCCTTAGGCCTCTCACAATGTCAAAACCGCTTCCCTTTTCAGTGATGCATGTTGCCACAGTGGACTGGGACTGAGGTGCAGAGGAGGCTGCGATCTCCAAGCCCTCCTGCTGCATCATGGGGGATCCGACTCCTCTCCAACTGGAAACAGAAGAGACACCTGCCAATAAATTCTGCAAGGCACTTTCACCGTGCTGAGTTACAAAGTTTGCTCCCACATGTCCCAGCTTACAAAGTATACTCTCACTACCCACAGACAACATGGATACAACTTAAATAAAGTATAAAGAACCAAGGAGAAAAACAAGGGTTTGTACTCCGTCTGAAGTCAGATGGCAAGGGGAAGGAGAATCTTAACACCTGAAACATTCTAACCTGAAGCCATGTAAAGTAAGGTCTAGCAAGGAAGGCAGGAGAATAATAGCCTGCTGGGCTGCTTTCTGTTAGGGATTTTAGGCTGGGTGCTAGGCCACTTTCTAAATGAACCAGTGCATAGACTAGGCAGCAATCTTTTTCTGATGAGGCTTTGGCTGGCATAAATAGGTTATGATAGAAGGTCCTAATATTGGGTATTATTATTCTGTTCCACACAGAGGCGTAACTAAAAACCACCGGGCCCTGGTGCAAAAATTGCCCTGGGGCCCCCCCGAACCCACCATGCATCTCCTATACTATATAAATGGATGGTTTATGTATTTATATAATGTAATATATATGTATATATAGCTGATTAATATAATATTTATATATATATGGCTGGTTTATATAATATTTATACAACAAATATTATTTAAAATCATATATATAAATAGCTGATTTACATAATATTTATAAAGATATATAAATATTAAATATCATATGGCTCAGGTTTATATAATATATATGGCTGGTTTTATAATATTTGCATATCAAAAAATACAAAAAATATATATGTAGTTGGTTTGATATATTTGTTATATAAATATTATAAAACCAGCCATATATATTATATAAATATTAGATGAACCTGAGCCATATGTTTTATATTAACCCCTTCACGACAATGGATGTGTCAGGCACATCCTGCTGGGAACTCGCGGTTTTCGCGATCAACAAAACGCTTTAACAGTGCTGGTCTATTGCCTCGATGTTGAGTCAATAGCCAGCACCAAAATTTCCTTCCTGGGGCACCCACGATTGCCCCACGGAGCGATCGTGGACATCATATTGACGGAGCAGCATGATTTAATTAGCTTAAAACTGGTAACATAGTTAGATTAGCCTATATGGTTAAAATTAAATAATTTTTTAGCATAAGGGATAGGGTTAAAATTAAATTATATTAAGGGATGGCATAAGGGTTAGAGTTGGTGTTAAATTTAGTGTTAGGGTTAAATTTAGGGTTCGGGTTGGGGTCAAAAGGTCAATATAGGAAAATATAGTTTTCCCCATAACTCACAAAAAAATACTGAAAAATATGGAAATATGCATATTTCTGAACTCAGGACAACATTTAGAAACTATTTAGATGGGGTATTTTTTAATGATTGTATTTGTGTAAATTAAATTTAAGGCAAAGTTATAAAAAGTGTGTTTTTTTTAATTTTTCATCATATATTATGATTTTTTTTGTAGTAAATTATAAGATATGATGAACATAATGGTATCTAATGAAAGCCCTTCTTATGATGATAAAAACAACATATAATTTGTGTGGGTACTGTTTGTGAGAAAGAAAAAAATTACAGCTAAACACAAACACCCTAGAAATGTCAAAACAGTCATTGTCACCAAGGGAAAGTCAAGGTGAAAATGTCTTGTCACTAAGGGGTTAATATATCCTTTTTATTTTTATATGTTTTAGTGTAAATAATTTGTCATCTGTTTTATTTTGTTATATGCACTATGACTATTATTTTGTTCATAATAAATATTCCTTTATTAAGTTCTGCCTTTGTCTGATAAAGACTCACATTACCTGATTAGACCAATTTATTGGTAATTTGAAATTGGACCAAGGCAACCCATTTATATATTGTCTTGGTGGTGGCAGAGTTAGGACATTAGTGATATCCATATAATTAAGTGTAGGTGGTATTACAGGGGGATTTTTATCATTATTTCTAGTCAAGGGCAGACAGTTAATTTGAACCCTTTCACCATCATAACCCAGTCACATGCTCTCTTGGAGTAGGGTGCATTTGTGACAGACAGGCAAAGCAATTAGATAGAAAGTGATACACACTAGGACCTAGGAATCCAACTTCAGCCCTCCAGCTGTTTCTGTACAACAACTAACATAATTCCATGCCATCTTGAAAATTGGTGCATAATTATGGGGTTTGTAGTTCTGCAGCAGAATTGAGGGCCTCAACTAGACATTTAGGCACTAGATCATTTAGAAGGGAACAGTATTGCAGCCCCAGCCCCATGGACCTAGTGTAGCAAACAGACCAGGAGGCCATTGCACCTGTGGCCCCCTTGCCAGTCTTCCTCTGCTCAAGATAGTTTTATTATTTGAATATGGCAGAGACATAGTGAAGCTTTGGTGCTTGCGTCGTCTGGGAAGCAAGCACCATGCGTCAAAAAGGGGTTAATGTGCTATATTCCTTCTGTTTAGTGTCTTGATAAAAGGCCCCTGTGTGGGACTGAAACGTTGATCTTTCTAAAATAAATCTCCGATTCTTCATGATATCAAGTCTCCTGGTTTGTGCACTCCAGACACAATGAGGATATATATATATATATATATATATATATAGGTGAATAAGACTACAAAATGCAACAGTTTTGTATGCAAACCCGTGTCTCTGCATTAGGTCTATAGTATGTTATTACTAACCTACAGATGATATATCTGGAAGTGGTTCATATTTACCATGGCTTAGGTATGAAAACATTTCCCAACTAAATTGATGATGATTCTAATTTTACTAAAAATAAAAAAACTTATTGCTCAAATTGAACATGAGTTAAATAAAAAAATATTTGGCTTAATATAATAAATTAGAAGATGAGGTTGCCCAATGTAAGCATACCAAGTTTATTCGTGATAGACGATTATGTGAAAAACAAAGTTTAAGCCTGGAAAGGGTTTTGTAGATAAAACGTATATATTTGCAGATAAACAGGAAGAAAAACATCACTAGAGGACATGGAAACCGTTAGCAACACAATGCAGTCCAGCACGAGAAACAACAAATGAACATAATCATATCTGAAGAATTAACAGAACTGTTGGAGTCTTCCTATGTGATTAATCTATCATCACATATATTGACTACTTCAAAAAAATTAAGGTTAGCACCGTTTTGTATTATATAGTAGATCTGGATTTTATATTATTCTATGTATATATAAAATATATATATAATATAGTTTATTTACTTTATTTTTGTGTATTAACCCATTAACGCAAATGGACGTATATATACATCCTGAAAAGCACGGTCCTTAAGGACCATGAGGATGTATATATATACGTCCTCCGTTTTCATGTAGCGTTGCGCTCCTATAGTTAGACAATACACTATAAAAATCTATCTTCTCTAGCAGAGCAGGTGCTGAAGCTAATGGGTCTGTCAGCATAACCACCACATCATCTGCGTATAAGCACAGCTTAGAATTAATATTCATTTTAATCCCTTTAATTTTGTCATTTTCTCTAATTCTAATGGCCAATGGCTTGAGCATAAGAATATAAAGCAACGGGACTAGGGGGCAGCCCTATCTGGTACCATTGCTTATCATGAACCAGTCAGCTTCCATCCATGGACCAGTGGTTTTTGCTACCAGAGATGAATATAGTGACATTATAGTGGTCTTAATCTGTCGTTGAATTCCAAATCTCTCCAGTGTTTCCTCCAAAAATGCCCATCCAACTCATTTGAAGGCCTTCTCGGCATCAAGGAAAAGGATTTTTTTTCTTTATAAATAAAGTCCAGCTTATTAATGATTCCTCTCGTATTGTTACTCGCATAGCGACCTTGGACAAATCCAATTTGGTCTTGATGTATCAAATTAGGTTTTATATATTTTAACCGATTAACAATGATAGCCAAAAAGGCCTTCAGATCAGAGTTGATCAGGGAGATCGGACGATAGTTAGCAGGGCAGGAGCTATCCTTTCCCGGTTTCAGAATTGGAGAGATTCTGGCAACCAACATTTCCTAAGCAGGGGGAAACCTCCCTCACCTCATTAAACAGCTCTAGCATAATTGGGCAGAACTTATCTTTAAATATTTTATAGAATCTATTAGGGAAACCATCCGGTCCCGGAGATTTATTTAACTTTGAATAGTCTTTACTCGGCTTGCATAAATGGTAAGTTTAGCTATGTTCTTTGTTCATCTGTTAGGTTAGGGAGATTGATTTTATCAAAATATCTCTTAATCTTTTCTGGAGTTACATATTTGACTGGGAGATTATAAAGTTGAGAATAAAATTCATTAAATGCTTGGCCTATTTTTTGTGGTGATATATTTATCTGATTATTGAATATGATTTTGTCAATTCTTGTATTAACTTTTATATTGCTCTATTTCCCTTATAGTACCAAGACTAACTGAATTTTATAAGCGTTCTATTTACTTTTTCCATTAGAAGTAAGTTGATTTTATCTGAAACCTCTTTAATTTCTGCTGATAGGTTGACAGTTGGGGATGTTTTATTCAAGTTCATCAATTTGTATAGTTTTATATGTAACTGACTTCAATTTAGACCATTTTTTTTCATGTTCACCTAGCTTTAGTAAATAGAACTGCATCACGCTCTTGAACGCACACCAAACATTCACTATAGAAACTTATATAGATTTTCTTCAAAATAATAGTCCATCATCTTAGTCAGAACGTCTTTATTATTTGTGTCCGATTTTTCATTTAATCTCCAAACCCCTCTAGCTTCCTTTTCATGAGCTAAAAAAGGCTGAGTGGTCTATCCAGGTTATATGTTTTATATCTATCTTATCACAGAATATAATATTCATAGCGTGAGTAAAAAAAATAATTGATCGTTGAATATGACAAGTGAGATCTGAAAAATAGGTATAATCTCTATCGTTAGGTTTCAGAGTTCTCCATATGTCGTATAAGGAATGACCATAGATTACACTTTGAAACTGCTTTGCTTGTTTTATTAGGGATTTGTCTATTTTTACTCCAGATGTCACTTTTTTATCTAAACTCACATCCAATATTCCATTACAGTCACCGCCAATCAGCAGTGTCCCTTGGGTTATATTCTCAATTATAGTAAAAAGCTGATTGAGAAAACTAGATGGATTTTTATTTGGTGCATATAAGGATACTAAAGTAAAAACATTCCCATTTAATTCACATATCAGAATAGATAATCCACTCCGTTTAGCCCTCTCTCTATATATCTCCCTATAGGCAAGAGTTTTCAATATTAAAATAGCAGTTTCCCTTTTCTTATGGTCTACCAACACAGAATATACAATCTCAGGGTAATGTTTACTCTTAATTAACCTAACTGAATTTTCCACCAAGTAGGTTTGCTGAAGGAAAGCAAAATCTACTTTATTTTTTGTTAAAAAGTTCAGAATATTTTGATGCTTCGGTGGGGTATTTGCTCCCTTGACATTCAAAGACAAAAATCTAATTTTGTTATGGAAGGTTTATAATTCCTCCATACTCCCAATATTAAACAGCCATTGACATACAACATTATTAAAACATTTAAAATAAACCGATACGGTTTAATACATAGAAGCCTACCACTGTTAAGGACACTAATTTAAGCTCTTGTGAAAAGAACTGAATTAAGAGTGTGCAGGTTATTTTCTTTGGGAAAAAAAAAACATAATTAAGGATGGGGGAAGGAGAGGGGGAGAAAAAGAAAAGAGAGGAGAAGGAAGTAAAAAAAAACATATGTATTCTTTAATTTAAACTAATCCCCTAAGAGGACCTCTGAAGCCCAAGATAATACATTGTATTTACCAAAAGCCTTTAGTCTTTAATCTTGAGCTGTAAATAAGTAAAATAATAGATCCTTCAGTATGCTATACAACTCAATTCCATTATTTTGATCCAGAAATATTTATTAATATCATCTTGTTAAATCAAGTTGAATCAAGTAGTTCACTCAATATGTCAACCTTTATAAAATGATAAAATTATTTGTCTTTATGACAAGTTTTACCTTTAAAGTTATAAGGTTGTTAAGCTAGAGAAATTTAGGGCTATAATTATGTAATAGGTTTAGGTGTCTCCTTAAACCACTTTGTAAAATCATTGATTTAATCTATACCTTATACAACTGTTCCACCATGATATGACCTAAAGTATTTTACATCAAGTACCTTACTATATTATATCCTATTTTATGTGCCAAACCTTTACAAATGTACTTCCTTGTGTCCATTTTGTTGCTTCTCCCGTCTGTAAATTTAACTTTAATGTTATACAACTCCTTTTTTAGTCTAATTCATCTATATAATATTATCTATTCCAAAAAACAGAAAACAAAAACAGAAAACAAGAAAAAAAAATCAGATTTTAGGAAAGTACTTTTATTACTATTATTAGTACCATAATTATGTGAACTAAACCTCAACCTTATATTTCTTGTGTAAATATTGTGTCACTCTAACTAATCATGTATTGCCCCTTTATTTGTGTGTTTTATGTTGTCTGTGCCAACATTTAAATAGCCCTTATTACTCTACATGTATTGTACTATAGCTAAGACTGATTATATTTTTTAGCTCTTTTATACCACGCATTTGTCTTAAGCTGTCTTACTATTTCTTCTTGGATAATTGTTAAGGGCATTCTTTTTAATGTTACTTGCTGTAGTCATTTTACTAGAGTAAATCTGTCATATTTCAAGCTTTTAGTATTAAATTTATCTCAAACAGCATAAAAAATGAAGAATATGAATAAATAATTAAACACACACAAAAATAAAACCCTTCCCATCCCCTTTCACCTCCCACCCATGCTATACTAAACAGATTGCAGTAGCACCCACAATGCTGACAATTTAAGGAAGATTCCTTATTTTAGCCATTCCATAGCTTTTTCAGGAGATTCAAATAAGATTGTTGAACCCTCAGATATTACTGCAAGTCTGTGTTATCCAAATCTCTCTGTATTGCTGATATGTCAAGAAGTAATTGTGTTGAATTAGCTGTAGTAGGTTTTAGGATAAAGATTTAGGACAGATGTTTTTTTTAGATGACATTATGTGTCCCTCTGTTTGGTTTGTATCGTCTATGTCAGAGAGAAGAAAAAAAAACTCTTGTTCCCAATGCAGTCTCTTGATCTCTAGAACTTTTCTTTGAGATGTTTCTTCAGCTCAGTATTTTTTTACAGCACACCCAGCTTGTGTAATGTTCAGAATAGTACTGGAATCAGTTTATTTCAAATAGATTCCTTAAGTGTAGAATAAAGGGTTATTCTCCAGCCGTTTATTTGTTACCTTGTAAAATCTCTTGAATTAAGTCAATTTCTTGAATCCTACAGCCTTGCATCACGGGAGTATTCTTATCCTTTGCTCACATTTTGTGCACAATACCTGAAGTTAATGTGGTTTTAATGCTCTCAGAGTAAATAGTTTTTAGTTGATACTGTCTCTTTATTCAACTCATATATGTGTTCAGAGTTTAACTTAAACAATTGTTAGTGCAAAATTTAGTGAACACAAGCAGCCCCTCATCTTGTCCAGTTCACAGCACTCTCACAGCACGCTCCGCAACACATCTCCACTGAAACAGCCTGGGGTAGGTAAGATCTTATTTATCCCCTCTTCAGTCCTTTATTTTAATTTTATAATACTAGACAATTTAGCAATCTAGTAAGTGCAGGCAGTATATATATGGAAGTGTATCAGTTAAGTACCTGATTGACCTTATGAAACAAGCTTCATCGTCCTTATAGCCCAAAGGCAATCAATAGAAAGTGTAGGCTACACGAAACACTTTTCACTCACAGTTTGTAGATCCTATTCAGACTCCAAAACCATCCGATGGTTTTCTCTAAGGTTTTCAGGGTTCTAGGATTCAAACAAAAGAAGCAATCGGTTTTGCGGAAGGAGCTCACAGTCAGTAGGTATGGATAAAGTAAGCCATTTTTATAATAAACAGTAAAAAAGGCTGGTACAAAAAAAGGGGTGAACCGGACACAGTGAAAAAAGACTGTGTCGTCTTTGGCGTTTTTTTTTTTCACTGTGTCCGGTTCACCCCTTTTTTGTACCAGCCTTTTTTTTAACTGTTTATTAAAAAATTGGCTTACTTTATACATACCTGCTGACTGTGAGCTCCTTCTGCAAAACCGATTGCTTCTTTTGTTTGAATCCTGTTACACAGGCTGGATAGCCTGGCGTCGAGGGAGGCTCCATTCTGTAACTATCGGGCTGAATAGGAGATATATGTTCACCGGTCTTGTTTGACTGAGAAGGTCCTTCGGTGCTCTCTTTCTTTTTGTTTGTCAGGGTTCTACACTGCACTTCGGCCTCAAGCATTTAAAAGCCATTCTTTATGTGCTTATATACCTCCTTGCTCCTCTAGAGGCCTCCCTACCTTACCTTGCTTGTATTTCTTCCCCTCTGTTTGGTGTCATGTGGGCTTATTACCTTTTGCAACACACCCAGGTTAAATAGCTGCAGTTGATTGCAAACAGTGCTTTTGCATTGAAGTTGGATGCCTTACTGCTGAAAGCTGCTGCTTCTGTTCCTGATCCTCTGCTTAAAGCTCATTTGAATTGTGATCCTGCCCAGGAACTGGGAATCTGAACCTGGGCGGTTCAACCAGCCCAGTGGATGATTTTCAGCATCTCCTGAGACCCTCTGACTACAACAAGATTTCTTCAGCTAAGTTGCTCCCTTAAGTCGTTACCCTCTTTAGGGTGTTCCACCTGCTTAGCTACCTATCTCAGACTTCACCCTCTCTCGGATGTTCCTGTTTAGCTACTTACCTCAGCCTCACCCTTACCTCAGGCCTCACCCCTTATGTATCTCTCTTTACCCCTACCTGTGCTTTGTCTGCAGTCCGTTGTATAGCTCTATGTTTATACTGCAGTTCCTATTAATTAGTCCCTACCTATTCTGCAGTTCTTTAGTAAAGTTCAGTTTTGTCTCTCCTTCAGTCTTCATTCAAATCCCTATCTCTTAGTTTCTTTATTTGTTCTCAACCTGCACAATATATAACATACAAACAGACACCTCCACTATGCCTGCACTGAAACTCCTACCTGACCTGGTAAAGGCCCTGACAAAGGTATTCAGCCAAACATTTGGAGTGCTTCCTAATGGCGCTGCTCTCACTCTTAAGCCATGCCCCGTCGGCATCTTACATCATTCCTTTCTGTCTATTCTTCTGGATTCAATTTTTCAAACTCTCGTCCACATACATGTTGATCTTTATATACCCTCTTGAGGTTTAAACCCTTACATTTTCTGTTTTTATCCTATTGATATGGCTGAGTTCCACTGATAATAAATACAGAAATGGTGACAATGGGCAGCCTTGTCTCACCCAGTTAGTTATTTTATTTTTGATCTAAATCCACTGCCCATTACTCAAGCAGGTGGATTGATATAGAGATCCATAATACTGTCCACGATCCTATCCTTCAATCTGAATGACTGCAGTGCTTCTCTCATAAATGCCCAGTTGACAATGTCAAACGTCTTCTTCTTGGCATCTAATGACAGGGTCAACAAAGGTATCGCACTATGCTTTACAGCTTCCATTATACAGATAATTATTCTAATGTTGTTCATTGGAGGTCATCCTTGAATAATCCTTCCTGATCCAAATAGATAAGGGATGTAACAAACATTTGTATCTGCTGATACTGAAGACAATATCTTAATATCCACATTCAGTAATGCTGCTAAACATTAGTTGTTTTTTTTCACTTTTAATTACTAGAACAATATGAACTTGAATCATCTCTTCTGGAATTTTTTTTTTATTTTCACCAAAATTATTAAATGCCTTGTTTCAATTCACCCTGATGTTATCCCAATACCTTATAAAAGTAGTTATTTAAACCATCTAACCCCGAGTCTTACTGGATAAAAAAAAATAAAAAATAAATAAAAAAAAAATAAATAAAAAAATATATATATATATATATACATACATACATACATAAATACATGCGTGTGTACAGGCAGAGTCACACTTACACACACTCCCACATACAGGTAGTGTCACACACACTATCACATAGTCACACTTACATACACACTTTCACATACACACAGTCACACTAACACAGACAATCTCACATACACACATAGAGAGTCACACTTACACTGCAAGGAGGGGGATTGTGTCTCCTACTGCTGCTGTGTCTTCTTCTGACCCCCAGGATGTCACAGACACCCGGTGCTCCAACAAGGTCAGAGTGCAAGGGGTGAAGCCTGCTCCCTTTGCGCTGCACAATTGGTTGGCTCAGAGCCTGCAGCCAATCCTCAGCAAATTGTAGGATTATATGAACATCAGTGTCATATAATTAAAATATATTCGAAGTTAACAAATGATCACACTATAAAGTTTCTTGATAGTTTTTTTAGAACTAATCAATTATGGTTACAATTGATATATATTCATTTTTATATTTTTATTCATACATTTATCCAACAATATACACAATCAATAATTCCAATAAATAAAAATAAATATCCAAATTCCCATTCCTCCCTCCTCGTTCGAGCATATATATTATTCCTGTTTGTGTTCCCTACATAAAATAAATAGTTCCTATTGGTATTCTTCCTAAACCTCAGCTTTTGCATATCACGTCATGTGATCAAGGCTTGGTATAACTAATTGGCTTTTCTAGATATTGTGTGATCTAGCCCATTTATTAATATTTCCTTGCTTTCAGTACCTCGGAACCAGCATCTTTGCTTTATTCAGAAACACTGGGAGCAGGGATCTTCTGTAGGCTCTCACAGACTCTTCTGTTTGATGTAAGAGTATCAAAATTGGGCTCTCAGGGAAGTCTGTCTCCAATACCATATGTATCATCCTAATGATCAAATCCCAGACCAGCTTAATTAGTGGGCAGTCCCACCATATGTGTAGGAAACTGCCCAAATGCACGTGGCATCTCCAACACCTATCTGAAACCCTTGGAAAAATGTTATGTAATAGGGCTGGAGTTCTCTACCATCTGCTCATATTCTTATAGTTATTCTCCTGAACTGACACCGGCAATTAACTTCTACTTAAGTCTACTTAAAATCTCTATTGTTTGTCTACTTCACATTCCCTCCCATTCACAAATAAAATATGGTTTACATTCTTCATCTTCAGTGGTCAGTATGGACTGTATAGTAGGGATCATTCTCTTAGGTTCATCAGATATCGCACATAATGGCTCATATGGCATTAAAGATTCTGGGTATTGTCTCTGGTCTAAATAAGACCTAACAGAGCGCTGTAATTGCCCATAATGAAATCTTTGGTTTTCCGACGGCTGTCTATCTTCCATAAGACTTGTCAAAGAGACCATTCCTTCTTTTTTCATAATGTGGCCTAATCAGGGATACCTAAAATCTTACCCGACGGGTAATCCTCATCATATATGAGTGAGGTTAATAGAGATGGACTTCCGATTAATCCCTTAAGACCTCTTTCTCTCTTCCATATCTTTATACTTGGAGCCATTGTGGTATGTGAATTATTTATTAATATTTTCTGTTTACTTTTAAGCCACATTGCTATCGGAATTGGTACACCCAAGCCCTCCTGTTCTAGTGTAATCCATTGTTTAGATATTGGCCTTGTCCATTCTACTACCCTTGCCACATGTGCCGCCTTATAATAATTCTGTATATCAGGGAGGCCCAAACATCCGAAATGCTTAGGTCTGATAAGATACCTGTATCTCAAACTAGCTGGTTTGTTATCCCAGATATATTTGGTTATCAAAGTTTTAATGTCCTTTAAAAAAAAGGTTTGGGTATATATACTGGAAGGGTTTTCAGAGCGTACAAGACTCTAGGCAATAGATTCATCTTCACTACTCCCACCCTCCCAAAACATGATCTCTTCTGTTGAGCCAATTTAGGTATATCTTCCTTCAAACTTGCTAACATTGGTAGAAAATGTAGTGAATATAACTCTTTCAAATCTTGCTGAATATATACTCCCAAGTATTTTATAAATTGGTTTGCCCATTTTAATGGAAAAGATCCTCTCAGAACAGTTTCCAAGTCCGCTGGGACAGAGTCTAAATTAGTCTAAATAATAATCGTTCAACCCTTCAGCCTGTCTTGCATCAGGTAGGCCTCCTTCGAGATTTTAAACATTTTTATAGTAGTTATGAAACATCTCTGCTATCTTATTGCTACAGTTTTGTCATCTATTACTTGGGTCTTTAATCCTTGGTATATAGGATAAAGCCATCTTAGATTTTATTGCCTTTGCCAGGCATTTTCCCGGTTTATTACTAAATTGGTGCATATCAGTTTTTAATATCAAATGAATATGTTGTGTATTGGAATTGTAAATGGTTGCCAATTGCGAACTTAGTGCTAAGAGTTTTTGGTATGAGACTATGTCTAAAGAAAATTTGTGTCTGGCTTCTATCTGGGATATATGCTGGAGTAAGTCCTCTGTCTTAATCGTCCTTTTCTTCTTCTTATATGCCACAATACTTATCATGTGGCCTCTGATTACTGCCTTATGTGTCTCTCAGATTATTGGCTGTGATGTTTCTTCTAGATCGTTCTCCACAAAATAACATCTCAACACTTCTCCTATTTTAGCAACCTGGTCAGGGTTCTTAAGTATATTCACATTAATTTTCCTGTTTGATAGACCTCGTTTGAGGAAGGGGATTTGTATTTCCATAAATATAGTGGCGTGATCACTCTATGTTATATTTTCTACATAAGCCTTTTTTACCCAGTTTAAATGTCTGTGGGATGTGAATAAATAGTTGATACAGGAGTATCTTGCATGTGGTGGAGAATAAAAAGTGTAATCCTTTTGATCTGGGTGTAATACCCCCCAAGTGTCCACCAGTTGTGCAGAATATAATTTACTACATACCATCCCAATCCTAGAGTGTTTTATATGTGCCCTACCCGACAATGAATCCATCTTGGGGTCCAGTGTTATATTACAGTCCCCTCCTAAAATGGCCAACCCTTCTGAGAAATCTGAGAATTTGTTTATTAACACCTTTGCGACAAAGGACGTGTCAGGCACGTCCTACAGTGAATCAAGTGTTTTTTGCGTTCAACGATCGCGAAAACCGCTTTAACAGTGCTGGTCTATTGCCTCTATTGTCGAGGCAATAGCCAGCACCAAAATTTATTTTCTGGGGCCCCCACGATCGCCCCACCAAGCGATCGTGGGAGCCATATTGACGGAGCAGCATGCTCCATCAATATGGCTATGCCCTCTGGCGGTCTGAGCTTCGGAATGAAAATAACTTCACTTCCATCACTCTGAATATGCTACTTGCCCCTAGTGGTAGTTAAGTAGCATAGCAATGGAAAAATTTTTAAATAAATATTTAATTAACTAAAAACTGGTTATATAGTTAGATTAGCATATAGGGTTAAAATTAAATAATTTTTAGCATAAGGGATAGGGTTAAAATTAAATTAAAATATATTAAGGGATAGCATTAGGGTTAGAGTTGGGGTTAAATTTAGTCTTAAGGTTAAATTTTGGGTTCGGGTTGGGGTCAAAAGGTCAAAATAAGAAAAAAACTAAAAACACTATTTTTGGTTTTTGCCCCATAACTCGCAAAAATATACCTAAAAATATGGAAACATGCATATTTCTGGGGAAAACATTTAGAAACTATTTAGACGGGGTCTTTTTTAATGATTGTATTTGTCTAAATTATATTTTAGGTCAAAGTTAGAAAAACATTTTTTTTTGTTTTTAAATTTTCATCATATTTTATGATTTTATTTTGTAGTAAATTATAAGATATGATGAACATAATGGTATCTAATGAAAGCCCTTCTTATGACGATAAAAACAACATATAATTTGTGTGGGTACAGTATCTGAGAAAGAAGAAAATTTCAGCTAAACACAAACGCCACAGAAATGTCAAAACAGCCAACCAAGGGAAAGTCAAGGTGAAAATGTCTTGTCACTAAGGGGTTAAAGCCTTCAAGAATAAATGCTGGTCCTTATTTGGAGCATATATGTTTCCAAGGGTAATTGTTTCCTCCCCCACATTTCCTTCACAAAATCTGCTCTCCCATCTTCATCTGACCAGGTTTCCTTCATTTTGAAATGTAGGTTTCTAGAAAGTAGAATAGCTATTCCATTAGTTTTCCGTGATGGAGAATGAGAAAATTACCGAATATAAGACGACCCTGATTATAAGACGACCCCCCAAACTTTGGGTATTCCTTTAGGAAAAAAACTAAAAGCCTGAATATAAGACTACCCTATAGGAAAAAAGTTTAACTTGTAACTTGCTTTTTAATATTTAATACAAATTATGATATTAAACAAATGCATTTCTTGTTTTTATTTCCTTTTATGTGCCAATGCTGCCTCTCTCTCCCCCAGTGTTATCTCTCTCCCCCTCCCACGTTGTCTCTCCCTCCCCCCAAACTTTTCTCTCTATCCCCCTTCCTCCCCTTGTCTTTCTCTCCCCCCTCCTTTTGTCTTTCTATTCCCCTCCCTCCACTTGTCTTTCTCTTCTCCATCCCTCCCTCCCCTTGTCTTTCTCTTCCTCTCTCCCCCCTTGTCTTTCTCTCCCTCTTGTCTTTCTGTTCCCCCTCCCTCCCCTTGTTTTTCTCTTCCCTCTCCCTCCCTCCCCTTGTCTTTCTCTTCCCCCTCCCTCCCCTTGTCTTTCTCTCCCCCCCTCCCTCCCCTTGTCTCTCTACCCCCGCCCTCCCACCCCCTCACCTTGTTTCTTGCTACCTGGTGGCTAGTGGGGGCAGCCAGGGGATGTCTGAACAATACATGCAGACATCCTCCATGCTGCCCGACACTTTCGTCTATTATGACGGACAGCCGGTCCGTCATAATAGACGGAAGTGTCACGCAGCATGGAGGATGTCTGCACTATCATGCAGACATCCCCCGGCTGCCCAGATATCCCTGGTGCCTAGTGGAGGCAGCCGGAGGATGTCTGCACGATACACGCAGACATCCTCCGCTGCTGCCCGACACTTCCGCCGGGACTTTTATGATGAAGCCGGAAGGACCCATCTTCATCATAGAAGTCCCGGCGGTTGTGCCGGGTTTGCACTGAAAAAAACCTTGTCTTATATTCGAGCAAATACGGTAGTATTGCTTAAATCTCTTGTCATTTAGTCTCAGGACTCTATCTCTCTGAAAGTGTGTCTCTTGTATGAACCCCACATCAGCTTTGTAAGAGTAGATCCCTAAATAAATTAGATCTTTTAGCCGTCCTGTTTTAATCCCTTCACATTCATTGAGACAATCACAGCGCGCTGTCCTTGCCCTATTGTCTCTGAGTTTAGACTTATCTTATTAGCCATTGTCACTATTAATCACATCATCATTGAACCAATATTCCTTATATAGAAGGACATCTTGTGCATTTTTAAATACTATTCTCAAAAGGAAACACCAATCAATATGCAATGAAAGAACCCAATCCCCCCCCCCCCCCCTGTGGAACCATTTGGCCTCAGGGAGTGTTCTGGTTGGATGAAAGTTCCACCCTCCCCCTTATCTACAAACGCCTCTAGTTGCCTTAGGACTAACCGTTTACCTATATACCTTCCTCCCCTCCACTGAGTCTTCTTCCTGTTAATTTTTATCTATTTCTATGCACGCTTACCCCTTTCCCAAGAACTGTAGCATCTCATTTCATCCCTTCTCCTTATATGTCCCTAAATCTAGTACCCAGGGTGTTCCATACTTTTCCCATCTTTCCTTCATCTCTGGTGACCAGGTTTTAGTGATTTAATCATATAGAGAGACATTATAAAAGAGAGAGAGAGAGAGAGAGAGAGAGAGAAAGAAAAAGAACCCCCCCCCCCCCCGCAAAGTCCCCCCTTCTATTATCCTCCATCCACACTTAATTAGTGCTTTATTAATCTTGTAAATTGTTGTCCGGTTCCTTTCCTTACATATACAACCCCAAATTCCTCTTTGTGTAAAGAAGAGAGAGGGGAGGAGGAAAAAGAGGAGGAAAAAAAAGGGGGATTAACTCTCTTCCCCTCTCCTTGCCTCCTCCATGTCTATTTTTCAATGTCCACAGTACCATGTTTCTGTCTCTTCTTTTGTGTTGAGGAGTTCCATGGCTTATTTATTTGTTCTAGTAGTTCTGAAGAGTCTTTCAAGTATTCTGTTCATTCAGTCAGGTCTGGTATAGTAATCTGAAGTCCCTCGAAGAACTTCTCGACATCCTCTGGTTTTCTGACGATGTAAGTGCAGCTTCCCCATTTCACCACTATACTTGATGGAAATCCCCATCTGAACAGGCTTTTCTTAGTGTCTCCATGAGAGGTCTTAATCTCTTTCTGGCCTGCAGAGTTGTCCATGAGATATATCGGGGAGAACTTGTTTTTTTGCCTCCCTGAAACTTAAATCTCTTTGCATAAGGGTTTTCTTTAGGATCTCCTCTTTCCTTTTGAAAGAGTGCATGAAGTTGCATATGATGTCTCTCGGGAGGGACTTCATTATTTCTCTCGGTTTTTGGGCTCTGTGTGCCCTTTCAATTATACATGATTCGCCATCTTCAGTGCCCAGTATTACTTTAAATTATTCTGTCCGTACTTGAAAGACATCATTGGAAGTATCTGATTCGGGTATTTCTTGAATCCTCAAATTTGACCTTGGACCTCTGTTGTCTAGGTCTGTAACCCTTAATTCCATTCCTCTAAAAGCCTTTGTCTTTATTCTTTGTACTTCTAGCAGGGCTTAATTGATCCATTTCTATAGCTTGCATCCTGTTCCCCTGCTGGATCATTTCGCTTTTGAGTTCCATCACTTCTTCTCTTATGATATTTCCAATACCTTTTGCCATATCTGTTATCTCTTTTCTAAATTTGCAACATGACTAAATCAAAGTCCTGTTTTGTAAAGGGATTCTTAACTTAAAATCTCATGTTCAGCTTCTATTGTCTCTTCTTCACAGCTTATTTTTGTGAGATATTAACTTACGCTTTCACCTTGATCCTCATATACTACCCCCTCACTGCTCAACTCATTGACTTCTTGTTCTGGTGAGACTGGCAATGGTACCAAAAATGATTTTAAATAGAGTGTGTTAGTTTTCTTTGCCTTCTTTGGAGTGCCTGGGTTAGTGTTTCCCTTTTTATTGGTTTTGCCCATCTTGTCTGTTTCTTTTCCAGAAATACTTTGTCTGGTATGTAAATCAGTGCTCAGATTCTTAATAGATTTTCAGAGAGGGGCCTCGTCGCAGTTGATATCAATTATCACTCCACCTGATGTTTTAATATAGTGGGGGAGGTTTTCACCTTAGCTGCATGTGTAAAGAGAGGTATTTCCTCCAACACACTTTCCTTTAAAGTATTTTCCTACACTGGATTTGTAATTGGTCTGTCTTAGTTTGTTAAGTGGTATATAAAACAATCAGTTAGCATCAAATTACTGGTTCCCTCCAATGGCGTGTGCTTAGTACAAAATAAAAAAAGTACATCAACAGGCTCAGTTATAGTAAAAGCCTTTACAGTCCATATCGTATTTACACTAACATATTTTCAATTTCACTGATGAAAGGCAATGAATATCAATTAACACACCACTTAGTTTTCCATAAGACACAAGCCCAAAAAGGTTTATGTAGCTTAGCTATATGTGCAAGGAGGGGGTTTCCTCCTAATTACTGTCCTCTGTTTCACTTCCCCCTCTTACCAGATGTAAAGAAAGGGGTATTTTCAGCAGGCTCTATATATGCAGGGAGGAGATTTCCTCCAAATTGCCATCCACCACCAATTATAAAGGGGAGTAATGAAAAGAACCATTGTTAAGGAGCAGTGGATATCGGTTAACTCGCTGCTTCTTTTTTCCATAAGACACAAGACCAATAGAATTCTGCATCTTAACTGTATGTGCAGAGAGTGGATATCCTCCAAATCCCCATCCTCCGTTTAACTCCCTCCTCTTGCCAGTTATAAAGGGAAAAATATTCTCATCAGGCTCAGTGATAAAAGAAACCTTCACAGTCCGTTTGATATTTACATAAACATATTTTCAGTTTCAATATGAAAGAGCAATGATTATCCATTAACTATACCCTTCATTTTTCATAAGACATAAGAACAACAGGCTTTGCAATTTACTTGCAGGGAGGGAGTTTTCTCCAAATCACTATCCTCCGTTTGATTCCACCTCTTGCTGGTTTGTCATCTAGTTCATTGAGCAGTATGTGGGGAGATCAGGTTGCCGGTTCTGGTGGCTTATGCTAACATCACCGCCGCCCTCCAACATCTAATACCCTTGCATCCCGCTCTTCAGATCCAGGGGGTTTGGACGCTTAGAATACGTGCGTGCTACATCCGCTTCCGGTAACGCCACACAACAATTGATGTTTTAGCTCTGTGTGTTCTAGATAGAGATTGACATTATTTTGTATTGATATTTACTTATTTTTCTTCCTTATTTTTGTTCCCATGCTTCTTTTTTTTGCATTATATGCTATATTGTCCCTTTAATTAGTATGATTTGTAAAAGGATTATACAAGTGGTTATTGCACTATTTAAAGAGCTTTACACTTCTGTTTTTGAAATGACTAATTCAAGCTCAAAATGCATACTGTTGTGGATCTGTGCACTGTACAGTAAATACAACTTTTTAATGCTATGATTGGACTCTATGCAGCCTTATTTTGGGCACACCCTGGCAGGAGTGACGTTTCTTGCCATTATCTTTGGCATCTTGGGGCATTTACTGGGCTGTTCTTGGTGTGCAATGGGGGTGATGGGGCATGTCCTTGGGTTCTGGGGTAAGTCATGGATGTGCAATGTGTGTGATGTGCCATGTAATGGGGTAAGTTCTGAGTGTGCAATGTCTTTAAACCTGATGACTCCTCGCTACCATTGCCCTTCGATAGGTTTGCTCCAGGATACAACTGTAACACTCATATACAGATGCTTCTCCAGCACAGTATTCAATTTGAATGTATGGCTCTTTGAATGATATCATTAAAGGATGTTACTATTCTTGCCACACTTTTCCCAAGAAATGTTCAGAAAAATTGATTCACTTTAAGGTTATTTTTAAGGTTAAATAGGGATATATTAAATAAAAGATTACATTTTCACTTCATCTTTCAGATGTTAGCATTCCAGCATGCTTCGAATGTGAATCACTCGGATATATTAAAGTCTTAAATATAAAATCAAAATCTTCTAATTTTGTCACATACTGCTCGTATCGTTCAAAAGACAGTCAATTATAATATACCCGGCATAATGTCTCCTAATAATAATTATTTCTTATCTGATTTGATCCATTGCTTTGTGTATCATTAAGATATCTCAGGTTACTAAATTCATGTTACTATATACTATTTTAAAATTCCCACTAATTACAGACAAAATGACATCTAATATTATTTGAATTTTTTATAGCATTTCTATTTTTATTTTATCCGATTACAAATGTCAGCCAGCCGACATCATTTTTTATTTCCGATTTTCTCTCTTGTTTCACCTCTTGGATCACTAATCACCACTTAAAGTGTAATGATTATAAAATGGCATTCATAAGTACCAGATTTCCTGTTCTTCACAGCAACATTTGTGGGCTTTATTATGGAATAAAAATAATTGTTTACAATCTTTATCTTATTAACGCTATCTTATTTAATTATGTCTTACAAACTCATGCTACATTAATGCTTAATTGTCATATATTTTACTCAAAATACCACGCAATATTAAAGGGACCCTGTCACCAAACACACAACAGATGTGCAGACAATGAAGAAACTTGTATTAATAATTAATATTTGTGCATTTAACACTGATACAAATACTGTAAGTGAGCCAAAATATTCATTAACATGATGTCCTACATTTCCATATTTGTTGCCACCAACAGGAAAGTGTGGCATGATATGCAAATTTTGAACACAACCCATCCCAATGTGTTGCAGAGAATTGCCCACAAACTGGTAAATGGCTTCAAACACGTCCTCCTAACAGGGGAAGTGATGTCACTTCATCTCTTAGCAACCAGTACAAATACAGCTTGTGCGAAAAAGGACAGATTTCAAATCATTTTGAAATGCTAAAGATATTTGAGGTTATCTATTGCTTGAGCTATTGAAGATTGCCCTTTACTATTTATTTGTATAGAATACGTGAGTTATTACTGGGTGAGGCTATATTTCCTTGTGTTTTATGAGATGCAATTTTTTATTGGTCCATGGTCTGCTTTGTCAGTTCTATTGTTTTAGGATTGTGCCATGTGGCCTAAGCAGAGCTTTCCTGAATGGGGAACCACAGCTAAAACATATGTGTTACCACATTATTATAATTTTTAATTTGTTATTGGCATTTAGCGCTAGAGACTACATAAGGGAGGTATAAAGGTTTAGGGTGCATGTCAATTTAATTAAGTAGTCTTCAGGTGAGTTTAGAGGGTGGGATTTAGTCAAGAGTGTCAGGGCACAGGGTTAACTTATAAATAGAGCTAGGTTCCAACAGCAGTTGAAACAGGTGATCTCATTAGCTCTCGTGTAAAGGTCTTTCCAATATTTCTGGTTTTGTGTGTTTATTAATGTATTTTTGTATGTGTATTTTTAGTTATTATTGCCCTTTGTACCACTCATGGGATGCTGAATGTGTTGGTTGTGTGCAAAAATGAGATTTGTATTTCGTGCTGCCAAGCTATCAATTTACTGCAGGGTACTCCTATGATGCTGCCAAAACCTAGACCTTATGTCCACTATAGTGCATTCAATGGGCTTTACTGTCTATTCTCTATTGCCCACCCCCAAACAAAACAAATACATCTGCCCTGGATGTATGCTCTCAGAAATATGGCTGTTCACATGCTGATTTCTGCATAATGTGTACATGGCTCTTTTTTTTACTTCTTGCATTTTATTACCTAATGATGACAGAGTCTCTTTAATCAACTGAAACAAATATATATGATTGATTTAATTAACATGTAGTCAATTAACTTCCTCATGTCAACCAAAACCCCCAAAACAATTAAACTTTTAATTTCATCCTAAAGCAAAGAAATTAGGAAAACAAAGTGTTTTGGGTTCCTCCTGAATAAACATTACTTCTAAAGCTACTTTGAATTGTGATTGCCAGAAAAGCATCAAAATGTTTTTAGAAGTATTATAGAACATGCACCGGCAGAGCTTTCATCAGCAGGGGTACAGCCAGTACTCCAGTAAGGAACCTAGCTGTCCTGGGGTCCAACTGTGCACATCCATCCTTAAGTATGAAAATATATTTACTAGCAAAACTTTAAATCCTATAAGTACACCTTAAGTCCAGGCCTTTTCCTTTTTCATAATTTAAGAGTTTTGGAGGTTTGCCTTATAACCGAGGTTACCTTATTTTTGAGCATTTATATGGTATAGTTTGGGATTTTTTGTTCATTATGTAGTACCGGTCAGGTAAATGTGAACACTATCTTTCAGAAGCCCCGGTGCCTGACGGTATTTGGGGCTGGGAGCAGCAATGTCAGTGAGGCATCGTTGTCCTGCTCGGCACACATCCGGCACTCTGTGACAAGAGGAAGGACAAACAGGTGTGCTTATATCTTCCACACATTGCACCAGTTGGAAGAGAGGTCTTTATATAAGTACAAAATTCCACACAGCCCTTGCTAATCAATCAGTTGAGAGGCCTTCCATGTGTAAATTCTAGGACTAGTTCAAATGAATGGTCCTAGCATTTTGGATACTTTTTGTGTTCTTTTTGGATCATTTTGTATCCTAGCATTAGCAGATATTGGAGGGACCCAGATAATTTTTACAGTAATGGGTCCCAAAATTCCTGATTGCGGCTTAACACACAGGCCTTGCTAATAACATCTGTTGAGAGGCCCACACTGTGAAAATGCTGAGACTAGCATTTTGTTACATATGGGAGAGAGGAGTGAAATTGAGAGTTTGTGTCATTCATTGTCTACACTTTGCAAACAATCACCGTGTCATTAATTTGAATGATGTTCCTTATTTTCTCCTACGTATCTCAACTAGTACAACATCAATCCTAATGCTGTTTAGTGCCTTGGAGTCCATGTAAAATAGACTGAATTGTCCCTTTAAGATGGCAGCTCCTTTGATCCAATCTTATTTTAACCCCTTCGTGACGCATGGTGCTTGCGTCCCAAACGACGCAAGCACCAAAACGTCACGATTTGTTCCTGGCCACCGATCACAAGGTGATCGGTAGCCAGGAACACTCTGGCAGAGACCCGATCAGGGTCTTAATAGACCCTGTGGGTCCCTGCCAAAAAAATCGCGTGACGTCACGGAGGCGTGCCCGAACACGGAAGTTCGGGCACAGCGCGATTTAGCAAAATGTACATTTTCCCTTTCAGACTGAGGCCACTCAAAGTGGCCTCATCTGACAGGTGGGATCCCGCTGTAAGTGCCTGCAGCGGGATCCGAAAACACCTCATCGTGGGGAGCCGCGATGAGCTGTTTAGTACAGGACGTACTATGCCGTCCTAACGACTTTAAGGCACTTAAAGTCAGGACGGCATAGTACGTCCTAACGTCACGAAGGGGTTAAGCATCAGTGTTTTGAAAATACAGTTTATAAACAGATCCAATAAAAAGAAGTGTGAAGGCTCAAAAGAATTTTCAACTTTTAATAATATAATAAAAAAAATGCATATACATAAAACTATACATAATAAGACTAGTGCTTGAGTGCCAAAAAGTGAAAAAACTATATATATAAAACAATTGTGCACAACCTCTATGCTTGTATATCTGTGGATATATACTTTGCATTGCACCATAATAGATAAAGGGGAGTTATTGATATTACAGACAGATCTGTTAGAGACAATTTGAATGAGTAATGATTTGTCAAATGTAAAACAATGTCTCTGACGACTGTTGTATGAAAAGATCAGACATAGAGCTAAAAATATATAATATACACAGGAATTTCGTAAATATAAAGAAATTAATATATTGTTTTGGAATGAGTATGTTAATAGCTGACTCACAGCAGAAAACTGTTATTAATTAGATTGATTTTGATAAAGGTAATTACGTATAAATGTATTTTTGAGCGATAATGCTAATATATGAAATGAAAATAACAGTAATGAAGAATTTAAGAACCAGTATGTTTAAACCTTTTAGGTAGTAACAAAGTGGAAGGCAACAATAGTATCCTATGGACTGTTAAAGTATAGAAGACTGAAAAATGTATCAAATAGTTCCATAAATCAAAATAGTTCTGCATTAGGAACTATAGATCCTAACTTGAAGCAGTGCAATTTCTTTTCATAAATTTAGTTTAGTCTTCTAGCTAATGCAGGGTTCTGGTCTTCTCACATTATATTAATGAGCCCTGTTTTTATAAGCTACACCTCCTAAGTCAATTTAGGAACAAATGTAATCTAAATAGATAACGCACACCAATTCTTGCTTATAAAATTTCTCGCATAGATCGGGCTCCTATTCCCTGATGAAGTCACTGTAAGGTGGTGAAATGCTTGTTGGGTGTGATT
Organism: Pelodytes ibericus; assembly: GCA_036172795.1. Lineage (NCBI taxonomy): Eukaryota > Metazoa > Chordata > Amphibia > Anura > Pelodytidae > Pelodytes > Pelodytes ibericus. Next base: position 89,251,801 of record CM069863.1, read on the forward strand.
GGACACAGCGTTGCATGTAGTGATAGAATGGATAGATTCAGCAGAAATAATTGTTTTTCACCATGACCCTCTGAGCCGTTTTTTAAATTAGTGACAGCGCGAGTCAGTTTGTGCATCACTAATTGCCAGTTCTTTCAATTGCATTTACAAGTGAATCTAGTTCCACAATTAGAAATATACAATCAGTTTCTCATTGCATTGGATCATGTGACTGAAACAGGTGCAAATCAGTAGATCAAACTATGCTTGATTACACAGTTTGCTATAAGCTTAATGTACCATGGGTCTGTGTTTTAAACCACTAGGCTATTATGTGTGTATTGACTGTTGATCTGGCTATATAAATGAGACTATATATCAATTAAATGTTAATTACTCATCCCTCTATTGTAGCCTAAAAAGTGATAATTTTTGGTTAACTTTTTTGGGTTCTCTTCTTATTCGTGTCTTTTATAGTGACTACAGCGGCAAATTTGAGGTTTTATGGGTTTCATTTTTTGTAGTGATGTACCTGCTAATTAAGATAATTGCAGTCCAGTCTCGAAGCTGCTTGGCTATTATACACATTGAATCACCACTGCTCCTTCAGTATAAGCAAGAGACAAACACCTTTTTCTTCTATCATTTCTTGATTTTGAGGAGATAACCATCAACCATTTTAATTGGGTTTACCCTTTACTACTATAATGTCCACAGCAGCAATTTGAGGTCTAATTGAATATTTTTTTCTAGTAGCGATTTATCATCAAATAAAGTGCACTGCTTCAAATTAGGATCTATATGATGCAAACTCTTTTTAAGTTATGCAACTATTTGTATATTTTTAAGTAATCTGGGTTACTAAAGAAAAGGTTTGAACATACATATTCTTCAGTGCTGATTTACTTCATCTCATGCAATATCACTCTATATATCTATTTTCTATATGTACCTCATGCTGACATTGTTCAACAATATATATATATATATATATATATATATATATATATATATATATATATATACACACACATATATATCTTTATACGTCTGAAATATGATATATTTATATATTATATATTATTAGCTCTGTGTGTGATCTTTTTATACAACAGCCAGCATAGAAATATTACAACTGTCAAATCATTACTTATTCAAGTTGTCTCTATTATGGTGCAATACAAAATATATATCCACAGATATACTAGCATAGGGGGTTTTTGCAATTGTTTTAGATGTATTTTTTCACATTTTATACTTGTTGAATTAAGCACTAGTCTTGTGATGTGTATGGTTTTGTTCCTGTACATTTTTAAAATGATATCATTAAAAGTCATGTTTTAAAATTCTTTTGGGACTTCACATTTCTTTCTATATCAGAGTGATACATTGTAGTATACCAGAGACTTGCAAATAGAGACCCCCTACAAATTGGTCCCTTTCAATTGGTTCTACAATTTTTTGGGGGGTTAGCTCCAGCTGAAGTTGCTCATGAAATCATATTCATTCTGTTTTATGAACAAATCCCCAAAAACGTATTTCAAGTGTCATGGTTGGTAATGATAGCCCCTCAAATACATCAGGAGTAATGTTGAAACTTGGTGCACACACACAGGGCCCCAAACATTGAGCTAAATTGTCCACCTGATCTTATAAACAGTTTCTTATCAATCACAGCATTTATTTTGTATGTATGGCTATCTGCACATGCGTCTCTATATAAAGCAGACTCCCAACAGATGCAGCTGTTCATGATCTTCCATGTATAAAGAATCAGTGCCTGATTATTTTCACCGCTGAAGGTTCACACATGGAACACACAGGAGCAAGTTTGTGCTGCAATTCTGTATGCCCCTACTGCCAAAATTAAGCGGAGAATGAGCATGAACATAGTGTGTTAATGACGAATGTCTTTAATTGGCTACACGAGCACCATGGGGAGAAAACAAAAAAGAATTCTGATCAAACTGGCCACAGGAGGGAGCGCCCTACTGGGAAATCTCCCATTTTAGTTTTCCATTCCTGTTCTTTTTTTTTGGACTGGTTAAAAAAAAATCTCTCTGCATAGTCCACATGAGGTGATCCAATGTTTTATAAAGAGGCAGAATTATATTCTAATCCTGTGCATGTATTCCACCTTTAACACATTTACCAAGTATGCCCAAATCCTTCTCCACAGCAGATTTCCACAACAAACAAACATTTTTTTTTTTTTACTCATATGTAAAATTTTACATTTAATTGTGTTGAAACTGCCATTTCATCTACATCCCTTTTCAGAGAAATAACATCCTGCTATGAATTTATTACCTTACATATTTTTTATCTATTCAAAAATGAGAAATAGTTTTCAGTTCCTTTGAAACTAAATGAAAAACTGATTAGAAATGGTAACCAAAATGGCTCCAAAACACATATTGACAAATGTTATATTATACGTGTTTCTACTTACCTATGCATTTGCTTTCTGAAAAAGTAGTTCTCACTTTGACTTTCTTAGGCATAATTAGATCACCACTGAGCTGATATTTTACTGGCAGACTGGTAAATAACTGGTTTGAGGCCATATTAAGTCTACGGAGGCAACTATAAGGCTGGTATTTTTGGAAGAAAAGGTTGTAGCCTGAGGCATAATTGTCAATAGCTCGTATGGGGTAGGAGCTTTTTGCTTTCATCTGGATAAATTAGAAACAATCAAATTCTTCAAACAGTTTTTTGGAATTATGTATGCTGCAATCTCACTAACTCTGTAACAATATTTGTTATTATGATTTCTGTCCCCCCATGTCCCATGTATTTGTCTATGTCTGTCTTTCTGTTCTACATGGTCCTCATAGTGGTCTCTTTTTCTGCATGTCTCTATCTCTCCTCCTATATCCCCATGTCTGTCTCTCACTCCTCATAACCAGGGCCGGACTGGGAATAAAAACAAACCCGGGAAATAATAGTATACCAGCCCCATAGAATTGCATATTTATGTTCACATAAGGGCAATCCGTGCATTTTAAAGCATTTGTCTCTTCCCATGTCCCTTTTCCATGTCCCCCTCCTGATCTAATCTCAGAACTCAATCAGTGCTGCCTCGATCTCCCTGCACATAGTAATGACCCATGTTTGATGCTCTGAGTCATCACTGTGCATGGAAAGAGCAGGAATCACTGACTGAGGTCTGGGGGGCTACAGAGCTGGCTCTAGGGGGTGGCAAAGCAGCACATGGGCAGCCTGTTTACAGAGTTGTACCTAGGGTCTCTAGTTCTTGGCGATGAGTTGTATCGACATACATACACAGCAACACTTACACACAAAGCCCTACTTACACACATACATGCACTGTCTGTAAGGACGGGTTCTCCTACCGTGGGTGATGGAGTCCAGATGCAGGAGGTATAGCCGCACACACGTGCAAACAGAGACACTGCCCCAAAGCAGTTGGAGATGGTAACAACTGCAGTGACAGTGAATGGGTGCACGAGGGCAAACAAAGTCCGAAGGCAAGGTACACAAGGGTGAGGCAATATCGTAGTCAAATCCAGAAGCAGAGGTCAGGGGTAGCAGCAAAAGGTTCAGGAACGAGGAATCAGGCTAAAGGTCAAAACACAGGTTAAGGTAAACACAGGAAGCTCAGGAGCACTGGTCACACTGAGGTAGCTTAATAACCAAGCAAGGAGTGAGAGGAGGAGTGGTTATTTATAGTGCAGCACAGTAATGCATCTCACCTGGAGAGGATCATGCTGGTGACTGGTGTTGTTGTGTTGCTATGGAGACACCATGGTAACATTATGCAGCTCCCTGTTTAAAGGAGAGGACAGGACCACACCCTCTCTGTAGCTGAAAGGAAAGCTACCTAGGAGTGGGGATGTGACAGAGCCCCCCAGCAAGACGTGCCCTCCGGGAGCGTTGAGGTGCTGTCCGATGAGCGTGCCGGCGATGGAATGCCTGAACTCGTGCTGGAGCATGGACATTTTGAGCCAGTTCCCAGGAACGCTCCTCAGGCCCATACGCCTTCCAGTGAACAAGGTAGAAACGAGAATCAATGATTTCTTGGACCTCGTATTCTTCTTCCCCTTCAACCAGCACAGGAGGAGGAACCGATGAGACCGTAGGCAAAGTTGGGGGATATCATGGTTTGAGAAGAGATACATGAAAGACCAGATGGATTCGATAGTGGTGAGGCAAAATGAGTTCTGCAGATATGGGGTTGATCATCCGACGTATCACGAATGGACCAATATATTGGGGTCCCAGCTTCCTCGTTGGACAAGACAGTTTCAGATGAGCTGAAGATAACCAGACCTTGTCTCCATTGTTGTACGTAGGAGCTGGGGAACGTCTTGTATCGGCATATCGTGCCTGGTACCTCTGGGTTTTCAACTGGTTGTTTCTCAACATGGCATATGAGTTATTGAGTTGTTGAACCTGAGTGTTGATCTCTGGAATTGGACTATGTACTAGTGTACCGGGAAGCATAGATGGGTGTATACCATAATTGGCAGAAAATGGTGACATATTTGTTGATTGATGCTTTTGGTTGTTAAATGCAAACTCCGCTGTTGGAAGATAGGTGCTCCAATCATCTTGTACATATGAGGTGTAGCAACGAAGATATTGTTCAAGAGTTTGATTAGTCCTTTCAGTCTGACTATTTGATTGAGGATGAAAAGCCGTGGACAGTGCTCTTTTGATATGTAGTGCCTGACAGAAAGCTGTCCAGAATTTAGAGGTAAATTGGGTGCCCCTGTCAGATACAATAGTCTCAGGTAAACCATGCAACCTGAAAATATTCTGTATAAAAAAAAGTAGCAGTCATAGCGGAAGTGGGTAGTTTCTCGGCTGGTAAAAGTGAGCCATCTTTGTAAAGCGATCAACCACCACCATAATAGTTGTGTACTTTTTGGACGGAGGTAAGTCAACAATGAAATCCATGGATAGGTCCGACCATGGACGTGAGGGAACTGAGAGAGGGTGAAGCAACCCAGAAGGTTTCATGCGGGGTGTCTTAGACTGAGCACAAATGGAACAGGCTTTAATATACTGTTCTTCATCATGCTGCATAGAAGGCCACCAAAATGTTCTTTTTATCAGATCTACAGTCTTTTTTATTCCACCATGCCCTGCAAGAGGGGAATCATGATGCTCATGTAGTATTTTTTGACGAACAGCAAGAGGTACATATATTTTATCCTTATGGAGAAGCAGTCCATCATGAGGGAGTAAGGAACAGGAAGGAGGTTGTGCTTCTTGTTTTGTTTGTCGTTTCAAATTGTCCCAAAATCCGGAGGAAGTTGCTATGAAGGTTTGATGTATTGTGCATAATATTTTCATACATCCTGGAGAGCGCATCTGCTTTCCCATTTTTGGCCCCAGGCCAATAGGTTATCATCATGTTGAACCGACTAAAGAAAAGAGACCATCTTGCTTGACGGGAACAAATGCGTTTAGCGATCGTAGGTGCTCCAGGTTCCTATGGTCAGTATAGATGAGAACAGGAAACTTGGCTCCTTCCAGAAGATGTCTCCATTCCTCCAATGCTCTTTTGACAGCCAGTAGTTCTTTTTCACTAACACTGTAGTTCTTTTCAGAAGGTGACAGTTTCTTGGAATAGAAAGCAACGGCATGGAGTTGGTGCTTGAGATCCGTTCTCTGCGAGAAGATGGTTCCGGTAGCCGTATCTGAAGCAACTACCTCTACCACATATTGTTTTTCTGGGTCTGGAAGTGTAAGTATCGGTGCAGAGGTAAATAGAAATGTAAGCTTGTCAAAAGCAGATTGTGTTTGTGATGACCAGTTAAATGTCTGAGTCTGTTTGGTCAAAGATGTTAAGGGTTGAATAACTGAGGAAAAGTTTTTTATGAACTTCCGGTAGAAGTTTGTAATTCCCACAAACCTTTGGATATCCTTTTTACAGGTAGGCGTTGGCAATTCAAGAATAGCTGATACTTTACAGGGATCCATTTGTAGAGTTTGGGATGTTATGATAAATAGCAAGAAAGTTTGGAGAGAGAGAGAAAACAAAGCCACATGGAGCTTAGTTTTCTATTCCCAGATACCCTGGGGGAGGTAGTGAAAACCTAATTTCGTAAATAGTATGTGTGGAAACTGGGTGAAATTTAAAAAAAAAAAAACCTTTTAATAAAGATTACTTAAAAAAAATTGTAGGGTAGTATTTGACTATACCCCACAGTGACTTAGTGCGATAGAATAATGCAAAAAGACACAGACATGACACATTAAAAAACAATTATGCAGTACACATATATAGTTGTCAGATCCCTATCCCCCTGTGGGGGTATTAGAGGATTATTTGACACAGATGAGGGTTCTATTACTTGTAAATTGGTATAACACATCAGTGATATAATCAACAAAACTGAAACCCCAATTTCTAGACATGTGAATTCTTATCACAATGGAGATCCTAAAGTCTTGTCCTTTAAAGGTATTGAAAAAGTCTCCCTTCTACCTAGAGGAGGCGACACTAATAAACGACTGCTACAAAGCGAGTCGTTTTGGATTTTCCAATTGAAGTCACTCACCCGTTAGGACTTAATGAAGGTTTCTCTTTCAGCCCTTTCATCAAATAGCCTCATGGCTAGCGCACCATTTACAATTCTATATCCCTATAAGGTTTAATTTTCTTAAACCACCAGAGTGTAGTAGAGATTATTATACTTTTCTTCTTTTTTATTTAATTTCTTTATTGTTTCCCCCCTACTTACAACAAAATTACAATAGAGTCACTGGTAAATTAACCCATTACGGAACATTAGAAGTATACAACGTAATATTAAAATGATTAAGGCATAGGATATTACTAAATATCTGGTCTACACATGCATTCACCTTAAATACAAAACTAATGTGTACTACTTTTGTAGCAGACTTCTTTTGTAGCAGACTACTTTTGTCGCAGACTACTTTAGCAGCAGACAACATACTCATTCTTATTTTGTAAAACCAAAAGCTTCGTGTAGGATTCACATTTCGTGTTATATTAGATTCAATTCGTTTGAGCACAAGAACTCAATTCGTATTTTGTAAAACTGAAATCTTTGTACGAGATTCACATTACTGTTTACACGAATTACATTCATATCTTACAAATGGAGACTTTCGTATTATATCAGACTCAATTTGTATGAACCCAAGAACCGAAATGATCGTATTATAGTACACACAGACGTTCCATTCATAAATTGATGAATTAATTCATCTTTAGTTAAACCTAAATAGGATGCTTGATACTATAAACACGCCAACTCGCAGCTGATTGGTTCTTGTGATTCCAACACTAACCAATTGAACAGAGTGGGAGAGGATTTAAATGGCTACCACAACTACACTCTGTTTGTAGCCCTGGACATAGCTAAGTGCTCCGGTTCTGGAGCTACGGCTTTACAACCGCTGGGCAAACCATTTTTTAAGGAATTTAACCTCGGCTTGCCTCCCTATGTTTCTCACCTGAAATAACAGTTTAATATAAGTGGTGGACTTTTTCTGACCGCATTAAGCGGTGTAGCCAAAGGCAGCAGGCTACTATACAGATAAGCCTGCAGGCATTGACTTCCAGAATTGTATGTCCTGAAACCACTTGCAGGTGTCTGTTTAAAGCAATAACGCTTTTAAACTTTTAGAAACCTTATAGGATTATAACAGCTGAGGTTACTGCTTCCATACTTTTACCAGTATCTAATTGACTGTCTAATCGAGGAGTTATGATTACAGTTAAAAAAACTCCCTTAAGATGTTTGGGTTACTTTACAGGTGATAAGAACTAATTCATAATGTTTTAGTAACCAATTTACAAGTAATAGAACTCTTATCTGTGTCAAATAATCCTCTAATACCCCCACAGGGGGATAGGGATCTGACAACTATATATGTGTACTGCATAATTGTTTTTTAATGTGTCATGTCTGTGTCTTTTTGCAGTATTCTATCGCACTAAGTCAATGTGGGGGTATAGTCGAATACTACCCTACAATATTTTTTAAGTAATCTTTATTAAAAGTTTTTTTTTAAAAATTTCACCCAGTTTCCACACATACTATTCGAGTTATGATATATCCAAGTAAGTCAATGGAGTGAACATCAAAAACGCATTTCTCCAATTTTGCATACAAACGATGTCGTAGCCGGGACAATACTTGGAGTACATGCTTTCGATGTTCTTCTAAGGAGGAAGAAAAGATGAGTACATTGTCAAGATAGACAACCATAAAATGATCCAAATAATCCCGAAACATGTTATTCAGAAACGTTTGAAAGGTTGCGGGCGCATTGCAGAGACCAAAAGGCATTACTGTATATTTAAAATGTCCGTATCTAGAACGAAAAGCGGTCTATCATTCATACCCTTCCTCAATCCGAACCAGGTTGTATGCGCCCCTTAGATCGATAGAGGATAGCGTTTTTTAATGGTTACTTGGTTCAGTTCCCTGTAATCAATGCAGGGACGTAGACCCCCATCCTTCTTTTCTACGAAAAAGATGCCAGCTCCTGCTGGGGAGGTAGATGGTCTTACAAAGCCTTTTTTAAGGTTGTCCTCTATGTATTCTTTTAGGATGTTTAATTCGGGCTTGGATAAAGGGTATATATGACCAAAGGGAACAGAAGCACCTGGTAATAAGTCGATTGGACAGTCGGATGGGCGATGTGGGGGTAAGGTGTCTGCTCCTTTTTTTTCCGAATACATCCATGTAGGGAGTATAAGCTGATGGTAACTTCGGAGTCTGTAGATTGGTATACTCATATGCTGGAACAGGAGAACATGAACTGATAGAGACAAGGCGGTTGTTTGTCTCTCTTCTACAAATGCTGCAACAATAGGAGAAAGTGAAAGTAAGAGTGCCTACTTCCCATTTAATGCGTGGGTTATGTACTCTAAGCCACGGGAGTTCCAATATCACTGGAAAAAGGGGAGAATCAACAATTTAACAATGTAGATCTTCTTGATGGTTAGGTCCCAAGGAAACACGAAGAGAAATATTTTCATAGGTAATTTACCTGACTTTAGAGGACTCCCATTCAACAGTTGTATGTGAAGAGGAACAGGCTTCTTTTTTGTAGGAATTTTATGACGGGTCATGAAAGAACGATCCAAAAAGCAGCCACTGGCTCCAGAATCTATCATAGCAGAAACTTTAACATTACTTTTATTCCACTGTAAGAAAATGGATACAGTCAGGTGAGGGCTGCAATATTTCTTGGCAAGTGCATAAGATAACAAAGGAATAAACGTATTCACAGTAGAGTTTGATTTAGCCTCGCAATATTTTATTTCATGTCCTGGTTTGCCACAATGCAAACATAGATTATGGAGTCTTCTATGCATGCGTTCATTTGGAGTCAAAGGTCCACGGACTATTCCTAACTGCATGGGTTCCTCATGGGATATTGTTGAAGCTGGTCTGAGAGGGAATGTGGAAGATGAGGTCGAATTTGAAACTGACGGTGCAGATTTGGGAGAACCATGTTCCAGGGCGTTTTCCTGTTGTCGTTCTCTGAACCGTCTGTCAATTTTGATCACTAAGGACTCCATGGCTTCTAAAGTGGGAGGTGTGCCCACACGAGCAAGTTCATCCTTCAAGGCTTCTGACAAACCCCATCGGAATTTATCCAGGAGAGCCGGTTCATTGTATCCTGTTTCCAGGGCCAGTCGTCTGAAGTCAGAGATGTACTCCTCCAAAGGCCATCTCCCTTGCCTAAGATGGTGGAGAGTAGATTGTGCAGAGGAAGCCCTTTGTGGATCATCATACATAGCCACCATTGCATTAGTGAAGGAAACCCACGTATCCAAAATAGGGCTACGTACACGTAACAGATGGTGCGCCCAGGCTTGTGGATCTCAAGTTAACAAAGAAATAACAGTATGAACACAGACAAAGTCAGTGGCATAGGTGTGGGATTTGAGAGAGAACAGTACTTGACAAGCCATAATAAACTGTAGATATTGGGCACGATCTCCTGTAAACTTTTCAGGCATAGGGACTTGAGGTTCATACACAGGCATTGTACCTTCTGGTTGTGCATAGGGGGCGACAGGAGGAACAGTGTCTACAGGAACAGGAAATGCAGGTTGCGGGGCAGTATCCACAGGAAATGCAGATTGCGGGGCAGTATCCACAGGAAATGCAGATTGCAGGGCTTGGACTTGGTTGTGGAGCTGCAGTTGTTCAGTCTGTAAATTCTGAATGGAGTAAGTAAGGACCGTTAACTGTTGTTTAAGGGCAGCCAGGGTGTTTGTTAATCCTGCGGGCTCCAAATGCTGGCTTGGTTATTTTGTAAGGACGGGTTCTCCTACCGCACACACGTGCAAACAGAGACATTGCCCCAAAGCAGTTGGAGATGGTAACAACTGCAGTGACAGTGAATGGGTGCACGAGGGCAAACAAAGTCCGAAGGCAAGGTACACAAGGGTGAGGCAATATCGTAGTCAAATCCAGAAGCAGAGGTCAGGGCTAGCAGCAAAGGTTCAGGAACGAGGAATCAGGCTAAAGGTCAAAACACAGGTTAAGGTAAACACAGGAAGCTCAGGAGCACTGGTCACACTGAGGTAGCTTAATAACCAAGCAAGGAGTGAGAGGAGGAGTGGTTATTTATAGTGCAGCACACTAATGCATCTTACCTGGAGAGGATCATGCTGGTGACTGGTGTTGTGTTGCTATGGAGACACCATGGTAACATTATGCAGCTCCCTGTTTAAAGGAGAGGACAGGACCACACCCTCTCTGTAGCTGAAAGGAAAGCTACCTAGGAGTGGGGATGTGACACTGTCACACTTACACAGCTGCACACATAGCCACACATACACAGTCACACTACACACATAAATACACACACAGTCATGTACACAACACAAACACACACATACACTTACAGAGACACCCTTACACACAGTCACCCTTCCACATAGTTTCACACTTACATACACACTCACATACATACACTTACACAGACAGTTACACACACACATACATATACATGTCACACTTACACACAGAAATACACAGGCATCCTTACACACACACTTAGACACAGTCACATGTACACACATACATACACACATAAAACATTACACACACACACACACTTAGACACCATTACACACACTTACAATCACAGTCAAATTTATACACATACATACACTTAGACACTGTCAGGGCTTACCTTTGTTGGGAGTCCTTTAGGCAGAGATGTATGCTCACCCTTGCAAACAAACACAGACCAGGGTGACCAGATAAGAAGCCACATGGCCTGTGAGTTTGTGCACGGGGGCTGGTCAGGATATCCCGGTAAAGTTACAGACAAGGACAAGAGCAAAAGAATCTTCGTGGGTAAGCCAGAGGTCAGAGGATGCCAGAATTCAGAATAAACAGGTAACAAATCCAAGGTCAAAAGCCGAAAATGATCAGGAACACTGGAAGTCAAAATCACAGGAACCAAACAAGGAATCCATAGTCAATGAACTGACACTGCCCTTAGGGAGGGGCAGTGTCTTATACCTTGTTAATTAGGTATGAGTTTCAGCTGGAGAGTTACTGACAGGTCTGAGCCTTTGGTGAAGTCCAGCCCCCTAGTGCTGCAGGCAATACAAACATAAACAGGAGTATTTCAAAGTTCTGAAATGGCTCAGAGGCAAAATAGCAGGATACGGTCCAGAAGAACCCAGTTCAAATCACCTGTTGGGCGCGTCTGGGGCGACCACGTCTGGCAGTCGGGATGGCACGGCGGTGATCCTGACAGACACACAGTCACACTTATACACTAATGGATTTATAAATTTTGACAGCTGCCACTATCCACCGTGGCTAAAGGGAGTTCCTAAAAGCCAATGTATGAGGCTAAGAAGAAACTGCACAGATGTGAAAACGTATCAACAACAAGCCAATATACTAAAAAACAGATTTGAAGAAAAGGGCTACGATCCAGTAATTATAGAGAATACCATAAAAGATATAGAAATTATGGATAGAAAAACACTACTACAACCAAAAAATGTTTTTAAAAATACTGATGATCAATATAGGATGCCATTAGTATTTGATTATAACAACAAATCATCAGACATTAGAAAAATTGTTAACAAACATTGGAAAATCCTTATGAAGGACGATACATTAAAACAATTTATACCGGAAAAACCAAAACTTATATTTAGAGGAGCTCAAAACCTAAAAAACAAGTTAACAAAGAGTTTTTTCTCTAAACAAAAAGAGAAAGCTGTACATCACTTTCTTACACAAAAAGTAGGTTTTTATGGATGTAAGAACTGCGAACCATGTAGGGTATCTGCGGTCCAAAAATACCCCATTACCAATTATAAATCCCATTCAAACCAACGAGAATTTTCAGTCAAACAATTTCTGACATGCTCCTCCACCAACGTAATTTATCTTATAGAATGCCCTTGTGGCATACAATATATTGGAAGAACATCAAGGACTTTAAAAAAGCGGGTGGGGGAGCATGTCAGAAACATTAAAAAAGGTATCACACAACATTCTCTTTCTAAACACTTTTTGGAAAAGCACAACAAAGATCCCAAAGGTATGAAATTTTGGGCTATAGATAAAGTACCAAAACATTGGAGAGGTGGGGACAATATTAGAGAAATGGGAAAGACAGAGATGAAATGGGTCTTCGAAGTGGACACCCTCCAACCGAAAGGCCACAACGCTGAATTTGACCTATTTAATTTTTTATAATTTTATGAAAAATATTTTCTCCCTATTTCTTCCCATCTACTAATATAGAATGTGTCGGCAGATAAGAACCATTCGGTCCATCTAGTCTGCCCAATTTTTTTTTTTTTTTTTTGAGTACTTTTATTAGTCCCCCGTTCCCGGTCTTATAGCTAGGATAGCCTTGTGTCTATCCCACGCATGCTTAAAATCCTTGACTGTGTTTACCTCTACCACTTCTGCTGGCAGGCTATTCCATACATCCACTACCCTCTCAGTAAAGTAATACTTCCTGATATTACTTTTAAATCGTTGCCCCTCTAATTTAAGACTATGTCCTCTAGTTGTGGTAGTTTTTCTTCTTTTAAATATACTCTCTTCCTTTACTGTGTTGATTCCCTTTATGTATTTAAATGTTTCTATCATATCCCCCCTGTTACGTCTTTCCTCCAAGCTATACATGTTAAGATGCTTTAACCTTTCCTGGTAAGTTTTATCCTTCAACCCATGAACCAGTTTAGTAGCCCTTCTCTGAACTCTCTCCAAAGTATCAATATCCTTCTGGAGATAAGGTCTCCAGTACTGCGTACAATACTCCAAGTGAGGTCTCACCAGTGCTCTGTACAATGGCATGAGCACTTCCCTCTTCCTACTGCTAATACCTCTCCCTATGCAACCAAGCATTCTGCTAGCATTTCCTGCTGCTCTATTGCATTGCCTACCTACCTTCAAGTCCTCTGAAATTATTACTCCTAAATCCCTTTCCTCAGATGTTGAGGTTAGGACTGTACCAAATAGTCTATATTCTGCTTTTGGGTTTTTACGCCCAAGGTGCATAATCTTGCACTTGTCCACATTAAATGCCAGTTGCCACTGCTCTGACCATTTTTCTAGTTTAGCTAAATCATTTGCCATTTGGCTTATCCCTCCATGAATATCAACCCTGCTGCAAATCTTTGTATCATCAGCAAAAAGACATACTTTACCAACAAGACCTTCTGCAATATCGCTAATAAAAATATTAAAGAGAATGGGTCCAAGAACAGATCCCTGAGGTACCCCACTAGTAACAAGACCTTGCATCGAATATACCCCATTGACTACAACCCTCTGTTGCCTGTCACTCAGCCATTGTCTAATCCATTCAACAATATTGAAATCCAAACTCAAAGATTTCAGTTTATTGATAAGCCTTCTATGTGCGACAGTGTCAAAAGCCTTACTGAAATCTAGGTAAGCAATGTCTACTGCACCACCCTGATCTATTATTTTAGTTACCCAATCAAAAAAATCAATAAGATTAGTTTGGCATGATCTCCCTGAAGTAAACCCATGCTGTCTCTGATCTTGAAATCCAAGCGACTTTAGATGTTCAACAATCCTATTCTTTAACAAGGTTTCCATTATTTTCCCCACTACTGAAGTAAGACTTACTGGTCTATAGTTGCCCGCCTCCTCCTTACTACCTTTCTTGTGAATGGGCACAACATTAGCTAATTTCCAATCTTCTGGAACTACTCCCGTTAACAATGATTGGTTAAATAAATCTGTTAACGGTTTTGCTAGTACACCACTAAGTTCTTTTAATAACTTTGGATGTATCCCATCAGGTTCCATCGACTTATTTGTCTTTACTTTAGACAGCTGAAGTAAAACCTCTTCCTCTGTAAACTTACATGCATCAAAAGACTCATTAGTCTTTTTCCCTAAATGAGGTCCCTTACCCTCATTTTCATTTGTAAAAACTGAACAAAAATATTCATTAAAGCAGTCTGCTAAGCCTTTATCCTCTTCTACATAGCATCCTTCTTTTGTTTTTAATCTAACTAATCCTTGTTTTACTTTCCTTTTCTCATGTATGTATCTAAAAAATGTTTTATCCCCCTTTTTCACTGACTGGGCTATAGTCTCTTCTGTGTGTGCTTTGGAAGCTCTTATAGCTTGCTTTGCCTCTTTCTGCCTACTCTTATAGATCTTTCTATCTTCCTCACTCTGAGTATTTTTATAATTACTAAATGCTAGCTTTTTATTTTTTACTATTTTAGCCACCTCTGCAGAGTACCACAGTGGTTTCTTCAATTTTTTGCTCTTACTGACAAGCCTTATGCAATTTTCTGTTGCCTTCAGTAGTGCAACTTTTAGATAATCCCATTTCTCCTGGACTCCATTTAAATTGCTCCAGTCTGATAATGACTCCTTCACATCTAATCTGATTTTAGAAAAGTCTGTTTTTCTAAAATCTAAAACTTTTGTTTTTGTGTGGTGTGACTGCGTCACTGTTCTTATATTAAACCACACTGTCTGGTGATCACTAGATCCTAAACTTTCACCTACAGTAATATCTGATAACAGATCTCCATTTGTGAACACTAAGTCTAGTATGGCCTGCTTTCGAGTTGGCTCCTCCACTACTTGTTTTAGAGATAATCCCAGTAGGGAGTTTAGGATATGCGTACTCCTGGCACAAGTAGCTGTTTTGTATTTCCAGTTCACATCAGGAAGATTAAAGTCACCCATGATGATCACTTCTCCCTTCATTGTCATTTTAGCTATTTCCTCAACTAGTAGATTATCTAACTCCTCTATTTGTCCAGGGGGCCTATAAATCACACCTACCCGAGTTACCATATGATTACCAAATTCTAATGTAACCCAAACTGACTCTATGTTCGCCTCACTAACTTGTATTACGTTACATTTTAAGCTATCCCTCACATACAGGGCCACCCCTCCCCCTTTTTTACCTTCTCTGTCTTTTCTATATAAAGAGTACCCTGGTATTGAAATGTCCCAGTCATGTTTTTCATTATACCATGTCTCAGTAACAGCCACTAAATCTACATTCTCAGTTGCCAATATTGTCACAAGTTCATGGATCTTATTCCCTAAACTGCGAGCATTTGTAGACATGACCCTAAGCTTATCCTTTTTTAGCACGCTGACTACAGGTAACTTCTGTACCTTTTTCGGGCTGAGACTGTTGCGAAGTCACTGACACAGAGGCCATTGCCGCAGAGGCTTCCTAGGAATGGCAGGTGGATTACTGTTGGATCTGGTAGGCTTAGAGTTGTGGATAAAAGGCATGTCCCACAGTCTGTGGCTGTCCAGAATTCATTTTCAGCACTTGCAGAGTGCAGTGGTGTTGTGGAGGCAGGCTCAGACGCAGAGTTTGAGGAACCACTCTCCTATGTGGCTAAGGTGTGCAAGGAGAAGGTGAGGCCTGATAGAAAGCAGTTGTTGTTGGGCGATTCTATCATAAGAGGTGCGGAGTTGGACACTATTGGCTTAGTGAGATGTCTTCCTGGAGCTACTGCTCGCAGAGACAGGAGGCGTATTTCTAATATTGTTAAGCAAGCAAATCAGGAAGGAGAATTGGATGTACTGGTTCATCTAGGGACAAATGATTTGGCTTGCAATGAGGTTTCAGAGGTGAAGGAAGCTTTTCGTGTTCTTGCCAATGATATACGGCAGGTTGTGTCCACACTGTCCTTTTCTGAAGTTATGCCTGTGCACAACATTCAGAATGATAGACGGATGCGTATTAGGAACTTCAACTTGTGGCTTGGAGAATGGTGTCGGGAGCAAGGATTTGGCTTTGTTTCTCATGGAAGTTCACTATGGGATAGAAAGGAACTGTACAAAAAAGATGGTTTGCATCTTTCTCAAAAGGGAACGAATGTTCTCAGTGAGCAGTTCAGAGGTTTTGCTAGGAGGTTTTTAAACTAAAAGAGGGGGGCAAAATGGCGATAAAACATCAATCCAATTGCCCCCCAAAAAAGGTAATATAGCAGACATGAATAAACTCATGTGTATGTTTTTATATATATATGTTTTATTTATTTTATATGTGCAGGGGCATAATACCATATATGTTTTTTATATGTTTTGTATAAGCTTTCATGTATTTTAATATATTTTTCATTAAATTAATATTTTTAATATCTTTAATATTTTTTATATATATATTTTTCTCTTTATTTATATTTTTGTCAGTTTGTATACCAAGAAACATATATGGACACATATATATGCTCTTGCAAGAAATCATACTGCAAATGATGTCCTTACATTGGTGTCCGTGTGGTAAAGAACTATATATATATTTTTTTTTCCGTTGGAGGCTATTATGCCGGTGGAGAACCAAGTCTCGCGAGATATCACCCAACTCACGCTATGCGACGGAGTCGCGATGACGTCACCGTTGAAGAAACCCGGAAGTATGCGCATACAGAAGACGCGCGAAGATACATCTTATTTAAAAAGGATTCAAGCAGTATGGTAGGCACACGCCGAGAGGAAGCCTGTTTTAAGGCGAAACGCGTAGCGTGCCTACCAATACTGCTATATCTTCCAGATTTTGAGTCAAATACTGGGACTGAAAGACTTTGTCCTGGGACTTTTTTCGTGGAGAGACCTGATGCTGAGTACTTTTATGTAAGCTACCATTTGTTTGTTTTATTAAATATCTTTGCTACTACTAATCATCTATCTCCTCGCTTTACTCCGCTATATGTGAGGACTATATGGGGAAGAGAGAAGATTCTATCAGATATTTGACATGCCCTACATACCAACTACGTTTGTGAGTGCATTTGTTCATTCTGCACCAATATTTACTATAATATTGAATTACACTATGGTCTCTGTTTGTTTTTATGTTTCCTCATATACGTTATGAAACATTGAAGACCTTGTCCATACTCCATTGCCATATCAACAACTTTCAGGCAATTATTATACTTCCATATACTCTTTTTACCGTGTGGGGTTTACTTTAGCGCACCAGTCACTCCTATCATTTGGTTTTATTGTATTTTGACACTTACACACATACTTACACACACAAACCCTTACACACACACAAACACACAAACATGTAGACACCCTTACAAATATATATATATATATATATATATTTTTTTTTTTAACCAAAAACATAAAATAATAATTAAGCTGTTTTTTCCCTTCCCTGGTTATTTACCTGTATTTTCAGGGAGTATGACATTTCAGTCAGTGTCTGCCTCCTGTCTCTGCAAAGCAAAACACAGAAAGTTGGCGTTTTCTGAGAGCCGGATGTCAACTGACATTCGGCTCTCATAGTCTCCGGAAGTCATATACACACTTAGGGTTGCCACACAGCCCGTATTTACTGGTTGGTCGGTAAAAAATAGCCTTGAGGCCAGTGTTGAAGGACAACAATCAGCAAAAAATAAGTTCTGTTTAATTGAAATATTGCATCAAGTGTAGGTGTTTTATTTATTAAAGTCTACTCAATACTGAGTGAATTGCTGGGAATTGAGCTTGGAATTTCAAACATGCAGCGATTGTGTTTGAGATTGAGTTGATAAAATTGTCCAATAAAGTACATTTGAGAAACTCAGCTATGTTGGATTTAAGTTCTCAGTTATAAACAATCCTTTTATGATATAAATTAAGCACCTTATTGATCCTTGTTTGATTATTCTAAATAACATGTCAGCTCCCTTGCATCCCCTATGCTGACATGTTTAAAATATTGGGTTGGACATCTTGGGCCAGATGGGTCAGATAAATTAAAATCTGACCCATCTGACCCAAAATGTCCACTTTCTTGATTTCCTGCCCCAGATTTTAAGGTCTGTGAAGTATTCTAAATACCAAATTAACTCATTTAGATCTTTAAGGATGCTTGTGATGACTTTTAGATAGGCTGTTGTTTTGATAATACCTTTGTGAATTTTGGGTAAAGATGAGCTGCATTCAGATATTGGTATTCATTAGCTGAAAGGATCCCTATATTTTTACCTTTGGTATTTTACTAGAATTCTTTGTTGATAGGATCATGTTTCAAGACCTACAATGTTTTCATATCTCTTAATTGGCGATAGGCTTCTTCTATATATGTTTCCTTAGACAGTATTACTGGACCCCTTCATTAATTGGCAGGTTTGAGGACTATTTTGTCACCTTATTGTATTTATGAGTTATTTTTTGGATAGATTATTTCTATCACACTTGTTTTGACCTAACTTTTTCAAATTATTTATCAATAATTTTTCAAATAACTGCAATTTACCTGATTTTAAAGTATTGGCATAAAAAATGGATTTCTTTTTAGGTTTAGTGTGTGTGGAATCATCTGAATTCTGCAACGAGTTCACAAGGTGGTTTGATAGTATAATATCTCTTTAGGTTGGCATTTCTGACAAATTTAGTTACATCTACATAGGCCGAAAATATATTAAATGGAAGGCCCTTTCCTATGATTAAAAGCTGTTCCTGGTTCAAAATGTTATTGGATAGTTTGTAAATGCCTCAAATACCACTGTTTTTTGTGACCTGTGTTTTTACAGTTTTCTGATCTCTTGCCTCTAAGCTTAGGCTTACTCATCTTTTTGACATTATTGTTTGTTCTTTTTGTCGTTTTGGTAGGGGTCTAATAAGGCAAACATAATCATGCAAAAAAAGAGATGTTGCTTCCATAGAGGACAACATTTAAAATATGTTTTGTATAAGTGAACTGTTTGGTGTTTCCTGTTAATGAAAATCTCTGAGATGGTGTTTGCGTGCGTTTCAAAGTTGTATCATTGCATGTCTTAAACTCTCTGGGATGTGTGGTTCTGACATAACTATGATCAGTGTTAATTTGTACATTTCTGTTAGATATACGTTTACTTTTGTTTTCAATTAGAGAAATTACATTCTCTTCTACCTTAGTGTGTTTAATTTGTTGTCTCCCAAAATTATCTAGGTGAGAAGTAACTCAATCTCTCCTACGTTGTCTAAATTCAGTGTATTTGTGTTCAGTTTAAAATTGCTGTTCTACAACCTGTTATAGATTTACCTGAATTCCAAGACCACATAATACAGAATATAAGAACAAAAGATCACAAAATTGGAACAGGAAATTAAAGATGTTAAGATTAAGAAATATCAGCTAGACAAAGAATACTACAGTTTGAATACGGTCTGAAATCCAGATTATCATCAAAACTAATAAGTGTTTGTACACATAAACATGTTCTGGGGATTTCATTTTACAAATTAGCACACCTTAACATTTTTTTTCTAACATTCATGAATAGTGGTTCATAAGAATAAAAAGTTTGTTAAAAAGAAAACTACTTTTTAAATATTTAAAAGCATTTCAGTTTTTAGAATGGATAGAGCACTACCCAAATAGAAGCTAAAGCATCTAAGTGTACGTTTGAAAAATCCATACTGTACTGCACATTAAATGTCAAACAGAGATAATCCAACAGGGTACTTTGAAAGGATATAAATACGTTTTCAGTGAGGATGGATAAAAATAATGTTTAAATTGATTTTTGAAGCATGGATTAAAAATGGATGGCATAGCTAAATGCTTTGTAATTAGCCGGAAATGACTTTCTAAAACATTTTCCACTGCTGCAGTATAAAAAGATGAATTCAGTCATTAGTTATGTTCTTTTTATCTTTGGAATAAGTTTTATTCTCTGAAAATGTGTGCAATAATGTATTTTCTTTTTATAAAAGAATACATATCCATCACAACCAAGTCATTTATACTGTAGATCCTTGTTATCCCATTGGCCAAATGCGGTCCATTATGATTTTTGTTATTCAGTGGTTTGTCATTGTTGGAATCCTGTAGGTTCTTTGGTGTTACACCAATTATTTACTAATGCTTGTCTCACCAACAAATGATGCATGTACATGATATATGCTTTCAGACATGTGCATTCATTTTCAGACGAAAATCTCGTCCGAATAATGAATAACGAAAATGCTAAACTAACGAAATCCGAATGAAAGAATGCTAAATGAACGAAAATCATTCGTTCATTCGTTCATTTGTTCATTCAGATGCTTACAGCCATTCTGATATGTCGAATTCGAATTTCGTCTTAATTTCGGCTTTCCCCTCCCTCTCTCTTCCCTTCCCACCCCCTCCCCTCCCCTCCCTCTCTCTTCCCTTCCCACCCCCTCCCCTTCCCACCCCCACCGCTCCTTCCGTTCTTCCCCTCACCCGGTGCTGCTTGTCATGCTCGGAGCTCCCTCACTTCCCCTCCCTTCGTTCCCCGTCACACGTGCCAGTGTAAAGTCTCCGCCCCCTGACTGTCAGAGTACAGCAGAAGGTAAGCTGGTTCAAATGGAAAAATGAAAACGGTGGTTGTGAGTATGAGTGTGATGGGAGTCTGTGTGTGATGGGAGGCTGTGTGTGACTGAGTGTGATGGGAGTCAGTGTGTGATGTGAGGCTGTGTGTGACTGAGTGTGATGGGAGTCTGTGTGTGATGTGAGGCTGTGTGTGACTGAGTGTGATGGGAGTCTGTGTGTGATGGGAGTCTGTGTGTGAAGGGAGTCTGTGTGTGATGGGAGGCTGAGTGTGATGGGAGGCTGAGTGTGATGGGAGTCAGAGTGTGTGTGATGGGAGTCAGTGTGTGTGACTGAGTGTGATGGGAGTGTGTGTGTGACTGAGTGTGATGGGAGTGTGTGTGTGACTGAGTGTGATGGGAGTGTGTGTGTGTGACTGAGTGTGATGGGAGTGTGTGTGTGTGACTGAGTGTGATGGGAGTGTGTGTGTGTGACTGAGTGTGATGGGAGTGTGTGTGTGATGGGAGTATGAGCTTGATGTGAGTCTGAATGTTATGTGTGATGTGGGGTCATGTAATGGAGGTGATGGGGCATGTCATAGGTGTGTAACGTGGGTGTGCAGCTTGGGTAGGGGGGTGCCCGGATTTTGTCTGCCTAGGGCAGCACAAAATCAAGATACACCACTGGTCCCCATTCATAAGAATTTCTTATGAATGGGGACTCTAGTTCGGTTTATTGAAAGCCAATAGTATTACATGTATTCCATAAGCCGAAAGTCTATAAACCGAAGGTCGTTCGGTTTATAGACTTTCGGTTTATAGAATACATGTAATTCTATGTATTCTATAAGCCGAAAGTCTATAAACCGAAGGTCGTTCGGTTTATAGACTTTCGGTTTATAGAATACATAATAATAGAAACAAATAATATATGGAATAATATATGTTAATGGTGTGTTATTAGCACTAATGCACTCTGTGCTGCTGTTCCTGACTATTCTCTGTCCACCGCCTGCCTCGATTCTGCTAGTGACCTGATTATCCGGATATCTCCATTCCGTGACCCGGCCTGTTTTCTGACTCTCCGTTTGCCTGTCTTCCTGTACGATCCTATACGGGCTCCACTTGCTGAGTATCCGGTAGTAAGTGTTTCAGCAAAGTTCTTGGTGAAATACCACCGGCGGCTCAACCAAGGGTGTGTAGTCATTAAGGTGAAGACCAATACTTTCTACCTACGGTACTTAGTGAGTGTCCCTGTAGCCTCATCAGCAGTTGTGGTCCATCTCCTGAACGAGACTGTTACAAGGGGGCTGTTGATGGCAGAGTACAATGCAAAGGTGGCACTGTGACACCAGCTAAATGCTGGCTAGTGCATCACATTACATTGTAATGGGTAATACAGCATGAGACTTTGCTATAGGGAGTGACAATTAGTGTCACCCAGCCAGTGTGTTAAGCATCATAGGAAAGACAGTACTCAACTACTAGAGTGCTAAATGTTAGCTATATTAGGAAAGGTTATATGATTAAGAATTGGTACTGCAGCTGCTGTGGAATACACATCTCATGATTCTCAGCCATCCATTTGGTTGGTTAGACAGCCTACTACTACTTCCTTCAGTGTAGTTGTTTGAATTTCCAGAAGGGAACAAGTGCCAACTCTTGCCCCTCCTTCCCGTCTGGACGTCCATGGAAGATCATGCACTTGAAACAGCTGAGTTCAACAGAGAGAACTTGACTCCACAGTAATAATTAATGACATACGGGGTGCATGAAAACTACTGGAGAGGGAGACAGCCTGCCCGTTGTGTACTCTTTCTCTCTGATGCATGTAGAGGTCATTATGCCATTATTTTCAATCTGAAACTGTAGTAATGTGTTTTAAAGTAGAAGTAAGTGCATTCTACAAATAGGAAAAACAAGCACAGCACACAGAAAATAAGCAAAATGGAACTGCCCTTTAACTGATGCCACTGATCTGCATTACTATGAAAGTGCTATGCAGTATTTACTATGTTTATCTATTTTTTGTTTTAGAAAACAATTTTCTGAGCTTTTCCTGAAAAATTTCCTGTGTTCCTTTAAATATTGTGTTTATTAACATTTGTATAAGGAAATTAGGTGAATTGGTTATGAACACAACCTCTCATATATAATGTATATCAGACTCAATTTGTTGAAATCATTTTTAATCATTTCAACATAAATCACTTTTTTTCTTGAAACTTAACCTAGTGAAATCCTTCAAGATGTTAACAAAAGACATTAGGGAAGTGAGGTATTAAACAAATTGGAAGGTGGCAATCATGATTATAATCGCAAGTACACATATTGCTAATTTACTTAAAATTAGACCAGCATAAAAAGAACAAATCATTAGCATAAAACAAACATTTCCATAATTAACATGGTGTTGTTAAGTAAAAATAATCTAAAGAAAAAATACAACTGGATATCAGTATAGACTTTCAAATGGAAAATGCAATTGAGCATGGATATAATTATATAAATACAAAATAAGCAATGTCCAAGCTAAATGTGTACAATTACTAGTAACCTGTAATTCACTACAAAGAATCCAGAGTGACAGCACATTTCAAATTTAATGAAGAGGATTTCATAGTGTTTCACAGTAAAAAAAGAAATTGCTTAAAAATAATAAATCCATTATGGGGTAAATATAGTTAATAAATAAATGGGAAATGATGACTATGAAGAGAGGTTAGTCAGTTGTGGTTATGGAGTTGAATAGAGCAATACTTAAATCTTCTCAAGGTCAGTTTTATTACTTTAGAGTTTATAATACATAAGAATATATAACTGCAACATCTGTTGGAAAACATGGTGTTTCTAAATAACATTAAAGCCATATAAGAAATTAAATGAAATGAAAGTTTATTTCTATAGGTACTGTATACACAAAAGGGAATAACAAATCCATATGTTTAAGGTAAAAGTAATGAAATATTCAAATCTAAAGTTAGACACTTATGTTGAAGTGTATTGGGTTTAGGAATATAATTAAGGACAAAAAAAAAAGAAACATACAGCTGATACTATCTGTTAGTCATTTGTCATTACAGAATAATCAAAACAACTTATTGAGTATCTGCCGGTCAGGGCAGTCTTCTGCGTAAAGAAAGCAGTCGGTTATAGATTAGAGTGAAAATTTGTAATTAATAATTTACTGAGGTTAACTAAATTTCTGCTGTGCAGTATTAATCTTAAGTATTTAATGGTACTTATTATATTTACTTAATTATCTTTTACCGTTTACCATTCATATTGGGATCATTGTACGACATCTGTATAACCCAAGTTAATAGCACTCACTGATTAATTGTGGAAGGATGCAGAGCTGAGGTGAGTCTGCTGGGATGTAAACATCTGACTTTGGGTTTGGAAATCTACTGCATTTGGACATTTACCAGCTGAAGCACTGTACCAGTAAGCTGCAGCGAATGAGTTAGGTACCCCAGAGCATTAATTAGTTTTGAGACAAAAATGTTCATATTTCTTTCATGGGAATTTTGGTAAGTTTAAATTATTGACCTCACAAAAATAAGTAATGATAGACCTCATTTTTTTAAGTCATTCAGTGTTCCTTCATAAGATTACAACTATGAATTACGTAATGTGGCATAATCTGTCATTTTTTGCTTTACTGTAGTAGAAATTTGGCAGTAGATGTTAAAAATAACACATTATATTAAACATTATTATAGAGAGGTTAACTATGTCTGTGTATATAATTTGTAATACAAAGAAATACCTAAGAAAAACAGAACAACAACGTCTATCTATTACAGAGCAGTGGTGGCCCTTGGTCAGATCTTTACAATGGTAGGCTCTTGCCCTCAAAATCCTACCCATATTTACAAAAATATCAAGGCATTATAAAAAGTAAATATTGATAGACAAAACTCAAATATCCCACCCTCTCATATTTCATTTTCTTTACCCCTGCTTTGTATCATACTCTTGGCAGTAGTTACCTTCATCTGATGGAATGAAGATCTAATGATGGAACAAAAGTACTCCAATTTAGAAATATGTGTGACCCTTGCCACTCTTCAAACCTTTTTTTTCTACTCTCTTTGTTCCCGTAAATTTTTGTACATTCAATTCTTCTTGGCTGGGGGGCCTCCCTTTTGATGGTGGGCTCTGGGTAAATGCCCACATTGCCCATTGGGTAAACCAGCCACAATTGTTTTTTCTTTTGGATTGGAAAATTTTGTATGCATCTAAATACATTATTATATGACTGCTAAAGTAAAGTCTAAATATATTTAGTACAAGTGTATTTTATGTTATTTTAAAATATTAAAAATAGATTAAGGTGTAAATTGGTCACATTCCAGGAATAGCTCCCCTGCATGTAAGATGCTGGGACAATTTCTGGCAAAAAGCAATAACATACCCTACCATATTTACCACTTTTGTCAAAAAGACATGGGGAAATGTGATGTGCTTGTAACCATACCACTGATGTCCCTTTTGTAAAACCACTATTCTATATTTCTTTAATCAGCTTAATGTACATGGATTGTTGTTAGTAAAGACAGACAATCTAATAATAATTACTAATTTATTTCTTGAATCTATGGCAATGCAGTTCAATATGTGCCTAGTACCTTTCCATGTAATATTTTAAGCACCACATTAAAAAAAAGCTGTAATTCCACTTGAAGCACCATATTTTGATTATTTTACAGTTTTTACATTTATATTTTCTATATTGTTTCAGTATCCTTTCGTACACAAAAACATTCTTTTTAATATTTTTTCATAAATATGTTGGAATAAAGGTATAAAAAAACAAGTTTAATGTGTGGAATTATGTAGAAAATGATGCAGACAAGGTAAGGGAGACCACTGAACTCTGCAAGAGTCAAAACTATGATCTAACAAAATATAAAAGGTACAGGTTTTTATGTAGCAAAGGACAGGCTTATCTTGATTATACAGTTCTCCAAAAAGAACCAGAAAAAATCGGCATTGACTGTTTTTGATTCTAGCATCTGTTTCTATTTACTAAGAATGCACAGTTAATGAAAACACATCCCAACCCCCAAGCACTTTCAGAAACATTCCACACATAAAACACAGAGATAATGAAAATTGGTTTTCTAGTTGATCACTAATCAATCATTAGAACATGTTAAGCAACTGAAATTTGCTCATTTTTCACCATTGTTATTTGTAGGTTGATGGAAAAGCAGAACAAAAAAATGTGTAGCAGATGTGTTATGGTGTAGCTAGGGTCAGTGGCAAATAAATGCTGGCATATTATTGGGCAAATTGGCTGTGGCATATTAAATGGCAAAAAAAATACTGGCATTTTATTAGGCAAATTGGCTGTGGCATATTAAAAGCAAAATAATACTGGAATATTATCGGGCAAATTGGCTGTGGCATATTAAATGGCAACATAATACTGGCATATTATTAGGAAAATTGTGGCTTATTAATGGCAAAATAATACTGGCATATAATATTGGGCAAATTGGCTGTGGCATATTAAATGGCAAAAAAATACTGGCATATTATTAGGCAAATTGGCTTTGGCATATTAAAGGCAAAATAATACTAGAATATTATTAGGCAAATTGTCTGTGGCTTATTAATGGCAAAATAATACTGGCATATTATTGTGCAAATTGTCTGTGAAATATTTATGGGCAAACTAACACTGCCATATTAATGGGAAAAATGGTTTATTTTAATTGGCAAAGTGATGCTGTGGCATGGTCTGTGGGGCAAAATAATATGTACTATGGGAAAAGTGGCTAATTCTGTGGAGCAAAGTGACACTGTGGTATGTTCTGTGGGGCATTGACAATGTGGCATGCCAAATTGTGTAGGTGCAATATGAGTTCAAGCCAAGTGCTGTGGGTGCAATATAGGTGCATGGCATAATTATGGGGCACCTGTGTGTGTGGCATAAATAGTGGGGCTCTGGTGTTGCATAATTTATGGGGCTCTGGTGCTGCATAAGTTATGGGGCTCTGGTGTTGCATAAGTTATGGGGCTCTGGTGTTGCATAAGTTATGGGGCTCCTGTGTGTGGCATAGTTATTAGGCCATTTAACTGGCATTACTAAGGAATCTGTTTGGCATTGTATGGAGGAAATCCAGGGGGGTGACACAATGAGTTTCCGCTACGGGTAACACCAACCCTAGTGACGCCCCTGAAAAAAACTAAATAATCAATTATTAATAAACTGCCACTTAACAAATAACACAATAATATAGAAATAAGATGAGAAGTCTATCCACTGAAATGGCATTATGGATAATCAGTCTTGTATATAGAAAATAGTTTGCAATGTGATGAATGGAACCACGTGGAAAATTCTGTAACCTTTAAGAGCTGTGTTGGAAGTTAAAGTTGTGTAAAGACAACCGATTCCATAGAGTTGCACTTTTCCAGAAAAAAAAAATTGGCTGTATAGCGTTCACCAATATATAAAAAGATGAAATAGACACTTAAAATTATCATGGGTAAAAATGATTTGTAGTAAATTTTACAACTTATATGACTGAATATTTTTTCAAAAGCTTTTAACCCCTTCGTTACGTAGGGGTAGCCAGGAACTAAAAGTTGAGTTTTGGTGCTTGCGTAGTCTGGCACTACTGGTTGACCCTGTCATATGCATGTTAGTGAAGTCTTTTTCCCAAGGAGACTCTAATAAAGTTGCTAAGTTTCCTTAGGCATTTCCATAAAGGAACACTAAATGGTATATTACACGTGTGCTTCTGATATAGAGACAAAGGTGAAATGTTAGTTGTTCCTAGTGTATCTTTTTATAGTACATGTCAGTTTATCCTCTGACGACACCTGTCATGCTTTCATAGGAAGCAAGCAGCCATCTGGTCAGTGACTGGCTCTCTCTGGTAGTGCAGAGAGAGACCCTCATTTTGTATGGGATCAGCAGGCGGGCCTTAACTAGGTCCCCCCTGCTAATGCAATGCAAAAAACATTCATCATTCAGCATACAGAGCAAGGCGAGCAAGCGCTTTCATTGGCGGTGCATGCGCTAACAGTGTCAGCAATCATAGGCTGGGCTTACGTTGTTAAAATTATCAACTTACCACAACCCACTTTATTTCATGCCTGTATTGGAAAATGACTAGTATTATAGAATTTTGGTTAGTGCATTAATCCTAACATCACTAGATCCCCAAATATCAAAATTAACACCAGATATGGTATCAGTTGGTATCTGTTAACACATTACAGGATGGTTCCAAAAATTACTCATGAAAAACAAAATAGAGGGAGTCCATTCACCATGTGTATATATCCAAAATGAAGTATCCTATTGTGATACATGCCACACGTGAGTGTCAAATAACAATACATTTCTAAATATAAAATAGGTATAAGAGCTATATTCAACAATAAACGTCCAAACTGGCACACCACACTTAAGTAGTTTCACCAATATCACAATGCTATATACATCAGCCTACTATTGCAAATAGTTAAATCTAAATACAATACAATATCATGGTTCTCAGATCTACCTTTAAGATCTTGCCAACAGAGTAATTTTACCCATCCATTACCAGGTAACCGAGAGAAAAGACATTTGAAAAACTGTCTTATCTTGGTTTTGCCTTCTGTCTGGGTTTCCTGGAAAGATGCAGTAAAAAGGCTTGATCTCTTGCGTTGTGTGTGTTAGAATCCCACTTTTGATATCAACTATGGAATTCTGATGAACTTGAAACAGAGGCAGGTATGAGATTTTTTTTAACCTTTAATACAATGATGTCCAAGAGAGACCACTGAACACAGCAAGAGACAAAATTATAATCTGACAAAATATATAGGGTACATTATTTTATACACCTAAGGACAGGTTTAGGTTGATTGTGCAGTTATTCAAATAGAAACATAAATAACTGGTGTTGACTGTTTATGACTGTAGCATCTGTTGCTATTTACTGCACAGCTGACAAAATCACATCTCACCCCCCCCCCCCCCCCCCCGGCACTCTCATAAACAACACACAGAGATAATGAAATGTGATCTCTTTAGTTGATCGTTTATCAATTACTAAAAAATGTCAACCAACTGAAATTCACTTAGTGCAACTCTAATGGTTCTAAGCCTTCCAACTTAACGTAGAGTCTGTAAAATGCTTAAAGGTTTTACTGGGAGATCATATGAAGACATTTGAATTAATTGTCATTATTATATAAGACTACATGTCCCAGAACAAAGAATTATAACATATGTATGTATGCTTATTGATGTCTGAATTTACTTAGATTCTTAAAATCAATGGGTTTGAAGTCTCACTAAGCACTCCTGTAGGAGCTATATATAATTTATAGGAAGAGCTCCTAGGCCAAAGTCTAATGGTATTCTGGCTGGGTACCTCCATCAATCCCTGCTTTCTAGGAACCCTCAGATCTCACAAGGGCTGAAAACATGATTTTAGCCCCGGGATCTCCCGATCTCTCCATCTGTAACTTTTTTGCTGGTGAGATGGATCACCAGTGCAATGTGTTTACAGGAACACTCACTAAGTAGGTAGCAAGTATTGGTTTTCGCCTTAATGACAACACACCCTTGGTTGAGCCGCTGGCGGTATGTCACCAAGGACCTTGCTGAAACACTTACTACCAGGTACCCAGCAAGAGGAGCCCGATTAGGATAGTGCAGGACAACAGGCAAATGGAGAGTCACACAATAGGCTGGGTCACAGAATATTGAGATACCAATAACTAGGTAACAAGCAGAATCAAGGCAGGCAGCGGACATAGAATGGTCAGGAACAGCAGGGTGATACACGGAATAAATCAGGAGCGCAGGAACAAATAGATTAGAGAGATACGGGTAGTCAGGAATGAACCTGGTCAGAAAACAGAAAATTACAATACAATCAGGTATCAGAACGCTAGTGAGGTACACAAGGCACTATCACAGGCAAAGTTAACCTGTGAAATGAGTATTTAAATACTCCCAAATGACCAGGACAGGATTTATCCAGGACCTCTGGTCAATTTGGCAAAGAGGGGTAATTTGATAAATAACCCTTTAACTGGGCTCATGAATATTCATTAATCACAAGTTTGCGCATGAGTGAACAGGTGCGTGATGTCACTGAAAGAGTGGACGCACACGCATCTCAGTAGGGGGAGATGCTGGGGCTCTGACACAGAACAATGGATTCAATTGACACAGAACAATGGATTAGGGAGTAAACTATGAATCATTGTCCCTGACTCCTCCATGACACAATTTAACAAATGTAACCAATTTACAAAACAGAATCTGACTAAATAACCACATTAAATATAAAAATATATCACTGTACCCACCTCCCCAAAAACAGAGCCCTTTTTAAAGCCCGGACTCATAATCTATAGGGAGGAGGCAGGCCTTTAGTTCTCTCCAATAACCCCAGTGACAGAGGGTTATTTCACAGCTTGATAAAGGTATGAATAAGTGCTTAGAATTCACTCAAAGACAATAATTTTAAATAATCCATTTTGACCATCAAACTATAATTTGGTCATTTGTACTATGTTACATGAAATGCACTCTCCTCCTTTTCTGCTATCAAATTATTATAACTTTTATTTTCATTACCTTGTCGGTCATCATCAACTGGTATTGTATCAATTTATATGCCTGTTCATGGATTTTTGCCATGATAGACGGAAGTGTCGGGCAGCATGGAGGATATGTGCAGATATCCACTGGCTGCCCCCACTAGCCACCATGGATATTGGCTACCTTTGGGGGAAGGTGGGAGGGAGGGAGGATGGAGAGCCAGCATTGGGGGAGGGAGGGGGGGGGAGTCAGAGCCAACATTGGGGGAGAGAGTGGGCAGAACCAACATTGTGGGAGAGAGGGGGTGGGGGGAGAGCCAGCATTGGGGGAGAGAGGGAACATAGCCAGCATTGGGGAGAGAGGGGGGAGGCAGAGCCCACATTGGAGGGGAGAGCAAACATTGAGGGAGAGCCAGCATTGGGGGAGGGAGGGGGGAGGAGAGCCATCATTGGGCAGGGGGAAGAGGCAACATTGGGGGAGGGTGGAGAGCCAGCATTGGTCAAGTCTGGGGGAGGGGGGGGGGGGCTGAGCCAGCATTGGGAAAATCTGGGGTAGGGAGGGGGAGAGGGAGCATTGTGCAAGTCTGGGGGGTTTGGGCAGCATTGGCTAAGTCTGGTGGGCAAATGGAAGGGGGGGCAGATGGGCAAATAAAATTAAATAAAAACAAGAAATGCATCCTTTATATCATAATTTTTATTAAATATGAAAAAGCTTTTTACATATGAATATATACAAGTTTTTTTCCTATAGGGTAGTCTTATATTCAGGCTTTTAGTTTTTTCCTAAAGGAATATCCAAAGTTTGGGGGGTCGTCTTTTATTCGAGCAAATGGGGTATTTAGGCTGCATGTCTAGCAAAGATAACCAAAATATATATTTAGGCTGCATGAAAAATAAACATAACCAAAAGATCATCTATATTTGGAGAAGACTCATGGTCTGCAGCACCGGGGACTTCTGCTTGAAAGTGGCTTGTTACAAGTAAATACATATTTTTAGCACCAGTGCACAACATCAGTCAGCAGCTGCAAAGGCCAGTAAGATAATGACGTGTAAAAGGGTTATTGATGGAGAATTATATCATCTTGCTTCTTCACTATTCAATAGTAAGACCTCACCTCAGAGGGCAGTGTAATTCTGGGCACCGGTCCCTTAAAAGGATATTGTGAAACTAGAGAAAGTGCAAAGAAAGCCTGCCCAATTAGTAAGGAAAATGGAAGAGCTTAGTTATGGAGAGAGACTAGTAAAGTTGCATTTTCAAAATCTAGCATAATGGTGTCTTAAATAATATAAAATTATATAAATATATGCAGGACCAATTTAAATAAGTTTCCCGTGATCTGTTCATTGACAGAAATGTACAAAGGTCATTCTCAACCTACCATTTTACTATTTTGATTGCATGTCTTGCAAATAAAGCCAAAATATAATTTTTGGGGGGGATTATTTAACCTTCTAGACCAGTAACGGGGGACTGGTGAGGTGAGATGTGTATCAATGCATGTTCTTTTATGAGTATTTGATTGCTACACCATTTTTTTTGTAGTGTACATGTTTGAGGAGCCATGATTACAGCTGCAATTGATGCACGTGAGCAGGTTTGGACTCAACAGATGGCGTAATTAGTTTTTCAACCAGGGGCAACTCTTTGTTTCCCAGATAATTGAGTCTTTGTGATGTTAGTGATTGCCTGGTCTTAGAAATAGAAGCAGAAGCAGCATGGCAAAATGATTGGAAACAATGAAGTAACAACAACAGTAAAAGGAGACAAGGCCAGTGGGTAGGGTAAGGCAACAAAAGTTAGACAGTCCAGAATCAGTGCACATGCAGGAAGTAAATAAGATTATATGGCAGGTAATAACTACAATAATCTGTCAATGGAATCGCTACATAAAGTATATTTTATAGGACAACAGAAAGACAACTGACTCAGAGGCGGCTCGCTAATTAGGCAATTTAGGCCTAAGGCCTCGCGGCTGCCTAACTCACCTAATTGCCTTTGATCTGATATGGGAGGTTAACGCAGCCGTTACTAACTTTGACAGGTTAAGAGTGATTCTTTTTTTTTTCCATTCTAGTTGTGCAAAATCGTGAGGCTCCGCCCCCACTGTCAGCATCCGGAGCACTTAGGAAGAAGCAACGGGCAGCGGAGAGACCATTTTTTACTTTTAGACCCTCCCATTCTGGCTGAGAGAGTTTGTGCTGGCGTAGTGTGATTGTGTGCTTGCTGATTGTGTCTGTGCTGGCTGAGTGTGTTTGTGGTGTCGGTGCTGGCTGATTGTGCCTGTGAGTGTTCTGGCTGCGTGTTAGTGTGTACTGGTTGAGTGTGTATGTGAGTGTTAGTTGTGCTGACTGAGTGTGTTTGTGAGTGGCAGTGTGCTGGCTGATTGTGTCTGTGGTCTGTGCTGGCTGAGTGTGTCTGAGTCTGTGCTGGCTGAGTGTTAGTGTGCTGGCTGAGTGTTAGTGTGTGCTGTCTGTGTGTGTTGTGGATGATGAAATTTCCCCAGACGCCATTTTGTATCTTGGCAGCTATTTTGTCCTACCAACTCCAATTTGTATGCCTTCTTCCATGTTTGTCCTCTGTGATACCCAAAGAGAGTGAGAGATTTATGTTGAGATGAAAGATGTATAAATGTAGTTATTGCTCTTAGTGTTGGAAGATTACATAAGTAATCAAGCTTCCTTAAATTCCAGCTGACAGACACAGTATGGCTTCCTGAAACTTTTAGCTGACATACACAGTATGCAGCAATAGTCAGATGGTTCAAACGTAATGGTTCTAAAAAAAAGTTTCTTTTAACTGAAAGTATTCCAGTTAGTCTCGCAGGTACAATGTGGTTTTATAAAGATAATGGCGCTGCGACAAATTATAACCAATCAAATGCTTTAATTTGCTGAGAATCATGAAATCATGCTGTATTGTTTTACTATAAATATGTGTGTAAACTTGGGTGCGGCAGAGCAGGTCTGTGCAAAGACGCTACCCTACGTATACGTTTGTATTAAATTAATCACTTATTCAACTGAGAATCTGGGCCTGGGATCATTTCTTTGACTCTTCATTTCCTTGAGGAGTCTCCTAGGGGAAATTGACCATTCACAGTGTCTGTGAGTCTGTGCTGGCTGAGTGTTAGTGTGTGCTAGCTGTGTATGTCTGTGAGTCTGTGCTGGCTTAGTGTGTCTGGGAGTGGATGTGTGCTATCTGAGTGTTAGTGTGTGCTGGCTGAGTGTATCTGTGAGTGGGTGACTGTGTGGTGGCTGAATGGGACCGTGCTGGCTGATTGTGTCTGTGAGTCTGTTCTGGCAAAGTGTGTCTATAAGTGAATGTGTGCTGGCTGAGTGTGCTTGTGAGTGATTGTGGGCTGGCTGAGTTAGTGTGTGCTGGCTGAGTGCATCTGTGAGTGAGTGACTGTGTGGTGGCTGAATGGGACGTGCTGGCTGATTGTGTCTGTGAGTGTGTTCTGGCTGAGTGTGTCTGTGAGTGAATGTATGCTGACTGAGTGTGTCTATAAGTGAATGTGTGCTGGCTGAGTGTGCTTGTGAGTGATTGTGGGCTGGCTGAGTGAGTGTGTGCTGACTGAGTGGGTCTGTGAGTGAGTGCGTGCTGACTAAGTGGGTCTGTTGTGAGTGTGTCACTTTATCCGCATTTGAATGAATGTGTTTATGTCTCAGATACCTCCTAAATGTGAACACTAACACACATATTTTGTGGGCGTGCTAATGTGTGTATTTGATCAGCATATGCGTGTGTATGTGTGTGCCCGTGTGTGTACATGATCAGCATATGAATGTGTATGTATATGTTAGGGTTAACTTTTAGGAGACGTCAATAAAGATATTGAGTTAGTCAGTCACATACTTTTTATGTATATCAAGTGTTCTATAATTCTAGAATCTGTGAATTCCTAATTGCTGGGTTTTAATGCTTGTCTTAAATACAAAATGTATATACCGTATTTTCCGGCGTATAAGACGACTGGGCGTATAAGATGACGTCCAACTTTTCCAGTTAAAATATAGAGTTTGGGATATACTCGCCGGATAAGACTACCCCTCTTCCAATGCGCATTTTCTCCTACAGTGACATTTACACACCCACCCTTACACTGACACAGTGACACACACACACACACACACCCTTACACAGAAAGTGACACACTTACACACACAGTGACACCAATAGACACATAACTAGACACATTATTTTGCCCCTCAATATGACAGTAATTTTCCACTCAATATGCCATTCTTGTGCCATTAAATATGCCAATATTTTGCGCCTCCAATATGCCAGGATTTTGCCCCTCCAATATGCCAGGATTTTTCCTCTCCAATATGCCAGGATTTTGCCCCTCCATTCAGATATGCCAGGATTGTGCCCCTCAATGCCATTTAATATGCCAGGATTTTGCCCCTCCAATATGCCAGGATTTTGCCCCTCAAATATGCCAGGATTTTGCCCCTCCAATATGCCTAGATTTTTCCCCTTAAAATGCCAGGATTTTGCCCATCTAATATGCCAGGATTTTGCCCCTCCAATATGCCATGATTTTGCCCCTCAAATATGCCAGGATGTTGCCCCTCCATCCAATATGCCAGGATTTTGACCCTCAATGCCATTTAATATGCCAGGTTTTGCCCCTCCAATATGCCAGGATTTTGCCCCTCCAATATATCAGGATCTTTCCCTCAATATTCCAGGATTTTGCCCCATCAATATGCCAGGATTTTGCCCCCCTCCTCCCCCCTTCCCAGTACTTACCTCGTTGCTGCTCTGCAGGTGCGCGCGGCTGTGAGGGAAGCATTGTGAGGTCCCCTTCAACTTTATTGAAGTTGAGCGGCTGGAGGGGATGGTTTTACCATTAAAGAAAATCAAGAGTTTTACCATTAAAGAAAATCAAGAGTTTGGTGGGAAATCCCCATCTGTATGTAATATTCCTTGCTCTAAGTTGCTTTGTAATTTCCCTAAAACGAGTTCTATTTTGCCTTGTGGCCGGGGATAGGTCTGGAAAGACCAAGATGTCCTTAAATTTCCCTTCTTTTGGTCCAGGGTTCATTCTCATCTGTCTCAACAAGGCATCTTTAGTTGAGCAATTTAGAAATCTAACGACAATATCCCTCGGGGCCTGTCCCTCTTGTCCTCGAGAGCCAAAGATCCTGTGCCATCTTTCAAATGGCACATTCCCTAGGGCTGTAGGGTCTAAATATTGAGCCATAAACTCTAATAGATATTTTTCCATATTCTCTCTTGTGACAGTCTCTGGGACACCCTTCAATCTCAGGTTATTACGGCGGGATCTGTCTTCAAGTTCAATAAGTTTGTTATTACATTCTTGAACTTGTTTCCCCAACCAATCATTTTGTTTGTGTAGTGAGGATACCTCCTCCCTGATTTTTACAACTTCTTTACTCTGATCTATAACAACTTTATTCAGGGAAGAAATCTCCTCACTTAACCCAGCTATACTCTGTTTAAAGTCGATTTTGATTTTTTTATATAGCTCCTCCATAAGTTTAGTCAACGTATAGTTAGTGACCATCTCCGTTGAAGTGGTTTGTGTCTCAACTGAAGGGACCAAGGATAGTTCCTCATGTGGAGAGGGTGATAGGGATCTCCTATGTTGAAGGCCACCAGAGACTGCCTTCGGTGAATAATATGTATTTATAGACTTGTTTTTATCCACTTTATCAGGTTTTTCAAATTTTTTTGGTGGCATTTTGTTATATGAATTTAAAGCTAACAGGGACAAAAGTAATTATCAGTTTCCCCCGAACTTTAAACCTTAAGTTAAGGGGTGTCTAAATCCAAATATGCTCAAACTATACAGTGGACAAGCCTTATAGATATTGATAGTAAATGGTTGTTATCTTAATCCTCTATAATTGCCTCCAACACACAGTATAGGTCAGGTTTAATATTTTATCCCTGATAACCGATTGCTTGTGTGGGGCTTCACACTAACAAGATCTCAAATAGTATGTTTCTTAGAAGTATCAGTATCAATAATACTAGTTTCAAAGCTAAGTAGCTTGATTTGTTAGTACACTATGTACAATGTAGCAGTCCACTCAAATAGAAGAACCTCTAGTAGGAAGCCTAAGAATTTAAGGCTATTATTTACATGCCAAACAGAATATCAACGTTGTATACAAGCAACTATCTAGTTGTAACTGTTTCCCATCATATTTAGGGTTGAGAGACAAGGTTAGAATGCAACAAAGTATCACTGTCTGTTCATAACATTTGTATATAACACAATCAATTGATATGGACCCATTAACACACACTCTGGTCTAAATTTGAGGAAATCTGAAGTGTGATATAGGAAATCTTCCTTCACGATATAAAGGTAAAGTTTCAAAGTATTCTGTTACCATTTAGATAGTCGGAAGGGAGAGAAAGTATATAAACAGATATCAAATATCAGCGGTTCAATATATATATCAAATCTTACTTGCGTGTGTCCAATGGTTCCACAAATAAATGTCCTTTCATGTGTCGGATTATTTCCTTTCGCTGATGAAAACCTGTTGCTCCCACCAAAATCCCTATCTTGTACTACTCCTGTCCAACAGATTACGATTGTTCCAGTAATATCGTGCAAATATAGCAGCAGTAATCGGATTAAATCTGCGCTGGCTTTGCTCACTTAGTCCCAAAGTGTCTGCTTCGATATCTGTCTTGTTTCAGCGTCCAAAATATCCAGAGTGTCACAAATGTCCCGGGGTCGTAGTTGTAACCTCCCTCCTTAGGATATCCCTTGAAGCTCACGGGTTTCTGGAGCCTCCGGAATTTGGATATACCCAGTCGCGTTTTCAATCTTCAACAATGCTGGTGTCTCATCACCCGGTTTTTAATTCCCACTCACTCCTGGGATCACGGTTTATCCTCCCTCCAGAGGAGATCCCGCGAACCACCAGTTCGGGAACTTCCAAAGTTAGTGATATGGAGTCACAGTTCACCTCCGAGCCAGATATACAATGATAAAAGCTTGTATAGCTTTTGTATAGCTTTTAGCTTTCCCGTATTAAATCCGGATGTCACGGGTGGTGGGATAGGAACATACACAGCAAGACGCCAGCGTCCCGCCACCTTGTTACAATTTCCCGGTTTCCTGGACTTTTGAAGGGAAGAGATAAGTTTAGCCTATAAGGCAATGTACAGGTTCAGAGTTCTCTTCGTTACCTTTTTCTGGCAACTAATTAAACAGCAAAAGCGACGGATCCAAAGCAATATCGAGGGTACACCATGTCTTTTTCATTTATGGCGATCTCCTAGCGGCCACTCCCGCAACACACACCCCTCCCGTCCTACATCATCACGTCCCTTCCTGGAGGCAGCAGTATATTTTTTTAATTATAAGTGTCTGTGAGGGCCTCATGCTTAAATTTCCCCTAAGACCTCACAAAGTCTAGAGCCATCTCTGAACTGACTAGACACAGATGAGGAGGGTTAGAATAATTAGCAAGGCTATAGATTCATGTTCCTGAAATTAAATGGATTTGAAATGCTAATTCAGGGATTGTCTATATTAGGGTACTGTAGCTGAATTGAGCAAAAAGTCAACAATGCATCCACAGTGCATTTTGCATGCATTCTGGCTATCATGCCCAAGTTCATGCTGCCAATTTGGGTCAGTGTAGCTCACGTGAAATGCGAGGGATTAATATTGAGAAAGCATAACATTCACCCTAACCCTTTAACCTATAATTTATTGTGCAATTTTGTGATTTTACTCTAAATTCAAGGATTTCTATTCTCCAGCTATGACATGGTGAATTTCACATTTTATGGATAAAACGTACATATGTAAGAAATTATACACTACCCTCTTACTGGGTTATTCTTTTGAGGTAATATGTGACGAATAAAACACAGAAACAAGTGTATATAAAAAGGTATATTGGTATTGAATTAAGATACTGTTACAGACTATAAAAGTAAATACACAGTGTACACATTACACAAAACCAGTTCATAGTCAACAGATAATAGAAAAGGGTGATACTTGTAACAAAACCCCTTGTTAAGCTATATATTTTCTGCATAAGAACTGAGAACAGAGACTATTTCTTGTGGTTTCCTTCATACGAACAATCTACATCCAATGAGGGGAGGCACAGTTCCGTTCGTGCATTTGACAGCTAATACAACAGGAAAATAGACCGCCCACAGGGACTGAAATTGTGGAACTATTTTGGGCATACAAACATACGAACACTCGGTCATATCCACATTTTTACTAACTTCTGAACCCCTGGTCCAATTCGTGCCATTTTAGGATATGTTGTTCCCATGAATGGATTGATTATGAAAATGTAACTTTTGTTGAAATCCCATGCTTAGTTTTGAAGTTATAATAAATGTGAAAAAGTATATTTTTTAGCTTGTAGATAATTGAGCTGATACAAAGTTTAACTCAATTATCTCCCAGGCAGAGGGGAGGAATGCACTGTAATTACTGGGTGTGTTTCTATTGTCACATTGTGCCTGATTGGCTGCTGTACTTGCATTGTTGGTGCCCCACAAGGTCCAGTGGGTGGGGACAATACTGTAAAATCCTGCATAAAAGCAGCAATAAACGCTCAGTGGAGTCAGTTTTTTCTTCGCCCTTCAAAACGTACCCTTGTCTCGTTCTTGAAAGGGAACCTGCCCAGCATAAATCACTAGTTCTTTGAAGAGCTCTGCCTTACTCTCTATTTGGATCCAGAGGATGGGATAAAGCAACTCCACTACTGCACAGCATCTTGCCAGGAAGAAGGACGTCCCCAACGGCTGATACCCAGTCTCCCATTGCGGTAGCCGTTACAATACTTATACAATTAAATGAATATATTCACCTTCTGCCTTCATCTTGGGTCTTCTGGAGGCTGTGTTCTCCTCACCGAGGAACAGACCAGACTAGGCCTCGCAAAAAGTGGTTCACACACTTAAGTATCCCCACATCCCTCAGTTACCTCCCAGAAAGATAAATAACTAGTTCAACCCACTTTTGTAGCCACGTGGTCTATGTAATAAATGGAACCCCCTTCTCACATATCTTCTAGTAAATAAAGACTGGAAAGGTGAGTGAAAGGCTTGTTCCCACAATCTAAAGAAGTCATCTCTGTTACCTTGTTTACAACCTCTTAAAGCACACTTCTGGTGCTTCAAACATTTTCATTCCCTCCCCCACTGTTCAGCAAGCTTTAGCTCCTTCCAATTAATCAGGGTGATGGGGGCTTTTAATGGATGTGGTGGAGGTATGTAATGAGGGTGATGGTGGCATATAATGGGGTGATTGGGCATTTAATGTCTGTGCAATGTGGGTGATGGGGCATGTCGTGGGTGTGCAACGTAGGTGATGGGGCATGTCGTGGGTGGGCAACCTAGGTGATGGGGCATGTCGTTTGTGTGCAACGTGGGTGGGGGGGTGGGGTGCCAGAATTTTGTCTGCCTTGGGAAGCACAAACCCAAGATACACCACTGAACCCACCAATCGTGGGGTGTATTAAATATAAAATATTATTTTTAAAAACACCCTCTATTTCTTACACATACACAAATATTTTAAAGTAGTGAATTGACAATACCATTGCTAAGTATATGACAAAATAGCATATTACCAACATTTCCACAATTTAGATCCCATACAAGACAAAACTGGTACAACAGGGATCTTCATTGTCTCCTCTTGAAATGTGATCTTCAAGTTTAGTACCAGACGGCTCCTTTCCTCCCACATACACATAAAAACTAAGGGACCAAATGTCCCTTTTTCCCAGTTGTTAATCCAATCTTGGTCTATGAAATTATTTAAATCCAGCACATGTTCTATGAAGCAATTCATTCAGAATTGTTTTTAAAAAGGTTTATTTTTAGCTCATTGGAAATATTCAAAGCACTGTGTGCTGCACAGTGCTCTGAGGAAAGCTAGTGAATACAGCTGTTTGACTCCCTTCAGTGTTGCATATCCTTGGTACTGTCATTGTTGGCTGTTTAAATATACCATTAAATATTCATGAGATGTAAAAAAAAAATATTTTTCATGAAAATATTGTAAATCTAAGCAGTCAATTATATTCACACACAACTTTTACAGACAGGGTGACCAGATTTTGGAAATAAAAACCTTGCACACTCATTAGCGATACAAAATTGGCCAAAAATGTTACATATGAACAATTTTTTTTATTTATTTATGTGTTTATATATTTTACTCAGAAATCATGATGTGATAGGGTAGAATATAAATTACAAACTATGAGAGCAAAATCCAGCTCATAGCATGCAGTGTCCCAGCTCTATCATTGCAAAATCCTGTCTGCAAGTCCCTGGGAGTGTCAACATCCGGCCAATAACACACTGTCTTTGGCAAAGACTAGCTAATAACACATGCAGTCTTCTATAGATCTTCATGCGTGCATTGAAGAAATGCATGCAGGAGGGAAGTGACCACCAGTTCGTTATATTCTTCATGGGAAGAACATAGGCAGTCTGTCATGTGATCATGGCCAAAGCACCATAGGTTCAATTCAGTCCCGGCCAATGGAGGATTCAGGGGGGGCACTGGGGCAATTGCCCACCCCAAGCAGAGCCTGATTGGGGGACAGACGTTACCAGGTGCGGAGGTGAAGGTCCTCCCCCACTCTGTAGATCAGTTTACTTGGTGGGGAGACGAAAGAACAGGAGGGGGGGGGCAGTGGAAAGAACCCAGGAGAGGGGGAGAAGAGAGAACACAGGGAGGGTGAGAAGAGAGAACAGATTAGAGAGAGAGGAGAGAACAGGGAGGATGAGTGGAGAGAGAGAACAGGGAGAAGGAGGAGAGAATGCAGGGGAGATCAAGGAGAGAAGGGGGAGAGGGGAGAGAACACAGGAGAGAAAGGGGGAGAGGGGAGAGAAATCAGAGGAGAGAAGAGGGAGAGGGGAGAGAACACAAAGGACTGAGAGGGGAGAAAACACAGAGGAGAGAAGGGAAAGAGAGAGGAGAAAACACAGAGGAGAGAAGGGGGAGAGAGGAGAGAACACAGGAGAGAGAGAGGAGAGAAGAGGCAACACTGTAGAGAGAGCACTGACTGGTGGTGGGGAGAGGAGAGACTTTGTCTCCGTGTACTTACATTAGCCGACAGACTATAAACCGAACGTTCGGTTTATAGGTTGTCGGCATTTCACTACATAGAGACAGAGTCTCCATTCATTATGAATGGAGACTTTGTCTCCGTGTACTTACATTAGCCGACAGCCTATAAACCGAACGTTCTGTTTATAGGCTGTCGTCATTTCACTACACGGAGACAGAGTCTCCATTCATTATGAATGGAGACTTTGTCTCTGTGTACTTACATTAGCCGACAGCCTATAAACCGAACTTCGGTTTATAGGCTGTCGGCTAATGTAAGTACACGGAGACAAAGTCTCCATTCATAATGAATGGAGACTCTGTCTCCGTGTAGTGAAATGACGACAGCCTATAAACCGAACGTTCGGTTTATAGGCTGTCGGCTAATGTAATGCATGTAATCCTATTGCTGTTCTATAAACCGAACGTTCGGTTTATAGGCTGTCGGCTTATGTAATACATGTAATCCTATTGCTATTCTATAAACCGAACTTTCGGTTTATAGATTGCCAATATACTTACATGCATTCCATAAACCGAAAGTCGTTCGGTTTATGGAATGTAAGTGTACTATGCTATTGTATTCTATAAACCGGCTTATAGAATGCAATAGTACTAAGAATGGACGAATGAACGAAGGATTTTCGTTTAATACAAATACAGAAAGAAAAGTCCTGCGCTCACTCCCATCACTGGGCGGCTGCAATGAATACAGTACACATCAGCCCCAATATATAGTAAAAACAAAAGAAAAACAAGTTACCTGCGGTCTCTCCTTTATCCCTATGTATTTAAAACAAATGGAGGTTTTTAGTTACCTCCAATGGCCATGAGAGGATGAGCCCACCTGCCAACGTCAAGGCAGACCCCCCTAGGTGGGTCCTAACTCTAATCATTCACCTTGCTTCTTTGAGCCTCTGGCAAAAATCTCTAATGAGACAGAAAAGGGTGTTTTTTATTTACACCCCTATACATTATTAACCCTTAATAGGGAACACATGGGATGGGCGGCTGCATTGTAACAAGGCTGAGTAATACAAAAATTGGATACAAATACAGAAAGAAAAGTCCTGCG
This sequence comes from Pelodytes ibericus, assembly GCA_036172795.1. Taxonomy (NCBI): domain Eukaryota; kingdom Metazoa; phylum Chordata; class Amphibia; order Anura; family Pelodytidae; genus Pelodytes; species Pelodytes ibericus. Next base: position 89,294,256 of record CM069863.1, read on the forward strand.
CTCACTCCCATCACTGGGCGGCTGCAATGACTACAGTACACATCAGCCCCAATATATAGTAAAAACAAAAGAAAAACAAGTTACCTGCGCTCTCTCCTTTATCCCTATGTATTTAAAACAAATGGAGGTTTTTAGTTACCTCCAATGGCCATGAGAGGATGAGCCCACCTGCCAACGTCAAGGCAGACCCCCCTAGGTGGGTCCTAACTCTAATCATTCACCTTGCTTCTTTGAGCCTCTGGCAAAAATCTCTAATGAGACAGAAAAGGGTGTTTTTTATTTACACCCCTATACATTATTAACCCTTAATAGGGAACACATGGGATGGGCGGCTGCATTGTAACAAGGCTGAGTAATACAAAAATTGGATACAAATACAGAAAGAAAAGTCCTGCGCTCACTCCCATCACTGGGCGGCTGCAATGACTACAGTACACATCAGCCCCAATATATAGTAAAAACAAAAGAAAAACAAGTTACCTGCGCTCTCTCCTTTATCCCTATGTATTTAAAACAAATGGAGGTTTTTAGTTACCTCCAATGGCCATGAGAGGATGAGCCCACCTGCCAACGTCATGGCAGACCCCCCTAGGTGGGTCCTAACTCTAACCATTCACCCTTTTCTGTCTCATTAGAGATTTTTGCCAGAGGCTCAAAGAAGCAAGGTGAATGGTTAGAGTTAGGACCCACCTAGGGGGGTCTGCCTTGACGTTGGCAGGTGGGCTCATCCTCTCATGGCCATTGGAGGTAACTAAAAACCTCCATTTGTTTTAAATACATAGGGATAAAGGAGAGAGCGCAGGTAACTTGTTTTTCTTTTGTATTTACTATATATTGGGGCTGATGTGTACTGTAGTCATTGCAGCCGCCCAGTGATGGGAGTGAGCGCAGGACTTTTCTTTCTGTATTTGTATCCAATTTTTGTATTACTCAGCCTTGTTACAATGCAGCCGCCAATCCCATGTGTTCCCTATTAAGGGTTAATAATGTATAGGGGTGTAAATAAAAAACACCCTTTTCTGTCTCATTAGAGATTTTTGCCAGAGGCAATACAAACGATTAAACATCATGTAATTTATGTAATACACATATTTGTTTTCCAGCAAAATGCAACTTTATATATAAGAGATGGCCTAATTCTCCTCCAGATGGATGATATTTGTTCCTTGACAACAAGTAATTGTTTCTATGGTAAACTAAAAAAAAAATCTCTTCTGCTTGTGTTTTATATGAATGTATTGTCACATGCCCTCATGTTATCTGTTTTAAAATTATAAATAATGTATTTTATAAAACTAAAAGTTAAATGGACTCCCCTTTTAGTGAGGAAATTATTTTCTACACCTATTGCAAGTTTACAACAATATATGAAATAATGTATACATTTTATTTCACTAAGGTTAATTTCCAGCTATATATATTAAGACAGAGACTTGCCCATCACCAAGATTGTAAACAAGCGACTTTCCCCAAACTCAAAATGCAAACACAGGACTTTAACAGCAGTCAGACTGCACACGCAGAACTTTCCTATATATATATTTACACACACACACATGCAGTCACGTGCACTCATACGCACATTTTTAAGGTGACATTTTTCCTTTGATTTATACACATAAACATAGTTCAGATAAGTCTGTTAAAGTCAACATAATCAGTGTCCTACTCTACTTCAGAGAAATAAAAACAAGCATTTTAATATTATTTTGCAAAATAAGATATATTGATTTTAATATATGTTGCTTTCTGCATAACCTTTTCGTTGTATTTAATCTCATAACTCAATATAATGGTGGGGAAAAATACTTTCTGCTTACTGGATTAGATGATAAAAATCACTGACCATTTCAGTAGCATAATCGAGAAGGTTAATAGAAAGATAATGTCAAGATCGAAAAGTAATGTTAGTCATCATTAATGTAGTATGTTATCAGTGATTGTATGTTATCAGTTTATTTGAAAAGGTGCCAGTAAAAGTTATCTCTATATTGGGAATGTTGCAAAAGTGTGGTGTGTTGGAACATTAATATGGTTTATGATATATTCATAGCTGAATTTCCATGGAGGATTAATGTATAGAGTATACATTCATGGAGGATTAATGAACATATTTATTTATGAGCATGCCTGTGAAGGGCCTGGGTGTGGCACCATATTATACATTTAAATGCTACATTCTTTGTGTGCGCTACCATTTGCTCTACTTCTGGATAAATGAACAGTATGCACACTGAGACCGCAGAGAATATATTGTAGTAAACAAAGAGGGCACATAATCAATACCTCCTGGGTGTCCGTATTTAGTAGGGACAGTCCCTATTTTGCACCCAAAATATTCTGTCTCTGTTTTCTCCTATTTTGTCGCTCTTTTCTCCTTTATTGTCTGTCTTTTCTGGGAGCTAAACATTTTGGGCGTGTAAGCGTATCAAAGAGCTCCAAAGTGATAGAACTCACAATAAAGTGTGTTTAAATAGCCGTAAATGTTTTTATATATTAATTTGTATAGGTAAAATACATTTTTTTTAATCTAAACAAGTTACCAAATGACACAATTGGCCATAAAGTCACTGAAAATATTCCAGTAAAGCCTATAGACACACCTTTGGCCACTCCTACAAAACTAAATTTCATCTATTTAGCCATTTTGAATGTTGGGAGGGATGCATAATATAGAACATTTTTGGACTTGGGAGAAGATAAGGACAGTTATGGCTACACACGGATTTTCTTTTATAAAGATTAGTTGTGTGACAAAGGTCTTAAAGGGGATCAGCCCCAATGGAAGTAATGGGATGTTCCTGCTGTTTGCTCCACTTTTAGAACTTTACTTTAACATTCTTCTTAACTCAAAACCCTCATATTTTAGCACAGTAGCCCACAGTGAGAGGCTAATGAGAGAATTCTTTGGAAAAAGTGGATATTCGAAAATGACTCTGTGAGTCTGACAGTACACGCATATAGAAAATGAGGATGACATAGTAGAACTGGAAGCGTGACCCATGGAGTCATAAAATGACAGCACCATTTGAAATTAGCCTAGATAAAGGTTTGGCAGATTGCACGGTAATTTAGGTAGCAAAAAGACTTTTCGATCCATTAAGTTCAGTCTTTCACACATCTGTTTTGCTGCCATTTATCTAAAAGAAGGAAAACAATATGTTGTGAACTATGGATTGAAAATGGCAGCCATCTATCTTTCTAGAACAAGATATTATGAACAATGCTTAATTATTATTCATGTATATGTCATATTTTGGTACAAAAAATTGAGATATTGTGTTTGTACAATTCCTCTTGACAGTGAAATCCATATATTTGCAGTTTAGAATGTTAAATACACGTTCTTCTGTAAGTAAACAAACTTATTTCAATTACTAATGGATGACTTTGTGTTCATTGTGCAGTCCTGTTAATGAACAGGTCTCTAGAGACCCATTTGTATTGACCCTGTACATATATATCTATAATGTTACCATAAAGTGCATTTTTCTGGTGCAAATAAACAAATCTCACTTTTCTGGACTTTAGGTTCTATTTCCTCTAATAATTATAAACCATAAGAGACTAGAGAGACATATGTTGCAATGTGCTGAAAACTAAAATGGACTGATCCCTGTATTAATGTTCAATATAAAGGTTTTATTATTTTACATCCAAAGAGATTAAATATTAATGAAATAAACTACCTGAGGATTAAACTTTAAAAAATAGTAATATAATATATATACTAGCCTTGTTGTATGCTAATAATTATTAAAACAATTAATAATACATATTTATTTAGACAAACAACAATAAATGTATTTGATTCGAGAAGACAGATACATTATGTAAAGATGAATACTAAGAGACGTTATGATATCTAATGATATACTTTATTTATACCTCTGCCGCTAAAAAGAATATATCTAAAAGGATATCACAAACAAGTTACAAACATACAATTGTATATATTCTAAAGGGAGATACTTCATATCATTGATTTGCACTTTTGAAGTTGCATCTGTGATGTGAATCACTAATTAGTGATTACGCAAGCAATGTTCAATACAATATTAAAACACACAGGTAGAATATCCCTTATCCAAAATTCTTGGGACCAGAAGTGTTTCGGATTTCAGCTTTTGGAGTATTTGCAAATACATAATGAGATTTCTAATAATAATGAGTACCTAAGTCTAAACACAAAATGTATTTATGTTTCATATACACCATATACACATAGACTAAAAGTTCTTTTTTACAATATGTTTTCATAATTTTGTTCATGAAACCATTGAACCATTAGAAAGAAAAAGTAAATCATCAGAAAAAAAGTTTTTTGATAATTTAAGATTTTCAGTTATGGGAGGGGGGTTGGGTGTTAAAGTCCAACTCGACACCCAATTTGAACTACCATCATTTTTTTGTGAATAGCAATTTGTATTGCTTTTCACTGAATTACGTTCGGAATGGGAGATAGAGATGGACTTTGGCGAGGTGGGGAAGAGAGGTTGAGGTTAATGAATAGTGTGTGGAGGTTGACTTGGGAGGTTTATTGTTGATTATTTTATGAAAGTCGACCTTCCAAGTCAACCTCCTCGCACTATTCTCAACATTTAGTGAATAGACCCCAATACTGCATTGCTGCACTTTAAAAGAGAATACATACATTTCATAATCATCAACTACTGTTTATGTTAAAGTGGGATTAAAGTAAAAAATTATTCTACTTGACAAAAATATTTAATTGTTCACCCGGTTTTCTATATCATTGTAAATAGTTATGCAATTATTTCTCTCGTGCCATAGTCAGCCGCACCACAATGTTTTGTTCTTTAACTTTTAAAATGTTATTTAATGCCTTCCTGACATTTAACATACACGTAACTGGAAAAAATCACATTAGTGACAATGGATGTGCCTGGCCAGTCATGCAGATGCTCATTGATTTATCACAATTGGTCTGTAATTGACATGGCTGAGTGCCTTGCGACCAATGCAAATGCCCCCAATACATATAAATGATTGCTGAAAAGTGATCAAATGTGTATAGCTGTCAAAGCCAGTGCCTGGTATGCAGGGATTGTGCCCATCGGGAGTTTTGGAGAGACGTGCTCCGAAGGGATAAGGGCCTACCAAAGAAAGGTTCTCCCAACTTCTAATGAAATGTTCTGAATACAGTGAAACCTGTGGATGCCGTTCCTGGGGGAGCAACCCAGAGAGAAATGGGTGGCCAAGCTGGATATGCTAATCCAACTAGTGACAGGCCTAGATGAAGGAGTTGAAGAAGTTTTTTAAAACGCGTCCCTCCTGTGTGCTGAAGCTACCTGGCCAGGTTTAAGCCTTCTTTCTATTTCCACCACTTCTCCACAGTGGTTTATTACCATTCAAATGGTCTGTTACAAGTGAGTAAATATTTTCCATTTGTGGTATTGATTGTTTTTGGTCTGTCCAGATTTTCAATAGACATCACCTTTGGGACTTACAATTTGTTTTTTATGGTGGTTTTTTACATTTCCGCAAGAGTATATATACTCATTATTACTTTATATATATTGTCTACATATGTATTAATTTTAGTGATGTATAATTTGTATTTATGTTTTATGTATTAATTGCTTATTATATCTATATACCGTATTTGCTCGATTATAAGACAAGGTTTTTTTCAGAGCAAATGCTCTGAAAAATCCCCCTGGTCTTATAATCAAGGTCTTCTTATAATCTGACCTCAAATAGAGGTCAGATTGTAAGACATGGATCCAGGTCCCCAGCAGAGCTGCAGGGGACCTGGATCCCCCTCTCTGACAGCAGGGGAAGTCTGCGCGATGAGCGCAGACTCCCCTGCTTCCGCCCGGTACGACCGCCGGGGCTTCTGTGAAGAAGCCGGGTACTTCCGCTTTCGTCACAGAAGTCCCGGCGAGCGTGCCGGGCGGCAGCAGGGGAGGTCTGCGCTCATCGTGCAGACTTCCTCTGCTGCCCCGCTAGCCACCAGGGTAAATCGGGCAGCTGGGGGATGTCTGCACGATACATGCAGACATCCTCCATGCTGCCCGACACGGCAGTCTATTATGACGGACCAGCTGTCCGTCATAATAGACTGCCGTGTCAGGCAGCATGGAGGATGTCTGCAAGTATCGTGCAGACATCCCCCGGCTGCCCCCACTAGCCACCAGGGATCGAGGTAAGGGGAAGGGAGGGTGGCAGAGAGACAGGGGGAGGGAGGGAGGAGGGCAGAGAGACAGGGGGGACAGAGCAGGAAGGGGGGGAGAGACAGAGGAAGGGGGGACAGAGCAACAAAGGGAGGGAGGGGGGCAGAGAGAAACATGTGGGGGGAAGAGACAGGCGATGGGGGAGTGAGATAAAGCTGGGGGCAAGGGAAAGAGAGAGGCAGCATTGGCACATAAAAGGAAATAAACACAAGAAATGCATTTTTTTTATATAATATTTTATTAAAAAAGCAATTTACATGTGAATATATACAAGTTTAACTTTTTTCCTATAGGGTAGTCTTATATTCAAGCTTTTAGTTTTTTTCCTAAAGGAATATCCACAGTTTGGGGGGTCGTCTTATAATCAGGGTCGTCTTATAATCGAGCAAATACGGTATCTTTTTTGTATTAAACATTTATATAATTTTATATACCCTATTTGTGTATGTGTTTTTTATGTGTACTCAGTTTACTATTTGAGTTTTTATTTAATTAAGATAACTGTTTAGCGCTGTCTACTTATGTTAGAATCTGTCTTTTTCTCTTCAGTGTTTTTTTTCCACTGGTCTTTTCAAGACTAGCAGCTATTTGTCTTGTTTAATGAGACTCTATCCACGAATTTCATTTGGAATCCCAGGAGTATGCCCGATATACTGTTTCTCCCATTTTCTTATATATTGATACTTTTTTGGGTTTGTATTTATCTAATTAATTTTGTATTATATTTGTGATCTATGGTTTGAAAACATATCATTGGTCACTATGCTTGTGAAATAAAAACAGAAAAACAATTACTATCGTAATCTTTGTGAAATATTGGTGGTAAAATGACTAAAGAAGAAGAGTATGGAGGATGAGCTCTCTGGCATCTTCTGGAATGGGTGTTTATTATTCTACCCATTATAATTAGTAAAGGTGTCTGCTAGCTACCACTAGCTTCCTGGAAATGTCACCGACATTCACAGACTATGACTACTAGACGACAGCCAATAAATCTCAGATAATCACTGGCACTTAATGGGAAAGGTATTTGATGGGCAACAAATACAATAATAAAATCCAAATTTGTGTACTATTATAGAAGATTTTCAAATACGATAATAAAGTCCAAATCAGTCATATATTGCAAAAGGTATTTACATATCACATATATCATACAATAAGTCCAGACATCCAGCTAGATCTTTAACGTTATCTCACAGATTGTGAACAAAAAATTGTGTCTGCTGCTCTTATTCAAACAGAATCTACTTTGGCTGAATGGGCAGAACAGCAGATGATGCTTATGTGACAATCGTGTGTAAAATGACACATAAACTGAGGCAAATATATATCCTCAATCTAAAATGTGCAATAAAAATCAATTAGATGAAAAAAATCAAATGGTATTATATGATAAATGGTAATGACAGATGAATGATAGTGACAATTGAAAATAACGAGCATGCTAAGGGGCAATATCCTGGCATATTAATTGGAATATTGGGGGGCAAAATCCTGGCATATTAAATGGCATATTGGGGGGCAAAATCCTGGCATATTGAGGGGCAAAATCCTGGCATATTGGGGGGCAAAATCCTGGCATATTAATTGGAATATTGGGGGGCAAAATCCTGGCATATTAAATGGCATATTGGGTGCAAAATCCTGGCATATTGAGAGCAAAATACTGGCATATTGAGAGCAAAATACTGGCATATTAAATGGCATATTGGGGGGCAAAATCCTGGCATATTAAATGACATATTGGGGGGCAAAATCCTGGCATATTGAGATCAAAATAGTGGCATATTAAATGGCATATTGGGGGGCAAACTCATGGCATATTGGGGGGCAAAATCCTGGCCAATAGAGAGCAAAATACTGACATATTAAATGGCATATTGGGGGCAAACTCCTGGCATATTGAGTGGGAAAATTCTGGCATATTAAATGGCATATTGGGGGGCAAAATCCTGCCACATTGAATGGCTAAATCCTGGCATATTGAATGGCTAAATCATGGCATATTGAGTGTCTAAATAATCCTGGCATATTGCGTGGCAAAATAATCCTGGCATATTAAATGGCTAAATCCTGGCATATCAAGGGGTTAGATACTGGCATATTTTAATTGGCAAAGTGATGCTGTGGCATAGTCTGTGGGGCAAAATAACATGTACTATGTGGAAAGTGACACTGGCTAGTTCTGTGGGGCAAAGTGACACTGTGGCATGCCAAATCGTGTAGGTGCAATATGAGTGCAAGCCAAGTGCTGTGGGTGCAATATAGGTGCATGGCAAGTTCTGTGGGTACTGTATGGTGCTGTGTTAAGTCTTTTAGGTGCAATCTGGGTGCAGAAGAAGGGAATAAAAAATAGGAATGCAATTTTTCAATAACATTTTTATTAAATAGAATATTAAATAATTCAAATAAGTATAAATACAACTAGTTATAGAGAGATGTCTGTGTTTAGAGATATGTATTGTTTTCGAATTGTACAATTGTCACCTTGTGAGGCTCCTGTGTGTTGCATAATTAATGGCTGTCCCATGTGTGGCATATTTATTGGGCCCCATGTGTGGCATAATTAAGGGGCTCTTTTGTGTGGCATAATTATGGGGCGCTTGTTTGTGGCATAATTATGGGGCATCTGTGTGTGTGGCATAATTAATTAGGCTCCAAGGTGAGCCATAATTTATGGAGTATTGGTGTGGCATAATTTATGGGGCTCTTGTGTGTCATAGTTATGGGGCTCCTGTATGTGGCATAGTTATGGGTTCCTGTGTGTGGCATAGTTAAAGGGCCATCTGACTGGCATTACTAAGGAATCTGTTTGGCATGGTATTAGAGGAAATCCAGGGGGGTGACACCATGAGTTACCGCACCGGGTGACACCAACCCTAGTGACACCTCTGGACCAGATCCATTCATCGTGTGCTTCCCATTGTTGTTTCTGAATTTGGCCTGCACATAGTACTCTTTCTTTAAATAAGCTATGAGTGCTTAAAGAGACCAACAGAGAATCCCCCTATGTCAGTAAGGCTCCAGTTACTGTCTGGAATATCTTCCTTTTTTATTTGCTAAATCAGTTACAAGACCCTGGATTTACATGTGGTGATCATGTGATTAAGAACAGATATCACTGTTACAATGTCACTATCAGTAATTTTGAAAAAAATAGCCATGTGCTAATTACTGTCTTATAAGGAGAAATATTTGAATCTATATAGCAGTTTCTTTTAGCTTTTGTAGATGAGTAGAAGTAAAATTTGGAAAACTTTTTCTTTAATTTCCCACAATATTTTTTTAATTTTTTTTATAGTAAATTACATTAAATGCTATGATCAAAATAATGATATCTCATCCTGAAAAAATATATACTATTGGTGTGGGTACAGTAAATAAGAATGTGGAAAATTACAGGTAAAGGCAAACACCACGGATATGTTAAAACAACTGTTGTCCAGAATGACAACAGTGTTTTTTCAAAACATCCAGTCGCTAATGTGTTAAAAACACTAACATTTTATAAATGTAACATACTCTAAATTAGTTATATAATAAATGTGAAGGGTAATTGGATGGGAAAAAAAAATAAAGTGCAATATTTGAGAGCAGTGCATATGGTTCATGACCACAACAAAACAATTTAATGACAATTTTCATGACAACATACTGTAAATAAAAGTGCATGAAGGGCGGCTTAATGTTATAATAATCATTCATACATTTTGGCTAATTCAATGGTGAAAATGTAAACTAGTTTCTTAATTATTTGTAATGGTCTGTATACACATTATAATATCCTTTTGGGTCTTGTTTGGCGTGGTGCGTTATTTATTTTTGAATATCAATCAAGAATTTGCTGTACAATGGGCCAATTTTGGTGTACAGCTGGTAGAAGTTCTTAATTCTACTATATTTACTACAATTCACCACACATTTGACTAAATAGTGAACTGTGGTGAACTGCAAGAGAATTTCAAGTGCACGGTAAAAATTAGAAAAGGTTAGCAAGTTAGAGAATCTTTCTCTCTTAACCAGGCCTGGACTGGGACCAAAAATAGGCCCGGGCATTTTAAACTAAGAAGCCCATTTCAATTAATAACAATACCTGTTTTTAGTTGTCTATTTTTTTATTCTTTGGATTAATTAGGTTCAGTTGTGTAATGGCAGCAATATAATAAATGTCCGTAGCCTCAGCCTAAATATGGTATGCATCCCCCCACTTTAAAAAGTTGAAGAAGCTCTAGAACAGGAGTGGCCGAACAAAGGCTCACAAGTCACATGCGGCTCTTTGACATATAAAGTGTGCCTCTTAACATTATGTTGGCTGAGTTCCATTTTGCATCAAAATTCATACACAAAAGTAATTTAAAAAATTCAAGCGTTACAATTTTTTTCTGGGTATGAACTGAAAGCCCCCTGGATAAAAATGGAAGTTTAATGTTTATGGTGAGTTTGTGAGGCCGAAGTATCGTGCAATTTTTACAAATCAACACCTGACAGAGGTAATTATACAGTCTTGACAGTATATCAGCCAGCATTTAAACAATTCACAGCCAAGAAGGATTATCACAAGACCTCTAAAAGCAATAAATAGCCTGATAATTGTAGCAATTAACACTACAAATTAAGTCAAGTGGAATAAGATTAAAATATATCTCAATTTATTGGTTTAAATATCCATGTTTGACTGGATATTTACTAATACAAATAAGTATAGGTAAACCCCATTTTAATGCCATGGACATATTTTTTATATAATTTATCTATTCCTTGTTTGAAACTGCCACATTAAGGGGTCATGTACTAAACAAGTGCAGTGGGGAAAAAAAGTAAATGAGTAAGGAGCAATTTGCAAATATTTGTAACACTTTGCACTTTTTTTTCCCCAATTTGCACCTCTTCTGTTTATTTTTATGTAGTGTGCATTTTTCGCTTTGCGCTAATATATTGCGATTATATTTGCGCATGCTAAAGACATTTGCATATAATAAAAGAGGAAGAAAAATATTTGCAAACCTGTCTGTTTTTGGGGGGGGCGGAGTTTAACACACACAGAGCCAATGGAAGTCTATTTGTAAATATGAGAAAATATACATTTACAAAAAACTAGTATATATCTGGAATATCAGTGTAAAATAATTCAGGAATTTATGAGGCAGCGATGGCTACTGATGCTATTGTGGACTACATTACCCATCCAGCTGTCAGTCTGCTCATCATGTGAAGTGAAGCCCTCAGCAGCTGCAGTTAGTAACCCTTGTCTGAAGCAAAATCTGTTATCTATGTTTCTATCAACTAAAGTACGTTTTTTATGAGTTAATGAATGGAAAAAATATATAAAATATTACCAAGTAAATAACAGACATTAATAATATATTCTAATTTGTCTTCAAGGTACATCATGAATGAAAAACTGGAGGCAAATTTATCTATGACATGGCTTCCCAGAAAAGACATCGACAGGACTCAAATTCTAGAGCCGAATGTCTCCTATGTGGATTTCTATCTTCATCGCACTCCAGTGGCAGCAGTTTTCATTGTTTCATATCTCTTAATATTTATCCTGTGTATGCTTGGCAATGGTATTGTTTGCTTTATTGTTCTAAGCAGCAAACATATGAGAACTGTTACAAACCTTTTCATTCTGAATCTTGCTGTCAGTGACCTGCTGGTTGGGATATTCTGTATGCCAACAACACTTCTGGATAACATAATTGCAGGTATGTGACTAATTACAAATGATCATTTGAAGAAAGGAAATTGTTATATTAAATGCTTAATGGCATGTAACTATTTTTAAGTTGTTAAAGTTGTTGCCAATTTACAATTTAGAAAGTTATTGATCATGATAAAGGATTATAACAACAGTCTACTTCAAAGGATGCTGTCACCTAGTCATTGTTTGCATTGTGACTGTAAGAATGAATATAAATTACCTATACATTGTCTTAGCAGAATTGCAAGCAAATGCACACATTCCAGAGAAATTGGCACAGATTCAACTGTCCCCCGGTAACCAAAATAATTGCGTTAGTGCTAAATTAATTTTTGATTAAATGCCCATTGCTAACACCATTAACAGCAATTGACCGAAACCGCTAAAAACCACTATACTTTCTATGGAAGTTTAACAGTGCCGGTAAACACAAATGCCTTTGAAACAGTGTTCTATATGGTAATTACTGCACAAACAGTGATTTAATCCCATAGTGACATGAATTTTTGGCCTCGACTTTCCCTTGGTGTCCTGAGTCCCGTCCATAACTTGCTCCAACTACTGTAAGAATCTCGCCTATTGAACATACATAAGCATCTATTATGACATGTTTCCCCACATATAATCTTTTCTGTTTTTCATGTCACCTCCTGCTGAATAATTTTCCATGAACATTATATCTGGGAAATATGTGTTTGTTATCTCTTTAGATGTGCGCTTGTTTTCTCTTCACTTTCTATTTTTCTTTCCTGGGATAACTGTAGTTTTATCCCTGAAATAACAGGGATATTTTCATAAACACCCTAACACATATTGCACCTATCACTTTTTCACTATTTGACCCTAAATGCATTCCTACAAGGTTTAGACAATTAACTGATCCATATACTGCATATAATACCCTAATTAGTTTGCTCTTCGAGATCTTCAACCCTTAATCAAGTTCCCATTTGCCAAATGCTTTGAAGATAACTAGATCATTGTTTAAGCACTTGCTTACACTTTTTAAATAATGTATTCTGTTCATTTGTCTGAAGAATTTTATGTAATGCCACTGCTATTTCTGTTCTTTCCCTATATCAGCACTTAGATAAGTAGCCTTTGCGACCTATCATTAATCAATACCTGGAAGGGTATCATACCTTGACCTTGAACCACATCCTGATCCTATTTATAGCATACATTAGCCATTTCTTAAGGTCTATATCCATTATATCATGCATCAGACATTCAAAGGGCAACCATAGAAGAACACAACTATCTAGCTTTGTCCTCCTCCTGAATTTCCTCCAAAAATACAGAATGTTTTTCAAAATGCAGCTATTAAAGTCAGTCCACCTGTATACCAGAAACAGTTGACCAAGTCTGTGACTCCTGCTAATTCCTTTTATATTGCAAACCAATTCTTGTTCTTGGAGATGTCTAGTTGTATTATCATAGTGTGTGACCAAGCAAACACAATAAAGTTTTTATAAAAGAACTTTTAAATCCAGCTGATAATTTATTTGACTACACAACATGTTTTCAATATTAAATTTATACCCTGAGACCTTCCGAAAAAATGTTAAATTCCCCCATCAGTTCTACCACCGACCTCTGTATCCTCCAGGGTAACAATGATATACTACACATAGAGGTTCCTTTGAATATTCCTTACCTTATTGCAGAGACCTTTGATATTGTAATTTTGCCTTATAGCGACCTCGAGGGGTTCCATCATAATCTGATAGAGGAGCGGGGGGAGCCTGCACCCTGCCTGATTCCATCACGCAGTCTGAACCAGTGAGAGCTAGACTTAGTCACAGCCACACCCACCTTAGGCACAACATCTGTTTAAATATAATGCATCAAAATCAAACACCTAAAGATGAAAGGTTAGAACAATTAAGAGAGTATAAACATTCATCTAAAAAGGATACAAATTTGAAACACTAGTCTAATGGATGTATCACCTAAGTAGCAAACTAATGAAATAACAACAATAATGATATTACTAATAATAATAACGCATAGGATGAATTTAGCAAACTGATTCCAAACTGGTGGAATGTGGTAAAAAAGGACTAAAGAAGACATCCACTTCAGGATTCCTTACTTGAAAGTAAACAATACTCAGCATTACATATTATGTATATGCTTTTAACAGTCTGTGGGTGCTCCAGATGCAAACAGTTAGCAGATAATGCCGCAAGTTGAAGGCATCCTTTAACTACCTCCAAAATAGATTTAAAAATGAAATAGAAATCTATATTACTCTTTTACATTGCTTGTGGTCCAGGTTTGGTGCTTCGTAGATTAGCTGTGTGTAGTTTTAGGCTTGAACACAACTGTTATATCAGTTCTGCCATAAATTCCAGCTTTGTGAAGGTCACAGGATGTATTTCTTTTCATTGCAAGATTCTAGCTATTTTAATTATGTGTTAATCTGTTCGTGTTAATTTGGGTGTGTTAATTTGTGCTAATTTCTTTCCTGTTAAGTGTCTTAGTTTCACTGTTAGTTTCACTGTTGGTGGGTTTAGGATTAAATGTCTTTGCTGATGCAATTGTTCTTATGGGACATATGTTGGCATGAATTTCTATAGTCTACTGACTATGGTGTGATACATGAAAAACATTAATTGTTCTGTGAGAAATCCATGTTTTCCTAAAAAATTATATGGCATCAATGTAAGTCAATTGCAAAATACATAAGCAGATAACTTCTCAACAAGAAATGAGTCCTAGGACTCTTAAGTTATTTTTGATGACTATGCCAGACACAAAAGTACATAACTGTAAGCTAATTTGTCCAAGGTGGTGTGCCATGTGATCAGTCTATGTAAGGGCCTGGAAATGATTTACCAAAATTCTGGTCAGTACAGCATGTATATAAAAAAAAAAAAGGCAGTGGAATTTGCAGATAGAGCCACCATACGCAGTATAAGTTTATAGAAATTATAGATTGACACAATACTCTTACAGGTTCTAGATTTCTTACTAGTTATCACTAATTGTATTGTGGGGGCCTTATTTTTTTTATCAGTCTCAATAACTAGTGTACCCTTATCAATAATTTTTGTCAGGCCGGATAGGGGATCAGTATTTGGTAAGTACATATTCACCAGAGTGAAATTTTGATCATTGTCTACTTTACCCTGTTGAGAGAAAATAATAGCTGCTATCCTTTTTTTCCCCATGCACTGAAGAATGAAATATCTAAGGAAAACATCTGTCTCCCCATCTGATAGTATCTATAGTTCTCCAGTGGTTTTCCTGAAAAGATACAATATTTTTATGTCAATTTTTTTTCTTTTCTCCGAAAACCATGAATCATGTTTCTTTTATTCTGAGAATTCAACCCCTGAGTATTCACTGAGAAAAGTCTAACCATATTCATCATGGAATGGGAGCCCTGAGAAATTTTGTTCAATGAATCCCTATTTAAACTTGTGTTTCTTGGTACCCCTCACACTGGTTAAAAGAAACCAGAAACATATTTATATATTTCTTTTCCTTTGTGAGCTTGTGTGAACAATTGTTCAAAAAAGAACTATAAATACTTAGTATTGTCATTGTTAGTTAATGTTCCTAATTTACAAAATGAAATACCTTCTAAACTAGTCGCCTTTAGCATAGTGCCAAATGCCATTGCATATACGTGAAAAAAAGCACATTCTTACCAAAATTTCCTTAATCCCTTAGATTAACTCTCTGAATTATAAGTATTAATGGACAAATTATCATTGGGCTAATAATGGACAAATTATCATTGGGCTATTAATGGGTATATTACCAGTGGGCTATTAATCAACAAATTATCATTGGGCTAATAATGGACAAATTATCAGTGGGCTATTAATGGACATATTATCAGTGGGCTATTAATGGACAAATTATCAGTGGCTCTTAATGGATAAATTATCAGTGGCTGTTAATGAGCAAATTATCAGTGGCTATTAATGAGCAAATTATCAGTGGCATATTAATGAGCAAATTATCAGAGGGCTATTAATGGATAAACTACCGGGGGGTGGGGCAGAATTTTTTTCAGTAAAGGGGGGGCCCTGAAATATCTGATTGCGGCCCTGGGGAAACAATAGTTGTGTATCTATGTATTTTGTTTTATTTTCTATAAGATTTTTAGCCAAGATCTGTATTAGTTCAATATTAGTGCAATATATTTGTAGATCTCTCTATTTTTTTTTTATAATTATTGCCCAGCAAAGACATTGGTAAAGGCTATTTTATGCAACATTTTGTGATTGGTGTAATTTGTATATTTGATTTATCCTATACAGTAAATTTGCTCTATTTATAACATATTGATTCTTTGTGGAGATGCAATATTTTTTTCCCCTAACTATTAATTAAAGTGTTAGCGCTGTCTAATATTTTCTAAAAAAACAAACAAACCCAGTTTCCATTCATTTGAATGGTATATCCTGTTTCCCTAGTGATGTCTTCTCTGCTGCAGTGGCAACGGCACCCACAACTACAAGACATGATATTTAGTTTCCTTTTCAATATGTCTATTTTGGAAATTCAGTGTCTGGAGCCTCCTTTATTGTTCTGGTATTCTCATAAAATAAAAAGAATTAAAAGAAAAAAAAAGTATTACATGACTATGCCGAACAGAAACACAAATTATGATTAACTTCATTATACCTCCATAGTTAAAACTCATATCAGATACTTTTCCAACACTTGTACCAACTGGGTAACATGAGAAAATAAAGCATAGTGTCTAGCTAAATAATAACATGATATGACATTAACAGAGGTTTTTCTGCAGGACGAATGTGAAGGTTGAAATCCTGAAGCTAACTTGTAACACTGTAAATGGCTGTAAGGGATTACAGAAACAATGTCTCACCACAACACAATCCTTGTCAATTCATCCAAACTAATAAGCATATACATATAATGCAGGTATAACTGGATTCAAGCCTCAACAAACATCTTAGGTTGCTAATAATTATCCAGCGAGAGGCTACACACCATGGATTCAAACACAGCAAAATACAATTAGTGGGGGGAGCGAAACGAAACAGCTGTCTCTCCTGCGTAGTGGTAGATAAAAATTCACAATATAAGCTTATCCCGTCACTCTGCCCTTGAGGTCTCCGATAAACACACTACATTTGAAGCTGGAAGGTATCTTATGAAATCTACTATTACTGAGGAGTGCTGGCTTTTTCTCTTCTTTTTTTTCCCGTATTATATTTTGCTGTGGATGGGATTACACAGGCAGTTTTATTGTCCCTTCAGTATGGAGTGTCTAAGTGCTTGGCATCTTGCTCACAGTACCTACAGTGCTAAAAGCAGTCAGGTCACAGATGGGTTGTTGCATCAATTCCTCTCATTTAGCTTATGTTACAGAACAGAGATGACAAATCAAGGTGCCGTCCACTCCTGATCCTCACACACACTGTATGCCACTGAGCTTGCTGCCTGAAGCTCAGACTAGAACCTGACTCTGTTACCCACAGACTTCTTTGTTTGCTCTGAGGTGCACCCTGAAGCCTCCTCTCTCTTCCAAGGGCAAGGCTAGTATGAGGGAGACATGTTATAATGTAAGCTGCTTATTGGTAGTTAAGCTGTTCAATAGTGAGAGGGGCTTCATCGATGTCAGTGTATGCTGTGCATCACTGCCTGATATACCAATTCATGACACATGCAGAGCTATTTTCAGAGCAGGTGGCTGCACTACAGGTTTGAGCACATATTGACCACTGGGGGTGGACTTGAGCAGAATATTTTACAAAATGCCTCCATGAAATTATATTGAACAAATGCCTGTGTGCTACACTAGTAGTGGACTTCAACTTTCACCAAAGTTACTGAATTAATAGCATTAGAGCAACATTTCAAAGCTGCAGTGTCATGTCCTTCATGGCTGCTAATAAAACACATGTTATAAAGTAACTTAAGTAACACTGAATGAGTTTATGGCTCCATTTGTTCATGCATTATTTGTTTTGTTGTGCATGATGTGACATGTAATATTTGTATTTCAATAGGCTGGCCCTTTGGAAACACAGTATGTAAAATGAGCGGTATGGTGCAAGGGATATCTGTGTCTGCCTCGGTTTTTACTCTGGTTGCTATAGCAGTAGATAGGTAAGTGACACTTTGCATATGAAGTTTTTTTAACCTTTTAAATTTAAAAGATGCATTGTTTTGTATAGTAAAATATGTTTATAATTTTATAATGTAACTGTTGTTTTTTCTTCTATTTATCTCTCCCCATTGTTTTCATTATAATCCAAATAATTTTTTTCTATAAACTTACTAACTTACTGTTTTTCCCTGCTGTTCCTTTTTATTTATACTGTTGTTTTATGGTATTTCATTCTCGCTAAACGCAGCTGTAGAAATTCAGCAGGGGTTGTTATTGTGACCAGGCTCTGAGTCATAAAAGGTATATCAATCTATCCTGGTGATCTAGTGTAATCAGACATATACAGCTCTGCCTCATAGTAAAGATATTTACATCTCTGTTTTGCTCACTTGCCATCCGCCGTATGCTTAATGTAAATACTGGGTTCTTAAAAACTATTTGGAGCAAGAACACAAGATGAGGATATTTACACCAACAGATGCAGGAAGCATTCTATCTACCCAACCTTCAGGGAACTTGGAAAAGTATTAACCTCCAGTGGCAGACTGGGTCTAAAAATATTGGTTGCTGGAGTCAAAAGAGGCCCACCCACAACTCACACAGGCATATAGGGTTAAACACCCCAGGGGGCGCCACACATCAACAAAAAAGTTTGCCGGTAGAGGCACTGGTTGCGTCTGATTCACTGGAAGCTGCGGACAGCATAAATAAGTGCTGCTCGCGCTCCCTGCATGCAGTGATAATGCAGGGTATCAGAAATCCGATGCCCTGCATCATCACTAAGCGTTGGGCGCACGAGCAGCACTTACTTATATTGCCTGCGGTTCCCAGTGAAGCTGACGTCGCTCTGATTCACAGGGTGGGGGCGGAGTTTTCAGCACCATTCAGCAAGCTTTATCTCCTCCCAATTAATCAGGGTGATAGGGGCATGTAATGGAAGTGGTGGGGGTATGTAACGAGGGTGATGGTGCATGTAATGG
This sequence comes from Pelodytes ibericus, assembly GCA_036172795.1. Taxonomy (NCBI): domain Eukaryota; kingdom Metazoa; phylum Chordata; class Amphibia; order Anura; family Pelodytidae; genus Pelodytes; species Pelodytes ibericus. Next base: position 89,313,240 of record CM069863.1, read on the forward strand.
GGGTGATGGGGCATTTAGTGTGCGTGCAACGTGGGTAATGGGGCATGTTGTGGGTGTGCAATGTGGGTGGGGGGGTTCACAAATTTTGTCTGCCTTGGGAAGCACAAAACCAAGATACACCACTGGGAGGGAGAGGAGGCAGACAGACATGAGGGTTGGGACACACAAGTCCAATTCATGGAGGCCCCACCTTGCAATTTACAGGCCTTAAAGGATCTTCTGCTAACGCCTTGGTGCCAGAAGTTCAAGGCTGTTATGGCATCAAAAGGGGACCTACACAATATTAGGCAGGGTGTCATATTGTTATGGCTGATAGGTGTGTGCTTGTATATATATATATATATACAGTGGTGTATCTTGATTTTGTGCTGCCCTAGGCAGACAAAATCCGGGCACCCCCCTACCCAAGCTGCACACCCCATCACACTCCTACTCCCATCACACACACTCTGACTCCCATCACACTCAGTCACACACACTGTCTCCCATCACACACACTCTGACTCCCATCTCCCATAACACTCAGTCACACACTCTGACTCCCATCACACTCAGTCACACACACTGTCTCCCATGTCACACACACTGTCTCCCATCACACCCACACCCACACCCACACCATCAGCACTTACCTTTCCCTGGCTGGCAGGCAGCATGGTCGGCTTCCCGGCGATTGTGCCGACAGGTCACGTGACCGGGCGCTCGTATGACGTCAGCGCGCCCGTCACGTGACTGTCGGCACTTCCGTGTCGGCACACTGCAAGGGGAGCCGAACAGGCAGCACGGAGGTTTCTCTGTGCTGCTTGTTCGGCTCCCCGTGCAGCCTGGCAGGCAGAGCGATGGTGAGGGGGGATGTTCCGATCCCCTCTCACCTCTGTCTCTGCCTGCCAGCGCGGTCTTTTTTTTTTTTTAAAGGGCCGCGTTTTTTTTTTTTTTAATTTTTTTTTCTTTTTTTTTTCTTCAGTGCTGGGGGGCGCTGCCGCCCCCCAAAATTTGCTGCCCTAGGCATCCGCCTAGGATGCCTCGCGGTAAATACAGCACTGTATATATATATATAGATTTATTTATATTTATATATATTTATATATATATCCAAATAATGTGTGTATGTATATATATATATATATATATATATATATATATATATATATATATAAATATATCCAAATAATGTGTGTATATAAATAATTTCTGATTTGAAATGACAAGGTGTCTGTCTATTGCTTGGAGTTTCTGTTTATAATTACCTATTTGAGATTGGATTTATTGCAAGTGACCCAACTGATGGAAAAAGATCTGACATATTATATGTATCATTTCATTACAAGTATTAACCCCTTCATGACAATACCCGTACATGTACATGTTGATCCTGATTGTCTTAACAGTGAGGCAGACCAGGAGCCACCATTATTTTTTTATCACTGTGAAAATCGATCACATTGATCACATACAATAAATTCAAAAAATCCACTAACTGACAGTCAGTGCTGCAAGAACACTGAATTTCAACATTATCCCTCTCTCTCACTGACACATTTTTTTATTGTGTCAGAGAGGGAGAGGAGCGATATATACTGTGTCTCAGTGACAAATGTAATAAAACCCCCCACAAAAAAAACACTTCTTTTTTTTTTACCACTTTTACACAAAGTGTTAAGTCTTAAAAAATGGTTGCAAAAGAAAGCCCTATATATGTGGGGATTCATTTTAAAAGCAAGCTTGCACTTTCATTTAAACGCACACATAGCTAAAGTAGAAAAAAAGCAATTTCCAGAACGGACATCAACACAAAGAAAACCACTGTCCTGCAGTGGTTAAATCACAGCTGAAATGGAAATTGTTGTTTAATACCTGAAAAAAATATTTGATGCATGTCTGGACTATATCTTTCAATTTTTAAGCCTTCAGTATATTTATATAATATGTTTTATGTGACATCTTTACTGTAAAGTAGGCAGTGAAAAGGAATTACATTGTTACTGCATAAATAATAATGTATTAAGTTGCTTCTATGCTCTTGCACAGGGGCATGATAATTAAATGTGTATGAACAACTATTCATTAGTACATACAAATGAGTGACTAATCATCAGATGGCCTTGTATGCATGTTAAGCAGAATTTAATGAACTGCCACACAATGAGCAACCTCCCAAGAGCAGCTATATCTTTTTGTTTCCCTTCAGATTCGCACTTTCGTATTTATTAAAATCCATTTACCCACAGCAGAAAAAGGGACTTTTATTCATGCAATCCAAAGATACTGCTGGAATAACTCACTAAATAAAGTTTTTGCATAAAGGGTACTTTTACTTTATATCTACTGCATGCAAGACATTGATACACCTTCTTTAAAGATGCAGTTCCAACTTAGAGAGAAGGAGAGTGAGACAGACAGGGATGTCATAGAGAGGGGGATACCAAATATAGAATTACATTGCACGTGTGACTGTGTGTGAATGTGTGGCTGCATGTGTTACTGTGTGTTTATGGTGACAGCATCTGACATTGCATGTGCGTGTTCATGTATGTGACACTGTGTTACTGTGTGTGTAAATAACTGAGGGCAGGATCAAATATATGTTTGCCTAGGGTGACAAAAAGTTTTGCACCGGCACTGCATGTTGTACACGGTTTTAACCTCTTGATGTCAAGGGCGTTTTGGTTTTCTCAGTAGCAGTTTTCATACTCTCCTGCCCAAACAGTTGCTAGTATTAGCCTTCACTGTAGAAGCAACCTTGGTCTGTTGAACTCAGCGATTTCAAGTGTTTGCAGTGCAGGTGGAGCCATTGTTTCCTGTGCTGTAAGAAAGGAAGAAGGGTCTGGGGAGATAGGCAAGCCAATGCTATTGCAAAGAAATAACTGTAGTACACTTTATTTGCAGTGGACACTGTAAGTGGAAATGCCCCTTTAAAACAATACTAGAATCTTCCAGGTTTTATGTACTAAATATGACTATCATTACTGATCAAGAAGTTGTAGCAGTAATATCATTGAAAACCACGTAATTGATATATTTTCAATATATATTGGGATTTTGTTTGCTTAACTCTCTAAAAACAGTCTAGAGCTAACATGTGGTATGTTCATTTTTAGATACATACCAAAAAAATAAATCACTTCCAGTGTGAGAATCCTCTATGGATTACGCACAATGTTTACCACAGTTTGGATTAATTGGAAGATTCTAAAGTACTCTAGAAAAGTGAGGATTTTAATATCCTGTTGGGTTCTGTAAAGAAGAGATTAGACAGGAAATGCTATTAAACCTTAATGGAAAAGATACAATCATCCAGTTAATAAGAGACACAAAACCTCTTATCTAAACACCTAATGCATCTTTGTGTTTTTGTATATGTTATATTAAAGCAGCTTGTAATATTTTCTTGTTTATCAACTTTTATTTTAATCCTATGTGCAATGAAAATGCAGTACCTTCCTAAACTGTCATTTTACTTTTAAAATGTAATTGATTTTAAAACATTTATAGAATTACATATTTGTATTGGGGTGCTTAGAGTAGATACTACTGACCATAACAAATTGGACTTAACTTAAAAGTTATTAATAATAATACAACATGCAGTTAACCAATTACCTAAGATATCATATTGATGAATTTCAGTTTGTACAGGCAGTATCCTGTAAAAGTAGTATCTACATGTGTAGACATAAAACATATGTTTATTGGCATTTATTTATGAATGCCTAACATGTTAGAGTCACATTCAGATGCTACACTACCATTCAATTTTGGAGTCATTTATAAACTTCTTTGTTTTCAGTGAAAGAATACATCATGCAAAAATAATAAGGAATACTGTCAAGACATTGGTAAGGCTAGAAATTATATTCTATATGCTAAAGAAGGGACTCTATGAATGTTACTTCTGTATTGCATTGCTAACAATTGTGTCAGCAATGCAGTTCGGAAGATACTTGACTGGTGAACTGTGTACGCAGGCGTGATTTTGGCTTTTCATTGATTCTGTGTGAGTGCAGTTCAGGCATCGTACAGAATTAGTTTTAGCTGTATGGTGGATATATATATATATATATATATATATATATATATACCATTATGATATATATTATACAATTGAAAGCTGTTGTACTGATTAGAAAAATCATTATTTCTACCATTGCCAATGGCTTGACTGTGTTTCCTATTCATTTCGCAACTAATTTGATATTTTCATGGAAAAGGACATTTCTAAGTGACCCTAAACTTTTGCACGTTTAGAGATTATACTCTCTTGTTACATGCTATTATATAAAGCTGCATTATCAAGCAGTGAGGTATGTAGCTAATGTGACGAGTCAGCCAGTTTAAGTGGCTTCTTGCATTGATAGAATTCAATAAAAGTGTTTGATGACTGTACTCTATCAAGAATATGCATTATATGTCAACATATGTCTAAAATCTGATACTTAATAGAACAACTGTGGGTAGTTAGTACCTTTGAGAATAGGATAACATGAGCAAATTTAAAAAGATTGTGAAAGTCATAGACAATTATTTAGAATGACATTATCAGAAAATGTGCCAGTACTTCTTTTTTTTTTAAATGTAAGTAAGAAAACTATATCTTAAATGGTCATTTTACTTGTTGAAAGAATCTTATGCTTCATTCATATAGCACATACACACACATTACATTGCTATGGCCAGAATCTCAGACTATGAATGTTTTGCTGTTGTCTCCACTGTCCATTGGACACATTTTGGGTATTGTTGACTAATCTATATGCTTTGTTTTTAAGGTTAGTTATTAGTTAATTAAAGGTTAGAGGCAACTTATCTGTATGTTATCTCTAATAGATCAACAACAGATAACCATAAACAAGCGTACTGCTATGTCAAATTATCATTTCCAAAAGAGAGCTCATTGATATCCATACATCGAATCATTCTTTGTTATATTATCTAATCAACACAATTTTTGCTTTTAGGTACATTGAGGCAATTGGAGTCTGGTTCCCAAATTGAAAAGCTGTGCATAATTTTTTTCAGACTGCTTTTCATGTGGTCGTTTACAAATCATTAGATTGACCCGTCAGTGGAAAGATACACCAATCTTATTTCCACTGACGGGTTCCATTTGGGATTATAAATAAGTTGAGCAGTGTCGTGCTATTTTTTTTGTGAGTTTATCCATATTATAATTTACTGATAGCTGAGATTTTCAGTGAGACAATGAGCACTATTGTGCTATTTTGCTCATTTTTTTTAATTTAAACGTTGGCCACATGGATCTACAATCAACAATCCCTATACATGTTGTTAAATTATAAATATAAGGTATCACACTTAATATTAATTGTTGAATACAATCCTTTACATATTGATTATTGTGAATCTGATTTTATTTTGCGCTATTTTATATCTTTTTAGTTCTTTTGTGATGTGGGATTAGAGGTAGTATCCATCGTTAAAGTGAGCAGCACCATACATTTTAGCAGATATATAAGGTAGCGCCTAGCACTGCTTTTCTCTCACTTTAAATAGTATGAACATATCTTATCATGAACCAATACGCAGTGTATTATCATACACTCAGCCTAATTCTTCCATCTGGAGGAAACAGAATGAAAAAGTAAGTGCAAAATGTTAGTAACAAATAAAACGGAAGTGTATGAGAAGAAAAGGTAGTTTGAAATGCCCTACTTGTTTCCGTCTCATACAATGTTTTATCATTTCAATATTTTTTGGGATATTCAAGGCCTTTCATATTATTCTACAGACTCAATTGTGCAAAATCTGTTTTAACACCTTTTTATTATATAATTATTATATAGAAGTTATGCACATAAATGTTTTTGTCTTTCCTCTTAGAAACTATTTTCTCCAGAATATTGTTTTGTCGATTGTTATTTAATTAAATGATACAGTTTGTGTTAAAGACTTGTGCTGTACAAATTCATTGTTTTTAATGTTAAGTCTATTGAGAAATGTATTCTTTCTCTGTGCCTAATTTATTTCTACCAAAAAAAATTCAATATTTTCTCTATTTGTAAGTCTTCAAAAGTGAATGTCAAGTACAATTAAACTTTAATTGTGTTTTTTGTTTTTTTATTCCAGATTTCGGTGCATCGTTTACCCATTTAAACAAAAACTGACCATTTCAACAGCTGTTGTAATTATAGCAGTTATCTGGATTTTAGCTGTTGCCATTATGTGTCCTACTGCTGTTATGTCTCACGTTAAAGAAGATAAACATTTTAGAGTTGTTCTTGGTAGCAGCAACCAAACAAGTCCTATTTACTGGTGCCGTGAGGACTGGCCAAATCCACAGATGAGAAAAATATACACAACTGTTTTGTTTGCTAATATATACCTTGCTCCTCTATCCCTTATTGTGATTATGTATGCCAGGATAGGAATAACCTTGTTTAAGAGTGAATTAAATGTTGAAAGCAAGAACCATCAGCAACAAAGACATTCAGTTTCCCGGCGAAAACAAAAGGTTATCAAGATGCTCATTATTATCGCATTGCTCTTTATTCTCTCTTGGTTGCCACTGTGGACTCTAATGATGCTCTCAGACTATGCCAACCTGACAGAAAATCAGTATCAAGTGATTAATATTTATATTTATCCTTTTGCACACTGGTTGGCCTTTTTCAATAGCAGTATCAACCCAATCATATATGGTTTCTTCAATGAGAATTTTCGGCGTGGCTTTCAAGCTGCATTTAAGCTCCAGCTATGCTCTGAGGAAATAGAGAGGAGAACAATGTATTCTCATAGAGCTCAAGGAAATGCCATTTTGCCAGCAACATCCCAAAACCATGGGCGCCAAGACTCGGCCTTTGAAAAGCAAAGCACTGATGAAAAGGATTCAGATAAACGGAAGCCATTAACAAGTGACCAGGATTTGATCATGGAGGATTTGGAAAAATTTTCAAATAACAATGGTGTTCAAAAAGACATGGTTTAAAAGAAATTTGAAAATCAGCTTTTAAAACAAATGTACATAAGGTTGTTGCAGATACTATTTTTTTAATTCATGTTGATAGTAATATATAAAAATCATTTCTAAGGCTAGCACCCATATTCCATGCAGGTCCAGAATGGAATGTGAAATTTGTATTCATTTTTGCACAGGTGTTAATTTGAATGCTTGTATATAATAACTTCAGTTTTGTGTAATGCAACACAGCAACCATTTTAAGTAAAATATAAATAAAATGTATTGTTATTTTTCATTAACAAGTAGTATATTTGTATGCTTGCTCAAAGGGATGGAAGCGCTAGATTTTTAGAAAATATGTTTTCCTTTTAGATTAAAAGAATATCTTATTAATAAAATAATCAGGTCTTGTACTTGCAATTTTATGTATACATGGGAGATATGAAAATAATTTAAAGGACGGAACTGATAAAGTGAAGTAAAGCAAATGCTATCTTCTATAATGAGCAATAATAATAATCTCCATATAATCTCCAATGTACCTGCACTCAGCTTACTATCTCCAAAAATCCAGTCAATATGCCTTGGTGCAGCTCACATCTTCATACAGCATACAATCCAAAACTCTTTATTCTTTACATCTGTTTAGGTGATAGAATCCCTATTAAAGCATTCTCCAGTTTTTTTCTAATATCTTAACAGACAGTTTGATAAGGCCCAGTTTAATATGAAGACGTGGAAGTATTTTCTTTGGATCAACACAAAATATGCTTGCTTCCAGGTTCTAGAGATTATCTTTCTGGTCAGTGTTTTTGCTTCCAGTGTTTACACCTTGATCTGTTAGCCCATTCACATGTTGCTCATTATTCCCCCAGAACTATGTACAATACCTTAAGGCCTCCACAAATCATCCAGTCATAATCATTATACTTTAATGAGGGTAAAGAGCATTTTTGCATAATTAAAAACCCTTTTGAATGCTGTAAAACACATACTAAAATGCTGTCATTTCGTGGTTGGCCAACCAAGGTTCTTAATCATTTGCAAGTGAGCAAGTCAATCACGTATTTATGTACCACACACAACCACGGGCTGTTAAGAAATAAGGATTGACTGCCAGATAGATGTGTTCAGTAAACACCATGTCAAAATAATTGTTTTTAGTATGACATTTTTATTTTTTATTTTTTTTCAAACTCAGCACCCAAAAATACATTTAAAAACAGCTGAAATATTGAAAGATATTTTTTTCATGGCAGGTCTGTGTAAATATGAAATAATAATAACAATGAAATACTTAACCTGAAAGGAAACATTTTTGGAAATGTGTTCATTCATGCTTTACATTAGACATGTGCAAAACTAACATTTTAGTTTCGTTTTCGTCCATTCGGACGAAAATGTTATTTATTTAGTCTAAAACGAATTTCGTTCATTACTGCATTCGTTTCAGACGAAATTCGTTCATTATTTTTGTTTCGTTTCGTTTTATTCGTTCGTTTTATAGAATACGTGTAATAATATTGGCTTTCTATAAACCAAATGTAATTCTATGTATTCTATAAACCGAAAGTCTATAAACCGAACGACCTTCGGTTTATAGACTTTCGGCTTATAGAAAACGTATAGTAGTATTGCCTTTCTATGAACCCATTCATAATTCTTATAGAATACATGTAATTCTATGTATTCTATAAACCGAAAGTCTTTAAACCGAACGACATTCGGTTTATAGACTTTCGGTTTATAGAATGCATGTAATGCTATTGCTATTCTATAAACCGAAATAGAGTCCCCAATCATACGAATAGGTCAATTGAGAGTCAAATAAAACCTTCAAAAACTGTGTTTACAGCGCACTTTGAAAAATTCATCTAGTTTTGGGTTCAAATAGTACATTTGCGTCTTGCGGTGCACTTCATATCTGAGAGTCAAATAGAACAGTCAAATACTGTGCTTACAGTGCACTTTGAAAAATTCTGGCTACCTCCTCCTCCTCCTCCAGCGCCGCTTCCACCTACACCACCGCGGTCACCTCCTCCTCAAGCTATGGGTCACTTAGTATAAACTGAAAGAGAATACCCTGCACTCCAACCCTCTCTCAAATGGATAATTCTGTTGATCCTCCTGGCAGCCATGCTTTAGATTTATATCTAAAATCAAAGATTCCATCTAGTGCTATTTTATGGCTCAGCTGTATTTTTAATTTGTATGTATTTTATGTTTTTTGAAGTTATTTCCCTATCCATCTTTGTTTGCAGGGCACTTGTCCTACTCTTACCAACATTTTAATTCCTTTTGCAGCCCTCTAGCCCTTTACAGGACTTTTTTAGAGGCATTTTTTTTAGAGGCATTTTAGTGCCCAAAAGTTTGTGTCCCCAACTTCAATGGGGTTCGGGGTCAAGTTTGAGCCCGAACCCGGACTTTTTTCCGAAGTTCGGCCGAACCCGCCGAACCCGAACATCCAGGTGTTCGCTCAACTCTAGTCATCACATGTTCCCTAAGGTAGTACCGTGAGAAATATTTTCCCCCCAAGGTGTAAGTAGTGTCTGTTAGTTATTAACCCCTTCAGGACCTGGGATTTTCTGGGCCAGTGACCGGAGAGAACCGCCGGCTAGACTGCGTGACGTCATAAGGTCACTAATGCTGCGCCTCTTATGATGAGTTAACTCGTCATAAGGTCGCAAAGGGATTAAAACAGCAGCGCAAACAGAGGTAGACATGTGCAAAACTAGAATTTTCGTTTCGTTTTCGTCCATTCGGACGAAAATGTTATTTATTTCATCTAAAACGAATTTCGTTCATTACTGCATTCGTTTCAGACGAAATTCGTTCATTATTTTCGTTTCGTTAATTTTTATTCGTTCGTTTTATAGAATACATGTAATACTATTGGCTTTCTATAAACCGAACGAGAGCCCCATTCATAAGAAATTCTTATGAATGGGGCTCTCGTTCGGTTCATAGAAAGGCAATAGTACTACATGTTTTCTATAAGCCGAAAGTCTATAAACCGAACGTTCAGTTTATAGGCTGTCGGCTTATGGAATACATGTAATCCTATTGCTATTCTATAAACCGAACGTTCGGTTTATAGAATAGCCATAGGATTACATGTATTACATAAGCCGACAGCCTATAAACCGAACGTTCGGTTTATAGGCTGTCGGCATTTAACTATACAGAGACAGAGTCACCATTCATAAAATTATGAATGGAGACTTTGTCTCCGTGTAGTAAAATGCCGACAGCCTATAAACCGAACGTTCGGTTTATAGGCTGTGGGCATTTAACTATACAGAGACAGAGTCACCATTCATAAAATTATGAATGGAGACTTTGTCTCCGTATAGTTAAATGCCCACAGCCTATAAACCGAATGTTCGGTTTATAGAATAGCAATAGGAATACATGTATTCCATAAGCCGACAGCCTATAAACCGAACGTTCGGTTTATAGGCTGTCGGCATTTCACTACACGGAGACAGAGTCTCCATTCATAAATTTATGAATGGAGACTTTGTCTCCGTGTAGTGAAATGCTATTGTATTCTATAAACCGACTCTATTTCGGCTTATAGAATGCAATAGTACTACGAATGGACGAATGAACAAATGATTTTAGTTTATTAACCATTCGTTCATTCGGCTTTCGTTAGCTTAGCATTTTCGTTCTTCATTATTCGGACGAATGGACGAAAATGCTATTTTCAGACGAAAATGCATTCGTCCGAAAACGAATGCACATGTCTAAACAGAGGTCTTTTTATTTAATTTGAACAAATATAGACAACATAGTTCTTCATACAATGATTAATTTATTTATTAATGTTAATGGGAATTGTATACCTCCATAATATACCCAGAAGAAAAATAAACAAATAATATTTAGAAGAAAAAAATGTAGGTCAAAACCAGACAAACTTATACTTATTAAAGTAGGTGCAAGGAGATCTGCTCATGCACAATCCCCAAAACACTTTATAATGAACATATAGTAAACAAAGTATGAAACAGGACTGCGCACATGGAAGTGCGTTCAAAAAAGGTGTATTTGCATTCAATATATCAAAAATCGTTTTAAACCTTTCGCGACCTTAATAAACATATAGTAAACAAAGTATAAAACAGGACTTCACACTAGGAAGTGTGTTCAAAAAAGGTGTATTTTTATTCAATATATCAAAAAAATGTAACCCCTTTGCAACCTTATGCCGCAGTGCACCGCCAGCCAGTCTAAAACGGGTCCAGGACTATGCTTCGCACCCGAGACAAAGCTACTGGACCCGATTGGTGGGTTTCCGGCCATGTGATGACTGATCACCGCGATAACATGCAAATTATATGGCAAAGTCAATGTGCTCACACATTGACTTTACCTCTAATTCACTCTCTGTGCTTCCCATACTTATAGTGAAGCACAGAAAGTGAAAAATAAATAAATAAAACATTACCTGTGGAAAAAAGTTAACCTTTTCCTTGCTGATCACAGTTTTTAATTGTGATCAGTTTCCTTCTTACTTTATGGCCCTCGTTGTGATTTTTTTTTTTTACAAACTTTTTTATTTTTGCATTTTTAAAGTTTTTTTAATAAATACATTTCATTGTAATATATTAATTTAATTACAGTTAACCCCTGCATGCCCGTTCTGTGATTCTTATGGCTCTGACATCGCACTGGTGAGAGTTTTTTGTTTTCTGGGGTTTGAGGGACCTATATTTCTTTTTATTATTTAGGTAATTAGTTGGGATAAGTGGGTTAGTGCTGTACTAGTTATTCCATTACTTAACAGAGTGTGAGACGTTCAAGGCTGTTATACTTAATATGAGGTAAGAACATTCAGATGACTTCAGTTGCAGCAGGAAAGGTATGTGTGTGGACCAACAGTCACATGATTGGTCAATCAACTTGGAGGGCTGCATGTTGTTTAGAAATGATAGGTCAAACAAAAGAGGTGGAGGGGTCTGTCTGTATATAAAAACGGCATTATTGCCTCATTTGCAAGAAGATAAATATGATGACAGTATTGAACACTTGGAAACATTGTGGGTTGAGATAGTAATGAGGGCAGAAATAGCCAGAGCATATTAGTAAGCATTTGTTACAAGCCAGAAAACAATGATGATCTTAAAGAATCACAACTATTAATGCAAACAGAAAGGTTTCTCAAATAGGGAGTGCTGGATAGGGTTTTAATTACCCAGAGGAAGATTGGGGAAAAAAACAACTAATTCTGCTTAAAGCAGTGAGTTTCTGAATTTGTTGAATAACAATTTTTTGTTGCAGCTAGTATAGATACCAACCAGAGGAGATGTATGTCCAGATCTGGTAATAACTAACATTGAAAAGATTATTTATAACATCCAAGTAAGGGTGCACTTAGTCACCTTAACATGGTATCATTTGAAATACATAAAAAAAAAAACAAATTGATGACACGCAAATTCGTGAAGCGTTCCATATTTAAAAAAAAAAAAAATTGGTATGGGTCCCACCAAAACACTGAATGTTAAAATGCCAACTTTAGCTAGGTTAATACATCTCTTGGTCTTGTTGACTGGAATGGATTATTTTCAGGAAAAACAGAGAATGCAGAATACCTTCAGCCTAAAATTACAAAATTATACATATAAATGAAGACCCTTTGGTAACAAATACAAAAGAAGCTAATTTAAAACCAATTTGACCAGTAAAGTAAATCAGGAAATAAATAAAAATAAGGTAACATTAAAACATTATAATACAAAAAGGTGCATAAAATAAGGTGCGCTGTGTTCACAAATCCATAGTAACAAAATGTGAAAAAAGTGGAATCCCACCTGTAACAGACAATACACATACGTTGTTCTAACAGATAAAAAAAATATAGTGTAGTATTGCACTCACATGTGACAGAGCAAAATTACTTGCTCAAGTAAAAGAGACTAATTCCTTGTATATGAAACCCACAAGGAATGACAGGAAAGGGTTTATCCAGAGAAGTTTGCTGGGAACAGATAGAGAAAGGACAAATACCATCAACAAATATCCATAATAACAAATTTCATGGATAAGTAGTATCTTACACTGTACAAAGATGCAATGATCAAGATGTTAAAATACAGTCCAGTACAGCAGATAAAACAATGAATGCAGTTGCTTGGAAGTCCAAAGTAAAATCGTAGGGCAGATACACACAACCCGTTTCACTCATATATAGCTTCCTCAGGTGTGAAGACCACTTCTGCACAGTCCCTTATATGCGATCTTGGAAATCACAATGTCCGGTAGCAACTTCTGGTTTACACCCAAGACACGTGGTGACAACTTAGAAAATGTATGACGATGGAAAAATGTCAACAAAATCTATATATAAAAATACATGAGTAGAATATCAATAATGATTCAAATGAATTTTTAATAATATATTTTATAATGTTTAAATATAGGATATATATATAATGCAAAAGTCCCCCATAATAAACCACCTCTTGGAAAATGAAAAATAAAACATAGTTTCTAAAAAGTTAACTAGGTCAGAGTCCATATTTAATCCATAAGGATGGAAAGTGTTCAAATCATAAGCCCACTTTATTTCTATACTACCTATGTTTTTTATATTATTCCCACCCCTTCATTGTTTATTAACTTAACAGATGGCACAGAATTGTAAACCTTTTTTTTTTAATGTACCTCTGAAAAGTGTTTAGGCACTGAATGTTTAAGGAAACCATTTTTTATGTTTCCCGTATGGTCCTCCAGTCGTTTTTTTTTAAGGTATGTATAGTCCTCCCTACGTACAAGGGCACAAGGGAAAAAAAACTGTTTAATGGGGAAACTTTTTTATGTGATATTAGACTTAAATTCTTGTTCTTTGTTTTAACCTGTGCAGTATTTCTACAGACAATACAAGATTTACATGGAACAAAACCTGATGTAGGGGTGAGAAAATGTGTGGGAGGTTTGGTTTTATTTTTAACTATATTATTGACTATTTTACTTTTTAGATTAGGAGCACCTCGAAAAAGAGATGGTTCTGGGAGTATCTGTTTTAAGATGTCATCTTTTTTAAGGAACTCCCAACATTTTCAAATACATTTTTTAATTTAAAAGCTTTGTTTTTATATAGCGTTTCCGAAAAATAATGCACATGTCTAGTTATCACCACGCAGTCCCGGATGTTACCGAACATCGTGATTTCCAAAACAGCAAATAAGGGACAGAAGTGGTCTTCACACCTGAGGAAGCTATTTATGAGCGAAACGCTTTTTGTGTATCTGCCCTATGATTTTATTTTGGACTTCCAATAACGGCATCCACTGTCTTTTCTGCTGTACTGAACTGTATTTTAACATATTTGTAATGGTAATCCAATAGCTATGATGTCCTTTACCCGTTGTAGGTTCCACAAGATTCCTCCTCAGGTCTCGGTCAGAATAAAGTATCTCAAACGGGCTATAATCACTTTCAGCCCTTCTCAGTATTCCCCCAACATAACGGATGAAACCGGTATTGTTAGGTTAAACAAAATGAGCACACTTTATTTAGTAACACACATACAGTATTTATACATTAAATATCAGATAAAAATAGATTGAATAATGACATGTAAACACAATAGAAAACATAATTGAAGTTGGTGCCAGAATACCTGTCTGTTAAGGTCTGTCTGTGCCTCCCAGAGGTAAGTGTCACGGTGGGTACCATGACATTTCTCCAATTTTTGAAGGAGAAGGCCACAGATGGGGTTACTCCAAAGTCAGTCTGTTCAGCTTTCTCTCCACAATCATATAAGTTACAGTCCCCACTCTCTGTCTGTTCACTTACCTGACCAACCTCTGTGTCTCCCGAAACAGGTATATGCTGCTGGGGAGAAGAGCCAATAGCGCCTTCTCCTGGATAACCTTTCAGCCACTGAACAAAATACAGGGTAGCGGGGGTAGAGGAGCTGTTTGTAGGGGGAAATGTCTTGGTTAGGTCCTTGGAACATTGCTGCCAGCACTTCTGCTGGTGTGATATCATCCACAAAATTCAAAGTTTTTCAGTCATGCTCCACAGAAAGAAGCAAGAGTCATGTGGCTACCCTGCCAGGTTGCGAAGGATGTAAGCAGACTGTGCAGAATTCCAGGGGACCCAGGTATGGAGATTGAGGGTCCCATCCACTCCTCCTAGGTCATCCTCTTTAAACTGCAGAGGGGCTAGATCTGGGAAAAACAGTGGGCAGAGGTCAGTTTTGCTCTGAAAAGATGCCTGCTCATCTGCCATGCCCATAATTTCCATTAAATCCTTGTTTCTGGGAACATGGATAACGGTAGGCAGAGGCCAGTAGCACTCTGCACTGCTGCTCGTCCATTGGGAGTGTGGGCTGGGGAAAGGAGGGCACACTGTTCCCTCCAGATGCTTGGAACACAAGTAGGGGTGGGCAGAGGCCAGCAGCACTTTGCCCCAATGCCAGCACATCAGCTGGGGGAAATTGGAGAGGAGAGAGGCACAGTTCTGGGGTCCCTAACAGAGGCAGGTAGTGACCTGGGAGGTTCAGCTCTGTGGTAGGGCAGTTGCTGGGAAATGGGAATCATTAAAACTCACTTTCTCTTTGGCAACTGGATGTATCCGATAGAGAAGTTGGACTTATGCCCTCTCTAGCTCCACTTCTCTAAGTAGTCCCAGTCTGATTTCAGTTCGGGCACATAGAGGATATTTGGGTCCCTGAGCTCCCTGAGCTCTTCCCTGTGGTCCACCAAGGCACTTCTAAAGGCCGGATTTTGCTGATGATTCTCCAATAACAATCCTGGACCACCAAAATCGTAGCCCTCCATAGGAGTGTCATCCTCCAGCTCAGCTTATAGCTGTGTGCCATACCATCTTAGCGCCCAGTATCCACAATCTACGACCATCTCAGCATGGACTAGCTCCTCTAATTCAGCCATCCAGTCTTCCTGTGGGTGCTCTCCCAGGTACGGCATTCTCTTGCTCAGCTGGTGCACATACCATTCCTGGGAGCTGGGGAGGACCTTTCTCCTGCAATGCTGGTCCTATCTGAGAGCATCCATCCACAGCTGCAAGTAGCTGCAGGCCCTCTGCAACAGCTCATCCTGCAGGACCGGTCCGGTCCCCAAGTTGTAAATCCCAGCCATCATGGCTGCTGTACCACCCTGGTACTCCATCGCCAATGGGCCAGCTTTGCAAAATGGATAATGCACGGCTGAAATCCTATGGACCTTTGCTATAAGGAGGATCCCACTTCTTGACACCAATGTAACGGGACGCCAAGAGCTATGAAGCTTTGTAGGTTCCACAAGATTCCTCCTCAGGTCCCGGTCAGTACAAAGTATTTCCAACGGGCTATAATCACTCTCAGTCCTGCTCAGTATTCCCCCAACATAACAGATGAGACCAGTCTTGTTAGGTTAAACAAAATGAGCACACTTTATTTAGTAACACACATACAGTATTTATACATTACAAGATCAGATAAAAATAGATTGAACAATTAAGTAATGGTTTAGCTCATAAACAAAAGAAAACATAACTGAGATTGGTGCCAGAATATATGTCTGTTAAGGGAAGTCTGTTAAGGGGCCAGTGATTACATCTGTTCTAGGTGCTTTTGGCTTCAGACACGGACAAGGTTTGTAGTCTCCAGGCAGGAGGCTGGACCACTGTGCCAGGGGTAAGAGTCACTGTGGGAACCATGACAATCTTGATCACTGCATCTTTTTACAATGTAAGATATTACATTTGTTATTCTGGATCTTTGTTGATAGTATTTGTCCTTTCTCTATTTGTTCCCAGAAAACTTCTCTGGATAAGCCCTTTACTGTCCTTGTGGGCTTCATATACACATATGCTCTGTCACATGTGAGTGCAATTCCTATCACCACAAGTGTTTAACTATTTACCTAATATACTACAAGATATTTGTGTTTTGTTATCTGTTTATAAGTACAAGAAATACATCATATTTGAAGAACAACATAAGTATATTGTCTGTTACAAATGTGATTCCATTTGTTCCACATTTTGTTACTATGGATTTGTGAACACAGTGCACTTTTTTGTATTGCTTTTGGAGGGGTTAGGAGGTGAGACCCCATTGTCTAGCTGAAGCTGTTCACTCTATCCACAAGAGTGATTTCCTTTTGTCAGCGCTGATTTTGTTTTAATAGTACTACTAATTAAAACATTACAAAACTGACAAATTAGCAGAGGCATTTGTAAAATACAAAGATGTCAACACAGCCTGTAAAAAGGCAAATACATTAGCTAAATTGGACAATGAGACAATATCTGCAAAGAAGAGCAAAATCAATCTCCAAAAATAATTTAATTACATAAATGGCAAGAATTAAAGTCTGATGATGGTGGGTATTTTTTTTATCTGAAATGGGTGAGATGGTCAGTGGGGACAGAGTGAAAGCAGATATTTCAAATAATCTTTGCTTCTGTTTTTACCAAGGCAGACACAATGTACAGGAACATGCAAGATAATTTTACTGAACGGTCCCCATAAGCATGTGATTGGCTGACACAAGAAACAGTGGTAAAACAATGAAATGGTGTTAAGTTAGACAAAGCCCTAGGGTTGGATGGTATACATCCATGGCCCTGGCCAGACTGTTATTTTTTTATGTTCAGGGATTATGTCATTTCAGGCAAGGTGCCCAAAGATTGTTGTAAAGCAGATGTGGTGTGCATATTTAAAAAGGGATGCAAAATCCCAGCTGGGCCACTACAAACCTGTAATCTTAACGTCTGTCATGGGATGTGTTATGGAGTGAGTGGAGTAATGTGGAGTGAGTGGAGTGATGGGAATGATGTGATGTGAGTGTGGTACTTATTTATGGGGGCACTGCACTGTCTATCACTCTCAGCCAACTGGCATTTACGGGGGACTGCATTGCCTATCACTCTTAGCCATCTGGCATTCATGGTGGGCGCTGCACTGCCTATCACTCTCAGTCAGCTGGCATTTATGGGGTGCACTGAACTGCCTATCACTCTCAGCCAGCTGATATTTGTGGGGGGCACTGCACTGCCTACTACTCTCAGCCAGCTGGCATATATGGGAGGACTGCACTGTCAATAACTCTCAGCCAGCTGATATTTATGGGGGGACTCCACTGCCTATCACTCTCAGTCAGCTGTCCTTTTGTGAGGGGACTGCATGGCCTATCATGCTGAGCCAGCTAGCACTGATGGTTTACTGCACTGCCTATCACTCTGGGCCAGCTCTTATTTATTTGGGGGATGGCATTTTTTGATGACATAACTGACATTATGAAGTGACAGGGCACTAACTTATAATGCTCTTGTACACACTAGGATCTCTAATGCAGCAGAATGTCTGATGACATCACTAAACAGGAAATCACATTCCAATTCGTAGTGGCTTCTACAGAAAAAAAAATCCATTAGAAGGCTGAAACAAATGAAGTGAAAGTGGGCCGTCCTAAATCTCTGCAAATGTGCAATTTCATCTAAGTGTAACATCTTCATTTGTTAAGTAATGCAAAATGTAAAATATGCATTTTAAAGTATTTTGAAAGTACTTGAATGTCATGGGCTCTAGCTCCAAATCTTATGGCGACCTAGCATTGCCCCTGCCTACATATATGAGATAAGACCAGAGACTAATGAAATTATTCAGAAAATTATGTACACTAGATGAGCCTAATGGTTCTTAACAATACATGTTTCTATATTCAAGATTTAATCTGAAATGTTATAAAATTACAGCTAAATATACAAAGCCACTCACAGTTGTGCCCACTGATGACCAACGTTGGCTATTAGCTAATTAGAGGAAGAAAATATTGGATCCCACCTTGTTGACTTGAAAGAGTTTCCCACTCCTCCGTAGCTTCACCGCTCTGTGCTTCAGCAGTATAAATACAAAGTTTAGGACATAACACAATATTATTACATTGTGGGAGAAGATATAGAGATTGTGGTAATTATCTGGTCAGACCAATCAGCACCAGACCTGTCATAAAAAATATATAATTATGTGGGAGAAAAAATAGAGAAAGAAAATGAGCAAGAAAAAAAAAAAAGGAGAAAATGGGGGGACATATTGCACTGGTACAGTGCAAATAACAGTCCGACCAGACAAAGACATGAATCATATTTGAGCAAAGATGTAAAAGACACCCTGGTGCAGATTAGCTAATTAGAGCTATTTTTCAATCTTCTTAAAAAAAAAAAAAATCTCTGTGGCACTATCCATTTGACATACAATGTGTCTTGTAATATAAGGTTTATGCCAAAAATGTTTCAAAGTATCTATTTTGGTTGGCGCAGGTCAGGTCTTTATAAAACACATGATCCAGTTATTGCAGCATAAACTAAAACCACCGACTGGTTTTGGAGCCTAACCATGCCATTCTCAAGGTGTGTGTGCCAGATAGTTGCCCAGCATTAATTTGAGGGATACAACTTTTGTGCACCATATAACTGCAGATAGCAATTAGTCTCCGGTGTATCCTAAGGGATGAAAACAAGTAATTTAAAATACACACAGCCAGCTCATCTGCATTATTAAGTGACTTTAAATGCCTTTTGTTTACTGTTACCTGCTGAACAAGTATTGTGTTCATCTACAGTTATTTTTATGTAGCCATTCACATGTACAATATGGACAAAATTTAACACATTTGGTTAATTTTAGTTCCTGTCTTTCTCTCCAGAATAAAACTGTAGCTTGTAATGATTGCAGTCCACTTCAGTTCTTTTGCTATTTAGCAGGAATATAGGATAAAGGAGAAAATCTTAAGATCAAACAGAGATAAGCCCTTACAGGGTCCATACCACAACATAAAAATCTTCCCAGACATTGCCTTCTATACAAGAGCAAAAAGGGCCCAATATGCTTATTTAACCGCCGTTTTAAGACAAAAAGATATAAGATACCTATGGACTTGGCCGGTCAAAGTCGTCCTTACATATAACTTTAAAACGTTGAGTTTTGAATCTCCAGAGAGTCTCGCACAATGGATCAGGGAAGCTAACTTAACTTAGACAGCAGGAATATGGAATTACCGAGGGAGGAAGGGAGGTTTTTTTTCTTCTCTTCTCTTCCAGAAAGGAAGGGGCTTTAAATTCAGGTAACCTCAATAGAACAGAAACAGAGTGGAAATTTTGACTCCATTTGACTAAAATGAAGATAACGTTAATATAGAAAACACAACCTATTCACTCCACATAAGAATGGAAGGAGGGAGGGAGGGGGGAGAGTGGAAGGAACGAAGAATGATGAGGAAGATGGGAAGTTTGGTAATTAGGGTAATTATTATACAAATAGATGGATATATTTTCACTTTTTCACTATATAAAGGATAATAAATTATTAGTAGAGTTGAGCGGACACCTGGATGTTCGGGTTCGGCGGGTTCGGCGGGTTCGGCCGAACTTCGGAAAAAAGTCTGGGTTCGGGCTCGAACTTGACCCCGAACTTGACCCCGAACTCGAACTCCATTGAAATCAATGGGGACCTGAACTTTTGGCCACTAAAATGCCTCTAAAAAAGTCCTGGAAAGGGCTAGAGGGCTGCAAAAGGAAGTAAAATGGGGGTAAGAGTAGGACAAGTGCCCTGCAAACAAATATGGATAAGGAAATAACTTCAAATAACATAAAATACATACAAATTAAAAATACTGCTGAGCCATAAAATAGCACTAGATGGAATCTTTGATTTTAGTTTTGGAAGAACATAAATCTAAATCTAAAGCATGGCTGCCAGGAGGATCAACATAATTATCCATTTGAGAGAGGGTTGGAGTGCAGGGTATTCTCTTTCAGTTTATACTAAGAGACCCATAGGTTGAGGAGGCGGTGACCGTGGCGGTGTAGGTGGAAGCGGCGCTGGAGGAGGAGGAGGTAGCCAGAATTTTTCCAAGTGCGCTGTAAGCACAGTATTGGACTGTTCTATTTGACTCTCAGATATGAAGTGCACAGCAAGACGCAAATGTACTATTTACCACCCAGAACTATTAGAATTTTTTAAAGTGCGCTGTAAGCACAGTATTTGACGGTTCTATTTGAATGATGAAAGAAAAGGAGGAGAAGATGGGGTGAACGGGAATTGGTAATTAGGCAAACTAACATTTGAATAGTCACACTTCACTTATCGCCACACAAAGAATAATACATTTAAGTAATGAACAGATGAGGAGAGAAGGGAGGGATATGATAAACGGTGGTGCACTTAAAATACTAAGCAGAACTGAAGGTCTTTTTGTATTTTCTCCCTCTTCTCTCTGTTCACCACCCCTATCCCTATGAGGTTCCCAAGATAATATAAGCCTTCTTGTTAACTCTCAGGTCCCCAATTGCCATTGGAAAATGGCAAATTTAGTCCGCAGATTAAACTTAAGCTCTATCTGTGGAAGTATGCAACTCCACAGGGGGAGGTCAGCATACAAATATAAGTTTGTTTTTGTGTGTATGTCTATATCGATTCTGCTTTTCATGTCTTACTCCAGTCAGGAGCCACAAGGGAGGGGAGAGTGGGAGGAAGATAGCTTCCGGGAATCATGTTGAGGTTTGCCACAGTGAATGCGCAGGGTCTTAACACTGTACAAAAAAGATCGATATTACTCAATAAACTATCACAAGAAATAATTAATGTATGATTTCTCCAGGAAACACACTGGAGAATTGAGGATAAGTACAGAGTGAATAACCACAAATTCTTGTTGTGCATTGATGCCTCCCTAAGAAAGCAAAGAAAACGAGGAGTGGCAATTATTTTCTCTAAGTGTCTAGAAGTAAATGTTAAACATCTGGACATAGATATATAGGGGTGATATATCATTGCAGTAGTAGAGATTAATAAAAAGGTATATACCCTGGTGAATGTTTACGCCCAAAATGATTCTCCCGTCCGTTTTCTAATAAATTTGGAAAAAAAGATGTCAACGGTTAGACAGGGACTTTTGATCTGGATGGGGGACTTCAAGTGTATATTGGACCCTTTGTTAGATAGAAGGTCACAAAGAAACCCTAGGCCAAACAAAAATACAATCTACCAAGCTCAAAGATCTCAAGCCCTCTTAGATAGATCAGCTTTATTGGACATGTAGATAATTTTCCATACAACAGAGACAGACTTCACATGTTTCTCAAAAACGTTTTGTGCCTACTCGCATAGTGACTTTATTATTGGAGAACCCAGCTTAGCAGTATTAATAAAAAAAAAAATTATCCAAGAGATCACATGGTCAGACCACAACATGGTAATCATGGATCTGAAAGACCAAAATAAGGGCCTAAAAACTGAGTGGAGACTAAATAACTACCTACTGAAGAAAAAACAAGCTGTAGAGTATATTAAAGATACCTCTCAATTATTCTTTGAGGAAAATGATGTGGATGGTATGGGGATACCCAATCTCTGGTGTACATACAAAGCTGAAATTAGGGGACATTTTATCCGGCTAGGGGCATATGCTAAGAAGGAGAGAGTGTCCTGTCTGTCTGACCTATATATTTCTCTATTTCAATTGAATAAAGATAACAAGATAAAAAGTTGCAGACATTAAAGAAAAGATCAATCTACAGTTAATAAATGCAGCTAATAAATCATTGAGAGCTTTGAGTACTACGAAATATTATAGGGGTAACAAGGCGGATAAATTAATGAATAGCCAACTGAAAAAAAAGAGAACCGACACAGTGCTTAAAAATGTCTCTTTTCATAGAAAGAATAAACATGAAAATAGAAGTATCGGGAAAATAACCTTTAATTGTGTTTATATTGTGGGAACTGAGATTGGGGATTTGGATACAGAGATTACAGAGAACAATGGAAGCTCAAGCAAATGCAAGCTTTCCCTCCCTCCCTCCGGCCAAGGCTATGTTTACTGACACCAAGAGACATACTGAAGGCAAGAACTTAAGAGCTTACAGCAGACGAGGACCAAAGTCACAAATTAAGTGGAAAAAATAACCTGAAATGTGATCAACGTGTGAGTCTATTGCCTTTATTTTTGCACTGGTATAATTGAATTTATATAATGCAAAAAATTACTTAAAAGTCAAAAAGAGGGCAATAGTCCAAACCGGGAAAACCAATATAACTTTCAAGCTATAAAAAAGCTGATAAGGATTTGTTGTTTGTTTTTCAGCGGATGATATTAAAAGTCTAAAGACGATAATTATTTTAAAGAAATACCTTAACAGAAATGTGATAATAACCTGAAAGCAACACCTCAGGTTAATTAAAAAATCCTGTGATCATTTGTGATAATCAATATATTGTTGCCAGCGTACTTTGCCAAAGTAAGGAGTTCTAAATATTTCAATTTCAAGAGCTCTAATTAAAACTTACAGATTGATATGCACTAATGGGACTCCTCGCTGATACATCAAAAGATTCTAATATCTCTCTGTACTCAATGTAACACTAAATTTGAAATTGATTGTATGGGTGATGAATGTGCCAATTTAATATTATTATGGAAATGGAACTTAAATAAACAGAGCTGATATATTAATATAGAACATCAGTTGGCAAAAGGAAAGAAAAATCAAATAAGAAATAAGGAGACTGACAGAAAAGCAAAAAAGGAAAAGAGAACTAAAGTGTAAAGAAAAGACATAAAAAATACACAAAATAAGTTTTTTTGATAAAGGCTGGAGTGGGAACTGGTTAAAAGAAACAGAAGGGGAACAGGAAAAATATGGGTGGGGGGGGAATGACATGAAGAAAAGGAGCTGAATATAGACAAAACACAAAGAAAGAAACAATCTGATACTATTAGGAAAAAGGAAACAAAATAGCTTCCCTATTCTCACCACAAATCTAAAGGAAAACATGGATGACTCATATCTCCTTAAGTCAAGACTATATGCTCTCTCTAGATGAAGATACAGAAAATACTACTATGCATAAAAGAAAACACATGCTAATCCAACCACAATTTATTATTATTGGACAGACCAGATGGGCCGAATGGTTCTTAACAACAGACACGTTCTCTTTTTTTATTAATCAAAATATGTTTTTGATTTCTCTATTTATTATGATATTATGCATTGAAATTATTAGATCGTAAGATTGCAATATGCGTGGTGTTTTTCTTTCTTTCTTTCTTTCTTTCTTTCTTTCTTTCTTTCTTTCTTTCTATCTTTCTTTCTTTTTCCCTCATTTGTCCATATATATGGGGATATAGCTTAGTCAATAGAGTAAGAGGATATCTCAATGTATTAACTGACTGAGATTTGATGTTAATAATTTGTCTGCCGTTCCCTTTGTAGTAAAACATTAGATTCAGTGACTTAAAAATGTTTTTGATATTTATCATTGAGCATTATTATTTTCCAATATTCTTTTAGTGCTATTTTACCCTGGACCCTCTGTATTGCACTTGCTCAAGTTATAATATTCTATATACTCACTGATTTTTTTCCTTCTACTTTTTTTCTTGATCCTAACTTTATAAAGTGTCTCCTCATTATGCATTTATATGTGCACCAAGTATTCATTAGAGATATTTCTTCCAGGATATTTTCTTAGAAAAATCTGCTGGTCATATCTCCAATAAATTCTTGGCTTTCTTGTCTAGAGAGTAACTTCTTGTTTAGCCTCCAGTTTACCCTCGTTTTTATTTCATGCTAAGTTCATCTCTAAGTTCAGCTCATCTGAAATCAGTATTACCACCACTCGTTTTTTTTGTTCTACCATAGATGCTTCCAGTATGGTTGAAAATCCCCCAAATTTCATTCTTCCTACATCTTTTTTATCCAGTGCGTTTCCCGAATGAAACAAATCATTGCTTTCTCCTTTCTCAAGGACACAGTCCACAGTCTCAGGGTTAGTACAGGCAGAAGACAAGGCATAGAAGAGGTCACTATCCATGGTCAATGCAGGCAGCAGGCAAAAGGAGTAGTAGGGGTTAAGCAGGGGTCAGTGTTCACAGCAGCAGGCAAAAGGAGTAGTAGGGGTCAAAATAGGACATCAAACAGGCTAGCAGGAATGGCAAGCACTCTGAATATCTGAGCACCGCCATCAGGGAGACAGGGTTTTTTATACTGCACTTGGTGTGAGGTTTGTAGCCCCGCCTCCATATGGGCTGTCCCGTAAATCATTACTGGAGGAGGCATGGCCATGGAGAACGGAAGTGCCGCCTCCCCTGCCAGCCACCATCCACCTCCGTTGCTACAAACTCCAGCTCCCTGCGAAGACGCAGGGAGTGAAGAACAGGGGGCAGACGAGACGCACGGCCCCATCGTGGGAAGGAGCAGCATCCCGCCAGGTGGCCACGCCTCCCACCTCGAAGACGACCAGTGGAGACCCGGCGTGGGATAAGTATGCTACACCAGACATAAAGTCAGTCTATTTAGTTCCTTTATTATTGATGGAAGACTGGGTCAGAAGATTTATTTCAAGTTATAATCCTTTTAGCTCATAAACTGCAATAGCTCAGTGAGGTAAATAAAAAGCATTTGGTGTAATGGTTACTGGTTCAATCCTATGTTTATTCCCCCATCGTGACATCACTACACTTTCCAAGTTTCCCAGGCATTTTTCTTTACCAACATAAACAAATATAACAGACAGTTTTATAAAGAAGCGTATTTGTCTTTCTATAAAAGGGTATGACATTTTGTGCAGTGCAAAAATGTAAAGATGTTATCTTAAACATTCATGTTTATTATTAACATTCATATTTTGTAAGCAGTCCAAGTGGCTCATAATCTTGAATACTTGGTGTCTGTAACAAAGAGTTTGGGGTTTGAATACTTAAAGAGCTTGATGTCTAATGTCACTTTTACCTAATTCAGCCTCTACCTTCCCTTATTTCTTACTGTTCTTGGACTTAGTAGAAGAAAATATATTTAACTTTTCATTTCCATGGTTAAAGCTTCTCAAATAGCTCATGTGGGCAATCAAAAGGCGTGATTTAATGGTCTGTGGTTCAATCCTTACTTTTGGTGAGCTTTTGCATTCATTGTGATATCCACAAGTGTTTTCATATTTGCTTTTCCTTTTTCTAAAGCTTTTATAGTCATCTTATTTCCAAATTAGTTTACAAAACAGCATGTAATTTATTATTTTCTATTTCTATTTTTCTACACTACTGGTTACACCTGGATTTGTAAGCAAGCTGTCTTGTCTTTCTATAAAGAGAATACAATTTCCTTCTGCAAGACTATTCAAGTTCCTTTGTTGAAAGTGTTATGGCTAACATCAATGTTACACATCCTTCTTCACTGCTCTCCAAGTGGCTTGAACGTACTTGTGATCTGCAGTAAAGGATTTTGGGTTCAAATCCCTACATAGCTTAAAGTCTAATCCCACAAAAGGTATTTAGTATCATTTTACCCAACTTGGTCTACTTATTCCTTTGTCATACTGCTGACAGACTTGGGCAGAAGATTTATTTCAGTTTTCATTTGTCCCGCTTTCTTATCTGAAATAGTGCAGTTGAGTAAGCCAGATACATATCATTTAAACGTTTCTTGTTCAAACCTTGGTTTAAGCAATCTAATGCTCTCATTCTGATATCCTCTATACTTTCCAAATGTGTCTGGCATTTTTATCAAGCTTTCATGGTAATCTGTTTTACAAATTGCTTTACAAACCAACATTGTACTGTATATAATTTAGAAGAAAATGTTTTTGTTTTATGTTTTCCAAAAAATTAACCAAAAAAACAGGATGGTTTACACCTCGTTTTGTAAACAAGCGTATTTGTCTTCCTAAGAAAGGTTTTTCCTGCAGTGCACTTCCTTTGTTGAAGGTGTTAGAGTTGACATACATGATATCTGTCTAAGGCTTACATTTTTGCACGTCGTTCAAGTGGCTCTTAAGCTTTAGTGCTTGTTGTCATCTTTAATTCATAAGACAAAGACAGATATTCAAATATAAGAGAGAGCTCAAAATATGAAAACTAGTATAGTGTATGTTGACATGTTGACCAAATGGAGGAATACTGGAATCCCTTATGTTGCACTCCAGCATCAGCAGTAATTTTTAACCTATCAGTGACTGAGGCTGTTTTGATATTTCTGCAATGTGTTTAGCGCTAATTTTCTTCTTTTTCCTTTAACGTACACACACATATTATATACTGTTTGTATCACTATAAAAAAAAAAATCATAATCAGATGAAAAATTTAAAAAGACTCTTTTTAAAAAAATCTTTTACACATCGACAAACAGTAAAAAAAAATCCCTGGCAAAATAATTTCTAAAATGTGTCCTCAGTTTGGAAATAACCAATATTTATATGTTTTTCTGATGTTTTTGCAAATTACAGGGTGATAACCTAAGATATCACTCAACTGATCTTGGTTCCAAAATTCTTTACAAACCGTCACTGTATTTTATACAATTTCAAAGAATTGTTTTTTAATATTTCTATTTTAACAGCATTGTTTGCACCCACCTTTGTACTATGTATGCTCCTAGAGAAGAATGCAGCATTTGCTCCAATCTAAAACTGCCAATATACCTGTGCAATGCATTATAGTTAAAACCCATGATACCTGTCTCCTGCTTACTACTTCACACACAGTCCAAATGGCTCCAAAGTTTTCTTACTTCTCTAACAAATGTTTTTTAATTTTGAATCCCTGCAGAGTTGAATTGCCTTTACTCTCGCTGTAATTTGGCTTCCATCTTTCAATGTAATGTTTTATAGTTTTCTAAATGTTAATTTGAAACCAAACAAATATTAGCATTCCTTATTGCTATTTGTTTTGGTGGGGGTTACTGAGCGCACCTACCACCTTTTCTGTGTGTTTTTTTAATTTGAAACCAGTCTAGTACTTTTTCAACTTTAGTAGGCAAGCCTTTCCTCTTTGTGTGTCAGGGTATACAAGATATGAGAGAGGACAAAGTGTCTTCCTCAGGGGCAAATACTTACACCGACAATAAAAGATTGCAGTTCCTTTATTTAGGATACAGTATGAAAAGTCCCAAAGGTGGTGAATATCTTTAATGTCTGTAATATAATCTTTAATCAATAAATCACTTTCAAAGTGTTTCCCCTATGCTCATTCTCTCAGATACCATGTTTGGTAGCAGCTATGATTACTAGTTTTCTTAATAATAAAATTGGTGCTATGATAAGCCCTTTTTTTATAGTTTTTACTACATTTTGAATGTAAGAGTTATTTTTTTAATTGTGTATTTTTATTAAAGGGTTATTAAGATCATAGTACAATGTACAATTGTGTTACAGAGATATGTTTCACAATAATCTATTATGTACCAACACTTGACATGTTGTTAGGGCCTTTACCATGTCAGGTAGGAGTTTCAGTACAGGGTTAGATAAGGAGTCTGTTTGAATGTTTTTATTCATTGTGAAGGGTGAGAGCAGATATTGAAACAAATAAATAAGGGTTGTAATAAGGACAGTGGCAGATCCAAAAGGGGACTTTAGCAAGGAACTGCAGTATAGGAAAATGGTTTTAGTAGGAACTGCAGTATAAACAAATAGCTTTAGCAGGAGGTAGGGGTTGAGACAGTAAATCAAGGGGTGCCTTTAGGTAAGGGTGATGCCAGAAAAGGGCAACTAAGCAAGAAAGCCCTAGAAACAGTAACTTAGCAGGAAACCCCTTGAGAGGGTAGATTAACAGGAGTGGTCATTTAATGAGGGCAACTTAGCTTTAGTAATTATGCTAGTCATAGTCAGATGGTCTCAGGAGATGCTGAAAAACTTACCCTGGCTGGTTGAGCCCTCCAGGTTCAGAGTCCCAGTTCCTGGACATGGTAGAAATTCAGAGCAGCTAAAAGCAGTGGATCTGTAGTAGCAGTTTAATTCAGCTTCAGCAGAGGATCCAAAACAGACGAGCAGCTCTCAAAAGTCAAGCATCCAACTTCAATGAAAAAGGGCCTGTTTGCAAGAAACTGCAGGTATTTAACAGGGGAGTGATGCATGAGGCCACCTGACACAAACAGATGGGAAGAAATACAATCAAACTAAGTTATGGGGGCCTCTACTGGAGGAAGGCAATATATGAGCACACAAATTAGTACTTTCAAATGCACATGTCAGGAGGTAACACATGTAACAACAATGTAAAATAGTATAGAATACAACATAACAATTCCATGTAGCAAAAAAAACCTAGGAGGCAATTCAAAAAGAAGAAGGAAAAAAGAATAGGCATGCCTTATTAATATAAAAATTTCAAAAACCAGATTTAGAGATGGAACGTCAATGGGACGTTTAAGGCCAGCAAAAGTTAAAGGTTAAAAACTGAATGTTATTCCTGAGTGAATAATATGTGATTCAACTACAACAGGGACCACAAATATCCAGTGCATTAAAGCAAAGGGAATTATGGCGTTTGGAATTATTCTGCTGTCAGAATACAAATCAAGACCACAGTGACATTGCTGGAAACAGATTTATTTTGGCTTCACAGCATCATTGGCCTCTCCCAGTGGACAAAAAAAGGGCTCATCAAGTCAATCAGGAGGCATATGCAGCCAGGACACCGTGTATTTTCTTTTTTTAGAAAAATCATATAAATCATATTTTATATAAATCATATTTTATTTAATCACATGCTTTGTTTCATAAATATTTCGATCAGTAATATCTTTAAATACACCGATACGAATAAAAGCTTAAAAACTTACATTAGACAAACTAAACTAATACATATGTGGATATTTTGTCGCTGTCCGGAGGTCTCCCGTTGTACTATTGTAAGGTAAAGAGATTCTTATTATGACCTTACTCTCTATATAAGGTGTTCCAACTCCCCCCCCCCCCCACTTTATCAAATTTCCATATAGTGCCCTTACCTTCATTGCCAGTATTATGTGTAGCATAATTCCTACCTTATCTTTATTTATCTTAGGAATCACATATTGCATCAGGGCCATTTGGAGGCAGGATGCTATCTTTTCTCCTATGCAGCCAGATATTATCTCAAAGACTTTAAGCCAGCTCTCGCTTATCATACTGCACTCCCACCACATGTGATTCCATGATCCCTCCTCTTTTCCACATCTCCAGCATTTGTAATCCTTTCTTGGATAACAAAAAAACTGTATATTTTCTTTCATGTAGGTGCTATTGGAGTGACTGAAACTTCTTGGCTTCCACAGGTAAAGTTCATAATTCGCATAATCTACAAATACCGCTCTGATACTCTAGATCCTAAGAAATACCACATACCTACATGGCAAAGCTGAATAAAATAATAATTCAAAGCCTTCTTAAAAAGTTTGTAAAACTGCAGGCTCTGAGTATTGTCATCTTGTGTAAGCTTCATCGATTCTTTTAAACAACAACTGAAATAAGTTTAGCAAGAAGAAAAATATAAAAAAAGGGGAATGATATATAGACAAAGCTTCACAAAACCAAGGAAGACTTGCATTTGTTATATTCGTGCTTCTGAAGCATTTTAAAAGATGCAAACAGCAGGAGTGGTGTACTAGCATTACAGAGATTTGCTTCTTTCTCAAAATGTAATGCCAGAAGATAATGACATAACCCAACCTGACATCTTTTTTTTGTTGTTTTGCTTTTTGATCCATATAATGCTTTGATTATATTTATTTCTCTCAATATAGCAATAGTGGAGAAGTTTCAGGATCAGAACAATGCCTAAAAGGAAACAGCTGAGAGCAAATCAAATTATTTCTAGTGTGAAGGTTTTTATTCTTGAACCTTTCACTTGTTTTCTCATCTTAGGGAAAACCTAG
Source organism: Pelodytes ibericus (assembly GCA_036172795.1). Classification (NCBI taxonomy): domain Eukaryota; kingdom Metazoa; phylum Chordata; class Amphibia; order Anura; family Pelodytidae; genus Pelodytes; species Pelodytes ibericus. Next base: position 89,343,806 of record CM069863.1, read on the forward strand.
TCCCTGCATACTGTTTCGCAGTTATACAACACTTTTCAGCTATAGAGCATCTAAATCTTTATAGATGGGTTGTACCAGCACTCAGGGTGCCTTAGCAGCATGGATGAGAACTGGTACACATTTTTGTTAGATTTTTATATTCATTTAGATTTTACATTGGCACATATGGATTTTTTTTATATATATAAATAACCCTTATATAGCTGTTATTACATTCTACATTGCACTATATTTTCCCTCTCTTTGATTCCCCTTTTTTGACTCCCACAGAAATATTGTTTTAAAATACTTCTCATTCTACATTTCTTATGGCTTCAGTGCAGTAGTTATAAAAAAAAAATCGTAAATCAATTTATTGTCTTAAATAATTAGTGTCAACTATCTAACTTGTTTCAAGGTAAAAAAAACAAAAAAACAAAAGGGTCTACTCAATAAAGAGAAAATTGCAGGGAATTGAGTCAGGAATTTCAAAATTAAGGCCAAAGTAAATGAGTTGAGCTACTCAGAGACACCAATGTGGTTCCGAATCAGTTCCGAAAATCGGCCATTCCAAAATAGTAGCCCTTACTTCCCAATCGAATATTAAGATGATGGCGACTCGGAGGGACTTTGGCTATTGCAGAAAAAAATAATAATAATTGTATGTGTTTTAACTATGTGAGGCCACACCCCTTGGTGCACCAGGCAGAATGGACACAGAAAAGCCCTGTTAAATAAGGGATAATCTTTTTTTTTTTTTGTGTACACATCCCCAGGAGGTAGGGATGTTTTAGGTGGTTCTCAATATTCTATGGAAGGTAAGGGCACTGAGAAAACTGGTGTCCGCCATGTTGAAGGTGGTGAGAGGCGTCCATCATCTTTGATTGCCTGACAAGGTCGGAGGTGCCGGGAGGGTCTATGGGAGGCCTGCATGACAAGCAGAGTTGCCCCTAACAATATGGAGTACCTGAGGAGGTCCATGGTTTTATACTGTATAAGCATTAATCACTTAGATGACAATAGTAATTTCATACTATTTTCATTCATGATTCCTGAAATGGAATGCAATGATATGGAATGTGTGACTAACTTTTTCTTGTAAGCTACATTTTGAGAGAATATGGTAAATTACATTAACAAATGAACAGCTGCTAAGCATAATGACATATTTTATAAAACCAAGTAAGGAACCCAAATAAGTATTTTACCCAGTAAGCGCTCTGTGTGTAAATTGTGCTTACTCATCACACCTTTCTATTTTTTGCCATTGTTAATTAAAAAGGTGTTTTTCAAAGAGTTTGCAGTGGTAAGAACATTGGCAGCAATTCAGACAATACAAAAATAACTTATGAAAAATGAACCTAACTACGGTTTTATTTCATTAAAAAAAGGCTTTATTTACTGTAACTGAAACTGTAATCTTTTACTCCAAGCTATATTTGAAGGTATATTTTTAAAAAAGTTTTGACTTTGAAAAGTGATACAAGTTCAGTATCTAGAAGTATATTCATGAATCTATACAGCACAAAAGTAATCCATTAAAGTTTCTGTACAAATTTGCTTTACTTTTTTGCCTAGTTACATAATTACTTGTTTGAGACTAAGTCAATTTCAAAGTCAAAAAGATTGAAGCTATTTTTGAGACTGTCAAACTCAGGTGCCGAATTTTACTTATTCTCAAAAATAGCTTTGATCATATCATCTCCCATTACTTTCAGTGGCAAAATTTTGAAAATGTTTTTTGTTTTGTTTTTAAGGAAAACTCGGCTGTCGACCTCCCAATTTGACCTCCTCGAACTAAAACTTGAATTTTAGTGAACAGACCCATTAGGTTGAAAAAAAGACATGCAGTCCATCAAGTTCACCCCTTTCACAAACCCATATTTGTTGATCCAGAAGTAGGCAAAATAACCCACTGAGACAGTAAATTCATAACAAAGGGGGAAAAAATAGTCTCATCTCCAAGACAGTTGGGTTCAACTTGGATAAACATTACTTGACCTACTTTTAATTGTGATTGCCTATATGTTCATTACTGGCCTATCAATCATGCCCCTAAACACAGTGCAAATTGGGTTGGGTTTTCACAGATGCCTCTGGATTGAGCCAGGCCTGAAACACCCCCCATAAAGACTGCAATTGCTGGAACAACTGTCCAAGCATTTACATAGAAGATTTGACAATCCTAGGGGTTGTCACAATCCACAGCCATCTGCCCCAGATTTCATGGTGGTAGATTTGGTGGGTTGAAAAAAACCTGGAGCAACCCCCCTCCACAAAAATGGCTTACCTACTTCTATCCAGTCTGGCTCACAGGAGGGAGGCTGCCAAATAAATAACAGCCTTGAGCAGTTTTGTCAATACAATTTTTTCAGATAATATTAAATCATTTTTTATACTTTACATGCACAGTAAAACAACGCAAAGTTGGAAAAGTAGCCTAACTTAAATTCTCCTATTCAGCTGAATTAGAGAAATTTTGCAACTCAACTACTTTGGCCTTAATTATGAAATTGCCTAATCAAGTCACTGCAAATGCCTCTTCCATGAATAAAACCTATAGTGTAGGCCTCAACATAAAAAGGGTTTATGGGCTGCAATGTGGCTGGGCAGGTTTGTATGGCTTAATCCCATGCAAGACTAGTGCTAAGTTTGTTATGTGCTCGACTAGTACTGAAGAGTAAGCAGCTAACAGTAATGAAGAGAGCATTCCTGTACTTGCGAAAATAATCCAAATGTATTGTGTCCACACAGTCAGAAGGATGCAGGGTGTGCACACAGCAGGCTTGACACGTTTCGGTCCAACAGCACTTAGTCATAAACTCTATATAGTGTAGGCCTTTTGACTACAGTTAACTACATTTCAAGTGATGATCCACCAGCAATGTTGTTGGTAAGGTTGCCACCCAGCCGGCAGGCCAGTAAAAAAGTGTCATCAGGCCACTGTTAAGTCTATAGAGACAGTAGCAAGTCCAGTAATTTTTTAAAGAAAAGGTGGCATCAGTAGTTGTTGGCTCAACATAACATAATTTATAGTCAACAAAGTTAAGTGTAGTGTTGTGTAGGGTATCGCTGTGATCCAAGCATTCTTAACTATAACAGTTGTTGAGTATTCACTTTCCCGTGATGCTTAACATGCCAACATGTGTCATGGGAAAATGTAGTCTCAACAGAATATTAACTAACCCTAGCAATAATATATAACTATCACAAAGCTATGAACAAATTGTATTACAAGCACACAAACAGTTGATAAAAATTGCATCAAGTCTGGTAAGTATGAATGCACTCTTTTGTATGCCTGGGATAATTACAACAAAAATCTCTATTGCATTTATTCACCAAATGTGGAGTTGTAGGTAAGTTGAGGTGAGAGACAATGAGTTTAGAAGAATATTTCAGCTCATCATTTAAACTATACATTGTGCAGGGACAAATCTGGTGAGTTTCCCCTTCTAAGCAAACTCACTAAATTGGTGAGATTAAATGGTCATCTCACCTCAACTCACCTAATCACTTATGATAAAGCGTTGCAGGATGTCAAATGCATAAAGTGTTCGCTTCCCAATATTTCACAATTATTTTTTTGTCTTCTATGTCTTATACACCAAGCATCCTTGTCTGTTGAGACCAAGCATCCTTCTCTGTTGTTACTAAGTAAAATCCTGGTTTCATGTGAACACTAAAATGTTGTTTAGACATGTTGTTTAGAGTTTTCGGTCTGATCTTCTTTTATGATTGGTTAGATAAAGGAAGATCTGACCCACGTTTTCATACAACATGTCTGTCCCCTGATTTATAGCTTATTTATAACTTTCATTAAAGTATTTAATTTAAAACATCTACACCTGATGCAATCTTTGAATTAAACATGTTATTATTTTGTCAACAGTTGTCCTTGAAGCTGTGTGAGCAAACTGTAGATTATTAACTTATCCACAGCAAATTCTGCTCCATATCCATAAATTAGCAATTCAGAAAAACCTGTTTGGCATTAAATATGTACAATACCATTTTGTTTTGGAAGACCATCGCATGCTTTTTTTTTTATATATCTGGTTAGTACAGGTCAGCACATTCATTGATTTCAAAAGTTTTGTCTCAAAACGTAAAAACATATTGGAAAGCATAGAGGAGAAAGACACTAGCACTCTTCAGTCCAGTAAAAACAAATGATGAATTTATTACATAGGATCCGAAAATATCCAAAAAAGTGCAGGGATACAGACAGATGGAGAAACGTGAAAACGAAAAACAGGCAAAAAATGGGAAGGCTTAGACACTCACTTGTTGTTCCACAATTCCAAATACGTGTACTACCCTTGTAAATTTTGTATATATTTTTTCACTGTGTCTACATGTGTTTCTTTATATGTGCCACTACCAACACCAGTGTATTCTTATACAATATTTCTCTTACTTAAGATATTTTTTTGTCTCTACACTGTTCCAGTACCATTTTCACTAGAAGTAAAACAATTTTTATTGTTTATATTGTGTACCTCCAAGGGGAAGAGGCCTCTTACAGTCACTCATTAAGAACACAGAGGGTGTCTCTCATATATATACTAGTAGAAAATAAGTAATTCACAAAACCTATGAGAAAATTAATAATACTATCCTTTTTTAAAACAAAAATGGTACCACAGCAATAATAAAACAAGTAAACTACACAATAAGAAACATTATCTAGAGAAGAAAATGAGAAAGAAAAGCAAAGTCGGTGATAAATTATCCAAAACTAAATCCAAAAGATATAGCTGATGTTTATGAATCACTTTCTAACTTAAACAGAGGAAATGTGCCAGAGGATAATATTAAGAACTTTCAATACACTATAAAAATCCATAAAATGCTAAAAGATACATTAGAAATACTTTATAAACCCTTTATTCTTTTGGGAATTAAGGACAGTATCAACAATTTAAAATCAAGAAAATCACCAGGCTCTTATGGCTTTTATGTTCCTTTCTATAATAAATTATCCACTGTGGTAGCCCCTTTGTTATTACAAATAATGGGTTTCTCCAAGAAATGCTGCAGGCTACAATTAGTCCTATATTAAAACAAAATAAAGTTAACCTCTAACTATATACCAATTTCCTTAATATATTTAAACATTAAAATGTTTTCTAAAGTGTGCGCTGAGAGATTAAAACATATGCGCTAATTCATGCCGACCAGTTGGGGTTCGTCAGTGGCATTGGCACATCAGATATCACCTGCAGGAGAGTAGATATAATCCATTGTGTAAATATGAAAAAATCAAGCTCAGCCTTGTTGGCCTGAAATGCCCAGAAAGTATTTGGTAGAGTTAATAGGAAGTTTCACAATTCATTCACAATTAGCACAATGGCATTATGCTTTGACTCAGCAGGCAAAAGTTAAAGGCCTTTTGTTTGAATCCAACATATTTAATATCAGAAATGGCACCCGACAGGGCTGTATCTGTCCATTAGCTCCCTCATTATATATTATTGCAATTGAGTCATTGCCTAGTATGATTAGACACCACGTTAAAGGAAAATTAAACTTTGTTTAACCCTTGCTTCCTTGAAGGAAGCAGAGGTTAAACAATACATTTGCCGGTAGAATTTGCATGCATGCATTAATGTAAATTATAAAATAACACTCTATGCTGATGATGTCCTCCTGAAACTGATGGCTCAGTCAGTAGAGGAGACCCTGATGGAAGTACAACTGTATAGTAAATATTCCAGTTATAAAATAAATTCTAAGAAAATGCTAATTATTACAGCATTTCTTGGGGATAACCAACAGTTAGCATTAGAGAAGAAATTCTATTTTGACTGGAGTAAAAAATACATAGATCATCTGGGTATCAAACTATAATTTGATCTGACTAACCTGCTTGACCTTAACTATGGGAACCTATTAACAAACTGGGCAAAGCTTATAATTTTGGAGAGGAATAGAAATGTATGGGTTGTGGCCCAAATACATGCTTATATAGTCCCTAAAGTATTATACTTGTTTAGAATTATTTTGTATGTGAAATAAAGAAAACAAAATATTTTTCTAAAATTATATTGATTTTTTGTGTGGTTACTGCTAATAAGCTTGTAGAAAAAACTATGTATCTTCTGCAGTTCTGTCAAGTTTAATAGTACTATTTGTACTGACAGGTAATCTGCAGGGGATAGGCAAAAATCATACATTGATATCTGAGTTGAAATATAGGCAAGCTGAATTTTTTTTTCAAACTCAGCTAGAATAAATGATTCACTTGCAGTTTGTTTGGCAGTTTAGTTTTAGTGTCATATATTTGAGCCCATTCTTGAAATCATCACCATTTTCTTCAAACTCAGGTGATGGCAATTCTATGTTTCTTTGATATCAAAGAAAGGAACATAAAAAAGAAGATGGAATTAACAGCTCAAAATAATGCCCATGCAAGATATGGAGTGACCTTTATTACAACTACAAGGCTACTAACATATACGAAAATGCATCAGGTTCAATGATACAAGTACATAATCACATCTATTACATCTTCAGTGATATGTTAGAACCAACATTTGTATTGTATCATGCATATTTAAATTGTGTGGATCTATCACCTAAAACATTTTTTTTTAAATTTAATGTCAAGATCAGTTAGAAGCTACTACAAACATATACTTTTGTCGAAGATCAAATGGAATCTTTTTTTTTTTTAACGAAAGTCTATTCAGATATGCAACTGCACATGCACAAAATGAAGATCCGACCAAAGGAACACATGGAATATTTACTCTCTCCCAAAGCTAACACAGAACTTAAATATTGAAATTGGTGCCTTTCTTTCGACAACATCGTTTAAAGAATGTGTAAAAATTTAGCACAATTATGTATTAAGTTTAGCATACTTCCAAAGCATTGCTCCTTAGGAGGTACAGTCCCCATATTGCATTAAAAAACAACTCAGTTGTTTATGTCTAACGAAAGCCCTTCTTTTGCCAAGAAAAACAATACATAAAAGTGTTAGTACATTAAACGAAATAGAAGTATTAAAACAGCCTATGTCACAAGGTGTAAGACCACCCAAAAAAATCTGAGGGTGTTAAACTTCATTAAATGTCTTGATAAATTAATTTGCATATGTAAAATAATGTATTCTTAATCTAAATGAGTTGCCAAATTACATAAATCAGTTGGCCATAAAGTCACTGAAAATGTTCTGGTAATGCACGTCAATTGACACACCTCACTCACTCCCACAAAAATTAAATTGTCCCTCTTTAGCCATCTGAAATGTTGGGAGGCATGGGTTAGGGCTAGGCATTAGTGATAGGAATTAGGGTTAGATGTAGGAAGCTAAACAACAGACAAAGCTTTGAAGATTTAAGAAAAAAATCTTTATTTAGAACTAGGGTTTGGGGAAGCATTAATGTGACTATAGACTCTACTACTGCAAATCACCATGTATCTTTCTCTGCTCTCTGTAGCCTCCATTCAGTCTCTATAAACCACAGGTCTAGCTGTAGCCCAGTTCTTTTTCAACCTAATATTGACATGTTGATGTGTGCCTTTCAAATGAAGGGAATTATGTCAACACAACATTACACGCATGCAGCAATAATCTTCACTAGTTTATAAATCTTTTTATATTTGATCATTTACAAAAATATATTTGATTGTATGTTACCCTGTCTGATCTTGAGAATAAATAAAAACACATGTTAAGATGACAATTGTGCTTTGAGTGAAATGTATCACATCTCTTAAATGCTCAATGCCAGATGGCTGAATAGACTTTTGTGTTTCATTTTTCTTTGATGATCAAATCTATAATTCTTAGAGTATATATGAAACATATAATTTATTGGCATTAAAGATAACTAAACACAAAGCAAAATGTAATTTTAGCTGCACTTGAAGCACAAAAGACATTGTGTTTCCAGCTATCTTTTTTTGTTTTGTTAAAAGGCAGAATAAACCCATTCAATTTAGAGTTCTCTACCTTGAAGCTCTGTTGTACAATCAAGCTCTCAAGCACATTATTTGTATTAGACAATTGTTTTCCTTAGAGAATATATCAAGCAAACATTCAGCAAACTATTTTCAATTTTAAAGGAAACTATGTGAAATACAATTTGTGATAAGTAATCTTCCATCTTCCCCTTTTCAGATGTTGTGGAGAACTGGGCAGTTCCACCAAACAATAAAAAAACATTACCAGATATTCTCTGGTTTTCAAGTATGTCCTGGAAATATTACAATTACATCATATATTAATATTCATCAACCTTAAGAAGTATGTAGGGCAAAGCTGACCAACTAGATCTGAAACCTGCAGACCTGCAAGTTAAGTAGATTCTACATTTTGCTCACTCACCTATATCACCAAAGTTATCGTCATCCTCACACCCTCTAAAACATTTGAGTTGTTGTGATTGAATTAATGCACCATGTTATAGCTTTATATTGCTTATGGAGCCTTTTAATGACTAAACCTGAAATACAGCAGCACCAAACTTTTCCAAATATCTTAGATGACATTACCTCATTTGTTTTCCTTCAGATATGTGCAAATATGCCAGCTAGTCACAAAGGCAGGCATACTTTGCTACAACTCCGTGGAATAGCTCGATAAATAGCCAAGTACAAGCATCAGAAACAAACCTGGGATGGCAAAACAAGCCTGCTGTCACCCACAAATCTAAAGGGATAAAGCAGACACTGAAACACCTACTTCCAAGTGAGTTTTTCAGTTGTTCACCTCAGGGAACTTGCCTCGGAAAAGCCACTTGGCCGGCATCCCACAGACCACTTATTACTTAAGTAATAAAATGTAAACATAATATAATATTTATGATAACACCCTAATAAAATGTATTAGCATGTTATCATAAATATTATATCACAAGTCAACACAACAATTTTCATCTCTCTACATTGTTCCATTCCCAAGTTATTAGTTAAATAAGTTTTGAGAAGATTAGACACCACATAAACAGTGAATGTGATGGGTCATTGTTGTACATCACCAGTGCTGTCATAATCTCCTCTTGTCCATGCCACCCTTAGAACCTTTGAAACCTATAGCATAACGTTTTTCAAATAGAAATCTAATTTTCTGTTGTGCTACTGCATTGGTAGAAACATGGAGGAACCTATTTTTTAGAAAATTTTAGAAATAATTTTTACATATAACATGACTGACCTGAATGCTAACTGTACAGACATTGGGGATGGACAAAAGGAAATGATAACGTCACTGGTGGTGTAGAACTATGACCCATCAATTTTACAGCACTTCTAAGCTAATTGGCCCGAAGTTCATAAAAAAATTGAAGTACATCGGGCTAATATCGGAAGCCGCATTTTGAGATACACAATATGCCCAGATGTGACCAAATATAACTTTGCACTATGGCCATTATGGCTCATATATATATTGATTTAAAAAACAAAATCATACTAAAATAATCCGAACCATTGAGCAGCGACAATAATCTAAATCCCTGGAAAGGTCAGATAGTTTAATATTTGCATGTTATATATTCATATAAGACTTCAGTTTACTTCAGCCACACACAGAAATGACCATAACACAAGAGAGACTAACACAACAGAACAAGTGCATAACTTCCCTATGCTGCCATCTACTTGAAGGTGGACTGCATAACACCCCCATACATAACACTCCTCCCCCCTAGACCTCAAAGTCTTTGAGATAACTGGGAGGGTTAATATTTCTTCTTGGGCATCCCAAAACCATGTTTTGAGCTGTTTCACCTGGACCTACATTTGTGCCCATCCCTTCTTGTGTGCTCTCTCAGATGGACCGCACGGAACTGGTTCTTCAACAACAAGACCTGTATCATCCAGTGGTTCAACATCATTCATATCACAGAAAACCCGGTATGACTGGGACTGGCAGCAGGCACAATCTCATCACTCCCTTCCCGAATCTGATCGACATGCCTTCGTAATATTCTACCATCAAGAATTTGTACTTTGTATGAGTACAAATACTTTTGCAGGTATCCATTTAGGCCCAGAAACATAGTTCCTGACATAGACAACACTGTCAGGTGCAAATACTCTCACAGTAGAAGCATTATAGTTCTTATTGAATTGCAATTCTTGCTTCTCTTGTAACTCAGATGTCAAATCAGGATGTAAACGATCCAGGCAAGTTTTAAGACGTCGGTTCATAAGGAGCTTTGCTGGACTGCTACTAGTGCTTGGTGTCACATGTTGTTGCAGAAGGAAATTTGCAAGTCTACAATTCCAATGTCATTCAATAATTATTTTTAATGAGTCTTTGGTAGTCTGAACCATACGCTCAGCTTGACCATTTAATGATGGGTGAAATGGTGCAATCGTAACATGTCGGATAAGATTACTTGCCATGAAAATTTTGAATTCTGATAAGGTAAATTGTGTTCCATTATCAGACACAATTGTATCTGGCAACCCAAGTGTAGCAAACAGCCTCCTTAAGATATTTATGACTGTGACTGAGGTAGCAGATGTAACTGGAACAACGTCTAACCCTTTTGAAAAGGAGTCAACAACTAAAAAAAACATCTATCCATGAAAAGGGCCAGTAAAATCTATATGTACATGGGACCAAGGTGACCTAGTCCCTTCCCAAGGATGTACTGAGGCTTTAGGTATAGCATGACGAGTGGATTGACAGGGTACACAGTTCTTTACCCACTTTTCAATAACTTTATCCATTTTAGGCCACCAAAAATAACTTCAGGCTAAAGCTTTCATGCAAACTATTCCAGGATGTCCTTCATGGAGAGCATGTCCTGCATTTGGAATTACCACTCTGTTTCCCCATAATAGGCACCCTTTATAGGCAGATAATTCATGTTGGCGCACTACAAATGGTTTACAAATACAAATTGGAATTACCACTCTGTTTCCCCATAAAAGGCACCCTTTATAGGCAGATAATTCATGTTGGCGCACTACAAATGGTTTGAACTTGTCTTCCACTTTTGATTTTGGCCACCCCCTTCAAACCCAGTTGAGCACACGGGACAGCAAAGGATCCTTGGCAGACATAAAAGCAATGTCACTTGCATGTAACGGAGGGTTTGGGATGGATTCCAACATGACGACCTCAGACATAGGAGGAACAAAGAAGTCAGGAGAAGGCAAAGGTAATCGGCTTAATCCATCAGCATGTGTGATATCCTTGCCAGGATGATATTTGAACTCACAATCATAGGCATTCAACATAAGGGACTACCTGAGCATGTGTGGTGAAATAATTTGTGGGAGTGGGAGTATTGCTGGTGAACAGACCCAGTAAAGGTTTAAGATCTGTTATAATAGTAAACCTCCACCCATAAAAATAGTCATTAAACTTGTTTACACTGGACACAATAGCTAAAGCATCCTTGTCAATTTGGACGTAATTCCTCTCTATAGTAAATAAAGTCCATGAATAAAATGGGAGCCTCAACTCCATTTCTCAAAGTATGGCTCAATACAGCCCCTATGCCATACGGAGAAACATCGCAGGTGAGGTTGAGCTGTTTCTTCAAATCATAGTGTACAAGTACACTGTCAGAAAACAACAGTTTTTTTGCAGCACTAAAAGCAGTAGTATGAACGTCGCTCCACTTCCATGGAGCATCTTTATCTAGTAGATGATGCAGAGGTTCAGCAACAGTGGCTTTATCAGGCATGAAAGAATGGTAAAAATTAAGCAACCCTAGGAAAGCTTGCAGTTCTTGTTTGTTTGTTGAAGCCAGAGCTCTATGGATAGCTTCAACCTTAGAATCAGTTGGATGAATGCCCTGTGCGTCAACTCAGTAACCAAAGAAATCCACGCTGCTTACCCCAAAAACACACTTTTCATTTTTAAGTTTTAGACCAGCATCAAGAAAACGTTGTAAAACATGTTGTAGCTGTGCAGCCAATGACTGTATAGAATCTGCTCCAATAAGAACGTCATCAAAATAAGGCACTACACCTGGAAGTCCAGATAAGAGGTCCTCCATTAAATTCTGGAATATGCCAGGAGCAATGGAAATTCCAAACTGCAAACATCTTCCTCAGAAAGCACCTTTGTATGTTATTATCATTTGTGCATCAGCAGCCTCATCATCCAAAGGTAACTGCTGCTAGGCTTGATTCATATCAGTATAAAATACTTTTCCTTTTGCCAAAGTAGTAAGAATTTGATTAACAGCTGGAATTTGATAGGGATGCTCTTGCAATGCTTTGTTGATTGTACATTTGTAGTCAGCACAGATTCTGACATCCTCATTTGGTTTCATCAAGGGAACTATGGGTGTACACCACTTTGAGTGTGTTACGGTTTACAAGACGTGTAATCTCAGCATCAATTTTTGGTCTGAGAGCTAATGCAATTCTGCGAGGCTTCATACGAATTGTGGGTACTGTTGAATCTAATACAAAAGAAACAGGAGGGCCTTTAAACATGCCAAGACCTTCTTCAAAAACTGCACTAAATGTATTAATCACTTTCTGTAGAATATCGGTGGATATATTATCAACTCCAGTTAATGAAATTCCTAAGGGTTCAAACCACTCTCTACCTAGCAAACTTGCTCTTTGTCCCTTAGTAATTATTAAATGTAAGTGTCCTCTGAATTTACCATATTTTACTGGTATAAAACAAGCTTCTTTAACATCCACATCCTGTTTGTTGTAGTCCACCAGATGAATATCACAAGGTACTATTGAAGGAAAATTATGAGGCCATAACAATGTAAATGTCTCTTCTGAAATCAAAGAATATGCTCACCCGGAATCTACTTCCATTTTGCATGGAACATAATTTCAGTGTAAACCTTCAGTCCTGATGGCGTATTTTCCACTTTATTCACATAGTCATTTGAGTAAACACCTGTAGTCATTTCACTATCTGAAACGGTATGTGGAGTATTAACAGAGTGCGCTGCGGTTAGTATTGTATTCGCATTCTTATATTGGGTTAGAATTCCACTGGCTTGTCTTTGGCAAACTGTCTATATGTGACCTGTGCGTCTACATGTGTAGCAAACTGCATTTCGAAAACAACATGTGTTACGCCCGTGTTTTCCACCACAACTTTAACAAGTTCCTTTAAATTAAGCTGTGACATCAATGCGTGTTGAAAAGTCCTTTGATTTAACATCAGTCTCCTTCACTAGATTTATTTCAGGTGAGTTCTCTTTGCTGGAGGATGATTGTATCTCTTTTTAGTGGACATATGCAGCCTCATTTGCGAGCGCTTCCTCTTGTGCAATAATAAAAGTTAAATTCTGTCTTGCAAGAAGTCTCATCTGCAGTGCTTCATCTTGCACTCCACAAACAAGCCTGTCCCTTAACAAGGATTCTAAACTGGCACCAAAATTGCAATTTTCAGACAGCCTGCGCAGTTCTGCAATATATGCTGCAATGCTTTCACCTGGTTTCTGATTTCATCTATTGAAATGGAAACACCTCATTGTTTCAGATGGGGTAGGTGCTAAATGATTTTTTTAACAGTGCCAGTATTTCTTCACATGAGTAGTCTTGTGGTTTAGCAGGAGATATCAGTCTTGGGGTTGAGGTTTTTGGAGCATAGAGCAGGGGATGCTATCTCTTGCTGGTAACCCTTGCCAGGTGGTCCACAGGTGTATATAGGCAGAGCACTCTGGTAAGGATAGGAGCACGAGAGTGCCACAAAATAATAAAAGGATAATCCAAAAAGCTAAGTCAGGAATAGTCCAATAGATCAGGGCAGGCAGCGGTCAAAGAGTAGTAGAATAATCCAAGCAGAGGTCAGGGTTCAGGCAAACAGGGTAATCCAGGAGACAAGCCAAAGGTCAGGTAACATGAAATCCAATAGATGTACTGCAACACAGCAACAAAGGGGAAACTGGAGACTGAAGTCCAAGGACAAACAGGAACCAAAGCTCTGGAACACTTGAGCACTGTGGTAACAGTTTGAGGGGTTTTTATAGTGCTGTGGGTCTCTACTCCTCACCTCTGTTGGACAAGCCCCTCACTTGATTGGTTGTGCAAGAGATGTGCTTCTATAGCACATACCACTCTGTCTATGTGCTTGAAGTCCATAGGATCTTTGGTAATTGGGGAAACAGAGTTTACCTCCATCTTACAGCTGCAAATATATCCCCCTTGATTGGGGTAAACTCTGGAGGAGGCATCCTGGGTTTGCAGAAACTTTAGACCCTGGTTTCGGCCTACCGCACTAGCGCAATCGCGGATAGAAGATCTTACTATAGGCCCCGGCTTCGGCCAACTCCACTTGGAAACACTGGAATTGCAGGTAAGTGCAAGAGGGGCATGACAATCAGTGACCGGACAGTATAAAAAGTCTTGGATCCAATAACACTAAGGAACACAGCTCTCTTCTGAATAGCATCAACCACCTTATTGGCTTCCAGGAAAAACACTAACCTGTCAGCATATGAGTCCCATGAGGCTGGATTAGTCAGATCAAATTCCTCCATGTGTCACAGAGAAACTATTCTGGAGATATTTGTAGATAATAGAATTCCAAAAGAAAAGTTTTACTTCCTCACTCAGGCTGATTTCCTTCCTTATATATATATACAGGGAGTGCAGAATTATTAGGCAAATGAGTATTTTGACCACATCATCCTCTTTATGCATGTTGTCTTACTCCAAGCTTTATAGGCTCGAAAGCCTACTACCAATTAAGCATATTAGGTGATGTGCATCTCTGTAATGAGAAGGGGTGTGGTCTAATGACATCAACACCCTATATCAGGTGTGCATAATTATTAGGCAACTTCCTTTCCTTTGGCAAAATGGGTCAAAAGAAGGACTTGACAGGCTCAGAAAAGTCAAAAATAGTGAGATATCTTGCAGAGGTATGCAGCACTCTTAAAATTGCAAAGCTTCTGAAGCGTGATCATCGAACAATCAAGCGTTTCATTCAAAATAGTCAACAGGGTCGCAAGAAGCGTGTGGAAAAACCAAGGCGCAAAATAACTGCCCATGAACTGAGAAAAGTCAAGCGTGCAGCTGCCACGATGCCACTTGCCACCAGTTTGGCCATATTTCAGAGCTGCAACATCACTGGAGTGCCCAAAAGCACAAGGTGTGCAATACTCAGAGACATGGCCAAGGTAAGAAAGGCTGAAAGACGACCACCACTGAACAAGACACACAAGCTGAAACGTCAAGACTGGGCCAAGAAATATCTCAAGACTGATTTTTCTAAGGTTTTATGGACTGATGAAATGAGAGTGAGTCTTGATGGGCCAGATGGATGGGCCCGTGGCTGGATTGGTAAAGGGCAGAGAGCTCCAGTCCGACTCAGACGCCAGCAAGGTGGAGGTGGAGTACTGGTTTGGGCTGGTTTCATCAAAGATGAGCTTGTGGGGCCTTTTCGGGTTGAGGATGGAGTCAAGCTCAACTCCCAGTCCTACTGCCAGTTCCTGGAAGACACCTTCTTCAAGCAGTGGTACAGGAAGAAGTCTGCATCCTTCAAGAAAAACATGATTTTCATGCAGGACAATGCTCCATCACACGCGTCCAAGTACTCCACAGCGTGGCTGGCAAGAAAGGGTATAAAAGAAGAAAATCTAATGACATGGCCTCCTTGTTCACCTGATCTGAACCCCATTGAGAACCTGTGGTCCATCATCAAATGTGAGATTTACAAGGAGGGAAAACAGTACACCTCTCTGAACAGTGTCTGGGAGGCTGTGGTTGCTGCTGCACGCAATGTTGATGATGAACAGATCAAAACACTGACAGAATCCATGGATGGCAGGCTTTTGAGTGTCCTTGCAAAGAAAGGTGGCTATATTGGTCACTGATTTGTTTTTGTGTTGTTTTTGAATGTCAGAAATGTATATTTGTGAATGTTGAGATGTTATATTGGTTTCACTGGTATAAATAAATAATTGAAATGGGTATATATTTGTTTTTTGTTAAGTTGCCTAATAATTTTGCACAGTAATGGTCACCTGCACACACAGATATCCCCCTAAAATAGCTAAAACTAAAAACAAACTAAAAACTACTTCCAAAAATATTCAGCTTTGATATTAATGAGTTTTTTGGGTTCATTGAGAACATGGTTGTTGTTCAATAATAAAATTAATCCTCAAAAATACAACTTGCCTAATAATTCTGCACTCCCTGTATATTCTGCAGTGTCCATTTACTGATATCCCATCCTCGTCGCCAGTTAAGTGTATTTGCATGTTATATATTCACAAATGGCTCTCAGACAAGTAGTAATATAATACTTCTCTTTACTTCAGCCACACACAGAAATGACCATAACACAAGAGAGACTAACACAACAGAACAAGTGCATAACTTCCCTATGCTGCCATCTACAGGACGGTGGACTGCATAATACTCCAATGCATAACAGATAGTAAAGCTAGTATATCATAAAAAAAGAGTAGTAAGGCACTGAAAGTGGAGACCATAAAACAGGGATTTTTGAATCAAAACAAATGAATCTATGCCACTAATTTATATATCATGACTTACATATCAAATCAAGACATAATGTCCAGATCCTTATTTAAGCATTTTGGTTCAAATGTTGTCAATTCATAAATCCATTTTTTCTCCCTTTGGGATAATGATGGATTCACTTTTTGTGTTTCCGTCAAATCACTAGGACCAATAAGGGATTTTAATCTGTGATAAAATCACACTCCTATTTATTCCCTCCTATTCTCTGGTTTGTTGTTGTTTTTTTGTATTACAAAAGTTTATTTCTATCCCATTCCTGTAAAAATAAAATATCTTTAAATGACAAAGGATTTGGATAATATTTTTCTTTACATTTTAGATTCAGAAATGTTGCTGTCCTTAGAGCACTGTCTCCTGACCCATTAATTGGTTCTCTGGAATTTGGAGCCATCTGGCATGGTGGCAACTTTTAAAATGTATTAAACCATTAGTGTCTGTAGTTCTTTGTGCACAGTTTCCCCCATTCAACATATAAAGTTAGGTCTAAAAAGTCAATCAACACATTGCTGACGTTGGAGATAAAACATAATCCATAATCATTCACTCCAGGTGACCTCATCTTTCCAATTATCTGCACATTCATTTGCATAGCTGGGAGTAAACCTGGTCCCCATTGCTGTAGCAAAAATCTTAAAAAGAAGAGGCTGAGTCTGGAAGTTATGATATTGGCAAGTCTAAAGGATTTGGCTTTGTCAGCTTTGAGATGCACGAGGATGCACAAAAAGCTGCTGATGACATAAATGGGATAGAGATAAATGGCAAAGCAATCTATGTTGGGTGTGCCCAGAAGAAGGTGGAAAGGCAAACTGAGTTGAAGCACAAATTTGAACAAATGAAGCAGGAGCAAATTACTAGATACCACGGTGTTAGCCTTTATGTGAAGAATTTGGATAATGGAATTGATGATGAATTGCGGTCGAGGAAAATAATTTTTATTCATATGCTTCTCATCTCCTGAGGAGACCACCAAAGCAGTTACTAAAATGAATGGTAGAATGTTGCCCCAAATCCTTTGCATGTTGCCCTGGCATAGAGTAAGGAAGAGAGGCAACCACATCTGACCAACCAATATATGCAGCGTATGGCAAGTGTTTGTTCTGTACCCAACCAGTGATTAACCCGCATCAGCCACCACCCTCCAGCTACTACATGGCAGCAATCCCAGTTACTGAAATTAATGGCAGAATTGTTGCCACAAATCCTTTGCATGTTGCCCTGGCACAGCGTAAGGAAGTGAGTCAACCACCCTGCTGCTCCAAGACCACCCTTTGGCGCAATGAGACCAACTTCTTCCCAGATTCCACATGTTGTGTCTGCACAGTGTGTTGCCAATACATCAACACAGACAATGGGTTCAAGGCCAACAGCTGCCATGGCTGCCTCTTCAACAGTTAGATCTGTTCCTCAGTACAGATATGCACCTCATGTGTAATCTTTCTGATATGAAAGATAGGATCCGTGATGCAGATATGATAACAGACACTCTCAAATAGACAAGACAGATAGTGAGGATGTTTCACTCGAATGATAACACATCTATGGTTGAGCTGCGGATGGTCAGCCACCAAAGTCTTAAAACCCCACACACTGAAATGCTAAAAGAGAGGAGGTCTGTACTGTAATACACCAGATGATAGTAACTCTGAGATACTGGAACAGAATAATATACAGCAGGGAGGTAAATGCAGGCCGAGGTCAACACAAACAGAATACTGGATAATCAGGAGGCAGGCAAAGAACGAGGCAGGCAGCAATCAGGATAATCAGAACAAAACTGGGTCATACCGGAAAAGCAAGACAATAAGGACAAGGCAATAGAATAGACTGGAACAGGCAGGAGCCAGGACTGGCAGCAAACAATAGAGTAGTCAGGATACAAGCAAAAGGTCATTAACAGGAATCAAAATCAATAATAACGCTAGTGAGGCTGAATAGAGCACTAGGACAGGCAACTAGTTGTTGGAGAACTGAGGTTTAAATAGCCCTCCAGTGATTAGACGCAGCCCCTGGGAGGAGTTTTCAGGGAGAAGGAAGGTTCACAAATAGCCCTTGTACTGGGCTTCAATAATTACTTTGTTGAACGTGTACTGTGGTGATGCCCGCTACCTGTTTGCTCTGCAGGAAGCGATGTTGGCCTGGCTGAGCATTTGGTCCTCTCTGGACGACGTCCGTAGTGACGGTAAGTGACATCATGTGCGCAATCCTCAGCAACATCTCAGCCCAGTTGCCATGCAGCAGTGCTGTCCATGTGTCTCACCAGCTTTTCCTAAGACCTTTGATAAATTAAATATAGGGAGGATACAACTATAGTGGCCCATTGAATTAAAAAAATAACCAATTCAAATTGTTTAAAATACTCAATAGATGACCCTGACTCTTAATTAGTATGTTGCGTTATCTATATGTTTTTGCAGAAAACAAATACAAGATGACTCTGATGACAAGAGAACCCCCCCCCCCCCCCCCAAAACTTTGAATATTCCTTTAGGGAAAAAGGAAAAACTCTCAATATAAGACTACTGTAATGGGTTTTTCTTGTAAATACTAATTGACATGTAAACTGGCTTTTCATGTTTAATAAATATTATGAAATTATGATAAAAAATGCATTTCTTGTTTTCATTTCCTTTTATTTTCCAATCTGCAATTATTCAGTGTAAAGTGGCGTTTGGGGCAAATCCTGAGTGCAAAGTGAGTCCTGGGGCAATTCCTCAATATAAAGTAGGTTCTGGTGCAAGTTGTGAGTTCAAAGAGGGTTATCAGGCAATTCCTTAGTGCAAAGTGTGTCCTGGGGAAAGTCCTGAGTTCAAAGTGGGTTCAGGGGCAATTGCTGAGTACAAAGTTCCCAGGGCAAGTTTTGATAACAAATTAGGTTATGGAGCAAATCCTGAGTGCCAACTGGGTTTTGGGCAAGTCCTAAATACAAAATGGGTTTTGGGGCAAGTCCTGAGTGTAAAGTGGGTTTTGAGGCAATTCCTGAGTGCAAAGTGGGCACTGGAGCAAATCCTAAGTGCAAATTGTTGCAATTCCTGAGCGCAAAGTGAGTTTGGGGGCAAATCCTGAGTGCAAAGTGGGGTTTTGTACAATTTCTAAGTGCCAAGTGAGTACTGGGGAAAATTATGAGTGCATACTTGGGCACTTCCTGAGTACACAGTGGTTTGGGGGCAATTCTTCACGGTAAAGTGGGTTATGGGACAAATCCTGAGTGTAAAGTGGGTTCACAGGCAATTCCTGAGTGTAAAGTGGGCTTAGGGGCAAGTCCTGAGTGTAAAGTGGGTCTCGGGTTCAGTGCAATTTGTTTTTTGGGGCAATTCCTCAGTGTAAATTTAGTACTGGTGCAATTCCTCAATGCAAAGTGGGTTATGGGGCAAGGTGTGAGTGCACAGTGGGTTATCAGGCAATTTCCTCAATGCCAAGTGGGCTTTGGGGTAAATCCTGAGTGTCAAGTAAGTTTCGTGCAAGTCCTGGGTGCAAAGTGGTTTTTGGTACAATTCCTGAGTGCAAAGCAGGTACTGGAGCAGATTGTGCTAACTTGGACAATTCCTGAGTACACAGTGGTTTTGGGACAATCCCTCACTGCAAAGTGGGTTATGGGACAAATCCTGAGTGCAAAGTGGGCTCTCAGGCAATTCTTGAGTGCAAAGTGGGTTTAGGGGCAAGTCCTGAGTGCAAAGTGGGTCCTGGGTTCAGTGCAATTTACTAATGGGAGCAATTCCTCAGTGCAAATTGGGTCCTGGGGCAATTACTTAGTGCAAAGTGGGTTCTGGGGCTTGTTCTGAGTGTAAAGTAGGTTTTGGGGCAATTCATTAGTGTTAAGTTTGTTCTGGGGAAATTCCTGAGAGCAAAAGAGCTCTAGGTAAAGTCCTGAGGGCATAATGAAGGGCAAGTCTTGAGTTCAAAGTGGGTTCGGGGGCAATTGCTGAGTACAAAGTTCCAAGGGCAAGTCCTGATAACAAATTGGGTTGTGGGGAAAATCCTGCGTGCCAAGTTTTCTTTGGGCAAGTCCTGAATACAAAGTGGGTTTTGGGCAAGTCCTGAATACGAAGTGGGTTTTGGGGCAATATCTGAGTGCAAAGTGGGCACTGGAGCAAATCCTAAGTGCAAACTATTGCAATTCCTGAGTGCAAAGTGGGTTTGGGTGCAAATCCCAAGTGCAAAGTGGGGTTTGGTACAATTCCTACATGCCAAGTGAGTATTGGGGCAAATTATGAGTGCAAACTTGGGCAATTCCTGAGTACACAGTGGTTTTGGGGCAATCCTTCAGTGTAAAGTGGGTTATGGGACAAAACCTGAGTGAAAACTGGGTTCAGTGCAATTTGTTTTCTGGGGCAAATTCTCAGTGAAAATGTAATCCTGGTGCAATGCCTCAATGCAAAGTGGGTTCTGGTGCAAGGTGTGAGTGCAAAATCAGTTATCAGGCAATTCCTCAAGTCAAAGTGGGTTCTGGTGCAAGTCCTGAGTGCAAAGTGTGTTTGGGGGCAATTCCTTTGTGCTAAGTTGGTTCTGTAAAAAGTGTGAGTGCAAAGTGGGTTCTGGGGTAATTCCTATTTGAAAAGTGGGTTCTGGGGCAAGTCCTGAGTGCAAAGTGGGGTTTTGGCCAATTCCTGAGTCTTAGTGTGTCCTGAGGCAAGTCTTGAGTTCAAAGTGGGTTTTGGGGCAATTCCTGGGTGCAAAGTGGGTTTTGTTGCAAGTCCTGAGTGCAAAGTGGCTTTTGGGGCAATTCCTGCGTGCAAAATGGGTTCTAGGGCAATTCCTGAGTGCGAAGTGGGTTTTGTGGCAAATCTTGAGTGCATAGTGGGCTCTGGGGTATATACTGTGGGTGCATTCTGGGTGGACTTTGGGGTGTGCGACCTGTGATCTATGCCTGTACTTTAGGGTTTCCATGCATTAGTTATTTCATATATAGATTCAAGTTTGCATGTGATTTTCCGTTGCTCTAAACCTGCAAAACTATGTTTCCATGTGCTATTTATGTAATCTAAACCTACAAATACATGGTTTATATGTCTTCTTAATTTGATCTATACATGCAATGCTGTGTTTCCACATGCTGTTTATTTGATCTACACCTAAACTAGAGGGCTTGGATGTGTTTTGCAGATTATTTTTCACTTTTTTGTTGTTGTTGCTGTATAGGTGACTTGTGCTTTGGAGGGATGCCACAGGGGTGGCATGCACAGTGAAAATGAAACCCTAAGGCTAGCCCTCGCTATGTGTTTATGCAAGAGCCCACACAATTAAGTATTTATGTAGTGTCGGTATGGTCTTCATAATGTAAAAACGCATGAGTCTTAATTCCCAAGAAGCTTGGAAGTGTTTAAGATTTTATAAAGGGGTGAAAACTGAGCAATTTAAAAAAATTGATGCCAGATGAGGATGTGTGCAAGCTAAGTGTAATCTAAGTGTTGTGGCACTGTGGACCTGTGGGTACAGTCTTGTACTGTATGCAATCTAGGTGATGTGGCAAGACCTCTGGGTGCAATCTGGCAAATCCCGTGTGTACAGTCTGGGTGCTATGGCTAGACCTGTGGGCAGGGCCGCCATTAGAAATTCTTCCCCCCCTACCCTCCAAAAGTCATTTCATCCACGTTCTTGTATATCATGCCAATGATTTAAATACAACCCAGGATATGTCCCATTACCTGTATTGCACATGCAGGATTTACTGCTGCCCCATTACCCGCATTGCACATCCAAGAATTAACATGCCACAGCCAGTGTTGGTTTATCCATTAATATGCCAATGATAATTAGTCCATTGATAATGCACTGATAATTTGTCCATTAATATGCCACTGACAATCTGACCATTAATATGCCACTGATAATTTGCTCATTAATAGGCCACTGATAATTTGTCCATTAATTTGTCACTGATAATTAGTCCATTTATATGCCACTGATAATTTAAGCATTGATAGCCACTGATAATTTGTTCATTAATATGCCACTGATAATGTGTCCATTAATATGCCACTGATAATTTGTCCATTAACTTGCACAGATAAATTGCTCATTAATATTCCAGTGATAATTTATCCATTAATATGCCACTGATAATTTGCTCATTAATATGCCACTGATAATTTGTTCATTAATTTGTGACTAATAATTTGTCCATTAATATGCCACTGATAATTTGACCATTAATATGCCAATAAATAAAAAAATCACCCTCTTCCCCCATTCCCCAGTAATTACCTGGATGCTGTTCATCTGCAGTCTCCTTGTCAGGGCATTATCAGTCATATCAGTCTCCTTGTCAGGGCCTTTACCCGGTCAGGTAGGAGTTTCAGTGCAGGGATAGAGGAGGTGTCTGGTTGCATGTTATTTATTGTGCATGGCAAGAACAGAAAAAGAAACAAAGAAAAAAGCATTGGAATAAGGACTAAAGTAGAGACAGAAGGGAACTTAAGCAAAGAACTGCAGAATAGGAAAAGGGTTTGAGTAGGAAATGCAGTATAAACAAAGAGCTTTAGCAGGGACTGTAGATAAAGCAGAGGTAGGGGTACAGAGAGTTAAACAAGGGTGAGGCCTTAGGTAAGGGTGACTAAACAGGAACACCCTAGAGAGGGTAAGGTCTGAGGAGGGTAATTAAACAGGAGAAACCCCCTTGACAGGGTGACTAAACAGGAGAAACACCCTAGACAGGGTGACTAAACATGAGAAACACCCTAGACAGGATGACTAAAAAGGAGCAGTCAAAAAGAGGGTGACTAAACAGGAGTGACTTTAAAGCAGGCCCGGACTGGCCATCGGGCACACCGGGCAAATGCCTTGTGGGCTGCGGTGGCCATGGGCCGAGGCCGGCAGGGGAGGTCCCAGCAGTGGCCTCTGGGTCCCAGGATCTCCCCTGCCGGTCTATGCAGGGCCGGCACTATCCGAGCGCCGGCCCCGCTGTTTTCCATGAAGGGCCGGTGAGGACATCAAAGATATCCCTCACCGGCCCACATGCTGACAAATACGGCCCATCACACACAACATTCTCACACCCATCACACACAGCATTCTCACACACATCACACACAGCACTCTCACACCCATCACACACACATAGCACTCTCACACACAGCACACACAGCATTCTCACACACAGCACTCTCACACACAGCACTCTCACACACATCATGTACAGCACTCTTGCACTCTCACACACAGCACTCTCACACACATCATACACAGCACTCTCACACACAGCACTATCACACACATCATACACAGCACACACGCACTCACACACATCACTCTCACACACATCACTCTCACACACCGCCCCCCTCACACACCGCCCCCCTCACATACCGCCCCCCTCATCACACCGCACCCCTCACACACACATACTGCACCCCTCACATACACACAGAACCCCCCAACACACTGCACAACAGACATACCCAATACTTCCATATATATATATATATATATATATATATATATATATATATATACACACACACACACAGCACCCCTCACACACATACTGCACCCCTAAACACATTACATTCCAGACACACACTAGATCCCTTACCCAACTCTGGATCATCTACACACATACACACACTAGATCCCTATATACACTCTGAAACCGTTATAAACACACACTCACTAGATCTCCTATACACATTCTGGGTCCTTCAAACACACACTAGACTCATATATATATATGTATATATATATGTATATATATATACACACACTAGATTCCTTGTAAGCAAACACATACTACACCCCTAAACACACACTACATCTATATATACACACACACACACACACACACACACACACACACACACACACACACACTATAGCCTGTATGCACACACTTGCTTTATCCCCTATACACCCATTCTCTACAGCCCCTAGCCACATATGCATCACATTACACCACAAACACAACTAAAACCGACCTTATTACACAATACCACACCACTATCAGCTCACTCTACACACACGTAATCCCACAAGCAGGCTCCAAACACATGCTCAATACTCTTTCCTGGCATTTTTGTCTCCTGGTATCCATTTATAGAGACACCAGAGACAAGTTGCAAGGAAACACAGTGCAAGCATGTTATTAAATTTGCTTGCACTGTGCAGAACAAATACAGGGCTTTTTTCTCATGCTAGAGCTCTTCAGCAGAGCTCTGAGCATGGTCTGCCCTGGAAGAGCATTGAACCAACATGCTCACTTTGAGAGGGAGCGTGTTTGTCATTGGTGATGACAAAACACACCTCCTCTGCCCCGCCCCCTTCTTAGTGGGCCGCTGTGATAAAAAAATGCCCGGCCCAAATTTTTCTCCCAGTCCGGCCCTGCTTTAAAGTAGCAACTTGATGCTGAAAAACATCCCCCCGGCTTGTTGAGCCACCCAGGTTCAGGGTTGCAATTCAAATGATCTTCAAGCAGAGGATCAGGAAAAAAAGAAGCAGCTCTCAGAAGTCATCCAACTTTATGCAACAGTACAGTTTGCAATAAACTGCAGGTATTTAACTGGGTGTGATGCAAAAAGGTAACAAGCCCACCTGACACTAATAGAGGGGAAGTAATACATGAAAACAAAGGTAGGGAGGCCTCTAGAGGAGGAAGGAGGTATAGAAGCACAAACATTAGGACTTGGAAATAGATGAGTCAGGAGTTCAGGGTAGAACCAGGGTAGAAATACGTCCGCCATCATTTCCGGCATCTGTGACCAGGTTCGCATCCGCTGGACTCTTGCACGTGACTCTTGTAAGACCTGTGGGAGACAGCAGACTGGGGGGGGGGGGGGAATGGAGAGAAAGATATAGACAGGGAGAGTAGAGAGATATACATGGGAAGGGAGAGGAGAGAGACAGGAGAGGAAAAGACAAACATGGGGGAGAGAGACAAAAGAGGGGAGGATACATGGGGAGAGGAGAAAGACAAAATACATGGAGGAGATAAGAAAGACAAAAGGGGGAAACACATGAATGACATGAGGAAGAGAGGGATAGACAGGAATGGCATGGGGGGAGACAGTTATGGATGTCATTGAGAGGGTGCTCCCAACAATAGGATTCACACATGTAATGTGAATATGTGGCGGCATGTGACATTGCATGTGTTATTGTGTGTGTACGTGTGGCTGCATATGATGTTGAGTGTGTGTACATGAGCCTGCATATGTATGTGATACTGAAAGTGTTACTGTGTGTGTAGGATCAGCAAGGGGCAGAAACATAAAGGTTTGCCTCAGGCGGCAAAAAGCCTTAATCCGTCCCTGCCTATGCATTGGTGGGACCAAATGAGCATCTGCATCACTACCACACCATTTTGTTTCACACTTCTCTTTCACTAGATTTCTGTTTGTTTCTCTGTCTATACACCAGTCTTGTCTGTTTTTGGTATCTTGTCTTGCAGTTTATTTATCTGTATTGTCTGTTTCTATCTATATTAATAATGGGTGGATTGGTGAGTTCGTCCCCCAGGCTAATGGTTGTTAGTCTTCTCTTGCTAAGAATTAATGCATTCAGAAGAATTTTTTTTCTTCTTAATGTCAATTCCACAAAAACAACAGATTATGTAGTAAAATGGACTTGCATCAAATGTCACCATATAATCTCTATCTGATTAACCATTGCATTTATTCTGTAATGATAAATGGCAGTCAATTAAAAAAGCAAATAATTCCAACATGTAAGTGTACCAGAAAATGCAATATTTATAGGGTAATACATTGCTAGCCTAATGAATATGTCAGAAACTAGATGCAGCAATAGTAAAGGGTATTCTGACCTTGATATGTATGTACACACATTTTCATCAGATAAATGTGTTTAGTTCTAACTCAGCATGAATGCTGAAAGGGTTAAATTGATGTTGAGAAGCCCCCCTTGCTTGACCAAGTTCAGATAAAGGTCACAGTCCCTGAGGAAGTCAGATAGGACATAATGGTTTATGTAAGAATGTTCTAGACTACAAAAAGAGGAACTAATGTTGTAGCAAGTTTCAACTGTCTTTTCTGCTGACTGACTATATTGAGTTTTATTTTAGCTTTTCTGCCTAGTGACAATATATGTACCAATTGTCCACCCCCCCTTGTGACATGTATACGCCGTCTCTCATGTACTTGATGCTATGTTTGTGCAAAACCTATAACCAATCAATGCACAGGACAACGCCTAGATTTGTGTATAAATACCAATGTGTAATAAACTACACTCAGAGCTGAGGATAAAGAAACACGTGCCCTTTGTGTATTTGTTTTCCGCCTTCACAGCTCTCCAGATATCTGCTAACCTGCCACACATCAACGACCTTAGAAGTAACTGATCAAGGAGCAGAGACCGGCCGTTCCTTTCAATTTGGTGTTAGAAGTGGGATTCGGACATACAGGGTGAGTACAAGTTGTGCATGGTTGTATTTTATACTTCTATGCTGTGCTCCCTTGTCTCTCCGAATCCCGTACCTAAAAAATTAGTGGCTTAAGTAAAGCCCTGGGTTGTTGTTAAACACTTGTCACTGGGACGAGATAATATTGTGTTTCTGGTACACAATTTAAAATAATCTATTGATCTATGGTACTTGTCACTGGGACGAGAAAATATTGTGTTTCTGGTACACAAATAATAGATATAGATATTAAGATTTCACTGGGAAATCGCTAAAGTGCGTGACACTGGGTCGCGGCACAGTTTAACAAAACCTATTTAGAGATATATATGTATTTATGAAGATAAATATATACAAGCGATTTGTAATTAGGAAGTGTTACTTTCTAAACTGTCGTTGGTGTGTCAAAGGTTATTTGTACATATGTTAAAGTATAAGATAAGAATTGTATATTAAGTTGTGTGAACTGCATAAAATTATCTGTTCATAATGGGACAAAAGTTAAATGATTTAGCAACTACAAGTTTTATATCAGGCAAAAGGAATGATGTCCCTTTGTATGGAATCCCCATTATTACACTCAAATTTATGTGACCACAGTATGTAGTTCAGGTATAATAATGTCATAATAATTAAACCCAAAGGGAGAGAAAATTAACAAGGGTAAATCTAAATACCCTAAGAGTCCTGTCCCACAGAAAGCTAAGACAGAGTCGCTGTATCCAGCATTTCCTGTTTGCTCAGAGCCCACACAGTAGAGCAACATGCACATTGTCAGATAAGGAATTAACTGCTTTGTCTGTGGCCATAAGGTATGTTTGATTTGTCTCCCTGCAGTACACAGTGTTTTATGGGTATAGTAGAAATTTTATGTATAAAGTATAAGAATATTATAATTTTGCATTGTTAGACAGAATTATAAGTGTTAAGTATTTCTAGTGTGGCTGAAACACATGTATAAGTAAGAAGACAATAGTTCTGAACTGAAGCTGTGTAACAGAGGATACAGATCCTTCTGTAAAACATATTGAAGATTAGAGTCTCGTGTCTGTAACTTCCAAGTACACTGTATCTTGGTGTTTTGGATATGTTAGCTGTGCAAGTTGATAAGACCATAGAAGCTGTGGCATAATTATGTTTAATGTTGTCATTAGGAGAATTGTCATTATTGTTTAAATATTTGCATAAGTAATTTTTGCAACTGCTATTTTTAAGATATAATTGTATTTTTATAAGTGATGTCTGCGCAAATGGGCAATAGTGTTACAGTAAAAGTCTCTAATATTTTACCACAAGAGTAGAGACATGTCCTAGTTTCATGTCAACAGCCCCAAAGCAGCAGTCGTGTTTTATAGAGATGTAACAAAAGCAAGTGTTTTATATTTAGTGGAGTACAGAGGATGGATCTCATGGATTAGTCAAAGAGCGCTAAAAAAAAAAAAAAAAAATAGGCATGTTATGCCGCTAGTATAATTTTGAATGATTCATGAGTGAAGGTCTTCTGGGTTATATTCATCAGTGTGATAAGTTTTATAATAAATTAGTTTTAGCAGGAAATTAACAATAGTCACTGTAGTTGTGTTATTTTGGGTAAGCAGAGTTGTTTTACTTTGGCATAGTCAGTAATTTTATTACTGTCATTAATTTGCTACTGCGCTTGCGTAACTGTATTTTTAAGTAAGAAAAATAAAAATGTGTGTGTAAAACAGTAAGAGTCATATATTACTCAAGGTCTCTCTTGGACATCATGTTATATATACGTGATCAATCCAGTGGATAGTATAACAGCTGTTTTATTTCATAAATGCCATTATTTGATTTTTATTAAGGTTTATTTTGATTCAATCTATATATTCAGTGGCATCATGTAAAATTATGAGGGTAAAAAGAAATCTAATATTTGTTTAAAAACTCTAAACATTTAACAGGTTTTACATGTTACCTATTAGAAATGTTTATTTGTTTATGGTATATTTTTTTTCTTTTTGTATTTAGGTATCTTGACCAGTATATATTTTTTATGTAGGTTGGAAGGATTTTTGTATTTGAATTTTTAGTGTATGTTGAAGATGGGTTTTGTTTTTTCCCAACATAAGATATCACATTTTCCAACACTTTAGATAAAATAGATAAGGAAAGATGTATTGATTATTTTTAAGGCATTTGTAGGTACTGATATATTTTAGATTTAAGTAGGATTTCAGAGTTGATACTAGAGAAAGATTTGAGTAACGTTTATTTGTAAAATGTTGAGAAGTGGGGGATTTTTGTGTTAAGCCGTTGAAGGCTTTGTGGGCCATGGAAATAGCAATTGATAAAGATAAAAGGTTTTTGTATGTTGTAGAAGGTGAGAGGTCATGTTGCAAATATGTACAAAGAGAAGATGTTATGGACTAAGAATATAACAGTTAGGATTTAAAAGTGAATATTAATTTGAAAGGAAAGACATAAGTAATAATGTGTATGGTATATACCAATAAGAGGTAGAACTTTTGG
This sequence comes from Pelodytes ibericus, assembly GCA_036172795.1. Lineage (NCBI taxonomy): Eukaryota > Metazoa > Chordata > Amphibia > Anura > Pelodytidae > Pelodytes > Pelodytes ibericus. The sequence continues at coordinate 89,373,078 of CM069863.1, forward strand.
TTTATACTGAAAAGTATTGATCAGTGTTTTTAAATAAACTCCCTGCCCATCCAATATAATTTTTGGTAACTTGCATTTACCGTAATTGTTTTATTTTTGTGGTGTGACCAGAATTATTTTTACAGTGCTACAGCGCTACTTACATTGTTGGTGATATATGAATATAATTTTCAAACTATAGGGAACGTCAGATTACCAGCTGGAGAGCAATACATATTTAAATAAATAGAGAGCTAGCATTATATACAGTAAATATATATATACACACACACACATACGTAATGCTAAAAATATTTATTTGTTGAATTTTAGTGTTTGTTATAATTAAGGCAAAGTACCCCATGTGATACAGTGGGAGAGATTATTAAGCTGTTGTTTAAAATTTTAGATACAAGTTAAATTTTAATTTATGAGAATGTACGTCCGTCAGTGATTAGTGGAAAGAATTAGCAAGTGTCATGTTCTTAAACATGCTGTGGTGTTGGAGGTGAAAGAGTTAATTATATAAATTCAGATAGTTTTTGTTGTATATGAAAGAGAGAAAAAGTTCCCCCAGAAACCCCCCCTTCATTTCGCCTTCTATCTGTTTGTCTAATTGCAGATAAGAGAGTTGTAGCAGTGGCTGCAAAAGTATTTTTTTTTTTTTTTGTGAAGGGAGGGGGAATGGGCCAAAGTTGTGTTCTGTGCTGTGGTCATGTTGATAGTATATTGATAATGGTCAAGAGATATATTTTGTTGTCAATAATTTTGATGAAGTATATGTATCAATTGTGAAATTTTTATAAAATATTTATTTTGACAGGCTAACGCCTGTTAGTTTCATTGAATTAGCTCCAGCCTATACTGATGTTGTTTCAGAGTTTACTGATAAGGACCAGCAAATCTAGATTATTACTGATGCAGTTCCAGTAAGAGGTCTTAATCACTAATGAAGAGCTAATGATTATTAACAGTGAGTGATTATTATTATCAGTTGTATATTACACTCATCATGCTCAGTCAGGAGATTCATAAAAAGAATAATAATATTTTTAAGAACAAAAGAGTGGTCTAGTTATTTTGAGACATGAGTTAAGAGTCATAATATTAATAATAATATTTTAAAGTAAAGCAAATAATCCAAAATGTTTAATGAAATATTGCATGTTACTAATTGGAATATTTTGAGTTTTATTTCGATATAGATTAAAGCTGTACAGCCACAAAAGACAAGTTCACAGTGCACCAACGAATCTATTGCTGATAAAAGATTATTTCTAAAGAAAAAGTTTATTCTTAAAAGAAGAAAAAGTTTTCCAACTTATGTAACAGGATTCTCACAAAGTTTACTGGAATATTGTTGTGAAAGTTGTTCAAATCAACTCCTGGATCCACGTTATTTACGTAGAGCACATTCCTGTTCTGACAAACAGGCCAACAAAGGAGCAGCAACTTAATGTTTTGAAGGGCAAAATAACTCCCTGACCACTAGCCAACATAAGCTGAGTCGTCACCCTAGGATAACTCGCAAAGAAATCACCCAGGAGTCTGCAACAGATACAACAGTCTACAAAAGATCATCATTGTTGGGAAGTATATTTTCATATGTACAAATGCATACAATTGTTATTGAAGGCTTGTAATTTTTGTAGTAGAGATTTGTTTAATTGTGATATTATAGGTATGTTTAGAGTATAGTGAATTTTTGCAGACTGACTCTACCAAACACAATGAGTCGACCCATAAGAAACTGTATTTTGATAATATGTTTGTGGAATTTTATGTAGACAGTATATAAAATCTCAGGAAATGTATCTGATATTTTAAATAGTTTAGTTTGTTTTTGTAAGAGAGACTAATCAAGAAGGATTATGGATTTAAGGAATAGGTTAAAAAGTGTCCACAAGTAATCCGTGAGATCCCCTGGGACTGGGAAATTGGCTAGGATCACTTGGAGCGAAACTTGTAAGTGGTTTAGCATGTGTGAGATCAGTGTTGCTAATTGTTTATGTTGTTTGTTTCAAGGGTCTCATCCTCAAGTGCATCCTGACCACTGACATCATGCCCCTACGAGAAGACTGGAAGACACTGCTCAGATATTCCCCATTATGGAAGCTTACAGTGCAACTAAGCTGGATGACCTACCAATGTGTGAAATCGAGGAAGTGTGCCTTATCATCTTGGATACAATGATTATGTTGACCAGGCAACTCCTGATGGTTATCCTTAAAAACAGACAATGTCAATTTCTAAGAATAAAAGGGGAGAACAGTATGAATATTATATGGACTGTAGGGGCCTCTGGAGTCACGTCGTAGATGGGAGACCATATTGTTTTGTCTGCTGCCATTTCATCTGACTGCTTTTTGTGTTCTGAATGCATGCCATGTTGTGTGTTCTGAATGCATGATGTCAGTTTTGCTTCAAGTTATTTTAAAGTATTCTGCAAATGACTCAGTCCTTGGGAATTGCAAACTCCGGAATAATATGTTTGATTTTTACATAGATCTATTGGTTGTAGAGAAGGGTTTTATTAGGCAGGGTAAGAGGAGCAATCAACAATAGATAATTAATTTAGTTTTGTGTCCATCATGTGTTTTTGTTGGTCATGCCATTATGTAACATTATGTAACATATTTAGATAGTTATGGCAGGCCTTCCATATTTAAGAGAGAGATACTGTGAATTTTCACAGGTCCAATATCTCTGCAGAGCGAAACCAAGGTCTGCTCAGTCGTCAAAGGTCTATACCTAATCTCAAAGGCTATTAAAGTTAAAGTTATTGTTAGATGTCAGTATTGTCCAGAGGCAGTCCGGTAAAACAGGAAAGCCATAGTCGGTTAGTAAAGCTTAAATATGGATGTGAAGATTTTTGATTAAATATGTTGTTTTAATTGATCAGACCACTCCAATTTTATCCAATGGTATTTAAATAATATAAGAGATGTGGACACAAATATCAAGTGAGCCACAGGTTTTGATTGGATATTCGAAATATGCTCGTGGTTAGGAGATAATTAAGTGTTTTTTTTAATAATAGCAATAATAGGTGTTTTTTATATAATTGTGAGGTGTGATAAATGCATTATTGCTAAAGCTGTTAAACCAGCTCCAAAACTCCAATACCACACAAAATATTACATTACCTATGCTAGAGCTTCTCAACAGCAATATTAAGATTGTTCAGCAAGTGAACAAAAGAGTGGAACTGAAAGGGTTAAATTGATGTTGAGAAGCCCCGCTTGCTTGACCAAGTTCAGATAAAGGTCACAGTCCCTGAGGAAGTCAGATAGGACATAATGGTTTATGTAAGAATGTTTTAGACTACAAAAAGAGGAACTAATGTTGTAGCAAGTTTCAACTGTCTTTTCTGCTGACTGACTATATTGAGTTTTATTTTAGCTTTTCTGCCTAGTGACAATATATGTACCAATTGTCCACCCCCCCTTGTGACATGTATACGCCGTCTCTCATGTACTTGATGCTATGTTTGTGCAAAACCTATAACCAATCAATGCACAGGACAACGCCTAGATTTGTGTATAAATACCAATGTGTAATAAACTACACTCGGAGCTGAGGATAAAGAAACACGTGCCCTTTGTGTATTTGTTTTCCGCCTTCACAGCTCTCCAGATATCTGCTAACCTGCCACACATCAACGACCTTAGAAGTAACTGATCAAGGAGAAGAGACCGGCCGTTCCTTTCAATTGCACATTCATAAAATGTCTGCTTGGACACAAACTGTTGCCTATGAACCACATTGTAAGGTGTCCATTGGTCTAAACAAATTGAGGATCGAGGATCGATTGGGAAAATACTAGGAATAACAACATTTTTACATATATATATATATATATATATATATATATATATATATACAAAATAAATTACATTCCACTTTTGTCTTATTAAACTTACTCTGCAGGATGTGCGTCTGCAGGATTTTTACCAGGAGGAGGGGCAAAATATCCTCTCCACCCTTCCTCTCTCCAAACCCAGGGCAGGGTCTTCCTGGTGATAGGAAAATATTAATTACCCATGAAAAGGAAAAATTATAGAGTCTACTAAGTATAGACTGATATGCCTTGAAATTGGGCGAGATTGGTCAAAGTAGCTGAATTTTGGAAACTTAATATAACCGTTTGTGGCCCAAAATCGAATATTTTTGCCAACTTATTTTCAATTATAACATAAATATTGAGCTCTGGTGAACCTTCTAAATAAAAATATCTACCCCCATTGAGTTCAAGGCCTATCTAGATGCCCTGAGCTGCCTATATAAAAAATATAAGCCCCCCTGTGGTCTGTGTGCTGATCAAAAGCCCCCAGATCCAAAATAATAAAAATGTTAGCACCCTCAGGGGCTAACAAAATGCCCCCACAAGAAATAAAATTTCTCTAGTCTCTAGTTTACACATTTGGGCAAGTCACCTGAAACCCCCGCATTCGTTCAGTGCCAGGAGGCTGGGCAGTGAATATCTCTGCAAAACATATAATACATTTAATTATTTCCCATGCCATCCACAATGCCCTTGATCCGCATCTTTGGCCCAGGAAAATGGGACATTCAAAAATAAAAATAATCCACCTATTCTAATAAAATCCCATTGGCAAAAAGAAAATGCTTGCACCCTATCTATAACCATCTGTCTTCAGTGGATGTAGAATGAAACCCCTACTTGGTGAACAAAGATTTCATTTTAAACAAAGAAGGCATCTGATTGGCAGAAGCCTCCCTACACCAGCTCTACCACTGTGTACAATTCCACCAAATATGTTCAAATGAGCCCACACTCCTACCACATCTCCACCAATTAATACTGCCCGGGCAAAACTTTATTAATTTTTCTGGCTCCAAGTACCATCTCAACATAACTTTTTAGTGAGCCTCGACTAGGTTTAGGCAGTGAGTATGATAGGGACTCTATGCAGTGTCTCCACTGACTCCACTAAGTCATATCATTTGTTTAGTGATTTCTTAAGTACTTCCTTTGTAAGAAATATAGGGTGCCTTTATAAGAATTTCATTTTATATCTAATACATAGATATATGCTTTTGGTGGGGTGGGCATGTAATCTGGTTTCACAATTGAAGATCATTTGCACATCACAAGAGTTTGTAAACAAGGTTACAGAGAGGACTTCTTTACATTGTAAAAACAAGCCTTTCAGTTCTTTTCCAGTTTTTACTTACTAACAGATAGGTGACAAAGGGGGTTGCATTTATTACATAGACCATACCTAAACCCAGGGGCGTCACTAGGGTTGGTGTCACCCGGTGCGGAAACTCATGGTATCACCCCCCCTGGATTTCCTCCATACAATGCCAAACAGATTCCTTAGTAATGCCAGTTAGATGGCCTATTAACTATGCCACACACAGGAGCCTCATAACTATGCCACACACAGGAGCCCCATAACTTATGCAACACCAGAGCCCCATAACTTATGCAGCACCAGAGCCCCATAAATTATGCCACACCAGAGCCCACTATTTATGCCACACACACAGGTGCCCCATAATTATGCCACACACACACAGGTGCCCCATAATTATGCCACACAAAAGAGTCCCTTAATTACGCCACACAAAAGAGTCCCTTAATTATGCCACACACAAGTGCCCCATAATTATGAACACATGGGACCGCCATTAATTATGCAACACACAGCAGCCCCACGAAGTGACAATCTTACAATTATAGATACCAGGAATATTGTGCCATTCAGAGCCCAGTAGTATTGTCCCACTCAGAGCCCAGTAATATTGTGCCAGTCAGATACCAAAATATTGTGCCATTCAGAGCCCAGTAATATTGTGCCAGTCAGATGCCAGTAATATTGTGCCAGTCAGAGCCCAGTAATACAGTGCCAGTCAGAGCCCAAAAATATTGTGCCACTCAGAGCCCAGTAATTTTGTGCAAGTCAGATACCAGGAATATAGTGCCAGTCAGAGCCCAGGAATAGTGTGCCAGTCAGAACCCAGTAATATTGTGCCAGTCAGAGCCCAGTAATATTGTGCCAGTAAGAGCCCAGGAATATTGTGCCATTCAGATACCAGTAATATAGTGCCAGTCAGATACCAGGAATATTGTGCCAGTCAGATACCAGTAATATTGTGCCAGTCAGATGCCAGTAATATAGTGCCAGTCAGATACCAGTAATATTATGCCAGTCAGAGCCCAGTAATATAGTGCCAGTCAGAGCCCAGGAATATTGTGCCAGTCAGAGCCCAGGAATATTGTGCCAGTCAGAGCCCAGGAATATTATGCCAGTCAGATACCAGGAATATAGTGCCAGTCAGAGCCCAGTAATAGTGTGCCAGTCAGAACCCAGGAATATTGTTCCAGTCAGAGCCCAGTAATATTGTGCCAGTCAGAACCCAGGAATATTGTGCCAGTCAGAACCCAGGAATATTGTGCCAGTCAGATACCAGGAATATTGTGCCAGTCAGAGCCCAGTAATAGTGTGCCAGCCAGAGCCCAGTAATAGTGTGCCAGCCAGATGCCCAGTAATATAGTGCCAGCCAGATGCCCAGTAATATAGTGCCAGCCATATGCCCAGTAATATTGTGCCAGCAAGATGCCCAGTAATATTGTGCCAGCCAGATGCCCAGTAATATAGTGCCAGCCAGATGCCCAGTAATATAGTGCCACTCAGAGCCCAGTAATATAGTGCCAGCCAGAGCCCAGTAATATAGTGCCAGCCAGAGCCCAGTAATATTGTGCCAGCCAGATGCCCAGTAATATAGTGCCAGTCAGATGCCCAGTAATATAGTGCCACTCAGAGCCCAGTAATATACTGCCAGCCAGATGCCCAGTAATATAGTGCCAGCCAGATGCCCAGTAATAAACTGCTCGTTTCAAGCCACCCTCCTCCCCCCACTTCCCCATCACTTACCGAAGCTGCTCTTTGCTCCCAGACAGACGCCTCCTCCGTGCAGTCTTCTCTTCCCTCCTGCACGGAGGATGGAAACACAGTCACAGACGTAACGTCACATCGGTTGCTGTGATTTTTTTTTTCTTTTTTCCTGGCGGCCGCAGCTGCTAGAAAAAAGAAAAAAAAGTAAATCAGCGCGATGCGGGCGGGGGGTGCCGGCAGCACAGGTGTCACCCCTGCTGGAGGTGTCACCCGGTGCGGTCCGCCCCCCCCTCGGGACGCCACTGCCTAAACCCCTAAACTGAGTTGAACTGGTGTTTTAACTCTCTGGGAGGTGACTGAGGGATTTTGGGATACTTAGTTGAGTGAGACACTTTTTGAGGGCTAGTTTTGTCTGTTCCTGGGTGAAGTCAGCCAGCAAAAGACCCAAGAAGAAGGTACAGGGAGAAGATATGCAATTAATTGTATAAGTATGCTTTTTTCTGTTACCTGTTGATTATGAACCAGTTATGTGTAATATGTACACTGTGCAATTTCCTGTTATAACCTGTAACAGTATCTCAATTTAATAACAATATACCTTTTTATATATACTTGTCTCTGTGCTTCATTCGTCACACATTCCCTAAATGAATAACCCTGTAGGAGGGCGTAATCATTTCTTAAAACTTCATCAGCATTTCTTCAACTTGGCATTTAATATTGTCATCCCTGTTGTCAAACACGAGATTTTATTTATCGACCTATCCGCAACATTGTGTAATGTTCTTTATTGGTCAAGCCAAGCTCCTTTACTAATGTAGGGTATGTTTTTAAACATTATCCACTCATCAAATCATCTATTCAAAGCAACTTGTATTCATTCAATTTTTTTACATTTATATCAGTCATATTGTGTGTATTACTCACCCCCATGATTATCACATTCTAATTGTGTCCTTATAACATACTATTTTACATACTTATACAATATTTAAGCGATGTGAAGGCTTGAATCAGGGAGCCTGTTCTTATTTGTTAAATATCTTGATCCCTAATCCCTCCACAATCCCCTCTATTATTATTTTTAAAAAATGTAATCCTTTTTCTTTTATACCGTGATCTGCTTCAACAAATTATTATACTGTTTTCCATAATTACTCTTCTTCCTTATACATTAAAGTGCAAATTGATACATTCCTTTACTTTGTCTGTAGTGCTCAAAACATAAGATTTTTCGTCATGCCATACTATGAGTTTCATAGGGAGACCCCAAATGTATTTAACATTTTTTTTCACACAGTACAGTTGTAACTTCTTTGAATGCAGCTCTCTTCATTCTAGTAGAGGACTCTCTACTAGACTCTTAAATTCCCCTGATGCAGACATTTTTCCTATGCATTCTGTCTTCTGTATCGGTTGATCTTAATTGTTTCTCAACATTTTACATTCTTCTTTACTTCAAACTCAGCTTTCTCAATTTTTTGTTCATTTATTTTGACCCTTTCACGTATTTTCATAATGTCCTCTCGTGTGTCAGCAAAGACCCTTTCCAGCTCTTTTTTGAAGCATATGAGGTGCTCAGACACACACTTTTGTAGGTATTCTTGTGTAAGCAGATGTGGGGACTGCATCATTGGGGATATAGATTGTCTTCCAGTTTCCTCTGGGTCTAGCCCACCCGGCTCTTGAGAAGTATCATGCACGGAATCCATAGATTTTGCACTGTGTGGGGAAAAGAGTGCAGGTATCTTCTCCTTCCTAGCGTCATCAGTTTTCTTTTTCTCCTTCCCCATTCTCTCTTCTATCCTTGAAGCCATATTTCCCTCCTTCCCTTCATCTTGGGAAGGTTATACTTGTTGTATATACAAAAGGTTTACCCCTTCTTTACTCGAAAGTTAAAGCTACAATCCCAAAAAGAAGTCCATGAGAGCATGGTCCACCATCCAGAATATGGGAAAAGAAGAGAACGAAAGGCCATCTTGAATTTCCTTCCACTTTAAACAGGGGGTGGGGGTGGAATGTGGGTAATATAGAGGGGCGTTGGAGTAAACTGTAAGCTCCTTTCTCCCCTTTGTATCTTTTTTTGAGTGGATGGTCTTTGCTGTCATCTATACATAGGGCTGTGTGTGCAGGGTGTCACTCTCCAGTTGTCTCTCATGCAAACTGTGTTACTCCCTATTCACCACTTACAAGGCACCCGTAGGAGTAAAAGCGGCCTAGACTTTATTGTATTAGAGCCCGCAGTGAGAGTACTTCAGTTGCCTGCAATGTTTATTCAGGTAACAATTTTGCCATATGATTTCCTCTCCAAGGAGTCGGTGTCCACAATCCCAAATGTAGTAAAAGAAAGGATAGGAGGAGGGCTTTCTCAAGTTTCCATCCAATTTGTTCTGGGGGAGGAGGGTAATATACATGGAAAAACGGATGCAGCTGTAGACACTATAGGTGTACTTCAATTCACAATAGAATCTCCATTTTCTTTTTCTATTTCTTTTCTTTCTTAATCTCATTTCCCCTTTATCACTTTTATCCCTTTTCCTTCCCTTTTCATATATATGCATAAAGTTTAATATCTTCTGACCACAAGCTGGTGAGTACAGGGCTGCGTTACTATCTTCCATGCACTTGCCCCTCATGTTATTCAGCCTTTTGTGTGTATACTGATTTGTTCCCTTCTATCACTGGGATGTCAGCTTTGATTCACTGCTTTAATAAGAGATAAAATTCAGGCTTTTTTATGTCAGTCAGTTCAAGCCACACGAGGGCTGCTTGTATAGAGGCTCTCTCTTGGCTACACGGTCATACAGTACTTTTTGAACGATGCTCTGATGTAAAAGTGCAGTTTTTAAAAAATGTTAGGCTTCTTGATACTTGTATCAGTGGGAAGAATAATATACAGGAGATCGGCAGTAACAGAACTATTACAGATATGTTCTGGGTGTGCCAGAGCAGGTGTCTGTTGTATTTAAGGAGTGTATATTACTTTGGCTGCAATACAATGTGTACAACGTTTTTACTCATGGGACTCCTCTGAATGTATTGCCTTCGAGCTTGTTTGCTTTCAGACCCGTTTACTCACTCTCTATTAGGTGAGCCATGCGCTGTGTCTCCTTGTTTCACTGCCTTCTTCCAATCTCCTGGTTACACACTTCCTCTATTGGTATTCTCCATCTCTCTACAGTTCTCCCCACAAGATTCGTCATATTCACCTTCCAGTGATCACTTTGCAGATCTCACTTTGCAGATCTCACTTTGTAGATCTCACTTTGTAGATCTCACTTTTGCAGATCTCACTTTTGCAGATCTCACTTTGCAGATCTTCTTCTCCACGAATTCATGGTGTCTTCATCCACTTGGTTGATCACCCGCGAAGGTCATAGATGCTCCTCCCTGTTGTGTCCTATGTCATCATGCCACGACTGAAAACCCCAAAGGGTGTTTTTTGATAGAATTGCCCAACCTTACTTGAGAAAGGTAGAGGTGGGGGTTACATTTTAGTTTAATTAATGTTATCAGGTCTTGCGGAATATGGTCAGCCCTCAGACCCCAGAGGGACTGATCTTTTTATACAAGGGTGCAGGGGCATTTGAGCCTCCATATAATTTTATGTAGATGCTTGGCCAGCCTCCAGACCCCAAGGGCGAGCATGTAGGTAATAAGGGGCTGGGAGCTATTATTCTGTCTCCCAGACCCATTTATCTTAGGAGGCACAGGGCTACTTGCCCTGACCTCCCATGATTTTAATAGGGACAGTGATTTTTTTTTTAAGGGGCTATTGTTTTTATTTTATTTTTGGAGGACTTTGGCTATTTTCAAAATGGCTACACGATATGCGACGGTCAGCTCCAAATACAAATCAGATTTAGAGATAATAGCAGTATTTTGCCCATTACAATTCTCCTATTCTGAGCAGGAGAATTCAACTTTAAAGCAGGATAATTCAACTTTTCTACATGGACATGACTATATATATATATATATATATGCCCTAATATAATTTCCAATACAAATTACCAGATTTTTTAAAAAAAATGATATTTGCAACTATGGACATGGAAAAACACATCCCAAAAAGGGTCATGTAGATAAATACAGATACATGTTTTTCTGCTAATTTGTCATCCTCAGGAGTATAGAAAGGTTGGTGAATTGTCAAGCCTCTGTCAAGAGGAAGGAAGTAAAAACAAGAAATTATTTTTTAAATAATATGTTTAATGAATATGAAACAGGGTTTTCATGTTTTTTCTACAGTGTTGCCTTATATTAACCATTTTATATATATATTTTTTTTTTTTATAAATTAAGATTAACATTTTTGGGGATCATCTTATAAAAGGGTTGTTTTATTTCTGAGATAATACAGTACTTATATCCTCCTCTGCTATTGGCATTAAATAATCTCTTCCAAAATCTCACATATACAGCAGTCAGGATTGATTAGCACTACATACCGTCACACTGCTAATCACTCCCTCCTTCCCTGCTCAGAACTCCACGGAGTTCTGTCTCACTGCCTTCTGGGTCTTCTGCAGGGACTCCCAGCCAGACACACAAGCTCCATTAGCAGGCCTCTCATGACTAACCCTAGGTTACTGTTCTGCACATGGGCAGTTCTACTTTTGGCTTCCTGCCCTTGCTCACCTTAAAGGGCCAGGTTTAATCATTATTTTTTCTGTGATTCTCATTGGTTGATTGTTTGGTAGGAGGGCTATTTAAACCTCATTTGTGCACTTGTTCCTTGCCTGAAATAGTGCTCCAAGCCGTTTCTAGTCTATTTACACTGCCTGTTGAATCCTGTTGCTGATATTGCCTGTTTTTTTAATCTGTCTTATTGCCGCCTGTCTTGACCCTTCGTCTGTCTCCTGACTTTGATCGTTTGCTGCCAGCCTTGATTCGAGGTCACCTTATTGGTTAAGTGGAACTAAACTTTATCTTTAATAGGTTTACTTTAACAAAATCACTACATCAGTATTAATTATCATCATTTATGTAGTTTTCTTACATTTAGCATGTTTTCTCCAGCTTTCAACTGCTTCTTCAACTGTCACGCTGAGGGCTTGAAGCACGCTCCGTCAATACAGATTTGCCGTCGATACATGATTTTTTTCATCTCCTGCGCGCGCTTCCTCCTGCACAGAATAGTGAGATATGCAGTTCCTATTGATTCTGCTGTGACCAAGAGGCAATGCACGTGTGCGCGCTTCTTCTTCACACTCTGCAAGTGGCACAAATTGACAGTGGCACAACTGACCCTGGAGCAGAGCTATGGGGTCATGAAAGTAAGAAGGAGGGGCTGGGGACTCTGCAGATAAAAAAAATTCCTAACAGGTAATCCCCCCCCCCCCATTTTATTTTTGCATTTAATTAACTCATGACTTAGACACTGGGCCTAAAAAAAAGTTTACTGCGTTTGGTGTCAGGTGATATCAGCATGGAATCAGATACAATGTTGGAATCCCAGACATGTTCGGAGGCTTATTGGGGCTACCTGAGTAGCTTGAAATTCATGTCCCGATGTGCACCGAAACCATTGGCAATTCGGAGGTTACTATTTTGAAGCAGATTATCGGTGCATATTGGTCGACTATTTGATGTATCTATTGCAGATTGGCAACATTTCATCTACTTAATGTTCTGATCATTGATGATATAATGGCAATTTCAAGCAGGACAAACACTATATTTCTATTAATAGCTTTTAGATAAAAATCACCCTGTTTGCTGACTGTAAACCACAATGTAATTACATGCAGTCAAACCAGGTGGAACCTCGTCAAACTCTCCAGGTAGCCATATAAAACTGATGTGTGAGCACTCAGCTTATCTTGTTTGTTTCTAGAACAAATATTTACAGAACAACATATCAGTTGTGCACCTATCTGTCTATAAGTCACCATATCTGCTTGCCTGTCCTTAGGAGATTTGCATTTTGAACTGATGCGTTTTGAATAGATTTATTTATAATTTACGTTTTTTTAGAAAAAAGTGTATTTATACAAAAATAAAGATGTAATACCCACAATTCAAAAGACATAAGCACAAAAACAAGTCTATTTAACCCAACTTAAAGAGCCACTAAAGTGCTTTATACCATTGCACAGAGCACTGTTGATACCTCACTTTGAGAATTGTACACATGACTGTAGACCATATTTCCATAAGGATGTAGCTACTTTGAAGAGAGCTCAGAGAAGGGCTACTAAACTGGTTCATGGATTGCAGAATAAGACTTCCCAGAAAAGGTTAAAGATTCAAGACAGAAACATTTAATCAACACTCTAAAGGAGGAAAGTATATTTAAAAGAAGGTAAACTACCACAACAAGAGGATATAGTCTTAAAGGTTTAAAAGTAATATCAGGCAGTATTATTTTACTGGGATATTAGTAGATGCCTGGAATAGCCTAGATATAAGATAAGTCTGGGGGGGGGGGATTTTTTAAAAACTTTTTTACAGATTAAACCAAGTTTTAAACCCAGCCTTTTGTGAAAAGCTCCACCTATACTTCTGTTTGTGAGTGCAATACTTACCTATTCAGATTACTTTGGGTCTATAATGTATCACACAATTTTTTTTTTGCATTTATATTTTAAGGTTCAACTTGATATTGGACCTTCCTGATCCCCCTCCCCAATTTTAGCATATATTTTGGCATATATGAGTGCAATAGGGGGCTGCGTTCAAGTTGTTTAGCAATTACCATTGTCATTTTTGTTTACACACACCGTTTTTTTGTTTAATCCTTGTGATTTAAGATAAGGCCAGGGACTAATGAAAGTATTCTGATTTATTTAGGAACAAATTGAGCAGACTAGATTGGTCGAATGATTCTTATATGCTTACACATTCTATGTTTTTATACTATTTTTTAACGTGTGCTTCTATTATAACATAGCAGCATACCGTCATTTTCATATAAACTGTAGAGAGAGACCTAGTAAGGGCCCCTCTATTAATTAGATATGTAAAATGAGGATCTCTGTCTTCCTTAGCACCTGTAAATCCTTGACAGACAGAAGAAGCGAGCATCTACTTTGACTTAGCATGCACTGACAGTGTCAGCTTGCATTTGTAGCCAGACTAGCTTTATCTCAACTGAGGAACAACCAGTATGAATCTCTAAACGTACACCATGCCTACTAAATGGTGAGACGTGAGATGTGACGTCGCATGTACATGCGTCGAACTTCGCGCCCACTGTGAGGTCCATGATTAGGTGTCCCACCTAATATTCAGCGCAAAATCCTACATTTTGGGAGAGGAAAACTGTCTGCTATTCAGAAGGGAAAAACGCTGTTTTTAAATGTCTGTCTTGCAAGAGCAGTTGAACACCTTTCCCTAAAATCCATTACTGATGAACTTTTATATGTCTAAGAAGGACTGCGTCTGATGATACTATATCCAAAAGGAGCTGATACTAATAATATAGATACCAGTCATTTAATGAATGAAACTGTGGAAACATTATAAAAATACCAATTTCTCTGGGCGTAACTGTATGAGTTAAAATCAAAGTGGACCTTTGTTAAAAACCTTACACAGCAATCTTTGAGCTATAGCTGCGACGGTATAGCTATAAACAAAATGAACCCTGTGCTAAGTCTACACAACATTTTCTGGGTAATAGTTGTGACTAAATATATAAACTAAGTGGGCTTAGACTTAAAAGCCTCCAGAGAGGAGCAAAAGTGTTAGGGGATATTTTGAACATAAGAAGTAGCCATTTACAATACCAATAACTGATATTTAATGATTGAAGCTCTGGAAATAGTTCTAATCACTACACACTCTGGGCTCTATCTGTGATCTTATGAGTCATCATCTAAACAGACTCTGCACTAAAAACCTATATTATTAAAAAGTCTACACAAGAGTTTTTGGGCTTTAGCTGCATTCATATGAGAGATAACTAAAGGGCACTTTTCATTAAAAGCATACACAAATTTTTCTGGACCTGGCTGATGATATGATTTATAATCAAGGAGAACTTTAAAGTTAAAGCCCACACAGCATACCTGGACCTATAGCTGCTACCTATATGAGGTTTAAACAAAGTGGATTCTGTGTTAAATTTACACAGTACCGCCATCGCTTTAGAAGGGATCATACAAACTACAACTAAACTGAACTTTGTGCTAAAATAAATGAAGAAGAGGAGGAAGGAGAAAAAGGTGAAATAAAGGAGAACTAAAACTGAACGATAAACTAAATAAAACAGACGCGATGGGGCCAAAAAAAGATAAAGATAAAAATTCTACATCTGAAAAACTTAAAGCAGTTAACCATTACTACCCAAAAACACAATCAGACACGCATGATAAACAGAGGAAATCACTACCCATGTACTCTCCGGAATCGCATATATCAGAAGAGGAATTTCCTTCTCTGAATCCTTCTACTTCAAATCTGACAGAACAAGGATTGGCAATAATTCTAGATAATTTATATTCTAAAATCAAGAAAGATATTGAGGATAATTCACTTGAAATAAGAAACAAAATATAAGCAATTACCGAATCCCTGACCCAGCATGAGAATGCGCTGTGTAAAATGAAAGAACTTACTGGAAATCTTCAGAAAGATAACCAAGAGCTGAATAACAGACTTAAAAAACTAGAGGAAAAAATAACTGACCAGGAAGATCGCTTAAGGAGGAACAATATACGTATTAGAGGTGTTCCAGAAACTATATCTCAGGAACAACTGAAATCCTTCCTGCAGAGACTACTCCATAGCACTCTACCAGAAACACCATTGGGTCCCTATTCAGTGGAAAGATTTAATCGTCTCCAAAAGCCCAAAGGGATAGATTCTGCCCTGCCGAGAGATGTGATTGTTCGGTTTAATAACTTCACAGTCAAAGAATTACTAATGCAAGCAATTAGGCAGAAGGCCGTGAAAGAGGAAGAATTCAAAGACTTAAAATTTTTTCAAGACCTCTCCTTAGCTACGAGAATGGCGAGAAGAACATTTTCCGAATTAACTGTGATTTTAAGAGAAAATGAGATAAAATATAGATAGCTTTTTCCAACAGCCATATTCCTTACTTATCAAAACAATTCCTATCAGTTTAAAGATTCAGAGATGCTTAGCGAAAAAAATATCTACTTGGGACTTATCAGAAAATGTGTAACCATGTAGATATGGATAAAAAAGAGAGGATAATATTATTATTACATTTATGTGATCAACTAAGTTTGTTTAGTCTTTTTATGTGTAAGATATTCACAGAAAAGGGAGATAATATTGTCACTAAATTTATGTGATTATGTTTGCTAAATCGTTTTGCGTGTAAGGCATTTAAAGATAAGGGAAGATAGTAGTATCACTAAATTTATATGATCTATAAAGTTTTTCTTTTTTTTTTTCTTTTTTTCTTTTCTTCCCCAATGTTGATGCTGATAAAAAAGGGAGGATTATGTTATCACTAAATCTATGTGTTTGATTAAGTTTGTTTAGTCATTTTAGGTGTAAGAGGTTCACAGATAAGGGAGGATAATATTGTCACTAAATCTATGTGATTGATTAAGTCTGCTTAGTCCTTTGTGTGCAGGATAGAAACATAGAAACATAGAAACATAGAATGTGTCGGCAGATAAGAACCATTCGGTCCATCTAGTCTGCCCAATTTTTTTTGAGTACTTTTATTAGTCCCCCGTTCCCGGTCTTATAGCTAGGATAGCCTTGTGTCTATCCCACGCATGCTTAAAATCCTTGACTGTGTTTACCTCTACCACTTCTGCTGGCAGGCTTTTCCATACATCCACTACCCTCTCAGTAAAGTAATACTTCCTGATATTACTTTTAAATCGTTGCCCCTCTAATTTAAGACTATGTCCTCTAGTTGTGGTAGTTTTTCTTCTTTTAAATATACTCTCTTCCTTTACTGCGTTGATTCCCTTTATGTATTTAAATGTTTCTATCATATCCCCCCTGTTATGTCTTTCCTCCAAGCTATACATGTTAAGATGCTTTAACCTTTCCTGGTAAGTTTTATCCTTCAACCCATGAACCAGTTTAGTAGCCCTTCTCTGAACTCTCTCCAAAGTATCAATATCCTTCTGGAGATACGGTCTCCAGTACTGCGTACAATACTCCAAGTGAGGTCTCACCAGTGCTCTGTACAATGGCATGAGCACTTCCCTCTTCCTACTGCTAATACCTCTCCCTATGCAACCAAGCATTCTGCTAGCATTTCCTGCTGCTCTATTGCATTGCCTACCTACCTTCAAGTCCTCTGAAATTATTACTCCTAAATCCCTTTCCTCAGATGTTGAGGTTAGGACTGTACCAAATAGTCTATTTTCTGCTTTTGGGTTTTTTACGCCCAAGGTGCATAATCTTGCACTTGTCCACATTAAATGTCAGTTGCCACTGCTCTGACCATTTTTCTAGTTTAGCTAAATCATTTGCCATTTGGCTTATCCCTCCATGAATATCAACCCTGCTGCAAATCTTTGTATCATCAGCAAAAAGACATACTTTGCCAACAAGACCTTCTGCAATATCGCTAATAAAAATATTAAAGAGAATGGGTCCAAGTACAGATCCCTGAGGTACCCCACTAGTAACAAGACCTTGCATCGAATATACCCCATTGACTACAACCCTCTGTTGCCTGTCACTCAGCCATTGTCTAATCCATTCAACAATATTGAAATCCAAACTCAAAGATTTCAGTTTATTTATAAGCCTTCTATGTGCGACAGTGTCAAAAGCCTTACTGAAATCTAGGTAAGCAATGTCCACTGCACCACCCTGATCTTTTATTTTAGTTACCCAATCAAAAAAATCAATAAGATTAGTTTGGCATGATCTCCCTGAAGTAAACCCATGCTGTCTCTGATCTTGACATCCAAGCGACTTTAGATGTTCAACAATCCTATTCTTTAACAAGGTTTCCATTATTTTCCCCAGTACTGAAGTAAGACTTACTGGTCTATAGTTGCCCGCCTCCTCCCTACTACCTTTCTTGTGAATGGGCACAACATTAGCTAATTTCCAATCTTCTGGAACTACTCCCGTTAACAATGATTGGTTAAATAAATCTGTTAACGGTTTTGCTAGTACACCACTAAGTTCTTTTAATAACTTTGGATGTATCCCATCAGGTCCCATCGACTTATTTGTCTTTACTTTAGACAGCTGAAGTAAAACCTCTTCCTCTGTAAACTTACATGCATCAAAAGAGTCATTAGTCTTTTTCCCTAAATGAGGTCCCTTACCCTCATTTTCATTTGTAAAAACTGAACAAAAATATTAATTAAGGCAGTCTGCTAAGCTTTTATCCTCTTCTACATAGCATCCTTCTTTTGTTTTTAATCTAACTAATCCTTGTTTTACTTTCCTTTTCTCATTTATGTATCTAAAAAAATGTTTTATCCCCCTTTTTCACTGACTGGGCTATAGTCTCTTCTGTGTGTGCTTTGGAAGCTCTTATAGCTTGCTTTGCCTCTTTCTGCCTACTCTTATAGATCTTTCTATCTTCCTCACTCTGAGTATTTTTATAATTACTAAATGCTAGCTTTTTATTTTTTACTATTTTAGCCACCTCTGCAGAGTACCACAGTGGTTTCTTAAATTTTTTGCTCTTATTGACAAGCCTTATGCAATTTTCTGTTGCCTTCAGTAGTGCAACTTTTAGATAATCCAATTTCTCCTGGACTCCATTTAAATTGCTCCAGTCTGATAATGACTCCTTTACACCTAATTTAATTTTAGAAAAGTCTGTTTTTGTGTGGTGTGACTGCGTCACTGTTCTTATATTAAACCACACCGTCTGGTGATCACTAGATCCTAAACTTTCACCTACAGTAATATCTGATAACAAATCTCCATTTGTGAACACTAGATACTCACAGATAAGGAAAGATAATAGTATCACTAAATATATTTGATTTATAAAGTTTTTTTTTCCTTCTCCAATGTAGATATGGATGAAGAAAAGGGAGAAAAAGAGGGGAAGGAAGGGAAGTAAAAAGGGAAAGGAAAAGGGAGGATAATATTATTACTAAATTTATGTGATCAATAGAGTTGAGCGAACCAAAACCCGCAAAGTTCGGGTTCCTACCGAACATTACAATTTTTGGACCCCGGACCCGAACACGGACATTCCACTGTATGTCCGGGTTGGAGTTCGGGGCTCGGCGATTCATATCGCCTTAAATTTAAAATTACTAATGACTGGACAGCTATTGCTGCCCAGTCACTAGTAAAAAAGCCCCCCTCCCTGGTCCCCACCCATTGCCCATGGGTGGGGACCCTAATAATAATAATGAGGGGGGGACCTAGTGTCCCCCCCTGTCCCCACCCATTAATGGCGGGTGGGGACTCTAATAATAATAATGAAGGAGGGACCTAGAACTTATAAAATTACATAGAGCACTCTGATTGGTTGGATTACAGTCTCTTCATTTACCTGTCAGAGCACTTTGATTGGTTGGCTTAAACCAACCAATCAGAGTGCTCTGAGCTTAATTGCAGGGCAGGCCAAGGCTTTATAAGCCTTCCCCCACCCTGCAGAGCTCATTATTATGGTTTTTCATTTGCCCTTTTTTGGGGCTAAAGAAAAGAAGAAAGAAAGAATAAGACCTCAAATGGTAAGTATGAAATTGTTTTTTTTTACAGGTTAGTTTATTGCCCACCCCCTCACTATTATTAGGGTGAGGGGGGGTAGGTAGGCATTTTTTTTATTGTGGGGGAGTGACTAGGGGCTTGGCATCCCTAGTCAATTTATTTGTGGTCCCCACCCGCCACTCATGGGTGGAAACCGGGAGGGGAACACTAGGTCCCCCCCTCATTATTATTTTAAGGTCCCCACCCACCGCTCATCGGTGGGGACCGGGGGGGACACTAGGTCCCCCTCATTATTATTTTTGGGGTGCCCACCCACCGGCAATGGGTGGGGACTGGGGGGACATTAGGTCCCCCCTAACACTAGTATGTTCAGGTTTGGGGTCAAGTTCGACCCCAAACCCGAACATCCAGGTGTCCGCTCAACTCTAGTGATCAACTAAGTTTGTTTAGTCTTTTTATGCGTAAGATATTCACAGATAAGGGAGGATAATATTGTCACGAAATGTATGTGATCGATTATCTTTTTGCGTGTAAGGTATTCAAAGATAAGGGAAGATAATAGTATCACTAAATTTATATGATCTATAAAGTTTTTTTTTTCTCTCTTCCATTCATAGATAAAAGTTAATATTAGTATCTCTCTTACCCTCATGGCTTTAGTATTTAATATGATAGTTAATGTAAAGCTGGACCCTAGGACTTCACTCCTGTGGCAGCAGCAGGAATAGGCTTAGAATTATTACAGTATTGATGATTCTTTGTCTAAGGATGTTTTTCTGTTTCTGTGTGTATGAGTGCAGTGTTTGTGTTGACTAATTGGTGGGAGACTTATAGGGGGGCTCGGGAGCTAAGCGGGCGAATCATAAAACAATAAAAAATGTAAATTAAAAACAATGTCGATAAGATTAATATCCGTGAACGCCAGGGGACTGAATTATCCCCAAAAGTGAGGCTGTTTGTACAGATCATTGGCAGATAATAAGATTGATGTGGTATTTGTGCAAGAAACTCATTGGATAGAAAGGGCTAATACCCTCTGGAAATATCGGATGACTTCAATTGCGTTATTGATTGCAATCTAGATAAAAACAACAATAAGAAAGACTAAACATTCTACATCTTCTACAGCCCATATGCAAAAATTTTTATTAAACTCTTTGACTATTGGAGAGTTCAAAATATAGGTAATAGAGATTATTCCTTTTATTCTTCTGTGCATCAATCATATTCTCAAATAGAACATAATCAATCTAAAGCTGAAACACTTGATTTAATTCAGGAGTCCTCCATTGGATCAATGACTTGGTCTGATCATGCCCCTATCTTTATAAAGATCCATAATAATCGAGAATACAGGCTCAGAGATAAATGGCGTCTAAATGATGATCTGTTGATTTCTGAGGCCAATATGAAAGAAATGAGTAACCGTGTAAATGAGTATTTCGAAAATAACGACAATGGTGAAGTGTCTGACCTTACACTCTGGTGTTCTTTTAAATGCGTAATCCGAGCGGAATTTATAAAGCTTGGAGCATTTGGTAAAAAAAGTTAGGGGGAGAATCTAAATAACCTTTATATACAGTTAGCAAAACTAGAAAAAATACACAAGATCAACATGGATAAATCGATTCTACAGGATATAACGAATATTAGAACTGAGATCAATAATAAAACATTAGAGATGACTAATAGAGCCATTATTAAATTAAAACAATCATGGTATCATTCTGGGAATATAGCAAGTAAGATTTTAACTAACAAATGAAAAAATAAGAAAAGTTCCCAGTACATAAAAAAGATTATAACACCAAAGATTATTTATTGTATCACTCCTAATCAAATAGGGAATGCTTTCTGGGAATATTATAAAAATTTAAAGTGAGTAGCAGTTCTCATTTGGAAATTGATACTTTCTTGGATAAATGTAATTTCCCTAAGGTATCTAAAATAAGGCAAGACTTTCTGAATAGACCCTTTTCTCATATTGAATTAAACAAAGTTTTTAAATCCCTAAAAACATCAAAAGCACCAGGTCCTGATGGCTTCACTGCCTTGTTTTATAAAAAGTTTGGACGCATTATCTCCTTATATCTTCTTAGGGCTTATTCTCAAATATCAGAAAACTAAATTGATTGACTTGATAACTGAAATTACTCGAACTACGATAATAACGATACTTAAACCAGGTAAGGATCCTAAACAGGTTAAGAATTATCGTTCAATATCATTAATGAATTTAGATGTCAAAATGTATTCAAAAATGTTAAGTGGAATCTGTAGAACTATAGAATCAATGAAAAAACTGTTTGCAATTGGTAACAATATACTTAGATCATCTCCCCTAGAGTCCATTGAATTCGCTATTGGGGAAATTGATTTGAACACTTGGAAGACAAGTGGAATACTAAGTATTGGTATGATACTAGAACAGGATGAAATCTCCTCATTTGCTAAGATTCAATCAACATACGGCCTTTTAGATAAAGAAGTCTTTAATTATTTAAGGATGAAAAATGTTTTGTTTCATAGACGGATAGTAGAGGTACCTATAGTCGATTCCTCTTTTAAAACATATTATGAAGATAAACTTGTATCCAGATTAAATAAATTAATATGTTCCTTGACTAAATATACTAAGGAACAGGCATGGCTAAAATGGGAGGATGAAATGAACAAAATATTCACTAGAGATGAGTGGTTACGAGGCCTCGAGCTAGTCAAAAAACATGTACATTGTATTAATTTGCAGGAGATCCAATATAAACTTATTTTCCGCTGGTATCTAATCCCAATTAAAATGAATAATTTCTCACTAATTACATCATCAGATTTTTGGAGATGTGGTAAGGAAATAGGCACCCACTTTCATATATGGTGGGAATGCTCAGAACTACAGGGAATGAAAAACAATCTTGAATATCTTTTAAGCCATATTTTACATAGACAAATCAAGATTAACCCACATATGTTCTTCTTTCATATAGACTTACCTAGTGGCGGTAGTTCACAAACCGCCTTAATGCTTCAACCGCCTTAATGCTTCATATCTTCCTGGCAGTAAAATTAAGCATTGCGAGAAGGTGGAAAACTGCAGGTCAGATCCTATGGACCGAAATTATGTCACAGATAGATTTTCAATTCAAAATGGAAGCCGCATTCTATTGTAACCAGGAGGCTATGAAAGCCCATGATGAGATTTGGTACCCATGGTCAGTTTATAATCAGCTAGATTTGTCATTAGAGCCCATTTAAAGACTCAACCATTGATTTGCTGTTCTTGCCTCCCGTAGCCCTCCCTTTTCTCTCGAGCCCCCACCATAGAGCCAAGTGTGGATGTATGAATGAATGAATGAATTACTGTTAAGCAGTTGTTCTTATCTGTATGTTCATAAATTGTAATTTGTGTTTCTCTTTTTTGTCTAATATGTGATAAAATAAAACAAAGATAAATATAAAAATCTCTAAAAAAAAAAAAAAAACATAGAATGTGTCAGCAAATAATAACCTTTTGGTCCATCTAGTCAGTTATACGACAGCTTACAAACACTACATCACATTATATAAAATTTACATCCCAAATGAAAGGCAGGTAGGGTTTTATAAATATATCAGTTACAAAAGGCATGGGATCTTTTACGATTTTCTATACAAATGTTAATGAGAAAACAGAGTTTCTGAGTTGCTTTTATCTCAGGAAATGGTTATGTTTTCTGTGCAACATAGCAACACAAACAAATTGCTTCATTGCATGAACTCATTGATTTTTAAGACAATGACTTATCATTAAAACATGTTTTATATGGTCAAATTACATCTTTTACTCTATGTTGTAAAATGATAAGGATTGACAAATGGCAGTTTTTTTTTTCTGTAATAGCAGATGTTCCTTTCAACAAGTTAATGTTCTGCAAGACAACAAACAATGCCATTCAATTAAAATATAACTTCAATGTACATTATAGACTATTTAAACAGTGTCAACAAAAAATCTGGTAAGACTTAACCATACAAAAACAAAATACAAGTCCAGAAAAACTTTTTAACACCGAAGTGTTCAATATCCTGCGATCTGGTCCAAAATCAAATATTGGAGAATATAGCTGAAATTTTGGAAAATTAAGCCTTCTGGATATTCAATATGGGCAGTAAAAAATACTTAAAAGTGGTTGTTTCATTTGGAAATAGTTTCATATATGCAGTGATATTGTATTAGATAAAAAATAATTCTTAATTGGAATATTTTTAGAAAATAATATGTATTTATTTATTTAGAAAGTGTTTTACCAGGAAGAGTACATTGAGATATCTCTCATTTTCAAGTACCGTATTTATCGGCGTATAACACGCGCCGGCGTATAACACGCACCTCATTTTAAGAAGGAAATTTCAGGAAAAAAAAATTTAATTTCAAATAAAGAACTTTGAAGCCCAATATGCCATTTTAATATGCCAGGATATTGCCCCCAATATGCCATTTAATATGCAGGATATTGCCCCCAATATGCCATTTAATATGCAGGATATTGCCCCCAATATGCCATTTTTATATGCCAGGATATTGCCCCCAATATGCCATTTAATATGCAGGATATTGCCCCCAATATGCCATTTAATATGCAGGATATTGTCCCCAATATGCCATTTTAATATGCCAGATATTGCCCCCAATATGCCATTTTAATATGCCAGGATATTGCCCCCAATATGCCATTTAATATGCCAGGATATTGCCCCCAATATGCCATTTAATATGCAGGATATTGCCCCCAATATGCCATTTAATATGCAGGATATTGCCCCCAATATGCCATTTTAATATGCCAGGATATTGCCCCCAATATGCCATTTTAATATGCCAGATATTGCCCCCAATATGCCATTTTAATATGCCAGATATTGCCCCCAATATGCCATTTAATATGCCAGGATATTGCCCCCAATATGCCATTTAATATGCCATGATATTGCCCCCAATGTGCCATTTTAATAAGCCAGGGTATTGCCCCCAATGTGCCATTTCATATGCCAGGATATTGCCCCTTAGTATGCTCGTTATGCCACCCTCCTCCCCCAGACCCCAGTACTTACCTCGTTCCTGCTCTGTCCCCCGGTGCTCTAAAGCTGCGTGGCTGTGAGGGAAGCGTTGTGAGCTTCCCTCCAGCCGCGCGGAACAATAAAGTTTGTTTAAAAAAAACACACCTTATTGACCGCGCGGCTGGAGGGGAGCTCACAACGCTTCCCTCACAGCCACGCAGCTTCAGAGCACCGGGGGACAGAGCAGGAACGAGGTAAGTTTTAGATTGTTTTTTATTTTCGGCGTATAACACGCACACACCATTTTCCCCCTATTTTCAGGTAAATACGGTATGTCCTTGGAACCCAGTCCAGAATGGAATTACACATGTGTCAAAACACATGTGTCTCACATAGTATATGGTATATATAAATATTCACTGTTTAAACAATGACAAATCATCACCTGTGAAATAACAAAGAATTCATATATGATAAAGATGCCGAGGATGTTTGCTGATGTGGCTGATGATCAAAGGGGTCCAGAGATCAGGACATGCCTGAAAGCTCTGCACCTCACTGCAAGTTGACAACCCTACAGCTAACCATGTCATGTCATATAGCTACTTATTGGATAGCTACATGTACCTGCCATTAATAGAACGCACAGTGAAAACCATGTTTGCCTCTGGTTTTCCTTCTAGCACACAACTGCCCAATTGGCTTTCTCTGTCATCTTGGCATGAAACTGTTCTTGATTGCTCACCATCATGACTAGGTACCTACTCAGGAGGGGTATCAACCATTGTTTGATCATTTTCACTATTACTGATGAGTGTTTCCATTAATATATCAGACTAATCGTACCCACAAGGGCAGTGTAGACCCAAACTCCATGCCAAGATTCCTCTGCACAAAGAACAGAGCAACCACTGAAGTACATTTCAACCTATCAGGCCTCGTTAGTGTGGTACAGCTGGTGTCCCTCTAGGTGCAGTGAGCCAGGGACCCACATCTGGGCCTATCATGATAACTCATGGAGACAAAAGAAGTAGGAGACACAACTCACTGAGAATGGAAAGCACTGAAATTTCCTTATAGTTATTTGGCATGTTACCTACACTGGAGAGTTACCAACCATTTTTTGTTCACTGTCAAGTCTGCCTGAGTACTTTCAACCAGGCCATTGTCAGCAGCCTCAAATGCCATCTTTGGACAAATGGGAGGAGATTGTGGATTGGCTCCTGATGTGCTTGACAGATGTTGAACACACTAATGAGGATGCATCTCTCCTAGACAGACTATGTATAGGACACTGCATGTGTGATCACATTATTTTTAATTTAACACGCAGCATTATATGAATCCTGAACCAATGACCATTGTTATTTGTAATACAAATTAATTTAAATGTTGTATTTGCATATATTCTAGCTGTTTGGTAATTATTAATTTAGGGTCACATTACAAAAGTGTATGCTACACTAATTGCTCACTGATCCTATGGTTGAACCTATGACAGGTTCAACATTTCCATCACTGTAGCACGCAAGTCAAATATGTCATACAACTGTGTCCACATATCTGTACATATGTATAGTAGTATGTAAGTAGTTGATTAAAGGATTTTAACATTTATAGCTTGGAAGACATAAGAGACAGAGAGAGTATGATAGAAAAAATACATAACGGGTATCAATATGTTAAAGAATGAGTGTATACGTAAAATAAAGATAGTCTTAAATTAGAGGGGCAGAGATGTAAGATCAGGAAGCAGTACTTTATAGAAAGAATAATACATTAATGAAATAGCCATCCAAAATAAGTAATAGAGGTTAATACAGTGAAGAAGTTTAAGCATTGAAAACAAACATAAAAATACAAGGGCAGGCTAAATGGGCCAAATGGTGCTATTCTGCTAACACATTTCTTGTTTCTATGTTTTCATTCCATGGTGTTCTACAGGTAGCTAACTACATTTGCATTAACCTCTAACATGAATCATGCAGTATGCATACCTTGGGAGGTGGATCCCGGGGCCTACACATCAAGAACCAACGGTTGATGGCAGACACTTTGAAAAACATCTCTTATCCCTCCTCTATCTCATCCATCCTCTCTCATTCATCCTCCATCCTAACTGCCTTCTTCCTCCCTACCTCCCTTCCTCCTTCCTTCCCTCATTAGCAACAAACCAAAATAAAAATGATAAAACCTTTTCGATTTTTTGGTTTTTAAGTTTCAAATCCACTTGCAATTTTCTCTTTCACGAATAAAGCCTAAAGTACCATATTTGCTCGAATATAAGACGAGGTTTTTTTCAGAG
This sequence comes from Pelodytes ibericus, assembly GCA_036172795.1. NCBI lineage: Eukaryota > Metazoa > Chordata > Amphibia > Anura > Pelodytidae > Pelodytes > Pelodytes ibericus. The sequence goes on from CM069863.1 coordinate 89,399,838, forward strand.
CAAACGCTCTGAAAAATCCTCCTCGTCTTACATTCAAAGTCGTTTTATAATCTGACCTCAAATTGAGGTCAGACTATAAGACTGGGATCCAGGTCCCCAGCAGAGCTGCAGGGGACCTGGATCCTCCTCTCTAACAGCAGGGGATGTCTGCGCGATGAGCACAGACTCCCCTGCTTCCGCCCGGCACGACCGCCGGGGCTTCTATGAAGAAGCCAGGTACTTCCGCTTTCGTCACAGAAGTCCCGGCGATCGTGCCGGGCAGCAGCAAGGGAGGTCTGCGCTCATCGTGCAGGGGAGGTCTGCGCTCATCCTCCATGCTGCCCGACACGGCAGTCTATTATGATGGACCAGCTGTCCGTCATAATAGACTGCCGTGTCAGGCAGCATGGAGGATGTCTGCACGTATCGAGAGAGAAAAGGGAAGGGCGGGATAGAGAGAGACAAAGGGAGGGGGAGGGGGGAGGACACAGACAAGGGGGGGAGACACAGACAAGGGGAGGGAGGGGGACAGAGATAAAAGGAGAGGGGGGGATAGAGAGAGACAAGGGGAGGGGAGGGGGAGGACACAGACAGACAAGGGGAGGGAGGGGGAGACACAGACAAGGGGAGGGGGGATAGATAAAGACAAGAGAGAGAAGTTTTGGGGGTAGAGAGAGACAACGCTGGGGGGGAAAGAGACAGCTGGGGGAGCGGGAGAGAGGCCGCATTGGCACATAAAAGCAAGTAAAAACAAGAAATGCATTTGTATAATATACATTTTTTATTAAATATTAAAAAGAAATTTACATATATGCAAGTTAAACTTTTTTCCAATAGGGTAGTCTTATAATCAGGCTTTTAGTTTTTTTCCTAAAGGAATGTACAAATTTGGGGGGGTCGTCTTATAATCAGGGTCGTCTTATAATCGAGCAAATACGGTACTTTGTAAGGCAAAAAGTAGCTGAGCCCTTAGGTCTTTATTCATGAAAGAGGGAATTGCAAGGCATTGAGAAGAGAAGTGCAAAATGAAGTACAAAGTAGCAGAGTTTGAAGCATAGCTGAATGAGAGACTTTTTCCAACTTGGCCTTAAGATTGCAGTTCCTTTCTCAACTCCCCATTTTGTAAGCAAAATGTCACTTAAATGCATATAATAAGGGGATTGATATGCAAATTAACTCATTTTCAATGGGAAATGTGTAATTTGCATATCAAGCCACAGGGTGATGTCATCATACGCAGGAGATACCATAGACACATTTAAAACCTATTTTTCTCTTATTATGTGCATTTGCATGGAATTTCTTTCACAAAATTGTGAATTGCAGGGAACTGAGACAGGACTTTGAAACTGAAGGCCAAAGTAGCAAAGTAACCCATTCAGCTATACATCAAACTATGCTACTTTAGCCTTTATTTTGCAATTCCCTTCTCAAATCCCTGCAATTCTCTCTTTCGTGTATAAAGCCCTTAGGGCTTGACTAGTTTGGCACTTGAGGAAGTGGTGAAGTGAAGGAGAAGCCAGAGGAGGAACAATGAACTCTGGCAGGAAAATTGTTGACACTGCTAACACAGTTGGTGGGAAAACCATTTTTGAGGAAGTGGTGAAGAAAAGGTAAGTACATTTAAAATACTCCATAGATGGATGAGTAATCAAAAAGTGGTCTCTAGCAGAGACGTTACAACCAGCACCTGCTGTCAAGAAAGGGCAACACAGACACAAAGGCTGTGTGAGTACAAAGAAGGAAAAGCAGTTTTTTTGGGGCACGTTGCAGTCTAACGCAATATGTGTAAATACAATAATAAAATAAGAAATATAAACCATAAAATATGTGAAAATGAAAAAAATATGAATAAAACGTGAAACAAAGTGTGCAACAAACTGTGAGCACGTCCCAAAAATGGTAAACAAATTGTGTCAGTACACCAAACAGTGAAAAAGTATCACTGCATATAGAATTTCATGCACATTGTGACATAATGACAAGTGAATCTGTGTATGGAATATAACATGCAATGTAAAAAAGATTATTATATAAAATATATAAAAATATATAAAAGTGTATATCACCAAGTTGCAAAATTCACTGTTTAAAAACAGTCTTGCGCAGAATAACCTAAAATATGAATCAAAGAGAAAAATCTTGTGCAGTATATCTTGCAATATATAATAGAAGCACTTTAGTGTTTAAATAATTCACAAACGTGGCTACTAAATAAGTAGGAGCATCTGAATCAACATCAAAGAAATTACCTTTTGTAATTCTACGATGATCTCGATCAGGCGACTACGGTGTGGCGAGTTCAGCGATCCTTTGATGTTGATCCTCCTTATGTATTGCCGGGAAAAATAACAATAATACGATATGTAAAAAAGGGATGTATATTTATCCTCAAAGTGATACAGATTGAAACAACACTTATATAAAGTCCGGGGGTTGGGGAATATAGTCCTGTACATAGACTGTTCCTTCCAGTCCCGCCGTGTCCGCCCGCCGTGTATAACAAACCGAACAAAGTTCCCAGAACAGACTTGGTACGGATACCGAAAGGGTCCAAGAAAAACAAAAAACAACGCATTTCGTCCTTTCGACTTCATCAACGGTCTGACATTAGTCTTTGAGAGTCTCTCTTAAATATCCGTGTGATTGGTAAAACGGCCTCCATTTGGGTGATGTTTCTTCATTGGATAATTGGAAAAGATGCATAATACTACAATATATAACATATACTTTAATCAACAAATTCATTTTACACATGTGAATAATACAATAATAAATATATGATAAGCTTGAGACTGTAATCCTGAGAAACAGAAGAATAGATGAATGGAAGAAAAATAAATAAAATAAAAATGTAAATAAATAAAAATAAAAATAAAATAAAAATAAATATTAATAAAAATAAAATCAAAATCAAAATGGAAAAATGGAAAAAATAGAACAAGAATGAATGAAAAAATAAGAATGAATGAAAAAAAGAAACAGGATTGTCATATAAAAAAAATAAGAAACAGGATTGTCTTATCAAAAAAACATCTATTCTAAGATCTATAAAAGTTCTAATACTATTAAATAAAGGCTTTTAGCTCGAAATCCTGCATTTAAAGAAGCCCTGTCCTTTGTCTTTCAGCTAACTACAACCGTCTTTCTTAATTACATTTCGGATAATGCTAGGAGCCAATTCTGATTTGAGATTTGGGGCTTTTTTGAAGATGACTCTTGGTCTATCTGGAAGGATGATGCCCAGAATTGTATCTCCCTTAATTACATTCCAGTGTTTGGTCAGGATTTGTTTAATAGTGGGTGCAGCAATATTGTATTCTGAAATAAAATCTGCCCCATAATCTATCTGTTGGGATGTCTCTTTTTTATGGCTTTGTAAGAATCTGTCCATAGCCTCTACTTCATTTTCCACTCTATCTAATGCTGTTGAATTATGTTTCTTTTCTAGAAAGTGAGTTTTTAATACCTGAGTTTGATCTTTAAACACCTTCAGGTCCGTACAATTACAGCGGAGCCTTCTAAATTGCCCCTTTGGAATGTTTTTAAGCCAGAGGGGATGATGACAAATTCTTATGTCAATATAATTATTGCTGTCTACTTTCTTGAAGATGGTTTTAGACCTAAGAAGACCCTCCTCTAAATAGAAATTAATATCTAAGAAATCTACGCTTTCCTTACTTGAGGTGAATTTGAAAGCCAAGGTGTTGTTGTTGAGGTATGTCTTAAAAAGCTCCATTTCCAAATCTACCCCCCTCCAAATAAAAAATACATTATCAATATACCTTTTCCATAGGACCAGGTTTGCACCAAAATGGTTGGAGTCTCCAACATAAAGGGACTCCAAAATACCCATAAATATATTGGCATAACTTTACGCAAACCTGGTCCCCATGGCTGTGCCACATGTCTGGAGGAAAAAATCTCCCTCAAAGAAAAAATTGTTATATTTTAAAATAAAACCAATGGCCTCTAAAATGAACTCTCACTGTTTGGGATCCATATCCCCCTGTTCTTTGAACATCTTATATATTGCATCTATACCCTTAGTTTGATTTATAGAGGTATATAAAGGGGAAACATCTACTGTGACAAAAATAAAATTAGGAAACCAATAACAGCATCCAAGTCATATTGAATGCTGTTATTGTTTCCACAACATTTGCACTGATTTTCATTTATTACATTTGCCAAGTTCTCATATGCAGTGAGTGCCAATCCTATTTTATGAATATGAACTATAACTATATACCTAAACTCCAACAAACAAAAAAAACTATTGTTGAGCTGATCACAGATTTTTAACAATCTGTGTATATATTCATGTTTAGGATAAAATACAATAGGGATGGAATAAGTTATAAAAATAATAATATATTAAACAAATACATTAAAGTTAAAGATGAATCAAACATCACATAACACTTGATTAAGTGTCAGATAAAATATATCACACTAATAAAACTAAATTCTAATTAATACACAGGGTTAATATAATTTACTTTCATATTTATGAATAAATGCATAATAGATAATTACATATGTTAATGAGTGTTTAAATAGTTAATACATGTTGGATTCTTTATACATCATGTTTAAGTCTCAGTCAGTATCTGTGTGTTTGACTCTGAATTTACACATGTAGAAAGGGAGAGATCTCAGTACCAACTATGTCGGGGAGGTGTCACTCTCTATGAGCTTAGGACAAAGGAATGTAGCTCCCTTCTTCTCCCTGTGGCTACACATGTCATAAGGACTACCACGCATGGAGAAGCTGCAAGGGTGTGTATAAAGAACTGTAGCTGTACAGAGCATGTTAGCTGGAGAGGGGGTGGGTAAGCAGCACATTACAGCAATTAACAGATGATGTATAGATAAACGTTGCAAGTAACTAAGGGCCACAGGATTTGCACTCCAAAGTTGCAGTGCAAATGAATGTCTGTGAATCAGTAGAATATTACACCTGTGGTAACACATATACATAGGAGTGTCTATACATGTATTCATACATCAATGTGTGTATACATACATGTACAATGCATTACCAATGCATTCTTCTTCATCTCCAACAGACCTATCTTCACCACCTCCCATAATGGGTTCCTCCCACCAGCTGCTTCCAGCCAGTTTTAGGATTTTCAGGCCTCCACCTTCAGGCTCGAGTTGAGGTGAGTAAGGGAGGTGATTTGGTGATTATTCAGTGGCAGAGCCACGACACACATTGCCATGGTAATGCATTTATGTTATTTCTATTGCTGGAACTTTTCACTTGCAAGGAGGAAAGAATGCGTGTAGTGATCATATCATTTCATATTTAGGCAGTATTCATAGGCATTATTTTGATACTTGAGTGGCCCAATTTCTGGGGCTATTTAGATTACTGACATGCTCATAATCAGGCCAAAACGCATCCACATAATTTCCAGTGATATACAAACGGTGCAAGCATCATAACCCTGTACATTAAATTAATATATATATATATATATATATATATATATATATATATATATATATTGTTGCTTCTGTTTTATATTACAAGATAAATTCAGCTTTGTAATAGCATGTATACAAATTGTTGTTGAACAGTGTTTAATTATTTTAGCGCAGATGTTATTGAGTATTGCTTTTTTCTGTATTTAGATTTCAGTATTGTATTTTTTGTTTCATTTTCTAATTTGTAATTAGATTGGCATAATTATTGCACAGTTATTTATCTCAATCAATGCAATTTGATTGTTTCTGCTTTTATCAATAGTTAGATTCTTGGGAAGCTATTCACTAAAAGGGGATTTGCAGGTTAGATGAAAACTCAGTCTCACCAGTTTAACTATACATTGTGCAGGGACAAACTTGCCAAGTTTTCCTGCTAAGCGACTCATCAGGCTGGTCTCTGCACAATATATAGCTAACTTGGTGAGATGAAATGTTCATTTCAACTCACCTGCAACTCACTTTTTAGTGAATAGTCCCCATTAACTTAAATATGAATTATGCAGGACTATGAACAAGTAAAGTTGGTCATTAAACTAGCACTCATGGAAGAATATATATAAAGCTTATTTAACTAAAAAATTATGTATCTTTAGCAGTAATGGCAACTGTTTTTGGGCCCGAGAGCCCAACATTCTGCATGAAACCAAACTTTAGACCTCAATGTGACAAAACCACATATTAATGTAAGGGAAGTCTGTTCAGTAAAAGAACATCACACACAAGTGTATACTTGCATTCCCCTACATGCATATACATCCACATACTTACTCACACATACCCCACTACACCAAGGACTTACCCGAGGTGCAATAATTGCACTCAGGATTTACCCAAGGGACCAGGTTTGCACACAGGACTTAACCCAGGAATGTATTTGCACCCAAGAATTGCACCCCGGATGCCCCCCTTTTCACTGAATGCCAGGATGTCACATGACAGTTCATGTATACACATACATACTCACTCATACACACATCCCACTATACTCAGGGCTTACCGCAGGTGCCAGAATTGCACTCATGACTTACCCCAGTGGCCAGGTTTGAACACAGGACTTACCCCAGGGATGGATTTGCACCCAGGACTTAGACCCTGGGTGCAGCCCTTTTCACTGAACGCCAGGATGTCACATGACACCCGGCACCCCGCCTATTCAATATTGTGGCATGAGGGGGAGGTGAAAGCAGTTTGTGCTCATGTCGCTGGCACAGACTATTTCCTCCTGAAACAAAACATTGTGTGAGGGCAGCCTACACACTGCACCGCTGGGGTTCGCACCATTTATTTCCCTGTCTACTGCTTGTTATTTTATGTTATGTTCTTTTTAGTGATACGAATAATGTGACATGTTTTATTCAAGCTATTTAGAACATGCAAAACAATTAATTGTATCATACAGTTATGTTGGTGAATTTTCAAATAACTATTTTAGAATTCTACTGTAATATAACATTTGTATTTAAGTAAAGTGGATCATTTCAGTTTTAGCTACAGTATGTAAGAAGACTTATTTGTTGTTTTTTATTACAATATACAATAACTCTGGATAAATGTCAGCATTATGAAAGGTCATTCTGGAAATATTCTCTTTCCAGTTTACCTCATCGTTTGCAAAGGATTACAGTGTGTAAGTGGTTTATGATGTTTACACATTTTATCATGCATGCTACCATTTTCAGGTTCAGTGATCATGTGTTCCCTCTGTGTCAACAGATTTACCAATATTTGACTTGGTTTTAAATGTTAGAATTTCATTAAAATAGCTTCATTACTGATTAACTCAGCATTACAATCAACATCATGTAAAATGAAAATACAACTCAGCTACAGGTGTGTTGAGTAATGCTAATATTACCGTATTTTCTTGATTATAAGACGACCCTGATTATAAGACGACCCCCCAAACTTTGGATATTGCTTTAGGAAAAAAACTAAAAGCCTGAATATAAGACTACCCTATAGGAAAAAAGTTAAACTTGTATATATTCACATGTAAATTGCTTTTTAATAAAAAAAATTATATCAAAAAGTGCATTTCTTGTTTTTATTTCCTTTTTATGTGCCAATGCTGCCTCTCTCTTTCCGTTGCCCCCAGCTTTGTCTCTCTCCCCCTTCCTTTGACTCCCCCTTGCCTCTGTCTCTCCCCCCCTTGTTTCTCTCTGCCCCCCTCCCCTTGTTGCTCTGTCCCCCCTCCCTCTGTCTCTCCCCCCCTTGTTGCTCTGTCTCTTCCTCCCTCCCTCCCCTTGTTGCTCTGCTCCCCTCCCTCCCTGCCCCCTCCCTCCCCCTGTCTTCCTACCCCCTCCCTCCCCCTATCTCCCTGCCCCCTCCCTTAACTATACCTAGATCCCTGGTGGCTAGTGGAGGCAGCTGGGGGATGTCTGCACGATACGTGCATACATCCTCCATGCTGCCCGACACCTCCGTCTATTATGACGGACAGCTGGTCTGTCATAATAGTCACCCGTGTCGGGCAGCATGGAGAATGTCTGCACGTATCGTGCAGACATCCCCCAGCTGCCCGATTCTCCCTGGTGCCTAGTGGGGCAGCAGGGGATGTCTGCGCGATGAGCGCAGACCTCCCTTGCTGCTGCCCGGCACGATCGCCGGGACTTCTGTGACGAAAGCGGAAGTACCTGGCTTCTTCATAGAAGCCCCGGCGGTCGTGCCGGGCGGAAGCAGGGGAGTCTGTGCTCATCGCGCAGACATCCCCTGCTGCTAGAGAGGGGGATCCAGGTCCCCTGCAGCTCTGCTGGGGACCTGGATCCATGTCTTATAATCTGACATCAATTTGAGGTCAGATTATAAGAAGACCTCGATTATAAGACGAGGATCAATTTTCAGAAAAAAATTTCTGAAAAAAACCTCGTCTTATAATCGAGCAAATACGGTACTTATATGTTTTGCTATTCTTGTCCTCTTTTTCCTGTACCCTATTTGTCAATCGTCTGGCATGGCTCACAAATATTAAAGTCCTTCCTTTATCTTCAGTATTTGGTTTGAGCACATAGACATTATTTTACATTTAACAACACATACTTTAAAAAAGAATTCCGTGCCCTCTTAATGTATTTTTCCTATGAAAATTCTTAATAAACTATCCTTTTGGATCTGTGGATTGGGGAAGCCTATCAACATTACTACATTTTTAGCACTAAAATTTCTATTGATATATATTTATATAATTTAATTTCGAATCTCCCTTTATAAAGGGACACTACAAAGGTTTGTATTGTCTTTTTTTAAGTCTCCCTTCTGTCTTAATTACTGTAGAATAGCATTTTCAGTTATATAGATGTCAGGTTTCATAGAATTGTAAATAAAAAAAGTTCCATGGATTTCCATCGACTTGTGTTCAGGTCTATACATCTTTTGTCTGTATTGTGTTGTATCTAACAATCTCTGTATGATCCTCTGCATGAGGATGTCTGCACAATCTATTATGATGGACCGGCTGTCGTATCGTGCAGACAACCCCTGGCTGCCCCCACTAGCCACCATGGAGCGAGAGACAGGTGAGGGAGAGGGAGGGGGGGAGAAAGACAAGGGGAGGGGGGAGAGAAAGACGAGGGGGGGCCTAGAAAGACAAGGGGAGGGAGGGGGGAGAGAAAGATGGGGGGGGCAGAGAAAGAAAACAAGTGGCAGTGACAGCGCACAGCTCCTGGACACTTATAGCTAATTAGTATAAAACAAGCTGTGTAAATATCATAGGTGGCAAATATGGCAAAGAGAATCAAATAGCTGACAATGCTTAATATATATATATTCCACCTTATGTGATCATACGTGATATGGTGAAAATAAAAATAAATAGAAGTGCATATATGCAAGTGCACAAAACAAATGTAATATACTTGCTGCAGGTATTCATGATTATAAACCTGTAACAAAAGGTAGAAACACAAAATAGTGCAAGTATGAACTATATAAAGGTTTTTGGTACAGCCCAAGGTAATAAATGGACTCACAAAATTAGCTCCCAACGACTCAGGAGCTAGGTATCAGCATGAAAAATCATATACTTGCCCCCTCCTGGGATAGCTGCTTTCCAATAAACGGGAAGATTCTTCTCCAGTACAATGTATCCTTTAATAGTTAAAAAACATTTAGGATGCGATAGAAAAACGGTGATAGAAGTCTGTTGTATACAGGTCGAGTCCGTATATGTAAAACACAGTCCCAGTGGCAAAAAACGGCGGCTCCGTGCGCTTTGGTGCCTCGTTATGATAGCCTGGTGTGTGATGATACGTCTCTACGGTGGCTCACAAAGAGCAAAAAAACTCAATCCAACGCGTTTCGTTCCAGAGGGAACTTCATCAGAGAATGATGTCCTTACCACTCCTTTTCCTTTTATAGCCACTCATCTGCCTTCTGTGATTGACTCCACATATCAGCTGGTAGTTAAGTGGATGAGGGCGTTTCTTTCAGCAGTATTTCCCATAGTGATCGTTGTTATATTACAAACGGTTATCTCGCAGTGTTTTTATATATATGGAAAAACATTTGCGGTTGGACTAAATGTTTAAAAAGTCCTTAAAATAAGAAAACTTTTAATTATATAAAAATTTAAAACTAGTCACATATAAACAAAGTGCATAATATTCCTATTGGGACGCCAGCAATACCAATGGATAATAAATTTCAAAGTTACTGGCATGAAGGCTGACAACAGATATTCTAAAAAACACTTAAAATACATTATATAATTACATAGAAGGTTTCAAAAAGAATATATAGCACATGACACTAAATTCTGATTAAAAGATAATAAATAAATGGGGGACCAGCTTACAATAAAAAAAATATATATACATATGTATATCATAAAGGAGTACAGTTTACTAATACATAAATGGAAAACTATATATATATATGTTATGAAGATAAAAAATGATACCAAATTCATGTAGGAATAGGTAAAAGTAGTTAGAGTCTTTTGTCACAACCCTATCCCAGCTGTTGGATTGCCATAGACGGTGAAACCAGTAAATGCATTTAAAAAAACTGATTGTATAGAGAAAAGTGTCTCTAAGTGGTGATATGCATTTTATAAGGTATCCTATGTTTAAAAGACTTACAAGAACAGATGTTGGCTCTACTGTCATTCTAGAGAAAAGCTTTAAGCTCGAAATCTAAATTTATGCCATTTGGGTACAGTGTTTTAAGATTAAAAATCCAGAATGATTCTCTCTGGAGAAGTCTTTTGACTCTGTCTCCTCTTTTCCAAGTTGTGGGAACAGACTCTATGCCCATAAATTTTATATCTGATGGATTTCCTTTTGGGCAACTGTGACAGTGATTTGGGAGACTATACTGAAATCTGTCACATTCTTTTCCCATAAGACCGAAATGTTCAAGTATTCTCACCTTGAGGGGTCTCTTAGTCTGGCCTACATACTGTGCCCCACATCCACACTCAACTAGATATACTACATGCGTGGTGTTGCAGTTTATAAAACTCTTAACCTTATAGGTCTTTCCTGTGCTGTTTGATTTAAATTCTATAGTTTTCCTTGGTTGATTGACACATGCCTTGCAGTTACCGCACCTAAAGAAACCATGGCTTTTGTTGTTCTTTAGCCAACTAGACCCATCTGTTTTCATAACCTTTTTAATAACACTGGGTGCTAGTGTAGACTTCAAATTTGGGGCCCTTCTGAAGATAACGGTCGGTCTGTTGTCGATTATAGGAGCAAGAATATCATCTCCCTGTACAACATTCCAATGTTTGGAAAGTATTTTCTTTATTTGAGGAGCTGCTATATTATATTCTGAGATAAATGAGATCCCGAAATCTCTGATAGGATTCTTTTTTTTGGCTACAGGTTTGAGAATCTCTTCCCTGTCCCATTTTAATCGGGCCCCTATGTGTAAACATTGTTGCGTGATTTGGTTCTATTCCTCCCTTTCCTCTTTAATCGAGTGTACCCTTTCTTCTTGTGCTATGTTTCTTGTTACTCATTCCTTTCCCCATCTCCACTGTGTCGTGCATAAAACTGAAGTGAGCTATATCATCAGTTGTATTGTGAATATATTGTGTTTGTGTTTCGTGAGTGATCAGTTCCTAATTTGTTCTTGTATCCTTCGTGCTTAAAATTGGTGTAGTGTGATCCGGTCTATCTTTGTGATATTATGATCCCCTTCATTGGAATCAACGATGTGCATTCGGGATGTTCGTGTATTACTTATATAGTATTGTACTCGAGTTAGTGTTGTGTTCGTCTGTGTCTCTCATCTGTGTCTAGTGCCCCTATTCACTTCCCTCCCCCCTTTTCCTCCCTCTCCACTTCCCCTCCACCAAATTTCGTTCAGTGAAAGGGAGGGAAGAGAGAAAAAAGAAAAAAAAAAAAAAAAAAAAAAAAAAAAAATAATTGTGTAATCTTCTCTCCTCCCTTCTCACTCGTATCCCAGACCAGGATCTATGATCTATTTATCTATTATCCATATTATTTTTTTGTATCCAATCTCTCAAATTGTCAGGAGTGTCACAGATAACAGTTTTTTGTTCGTGGGTGAGGATTATTCTGGTCGGTGTTCCCCATTTGTATTTTATGGCATTATTTCTCAAGACTTGAGTGTATGGAGCGAATGCACGTCTTTTAGAACGTGTGTAGAACGAGAGATCAGGAAAGACTTTTATTCCCTCATACGGGTTTTGCCAGGGACCTTCTCTTTGCGCTCGGAGGATATGATCCTTAATATTTAAATTTGAACATCTTATGAGAACATCTCTTGGAGGCTCTTCTACGGATTTTGGGTATCTTCCTGTTCTATGACAACGTTCCCACACTTTTATTTTATTATCCATGGGAAAGAGTGGGGTGGGGAACAACGCTGGTTTTTTTTTTTTTTTTTTTTTTTTTTTTTTTTTTTTTTTTTTTTTTTTTCTTTCTTCCTCTCTTCTTTCTCTTTCTCTCTTCCCCTATATTTGTTAAAATATAATATGGCTAAATACAATTCGGACATTAAGATAGAGGAGAAGATGGAAATTGTCTGATTAAGATATCTCTCCGGGATAAGGGGAAATCTCCACTCACGGCATCGTTGCAGCCAAGGAAAAAATTAACCCTTGGCAAGTTTTTCCTAGGGAACCCAGTAGGGTCCCGATGGAAATTATGTCTCCTCTGAAAAATAAGAGGAGCATAGTGTTGTTTTTATGTATAAAGTCTTGTTATGTCTATTGGGACAAAGAAATTTGTCGTTATGTATGTTATGTTGGGAACGGACTGGTGGGGCTTGAACTCAGGGGGATCGGGAAAATAAAAGATGGTTAGATTCGTGACAATTAACGCCCAAGGACTAAATTCGATAGGGAAAAGATCAATTTTACACCAATTTCTATGCAGGGAAAAGATAGATATATGTTGCATCCAGGAAACCCATTGGAGACATCTAGACCAGTTAAAATTAGAAACCAGGAAATTCCCTACAGTATTTAAGTCCTCTTTACAAGAGAAAAAAAAAAGAGGGGTCGCTATAATAGCCTCCCGAGACATCGAAATAAAAATAAAATTCTTGGAGGAAGATCCAGAAGGAAGATTTTTGATATTGGTGGGCCAATTTAACCAACTTACCCTCACAATAGTAAACATATATGCTCCCAATAAATTACCAGTTAAGTTCCTAGATAAATTAATGAAGAAAATAAAAAAGATACAACTAGGCACATTGCTGATAATGGGAGATTTTAACTGTACTCTAGATCCCAAAATGGATAAAAAAACAGTAACAGGCATTATTAAAGACAGAAATGTTTTTCAGCAATCAAAAAGACTTCAGAGAATACTAGATAATTATCGTCTTTTAGATCTATGGCGGGTATACCACCCAGGCGAGTTTGATTACACTTGTTTCTCTAAAACTTTTACAGCTTTCTCCCGAATTGATATGATCCTAGGGGAACCCCATGTGATACAACAAATAAAGAATATCCAAATTAAAGATATCACATGGTCAGACCATAACGCAGTTATTATGGAACTTAAGGATCAACACCCCGGGATCAGATCAAACTGGAGACTTAATCCCAATCTGTTAAAACAAAAGACAGACTTGGAGCAGATTATAAAGGAAACAAAACAGTTTTTTCTTATAAATCATCCAACAGATACATCATTCAAAATAAACTGGTGCACTTATAAAGCTTTTATAAGAGGAATACTCATAAAAGTCGGTGCAACAAAAAAGAAAAGATATGAAGCAAATCTATCAGAGCTATATATAAAATTTTACCAGCTAATGAAGTTAAATAAAACAGATCCATCCATTGAAAGAGGAGGAAAGATAGTTGAAACACAAAGGGAGATAAATACAATCCTCCTGAGGAACGCAAATAATATCTTATTGACAAATAAAGCAAATTGGTACTATAGAGGTAACAAAGCTGAAAGGTTGTTAACTAATATATTAAAGAAAAGACAGAGAGAGAAAAGAATTACAAGAATTACAAAGGAGGGACAAATACATCTAGCCCCACATAAGATAGGACAGGCCTTCGCAAAGTATTACCAAGAATTATATAACATCCCCAAAATTAATTTGGACAAGGAAATTGAAATATATTTTAAAAATAAAAAATTGCCACAAATAACGAAAAATCAATTAGAGAATCTAAACAAGCCTTTCTCGATAGAGGAGGTAAAAAGAGCTATCCAGGAGTTAAAAAATAAAAAGGCCCCGGGCCCGGATGGGTTTGAGGCTTCTTTTTATAAAAAACTCATGGAAGAAATAGCCACACCGCTTACCGAAGTATTTAATGAGACACTTAATAAAGGAGGACTTCCAAAAGAGATGCTACAAGGGAATATAGTCCCTATTTTAAAACCAGGAAAGAATGAGGAAGATGTGACTAGTTATAGGCCCATCTCCCTTCTTAACCTAGATGCAAAAATATACGCGTCCATCCTGGCAGACAGAATAGGAACCACTCTCCCTAACTTAATTCACCACAATCAAACAGGTTTCATACGGGGAAGATCCTCTGCGGCACATATAAGAAGTCTTATGGGAGCGCTACAGCGGACCCGCGGGAACCCCCAGCTGGCTCTGTCATTGGACGCCGAAAAAGCGTTCGACAGAGTCAGCTGGGGATTCATGAAGAGCGCTATGGAAGCCTTTGGTTTCAGGGGAAATATACTTGATGCAGTGATGGCAATCTATTCCAATCCAACAGGTAGAGTCGTGGGAGCAGGGATAGAATCGTTATGGTTCCCTCTGACTAATGGGACCCGTCAGGGCTGCCCATTATCTCCAATTCTATATATTATAACATTAGAACCCCTTGCACATGACATAAGAGAGGCACCAAAAATCAAGGGATTGGCGGGACTAACATCCCAGAAGATCAGAATGTACGCAGATGATATACTGATAACAGTTGAAGATCCTATCACATCGATCGAAGAAACTCTGAAATTGATTGGTGAATACAGTAGATTATCAAATTATAAACTTAATCATAACAAATCAAAGGCGATAACAATTGGAATAAAACAACAACAGATCACCTTATTGAAAGAAAGGTACGAATTTACATGGGAAGGATCCTCTATTACATTCCTCGGTATAAATATTTCTGCCAATCCACAAGACTGGATGCAAATTAATCTGCTACCACTGATAAGAGCCATGAATATTAGACTTAAGGGCTGGAAAACTTCCTTTGTATCATGGTGGGGGAGAATAAATGCAATTAAAGCATACGAGCTTCCAAGATTTACCTACCTTTTTCGAATGCTCCCAGTAAGAATACCCCCCCCATGGTTACAGATGATTCAAACAGCCTTTACTAATTTTATATGGTTAAATAAAAAACCAAGAATAAACAGACAATTATTGTCCTTGAGGCCAGACAAAGGAGGTCTGGGAGTTCCAATCATACAGGATCACGCAGATGCAGCACTATTGGCTCAGGCACTAATAACACAAAATAAAAACGCTCCCAGGGAAAGCTGGTATGAGCTGGAAAATAAAGGGAAAAAGCCACATGCCATTATGGCCAAATTTTGGCATATAGATAAAAATTTAGCACAGAAAGATTCACAGAAAGACAATCTCCCTCTAACTGATATCCTTGAATTTTGGAATAAATTCAGGACAAAAATAGGATTACAAAATAAATTAATAACTGAACTTCCCTTAACGATACTAAACACAATAATGGATAACATCGAACTAGAATCATGGAACGCCTTAGGGATAAAACAAATAAAACACATGATGAATGGAACTAATATTAAAACCTTAGGAAACCTTAAGGACAGATACCAAATACCAGCAAAAGATATTTTTAAGTACCTTAGAATAAAAAATTTTCTGAGTAAAGCCGTGATAAAAGAGGAGTTGAGAGAACCTCATACTCTCCTAATTAAAATGATGAAACAGGAAGATTATAAAAAAATTGACAGCCAACTCCCTTATTCTTGTTAATACACTAAAAGAAAGTCCAGAAATCTCAGCAATCAGAAAATGGGAAAAAGAATTAAACATTGAAATAGAAAGAGAGAAATGGTGTTCCGCCTTAAAAACAGTGTATAAAAACATACACTGTCTAAATCTAAATGAAGTACAATATAAAATAGCCAATAGATGGTATTTCGTCCCTACCAAACTTCAAAAAATATGCTTAGATAATAACCCTAGCTGCTGGAGATGTGACAGACATGTAGGAACACATACACATATATGGTGGAACTGCACAGCCCTTAGACCACTATGGACATACATTTCAAATATGATCATAAATAGGTTTGGCCCAGAGTGGATAATAACCCCAGAACGGGGAATATTACATTTAAATTTCCCAGAAGACAAAAAACCATTACCCATTATACTGCATATATTAACCGCAACAAAACTTGAAATTGCAAGAAATTGGAAAACAAAAACTATCCCACAGTGGCCAAAAATTAGAGCACAAGTACTACATCAAATTCAAATGGAAAAAAAAATTATAACATCCCTAGAAACCATGGGAAAAAAAAAGCAGATACCCTATTGGCAAAAATGGATCGAAATCCTTGAAAGAAATTTATTTTAGGAAAAGAGAAAGAGAAAGGAAGAGAAAGAAGAAGGTCCTTGAGGTCGTTATTGTTAATGATATCCCAAATAATACCTGATCCCCTGGGGGAAAGCCCAAACAGCCCGTTTAGCCCACATAATTGTAAAATGTCCATGTATATATGTTATATGTTTAAGTGATATATATGAGGAAAAGTGAATTATGAAGAAGAATAGCAAATACCTAACTGAACTAGGGCAACTCTGGAATACTCAGAGATTCCGTCAAAAAGATGGAGGGAGGAAAGGAAGAGAAAGAGAAAGGAAAGAAAGAATGAGGGAGTGATGTTATTAAATCGCTACTCACTTGCTCTCTCTACTCCATGTAAGATACAGTTCTGATACTGCAACAGAAAAGGGGAGGGAGGAGGGGGGAGGGAGAAGAGGGGGAAGAGGAGAGGGAGGAGAGAAGGGAAGGAAGGGAAAAAGATAGGAAAAGAAAGGAAGAAAGACAACAGTAGCCTTAACAGGCAGATTACCAACAACTGGAGGCTCTCCCTAAATGATAGATATATCACCTCCCCCCTACCTACCTATATATATATATATATCTCTGTAAATATCTCTGTGAATTTCCTCTCCCTTGCTCGGTTCTAAATATAGTGATATTAATAAAGATGAATAAAAGAAAAAGAAGAAAAGCGGAGAGGGGAAAGAGGATGAGAAAATAATGACACGATGATGAGACAAACCAATAACCTACAAAATGCACTGAGTGTCAAAAAAAAAAAAAAAAAAAAAAAAAAAAGAGAATCTCTTCCCTGTCCATTATTTCTATGTCTTTTTCTGCTCTCTCTAGTTGTTCGATTTTGTAGTTCTTTTGTATAAATCTCTCTTTTAGCGTTTTTGTTTGCTCCTTACATGACTCCATATCACTACAGTTCCTTTTTATCCTTCTAAATTGCCCCTTGGGGATATTGTTTAGCCACTGGGGATTGTGGCAACTGTTTCTATCTATGTAATTATTGCTGTCTACTGTTTTGAAGAAGGTTTTTGATTTCAATATACCATCGTGGACATAAAAGCTAAGATCTAAAAAATCTACAGTTACCCGACTATATGTGAAGGTGAACGACAAATTATATGGATTATCATTTAGATAGCTCTCAAATATTTGTAAATTGTCCTCTGTGCCTCTCCAGATCATGATGATGTCGTCTATGTCGATGTCGGGGCAGAGAAAGACAAGGGGAGGGAGGGGGGCAGAGAAAGACAAGGGGAGAGAAAGACAAGGGAAGGGAGGGGGAGAGAAAAGACAAGGGGAGGAAGGGGGGAGAGAGAGAGAGAAAAGTTTGGGGGAGGGAGAGACAACGTGGGAGGGTAGAGAGACAATGCAGGGGGGGCGAGCGAGGCAGCATTGGCACAATAAAAACAAGAAGTGCATTTGTTTAAAATCATAATTTTTTATTGAATATTAAAAAGCAATTTACATGATAATATATACAAGTTAAACTTTTTTCCTATAGGGTAGTCTTATATTCAGGCTTTTAGTTTTTTTCCTCAAGGAATATCCAAAGTTTGGGGGGTCGTCTTCTAATCAGGTTTGTCTTATATTCGAGCAAATACGGTATTCTTTAGACATCACCGCCAATCTAGCTGGTACCATAAACCACCGGTTACTTAGTTTCTATTGATTTTACCTGATCAAGATATTATGTATAAATTTATTTGATCTTGTTACCGCTCTAGTCCATTCTATATCTTCTATTCCCAGTCTTAGCTCTATAGACCATTTTGTAGCCTTTGGGTTAGTTAACCTATTTATCTTTAATCTGATTACCTTGTAGCATTTTGTGATTACCTTTGTTACTCTGTTGTTATTAAATATTACACCCATAGCTTTGGAAACAAGAAATGCATTTGTTTAATATCATAATTTTTATTGAATATTAAAAAGCAATTTACATGTTAATATATACAAGTTAAAAAATTTCCCTATATGGTAGTCTTATATTCAGGCTTTTAGTTTTTTTTCCTAAAGGAATATCCAAAGTTTGGGGGGTCGTCTTGTAATCAGGTTTGTCTTATATTCGAGCAAATACGGTATTCTTGAGACATAATCGCCAATCTAGCTGGTACCATATACCACCGGTTACTTAGCTTGTATTGATTTTCCCTGATCAAGATAGTATGTATTAGACATGTGCATTCGTTTTCGGACGAATGCATTTTTGTCCTAAAATAGCATTTTCGTTCATTCGTCTGAAAAACGAAAATGCTAAGCTAACGAAAGCCGAATGAACGAATGGTTAATAAACGAAAATAATTAATTCATTCGTCCATTCGTAGTACTATTGGCATTCTATAAGCCGAAATAGAGTCGGTTTATATGATACAATAGCATAGTACACTACATTCCATAAACCGACATAATGAACGACTTTCAGTTTATGGAATGCATGTAAGTCTATTGGCATTTTATAAACCGACTCTATTTCGGTTTATAGTAATGCCAATACTATAGCACGAATGGACGAATTCTTTTCGTTTATATTAAACCATTCGTTCATTTGTTCAACTTCTTAGCTTTCTATAAACCGAACAGAGTCCCCATTCATAAATTTTTATGAATGGGAACTCTAGTTCGGTTTATAGAAAGACCATAGTATTACATGTAATCCATAAGCCGAAAGTCTATAAACCGAACGTTCGGTTTATAGACTTTCGGCTTATGGAATAAACGAACAGTAGTAGTGCCTTTCTATGAACCCATTCATAATTCTTATGAATGGGTTCATAGAAAGGCACTACTACTGTACGTTTTCTATAAGCCGAAAGTCTATAAACCGAAGGTAGTTCGGTTTATAGACTTTCGGCTTTTGGAATACATATAATCCTATTGCTATTCTATAAACCGAACGTTCATGTACATGTAATTATATGTATTCTATAAACCGAAAGTCTATAAACCGAATGAACTTCGGTTTATAGACTTTCGGCTTTTAGAAAATGTACAGTAGAATTAAGAATGGGTTCATAGAAAGGCACTACTACTGTACGTTTTCTATAAGCTGAAAGTCTATAAACCGAAGGTCGTTCGGTTTATAGACTTTCGGTTTATAGAATACATAGAATTACATGTAATTCTATGTATTCTATAAACCGAAAATCTATAAACCCAACAACCTTCGGTTTATAGACTTTCGGCTTATAGAAAACATGTAGTACTATTGCCTTTCTATGAACTGAACGAGAGCCCCATTCATAAGAATTTCTTATGAATGGGGCTCTCGTTCGGTTTATAGAAAGCCAATAGTATTACACGTATTCTATAAAACGAACTAATAAAACGAAACGAAAATAATGAACAAATTTCGTCTGAAACGAATGCAGTAATGAACGAAATTCGTTTTAGACGAAATAAATAACATTTTCGTCCGAATGGACGAAAACTAAACGAAAATTTTAGTTTTGCACATGTCTAGTATGTATAAATTTATTTGATCTTGTTACCGCTCTAGTCCATTCTATATCTTCTATTACCAGTCTTAGCTCTATAGATCATTTCATAGCCTTTGGGTTAGTTAACCTATCTATCTTCAATCTTATTACCTTGTAGCATTTTGTGATCACCTTTGTTACTCTGTTGTTATTAAATATTACACCCATAGCTTTGGCCAGTTCTGTATTCTCTCTAAAGACCCTTATTTCAAAAAACAAAACAAACAAAACCTTTATAACTAGGAGATAATTAAATATTTATCTCGGTGGAATATCAAATTCCTCACTTATATGTGGGAATTTCTTGACTTGCCTCTCTAGCATCAGATCTTTTATATTTCTAATACCTCTTTGCCTTCAGTTTCTTAGATTTAGATCTTCTATATTTTCCTCCATTGTACCCATATCTGAATTTTACCCTTCAAGTCCATTATGTTTCTTATAAAGTCCTATTCTGGGATTGTATTATCTAAGATATAGGATTTCTCTTTTATATGTTTAGTCTTCCTGCCTTCTACCGGAGATACTGACAGGATGTCAGGAATCACAGAGACATATATTAAAGCAATGTTAGGATCCTAGTTCTTTATCATTTGCAGCTCCTTACATTCTGATGGAACCTGCTTAGTGAGATAAGTACATAACCCTCCACTCCCCATGCACTTATGGCCACAACCCATCCAGTTTAAGGGGTTCATTTTATTATTTGCGGTAGATCCACATATATGATCATTTATCTAGTTGGACTGCATGTTCCCGGTTGAACGAATGGTTACCTCCCTAGGTACCTTAGGTCCTGGGTTATACGGTAGGCTCCACTGTCCGATACTCTGGGAAGGTAATGCTACCTGATATCTTCCCCCCCCCCCCCCCCGACTCCCCACTGTGTCATAGGGCTACATTCCATATTCTAACTGTTATCCCCCCATGATTCCCTTATCTGTTTTATATGCTATTCAGGATCATTTGGCATAGATAGCATATGCCAATTTGTTCTAACACCCCTTTTTCCACGGAAGGTTACACAATTTACTTTATACTGCATTTTTTATTATATTACTTTATTATATTGTGGTATTATTCTCAGCTTTTGCATACATACCGATTCAGTTTCAATTGTCTTTCGAATTGTATTGCCTCTGACCCTCCCGTGTTCCCCAGGAAAATTTAGTGTCTTGATTTGAAACCCAGATATGGCCCTACCAGTAATCTGGGAAGCCCACAAATGTGTTGTGAGAGGGCACTTTATTGCTCAAGTTCCGAAAAGAAAAAATGATCAGTACTCTAGACTCCTAGTCCTAACAATTTTCTAAATATAGAAACAACATACAGCTGTTGATACAGTTAAAGTATAGGTGCCATAGTGGACCGGATAGCACTTTTCTCCAAAAATGTAACTAAATTAATTGAATACTGCAAGGATATGTTGAATCCATATTTGGACAAATTACCTATCGCATAGCCCTAGTATGTTTTTCTTTTTCTGACTTGATCTACTCAACTTCCCCCTCTAGCGGTTGGCTTAATTTGTGCTAAAGATTTTATACTAAGAGTACTATAGCTGGAAATGTGCACCTTTAAATGGAGGAGGACCACACATTTCTCAGACTTTGCTAAAATACCACCCCTGCTTTCGTTAAACCTGTCATGTCATTTTCTAGTGTTTTGACTCACATATTGTAGGCCGCAACCCCATTCAATAATAAATATTACAAATCTACTGTTACAATTAATACATTGTGCTACTACCTGCTGTAAGCTTTGGGGATTCTTAGCTTTACTAATATGTTTGCCCATTGTTGGTATAAATAAACACATGGCACATAGTTTGTGCCCACATGCATACAATCCTTATAAGTATATGACCCATGGTGGGGAACATTTTACCATTGTTGGTTTTCAGGCAGTGGGAGCCACAATATCTTTAATAGTGTCTCTCTAAAATGGGATCATGTTTCAGAATACCTTAGTGTTTATTGAGTATCCTACGGATGTGTTTTGTCCCCTCCATATATTTTGTTATAAACATTACTTTTTTCTAATGTTGGTAAATTTGTTTGAATTTATTAGACAATTAATATATACTTTTTCTTTACTCTCAACTTGATTTTTTGCAATATTTAAAATTTTCATGTCATCATTTTTTTTCGTCCTTTACAATACAATTTCATTTTAGTCTCCTCATCTGTCCATAGGGTATGTTGGAAATATATTTTGGCAACCTCTTCAGGTAAACCATTTTTGTATGGTTCGTACTTTTTATGTAGTTATTTTCAACCTGAAAGAATGTTACATCCTGGAAGTCTAAGCTACTTTTACTGGTTATACTTTTTGATGGTACACACTATTGTCTTGCTTGTTGATTTGTGTTTTTCAGATCTACTTTTACTGTTAACAATACAAAATTCTTAATTTGACAAGCCTGCAGATTTGGGGTCATCTTTAAGTAAGCTCTGTTCTTTATCCCACACATCACACAATAAATTATTAAACCATGTCTTCCTGAAGAATGGGGTTTACATGTTAGCAGTCCAAAATAACAGCAAACATGATAATACACTTTTAACATCTCTTGTCTGTTTTTTGTACAAACTGCTTCGCCAGATACACTCCAAAGTATACACTACAAAGTATACACTGTTTAACCAATGACACTGCCAATTGTATACACTGTTTAGCCAACTGTAACTTTATCCTACCTGTTTAATAACAATCTTATTATATGTACATATACACACCGGAGGTTGTGACAATTTTAGCACATTAACATAAATATTTTTCACATACGTTTTTTAATTCAATTGTCCATTACTGTGGCTAGAGAAACCAAGAAATGCTTTGCCTTGGTTGTGTACTAAAATCATAGGTCTCCACAGACCTGAAAACAGTACGAGCATGTAATATTTACTGTATAAATAATAAAACACGGTTCTCACATATTTTTAAGAGCCAGGAGAAGTAATTCCATTAACTCCACTTATTCAACTGTTTTAAAATCAATGTAGATAAAATTGCAAATGGTATCAAAAGGAAGTTCAATCTGTACATTTAAAATATGCATATATAATTTGTAGGGGGACACAAAACATAAAAGAAGGGAACAACAATCAAACAAATAATTTCACAGTATGAACCCATAATGTTTGAAAATTACTGTTCCTTAACTTCCTTTTAGAGTAATGTCCTGTAACAATGCAATATGTAAAAGGACAGCATGACAGGGGTGGGCAGCATATCCCTTCCCTTGTCATCCTGTCTGTTATGTTTATTTATTCTCCCAGGCCAATAAGAGAACAGCGGGGGCTGGGCATGGTATGGTATTGGGCTGGACATCAGCAATAGAATGCTGGTCCCCACCAGTGACACTTCCTTTCAACTGAACACCTCCCTCTCTACCCTCATTTTAGTAGCAGGGGGTCCCTGAGGTCTGACGATAGTGCTGGGCTTGGCTGTCTGGGGTATGGATAACCCGGTTAGCAGTAGCTCGGTAGCTGGGTAGCTCTCTGTACAAACTCCACAGGGGGCAGAAGGGCGGGAGTGAAGCCAGGCTACTGTGGTTAAATGGGACACCAGTAGCCAAAGCAATGGATTGTGCCTAAATCAGATCGTGGGGGACCCCATCCAAGTAAGCTAGGATGATTTATGGTAACATGCTACAGCTCTGGGTTGGGTACTTCTGGTACCATTTTATTAGTATTTGTTTTATCGTACTTACTATTGATACTAAAAGTTAGTATCTGTTCTAGGTATGTTATATTGATAGGTTACTGCTCATGTATTAGCAAATAAAGAATTATATGTTGCAGTATTTTCTCAATAAATGTTGTGACCTTTTTAGCCAGCCTGTTGTCTTTGTCTTATTGTTGGGATTGAGGATAGAATTTTTGTAATTTCACTGTCGCGCTTTTATCCCTAATGATACAGGTACAGAGTTATCTGGAGCCAGAAACACAAACGTAGCTACCTGCTGGAATATCAGTAGACCTCTCAATGTCAAAGGTTTAGAGGTGTGCACAAACCCAAAAGTTTAGGCATACACTATGTTGTTAAAGGTAATCAGCACTCAATCCAGTGGTGTATTTTGGTTTTGTGCCCTATGAAGACTATATTTGGGTGCACCACCCCCACCAACATTGCAGAACCAGGAAAACCCCCAGCACCACAGGACATGCCGCATCAACCATATTGCACACCCAGGACATTCCCCATCACCCACACTGCAGACTCAAGACATACCCCATCACCCACATGGCAGACCCAGGACTTACTCCAGCACATGCCTCATCATCCACATTGCAGACTCATGATTTACCCCAGCCCCCAAGGACATTCCCCATCACCTCCATTGAAACCCAGGACTTACCCCAACACATGCCCCATCACCTACATTGCAGACCCAGAACTTACCCCAGCACCCAAGGACATTCCGCATCACCCACATTGAACAGCCAGGACTTACCCCAGCATACCAGGAGATGCCCCATCACCCACATTGCAGACCCATGACTTACCCCAGAAAATGCCCCCATCACCCACATTGCACACCCAGGTAAATTATAATTTTAATATTTTGTACCATCCTGGCTTGATTCATCATACATAATTTTAATGTTAAGTGGTTGAAAATTGGCTAGTACTATTTGAAGATGCAGTGCAATTTTCACTTCACAGAAAATCTTCAGCATAAAACATACTTGAACTACTATGGCAAAAAATCCCAAACAAACAAATTGTGCACAGGAAAAGATTCATAATTAAGCTTTTAGTCGGATTTACAAATGGATGAACAAAGTTGTACTAAATCACGAAACAGGGCCACAAAGAAATTAAGATAATTTTGCTTTACAAAAATAGCACTTGACTTGAAAGTTATATTTGTATCTACATACTTAATCTCAGTGCTGTCAGCATGGGTGCACATAATTATATATGTAAAACTATGAATATTTAGCTGCTTTATTAGGGGATTTAATTATGTGTCATTATTAGAATGTTTATTCTCAAAAGGTCATAAAACAAAAATAGTTTTATAAATATGTTGGTGTGTGTTAGTCATCTTGACACACAACCATATACAATGTGCCACTTCTAGGTGGTTAATTAAATTTGTAGTTGTGATGAACTATGTATTTTGGCCCAAATTCTCGTCTATAAGTAACTCACCAAAACTCTTTTACTGAAAAATACACTCTTAAACAAGCAGGCATATTAAAGGGACACAAACACTTACATAAGATAACAGTAACTCGATTACCTGTGCATTTAAAACAAACAGGACCACGTGGCTGTGCACACCTTTTTTTACCTGTCTTCCAACACAAAACATACATCTTTCTGGAAGAGAGCGGAGATTGCCCTGATCAAAAAGGATCATAACTCCGCCCCTTGAAATGTAATAGTTACATTAGCCTCCGTTCAATGCAAGTCTGTGGTCAGAATTCTGACTTATAGACTGCATTCTGTGTCCCAAGCCCCATAGTGAGAGACTAGTGCTGTAAAGTGGAACCCAAAAAAACTATATTTCACAAAATGAAGGTGCCTAGTCACAAGTGTTTAGTAAAATAATGTATTAAATAAACTCACATAACAAAAACAAAAGACATCTGAAATCAACAATGCAAAAAAAAAAAAAATTTCGATGGGAGTGTCTCACCTTTTCAATGTGGACCAAAACGTCGATAGTAAACTCATGTGAGAGCTTGTTTGCCCATTGAGTGATTAAATCATCAACTTTTTCTACCAAGTCCTGTGAGTGTGTGCATTTTTTTGGAATTTTTTATATATATATTGTATTGTAGCTTATTGTAGCTTATCTGATTAAATAAAAACATTTAGAAATCTGTAATTTTACATGTACATTTTCAGGAAACCCAGGCGGAAGAATTTTAATTTCTTCATGCTTCTCATTTTCATTTACCTCAATTTCAGGGGCTGCTTCTGTCATCATTCCCAGTGATTATGCTTAAAAGTTGTCCAAACTATACTGAGGAATATGAATTGCTGGTCGCGGGACACTAATAACCGCCGCCCGGCTCAGAGTGACGTAAAACCAAACAGTTTTATTCAGTCAACATTCAAATCGACAAAACGCAAAACGACAGCAGCCTCTAGCATTACGATTCAAATTCCCCCGACACACAGAATCCAATTAATTAATCAGAGTGGATGTCTCATAGGACCTACCATGATTAATTCATTGTACTGTGTCCGTGCGAATACGCATTCTAAATAAGGCCCGGCTGTACTTTGCATGGTCTTTTTGCAGCATATGTGGAACAAATATGTGTCCCTGGAAACATGGCCGATGTTGGCAACTATGCAGGTGATGGGGCATGTCCTGGGGTGCACATCTCACCTGCAAATCACCTTTTAGTGAAAAGCTTCATATGTGTAAGTTTGTTTGTTTATTTGTATTTCCCTCCAAATCTTGCAGAGAATTCCATTTGGGAATTTTATGTTACCACTACATGTACTCAGTCTCTTTTTTGTGGCTATTGATACCTCAGGAGATTTTTTGTTGTTGGAAACTTAGTGACTTTTTATATATGAGTGCCTGTCATTTTGGCACTGTTACCTTGGCTGAGGTTTTGGAGATTTTATTGTTCCATGGTATACAAGTAGATGGAAGCATATACAATGTGTAGGCTTTTGATGATTGAGCTGTTTGTATGCCTGGGATGGAAACTGTTGTATCTCAGGTTGGTGGGTCTGTCGGTTGTTTTTGATAGATTTATGTCTGTACATCGATATGTATTCATATTGTAAATAATAGTGTTCAGGAAGTGGATGTTCATGTGAGAGTAAATTTTCAAGGTTAATGTTGGGGTGGAAAATGTAGTTTTATAAGGAGTGCTTCTATACTACCAGTCCAAATAATTAGAATTTCATCTAAATAGTGGAAACATACCAGTAGTTAGGTATGGGAAGTACATCCAGTTATTCCCTGCACAGATTGTCATGTTGTGGTTCCATTTGTGTACCCATTTGGTTTCCATTTTTTGAAGAGAGACATTCTGGCCAAATGTGAAATAGGCATGACTCAGTATTAACTTGTAAGATATTTATCAATGGAAGCCAATGAGTCAGTATAACAGAAACAAAAAAAGAAAGTCCATTCTTAAAAAGAACAAAAGAGGTGTTTCCTTCAGTGAAGAGGACTCCTCAGATTACTCAGGTAATTCCTCACAGGTCTCATTGGGAGGTTTCACATCAGACACAGCTGCACAACGTCTACGCAAAGTGTCTGATACTTTCAATGAAGGAAGCTCGCAAATTTAAAAAAACGGCCAGATTATAGAAAAGAAAGTTCGGAGGGGAAGACGAAGAGGATGAGGAGGATTCACCTCACAGGAACAGAAGTCGTCATCGAGCAAATAAGAATTATTGAATGTTATCAATCTTTCTCACCACAAACGTTCGGTTCCTGAGTACGAACTTCTCTGCAGGCGGCTGCACTCGACAATCAATTTAACCGTTAAAACTTGGCTGGATGTTAACAAGCTGGTGCGTGACCTTACAGTAAAAAAAAACATTTTGCAAACATGGAAGAGAATCCAGTGGTGAGTGAAGTTTCTGAGTAACATTGTACTCACTGACTGTGATTTATTACTGACCACCCCTGATGATAGCCTTGTGCCATTCAAAGATAAATGTACTTTGAATAACTTATGATCAGAATATCAGACATCAATTGAGGGCATTAATCCACTGTTTACTGAGCTAAAGTAAAAATCTGACATTTACCCTGTCATAAGTAGATGTGTTGAAACAGATATCTTTCTAAAAGCTATTGAGAGAGACTTGCAAAATTGATCTTTAAAGAAACCACGTAGCAAGTTTCAGAATTTGAACAATGCCCACAAGATAGCTCTGAGAGGGTTAAAAACCAACAATAAAATAATAATTCAAAATGCTGATAAGGGGGAAGCAGTAGTCGTTATGGACCGAGATTTATATCTAAAGGAAGCTGAGAGACAACTTTTTGATTCAGTTACTTACACTTGTCTAGAATTTTTTTTTAAAGGTGCTCAGGGAGTTGCTAGATACAGGTGAATATTTAGGGATCTTTAGCTCAACAGAGGTGGAATATATCCAAAGGGAAGACCCCATTATTGCCAACATTTTACCCACAAACATATGAGTTTTAAAAGAGCCTGCTCTCGTTCCCCCCCGGCTGTGCTGAAGTTGGTGGTGAAGGTGTTACGCTGACCGGATGAGGAGTTGGTAGAGGAGGTGGTAGAGGAGAAGGAAGAAGCTGAGTAGGAGGAGGAGGCAACAGGAGGCAAAGAGAAAATGCCCTGCAATCCTCGGTGGCGGAAGGACATGCTCCAAACTGCTATCTGCCTCAGGCCCAGCTGACACTACATTTGTCCAGTGTGCAGTTAGGGAGATATAGCGTCCCAGCCCGTGCTGTGGTTATGTGGACCTTGCCACATATGGCGTTGCGCAGTGCACACCTGATTTTGTTCCGCCAATTGCTTGTGCAGGGAAGGGATGGCTCGCCGGGAAAAGTAGTGGCAGCTGGGAACCACGTACTATGGGACAGCCACCGCCATAAGGTTTTTAAAACTGTCCGTCTCCAACAGACGGAATGACAGCATTTCAAAGGCCAGGAATCTGGAAATGCTGGCATTCAGGGACAGTGTTCGCGGGTGGGTAGGGCCATACTTCCTCTTTCTCTCCAGTGTTTGGGAGATAGACAGCTGAACGCTTCCATGGGACAGTGTGGAGATGCTTGGGGACGGTGGCTGACGTTGTGGCGTTGCTGCCACTTCCTCTATTTGCTCGGTGGCAGGTGCCACTGTGACTCCAGAGCTGGAGGAAGAGGCCAAGCCTTTCTTGGGTTTTGAGATGCTTACTCCACTGCAGCTCGTGCTTTGCATGTAGATGCCTGGTCATGCAGGTTGTGCTCAGGTTTAACACGTTTATGCCTCGCTTCAGGTTCTGATAGCACAGCTTGCAAACCACCTGTGTCTTGTCGTCAGCACACTGTCTAAAGAACTGCCATGCCAGGGAACTCCCTGGAGCTGGCTTTGGTGTGCTCGGCCCCAGGATGCGGTGGACAGTAGCAGGCGGACTGTCTAGGGGAGAGCCGCTATGGTTTTGCACCCTGCAATGCAAATGTACTATTTAGCACCCAAAACAATTAGAATTTTTCAAAGTGCACTGTAAGCACAGTATTGGACTGTTCTATTTGACTCTCAGATATGAAGTGCACCGTAAGACGCAAATGTACTCTTTACCACCCAAAACAATTAGAATTTTTCAAAGTGCACTGTAAGCACAGTATTTCACTGTTCTATTTGACTCTCAGATATGAAGTGCACCGCAAAACGCAAATGTGCTATTTACCACCCAAAACAATTAGAATTTTTCAAAGTGCGCTGTAAGCACAGTATTGGACTGTTCTATTTGACTCTCAGATATGAAGTGCACTGCAAGATGCAAATATACTATTTACCATCCAAAACAATTTGAATTTTTCAAAGTGCACTGTAAGCACAGTATTTCACTGTTCTATTTGACTCTCAGATATGAAGTGCACCGCAAGACGCAAATGTACTATTTAGCACCCAAAACAATTAGAATTTTTCAAAGTGAGTTGTAAGCACAGTATTGGACTGTTCTATTTGACTCTCAGATATGAAGTGCACCGCAAGACGCAAATGTACTATTTACCACCCAAAACTATTCGAATTTTTCAAAGTGCGCTGTAAGCACAGTATTTGATGGTTCGATTTGACTCTCAGATATGAAGTGCTGGACGCTAATGGAATATTTATCACCAACAAATTGCAGTATTTAAAAATGCCTAGATGTTGCCCACTGAGCTAACAGAACACGATTAAAGTCATGTGCCTGGCACACATGCAGTTGCAAGTGCACTGCACTCTCTATGGCACTGGGCTCAGGGCAGGGTAGAAATATGTAGTATAGCACAAACTAAAATAATCACTGTAATTTGAATAATCGCTGTAGTTTGAATAATCGCTGTAGTTTGCAGATTCAACGCCAGAATTTTTTTAATCTGTCCCTCACAGCTGCAGCATCCTCTCCCTACACTAAAAAGAGCTCATGTGATGTGCGTGTATGTGACTCCAGCTTATCTATAGAGGCTGGGTCACATGCTGCACTGGCCAATCACAGTCATGCCATTAGCAGGCATGGCTGTGATGGCTTCTAAGGGCAAACGAGTCAAACACTTGTTGATTGGCTGCCCTGCAGCCTTTCAAAATGCGCCATTAAATCGCCGAACCCCGAACTCCAACACGAACATACAGTGGAATGTCCGTGTTCAGGTCCGGGGTCCAAAAATGGTAATGTTCGGTACGAATCCGAACAGTGCGGTTCGGGTTCGCTCAACACTATTAGTAAGCATAAAAGTTTCTTAAGAGATACTAAGGACTTTCTGGCACATATGGGTAAAATTAAATAGGAACAAAATTATAAATGGATCTCAATGGATGTTTGTTCACTGTATTCATCAATACCTCATTCTAAGGGCTTGGAGGCCTTATACAATATCTTAACAAGATACAGTGACTACTCAGGGGAATTGATCCATTAATTGAAACAACCAATTCTGGTAATACAGATAACGAGATCCGGATTAGGGGTGGTAAATCTAATTTGGCAACTTTTGGAAGCAGATCCAGGCTACAAAAAAGTAATCTCTACAGGGGTACAGTTTACGGCCTGCAAAGCTTGTTGAAAGACATTTTGTCTCTAAGTCACTTTGTGTATTAAAATAATAACAAGAAAAGTCAGGAGAATTTGCTAAGTGTTAGGGGCAGGTATCATTGCGGACACAATGTCTGCAAAACATGCCACTATGTGAAAAAAAGGAATAATATTGTTTCCAAAAGTAATGGGAAATCTTTTACGATTAAAGAGTACTCCAACTGCTGTACTGCCTCACTGGTATATCTTATAAACTGCAAAAAATGTGGCCACCAATATGTTGGCAGCACTATTAGAGAACTTAAGTGTAGGGTACGGGAACATCTGACGGACATAATCAACAAATCTAATACCCCCGTAACTCGTCATTTCCTTCTCTGTAGTGAAGCAAACTTGAAATATTTCTCAGTAACAGTCATTGAACATGTATGGAGAAGCCCTAGAGGAGGAAATGTGTATAAGTGCCTGTGTCAGAGAGAGGTTTTCTGGATATTCTCGTTGCTGCGAGTAGGCCAGCAGGTTTAAACTTAAAATCTGAATATGACATTACCCATTATTATCAAAATCCCTTGGAGTGCCCACCCCTCTCCTCTCCCCAACCCTTGTTTTCTTCTCTCCTTATTCTTTAAGATTTCCATCCCGGTTTCCAGTCTCTTATTTATGTAATGTTTTCTTTCGGTGGCATAAGGGACACCCATTTAAATAATATTCAATCTTAGAATTTGAAATGTATATATCCATTAACAAAAACCTGATTCCCAAGTATTAAATTAGGCCTTTTTTTTTTATAATTTTGCATTACAGTTCCAATTAGACTTTATGGATAACAGCTATTACTTAAGTTCAGCAATGATTACGGTACTAGGTATTTTCTTTATTGTAGCTTATACTGCTTTATGACTATAAATATGATCACTAGGTCCATTATTTGTGTGAATTACATTATACAAATGAAGAAAAGTCTTACTCTTACTTTTCTCTGTTCTTTTATTTCAGCATCCACAGAAACGAACATACTACATTGTAATGCATTGCAATATTCTCTTTAGCATGACATCATATTGAATTATTCGTCTTTTTTATATTAATACTCTGTTGTTTTTCTTAAACATTTTCACATGCTTGAAGCTTAAGATAAATTATTTAAAAAACATTTAAAAAAAACGTATTTACTCGTTATATATGATCACCTTTTTATGCTAGTGTCTTTTGTATTCACATACTATTTTTTTTTTTACTATAATCGTATATGTAGTGAGATGTGTGGGCATTTGATGGGGGACAATTGCATGCTATCTAGTTAGGTAGGTAGAGGGAAGGGTGGAGTTACCTAGTGAGAGAGAGAGGGGGAGTTAGGACTAGAGTTTTTTTTTTTTTTTGGGACTCGCCCCCCATCAGATGAATACACAATTCTTTGGCACTGGGTTTTACATGGTCACCCCATTTTGCACATTGATATACTTGTATATTTTATTTATATATCATGGGTATTCATTTATTTTACAATTTTTTACATATATACATAACTGTACATGCATGTATAAAAAATAAAAAACAAAAAACAAATAATAACACATTCACGAGCACAACAATAAATTAATAAATCTTTCACTCAGCACATTATTATTTACACAATATTTATGTCTCATTATGACGTTTGTATAATTTCCAGAATGCTATTGTTGAGTTAAACCTTCCTTTCACAGTTTTTTCACTATTTTTTCACTGTTTTATAAAACAAAAGATGTTCACAATTCTAATTTTGAACACACCTTGAATTGACCTTTTCATTGATTGGTTCACGTGTTCAATTACCCTGTATGTTCACTGTTTCTTTGCACTTATGATTAAAAGTCAGTAGACTCGAAACGCGTCAAGTGTTTCTGTCCGCTTTTTTGTTGCATTGTTGCCCATGATTTATCTATCACACGAAATGGAGTGCCAGCCTTTTTTTCCATATGGATCCTCTCGCACCGGGAATACAAGTGTGCACATTGCAAAGCTAGTATACTGGTACAAGGCTGCAGGGAGAGATCTCCCTGTTACCAGATCCATTTATGTTTTCCCTCTGTAGGTACTCCTACAATTCTGCTCAACATCAGCATGTGTACTAATGTTGTAGAGGAACTCTAAATCCATATTAGCTAGGGTGGTACCATATGGAAAAAGATTAATGTCCACAAGTTTCTTCACAAAGTCAGTGGTCTGTTTTCTTTGCCAGGAGTTTTGTGAATTTTATTTGGCCTGTAAAAAGAGCTCACTTTTTAGGTATGTTGGCAACATTCTTCCTGGTTCTTGCTGTTTAAGGGAATTCTATGTTCTCCTGAACCAAATTAATTAATTAATGTCCATGTGGGCTTTGCCTTCTGTTCCTTGACTATTAGGATGTCTGCCTGTTTGTGTTGTTTCTCCTGTATTTCTGAGTTTTCCCTGTATCTGAAGCAGGGACCAAAGACGTACAAAGGGTGCTACATAGCTTTAAGTATACAATGTGCCAGAGACATGCTCATGGTGTCACATAGGATCCCTAATTATATGCACTCTCTCTCTCTTATCCATACCACTTATTGTCTGTCACTCTCTGTCACTCTCTCCCCATACCCCCATGTGTCTCTTCTCCATGATTACCACTTCTGTCTCTCTCTACCCATAACCCATGTCTGTCTCTCTCCTCCATGTCTGTCTTTCTCTTCCCATACCTGCCATTTTTCACTTGCCTATGGTTCCAATGTCTGTTTCTCTCTTCTCATAATCCACATGTCTGTCTCTCTCTCCCTATAATCCGCTATGGCTGTCTCTCCCCTTCAACATCCTAATTTGTGTCTATTTCCCATATATGCCTATCTCTCAACCCCATGCTTGTCTTTCTGTGTACAATTTGTGTGTCACTCTCCCCCTGTTTGTCTCTCTCCCCTATGCTCCCTGCCTAATATTGTGTAGGCCCCTCTTTTGCCGCCCAAAAAAACCCTAACTTGTCGAGGCATGGACTCCACTAGACCTCTGAAGGTGTGCTGCAGTATCTGGCACCACGATTTTGGCAGAAGATCCTGGGGCCTCCATACATTGGAATTGTTTGTCCAATCCACATCCTACAGAAATCTCAACTGGATTGAGATGTGGGTCATTTGTGTGTTTAAGTAAACACCTTTAACTCATTATTGTGTTCCTTAAACCATTCCTGAGCCATTTTTACTTTGTGGCAAGGTGCATTATCCTAATGAAAGAAGCCAATGCCATTGGGGAATACCATTTCCAAGAAAGGGTGTACATGGTCTGCAACAATGTTTAGGTAGGTGGTATGTGTCACTTTGTCCAAAGCATCACACTTCCTCCACCAGCTTGCCTTCTTCTCAGAGTGCATCCTGGTGCGATTTGTTCTCCAGGTAAGTGAGGCAAAAGCGGAATTCCAAGCAGATTCTGACCGGCTCAAGCCCCAAGTAACAGTGGAGTTAGTGAGATTAACTTCCAGGTGCTGTAGCACAGAAAAGGGGTCTACTCACACCACAGGCAGACAACAGGAACAAACAGAGGTAATGCCAGCTGAAATCATCCGCAAGGTAGACAGCATCAATCCATAGTTGGTTTGAAAAAAATAAAGTTACTTTATAAAATAAAAAAAAAGAATAATAAAACCATCGAGCAGGGAGACAGGTACAAAACAGAAACGACAAACGCTTGACACGTTTCTCACCAACTGGCTGCTTTGACAAAGCGCCAGTTGGTGCGAAACGCGTCAAGCGTGTGTCGTATCTGTTTTGTACCTGTCTCCCTGCTCAATGGTTTTATTATTCTTTTTTTGATTTAATAAAGTTACTTTTTACAAACCAACAAGGATTGATGCTGTCTACCTTCCGGATGATTTCAGCTGGCACTACCTCTGTTTGTTCCAAGTGAGGCAAAAGCACCTGGCCAGATATGTGATGTAAGATACAAAGGGATTCATTAGAACAGGTCACCTGCTTTTATTGTTCCGTGTTCCAGTTCTTATGCTCTAGTGCCCATTGTAAGCATTTTCAGCAATGGACAGGGTGTAGCTACGCAGCCCTTTATTAAACAAACTGTGACGCACTGTGTGTTCTGACACTTTTCTATCAGAACCTGCCTTCGCTCCCCACATTTATCAATGAGTCTTGGCCAATTATTACCCTGTTGCCAGTTGATCACTTTTCCTTCCTTGGATCACTTCAGATAGGTACCTACCACAGAAGAGCTGCAGTTTTTGAGTTCTTCTGACCAAGTGGTCTATCCATTGCAATTTGACCCTTTTCAAAGTCACTCAGATCCTAATGCTTCACCATTTTTCCTGCTTCTAACACATCATCTTTGAGGACAAAATGTTCACTTGTTGCCTAATATATCCAACCCACTGACAGGTGCCATGATAATGAGAATATCAGTGTTAGTGATTAGAGTTGAGCGAACCCGAACCGCAAAACATTACGATTTTTCGACCCCGGACCCGAACACGGACATTCCACTGTATGTCCGGGTTGGAGTTCGGGGTTCGGCGATTCATATCGCCTTAAAGCTATTGCTAATAAAATAACCCCCCCCCCCGTCAGTCTCTTCATTTACCTGTCAGAGCACATTGATTGGTTGGCTTAAACCAACCAATCAAAGTGCTCTAAGCTTAATTGAAGGGCGGGCCAAGGCTTTATAAGCCTTCCCCCTGCAGGCTTATAAATAGATGAGTACAGATGAGCATCCCCACTGCCTGGTCAGATCAATATTAAACCAATATTGATCTGACCACTTTGGGGAGAATGGATATTTCTAGATGTTTTGTCTTGTTTTGCTTTAGCAGACTCGAATAAAGTAGTTTGCATATCCTTTCTGAGGCCTTGGCACACATTTGCTATGTGTCTGGGTGTAGTAGGTGTGCAGAGTAATATTCTTAATATTTTGGGTATAAATTATACTTTGTTCTGCTCAGAAAGAAAATATTGTTGTCCTGTTGTGCAGGTTTCTTCAGGAGATTTTCAAGCCATATTTTAGTGCAGTATATTGTGATCTATTCTATACAGAAATAAGTAGAAAAAAGGAAGACAGCGCTACAAAGTAATATTAATAAAAATAAATATAAATGATAAATGTGTAAAAATACACCATAAGAAACACACAATTTGGAGGGTATAAAAATATATAAATTTAATAAATATAAAAATAAATAAAATAGATACACACAGAACCACCTGAGTTGAGGTGGAAATACAGTATACAAATGAATTGAATTGTAATTAAACAATAAGGATATGCTAGTAACAAATACAAGTAAATACTACAAGGACAAAACCAAATAAAAACGATAATCACAACAGGTAGATAGTACACACCTTTGAAGAGAGACCGTTTGGGACAATGCTGGACTCAGAGCAGTGAATGAATCCGGAGCGAAGAAAGAAGCCTGGCCAGGTCTTTTCGCAGAGAGAACAGGACGCCAAAAAAAGGGACGCGTTTCGAAAAAACTTCTTCAGCCTTTGGCGTCCAGCATGTCTCAAAACGGATCTCTGACTGTTTAAATAGACCGCTTCTAATTACAAGCAGCGGTGAAAACCAGGAAGTATGACGTAATCGCGTAGTAACGCGACGACGTCATAACGTTGCGACGCCAACGTCATCTCCATAGCAACACATCGAGACCACACAGAGCCGGCATAGTGTGGTGTCGATCGGTGTACAGAGAGGGCGTTAGCGGCGGTACATATTAAAAACAGAAAAAACAGAAAAAACTTGATACATACAAAATGAAGAGGTTATATGCACAGTGTATACACGAACAATGTTCCATAAAAACATATACAGGGATCTACTCCATACATAATAATCATCCACACTTCATGAAAAACATCCAAATATACATATATGGACGACATGCATAAAAATGCTTCAAAGTGAATAGAAGTATACAAACATATATATATATATATACATATAGCACAGAGACCAACAAACAGTGATACATAAATCTAATCCAGGAATGGCACTAGGTCAAAATTGTCGTTAAGACCCTTAGGGACCAGGGTATTTAAGGTGAGGATCCAAAAAGTCTCTCTTTTACAGAGAGTCTTGAGTCTGTCACCCTTGCGTGGACCTAATATAACATGTTCAATTGCCATTGCCTTTAGTTTTTTGTCATTTCGCTGGTGTACATCCAAAAAATGTTTAGACAAAATGGTGACAGACTCAAGACTCTCTGTAAAAGAGAGACTTTTTGGATCCTCACCTTAAATACCCTGGTCCCTAAGGGTCTTAACGACAATTTTGACCTAGTGCCATTCCTGGATTAGATTTATGTATCACTGTTTGTTGGTCTCTGTGCTATATGTATATATATATATATATGTTTGTATACTTCTATTCACTTTGAAGCATTTTTATGCATGTCGTCCATATATGTATATTTGGATGTTTTTCATGAAGTGTGGATGATTATTATGTATGGAGTAGATCCCTGTATATGTTTTTATGGAACATTGTTCGTGTATACACTGTGCATATAACCTCTTCATTTTGTATGTATCAAGTTTTTTCTGTTTTTTCTGTTTTTAATATGTACCGCCGCTAACGCCCTTTCTGTACACCGATCGACACCACACTATGCCGGCTCTGTGTGGTCTCGATGTGTTGCTATGGAGATGACGTTGGCGTCGCAACGTTATGACGTCGTCGCGTTACTACGCGATTACGTCATACTTCCTGGTTTTCACCGCTGCTTGTAATTAGAAGCGGTCTATTTAAACAGTCAGAGATCCGTTTTGAGACATGCTGGACGCCAAAGGCTGAAGAAGTTTTTTCGAAACGCGTCCCTTTTTTTGGCGTCCTGTTCTCTCTGCGAAAAGACCTGGCCAGGCTTCTTTCTTCGCTCCGGATTCATTCACTGCTCTGAGTCCAGCATTGTCCCAAACGGTCTCTCTTCAAAGGTGTGTACTATCTACCTGTTGTGATTATCGTTTTTATTTGGTTTTGTCCTTGTAGTATTTACTTGTATTTGTTACTAGCATATCCTTATTGTTTAATTACAATTCAATTCATTTGTATACTGTATTTCCACCTCAACTCAGGTGGTTCTGTGTGTATCTATTTTATTTATTTTTATATTTATTAAATTTATATATTTTTATACCCTCCAAATTGTGTGTTTCTTATGGTGTATTTTTACACATTTATCATTTATATTTATTTTTATTAATATTACTTTGTAGCGCTGTCTTCCTTTTTTCTACATCTTTCTGTCCCTTCACGGTGCTAACCCACTGTGATTTTTTCTGGACTGGCGGCTACCTAAACCATTTTCCTATTGGTTCCAAAATTAGTCAATCTCTCGACACAGGCCAGAAGGGCCCTCTACAGATATCATCTACCTCCATTTCAATACCTACTATCGGACGGGTTTGTATGTTTTACTACTTTTTTATTTAGTTCACTCACAGGCGCTCGGTATTTATACTTCCGTTAGGTTGTATATCACTCTTTTTTCACAAGTTCTCACATTTAACTGAGTTGCCTTTTTCACTATTTTTTTATATTTATTTATTTTTATTTACTAGAGTTCTTTTATAAATTTCTTTGTGATATTTACAACACTTTTTTCTTTTTCAGACACATTTCTGTCTTTCTTGCTTTTTTATAAGCACTTAGCTAATTTGACACTTTTTTATATCTGATCCGCATTATTAATATGGATAATTATACACAAAGGAAAAATAATAGATCTGTCATAAGTGAAAAGATTTTTGACACCAATAATTTTGAAATACAATCCTCCTACGGTAGAGATAAAAACATCGATACATGGTTTTTTGAACTACAGAAACTATTGGAGGCAGAATTAAGACATTGGTGGGATATTGAAAGCATAGAACAATATTCCAAGGCACGTATTGTCCCAAGAGGTTTGAGGCTGAATAAAAGATGTAGTATAGGTGCTACCAGTCCCGAAATCTTGGAGGAATGGAATAAGGAATTGGAGGAATGTTCTCTAAAACTAATGAAACTTATAATACAAGGCAGAAAGGAGTTGCTTAAAAAGACAGAGGATAAAATTAAAGATCAAATAAAAGCAGCAGATTGTTATAGACAATCACCTGAATTTAAAGACTTAGAAATAATTCTTGAGAAGAGACTAGAGAAATATGAAGATGATATAACTAAGTCTAAACAACTAAAATTTAGAAGGGACAAACAAGATTATGTCCAAGGCCGGCAATTTGATCCCAATCCCAAGAATAGGGACTCATCACAAAATAGAGATAGAAATTCAACATATTCAACCAAAGAGAAAAATGTAGTCTCATCCAATATTTCAAGACGTAGAGAGGCACCTATACGTGGAAATGTGAGATTTAGGGATGAAGGTATGGGGAGACCTCTACCCAATAGGACCCCTGATAGTAGACAAGATAGGGGAAACAGAATAAATAGGAATATTGGAATCAACAATCAATCCCGTGGACACACCTCTTTTTACAACTATTCAGTATCTAACCCATCCTCCTCTTCATCTTCTTCTTTTTTAGAACAGCGTTTCGGCAAGAGGAAAATGCCATCATATCCGACAAGAAAGAGGTCCGAAAGAGAATCTTTAGACCAGTGGTCCGACCTCGACACAGAGGTAGAAGAGGTGGAAGAAGAACCAACATTAAGAGATTTAACCAAAAGATCAAGAACTGTACAGTAAAAGACCTTGAATCATTGGGTATCTATAATTTGTCACAACATATTTTGACTGTCAGCCAAGTAACTTTGCTGTTGAAAGGTTTAAAATTTGCACCTTGCAGGAACCTTAGCAAGGTAGACTTAATTATTGATTTCAATAAGTTTATTAGAAAATTAACGGTCAAAAGGTTCTTTTTGACAAAAAATTCTTGTAAACATATGACGGAAAAAAGGAATTTAGATACACCAACAGCAAAAATATGGGACATCAATAGACCCATATGTGTAGAAGATCTTTTGAATATAGGCACACTCAACAGCTTGTTGGATGACAATAATATTGAGCCCCAAAAAATGTCTGTATATACAAATGTTCGTGCACCATCCAAATTCAATCCAGTGGGGAGTAGAGGTAACTATCTAGAGGTTTTTAAGACCCTAGTGGAAGGTGAACTATGGCAATTGGATACACACTGCCAAACTAGTAATCTGACAGTTCACGAAAAAGCAGCCCTGAAGATACTTAGTGACAATAATAACCTTGTAATTAGAGGGGCAGATAAGGGAGGAGGAGTAGTCCTCCAAGATACAGTAGACTATCGAAGAGAGGCCTTGAGGCTACTGTCTGATGAGAATTTCTATAAAAAGTTGTATACAGATCCCACAAATACTTTTGTTCGTTCCCTAGGAATGCTTCTTGGCTCGGCCAAAGAAGCCGGGATTATTTCTAAGTCAGAATATCAGGGTTTGATGGTTCGAGCCCCTAGAGTCCCTATGTTTTACCATCTGCCAAAGATCCACAAGCAATTACAAGATCCCCCTGGACGTCCCATCATCTCAGGGGTGGGGTCTTTAACTTCTAACCTATCATTGTATGTAGACCTCTTTCTTCAGGTCCTTGTCCCCACGATGCCTTCCTATTTAAAGGACGGTTTGGCTCTCATGAATGTACTAACCGACATAAAGTGGCAGCCTGGTATGTACATGGTAACAGCAGACATACAGGCATTATACACTACAATACAACATCAGGATGGCATTAAAGGGGTGATGAAGATGCTTAATCAAAGGGAATACCTAAGCATCGAACATAGACAATTTTTGGAAAAATGTATGCTGTTTATTCTTGAATCTAATTATTTTCTATTCGACGGTGATTTCTATTTGCAGACATGTGGCACTGCGATGGGGACCCGTTTCGCCCCCAGCTACGCCAACTTGTTCCTGGGTAGTTGGGAGGAGGAGGTTATTTTTGGACCCCATCGCAGTGCCAACCTTTTGCTGTACAAACGATACATAGACGATGTTTTTTTCTTGTGGAATGGTACTGTAGAGGCGTTGGACGTGTTCATGGGAGAACTCAACACAAATTCTTTTGGTTTGACTTTCTCCTATGAACACAGTCCAACTAGTATAAACTTTTTGGACCTAACGGTATCAACGGACGAAAGAAATAGTTTCGTCACAAAAACATACTTTAAAACAGTGGACAAAAATACTTACCTAAATTCTAAAAGCTATCACGATAAGAGATGGCTTAATAACATACCCAAGGGTGAACTAATTCGCATGAGAAAGAACTGCTCTAAACAGGAGGATTTCGAGCAGCAGGCAATGGAAATAAAGGATAGATTAATCACAAAGGGGTACAGTGAAAAATTGGTAGACAACACTCTGAACGATATTAGATCGAAGGATAGAACCCTATTTTTAAATGGTAGTCAGAACCCTAAAAAGAACAACAAGAAGTTCAAAATTGCATCCCTTAATGGCTGCCCCATTGTGGATAAATGCAGGCCATGTCAAAACGACAGCAGTGACAACCTATTTCCAAACACCTTTGGTTCCAGTCTTGTCACTACTTTTTCAGACAAGACTGGCAAGATAAAAGAAATCCTTAACCGACACTGGCACATTCTTAAGGGAGATCCTATCCTGGCCCCCATGTTGCCAGATAGAGGAAGGATTATCTGTAGACGTAATACTAATATTAAGAATATCCTAGCCCCGACAGACATATCAGATAAATTTAAAGAAAAATCTAAAAAGTGTAATTTTCTGTCTGGCATAAAAGGGTGGTATAGATGCGGCACTTGTGATCACTGTGCAGTCTGTCCCAGAAAATCAAATTTCTTTATAGACAATGCCACAACTACAAAGTATCCTATCAAGAGACATATATCCTGTAATACAAAGTTCGTCATCTATCTGTTGGAATGCCCATGTGGCCTCCAATATATAGGTAGGACTAGTAGAACCTTTAAAAAACGCCTTTCTGAACATAGGTATAATATCAGAAGAGGTTTCGAAAAGCACATTTTGTCTAAACATTTTTTGGATGTACACCAGCGAAATGACAAAAAACTAAAGGCAATGGCAATTGAACATGTTATATTAGGTCCACGCAAGGGTGACAGACTCAAGACTCTCTGTAAAAGAGAGACTTTTTGGATCCTCACCTTAAATACCCTGGTCCCTAAGGGTCTTAACGACAATTTTGACCTAGTGCCATTCCTGGATTAGATTTATGTATCACTGTTTGTTGGTCTCTGTGCTATATGTATATATATATATATATGTTTGTATACTTCTATTCACTTTGAAGCATTTTTATGCATGTCGTCCATATATGTATATTTGGATGTTTTTCATGAAGTGTGGATGATTATTATGTATGGAGTAGATCCCTGTATATGTTTTTATGGAACATTGTTCGTGTATACACTGTGCATATAACCTCTTCATTTTGTATGTATCAAGTTTTTTCTGTTTTTTCTGTTTTTAATATGTACCGCCGCTAACGCCCTCTCTGTACACCGATCGACACCACACTATGCCGGCTCTGTGTGGTCTCGATGTGTTGCTATGGAGATGACGTTGGCGTCGCAACGTTATGACGTCGTCGCGTTACTACGCGATTACGTCATACTTCCTGGTTTTCACCGCTGCTTGTAATTAGAAGCGGTCTATTTAAACAGTCAGAGATCCGTTTTGAGACATGCTGGACGCCAAAGGCTGAAGAAGTTTTTTCGAAACGCGTCCCTTTTTTTGGCGTCCTGTTCTCTCTGCGAAAAGACCTGGCCAGGCTTCTTTCTTCGCTCCGGATTCATTCACTGCTCTGAGTCCAGCATTGTCCCAAACGGTCTCTCTTCAAAGGTGTGTACTATCTACCTGTTGTGATTATCGTTTTTATTTGGTTTTGTCCTTGTAGTATTTACTTGTATTTGTTACTAGCATATCCTTATTGTTTAATTACAATTCAATTCATTTGTATACTGTATTTCCACCTCAACTCAGGTGGTTCTGTGTGTATCTATTTTATTTATTTTTATATTTATTAAATTTATATATTTTTATACCCTCCAAATTGTGTGTTTCTTATGGTGTATTTTTACACATTTATCATTTATATTTATTTTTATTAATATTACTTTGTAGCGCTGTCTTCCTTTTTTCTACATCTTTCTGTCCCTTCACGGTGCTAACCCACTGTGATTTTTTCTGGACTGGCGGCTACCTAAACCATTTTCCTATTGGTTCCAAAATTAGTCAATCTCTCGACACAGGCCAGAAGGGCCCTCTACAGATATCATCTACCTCCATTTCAATACCTACTATCGGACGGGTTTGTATGTTTTACTACTTTTTTATTTAGTTCACTCACAGGCGCTCGGTATTTATACTTCCGTTAGGTTGTATATCACTCTTTTTTCACAGAAATAAGTAAAGACATAGTAATTTAAATATTAATACAAGTTTTAACCAGGAAAGATACATTTGAAATGTTTAACCCTTTGCCAACCCAGGACGTGCTAGGTCCATCCTGTGTGGCGAGGCGTTAATGACACAGGACGGACCTAGTCCGTCCGGCAACAAAACCAGCACTGAAAGCGATTTTGCAATACTAAAACAAAAAGCAGACAGCATTTCGATCACTCTGGAGAGCAATAAAAATGCTTATTTTAAAGGCGCAGTGAAATAGGAAGTGAATTTAATAGTTTCCTATGTCTCCGTAAGTCAGTCAGCAACACTAAAAAAATGCACAATCTTGGTCACTTCTAAGGGCAAGAGCGCAGGAAGTAGCTGCTTCCTGTGCTCAGGAAGCTGTCACATGATTGCCTCATCACAGTTAAATGCCCTGAGTTGTCTAGTTTTGAAAAGTATGTACATGTGGGGGGGTCATTCATGGATTTAGTACAGATATCAGTGTTACAATGTCACTATCGCTAATTTTGAAAAAAGGATTTTTAAATAGTTTTGCATGTATAGTTTGCCTTATAAATTAAAGGGACTGTAACTTCGGGGTCCAGAATGGTAAAGGGATCCTGAGCACCCGAGATCAGGAGCTACGTTGCAGGGTGGAGACACAGGACCTGGTGCTGCATAACTGCAATCCCTTGCAGGTTTGGCACTCCGAGTTTTTGCAGCCACAACCAGGTCAAGAGAAGGAGCTGCTGTATCCAGGTCCCAGGGCTCCAGATGAAATGAACTAAATAACAGCCAAGCAGAGCTAAAACATAAAAGTAACTGAGGGAGAGCAGAACTGAAATACAGAGTTCAGGGCTACAGGACAGAGGGAAACCATGAGCAAAATAAAGCAGAAACCAAACTAAGGCCAAACAATACAAGGCACAGGGTTAAGGGATACAAGAGAAACTTACAAAGGAACAAACATAAATACAGGAACTAGCCTAATACTAAATATGAGAAAGGGCTTTGGTTCACCAATTGGCCAATTAGATGTTAGCTTGCCAACCACGTCAAGGTACCCCACAATAGGCAAGTCCCTAACTAAGACATAATATTAGCAAAGCAAATACAAATAATAAAATCTAAAAGACATACATGGAATAGACACAGAGGAAATACCTGTAGACTGCACTACTAAGGACTGAACAGAAAAGGGGGAGGTTTAAATAGAAGTAAACTGACAAGGCAGAGGGAATCAGAAAACCTGTAATGAAACATAAGGACAGGCAGAAAGAGAACCACAACAGGATTACAGGGCAAGGACAGGACTACAGGGCAAGGATAGTACTACAGGGCAAGGATAGGACTAAGCATAAATAATAAACAGGAAAGCAAAGCAAGAAGGATACAGAAAAGCCTGGATCCAGCCTGGATAAGTCTGCACAAGGGTGCATGGTTACAGGGACTGTCTAGTGCCCAAAATGCATCTTCCAAATATTAATGCATAATAATGTGCTTTCAAAATACTTTGAGATGCATGTCTTACATTTTGCCTTGCTTAAAATATAAAATACTTACAGCTAGAAGAAATTACAGCAGTTTGCAAGAAACAAGGACTGCCCACACTAGATGAGTAAAAGCCATTTCCTTTTTTTGCTGCAGGAACCAATGAGAATAATGCCATTCAAATCAATGGAATATCCTGTCTCTCTAGTGATGTAATCAGACATTGTGTTGTACCGTTAAGAGATCCTACTGTGTACAAGAGCAAGGTCACTCATGGGCCACTCAATAGACTCAATTTGAGGAGGACAGGAAATGACTATATGAAACAAAACTGTATATCCTCAGTGTCTATAGAATCAGTGCTGCCGCACCTACAGTAAACATAATCACTATGGGCTTGAGTCAAATATTCATAATGTGATTTATACATAATGCCTACATCAAATCACATAGGGA
Source organism: Pelodytes ibericus (assembly GCA_036172795.1). NCBI lineage: Eukaryota > Metazoa > Chordata > Amphibia > Anura > Pelodytidae > Pelodytes > Pelodytes ibericus. The sequence goes on from CM069863.1 coordinate 89,444,796, forward strand.
TGAAAGTCTGTGCTTTATACAAGCAATGATCTTCATCTTGCACCAAAGTGAGTTTGGGGACTAGACTGTCCCTTTAACAAAAAGCACAAAAACAAAAAACATGGGCTATTTCTGAACTTGGACAAATATTAGAACCTATTTAGCTGTGTTTTTGTTGTCTTTTGTAGATGAGTATACAATTTTTCAAGTAAAAGTCAGAAATAGGTTTTTTTACATTTTTTGCCATATTTATTTGCCATTTATTATACTTTTATATAAAATTATATGCTATTATCAAAATAATGTTATCAAAAGAAAGCCCTTCTTATGCCAATAAAAACAATATATAGTTTGTGTGGGTACACTAAATGAGAAAGAAAGAAATTACAGCAAAATACAAACACCGCAGAAATGTTAAAACAGCCCATGTCACCAAGTGTCACACAAGCCAAAAAAGTCATGTCCCTAAGGGGCTAAAAGCCTATAATTTTCAATACATACTTGCTGTTGTTACATTCTGATGTTCGAAGTGCAATAATGATGAATTTGGTCTTTAGCAAAAAAAGAAAAGAAAAATACAAGTTCTCAAACAATAGTATAGTTTGGGTTTCAAGAGAATAGTTGCCTAAAATATTTATTTTTACAAATGAGTCATGGTTCCTGAAGCATTTTCCATTTTGTAGGTAGAACACTCAAAATGTAGTACCAAAACAGAGGTGCTCAACTAAAGTAAAAGAAAGTTCTAAGTAGAACAGAATTTCACCAGCCTCTTCAAACTGTCTATACATTACCTTGACCCTTAAAATCGCGGCGGGTGGGGACCCTAAAATAATAATGAGGGGAACCTACTGTCCCCCCCGGTCCCCACCCATGAGCGGCGGGTGGGGACCCTATAATAATAATGAGGGGGGGACCTAATTAGGGTATAAGGGTGTTTAAACCAAACAATCAGAGTGCTAGCCATTTTAAACAGAGTGGGGAAATTCCAAAGAACTTTCCCACGCTGTGTAAAATGACACAGAGCACTCTGATTGGTTGGATTGAAATCCAACCAATCAGAATGCTCTGTGCTTAATTGCAGGGCGGGGGAAGGCTTTATAAGCCTTCCCTCGCCCTGCAGAGCTCAGTCTGCATGGGGCCCTCCAGTGGATTATTATTTTTTTGCGCTCATTTTTTTTTTTAAACAGTATTATGGTTTTTTATTTGGCCTTTTGGGGGCTAACGAAAAAAGAAGACCTCAAATGGTAAGTATGAAATTTTTTTTTTTTTACAGGTTAGTTTATTGCCCACCCCCTCACTATTATTAGGGTGAGGGGGGTAGGTAGGAATTTTTTTTATTGGGCTGCGGCACCCCTAGTCACTTTATTTGTGGTCCCCACCCGCCGCTCATGGGTAGGGACCAGGGGGGGACACTGGGTCCCCCCCTCATTATTATTATTAGGGGCCCCACCCGCTGCTCATGGGTGGGAACCGGGGGGACACACTAGGTCCCACCCTCATTATTCTTATTAGGGTCCCCACCCACCGCTCATGGTAATTTTAAATTAAAGGCGATATGAATCGCCGAACCCCGAACTCCAACCCGGACATACAGTGGAATGTCCGTGTTCGGGCCTGGGGTCCAAAAATCGTAATGTTCGGTATGAACCCGAACTTTGCGGTTCGGGATCGCTCAACTCTAAAAACAATACAAGAGAGAAGGAGGGGGATTAATAAATAGATGAAGGCTAAAAGTGACAGCAACATGGAGCTGAAAATGTAAAGTTTAGACTGGCTATTATTCACCAGTTCAAGCTAAGGTACCTATCTTTGGAGCATCCAAATGTTGTATGGGCCATATGCAATAAAACAAAATAAATCAGTATTGGGGCTATCTGTAACATGATTTTACTTTTTACAAGCTAACTAAGGAATACAACACTCATGCCCATTACTTATATGAACAATTAATTGTGTAACATATGTTTATCATGCCAAGGAGAACAACACTGGTCTGAAAACAATGAATAAACAGGTTGATAGAGGAACAGAATCAATGTAGAGATAATATATTTTCCATAATGAACTACACATTTACTGTAATCAGACAATTGGGATGCTGAAGTGCTGTTTGCAGATCTATCAGTGAACATTTTCTTTATAATTTCAGGGCTAAGAATACAAGAATATAGGTTATCCTAGCAGCATAATGGCAAAGTGATAGGTTTGTAAGCACTGCTACATTGTCTCCAAATGGTTATGCTCACAAGCTATACTCACATGTATAAGATGTATAAGATGAGCTGTGGCATTACAGCTTAGACAGAAAGGTGATTTGCACCATGTTGCAGATATGTAATAATGGCTTTATGTTGTTAACCATTCATTTGTTCAGTAATACCTCAAACAAATGTGCATCATTCCTCCATTTTCACAATGGAATGCTTCATGTTGCTCTGTTATGTTTAGTTTTACAGTTGTATCATATTTTTGTACACCAACCTGAGGTCTCCTGCACCATATTCTTGAGCATTTCAACTTGCTTTGGGGGCAGTGGGATGACTATTCAGTCTCTGCCTGCAGCCTCTGCATCCTATTGTTACCCAGTGTAAAGTCATCCCCTGTTAGCACACATCATAGCACCACCAATATATTGATATATATGTAGCCTGCTGTGGCCTATATTTATACATGTGAAGTTTTTTTACTGTTAGCATTAGAGTTGAGCGGATACCTGGATGTTCAGGTTCGGCAGGTTCAGACGAACTTCGAAAAAATGTCCGGGTCAGTGCTTGAACTTGACCCCGAACTTGACCCCGAACCCCATTGAAGTCAATAGGGACACAAACTTTTGGCCACTAAAATGCCTCTAAAAAAGTCCTGGAAAGGGCTAGAGGGCTGCAAAATTATGTAAAATATGGGTAAGAGTAGGACAAGTGCCCTGCAAGCAAATGTGGATAGGGAAATAACTTAAAAAACATAAAATACATACAAATTACAAATACAACTGAGCCATAAAATAGCACTAGATGGAATCTTTGAGTTAAGCTTTGGAAGAACATAAATCTAAATCTAAAGCATGGCTGCCAGGAGGATCAACAGAATTATCCATTTGAGAGAGGGTTGGAGTGCAGGGTATTCTCTTTCAGTTTATACTAAGTGACCCATAGGTTGAGGAGGCGGTGACCGTGGCGGTGTAGGTGGAAGCGGCGCTGAAGGAGGAGGAGGAGGTAGCCAGAATTTTTCAAAGTGCGCTGTAAGCACAGTATTGGACTGTTCTATTTGACTCTCAGATATGAAGTGCACCGCAAGACGCAAATGTACTATTTAGCACCTAAAACAATTAGAATTTTTCAAAGTGCGTTGTAAGCACAGTATTTAACGGTTCTTTTTGACTCTCAGATATGAAGGGCACCGCAAGACGAAAATTTACTATTTACCACGAAAACTATTCGAATTTTTTAAAGTGCGCTGTAAGCACAGTATTTGACTGTTCTATTTGACTCTCAGAAGTAATACATGTAATGCTATTGCTATTCTATAAACCGAAATAGAGTCCCCATTCATACGAATAGGTCAATTGACATATTTGTATGAATGAGGACTCTATTTCGGTTATAGAAAGCCAATAGCATTACATGTATTCCATAAACTAAAAGTCTATAAACCGAAAGACATTCGGTTTATAGACTTTCGGTTTATGGAATACATGTAATGCTATTGCTATTCTATAAACCGAAATAAAGTCCCCATTCATACGAATAAGTAAATAGACCTGTTCGTATAAATGGGGACTCTATTTCGGTTTATAGAAAGCCAATAGCATTACATGTATTCCATAAACCGAAAGTCTATAAACCGAAAGACATTCGGTTTATAGACTTTCGGTTTATGGAATACATGTAATGCTATTGCTATTCAATAAACCGAAATAGAGTCCCCATTCATACGAATATGTCAATTGACCTATTCGTATGAATGGGGACTCTATTTCGCTTTATAGAAAGCCAATAGCATTACATGTATTCCATAAACCGAAAGTCTATAAACCGAAAGACATTCGGTTTATAGACTTTCGGTTTATGGAATACATGTAATGCTATTGCTATTCAATAAACCGAAATAGAGTCCCCATTCATACGAATATGTCAATTGACTTATTCGTATGAATGAGGACTCTATTTCGGTTATAGAAAGCCAATAGCATTACATGTATTCCATAAACTAAAAGTCTATAAACCGAAAGACATTCGGTTTATAGACTTTCGGTTTATGGAATACATGTAATGCTATTGCTATTCTATAAACCGAAATAGAGTCCCCATTCATACGAATAGGTCAATTGACATATTCGTATGAATGAGGACTCTATTTCGGTTATAGAAAGCCAATAGCATTACATGTATTCCATAAACTAAAAGTCTATAAACCGAAAGACATTCGGTTTATAGACTTTCGGTTTATGGAATACATGTAATGCTATTGCTATTCTATAAACCGAAATAGAGTCCCCATTCATACGAATAGGTAAATAGACCTGTTCGTATAAATGGGGACTCTATTTCGGTTTATAGAAAGCCAATAGCATTACATGTATTCCATAAACCGAAAGTCTATAAACCGAAAGACATTCGGTTTATAGACTTTCGGTTTATGGAATACATGTAATGCTATTGCTATTCAATAAACCGAAATAGAGTCCCCATTCATACGAATATGTCAATTGACCTATTCGTATGAATGGGGACTCTATTTCGCTTTATAGAAAGCCAATTAAATCGCCGAACCCTGAACTCCAACCCGAACATACAGTGACATGTCAGTGTTCGGGGTCCAAAAACCATAATGTTCGGTACGAACCTGAACAGTGTGGTTCGGGTTCGCTCAACACTAGTTAGCATGCATCATACCACCACCTAAACTGTAGTATACAGGATTCTTCCATCTACACAAGATGAAGGAGGAATCTGGACTGGATGTCTTCATCAAGGGTGTTTGAGAGCCTGACCGTTCATTTCTGTCAGGTGCACTGTTTATGTTATTTTTAGGGTTAGTATTAAGGTGTTAGGGGTTAGTTTTAGGGTTAGTATTAGGAATCAGGGTTCACGGTTAGTATTAAGGTTATCGTGAGAGTAAGGGTTTGGGGATAGGGGGTACTTTTAGGGTAATATTATTAGGGGGGTTAGTATTTGGTGCTGAACATTCACCCCCTTTATTGTTGCAATGAACTGGCAGCAGTTAACTGTCCTAGACCCAGAAGAATCTACCAATCTGGTGAGAAAAAACAGCAACATCTTAAAATGTTTTTAAAAAGCCACGTTTCCCAAATTCTAACTATACTTGCAATGTGTGCATAGATAGATCTCCCAGCTGCCCATACCAAGTACACATGTGCAGTATGTATCCACCAGTTATAAAACTAGGTTTGCCAGCTCATCCAGCTTTTTGCTGGAGACCAATCAAGGAGGAATTTGATTTCTATTTGAACACATAATTAAACATTTTGCAGGGCAGCATGTAAAAGTCATATGTACCCATCAAGCTCTATTCAGGTTTATAGGAAGAAAATGGTAGCAATTTAGAAAATGTGATTGAGAGGGATGGATGCTTAGGGTACTAGTAAGAAAACAGTGGGAATAGTTATTTTTTGCTTGCAGTGAGCCTTGACATGAAACAATGTTAAACTTGATTTATAGTTTATGATTAATGGCTAAAAACACTGCATGATATATTGTGGTTATGTTTTTGCAACTAATGTTTCTACATGATTGTATGTCTCAATTAAAAACTCCATTAAAGATAATAAAAAACAGTGTCATCGTTTAAAAAAAGCAATACAATGAGCAAACAGAAAACATCTTTATTCTGGAACAAAAGGTGAGGAGGGCCCTGATCAAACAAACAATATCAATTCTTCTCCCCTGTGCTAGAAACAGTATCCCTGGCATCATTTTATAGATAATTGTTTTGTTTTTTTAAATGAAACAGGCAGGAATGATTTGTTTGAAACTTAATTTATAGGGCAGGGATTGTACCATTTGGGATTAGTGGTTCAGCTGTGCAGCTGTTTCTTCAAGACTCCCAGCTATGTGCTTGATACACTCAACCATTTCTATTTATGTTTACATATTAACAAGCAATACAATTTTGTAATACATTTTGGAAAGCATCCACTCTTGTCTCATTTTTCCCTCGTTATCACTAATATTTGGATCTTGCTGCAGGAAATTTAGAAGCAGCATTGAAACAATGTAGTCAATTGCATAACACAAACTTCAAGCAGTGATATATTTTCACAAAATGTAGTCTGGCCAAGAAAACTAGCTAAAAGCCAAAAATAAATCAAATGTCTGCAAAATACTTTAGTAACCACATATTTTTTATGTCTTCAAATGTCTGTAACAATGCCAGATATCATAGGCAGGAGTGGGGGTGATCATTCTATGATGTCTCTATTTTTTATCACAGCCATTAAAAGTTTTAGGAAGTATCTTGAAACGTTAGTGTTTTACACAATGGAAAGGTTAAAAAATAGTTGGACTACATACAATACATTAAAAAGCAATACATAGCAGTGGATAAGGCACCCAATATTCACCCAATAAGGCACCCAAGAATTTGAGAAGATGATATTTTCTCATATTCAATTCAACTAGAAACAGGATGAGTTTTACCATGTGCTCCAGGCTTAAATGATAATTCCCAGGTCTCTTGGGCAAGAATGTTTTGAGGCCCACTCCAAGTATACTAATGTTTACCACTGTTTGCTACGCTAAATGTCCATCCCTCTCACTCACCCTTTTAGCCACTGATTTTCTGCTATTAACCTGAATATACTACATATGTGTGTATGTTCAGCCATTTTCAGTGGGAGACAAATAGTCCCTGAACATTTTGCATTCTACAATTGAAGATTATGCTAGCTTTAGTGTACTTATAATCTTAATTTTAATAATGACAGGAGGCGACTATTTTGCATAAACTCTCTTTACTAACTCCATAGCAGCAAAGAAAAAACATTTGTAACAAGAACCAATCAAAATGCAATAAGAGGTATAGTGTTCCCTGAGATCAGGCTCCTCCTCCTCTTTCAGCTAGCGACATCACAGACGGAACAGTTCCAATAATGATGAACAGTAATCCACATTAAAGCCAACGGGCAAGATCCGCCAAACGAATAACCAAGAAACCTCTGGAAATGCGATGCAATTCGGACATCTCATCCTTGGAGGAAAAGGAGTCCCATCTGGAATTAGACTGAAACAAGAGTGTGGGAGAGTTAGGAACACGTCTTGAAACTAGACACAGCAAGGATTAAACCTTTGACGCAATGAATGATAAACTAATCATGCAAACATAAACTGATAATTACATAAGTAGTAGCGGAAGCAAAACTGTCCACATAGAAAAGAAAATCATACGTTATGACTAAATAGAATTTCTACATAATAGAAAAAACACCATCTGATAATGTTGAGAAAGTAAACGAAAGGCAAATGTAAGACAGAAAATTAAAATTAAAATGAAAGGGAAGCGAAACCAGTGTTTCGGAGACCCATACAGAAAATAACACAACCAAGTGGGAGAGAAGGGTGGGAAAATAGTCGCCTCCTGTCATTATTAAAATTAAGATTATAAGTACACTAAAGCTAGCATAATCTTCAATTTTACCACATGACAGGAGGCTTCCTATTTTGCCTTTTTTAACGCTGATGAATAAAAGAAAAAGCCGCGTTAGGGACCGGCCTAAAGTAGAAGGTTCGAAACGTGGATTCACGAGACCAATCTGCCGTACGGAGGATATCTGTCAACGATGCCCCGGCCGTGAAAGCCGACGAGGCGGCTGCACCGCGAACAGAATGAGCCCCAAAAGAAGCCTCCACTCCTGCCAGGGATAAGAGCCAACGCACCCATCTGGCGAGAGTAGTAACCGACACAGGGCTATGAGGTTTCACCTAGGAGACTAGGAGCTGACCCGAGCGAGAAATTCTGAGAGGAGCCGTAGCCTCCACATAACTCCGAAGGGTAGAGACCACGCATAGCTGCGGGTCAGTGGGAAAGAAAGGGTAGAAGATAGATGAAGAATCAAACTTAGTGCGACGAGATATTTGAAAAGTGACCCCATCCGGGGAGACCGAGAAGGCCCCGACGTCAAAAGCACGTACGTCCGAAACACGACAAAAGGAGACGAGACAGAGAAAGACGGTGAATTTCGCTGAAAGTTGACCGAGAGAGAGCCTATCGTTGGGAGGCCAGTCTCTCAAAAAGTGGAGCACGATCTCCCCATCCCATAAATGTGAGTATTTGGGTCCTGGGGGCGACGCAGACGGATGTCCCTTAGGAGACGACATACCAAAGGATCCTTACCTACTGGAATACCCTGGAGAGGCACGTGAGCTGCCGAAATCGCCGAGCGGATTACATTAATGGCACAGTAAGAATGCCCCAGGAAAACAGGAAGGATAAAAAGTTCAGAATGGATGCCCTAGGGGCTGTAAAGGGATCGAGATCCCGTTCCATGCACCAAGCGGACCAGGATGCCCATACAGAGAGGTAACAACGTCTCGTCCCTGGGGCCCAGGAATCCCATAGGAGGTCCTTAGCAGTCTGCGATAGTCCGCCGACCTGCCAGGCACCCCGGAAAGAGTCCAGGCCACCAGGGTTAATCGATCATCCACCAGTAGTGGGTGAGGGTTCCCTTTCGGATCCGTGAGGAGAGTTGGATATGATGGAAGCAGGAGTGGATCCGCGTGAGACCATGCTAGGAGGTCCGGGAACCACGGTTGACTCTGCCATAGGGGAGTGATGAGCAGTAGAGATATCTGATGAGTTTTTAGATAATGAAGTGTCCTTGCTATCATAGCAAAGGGGGGAAATGCATATGCCCCGGTGTGTGGCCATGTTTGAAGGAAGGCATCTACTGCTCTGCATTCCGGATCTGGGAGCCAACTGAAGAAATCCGGAGTCTGTCTGTTGTTACGAGAGGCAAATAGATCCAACAGAAAAGGGCCCCTCTGGTCCGAGAGGATGTTGAAGATCCGAGGATCCAGCATCCAGTCGCTGCCGTCTCGCTAATGTCGGGAGAACCAGTCTGCTGTGAGATTCGTCTCTCCCGGTAGGTACTCCGCCTTGAGAGAGATGTTGCGAGGTAAGCAAAATTCGAAGATGTCCTTCGGGATTTCTGACAGAAGTCTGGATCGGGCTCCGCCTAGGCGATTGATATAACGGACTGCTGAGATGTTGTCCACCCTGAGAAGGATGCAACAATCGGTCCTGTCCTTTGCAAGGCTGCGTATGGCAAAGGAGCCCGCCAGGAGTTCCAGGCAATTGATGTGGAGGTTGAGTTCCCGAGCTGTCCAGGCGCCTCCTGCTGAATTGTCTTCGCTCGTTGCTCCCCAGCCCCATAGGCTGGCGTCCGATTCTAAGACGAAATCCGGGTTGGCCCCGAAAATGGCCCGGCCGTTCCATGCTTGCATACTGTCCAGCCACCATTGCAATTCCTCTCTGACCTCCTCCGTCACCGGCACCGGTTGGTCGTAGGTCGGGTTCTGGCGAAGGAATGAGGCTTTGAGGCGTTGCATAGCCCTGTAGTGGAGAGGTCCTGGGAAGATGGCCTGGATGGATGCTGAGAGGAGGCCTACTATTCGAGCGAGACTGCAGAGTGGAATGGTGTGAAAGCGTTTGATTTTGCGCAACTCCTTGCGTATGGCTGAGATCTTTGATGTAGGCAGGCGTAGAGTGCTTGTCGTGGAATCTATCTCGAAACCCAGAAATTGTATTGTTTGAGAGGGCGTTAATGCCGATTTTTGGCGATTCACTACGAATCCCAGAGATTCCAAGAAGTCCACTGTGTATTGAGTGTGTTGAATCAGTCTGAGCTCGTCGGAGCAGAACAGTAGGAGATCGTCCAGGTAAATAATGCAGCGAAAACCTCTTTCTCGAAGATGAGAAACCACCGGTTTCAGAAGCTTGGTGAAGCACCAAGGGGCCGAGCTGAGGCCGAAAGGGAGGCATGTGAACTGCCACGGAGAGTCTAGCCACATGAACCTGAGGAAGCGTCGACAAGAGAGATGAACAGGAACCGAAAGGTATGCATCTTTGAGATCTAGTCTGGTAAACCAGTCCCCTTCTTGTAATAGGTCCCTGAAGTGGCGGTAAACCACGTATGCGTTGAGTTTTCGCAGATTTAAACCCGGACGGAAATCCCCAGTTTTCATTTTCACTAGGAAGATGTTGCTGAAAAATCCCTTTGGGAACTCTGGGGCGGGTTCGATCGCGCCTTTCAAGTGGAGTTCCCGTAGTTCGTTGTCGATGAGAAGAGAACCGTCTGCGGAGCAGCTGATGGCTCTGGGCGGTTCCGATTGGAAGGGGGCTCCGGTGAGGTCCATGATATAGCCCCGTACAGTTTGTAGAATCCACGCGTCCGTGGAAATGTTTGTCCAAGAATCCACGCGTCCGTGGAAATGTTTGTCCAAGTCTGAAAGAAAAGGGAAATACGACCTGCAATACTGAAATGAGTCTGAGTTAAGTGGTAGCTTACCTGCTGAGGAGCGTGCTCTGCCACGACTTTGTGTTCCACGTCCTCTATCAGATCCTCTGGAATAGGAGAAAGACTGTCTGTAGGTCGTTTCTGGATAGAATGGTTGGGGTTTAGAGGAACGGGCCCCTGATGGCCAGAAACGGCTGGCCGCACGACCCCTGTAGCGACCAGCCGTCCAAAAACACCTCTCGTAGGGTTACCTCTGAAGACCTTTCTCAGTGAGGTTTGAGCTTTGTTTAGAGAAGTGAAGACATTCACGTGTCTGTTCAGTTCCTTGAGGAACGCATTTTCAAATAATTTGCCCTGTGCCATGGGTCCAAGCTCTTTGGTGCCCAAATTCACCAAATTTCCGTCAATACGGAGTAAAGTTGCTTTACGCCTCTCAGAAGAGAGGGCCACATTCGTGTTTCCGACAAAACAGAAACAACATTGCGCCCATTCACGGATATCGTGAGCCCATTCTCTAATAGAGCTGGTATCAAATTCCTCAGCTCTCACAAAGGCGTCGTCCGCCAAATATAAAATTCTAGATAAGGTGCCAATCGAGTCCAAAAGTTTGTCTTGGACCCCTCTAAATCCTTTTTCCACCCCTCTGCGGGGGTCACGCCCGCCCCTTGTCATGAAAGTGGACATAACTTGGTCAAACTGCGGGGTCTGGGCAACATTGTCAGGTAGAGAAGGGCGTGGGCATTCAGACCTCAGTCTGTTATGCACCGTCTTATCCAGGGGTTTGCCTAACCAAAGATGCATACATTTTGCCAAATGTTCTGGGGGTGTCCAGTCCCCAGATCTAGGGTGTTGAATATTTATTGGATCGAAAAGCTTTTGACCCGTCGGGTCTAGGATAGCATCCTCTTCCTCTAAAGGGTCGACTAAGTCCCCAGTGATCTGAGTTTCCCCCAGAAAAGTTTCTATTCCGCCAGAGGGGTGAGATTTTGAATCCGAACCCCATGCCTCATCATCTGAATCTGCCTTCCATTCATCTAAAGTGGCCATATAGTGTGGCCCCTCATCCTCCTCAGAGGAATAGACCTGCTGCAGGATAGGTCTAGCAGCTGGGGGTGGCTTATGTCTTTTAGCAGGTGCCTTGCCCTTACTTGTGGAGGGTTGCACCTTCTCACCCTTCCAATGACGTTTGTCAGGGTGGCTTTCCTCTTTAGCGTGGTATTCTGAATCAGAATCTGAGTCATGATGTATAGATTTAGAGGGTAGGGTCTGATCGGTTGAGACCGTAATAATTTTAGCCAGAGCCTTTTCCATGGAGGTGGATACCGCCGCATTAATCATAGCCTGGAAGTCCGCAGGGATACTCAACTAACATCATTGATCTAGGCATTTTGGTGATACATTCCTCACTATCATCCTTAGGTTTCCTATTTTATAATGATTATTATTAGATTTATAAATGTATAAATGATCCTCATATTCCACTGTGCTGTGAAATATTTTAGCTTTCTTTCTCGAGCTGCAATGAGATAAATAGATCGAAAAAAGTGAACAATTGTTTGGGAAATCAGAAAGAAATCAATGGGCAGACTAAATGGGATGAACGTTTCTTATCTGTTGACACAATCTATGTTTTCTACGTAAGAATTGCCTACTGATTTTTTTTAAATATTTGTGTTCTGTAAAATAAAAATATAAACTGGATTTATGTTTATATCTTTAAATTGCTATAATAGATCCCAAGAAGTCAAGAAATATGATATGTATTTTGTGAACAAAGACTACCAACAAACGTAAACTACCTCTGTCTTGAAAAAGCCAAGGAATAGTTTCGTAAACAATGGTGTTCATCTGACAGATGAATTATCTAACAACAAAAGATTCTCTCACACAGATGTATTTCCTAGAAGGGTAATTTTTTTCCACTCAGAAATCACAAGCCACATTAGCTACGTGAAAAGAAGTTTGAAATAACTGGAAACAAAAAAAAATATATTTTACTTGTCTGCTTCACATGATCAGGATTTCAAAGAAATGTCAATATGCATATGCAAATATATTGCAGTGAATGGACAATGTAAGTATATTATGTTTCAAGTAGTACTGGCATATTAATGACAAAATAATACTGACATGGTAATGGCAAAATTATACTGGCATATTAATGTCAAAATTATACTGGCATATTAATGGGCAAATTAACACTGTCATATTAATGGGCAAATTAACACTGGCATATTGATGGTCAAATTGGCTGTGGTGTATTAATGAGCAAAATAATACTGGTATATTAATTGGCAAAATAACACTGGCATTTTAATGGGCAAATTGGCTGTGGCATTTTATTGGGCAAAGTAATACTGGTATATTAATGGGCAAATTAACACTGGCATATTAATTGGCAAGCTGGCTATGCATATTTATGGCCAAACTAACACTGGCATATTAATGGGCTAAGTGTGGCATTTTTAATGGACAAACTGTGGCATATTTTAATAGGCAAACTGGCAGTTGCATGCAAAATAAGAGTGGCATATTAATGGCCAAATTGGCTATGGCATATTATTTGGAAAGCTGGCTGTGGCATATTTATGGACCAATTAACAATGGCATATTAATGGTAAAACTGTGGCATATTTTTTAGGCAAACTGGTTGTTGCATATGGTAATGGAAAAGTGACTATGGCATGTTAATTGGTACCCGACAGTGGCTTATTTTAATCAGCAGTGATGCTGTGGCTTGTTTTCCAGTAGCAGTTTTGTGGGGTAAAGTGACACTGTGGTATGTTCTGTATGTCAAATTGACACTGTGGCATGCCAAATTGTGTGGGTGCAATATGAATGCAAGCCAAGGGCTGTGGGTATAATATAGGTGCATGACAAGTGCTTTGGGTAGTGTATGGTGCTGTGTAAAGTCCTCTAGGATTTGTGGGTTCAGAGAAGGGAATAAAAACAAGAAATGTAATTTTTTTAGAGAGAGAGAGAGAGAGAGAGAGAGAGAGAGAGAGAGAGAGAGAGAGAGAGATGTATAGATATTTATTGTTTTAGAATTGTACAATTGTCACCTCGCAGGTCTCTTGTGTATTGTATAATTATGGAGCTCCTGTGTGAGGCATAATAAAGGGGCTCCTGTGTTTGTCATAACTAATGGGGCTCCTGAGCGAGGCATAATTAATGGGGCTCTTGTGTGTGGCATATTTATGGGGTAAAACACATTTACTGCAATTTAAGCATAATTTCTTATGAGTGGGATTGCTCTGGAGCTCTGTGAAAAGTAATACAAACCAAAAATGCTACATTCTGAGAAAAGAGGAATAAAACAGGAGGAAAAAGGGGCAGGGTGATTTGGGTGCAAAATAGGCAATGTCCCTCCCAAACAGGGACACTTGGGAGGTATGGCTTTCTATTAATTGAATCACTTTAAAATTGTCTTTCACTTTTAATTTAGAAGACATAGGGGGTCATGTACTGAACAAAATCAGTGGGCGGGTAAAAGTAGGTAAAACATGAGTAAGGAGCAGTTTGAGAATATTTTTAACATGTTGCACTTATTTTTTCCCGATTTGCACCTCTTCCATTTATTTTTATGTAGCGAGCAGTATATTTGCGCAAACTACAGTGTGTGTTGTGGGGGCATTGTGACAATGTGTCAAATTTCCCCACAGCACCCACCAGTGTCACTGTGCCCCCACAGTGTCTCACTGGCCAATAGCACCTAACAGTTTCCCTGTGCCTCCACAGAGGCCGGCAATTTGTCTGTGTGCCCTCACAGAAGTTGGTATGAAGTCACTGTGTCCTTATAGAAACTGGCACATTGTCACTCTCCCCCTTGTCTGTTTTCTTCTCTTTCCCATCACCCCATGTCTGTCTCCATCTCCCCCATTTCCCTAGTGCTGTATTAAATGCAAGGCAGACAGCCAAGGGCACAAAGGTCAGAACATCAGCTGTTACATGACTTGTCAGTTGTCAGCTTTCAGACCATTAGGGAAGAGGGACGCGCAGTGCACATATATCATGCTGCCTGCCTCTAGACACAAGAGAGCTGTGGGTCCTGACTGGGGAAAGTCCTAGGTCTGCAATGTGTGTTATGGGGCTTGTACAATGTCGGTAGCGGTGCATGTCAAGGACCCAGGACAGCACAAAACCAAAACATACTGCTGCATTATCCCTTTGTCTGTCACTTTACAATCTTCAATCCATTTGTCTCTTTCCCTACATTCTCCTTGTCTCTCTTTTTTTCTCCCTCCCCTTTGTCTCTTTACCCCCTCAATTTCTCGTATTTCTCACTGCACCTCAAGCCCCTATTTGTCTATCTCCCTCCTCTGTACCGCAGTTTTATTTCTCCCCCTTCCTCCCGCTCTCTTGTGTGCTCTCACGTGGTTGCAGGTCTTTGTGCTTCATTAACTCAGACCTCAGTCAGAACTGCCTCGTGTCATCTTCTGACACGCTTAATCATCACTAAGCACACATGAAGTGTGATGCAGCACTGTCTGAGGTCTGAGTTTGTGAAGCACAAAAAGCTGTGAAAGGCCATCTGATATGTGAAGCCTGATTATAGGCTGAATCCCTGATTTAAAGGACCATTGCACCGTGTTTATACCCTTGCTTCCTACAAGGCCTATAATCAGGACAATATTGTATTATTATATTTGCTTCCTTGACTTTGCTAGTGGGCATGACTGGTTGGCAAGAGAGTCAACAAAATAGGACCAAATTATTGTAAGTTAAAAAGTTTATCATTATGCCTTTGTAGTAATGAATGCACAAATTAATGTTCACCAAGAAACAGTCTAACTTGCATTCATTTTACCTGAATGTGTTTCCATATATACATGGTTTGTTATAGGTTTTTTTTTTATTTTCTTATTCTTTTTTATTGGCATATTACTGGACATACTGGTTGTGGCATATTAATGGGCACATTGGCTGTGGCATCTTGCTGGGCATACTGGCTGCTGCATGTTAATGGGCAAATAGTGGCATATTAATGGGGGAGTGGGGATTATTTAATTGGGCATACTGACTGGGGAATATTACTGGGCATATTACTGGGGAGTGGGGTTTATTTTATTGAGCATAATGGCTGTGGCATATTAATGGGCCTACTGGCTGTGGCATGTTAATGGGCACAGAGTGGCATATTAATGGGCATGCTGGCTGCGGCATACTAATGGGCATATTGTCTGTGGTATATTAATGGGCATACTGGCTGTGGCATATTAATGGGCAAATAACCAGTGGCATCTAGGCATACTGACTATGCTTTATTAATGGGCAAATTGGCTGTGGCATATTAATGGGAAAATGAACAGTAGCATATAAATTGGCATACTGGCTGTGGCATATTAATGGGCAAATTAGCTGTGGCATATTAATAGGCATACTGGCTGTGACATATTAGTGGGCAAATGAACAGTGGCTTATTAATGGCAAATGAACAGTGGCTTAATAATGGCAAACTAACAATAGCATATAAATTGTCAAACTACCAGTGGCACATAAATGGACAAACAGTGGCCCATTGTAAAAAAATGTGGTCAAAATGGGCATAATTTAATAGGCAAACTGACATATGTTAATGGAAAACTGATTGTGGCATGTTAATTAGTAAATGACTGTGGCTCATTTTAATTGGCAAAGTGATTCTGTGGCATCTTCTATGGGGCAAAATAACATGTATTATGGGGCCAGTTCTGTGAGGGAAAGTGACACTATGGTATGTTCTGTGGGGCAAATTGACACTGTGGCATGCCAAATCATTTGGGTGCTATATAAGTGCAAGTCAAGTGTTGTGGGTGCAATATAAGTGCATGGCAAGTGTTGTGGATACTGTATGGTGTTGTGTTAAGTCCTTTAGGTTTAATGTGGGTGTAGAAAAAGGGAATAAAAACAAGAAATGTAATTTTTCAAAAGCATGTTGATTACATATACAAATTGTTGAATTTGATAGGAAAATAGTTGCATATAATATTAAAAATTTTACATATAGTTTTTTACATTGTGACTTTAAAAACATTTGAGTGAGGGGGCCAACTTCTAAAGACTTTGCCCAGGACCCACTAGGGTCTTAAAGCGGCTACTCTTCTACTCTTCTTCTCAGAAGGGAATGATAAGTAGATGTAGATTTCCAACCTCAGCTCAGCCAGGGAGGCTGTTGCGACATGACTATAAATCTTGGTAGACTGAACTGACACTTGAGCTGGAACACGCTAACTTACACACACACTAGTCTGAACTACAGTATATACAGTATCCTTAAATTGGCTACAACTGCATAAGATCAGTAAGATGGGGGTCTGACCATACAGGTAAACCGCTCTACAGAGCAAACTGATAAGTTAGGGAATGGGGTGAAATTAACCCACAATTTCACTAATATTTCTAAGGTACATTTTGTTCCACTCTGTTGCTGATGCCAATTAAGGCCTATAGGTACATCGGGAGTTGCTAGGATTAGTATAATATGCATATGGAGTGGAGATTCTAACCATCCCATAGGGCATATTTTTTTTGCACTAGCCATGCTCAGTTGAGAGCAGGACTCATAAACATTAATGTTATCTAACAGAACTGTCATAACATGTTAGAAGACAATTAATATGTTAGTTACAATTAACCAAGAAAAAAAATGAAACCTACACAGTGTTTGACACCCAACCATTTGGACCATTTTGACCAAATGAGCTGCAAGCGAATCATTAGCTCATTTATCCATGTTGCTTCATAGATTTATATTGCATTGTAGTTAAAAAATAAACAATCAATATGGACAAAACGACTGATGCCAAAAAAGGAGCAGTAATAACAAATGTAACAAAAAAAACACTTCTATCTCTTAAAAACTTAACAATATTAACTGGTGTTCCTGTGTCAGTCTGTTCCATTCATTGTTTTAATGATTACAGAGGTAATGGTATTCACAAATCTCATTAGATGAACTATGGAGTCATGTATTTCTGTTGCTTTTGCAATTGTTAGTTTGTGAGACTCCAGTCTTCCTCCATTAATCCCTCTGGCATTTTACACTACTGGATTACTGAACTGTGATTTCTTTTTTTTTTTTGCCAGTGAATCAAATGTAGCTCAGGATAAGCATGATAGAGGTGGAATTTTGTTTATGTTAAATATACGTGTGTGTGTTTATCTCCATACCAACTTGCGTTTTAACACAGAGAGCATAAAAATTGAAAAACATAAGAATTACAAATCAAAATCCTTGAACACTGCAGAGAGCAATTAATTATAAATGAACAGTAACGGTTCTCACTTGTGTATAGGATCATTGCACTTCTGATAAATTCAAGCAGCTTAAACATTTCAAAAGACAACATGACTGTGACTGAAACATCTGGGTCATTTGGAATTATAAAACAAGTATTAGCTCTGTGCAAAAATGATACCCAAATCATGAGGCAATCAAAGCTGTTATATATATAAAAGTGCACACACTGTAAAAACTATAATAGGAAATAAACCACAGTTTTTTGAGTCCTCTCCCGTTTTGTAGATTGTAGAATGGTCACAGGAGACAGAGTAATGCAGTGCATTATCAATCCTGATGGAAAAATGATAAGTGAGACTATCACTGCATTCAATATAATGTGGGAGAACTAAAATATGCCACTTCTGTCTAAGAGGGAACAATGAAGCAGCAGATGTAAAGTAGCTGGGATTTATGTGACAGCAACTGGATAGTGTCTTGGGTTTCAGCCTGTCAAAACAGAAGATTAGTAGATAGACGACAGTGTTAATATTAAGAGTCCTGTGGCTCCTGCTTTTTGTACTCCTGCAGTATTTCCAAATGTGATCCTGTAGTCTCCTCTACGGGGAATATATTACCACTTTTTAGCTTAGTGCATTTCCTACCACAGTTTTACTAGTAAGTGTGCTCTTTAAAATATAGCACCTTTGGTTGCCTCATGGTTTCGGTTCTCATCTTTGTGCAGGATTAATCCTGTTTTCAGTCATTGTATATAGTGTTGTGCTCTATTTTTCCCCCTTTGGTGCATTTTTGGTTTAGCCTCTCCGATGGCCACCCCAACTCAAAATACTGATATACAGAAAGTAAAACTTTCATTCAAATGTTCTCTATACAGTGAGATTTGTATGACTTCTATAAGTTGTGTGATTAACTGCTTCAGGACTGGACTGTTTTGGCCTTGTTTTTATGTAAGCACATGACTGTTTTAACACCTTTGTGTTGAGTGACAGGTGATATGCTGTCTGCCACTAGAGACCGGGAAGCTGTGGGTGCTGGCTGTGGTGAGTCCTAGGGAAGCAATGTGGTTATGGGGCATGGTGTGGGGTGCTGAGGTAAGTCCTGGGTGTGCACTGTGGGTGATGGGATCTAAGTGCTCTAATCATAACTAAAAACTATAGAACGTATTGCCACCAACAAATCAAATTACTGACATTCACAGAAGTACTTTCAGTTAAAGACTCACAAACCAATTATATTATAATGAATTATTGCAATGCCTCAGTGGGGTGAAATGTGTTTCATTGTGTTTTATTGTGGCATCTTATAACCATGAACAATTTCCTCAAAGCATGAGCATTATTGTTATTGAAAAAGTGTTGTATTTAAATACTTTCTGTTAATTTGTGGTGAATATTATCTAGGCACTTGCTCCATTACCTATTCTTTGTATGCTTATCTCCGGTGCCGAGGGGCCCCACCATTGGTGTTCAGCGGGCCTTCCTCAATTATTACAGTATTTAAGTGGACACAGACCTTATCTGTCTGTTTCATTTTGGTTAAATAGAATATACTATAATATTTATATGAAATAAACTACAACTTCTGCTAATACTAAAACATAAAAAAATATGCTACAGCTATGTTGAGGCTTAGCTTAGTACAGTCAAGCAGTCAGTAAGTCATGAACAGCAAACAGTTAGCTACCCTGTTTTCTGTGAAAACCCCCCGACAATAGCTTAACTAAAATAAAATCCATTGACAAAACAGCACAACAATTGACTTCACTGCTGATAGTGATGGGAGAAAAAAATAGACAATAATTGTTTTAACACAAAATAGACTTTTTAACTAGTGTATTCTGTGCAAAAAACTGTACTACTAAGAATATTTTACATTTTCTATTATATCCTCAACTAAAACAAATTCTATTAACTCAATAAACAATGTAATTAACTCTTACAATTACTGTCTGCAAAAAATGTCAGTGAGTGAAAAAACAACAATATATTGCTTGGCTAGTTTAAATTTTAAAAGACCTAAGAGCTAAATTTTATTTATTCTCTACTAGGCTAAGGTGTACAGATTATGCCTTAGTCTACACCTAGGGCAGGGGCCCTCAGGCCCTCTAAGCTTAAAGACTGGATTCTTCCTCTTGTAATCAAGTGATTATTATTAATACATTTACACTCTATAACATGATATTACAATTATTAAATTATTTAAAATATTGAATTACTGTTTTAGTATTTCTATGAATATGTTGCATATATTAATAATATTATGTATTATTGTTATTAGAAAAACTGGGATGCTACAGACAGTACAACAAGCAGGGAAGACAGCCATTGGCAGTGCCAACCAGTCACTGCGTGTCAAGCTCAGTCAGCAGCACAGCAGTGCACAGCTCATAAAAACGACAGAAAATGACAAATAAATGTCTCAGGAAATGTCTCTTTTGTTACACAGTACAGTAGGTTGTTGTGAGAAATGGCAGTCTTGCCAGGTCTCACAGAGAATCAATGAAATACTATGGGCCGGTAAAAAAAAAAGCATTTAAACACTGTTCTGTGTGGTTATTACCACACAAACAGTTATTTAATTACAGCCAGTAAAAACGAATGAGCCAAAAATATTTTACATTGTAACCCATCAGTTTTACACCAAAAATAGACTTAAATGTGCACCGTTAGATTAACGCAGCCGCCATTCACACATGTTAACCCTTTCATTGTTATAAAAAATATTGGGGGAGCCACAGGGGTCTATTACACTCCCAGTCCCCAAGCATACTTTTAATGGGGACATCATGAATAATGGCATTTTTTTTTTGCTAAACACTGTTATTTCCTTACCATAGTACCAGTGCTTTAATGCACAATACTTATGACATTCCCATTGCAGTTGAATCACATGTTATTCCTTCTGGAGTAATGTGCAGTATTCAAACTTTAACTTTTGCCAGACCTGCCATAGAACCTACCACGTTGTTAATTATTGCAGCTGCTCATAATGTAGATTAATTATAATATGATGAGGTATTTAATAATTGAAATCAATCTATTACAAACAGTTCATAAATGTATAAGTTTAAGCACTGTTTCATAGCTATCCTTTTAATGATGAAAGGAAGGATTCAGTAGTTATTTTTAATCCCATGACTGAACTGTTTGCCAGTGTTCTACCATGCCGGGCAATGGCTGCTCTTTTTATGTTTAACTGTAACATTCTTCTTTCTCTTTACTATAACCACACAAATGATATACCGTATTTGATTGAACATAAGATGACCCTGATTATAAGACAATTCCCCAAACTTTGGATCTTAATACAGAAAAGAAAAGAAAAGAAAAGGCCTAAGTATAAGATAAGAAAAGGTTTTATTAATTAATTATATTAATTCTAACATGTAAACAATATTTTCTTATTTAATAAAAATATGATTTGAAAAAAATGCATTTTTTTTATTTCCTTTCTCTGTCCCCATTTATTCCAGCTCTTCTGCCCACCTTTCATTATTGTCCCCATAGAGACCAGACTTACCAATGCATTCCCAGAATTGCCAATATGCCCCCGGACTTGCCAATGCACCCCCAAGATTGCTAATATGCCGTCAAACTTGGCAATATGTCCGCAAACTTTCCAGTATACCCCCAGATTTAGCAATACACCTAGAGACTACTCAAGTCATCCCCAGAGTTGCCAATATGTCCCCCAGACTTGCCAAAGGTGAATATAACTCAAGACTTGGCAAATGCACCCCAGACTTGCCAAAATGACCCCATTTTGCCAATGTACCCTCAAAAGTTACCAATGTGACCCAGACATGCCAATGCACCTCAAGGATTCCCCTGGTGTCTAGTGTCGGTTTTCTGTTCAGTACAATGATACAACACATGCATAGGTTTGCTAGGTTTATGTGTCAGGTACAGAAACAAGCCTGGAATATAGTCACTGCAGCTTTCAAACACGGAATTCTGATGTATTGTTTTGGGGGCTATATTTCTTATTATGCTCCTCATGGGAAATGTAGTCTGTGGCAGGCAGCACACATCTTTACCCCCTTGTAATGCAGCAGAGATGAGCAACCCTGTAGCTCCACTAACAGTCTTTTTTAATAAAATGTCCCTAAACACACACAGACATTAGTGACATGTCACTGGTCCTCTGCATTATAATCTATTATATTTATATATATATATATTTTTTAAGTATTTTTTTCTTTTGTAGAGTAACCTTAATACTATCTGCACCATTCAGAGTTTGAGGTTCCAAAATGTATCCATTTATATACTTCCCAAGCCTTGACTTGTATTATTTTCGTTCTATCTTCCATTTGGAGTTGGTATGTTATTTGTTTTTTTAGTTGTTCCCGGTTGGGAGTCTCCTCTTTCCTCCAATTCCTAGCAAATAATTTTTTTTGTAGCAATCAGTAAGTGAGTAAGTATGTATCTATTTTTTTTCTGAATCGAGGTTGATTCCAAATGTAAAAGAGCCACTGCTGGTATTAGTGGTATATCTATCTTAATTAGATTCCTCAAAATTGAAAGTGTAAGGTTCCATAATTTATGTTCACCAGATATGTAAATAAGAACCCAATTGGTTCTCGCATCTCCAGCAGCTAGGATCCTGGTTAGGATACATTCTGCTAATTTTAGACAGAACCAAATAAGTTCTGTACATTATTTTATATTGCATTTCAATGAGATTTAAACAGTGTATGTTTGTTTTGATATTTGGTAACATTTTAAGCCATTCTTTTATCTCAATTTTAACAGCCAATTCCTGCTCACATCTTTTTATGATTAAATTTATATCTTCATAGATCTCTCATTTTGGGCCTAGAAATAAGGGGTTCTTTAGATATGTACTTACTTTGCTGTTCTGAGCCAGCATAATTTCCAATCCTATTATTTCCAAAAAAAAAAACAAAGATAGTAAATTAATATAAAATATACAAATTTAATAATATATAAAAACAAATGCAATATATAAATACATATAGAAAAAATATACACAAATGTAACAAGAAATAAAAATAAATCGTTAAAAAGAAGAAACAATGATATGTGCCTTTAAATACAAATGAACAGACACAAATGCGAATGTAACCACAGGCAGAGTATCAAATTACTCACTTGCTGATTAGGTTAGCAAAATACCATGAATAGTACATGGATACAAAAACGTGCTGGTCAGTAAGGAAGGAAGAATTTAGAACCTGGGCAGGTAACTTCACTTAACAGGAGGGACGCGTTTCGTTCGGGGAACTTCTTCAGCCTCTAAACCAGGGGTCCTCAAACTTTTTAAACAGGGGCCAGTTCACTGTCCCTCAGACCGTTGGAGGGCCGGACTATAGTAAAAACAAAAACTATGAACAAATTCCTATGCACACTGCATATATCTTATTTTGAAGTGAAGAAACAAAACGGGAACAAATACAATATTTAAAATGAAGTAAAGTTAAATCAACAAACTTATCAGTATTTCAATGGGAATAGTGTGCCAGTCAGATGCCCAGGGATATTATGCCAGTCAGATGCCCAGGGATATTATGCCAGTCAGAGCCCAGTAATATTATGCCATTCAGAGCCCAGTAATATTATGCCAGTCAGAGCCCAGTAATATTGTGCCAGTCAGATGCCCAGGAATATTATGCCAGTCAGATTCCCAGGAATATTATGCCAGTCAGATGCCCAGGAATATTATGCCAGTTAGATTCCCAGGAATATTATGCCAGTCAGATGCCCAGGAATATTATGCCATTCAGATGCCCAGGAATATTATGCCAGTCAGAGCCCAGGCATAGTGTGCCTGTCAGATGCCCAGGAATATTATGCCATTCAGATGCCCAGGAATAGTGTGCCATTCAGATGCCCAGGAATAGTGTGCCATTCAGATGCCCAGGAATATTATGCCATTCAGATGCCCAGGAATAGAGTGCCAGTATGAGCCCAGGAATATTATGCCAGTCTGATGCTCAGGAATATTATGCCAGTCAGAGCCCAAGAAAATTATGCCAGTCAGATGCCCAGGAATAGTGTGCCAGTCAGATGCCCAGGAATAGTGTGCCAGTCAGATGCCCAGGAATATTATGCCATTCAGATGCCCAGGAATAGTGTGCCAGTCAGAGCCCAGGAATAGTGTGCCAGTCAGAGCCCAGGAATAGTGTGCCAGTCAGATGCCCAGGAATATTATGCCATTAAGATACCCAGGAATATTATGCCATTCAGATGCCCAGGAATATTATGCCATTCAGATGCCCAGGAATAGTGTGCCATTCAGATGCCCAGGAATAGTGTGCCAGTCAGATGCCAAGGAATATTATGCCATTCAGATGCCCAGGAATAGTGTGCCAGTCAGAGCCCAGGAATAGTGTGCCAGTCAGATGCCCAGGAATATTATGCCAGTCAGATGCCCAGGAATAGTGTGCCAGTCAGATGCCCAGGAATAGTGTGCCTGTCAGATGCCCAGGAATATTATGCCATTCAGATGCCCAGGAATAGTGTGCCAGTCAGATGCCCAGGAATAGTGTGCCTGTCAGATGCCCAGGAATATTATGCCATTCAGATGCCCAGGAATATTATGCCATTCAGATGCCCAGGAATAGTGTGCCATTCAGATGCCCAGGAATAGAGTGCCAGTAAGAGCCCAGGAATATTATGCTAGTCAGATGCCCAGGAATAGTGTGCCAGTCAGATGCCCAGGAATAGTGTGCCTGTCAGATGTCCAGGAATATTATGCCATTCATATGTCCAGGAATATTATGCCATTCAGATGCCCAGGAATAGTGTGCCAGTCAGATGCCCAGTAATAGTATGCCAGTCAGATGCCCAGGAATATTATGCCAGTAAGAGCCCAGGAATATTATGCCATTCAGATGCCCAGGAATAGAGTGCCAGTCAGATGCCCAGGAATATAATGCCAGTCAGAGCCCAAGAAAATTATGCCAGTCAGATGCCCAGGAATAGTACAGTGCTCGTTATACCTCCCTCCTCCCCCTCCTTCCCCATCACTTACCTCCAGCTGCTGTGTCCCCGGCCGGACGTCTCGCGCAGTGTTCCCTCCTCCCTGCACGGAGGAGGGAAACAGTTACCAGATCCGGATGTGACGAAACATCACATCCGGTCGCGGTGATTTTTTTTTTTTTCGTTTTCCTGCAGCCGCATCTTCTGCGGCTGCAAGAAAAAAAAAAGGTAAACAGCGGGGAGCGGGGGGTGCCGGCAGCACCCCCCGCGGGCCGGACAAATGTGCTCGGCGGGCCGCATGTGGCCCGCGGGCCGTAGTTTGAGGACCCCTGCTCTAAACAAACAGACCAGCATGCTGGCCAGGTTCTAAATTCTTCCTTCCTTACTGACCAGCACGTTTTTGTATCCATGTACTATTCATGGTATTTTGCTAACCTACGGTAATCAGCAAGTGAGTAATTTGATACTCTGCATGTGGTTACATTCGTATTCGTGTCTGTTCATTTGTATTTAAAGGCACATATCATTGTTTCTTGTTTTTAACGATTTGTTGTTATTTCTTGTTACATTTGTGTATATTTTTTCTATATGTATTTATATATTGCATTTGTTTTTATATATTATTAAATTTATATATTTTATATTAATTTACTATCTTTGGTTTTTTATATTGATTGACACTTACTTTGTTTAACTGCCAAGCGCTGTCTACTCACCTTCCCAATCTAATTTATATTCCTTCTTAAATTTCTCCCAAAATTTCAATATTTCTACTACCATTTTGTTTCCTTTAATTTGACAATTTTTACCCGTTGATTTTGGTTTTATCCAGGGCAGCAATGAAAGTTCACCTATTTTCATCATATCGCTTTCTATATCCCACCATCCTTCCATATTATTTTTCAACTAGCCAATTATTTAATTGTTTCAGAATAGAGGCGTTGTGATATTTTTTAACATTAGGTATTGCCAATCCCCTGTTATTTATGTCTTGATATAGTAGTTTTCTTTTAATCCTTGATTTTTTCTTCTTCCAAACAAAATCCAAGAACAGATTTTGCAGTTCTTTCAATTGTAGACTCTGGACATAACAAAGATATACATAAATTTCGGCATAATATAAGATTTAATTGTGTTAATGCGGCCCCACCATGAAATCTCTAGATTCCACCAAGTATTAAGCAATTCTTGTGTCTGGTTAATTTATCTTTCAAAATTAGTTTCTGCTATTTTGTTTATATCTGATGGGAATTGTATTCCCAGATGTTCTAAATTATCCTTAGCCCAATTAAAATCATATTTAATACTTATTGCTTCTTTGTCTTTTTCTCATAAGTTTAGGCCCATACTGGTCGATTTGGACACATTTAGTTTGTAATTTGATATTTGTCCATATATATCTATCTCCTCCATCAACCAGTCCAATGATTGTTCAAGTATTATAATGGTCAGTGTTATATTGTCAGCATACAGGATTAATTTATATTCTTTACCTCCACATTCACTTCCTCCTATACCCTTATTCGCCCGAATGCGTTGTGCTAGGGGTTCCAGTGCCATAACAAACAAGAGGGGGGATGAAGGACATCCTTCCCTTGTTCCATTCCTTATAGGAAACCACTCCCTGGCAGATGGCCCTGTACACAATGTTGTTATTGCTTTTTGCATCCAGATCCCCAAGAAAGTTTTTCAACGTACCAAACATAAACTCCCAGTTAACTCTATCGAAGGCTTTCCCCGCATCTAAGGATAGAATAATTGTTGTTTTTTTATTTTTACTAATTAAGTTCTAATATTATTTGTGGCCTTCCTCCCTGGAATAAAGCCTGTTTGTTGTCTTTTGTATTAATAAGGGAATGCTACATTTAATTATATCTGTCAATATTGCTGAATAAATGTTGATGTCCTCATTAATCAGCGAGATTGGACGGTAATTTTCAATTAAGGTTGAGTTTTTATTTGGCTTAGGGATCGGGATAATGTTTGCTTTAAGCATTTCTGGATCTATGTTGCCTTTGTCCACGATACCATTGAACAAGAATGTCATATGTTTACTAATGTTCACCTTCATAGTTTTATAGAAGTAGCCCGTAAAGCCATCTGGGCCTGGAGTTTTGTTAGTTTTGATTTTATCTATGGTTTGAGTTATTTCTCTTTCTGAACACGGTTGATTTAGGCTAACCAGCTGTTCTTTAGATATCTTAGGCAAATGGAGTGTCCCCAGATATTCTTGTATTTGTAAATATATGTTTTCTGTATCTAAATTGTATATGGATTGAGAGAAGTCTGCAAAGCCTTTGCCTATTTCTACTGGGTCATAAATTGTCTTCTTTTTATACAGTGGATATAAAAAGTGTACACACCCCTGTTAAAATATCAGGTTTCTGTGCTGTAAAAAAACGAGACAAAGATAAATCATTTCAGAACTGTACAACTCAATTGAAAAACAAACTGAAATCTTTTAGATAGAGGTAAGAAAAAATATAAAAATAAAATGATGTGGTTGCATAAGTGTGCACACCCTCTTAAAACTGGGGATGTAGCTGTGTTCAGAATTAAGCAATCACATTCCAAATCATGTTAAATAGGAGTCAGCATACACCTGCCATCATTTAAAGTGCCTCTGATTAACCCCAAATAAAGTTCAGCTGCTCTAGTTGGTCTTTCCTGAAATGTTCTTAGTTGCATCCCACAGCAAAAGCCATGGTCCACAGAGAGCTTCCAAAGCATCAAAAGGATCTCATTGTTAAAAGGTATCAGTCAGGAGAAGGGTACAAAAGAATTTACAAGGCATTAGATTTACCATGGACAACAGTGAAGACAGTCCTCATCAAGTGGAGAAAATATGGCACAACAGTGACATTACCAAGAACTGGAGCTCCCTCCAAAATTGATGAAAAAACGAGAAGAAAACTGGTCTGGGAGGCTACCAAGAGGCCTACAGCAACATTAAAGGAGCTTCAGGAATATCTAGCAAGTACTGGCTGTGTGGTACATGTGACAACAATCTCCCGTATTCTTCATATGTCTGGGATATGGGGTAGAGTGGCAAGACGAAAGCCTTTTCTTACGAAGAAAAACATCCAAGCCAGGCTACATTTTGCAAAAACACATCTGAAGTCTCCCAAAAGCATGTGGGAAAAGGTGTTATGGTATATAAATATACAATATATAAATCTGCTAAAGATGGTCCATTTTGTTTTTTCCTTAATGCGCCTAGCTTAATTAGATGTCATCGAATGACGCATTTATATGCCGCCCAAATTTTATCTAATGTTATATCTGTAGTTATGTTTTCCTTAAAAAAACAATCTGTCATTTTTTGTATATATTTTAAATTTTTTTTCAGTTTCAAGTAATTTATTATTTAGTCTCCAGGACGTGCTAGCTCCTCCATCTCCGATCTCCTGAAGATTCCACCTAATTGCATTGTGGTCAGACCATGGTATTTCTATAATCGCTATTTTTTTTATCTTTGTCATTATTGACAGGTCTCCTAAAACCAGATCTATTCTTGAATAAGAATTATGCACTTGAGACCAATGAGTATAATCATTGAGATCAGGAGGAAAGGTCCGCCACACGTCGTGGAGACGATTTTTTTAATAAACGTTTTAACATTTTGAGCTTGTCTATAAATAGATTTCGAAACTATATTACCTTTAGAGATGCTTTCATCCAAGGCTGGTTCTACTATTAAATTGAAATCTCCTGCCCAGATAAGTGGACCTTTTTGAATCCTGTCAACCCTATCTATTATTATATTGAGAGTTGTCATTTGATTCTTGTTTGGGGTGTACATATTGGTTAATCTTGCAAATTAAGATGTTATATCTTGCTTCTTTGTCATTTTCTAGCATTATTATTTTTATTGGTAACGTTTCCGACACTATTATTGCTGTACCTCTGAAATATAATTTTATGTACATCACTCATTTTCCAATGTGTTTCTTGTAGTAGGCATAGTTCTATTCTTTCTTTCTTCAAAAATTTAGTTAGTAACGCTCTTTTATTTGCAAAATTCAAACCCTGAATGTCTAGTGAGACAGTCCTAACCATTATCAATTATGGTCCATCTCTCTCCCCCCCCCCCCCCCCCACGTCTCCGGGTCATCCCAACCACCCCCACCTTCAATTATAAAACATTGCGTTATTCGTTGTGCTATATTACAAATGTTATAATTGTGTTTTGGCTTGTTTTTACTATTTGTTATCTCTATTCATTTGTTTGTGCTATTGTCTTCCTATTATTATCCTATCTTCCCAGGTATTTATTCTTACTATGCATTATCTAGTGTTCTTCTTCCTCTCCCCATCGCTCCCCCAGTGTAACCCATCTCCCATTGCTCAATGCCTTTCTAGCCTCTTCCTCCTCAACTTCCCCTCCCCTCCACTCCAAAGAAGACTCCAATCACCCTTGATTCTCCAAACTCTCCAGCCATTTTCCCATCTCCTCCCCAAACCCCCAGTCCTCCCCACTAATATATACCCCTTAATTCTCCAGATTTTCCAACCATTTCCCTGCCTCCTCTGTTGGGCTTAGTACATGTCTGATTCCCTCTTTGTAGATAATTAAGGAGGGGGGAAAGCCCCATGTATATTTAATTCATTTTCCTCTTAATTCAGTAGTTATCTGTCCAAAACTTTTCCATGCCATTCTAGTGTGGTAGGACAAATCCTAATATATATTAATGTTTTCATACTCCTTTGGCTTGTCCTTCCACAGCATAAATATGGTCATTATTTTCTTTTTTGTTCTATACCATGATAAGGCCACAATTACGTCCCGAGGAAGTGTGTCCGACACCCCTCTAGGTGTGGCTAATATGTAATATATCTCCATTACATTTTGGGGAGCATCCTCCAATGCGCCCATTAATGCAAGTAGGCCCATTAGATACTGCTCCAACTCCTCCTGACTTTCCGTCTCAGGAATATTACGGAATCTCAAGTTATTTCTACGTGACCTATCTTCTAAGTCCGCTATTTTTTCTTGCATGGTTTCAACCTTTTTTGATAAGCTGTCTTGTTTTTCCTGAGCTTTAGCCTCATTGATTTTAATCATTTCAAGTTTTTCCTCCATATCTTTAACTCTTTTGCCAAGTGCCATGATATCATTTTTTATTTCTATCTTTGTATCTCTTGCATTTACTTGGATTTCTGTTTAATTAATTCCCATTGTGCTTCTAAAGATTTTTTCAAAAATTCTGGGGTAATCATCTGCTCCTGTTCCACTGAGGAGTCCAAAGTTCTAATACTATTTGTTTTCCCTGTCATGCTGACTAAAAAATTCTCCAATATGGTTATCTTTTGGTTCAACAGTTTTCTTTTCTGTTTTTGGGTGAGTTTTAATTTTTTCTTTATTTACCCTCTTTCTGAAATTTTACCCTTCCTGCTATTGTCGCGGACTCCCCAGTTAACAGAAGCAGATTAGAACTCCCACCGCACTTGATTGTTAAAGGGACTTGTTATACAGATCTATATTTAAACAATCAGTAGCCTTGCCACTTTAAAGATATAAATCCCACCACCATATTCATATCTCCAGTCTAGGCTTATATTACCAAGATCTAGGCAGAGATATTTTGTAATTCAGTTATGCTATTATCATTTGAGGTTCTATATGTATGTTTCTTAATCTCAGAAAGACCAGACTTTTAAGTTTAAATCTAACACGTGTGGTAGTGTCCCAGGCTTTATCAACAGGGTATAGCTGTCTAAAGAGGGGAAAATGAACCAAAATGGGATCTCTAAGTGTCCTTCAAGATTTCCAGCTTTATCCAATAATAATGCAACCGGGGTTCTTCATATATAGATTTCCCTAATCTTTTGAATTAGATATTATACAAGATGCAGATGCATAGCAGTGAGCAACACCCAAAAAAAGTTCTAAATGGTTCTGCCAGTGATGGATAATATAGTTCAGTATGCTTAAATAGTTTTAGCCTTCCCTTCTCAGACCTCACCCACTCTTGGGTGTTCTTATTTAGCTACTGTTGTGTACTCAGGGTTGGTGGAGCATAGAGCAGGCAACCCTGATGGGCCAAAGGATAGGCAAAAGAATGGTCTAGAGGCAGTCCAAAGGTCAAGGCAGCTTAAGGATCAAAAACGAGGAAGGAGGCCAAGGTCCAGGGGTAACAGAGGATAGGGTCAACGATGAGGATAGCCAAGGGTCAAACCAGGTAGATAACAATTAGTATAAGCGAGGGTGAAGGAGACTGAGGAAGTACACCAACTAGCTCAAAAAGTAAGCAAGGAGTGAGGCAAATGGGGGGTTTAAATAGTAACTGACCTCCCTGAGTCCCTCCTCTCAACACCAAGTCTCCACCTCCTCCATAGACTATACAGAGGAGGAAGAGGGCGTGGGGAACACACCACTCCTCCTCTGTCTGGTTCTACAGGACCTGCCTTGTGATGCAACGCCAACCGGAGGTAAGACACGCCCCCTGGTTGTTGTTGGAACACGCGCGCTGGACAAACGCAGTGTATCCACAACTTTAGGCCGGGGATGCGGCCTACCCCTCAGCCTCAAGGTCACGCCATGAGCCGGCCCCTGTGTCCCAGATGCAGCCCTGGAAGTGGACCCTCGGTGCAGGGTAAGTGAAGGACTCTGGGCCAGACAGCTACCCTTTTCAGACATCACCCTCTTTCGGTTGTTCCTGTTTAGCTACCCTTCTCAGACCTCACCCTCTCTCGGGTGTTCTTGTTTAGCTACCCATCTCAGACCTCACCCTCTCTCGGTTGTTCCTATTTAGTCACCCTTACCGCAGGCCTCACTCTTACCTATCTTTACCCCTACCTCTGCTTTTTCTACAGTCCGTTCTATAGCTCTTTGTTTATGCTGCAGTTCCTACTCAAACCCTTTTCCTATTCTGCAGTTCTTTGCTAAATTTCCCTTTTGTCTCTCCTTCAGTCTTTAATCCAATCCCTAGCTCTTTGTTTCTTTATCTGTTCTCATTCTGCACAATACATAACATTCAACAAGACACCTCCACTATCCCTGCATTGAAATTCCTGACCTGGTAAAGGCCCTGACAGCAAATAGGCATAAACTCATGTACTAGATCATTAGACTGCTGATAAGTTCAGGACACGTATCTATATGTATATGTTATTTAAAGAGGACTAATATAAAATAATAAAAGCTGTACACATTTTGTGAATTTAATTGCAAATAACAAAACCTGGGTTTAAATCTCCACTATGCATAATGTAAAGGGATAAATACAAGACCCTATAATTGGTTGTCTATTTACCTTAAACTGATTAACTTTAATTTATATATTTAAAAAATATTGGTAAAAAAGAGAAAATGTATTACATGTAACTATTACACAAATCATTATAAATCTATAATTTTGTTCAACATTTTCTAACATTCAACACTATTATTAGTAGAAAAAAATTCACATTTTCAATTGTATGAAAATAAATTGTGTAGTAATGCAACAGCTACAACAAGTGCGTACAATTTGTATCTCAAGGGTTTTGAGTTTTAGCTCAGGCCTGCTGTCAGTACTGCTAAAAATGATTAGGGCACCAACTGTTTCAAATACAAACTTGAGTGGGTTTATTAACAAGATATATCCAGAATTGACATACATCATCTAGTCAAGTGTATAATTTAAACTTGCTTAAGTTTATCTCATTAAAAAATAAACAGTTTGCTTCAAATGTTACATTTAACTGTAGAAAAGTTTTCTTTATGCATGGACACAACTATCTCTGTGTCAGTTGTTGAAAAAGGTGGGTGGATGATGGGCAAACATTGAGAGATGTTATGATAGGGTCAAACTATTTCTCCCAAGCCTGTATATAATATTAAAAACAATGTTAGTGATAACTCATGTTTGCATCATTAGGTGCTCTATTTTTTTCTTTAAGTCTAACATTTTTATGTTACAAAAATATATTATTTGTGGATTATACTGCCCTACAGAGCATGGTAGCACTTAAGGGTCTACTCAGATAGCTTTGATTTTCTCTTGGAATTTTGACCCATTTCTGCTCAAATGGTCCCTTAAGTTGGGCTACTCAGGGATCACCAAATAGATCACAAATTTGCATGAAAAAGTACTCTGGTACTATTACCCATATAGACTTCTATGGTGATTACAGAGGCTCATTTAACAAGGATTTTGGCATTTGCAAAAATATCCAAAGTGCTCCCAAGATTAAAAAAATTAGGGGCCATGGGGTCAGGTGCTGTCCAAGTGCCCCAAGTCCCATTAATCATCTAGAGTCTGACTGACACAAATGATACCCTCTATCATTTCTATAGACTTCTATGGGAATGATAGAGACTTATTTGAAGAGGATTTTGGAATTTGCAAAAATATCCGAATGCTGCTGACCCCACAAAATTCAACCCCATGGAGCCATGTGCAGCCCAAGTGCCATAGGCCCCATACAAATTCAAGAAAATAGTAATACTATACAAATATCACATTTTATACAAAAATTGCATCAAAAATATACATATGTATGGTTAAAAATACAACAAAACTAATCTTTATTTACCATCTTCATCAGTGATAGTTATAAAACACTCTCTCAATCCTGTGTTGGAGCAGTGAAAGAGGAGTTTTTGAAGACTGCTAGCCAGTCTGCATTTCACTACAGATTTGAGGACAAACTGTTTTGAAGTGAACTTTGACAACTGTAGCGCGGCCAATAAGAAACTTTAATTTCAAATTTGATTAAATGCAAATTCCACATACACTAAAGTTTCTCTTTTTTAAAGTCATTCCAGATCTGATTGTTACCTCCTGCACACACTAATTAGACTAATTAGACACTAATGTTTACCTTCCAGATGTAGAAAAAGTTGACCACTACAATTTGATATCCTTGTCCAATCAAATCTAACACCATGACCACAAACAAACTTTCTTCCATCCCTCTCCAGTATCATTTGACCTGTGAATTTTATTTAGTGAATAACATTTTGAGAAATTTGACAAAAAGGGTCGAGGGTAATCAAAGTATAGTCAAGATGATGGCCAAGATGAAAGTTGAGCTTTAACCCCATATTTAAATTTGAGTGAATGGACAAGTAGACTTGAATAGATATAGTGATTTTCTCTATGCCTAAGCATCAGCTATATTGTAATTATTATTTTTAACTAGTTACTGAAACTGGCCTTTTTTTTTTTTTAGAGGGCATGCTTATTGCATCAAACTCCACCAAATACAAATAAAAAATAGTTAGAGAAGCAACAAGTGATGTTGTATGACAATAACAATATTGTTTGCTTTTAATTTTCCTTTGCTGTTTTTATTTATTTACCTGTTATACATTTTTGAATCCACGAGGAAGAAACATGTTTAATTAATATGTATTTACAATTGGAAATGGAAAACCTATATTTTGATTTAATAAATATACTGTGTTTAAATTAATATCCATGACAATATAAATCCATCAACTTTTGAAACGCATTTGTGTTTGAAATTATTCATTTTCTCAAAAATGACTTATTTTTTTATTAAATTGTTTAAACTTGAACACATTTCTTTGAATTTAAGTGAAAATGAATTCTGTTTCCTCAATACAAAAGTCATTTTAGAAGTAATAATTTTGTTGCATATCTCTGCACATTTTATGACCTATAAATGTTGGCACCCTAGCGATACCACTTCAGAGAGTTAAAAAGTCTCATAGTAACCCCACAGGTAGCTTAATTAAATGCCTAGCAGCAATTCAAATAAATAGTAGCTCTCTAGCTTAGTATGCATGGCAAAAACATTATCAACATGTTTATAACTTACATCACAGCTGCTAAGGGCTAACATGTTGAGCAATCATTGATTTGTTTATGACAATGCATGGAGGGGTATGCCTTTAAAACTAGCTGAAAATAGCTCAGAGCATTCTATGCAAGGTGTTTTAAATAGAGGACTCGTGGCCAAAACAGAACTGTGCACGCAGAATCAAATCTAATTTAGAAGTCCAAATTGCAATAGTGCTTCCGTTTTCACAATGTCTTGTGACAAAAAAAAAAAAAACATAAAGGCAGGCATCTGTATTGCAAAACAATCTTGAGTTTGTGGACTATAGAAAAAAAACTTAAATATTCACTGTGAAAATTAAGCACATAGTATAATCTGTCTGAATAGCACATTAGCTACCACATCTGCTCATCTGATTGAGGTCTGAACTTTGTGGGCGTTTTTTTTAATGGGATCAGCAGAGGGGACCTAGTTATGGTTGCCACCTTTTCTTCTGAAAAATACCAGCCATGCTACTGGATCCATAGACTTAATATTGGTTTTAAGTCAATTTTTTTTTTACCAGCCAGCCAGTAAAATACCAGATGAATGGCAACCCTACACATCGTTATGGTCGCCTTTTCTGATCCCATTTAAAAACAATGGTCTTTCACTGCACTAGCAGAGAGAAAGATAGTCGCCTACCTGACTGGGCTACCTACTTCCAATGGAAACATGGCAGCTGCAAGTCAGAGGATAAACTGGCATGTACTTTCAAAAGTGCCTGTCAGTTTATCCGCATACTAAGCTTCTTTATCAGAATCATAAGTGAATTTTTTTTTAATTGTCCTTTAACAAAACCAATATATTAGATCAACAAAACTTTAGAACATCTTTCGAATTTCCACCACTTGTTCTTTGATTTAAAATCCTGCTGCTTATGCTTTTTCAATTTCTTCTTTGTAAGCAGAGGATGACTGACCACTCTTGGGGCATCCGGGTAATACAATTTCATGGGCACCCTTGTGCCCACCCATGTGCAAGCCACACCCATATGCAAGCCCACCACCAACCTTCCCAATAAATGATTCTATTTATCCACCTTTTTTTATTTGAAGTCTACCATTCTTCAATGGTGAAAAAACAGAACCAGATTTTAAAAAAATACAGCATGGTATTTATGTCAACATGCCCCATCACATACATTGCACACTCAGGACATGCACCATCACCAACATTTCACATCCAGGACTTTCTCCAGCACCCCAGGACATGCCCCATAACCCACATTGTACACCCAGCACTTGCACCAGCTCCCCAGGACATACTTGAGCATACATATTGCAGACTGAAGATATGCCCCATCACCTACGTTTCCAGAGTAGAACCTTAAGTGCTACCATACAAACTTTTTTTTGTAACATAAAAATATTAGACATACAGAAAAAAATAGAGGAATTCATTATGCAGACATGAGTTATCAGTAAAATTATAATGTATATTATATTCAGGATGACATTTGGCTTGGGAGAAAATGTTTGACCCTATCATAACCTCTCTCAATGTTTGCCCATCACCCACCCAACTTTTTCAATGACTGGCACAAGGATAGCTGCGCATAAAGCAAACTTTTCTACAGTTAAACTTAAGTAAGCTTAAATTAGACAGCACTTGACTAGATTACTTGTGCCAATTCTGGATATACCTTTTTAATAAAACCCACTCAAGTTTCGATTTTAACACAGTAGGCCTGAGTAAAAACTCAAAACTCTTGAGATACCAATTTTCCCGACAAGTATTGGCCTGGAATAAAGAATATATAAAAGGCCCAGATGACAGGGATTGTCAGCAGGGGCGTTTCGTGCCCCTGAGTGACAGGCGTGCTGCCAGCCCGTAGCACACCTGTCATTCTGAGGCACGACGTCTCTCGGGTATTTCCAGGGGTTTGTGTGCTGAGAACATTCAGAACACAAACCCCCGGAAATACCCAAGAGACGACGTTACATCCGAAAGACGACGCTGCATTGAATTCGGCAACAGAGTTACTCACTCTGCTGCCAATTCAACAAGCACGAAAAGTATACAAAAATTTGTTGAATTGGCAATAGAGTTTGGAGCATGCGCCACTGATTGTCAGTCATCACAACACACCTTGTCAATCATATCCTGTGACCTGTAAAGGCACAGGAAGGGGTGGTTAGTATCTCAAG
This sequence comes from Pelodytes ibericus, assembly GCA_036172795.1. NCBI lineage: Eukaryota > Metazoa > Chordata > Amphibia > Anura > Pelodytidae > Pelodytes > Pelodytes ibericus. The sequence continues at coordinate 89,481,327 of CM069863.1, forward strand.
AAGGGGTTGGGCTTGAGCTATACATTGTTGTGCATAACAAACAAACTTTCTTCCAAACAAAAAGTATGGCAAGTTCCCTCCCCTTTTTGAGTGTTTTTCTGTCTTGCGTGCAGGGGTCCCCGAAGAAGCTGTTAGTTGTATGGTGCAGCATTTGTGTCTGATAAATAAATCCTGGAACCTTTCTAGCCACTCCTGTTTCTGTATAATTTATTGGTGTGGGGGGATGTATTATCTGGCATACCACTGTCATGAATGCCCTTGTTGTAGCTGATGCATTATTATACAATTTATTTTCAGAAAACTTAAATTGTGAGTTTTTTCTACTAATAACGGTGTTGAATGTTCTAAAATGTTGCACAAAATTACAGATTAATCTGAAACTCATCTGCAACTCATCTTTGTGACTTTTGGTCCTCTGTTCTACAATACTGGCATTTTACATCACATTGTATACTTTCAATTTAGACATTCCCCAACTATGCTTCCATGACATACTTTTCTACAATCTGTTTTCCCATTAAACTAGATTTGCATAATACAAAAGAAGCACCATGTCATTTAATGAGTCTTTGTAACACATACAAGATGTCTTATTACATATATATATATATATATATATATATATATATATATATATATACCTTTGAAGTTAATGGGAGTCTCTTATGCTTATGGAAATGTTTCTCTATAATGGCACAAATGAGCTCATAACTACTTTCCCCATCTAAAAAAACCCCAATAATAATAATATTACCATTGATTATCAAAATTACTTATTGTTAATAAGTATTACTGCATAAAACAAAGACATATTCTGCCTGGTGACCAATAGGGTTGGCTCCTTCATTATTTTTTTCTCAAACACATATAACTTTTTCATGCTGCTTTGCAGACCAGAAGGAAATCAATGAATTAATCAAAACTAACCACAGAACCACATTAATTAGTTAACTGATGTCCTCCTGGTTACATATGACTGATGCACACTGCAAGGTAGCATGTAAAAGTTATGTTTCTGGGAAAAAATGGCTGTGATGGAAACCCTAGCGACCACTGACCACACTGCCATTTTACTCTGGGATGCTTTTAAATAAAATGTACTCCAGGCTTGGCGACCATATTGCTTTTTTTGTTAGGAAAACTTATTAAACATGCATATATCAGGACTGTGTTTGATAAATTAAAATTTTCATAAAAAGAAAATGCAGTTTTTAAATTAAATATTGGTGTGGTCACCCACAACTTGCATCACCCAGGGGTTGTACTAACTATTTATAATCAATGATGAGTATTTTATTCAAATGATTTTGAAGTTTGAGTTTAAGTCATGAATATAAAATATGTCCATTTTGAACAAATAAATGTAATATAATTAACAAGGCCTCATCCCATCTGTTAATGGCACATGTGAATGCATACATTTTGTCTCAAATATATAGCTATTAGACCGACATTGTGTAAAAGTATTATTATAACGATTGTGAAGCATTTTCTGTATAGTACCTTTGAAGCCATTTGTCCACTTTATATACCGAAACCATGAATTATGTTAATACACATCTGACTTATTGAATGTCTCCATTTCCTTTCCTTCCTATAGTACCAGCCTATTTTAGTGTAACAGATGGCTGGTATAAAATGAAGCATCTAATTTTACGTAATTCGTCATTTAGAATCCCATTACTTAATAATGTTTACATACAATTGAAGTGGCTAAAAATAAAGTGTGTTGCATCCCATCTTCAAAAATAGCGCAATAATATCTGCTTCTTCAGTTATATACAGTTCTATTTGGAGCTAATAGGCATCATTATACTAAAATTGGACTGCAAAGGAAAGGTTATTAAATCTTACACTGATTACTCTGTTCATTCATTTTCATTTGGGTTACAACATGTACTTTAAACTGGTATTTGGTGAGAGTCTTTTCAACGAATTTTTAACTTCTGTATTACTGAATAATCTTGCCAAATGTTGTATTATTGTATCAAAACAAACGACTGTGTGGGGAAAACATTTGCATAGTTTTAATATTTTTTATAATGATATTGTATTATAAGAAGTAGAATAGCAGAATGAGCAGTGTTTCATTTATCATTATTTCATTGTACACGCACAATACAAATTAAGTCTATGTAACTAAAAATTATATGGAAACATACAGAACAAAATGTTTATCATATTTTTTTAAGCATGGAAAAATATATATATAAATTTAAACATCTAGTGGCTTTTTGCCAAGACATTTGCAGGACACTTGTAAGACGGATTGTTCAGGTGTGGTTATCACTCACCACAGCAGCAGATTGCCTCCAGTGCACCAGGCTATACCACCATCACTTCCCGCCAGATTTCCCCCACATCAATTAACACAGCACCAGATTCCCCTTATATCACAATATTGTCCCCACATCCCTTTCTACAGCACCAGATTACTTGCATAGCACTTGATTTCCCCCCCCCCCACATCGCTTACCAAAGCACAAATTGCCTCCACATCATCTTTTCACAGCACCAGATTACCCCCAAAGCATGAGATTGCTCACACAGTACAAGACAGTCTCCACATTCCTTTATTCCTTTCTACAGCACCAAACTGATGCAACAGTACCAGAATGTTCTCACACAGTACCAAATTGCCCCCAACAACACTAGATTGCTCCCTTTGGTGTACCACACACTATGGTACAGTCTCCAGATTGTAATGAATATTGTTCAGGTTGATCACAACATCAAAGGTAACAAGCACCAGATGGTAAAGCCACAACACACAGACGCTCTGAATATCAGGTCAGGGGTGGAATGCAGCTTGGTAAAGTGACTGCTAAATCGGTGGAGACTTCATACTCCATCCTTCATGCTTTGCATCTACAATAAAGTTGCCTTTAAATCAGGGGCGTCACTAGGGTTGGTGTCACCCGGTGCGGAAACTCATGGTGTCACCCCCCTGGATTTCCTCCATACAATGCCAAACAGATTCCTTAGTAATGCCAGCTAGATGGCCCATTAACTATGCCACACACAGGAGCCCCATAACTATGCCACACACAGGAGCCCCATAACTTATGCAACACCAGAGCCCCATAACTTATGCAGCACCAGAGCCCCATAAATTATGCCACACCAGAGCCCCACTATTTATGCCTCACCTCTGCCCAATTAATTATGCCGCACACACAGGTGCCCCATAATTATGCCACACACACACAGGTGCCCCATAATTATGCCACACAAAAGAGTCCCTTAATTACGCCACACAAAATAGTACCTTAATTATGCCACATATGGGGCCCAATAAATATGCCACACACAAGTGCCCCATAATTATGCACACATGGGACCGACATTAATTATGCAACACACAGGAGCCCCACGAGGTGACAATCTTACAATTATAGATACCAGTAATATTGTGCCATTCAGATCCCAGTAGTATTGTCCCACTCAGAGCCCAGTAATATTGTGCCACTCAGAGCCCAGTAATAGTGTGCCAGTCAGATACCAGGAATATTGTGCCATTCAGAGCTCAGTAGTATTGTCCCACTCAGAGCCCAGTAATACTGTGCCAGTCAGATACCAGGAATATTGTGCCATTCAGAGCCCAGTAATATTGTGCAAATCAGATGCCAGTAATATTGTGCCAGTCAGAGCCGGAAAATATTGTGCCAGTAAGAGCCCAGGAATATTTTGCCAGTCAGATACCAGTAATATAGTGCCAGTCAGATACCAGGAATATTGTGCCAGTCAGATACCAGTAATATTGTGCCAGTCAGATACCAGGAATATTGTGCCAGTCAGATACCAGGAATATTGTGCCAGTCAGATACCAGTAATATTGTGCCAGTCAGATACCAGTAATATAGTACCAGTCAGATACCAGTAATATTATGCCAGTCAGAGCTCAGTAATATAGTGCCAGTCAGAGCCCAGGAATATTGTGCCAGTCAGAGCCCAGGAATATTGTGCCAGTCAGAGCCCAGGAATATTATGCCAGTCAGATACCAGTAATATAGTGCCAGTCAGAGCCCAGTAATAATATGGCAGTCAGAGCCCAGTAATATTATGCCAGTCAGAGCCCAGTAATATTATGCCAGTCAGATACCAGTAATATAGTGCCAGTCAGAGCCCAGTAATAGTGTGCCAATCAGAGCCCAGTAATATTATGCCAGTCAGAGCCCAGTAATAGTGTGCCAGTCAGGGCCCAGGAGTATTAAGACAGTCAGAGCCCAGGAATATTATTCCAGTCAGATACCAGGAATATTATGCCAGTCAGATACCAAGAATATTATTCCAGTCAGAGCCCAGGAATATTGTGCCAGTCAGAGCCCAGTAATATAGTGCCAGCCAGAGCCCAGTAATATAGTGCCAGCCAGATGCCCAGTAATATAGTGCCACTCAGAGCCCAGGAATATTATGCCAGTCAGATCCCAGTAATATAGTGCCAGCCAGAGCCAAGTAATATAGTGCCAGCAAGATGCCCAGTAATATAGCACCAGCCAGAGCCCAGTAATATAGTGCCAGCCAGATGCCCAGTAATATTGTGCCAGCCAGAGCCCAGTAATATATTGCCAGCCAGATGCCCAGTAATATAGTGCCAGCCAGAGCCCAGTAATATAGTGCCAGCCAAATGCCCAGTAATATAGTGCCAGCCAGATGCCCAATAATATAGTGCCAGCCAGAGCCCAGTAATATAGTGCCAGCCAGATGCCCAGTAATATAGTGCCACTCAGAGCCCAGGAATATTATGCCAATCAGAGCCTAGTAATATAGTCCCAGCCAGAGCCCAGTAATATAGTGCCAGCCAGATGCCCAGTAATATAGTGCTTGGTCCGGGAGAGGCCTGTTTGCCAGCCTCCTCCCCTGTGACTATGGCCCTGGGGTGTATGGCCCTTTAAAAACATATTTGGGGCATGGTGAAAATGCCCAAAAAAGCTAACTTTTGAACTACTGGGTGGAATTGTTTGATTTTTAGTTATGTTCATAGTTAAAGTATGCTGATTCTGAAAATGTATGTTTTATGTGAATGTGATGCATATTTTGAAAGTTATTAATATTGTGTAAAACCTTTATATTTTAGCTTGGAGATAATTGAGCTGACAAAGATTAACTCAATTATCTCCCAAGCAGTGGAATGTACTGTAATTACCGTATTTGCTCGATTATAAGACGAGGTTTTTTTCAGAGCAAATGCTCTGAAAAATCCCCCTCGTCTTATAATCGAGGTCTCTTATAATCTGACCTCAAATTGAGGTCAGATTATAAGACATGGATCCAGGTCCCCAGCAGAGCTGCAGGGAACCTGGATCCCCCTCTCTAGCAGCAGGGGATGTCTGCGCAACGAGCGCAGACTCCCCTGCTTCCGCCCGGCACGACCGCCGGGGCTTCTGTGAAGAAGCCGGAAACTTCCGCTTTCGTCACAGAAGTCCCGGCAAGCGTGCCGGGCGGCAGCAGGGAAGGTCTGCGCTCATCGCGCAGACTTCCTCTGCTGCCCCACTAGCCACCAGGGACAATCGGGCAGCTGGGGGATGTCTGCACGATACGTGCAGATATCCTCCATGCTGCCCGACACGGCAGACTATTATGACGGACAGCTGTCAGTCATAATAGACTGCCGTGTCGGGCAGCATGGAGGATATCTGCACGTATCGAGCAGACATCCCCCGGCTGCCCCCACTAGCCACCAGGGATTAAGGTAAGGGGAAGGGAGGGAGGGGGCAGAGAGACAGGGGGAGGGAGGGGGACAGAAAGACGGGGGACAGAGAGACAGGGGGGAGTGAGGGGGGCAGAGACAGAGTCAAGGGGAGGGAGGGGGTTAAGAGACAGACAAGGGGAGGGAAGGGGTTAAGAGACAGACAAGGGGAGGGGAGGGAAGGGGTTAAGAGACAGACAAGGGGAGGGAAGGGGTTAAGAGACAGAGACAAGGGGAGTGAGGGGGTTAAGAGACAGACAAGGGGAGGGGGGAGAGAGAGAAAAATGGGGGCAAGGGAAAGAGAAAGACAGCATTGGCACATAAAAAGAAATAAAAACTAGAAATACATTTTTTGATATCATAATTTTTTATTAAAAAAGCAATTTACATGTGAATATATACAAGTTTAACTTTTTTCCTATAGGGTAGTCTTATATTCAGGCTTTTAGTTTTTTTCCTAAAGGAATATCCAAAGTTTGGGGGGTCGTCTTATAATCAGGGTCGTCTTATAATCGAGCAAATACGGTACTAGGATCCAAGTCTTTGTCCTATTCACTGTGCTTTCCCCAAGTTAAGATTGGATCCTATCCTTTAATCCCTGTCATTATTGTCACCTTTCCCATTGTCTTATGTAAGTCATTTAGTTTCCTGTGTGTATCTGAACTGGGCACCTTTGTATCCTGAAAGGTGTGAGGCAGGATTTCCCTTTGTATGTCATTAGGTTAAACTTTAATCCTCTTATAGTTCCTTTGTCCAATTTGGTTTGTCAAGAAGTTCAACTGTATATATTCTGTGTTTCTACATCAATAAACAGTTCTGGTCAGTTCTTGTTTGACTTTCAAATCCAAGCCTTGACTCGTTTTGTGGGGAAAGAGTATCCTAGCTGTAAAATAGCTAGTGGGATTGATTTACACTTACAAGATCCGTCTGGATATCGAGACCAAGTGGCTCCTCTCTCTCTCTAAACTGGGATCCAGACTTTCTAGCGGTCCAGCTTCCAGCTAGCCTGGGAGTAACCGTAACAGGGAGCCTTGTAGTTAAGTTACTTACTAAGACTGCACTAGATATATAACTGGTTTGCAAGAGGAGTAACTTTCAAAATAGGTAATCACATGTGGTTAATGGCATAAGGTGTGATTTTGTCCAAAATAAAGTGGGTTAAAATAAACATTGCACCTAAACCTCTCCCTTGTAATAACACAAATGCAAACTAGGATTTGTGCTTTGCAAGAATTATTTAGCATTTTGTAATAAAGAGAGGATAACCCACTTCAAGGCTCGAAAATGGGTTTAATGATTTCCAAAAATATTCCAATACCAAGGAGATGCCAGCAGATGTTATCTGTACAAATTATAGGCCCACATGTGTGATTTAACAAAATGCCATGACCCAACTAAAAATGATCAGCAGCTGCAGCTCCTTCTAGAAGGAACTTTTCACTTGAAACTTTAGTATACTTAAGGGAACAAATGAGCACTTCAAAGAAAAAGACAGGCAGCGGGGAGTGGGAACAATATGTTAATTGGAATCAGGAAGCTGGGAATAGACACAGAGAAAGTCATGTTAGAAGCTGGAAGGAAATTAACACAAAATTACACATAAAGATTAACAATCTTCGCACACAAATGCACAAAGCAAACAATACACATACATCCATATATCCAAGCCTGCCTTTAGGAGCTCACCTTTCCCTTCCTGAAGAAAAAGATGTTCTCCAATTATATAATGAGGCCACTTCCCCTAATGCCTAACCACCTGAACTGGCACTGGCCATAAAACAGCCTCAAAGTCAGGTCACAAAACCTTACTCTTCTTCAAGCCAGTCATCACTAAAACAGGGAAATAGAGGGCCTAGTACCACCACTCCAGTTTCTACTAGGTCAATAGTATGTAAACAAGAAGTAGCTACAGTAATAAATGCCCCTATGAGTATAGTATTGGCTTATGATGATAATATAGGAAGGGTGCATGTCACCTGGATGCCTGGAGAATTACTTTTCTTTCAGGAAACATTTCCTATGGTCTTTGAAGATTCAGTTTTATTTCTAACCAAATTTAAAACACTATGTACTGCTTCTCGTCCCGCCCTTGGTGACATTATCCAGGTAATCCTTGTACTTATGACTACTGCAGAATGAAAAAAACGCAAGGATACTGATGGGTGGTCCTGATAATCCAGATTTAAGAGTTTAAGTTTTAAGGTTATAGTAATCTGTGAAAAGCCATCACAGTTGCTTTTCCACCTAAAATGGACTGGACAAAAATCTCTTCATGCAAATAAAACAAAGGGGAAACATTGGGTGATTTTGCAGAGAGCACAAAATCTGTTTTAAAAAAACATTCATGTATAACAGATCCAGAAATAAATGCCACAGGAGCTATGGCCCCGGCATTTGTTGATGATTTAGGTCACCTGACCTAATGATACTTTACAGACTCTTATCACAGTCGTGGATCATTTCACTAGAGCAAAGGAAGATAACAACGTTAGTATAATGAGTTAATGATTGCACACATGGGCGTCCGCAGGGGGGGGCAAGGGGCAATTTTTTTTTGAATTTTTTTTTTTTAATTATTATTATTTTTACTCAGTGTGTAGCCTCTAGTTGTCTCTAGGGGACTGCACACCAGTTGCTGGGGTAGGAGCTGGCACCCAAAGCTGTTGCTCTCTTCAACTCTGCTTGCTGTAATACTGGTCTCTCATCCACATTGGTGCAGGTCTCTGCAGCTGTCAGTCATGCTGCATGGAGAGCCAATGACAGGTGTGCCCGGGGATATGAAGTTATAGCCCCGCCCCTCAGCCCTCCATGTGCAGCATGACTGACAGAAGAGAGCCTGCAGTGCAACATCATGGAGGAAACAGGAGAAGATACTCAGAGACCATAGCTGAGCCTCTGTAACAGGTAGGAAGAGCTTATAATAGCTTTAAGGTACATGGAAGAGTGGGCTAAATCAAAGGAGGTCCCTCCCATTTCCCTGAGGTCTCCATTTGTCCAGTCTGAGCAGCTCCTCTGACCAGGCTCTGCTCACATCAACATGGTGACAAGTGGATGGGGCAGAAAAGATAATGGAGGTTAAAATGATGTGATTGATGGAAGCAGATTGCAAACAAAATGGGATGACATGGGGCAGAAAAGATAATAGAGGATGAAAAGAGGTGATTGATTGGAGCAGAATACAGACAAAATTGTGACATGGGGCAGAAAAGATAAAATGTAGGTGAAAAGAGGTCACTGACATGGAGGAATAAAACACATAAAATGATGGGGAAAGAGATGGCAAACATGGAGGAATAAAACATATAAAAAAGGGGGAAAGAGATAAAGAAATGTCATGGATTTAGGAATTTGGGTGTTTAGGGAACCTGTTGCTTTGTGTTTATATTGTGTGCTATAGTGTTGTATCTGGTGCTGTGGAGTTATATTGTGTGCTATAGTGTTTAGTCTGGTGCTGTTGTGTTACATTGTGTGCTATAGTGTTGTGTCTGGTGCTGAGAGGTTATATTGTGTGCTATAGTGTTGTATCTGATGCTGTTGGGTTATATTGTGTTCTATAGTGTTGTATCTGGTGCTGTGGGGTTATATTGTGTGCTATAGTGTTGTATCTGTTGCTGTGGGGTTATATTGTGTGCTATAGTGTTGTATCTGTTGCCGTATGCTTATATTGTGTGACTATAGTGTTGTATCTGGTGCTGAGAGGTTATATTGTGTGCTATAGTGTTGTATCTGGTGCTGAGGGGTTATATTGTGTGCTATAGTGTTGTATCTGTTGCCGTATGCTTACATTGTGTGCTATAGTGTTGTATCTGGTGCTGAGAGGTTATATTGTGTGCTATAGTGTTGTATCAAGGTGCTGAGAGGTTATATTGTGTGCTATAGTGTTGTATCTGGTGCTGAGGGGTTATATTGTGTGCTATAGTGTTGTATCTGGTGCTGAGAGGTTATATTGTGTGTTATATTGTTGTATCTGGTGCTGAGGGGTTATATTGTGTGCTATAGTGTTGTATCTGTTGCCGTATGCTTATATTGTGTGCTATAGTGTTGTATCTGGTGCTGAGAGATTATATTATGTGCTATAGTGTTGTATCTGGTGCTGAGAGGTTATATTGGAAACATAGAAACATAGAATGTGTCGGCAGATAAGAACCATTCGGTCCATCTAGTCTCCCCAATATTGTGTGTGCTATAGTGTTGTGTCTGGTGCTGTTGGGTTCAGGGCCGGCCTTAAGTGTCCCGTATGTATGTGTCCCTTTCCTCTTCATTGCCATGTCTGTCTCTCTCTAACTCCCCCATACCTGTTTTCTCTCTCTCTCCCTCTGTTCTGTCACTCTCCTCCCCCTCCTCTGTCTTGCTCCCCCCTCTGTTCTGTCTCTCTCCCCCCCTCTGTTCTGTCTCTCTCCCCCGCTCTGTTCTGTCTCTCTCCCCCCCTCTGTTCTGTCTCTCTCCCCCCCTCTGTTCTGTCTCTCTCCCCCCCTGTTCTGTCTCTCTCCCCCTCCCCCTGTTCTGTCTCTCTCCCCCCTCCCCCTGTTCTGTCTCTCTCCCCCCTCCCCCTGTTCTTTCTCTCTCCCCCCTCCCCCTGTTCTGTCTCTCTCCCCCTCCCCCTGTTCTGTCTCTCTCTCCCCCTCCCCCTGTTCTGTCTCTCTCCCCCCCTGTTCTGTCTCTCTCTCTCTCTCCCCCCTCCCTTTGCCTGCAAATGTTGATCCAAGGAGGGGGCGGAGCTTACTGGCTGAGCAGTGTAGCTCTCCCCCCACCCTGTGAAGCAGAGCAGCGCCTGCTTCACAGGCAGCAAGAGAAAGTGCTGCTCAGCTCCCCATGCTTAATGCAGGCTCCCTATGCTTAATGCAAGCATGGGGAGCCGAGCAGCACTTTCTCTTGCTGCCCGCGGCGCCCCGTGAAGCAGACGTTGCTCTGCTTCACAGGGTGTGGGCGGGGCTACACCCCTCAGCTGGTTAGCTCCGCCCCCTCGTCGGATCCAGCAGAGGGCTGGTGAGGGGAGATCTTTTGATCTCCCCAATCCAGTGCCTCTACCGGCTCGCAGAGGTCACACACCCCTAAGGCCGGCCCTGGTTGGGTTATATTGTGTGCTATAGTGTTGTGTCGGGTGCTGTTGGGTTATATTGTGCGCTATAGTGTTGTATCTGGTGCTGTTGGGTTATATTGTGTGCTATAGTGTTGTATCTGGTGCTATGGGGTTATATCTTTGCTATGTTGTTCTATCTGTTGCTGTGGAATTTCAGCTAGAGCTCTGGATATTTATCTGGTGTTGTGGTTTATATCTTGTGTCATTGGTTTTTAGCTGGTACCGTGGGTCTATATCTGGCACAGTGGATCTATATTTGGTGCAGTGAGGCTATATCTAGTGTGGTTGGTTTATATCTGGTGCTGTGGATCTGTATCTGTATCTTTATCAACCCTTTGCATGCCTTCACTGATAATGACAAAGCTCCTCCACTTCATGATAACTTGTCAAAAAGAGGCACGGCGCAGAAAGGATGACGGTAAAATTATGCCCCCCCCATCTGCGGATGCCAATGATTGCACAGACCAGATTTTTGTACAGTCATGGGGGGAGCGGGGGGAGTTTGGGAGACATCACTTTAACAGGCAAGATAGAGGAAGGTGAATGCGAAGAAAATGTATTCCAAACAGAAATCAGAGACAGATAACACCTAATGTATGCTATCAATGTGGACAACAAGGTCACTTTAAACGAGAATGCTATCCCCACCCCACCCTCCCCATACTGGTTACAAACCCCAGAACTATGTCTCACAATACGAATGCCTGAAAACAGAAATATATGCCCCCATCATTCCCGTAGATGCATCCAGATCATAAGTTAACTGTGCAATTTATGGAAAACCCACTAGAGTACATGTCTCATTGACATTGATGCTGCAAGATCTACACTTACTGCAAATGAATTTGATAATCTTATATATCCAAAACAAAACATATTATAGCAGTTAATGGTGCTGTCAGTACTATTATACCTCACCCTGAATTAGCAGAGACACATATTTCAATAGGACCTCATTCAGAATATCACTCTTTTCTGCTCAGTCCAACTTGAGTATGCCAGGCAATTTGGATCTGGACGGCCCTTATGGGTGGAACCAGTGATATGCTAATGGAGACGTTTCCTCTGTAATGGTGCAAGCAAGCATAAAACGGTGATTCCTCTCCCGAGTAGGTTACATCTTATAGTGCTGGCTATTTGAGCTTTCGTCCATTCTCACTGAGAGGGATCCCACATCCTTTTTTTTGTCTTCGTGAGTTATTGAGGTATGCCCAGATGTGAGTCCCTGGCTCGCTGCACCTAAAGGAATACCAGCCATACCACACCGAGGAGGCCGATGAAGGCTGAAACGTACATCTGTGGTTGCTGTGTGCTTCGTGCATGGGGAGACCTGAGATTCAGCTTTTGTCCGTTCTTGCTGAGAGGGATCCCACATCCTGTTTTTTCAGTCCACCTTGTCCCATTAATCTGCAAGGTAGTGACATTTTGTGCAAATTGGGCTGTGTCATTTATTGCTTTCCAGATGGAGTATTCTTAGAAATCCCGGACTAAAACCAAGACTTTGTTTGCGCAGCCATGGTTTTTACAACCCAAACTGAGAAAACAGAAAGCCCTCTAGATGCTTAAATTACATATCAATTTCTCTGTGGGCTACTGGCCCTGCAGACACCGGTCTAATAATTCTGTGCAACCTGTTAAAATCACCCTAAAAGCAAATACTCTTCTTCCCAGATTGACACAATATCCATTATAAAAGGAAGCTATAGAAGGTATACATCCAGTCATACAAGATCTGCCAGCTCAATGTGTAACTATCCATACTCCGAGTCTTTGTAACACTCCTATCTTTCCAGAAAATAAGTCATCAAGCATGGAAGACACTAAATACTGGTTTGTATAAGACTTCAGAGCAATTAATCGAATAGTTTCCCCAATATTTCCAGTTGTACCAAATCCATTCACTATTCTCTCTTCCATTCCTGCTGATGCAACCTGTTTTTCTGTGACTGATTTAAGCTCTGCATTCTTTTCAATCCTTTTATCACCTGAGAGCCAGTATCTATTTGCATTCACATATGGAGGACAGCAGTACACTTGGACACGCATGCCACAAGGCTAGATGGAGAGCCCTGTCCTGTTTTCATGAAGATTTGTCACTGCCAGGTCGCTCTACTTCAATACAGTATGTTGATGACTTACTTATTTTTTTATCATAAGATAAAGAAATGTGTATACAGGAAACCATAGCCACCTTACACACCCTAGCAACACAGGACCCTAAAGTAAATAATCAAAAGTTACAATTTCTTGGTCATCTTATAGCAAAAGGGGAAAATACATTTAACATCAGAAAGTACTGCACCAAGTATAAATGGTCCAAAACCCCAAACTATCAATTGGAATCCATGGTTTCCTTGGCAGCACCACTCCCTTCACTCACTTTCAAGAAAACAACAGAACTAATTATATGGGAAGAGCAGCATGAACAATAATACTAAATTAAAGCAAGCATTGGTTAGTGCCCGAGCTTTCGTTTTACCCAATTATGATAATCCTTTCTCATTGTATTGTCACAGATGGGAAGGTTTTGAATCCAGTTTACTCACCCAGAAGCATGGAGACAAACAATTCCCCATTGCTTATTAAAGCACTTCCCTGAACCAAGTAGGATTTGCTACTTGTGTACACTCTGTAGCAGCAGCAGCATTGCTGGTAGAATCCTCTAGCGCCCTTGTAATGGGTAACTTTTTGTATGTATTTGTACTACATTACTTCTTAAAGGTGCAATACTAATATCTAATTTCAGTCTTACCAAGTATGGAACAGCTTCTTTCAATACAATCACACTGCAGCTCACAATAGAGTGAATACCCTGCTCTACCTAATCAGCAGCCTACAATCAACACTGACCTCCTAGTGTCATTACTAGCTCCTCCTCTCTTCAGCCTTTTACTCCTTCATTCATGACACCTCCCCTAACCCTGGCAAGAAATAAAATCAGCATTTGCCACAGACCTCGCCTGCTTCGTACTACCAACACCAAATGCAATACTGACAACCTTATATCTATCCCCTGCCATAATCACTCGCTCTTCAGCTGTGCCCTGCTAAACGCACGCTCTGTATGCAACAAGCTTACCGCTATACACAATCTATTCATTTCTCACTCCTTTAAACTCCTTGCGCTTACTGAAACCTGGCTTACCTCATCTGACACTGTCTCTCCTGCTGCTCTCTCTTATGGTGACCTACACTTCAGCCACAACCCAAGACCTGGGGACAAAAAAGGCGGAGGTGTTGGTATCCTCCTATCTGCTAACTGCTTCTTCCAGCCGTTACCCTCAACCCCTTCTGTTTCATTTTCATCATTCAAAGTACACACTATTTGTCTTTTCTCCCCTCTATCCCTTCGTGTTGCCGTTGTTTTTCTGCCCCCGGGGCCAACTTCCCAGTTTTTTTACAACTTCTCTGCATGGCTCCCCAACTTTCTTCCCACTGATGTACCATGTCTCATCCTGGGAGATTTTAACATTCCACTTGACCTAACCAACTCTCCTGCTACTTCAAAACTCCTTTCCCTCACCTCTACCTTTGGCCTCTCCCAGTGGACCAACTTTCCAACCCACACTGTCGGTCACTCACTATACCTAGTATTCACTAAATCATGTGCCATATCTAACTTTTCCCATTCACCTTTCCCCCTGTCTAAACACCACCTTCTTACATTTTATCCCACTACACCTCAGTCGACTACTGCACGTCTCCCCCCGGCCGAATTCAAAAGACTGCCATCTAACTCCACCCTCCCACTACCTACCGCTGCTTTTCAAACCTCTCTCCCCTCCTTCCCATCCACATCATGTCCAGAGAAAGCAGCTAACTCTTACAACAGTATCTTCACCTCAGCCCTTCACATCATTGCTCCTGTTGTCGTCAAACGTGCCAACAGACCGAACCAACAACCGGGGAACAATAAACAAACACGATACCTCCAAAAGTGTACTCGCGCGGCTGAGCGGCATTTTAGGAAATCATGCTGCAAGGAGGATTTCCTTCATTATAAGTTCATGCTGTGTTCCTACAACTCTGCTCTCGCTCAGTCCAAGCAACACTACTTCTCTACCTTAATATCCACCCTCTCATCAAATCCCAAACATCTCTTCTCAACGTTTAATGCTCTCCTCTGCCCTCCTGCTCCTCCGCCCTGCTCCGCTCTTACGGCCCAAGACCTTGCCTCTCACTTCAAAAACAAAGTCAACACTATCAGGTGTAACTTCACCTCCTGTGACTTGCCCCAACTACTTCCTTTCTTATCCCCATCCCCCATACCCTCTCTGAATATCTTCTCCCCTGTAGCTGAGAAAGAGGTTACTCGAAATTTACTACTTGTGCACTTGATCCCATCCCGTCTCACCTTGTATCCTCTCTTTCCCCTCTACTTTGTCCAACTCTAACCCATCTCTCCCTGTCCTCTGGAATAGTACCATCAACCTTCAAGCAAGCCCAAATCATACCTGTATTGAAAAAAAATCTTCCCTCGACCCTACTCTTCCATCTAACTACCTTCCTATATCCCTTCTCCCCGTCGTGTCCAAGTTGCTGGAGAAAATGGTGCACTCGCGACTGTCAGACTTTCTGACGGTCAATTACCTACTTGACCCTTTTCAATCTGGCTTTAGACCCTTACACTCTTCTGAAACAGCCCTCACTAGAATATCAAATGACCTCCTTGCTGCCAAACCTAAAGGCCACTTCTCGGTGATGATCCTCTTAGATCTCTCTTCGCTGCCTTTGACACCGTTGACCACCGCCTCCTTCTTAACAGATTATCCTCGCGTGGCTTAGGTGGTGACTGTCTTGGATCGAGTCATATCTGAGCGCTCCTATTCAGTGTCGTTTGCTGGAGCGACATCGTCACATGTTCCGCTCTCTGTTGGTGTTCCTCAAGGATCGGTCATTGGCCCGCTGTTGTTTTCCCTCTACTCTACCTCTCTTGGAGAACTCATCCGCTCATTCGGCTTTCACTACCACTTGTACGCAGATGATACTCAGCTCTACCTCTCCTCCCCTGACCTCACTCCCTCTCTAGTGTCACGTGTAGCTGAGTGTCTGTCAGCCATCTCTGCTTGGATGTCTGATCACCTGAAACTTAACCTCTCCAAAACAGAACTGATTATCTTCCCTCCCTCACCGCTGTCCCTACACCTGGGTTCACAGTCACCGATAATGCTACAATCGTACCGGCTGACCGTGTCCGATGTCTTGGGGTCACTTTTGACTCTGCTCTCTACTTCATTCCTCAAATTCAGTCCTTAGCCAAATCCTGTTGGCTGCACCTAAGGAACATTGCACGCATTCACCCATTCCTCAGCGAAGAGACCGCCAAAATTCTAGTGCACTCGCTTGTGATCTCTCGCCTGGACTACTGTAATGGCCTTCTGACTGGACTACCTCTGGCTCGTCTGGCTCCCCTAAAATCATTCAAAATGTGGGTGCCAGACTCATCTTTCTTGCACGTTGGTCTGATTCGGCGACTCCTCTCTGCAAAACCCTCCACTGGCTTCCCGTCTGCTCAAGGATAAAATGTAAAATTCTGTCTTTAACCTACAAAGCCCTCCACTCCTCTGCTTCTACGTACATTTCCTTTGCGCTCCTCAAAGGGATTAACACTTTCTTCTAATCTCATCACCACTTCTCAGTTGCGTCTCCAAGATTTCGCCTGAGCTGCTCTCTCTGGAACTCCCTTCCCCGGAGAATCCAGCTCTCTCCCTCCTTTTCAAACTTTAAAAAGTCCCTCAAAACTCATCTCTTTAGAGGGGCTTACTACACAACCCACTAGATTACCAGTCACTTTGCCTCTAGCTGATCCCACCTAGCTTGAACACACACTCCCTCTTTGGCTTAACCCACCTAGTGCCTCCCATCCACTCTACTGTTACTACAACTTCAATCCCTCTGACCTCTTCAATCCCTTAATTGTCTCATGGACCCTATTCCCTCTAGATTGTAAGCTTACGAGCAGGGTTCTCTACCTTATGTACCAGTCTGTTCTAGTTTGTCTAACTTAGTATGTAGTTCCCTTCTATGCTCTGTACCAAGCGCTACGAAAATTGTTGGCACTGTAAAAATAAATCTTAATGTAATGTAATGTGACCAACATGACTGTGACACTATTATATGACACAGGTACAGCCAGACCTGTATGAACAGACCCTTGACATGGTGGTATGTTCCCAGGGGTAAAGTGAGAATTTGGCATGTTCTAAGTAACTTTGTGGCAACTTCTTTGGGCAAAGGGACAATGTGGCAAGTTATATTGGGCAACGTGACCCTGTGCCAAGTGTTGTGGGATAATGTACAAATGGTGTGAGTTAATGTGACAAGTGTTATGGGACAGTGTGACATTGTTCCAAGTGCTGTGAGGGCACTGTGACCCATAGCATGTGGTACTGTTGAAAGCGATTATTGTGAACACAGTCTGAATAGAAAAAGTGGTGTACATTTAAGAGAAAGAGATGGAGGGGTTACCATAGAACATGGGTGCTGTTAAACATTCTGTGTTTGTGAAAGGGAGGATTTATCAAAACAGCCAAACCCACCTGGGGGGGTCAAAAAATAAATCCTGCACCTAAGGGTCAGTGACCCTAAGTTCTGCCATGTCAGATGGTTTCTTAAAAATATGGAAGCTGTTTTTTCATCAGTCAATAAGTGAATTGTCAGGTGGTTAGGTGTAGAGAAACATAGAATGTGTTGGCAGATAAGGACCATTCAGCCATCTAGTCTGCCCAATTTTCTGAACACTTTCATTAGTCCGTGGCCTAATCTTATATTTAGGATAGCCGTATACCTATTCCATGCATGCTTAAACACCTCTCCCTATGCAAAGCCATTTCACGCACCCACTGCCCTCTCAGTAAAGTAATACTTCCTGATATTACTTTTACCTTTCCTCCTCTAATTTAAGACTCGGTCCTCTTGTTGTGGTAGTCTTTCTTCTTTCATATATATTCTCCTCCTTTACTGTGTTGGATCCCTTTATGTATTTAAATGTTTCTTTCATATCCCCCCATTACCTTTTTTCTCCCAGCAATACATGTTAAGATTCTTTAACCTTTAATCCATGAACCAATTTAGTAGCCCTTCTCTGCACTCTCTCCAAAGTATCAATATCCTTCTGGAGATACGGTCTCTAGTACTGTGTACAATACTCCAAGTGAGGTCTCACCAGTGCTCTGTACAATGGCATGAACACTTCTCTCTTTCTACTGCTAATACCTCTCCCTATGCAACCAAGCATTCTGCTAGCATTTCCTGCTGCTCTATTACAGTGTCTACCTAAGTCTTCTGAAATTATTATTCCTAAATCCCTTTCCTCAGTTTTTGAGGTTAGGACTGTAGCAACTATCCTATATACTCTCCTTAGGTGTTAACACCCAAGATGCATTATCTTGCACTTTTCCACATTAAATATCTACTGTTCCACCCTGATGATATATTTTTAGTCAACCTATCGAACAAAATCAATAAGATTAGTTTGGCATGATCTCCCTGAAGTAAACCTATGAGGTCTCTGATTTTGAAATCCATGTGATTGTTCAACAATCCTATTCTTTAACATGCTTTCCAATACTTTCCCCACTACTAAAGTAAGACGTACTGGACTATAGTTGCCCGACTCCTCCCTACTACCTTTCTTGTGAATGGGCACAACATTTTCTAATTTCCAATCTTCTGGGACTACTCCCATTACTAATGATTGACTAGTTAAATGATTCTGTTAATGGTTGTGCTAATACACCACTATGTTCTTTTAATTACTTTGGGTGTATCACTGCAGGGCAGTGATGAAATAGACAGATGAAATAGAACCTCTTCAACTGTAAACTCACATGTATCAAATGACTCATTAGTCTTTTTTCCTAAGTGAGGTCATTTTCTTGCATTTTTAAACCCTGAAGAAATATATTAACTGAGGCAGTCTGCTAGACTTTTATCCTCTTCTACATAGTATCCTTCTTTTGTTTTTAATCTAACTAATCCTTGTTTTACTTTAATTTTCTCATTTATGTATCTA
The DNA here is from genome assembly GCA_036172795.1 of Pelodytes ibericus. Classification (NCBI taxonomy): domain Eukaryota; kingdom Metazoa; phylum Chordata; class Amphibia; order Anura; family Pelodytidae; genus Pelodytes; species Pelodytes ibericus. The sequence continues at coordinate 89,500,110 of CM069863.1, forward strand.
AAAACAATTTTTTACTGACTGGGCTATTTTCTCTTCTGCATGTGCTTTGGAAGCTCTGCTTTGCCTGTTTTTGCCTATTCTTATAGATCTGTCTATCTTCCTCACTCTGAGTTTTGCAATAATAAATAAATGCTAACGTTTTGTTTTTTACTACTTTGATTGATGTTTTATGCCCCTTTTGCTTCCCCCCCTCCTAGTTTAAAAACCAACTAGCAAAATGACTCAGAACATTCATTCCCTTTTGCAAACCATCTTTTTTGTACAGTTCTTTTTTTTATCCCAAAGAGAGCTACATTGAAAAACAAAGCCAAATACTTGCTCATTTCCTAGACCACAAGTTAAAGTCCCTAATAAGCATCTGCAGAACATCAGAGAATCACAGTGTGGACACAACCTGCCATACATCATTGGTAAGAACACACCCACACACAACAATTATGCCTCCTGTATCTATGAGCAGCAGCTCCAGGAAGACAACAACTGCTTTCTATCAGGCCTCACCTTCTCCTTTTTGTCACTGGCAACAGTCTAGCACAGATGGTGGTGATTATATTGGCTATGTGTACTGTAGGTAACTACCATGTTGATTCTGTGCATCATCATCTGTCATATGTACACTGACATATAGTATTGTGAACATGGCTGCAATTGTTTGCAGGTATATGGGTGTGTTTTTATACGTAGCTGTGGTGCCAAAGCTGCATTTTGATTGGTTGCTGTGTGAATGATGGATGTGTGATACCACACATCATTTTGTTAGTAATTGATGTGCATCATGTGTATGATTTAAGTACATGTGTGGTATGTATGAGGGTACCCCTCTGAGTGTTTATGATTGTGAATATTTTTTTAAATGTTATTATTTGGTTAAATATGTGTGACTGGTTCATTTTGCACATGCATGACTTGTCTGGTTTAACTTTACCATGTGCATGAACCTTTTTTAATGTTGAAATGTTCAGTTAAGCCATGCTATATGCCAAAACAGAGAATTACAACCACCTGGTAAATTCCAAATAATGGCAGTTTTTTCATTAACAGGGGCCCATGAATTTGGGCATTGTGTTAGCAAAATTTCAAGTAAATTAAGAGAAAAATATTGTAAATGTGGTGTCACTGTCTTTCAAACACGCTGAAAAAGCTTTGAGTCACTTGTTTCAATAATGCCTTATAATAGCTTTGTTTTAATTCTTGGCAACCAACTAGGCACCATGGATTTTACCTACAACATCTCTGGACAGTAGTAGATTATTTCCTATACAAAATATTTCGCAGTAAGATAATCTAAGCAAGTTCATAATATAAAAAAAACAAATGATTGATGGAGCCATTTCCTTTATATGAGTAGCAGCATTTTTTATCTGATCTATCAATTGCAGAGTAACAAATGTCAACACGCAATACAGTGTGTTAATTGATGGTGTTTGGAACACTGATATTAAACACTTGTTTTTTATTAGATGTAAAACTTTGTCTCTTGAAGGTGTTGAAGTATCCTTTAACAATACCATGAACATAAAGGATATTGGCTATTGTGTTCTCCTTTCTGTGTGCAGTTTAAATAGCTAATGACACAGTTTAAGAAACAACCAACATATAATTTGCATCTCATCCTTAAAACCGGTCTCAGACATTCACTCTTTGTTTCTATGACATTCAGCTCATGGGTTCATTTTAGATGTCTTGCATCTATTAGCTATTGTGTTACAGCTTTTCATGTGCCATGTCATTCAGGTAAGACTTTTAATGTATTCCCTGATACAGTCTCCATTGAATCATTGTGATGTAATTTCAGCAAACGATAAGATCTACCTAGCTGTATTCAGGGCCGGTGAGAGGATTTTTGCCACCCTAGGCGAAACCTCATTTGGCTCTGCCCCTGCCCCGCCTACTTAAACCACACCTGGGACATCAATGATTTAAATGCATTTTAAGGTTAAATAATTATAATAATGTATGCATTAAATGAATGCATACATTACATATGAAGGATATACGATTTGGATGTAAGTTGCTTATGGAATTTAAGGAGAACGTACATTTTTCTGTTATCTATGTTGATGTATGTTTATTGAAATCGATACACTGCAAAGACAATAATCACTAAGTCATATAAAGGTCGATAAGTAAAGCTGGCCTTTTTTCTTCTTCTCCTCTCTTCTTTATCTGTCTTTCTTTTTCTCCTCTGAACGTACAGGGTGTTCATTTCCCTCAAAAAAGAGTAAATCTTTTGGACATACTAATGAAGGAAAATATAGATGTATGCTGTTTCTAGGAAACACATTGCTGGGGCTTGGACACTTTGGGATAGAAAAAAAAAGGGATTATCAGATATTGGAGCATTCTTCTCTTCCTGAAAAAAAAGATCATAATTTCTAACAATGAAAGGTATGAAGAAATATATTAACTTATTGACAACAATGGAAGATTGTCACTGCTATTGTGTAAAATTAATGACAAAAATTAATAATGTCTTACAATTTATGCCCCAAATAAATGACCAACACATTTTTGGAACGCTGTGTTGGAGAGGGTCTCTGATCTTGTGAAGGGTAACTTTTTCTGTTTAGAGGACTTCAAATGTGCTGTAGATATCAGTTTAGATTATCTCCAGACCTATTCATTCACACCTATTCAATGCTAGTCATTGCCTTGACCAAGAGTTCTCCTATTAAAGAGGGTCAGAAGATAAAATCTAAAAGACAAAGTAACTGAAGTAACAAGGAATTTCTTTAAAGAAAATATAAATTAGGAAACATCTGATGTCAAATGTCTGATGCGCTTATAAGTGCGTATCCAGAAGTCATCTGATAAGATTAGAAATCCAACAAAAGAAATGTGGTGATTAGAATATTGCTGAGCATTTTACAGAATTACATGAGCATCAATAATAAAATAAATTCTTCTGAAGAGGTGACAAATAAAATGTTCTATACGAAGAAGAAATTTGATAAATACTTTGTTATTAGGGCTAACAGTATGTTAACTAGATTTCAGCAAAGGTGGCACTTTATGGGTAACTGGGCCAGTAGGAGAATTATGAATCAACTTATGAAGTCTAATTACAAGTTGAGAATTCCAAAGATAATAACTAAAAAGGGATCCTGTGTAAGTCTTGTGTATATTGGCAAGGCATGTAAGGAATGTTGTGATATATCCCAGCAGAGTAGGGAGAGAATGAGGATAAGAAAGGATCTGCAGGATCAGAGAGCCCTTCCTAATGCAACCTTTAAGGGGGCCCAGTTTGCAATAGCAGGTTTGAAACTTAATAAATCTCCAGGACCTGATGGTTTTTCTGGTCTTTTTTTAATAAAAAAAAGATCTGATATTATATCCATCCTTTATGGATAGGTTTCATAAAATAAGAGCTGGGAAAACCTTACCTAAAGAGATGATGCAGGCAGTTATTGATTTCTTTGACCAATAATAATGAAAATATATATTTCACAATAATGGTGGAGAGACTAAAGCCGATGTTGCAGCATATCATTCATGCAAATTAAGTAAGATTTGTACACAATACATTTGCAAACAATAACACAAGTAAGATGATTGATCTTATTGAACTAGTTGATGTGACAGAAGTGTCAGGCAGCATCGGAGGATGTCTGCACGCATCGTGCAGACATCCACTGGCTGCTCCCATTAGCAACCAGGGAGATTTGGAGCAAGTCCAAAAGGGGGAGGAGCTTGGGGTAAGTCTGGGGGCAACATTGGCAAAAGTGTGGGGGGAGCATTGGAGAATTGGCAAAAGTGTGGGGGCAGCATTGGAGAATTGGTAAAAGTTTGGGGGGAGCATTGGAGCATTGGCAAAAGTGTGGGGGCAGCATTGGCAAAAGTGTGGGGGCAGATGGCTGTGTGGGATCCATTGACTAAGTCTGGGGGGGGGGGCAGATTGGCAAATAAAAACAGAAATGCATTCTTTTTTCTATCACAATTTTTTATTAAATAGGAAAAAACAGTTTACAGAGTGGTTTGTGGAGAATAATTTAGTAGTTGCGGGTTTGATTTGAATACAACACTCAAAAACATTGTGTTAAGGACACATTTCAGGTGAACCGGATGTTATTTTTTCTTAATGCTCATTTACGCAAAAGTAAAGATAAAAGGCAGATTTGGTAAATACCAAAAAAAAGAAATGTAAGAGTTGGCTTTTAACTAAAAAGGTAACCCACTGCTTGTCTAATCAAGACCTCCAATATAAGAGCATGCATAAATGGCATTATACACCGTCCAGCTTGCACAAATTTGATGCTGCATCGTCACAACTATGTTGGAGATGTGATAAGGATTATGGGGATGCTTTAGATATATGGTGGTCATGTGAAACATTGGAGGAAATTTGGCAGATGGCATAGCATTTAAAGACAGAGTTTTTGCTATCCAGATATTTTTGGCAGTAAAGTAAAGTAAAATTGCTAGAATCTGGGAAAGTGATGCAGATATAGCATGGGATCAGACAATTAATCAGAACCAGTGCATGATTGAGAAATAATCCAACATATCCATAAATAGGTTAAATATTTTTTTTAGAAGGGCTGGGAAGACATATATGGGGCCAAATCTAATTTGTTTTCAAATTGATTCGGTATTGGAATGTGCAAAAGGCCCCCAATAAGTATTTTGTTTATTTTGTGTATGTTACTATTTTCCTTGTATCGATGTATACTTTTGGCAAAGAGTATTGTCTAAGATAATAATATAAACTACTTGCAAAAGTGTTATATTTATAATTTATTGTGTGTTATGTCAAAGTGTGTTTTGTACTTGAATGTATATTGAATAAAAATAATTTGCTATGAAGTAAAAGAGGAAAATTACAGCTAAACACAAATACCACAATAAAGTTAAAACAGCTTTTGTCCAGCACAACTAAAATTTCAAATTGTTCAGTCACAAAGTGGTTAATCAATGCCTAATTAATTTAATAAAAAAAAATGATAGGACCTACTCAATAAAGAGACAATTGCAGGAAATTGCCAAGTATTGCATGATGGACATGAATAATTCTATTTTTATTTTTATTTACAGTAATGTTGAAGACTATCTTATTACTCATAGATAATATTTATTTACCCGTTATCAAAAGCAGTTCAAAACAAGTTTAAATTAACTTTATTCAAACAAAAGTACACATATTAGGGATAATGAGAATACAGGCAGTCAAGTTAGGTGTGCTGCACCTTGATGTCAGTGGACACATTTGGCCCATGGGCCGTACATTGACATCTCTGCTTGATGCAATATTGCATGTAATAATTGTGGTTGATTTACCAACTGATCACATCAAGAAAAGAAGAAAATAAAACGGTTGGGGAGGATGGCTGTGGATTGTAAAAAGCCTCTAGGCTCATCAAATTATTCACAGTTTTTCTCAGACTGACCATTTTTGGGTTGTGATTGGCTGTCAGAGTGATTTGACAGTTCTTTTTTTTCTTTCAGTTTCCTGTACAGCCAAGTGAGGCTTGATATGATAAAAGAGAAGTCTCCTGTGTAATGGGGCAAGCAAGCAAAAAATGTTGATGCTCCTCCTGAGTAGGTTATATACTATAGGGCTGGCTATTTGTGTTTTCTCGGTTCTCAGTGAGATTCACAATTCTTTTTTGTTCTGTTTCCATGAGTTATTAGGATATGCTCAGACATAGGTCCCAGCTCACTGCACCTAGAGGAAAACATTACAGTGGATTAGCTTCTCAGCAAAATAAAATAAACCTACTAATTTTGTGGCTGTTATTTAGCATCAAAAGAACTTTTGCATTTATGTAATTTTCATTATTTTCAGATGTTTTTGCTTGTCAGTAATGTTTGTTGGGAGACAGGACATTATTTGTGAATAAGATTGTGAATGAGAATGCTATGAAGAATGCTAATGTTGTTTTCAAATTTGAACATAAAGAAGCATTTCATTGAACTCAGCAAACCTTTAGTAGCAAAGTAATGCAATTCATGTAATCCTTCATACAAGTAAGTGAATTTATTGTAGGTTAACCATTGTGGTCACGAGCCACACACTTGTGTTTTACCTGTAATAAATTCACTTACTTGAAATAAGCATTGCATGCATTGCATTACTTTACTGCCAAAGGTTTCCTGAGAACGGACAAAGGAACAAGACAATTTATATATCTAGACAAACATTTGACGACATTCAGTCTCGGTATATATATTTTATATTGGCTAACTGGTAATTTTATTGCAAGACCAACTTCTCTTCTTAAGAATTGATGAGAAGCTAAAGCAAATTTCATAATTATACATGCACAAACTGCAGCTTAGTGGCAAACAAATGTGGAATTTCATCAGTGATAAATGAATCAGTTTTATGGTGACCTAGCTGTTTCTTGGCTTTTTGTGTGTGTGCTGACCATCCTGAAGTCTACGATAGCAGGAGACCCAATTTTAGTTACTAGGTCCAGATTCTATCTGACATTCTAACTGACACCCTCTTAGGAAAGCAAATCATTTTGTAATTTAACTAAGTTGACCTTTTTAATAGGTGTTCAATTGTTTTTTACTGATATTAATCCCACATGATATTAATCCCACATGGGAAGTCCATATATAAGTGTTTGGATAACCAACCCAGGTGCTGCTTCAATAAAGAGGCCCACGTCCTCTAAGTAGTGGGAAGAAAATCTCAACCGCTGAAAATAAAGAAGCGCACACCAACCACCTTCTGGTGCAGTATTAAACAAAATGGATAACATCAACCTCCCACACCAAATTGGCTACTTACAAGAGGGAAATTGAATCAGAACATATAAAAACAGCTTGTCCGAAAACTGATAATTCTAGTGATCAATGTTAGTACTTCTATGTGGCGGTGGACTGTCTGAGCATGTGTACAGTCCTTCGGTGTTTGCAGAAAATTAATCTTACATGTCCCCGCCGAAAATCAAACATTTTTCTTTCATTTTAGAAATAGACAATAGCCCTGTTCCATTTGGCACTGATATCGTATCTGGTTTACGACTTCAACATGCTCAATTATACCTTGATGAAGATATCGCCTAGCAATAACTATATTCATAGCAAGAAAGGAGTGTACTACCAGCATCCTATCTTTTACTGACATTATATCTAAATCCAAGTGAAGCAATGCCCTTTCAGTACAGGTGGGTATAAGAACATTTAATAAACTCAATAACAGCTCCTCCCATACCTAATGTATTCCTTCACACTGCCATCAAACAAGAAGGAAGGAGCACTGTGCTTTGTTATACTAGACTGTGCTTTTGATGCATCCAATCATATTATTGATATGCAGCTTGTAATTTATTTTGCCATAAAAATGCATGAACATTTCATCTGCAAATATGTATAATTGGTTGCAGAGTCAGTTTAACTTAATTGCTGTTCTAATTTGAGATTAAAGTGGTACTTAAATAATGGCATAAAATACCTTAATTAATAAATGTTCTGCATCTGTCAGGTTCCAAGAAAATGCATATAAAATCCTTGTTAGATGGCATAAGGTCCTGACCATACTACACAAAATATCTAATAAAAACAGCGATATATGGTGGAGATGTAAATTAAAAGAAGGGACAACTTTACATATATTGTGGACCTGCACAGAAATACAAAAATTTGACACAAGTAATCAAAATAATCAAAAAAATTGGAGATGCAGACATACCAATAAATCCAGCCACATTCTTGTTACATCATACCAGACACTCTATGAAAGAATATAAAAAAAACTCATTGACAATACAACTGTTAAACAAGGCCAAAATTCTTATACCAAAACATTGGAAAGGTCCGCAGATCCTGTTGATTAGAGAATGGGCAGTGGAAATAGATAGATGGATGGATAGATCCATCCAGATAGATAGATAGATCTAGTGGCCATAGGACAGAGTAAAGGGGAATTCAACACTTCCACATGGATACAGTGGAGGATATACAGAGAAAAAGAGGAGAAGGGGCTGAGGAGATAATAATTAGTTTTTATTTTTCCTCTTTGTCTTTTTTGTTGTTGTTGTGTTTGTTAATTTGTCTATGTGGTTTGTTTGTTGTTAGGGGTCTATTCCCCTGTCGTTTCTAGGGATGTGTCAATACTGGTACAAGTTTTTTAGAAGACAGTCCTGGGATCTAGTTAATACTAGGGAAAGCAGAGCGGAGAGAGACATAAAGAGCACCTGAACACTACCTACAGATGTGCAAAGGTGATAATTTTATGTAACAGTCTGGTAATGTATGGTGATATCTGTTGTATAATTATATATCTAAATGTATTTTAAATGTAACAATTTTGAAATTTTTTAAATAAAAATATATTATTTATAAAGTGGTACTTAAATGCCCACTGTGCATAGAAAGTAAACCGGGGATTGGCAAGAGAGATTTCAGCATTCTCTGCAAATGACAGTTGACTCTTTTGCTAACAGAATCACAGTTAGTCATCACAAAGAGTTCTTATCTACAAGTCTGTGAGTGGTTTTTTTTTTTGCTGTAGGGCTCCATGGCTCCCATCTCATATTAAAATAATATTTATATCGCAAATAGACTATGGGGGTCTGCTCACTGTGCGCCAATTGTGTGCACTGAATTGATTCCCCCAAAGTCCAAAATGATCCAGGGCATATCATGGACAGATAGGGAGCTGTATTTCGAGCTAAGCAATATGCCCCGATATGATCCAAATAGTCTCACGAATCATAGTCGATTTAATTCCAAATCCAAATTTTGCCTGAAAATGCACTGAACCAAAATGGTAGCCTCTAGATTGCCATTATATCTTTTTGGAGATTTCAGAAACGCAAAAAAAGCCTTGAAATAAGGAATAAAAACTTAATAAAAACCAAAATGCACATATTTGCAACAAAATCATAAATTTAGAAGGTTGAAAACGACATGCAGTCACTAACTGACAATAACACAGTACAAGACAGGTGATAGCTGCAGTCCAATTGACTGTATCATTATATTATAACCCCAGCTGCACAATAAGAGCGGAAATAAAAATGAGCTCTGTTACAACACTAAGGAGGTATGGCTTTATAGCATGATTCCTGAGGGCTATGATGCTGTTATATATGGTACCTACAGCCAGAACAATTGGAGCAGGAATAAGAGTGGTTCAGTATAACTAACGGACAAGACAACGATGTACCCTATCCACCCTGCTATACACATTAGCGGAGGAACACCTCACAATCCAGATTAGGTCCTGTATGCATGTTAAAGGGTGACATATGAACATAAAGAACTAAAATTGAGCCTATATGCAGATGACATCCTGATATAACTGAGCAAGCCCAGCCACTCAATAGAAACATTGATGCATAAAATAGATCATTTTGTTACCATTTCTAATTACAAACTCAATATCACTAAGACAATAGCCCTGCCTATAGAGATTTAAAAAGAAGAGGAGGATGGATTAAAAGAGAGGCTAATTTCTTACCTTTACTGAAACAGCTAAATGAAAAGCTGAAAAAGCTAAAACATCTAGAAATATCATGGTGGGGCAGGATACATTTACTTAGATCAAATGTCCTCCCAATCTGGTTATACCTATTAACAATTGTCCCAATGGTAGTCCCTACACACTGGTTATATATGGTCTAAATCTCACTCTCTAGATTTGTCTGGCAAGGAAAAAGACAGAGAATTTCTTCGGGCCTTATTAGCACAAAAAAACAGACAAAGGGGGCCCAAACGCGAAGGACTACCATAGAGCAACCCTTCTATAAGAGGATTGGTTCTATTTAGAGAAATCCTAACTTAAAGGCAATGAGCCAGATGCGGCCCTGTGGATAAACAGGAACAAAGGAAAAAATTACAAGGGAATAATAATGAAACTTCCAAAACCATACTGGAAAACTGCAGAAAAAAATTGAGATTAAAGAACAAATTAATAGGCAGTATCAGGACTAAAATCTTAAAGACAGAAATACAAGACCTAGATATAACATCTCGGATAAGTCAAGGAATGGACAGAATTGGAAACTTTATAGATGGGGACAAAGTAAGGAACTTAAAACAGCTACAGGACAGGTACGGCTTGACAGATAAGGACATTTTTTCATACATTAGGGTAAGGGGCTTCCTCAAAAAACTATTTGAATTCTGCACTATATCAGCAATAGAAAGGTTAAACTCTATGATAACTCAAACAGAAAACCAATTACACGTCAGAGATATGTTCCAAGACACAGGAATAGAGTAGACAAGAAAAGAATGTTGTGAAACCCTCCTGAAAGTGAAATGGGCCATAACATACTTAAATCGAGTGGAAACATTTTATAAGGTACAATAATATACCAGAATGTCTCTAGCCAATGTTGGAGATGTAATAACAATGAGGGGACATTCATCCATATATGGTGGTCTTGTGAAAAGGTTAACCGCATATGGAAAACAGTGACAGATAAAATAACACAATGGACTGGGGTAAAACTGGATTTCCTACTTAGTAGAATATTACTACTAAAGGGATTACCTAAAATGGCATGGGAGACTTACGCTATAGTGACACACATAATAGTAGCAACAATAGCTAGACAATGGAAATCCATAAATGATATCCCACTGGAAAGCGTAATTTCTCAATTACTGTACCAACTAAGGATGGTAAATGGTTCATGAATACTATGTGGTGATGAGGATAGGAAAATAAACACAGCCCCATGCCATGATGTTCTAAATGATAGTAAAGAAAGAGAGAAGTGGAGGGAGAAGAGAGAAGAAAGGGAAGAAGAAAAACATGGAGGAGAAACGGTGAGGGGTTGGGGGGGGGGGAGACACACTGCATTTAGGGAAACTGTTGTATGTTGTATGTATGTTTATTTATTGTATAAAACTAAAATTACATAATAAAGATAATTTTTCAAAGAAGAAAAAAAGTTTAGTTAGAAAATGCAAATGGTCCAGAAACTGTACTTCTACAAAATGTTACCATCAGGTCATTGTAGCCCACAGCCAAAATCACCATTCAGAAAATTAGATATACGTTCTGGACGAGATCACCACGGGTGTCAACACAGTCGGCATGCAGGTCAGATCAATATCAGTTGTCAAGAATAGGTAGGAAACAATACTAATACATTATGGACCACATTCCATACACATGACAAACCCACCTGTACTTCACATCATACTTCTGCTACAACTTGTCTGAGAAAGCCACATGTCTGCATCATGGCACACATAACTATAATGTCCTGCTGTCATCCTGTAGGTACTCAGATATCAGGAGACAGGTGCTGAAAAAGATGAAAAAGCCAACACCAACAGGTGTGGCACAGCAACAACCATCCACCCTCAAGCAGTATGAGCTGGAACTTTATAATCTCATGGCTCCAGCAACTACCCAGGGACATGAACAGGCCATTGTTACAAACACAAATGTACAGTTCATAGATATGTTGAAATGTTCTTCACAAAAGCTAAAGTTACAGAGTAGATGTTCAAATACTTCAATAAGAGTTTAATATATACATATGATCAATAACAGAATTCAGATGCTGAAAATCACGTCATGAGTTGTCAATGGTCACGGTAATAGTAGAGAATCCACCGTGAAGACACAGAACCAGCACCTGCAAATTGATAAACAAGACATGTAGTGTCTGCAGTCCTCATTGTTCAGTAATCAAGGGATACTCTGTATTGGGTCTTCCAAGTCGATTCATCTCTTATCTGGAGTGGAAATTGACCAGTCTATGATTCTCATCAAGTGTGTGGCTATGTAATATTTTTGGATATCATGTAAGGCTAACCCACCTCTAGTTTGCGAGAGAGTGAGGCAGTCATACCTGAGTCCTGGTGCCCTGTGGTGCCAGACAAATTTTGTGATTGCCCGGCGTAGTGTGCGGAAATGTTTGGGGGGCATTGTGATGGGTAGGCATTGTAAAAGGTACAACAGTCTGGGAAGGACATTAATTTTGACCATGTTGATTCGTCCCTGCCATGTTAGGCATGTCGACCCCATTTTGCTAAATCAGAATGGATTGAGCGGGCAAGGGGCATAAAGTTATTTCTAAATATGTAGCCAAAGTCAGTTGTCAACCCTATGCCTAGATATTTATTTTTGAGGGGTTCCACCTGAAATAGAATGCTTTCTTCGGAGCTTCATATTGATTATGAGTGATTGTTACTGCTAATATTTGAGATTGCTGGATATATATTTTCAAATTAGATATGACGCCAAATGCTTCAAATCCCTTCATCAGTATATGGAGCGTAGTTTCCGGTGATGTTATAAAAAATAAAAGGTTATCTGCATATGCAGCTACTCACGTTTAGTCCCCTGATGTTCACATTATTCCTAATGGATTCCAAGAATGGTTCTAGTGAGAGGGCGAATATGATGGGGGAAAGTGGGCAACCCTACCTCATGCCATTCACTCTCATTATCCGTTGGGGCAGGGTGCCATTTACTCAGACTCTGGCTGACAAAAAGGTGTAATGTGCTCTGTTCCATGCCTGTACATTGGGTCCCATTCCCATATTCGACAATCTTTGCAACAGGAAGAGCCATGTCATACAATTAGATTTTTTAGAGTCCATGGATAGAAGGAGAATTGTATGGCCCTTCCTGTGTGACGCAGGTATTGCATTGAGTGCCCTCACAGTGTTTTCTTTGGCCCCTCTCCCTGGGACTAAGCCCACTCTGTCTGGATTGATAAGAGTTGGGTTAAGTGATTGTAGTCATATGGCCAGTACTTTAGCCAAGAGTTTCACATCTGTATTTGAAATCGGTCTGTATTCCTGTGGGTTTGTGGTGTCTTTTACGTCTTATGGTATGACTGTGATAGTAGCAGTCAGTGTATAAGGATCTAGGTGTGAGCCCTGTAGGATGGAATTAAACATGTCCACCATTTTAAGAGTTAATATCTTTTAAAATGTCTTGTAATGTTGTAATGGGTAGCCATCTACTCTGGGCATTTCCATAATGCTGATTGTTTAATGGCCTGCATGATTTCTTTGGGGGAGATAGGGTCCTCAAGGGAGTTTGCTTGTGCAGGTGTTAATTTGCGTATGATCGCATCATCTAGGTTTTTTTCTACTCCGTCCATGAAAGGCGAGTCAGATTCTGCAATATCCTGTGACTTTATGTTGTACAGGTCAGAGTAGTATTTATGGAATGTGTTTGCTATCCCTTCCGGGAGGTAGTGGTGTTGGCACTGTTTGTCATGTAGCTTGGAAATGTATGCTTTTTTCTTTCATTTTCTGAGGGTGCGAGCAAGCAGCCTACCGCATTTGCACTCTTGAAAAATATGTTTCGTTATTACCATCGTCCTCTGTATTTTAGTGTTCAACAGTTGCGAAAGTTCCCGTCTGGTTGTGAAGAGGTCCGCTAGGACCTAAGTGTCGAGAGCTTGTTTGTGTTAGAGTTCTAGTGAGGCAATGCACTTCTCTAGAGTTGTTATTGTTAGGGCTTGCTCTTTTTTGCATTTGGAGGCTGTTGCTGTCAGAATGCCTGGTAGGGTGCATTTGTGGGCTTCCCTAACTGTTGGCAGGGGGGATTTCTTGTGTCAGGTTTTCAGTGAAATAGTTACGTATGTGTGTGGTGACATTGTCACAAAAGTTTTTGTTCGACAGTAGAGATTAATTAAGATGCCTGGTGCGTTCAGGCCTTGCACGGAAATGGGACTCTAGTGTCATGAGTAGTGGAGCGTGGCCACTCCATGTGATTTGGCCATATGTGACATTTCTCACTAGTCTCAGCTGGCCATAGGATAGGTAAAAGTAATCCAATCTAGAGTACATGTTGTGGACGTGTGAGTAAAAAGAATAATCTCTATCTATGGGGTATACCGCTCTCCAGATCAGCAAAGATGAAAATTGAATGTGCATCTTGCATAAGTGTCTAAAGGGTATATGACTATTGCCTGTAGATGTGTCTAGCTTAGGGTGCATGGCAGCATTGAGGTCACCGGCCATTATAAATTCCGTCTTGAATCTTGAATGTGATTTTGTATTGCCTTCAGGCTTTGATGTTGGTTAGTGTGCTTTCTCTACTGATATTTAATACTCACATTATGTCTTTGGCCTGTGTATAAGGACACACATTTATGTGATTTTCTTTTTCCTGCTACCAATAAAATCTTTTCCCTGCATGCTTGGGACCCTCTGAGGAAGTCTGATGGCGAAACGCATCATTTAAATTTAAGTTATTGTATTATTATGGTTGTTTTGCATATTTTATTGTATTTAATAGCCCACTTATTACATGTACTTACCTTGCATTCTTAGCAATATTGTCCCCTTTTCTATATTCAAGCTCTTTCACCAATTCTACTTCGTTCACAACATGTTAGACCATGGTTTGGTTGACTTACAGTAAAGTTCATGGGTATTATCTGTGTCCTGATCTCTGGCCCTACTGAGCACCTGACCAACAACCACATCAGGAAAAAATGTCCTCCTCAGCAGCCGCATCACTATTCCTTGGTAGGGGCTTGAAATGCTGCAATTCGATGTTCTGTAATATACAACAGACAAGAATGACGTTTCATACCTTCATTGGAGGAAACAACAGATGTCCACTGGCTTTATCAATGCACTGGAAGTAAGATTTTAATACAGTCAAGTTGCAATCACAGACCTTGTCACAACATGGCCACTGTTGTACCTGTGTCCTGGTGAGAACCTGTGTGATCCTCAGTGGAGTCATGAGCCAAGGTGCACATAAATGTCCCTTTTCACCTGTAAGACATGGCATGATACATTAATTAGTGTAATGGGCACATATTAAATGTATATTGCCATAGTGATGTCATGTTAGGATAGTTTATTTACCTAGGAGCCATGCATCAGGCATTCCACCATGGTTAAACTTGTTGCAGGTTGTGACAATAGGGTACTGGATGGAGCTCAATATGCAGATGACAACTAACCTGTCTAGTAATGTGAGGAAACCACGATATGGAAGGGCCAGTAGTAGGAAGAAACCACAGTGGTAATTCGGACAGTAAATTATAATCCAGCCTAGTGAGGATTAAAGGCAGGAACACAGCAATATTGTAATCCAGACTTTGAAGGGTAAACTGGTAGCAAGATACCACAATAGGAATCCAGACAGCAAGTGTAATCCAGGCTTGTGCGGGTTACAAAACAGGAACACAGCAATATTGTAATCCAAACTTCGGAGGGTTAAGGTAATAATAGCCAAGGTCAAGGGAACCAGACAGACTGCAAAACGGTAAGGTAATCCGGGATCAATAGGTATCAGAGAGACAGCAAAAACGAAGAGACGGTCCAGGGTCAGGGGCAGAGGCAGGCAGAAGAGTAGTTGAGGAATCCAAGGTCAGCAACAGTAATATAAATGAAGATAAACACCAGGGAACCGGATAAACACAAGAATCACCAAGCAAGGAGTGTTTGGTGATTCTGCCTTTTAAATTCTCCCACGTCTTGCGGGTACGCGACGGGCGTGACGTCATCGGACGCGCGCCTAGTGTGGAGACGGAGGTTACCAGAGTCAGTGAACGCGCTTGCAAGTGCATACGATGGCTGGACAGGTAGGCAGGGATTCACAGGGGAACTACTGCGGGGTAGTTCCTGACAGTTCCATCTCCCAATGCGAGACCTCCGGGCTCGCCAATAACCAGGGCGATCAGGATACTGAGTGTGGAAGGCACGGACTAATTCGTCAGCGTGGACTAGTCTAGCAGACTGCCAGGACCTGTCGGCTGGGCCATAACCAATCCAATGAATAAGGTACTGAAGCTGACCACGATAAAGCCTGGAATCCAATATATCCTCCACTTCGTATTCCTCCACTCCATCAATCAGTACCGGATCGGGAGGAAGTACAAGTCTTCCCGGGAACGGATTATCCACCCAAGGTTTGAGAAGGAAACGTGGAACACCGGGTGCACCTTCATGGACGGTGGTAATTGGAGTCTCATAACCAAGGGGGAGATGACTTCGGTAATAGGAAATGGACCGATGAATCTGGGACCCAGCTTTTTGGAAGGACAGGAGAGCTTCAGATGTTTGGTGGAGAGCCATACTTTATCACTGGTTCTGTAGACCGGAGCAGTGGTTCTGTGGCGGTCAGCGAAAGCCTTATAACGTTGTTGAGACTGGAGTAGAGTATTGCGTAATAAGGTGTATGCACGAGTGAGATTCCGGACATGCAGGGTAGCAGAGGGTACAGTGCTGGGTATAGGAGCCCCTGGAAGCATGGAAGGGTGGAATCCATAATTGACGAAGAAAGGTGACATTTCAGTGGAGCTGTGGATATGATTGTTATAAGCAAATTCTGCTAGGGGTAAATATTTACTCCAGTTGTCTTGTAGATGCGTAGTGAAGCAACGTAAATATTGTTCCAAGGTTTGGTTAGTACGTTCCGTCTGCCTGTTACTTTGAGGGTGGAATGCAGTAGTGAGGGAACGATGAATATGCAACTCGCTACAAAAGGTTTCCCAGAAGTGCGAGGTGAATTGGGTACCTCGATCCGATACAATATTTTCGGGTAGACCATGTAGCCTAAATACCTCAAGTATGAAAAGATCAGCTGTCTCAGAAGCCGAAGGTAGGTGTGTGTAGGGTACAAAGTGTGCCATCCTGGTCAGACGATCTACCACAACCATCAAGGTATTGAGTTGC
Organism: Pelodytes ibericus; assembly: GCA_036172795.1. NCBI lineage: Eukaryota > Metazoa > Chordata > Amphibia > Anura > Pelodytidae > Pelodytes > Pelodytes ibericus. The sequence continues at coordinate 89,516,679 of CM069863.1, forward strand.
TGCGACTGCGGTAGATCCGTAATAAAGTCCATAGATACGTCACTCCAAGGTCTGGCTGGTATTGGTAAAGGTTGGAGGAGACCTGAAGGTTTTTAATGTCTCTCTTTGGCTCGGGCACATGTGTCGCAGGAAGAAACAAATTTTGAAACCTCTTCTTGTAATTTAGGCCACCAGAATGTTCTTTGAATGAGGTCCTTGGTTTGCCAAATTCCACCATGACCTGCCACTGGAGAGTTATAGTAGAATTGTAGTACCTGTAACCGAGCCTCGGGAGGAACGAAAACTTTGTTGTGATAATAATTTAGTCCTTGTCGAGGAGTCAATTGATCAAGAATGGGTAGATTGAGATTGGAGGTATGAGTACGGATGATGTCCCAGATAGATTGGATGGCAACTATGAAGTGTTCTGGTTGAAGTATAGTACTCAGCCTTTCTCCCAGCACCTCTTCTTTTTCGGTCATCCGAGATAGCGCATCCGCCTTCCGATTACGAGATCCAGGGCGATAGGTGATGTGAAGCTGGAAGCGAGTAAAAAAGAGTGCCCATCTAGCCTGTCTGGGTTGTAATCTCTTGGCAGTGCGTAGGTATTCAAGATTTTTGTGGTCAGTGAAGACTGTGATCGGGAATAAGGCACCTTCTAATAGGTGTCTCCACTCCTCAAGTGCAAGTTTGATTGCCAATAGTTCCCTCTCACCCACATTATAGTTTCGTTCTGCAGATGACAGCGTTCGGGAGAAGAAGGCCACTGGATGTAGCTGTTCATCCTCCTTGTGTCTTTGGGACAGGATGGCTCCAACCGCTGTATCCGAAGCGTCTAACTCCAGCGTATAAGCCCTTGTAGGATCTGGAAGACTTAATATCGGAGCTGTGGTAAAATGTTTCTTCAAGGAGTCAAAGGCCTCTTGTGCCGCAGTAGTCCAACAAAAGGAACTATTTTTTGAGGTTACCTCTGTAATAGGTTGTATGACCTTCGAAAAATTTCTGATGAACTTTCTATAGAAATTCACGAAGCCTATAAATCGTTGTATACTCTTTTTATTCATGGGAGTAGACCATTACTGAATGGTGCTGATCATTTTCGAATCCATCTGAATGGTGTTAGGAGATAGGATAAAGCCAAGAAATTCGACCGATCTTGTCTCAAATATACATTTCTCTAGTTTGGCGTATAATTGATGTTGTCTCAGTCGTGACAGTACGATACGTACATGGTCTCTGTGTACTGTCAAAGATGGGGAGTAGATGAGAATATCATCGAGGTAGACGATAACAAATTGATCTAGGATATCTCTAAAAATGTAATTTACGAAATGTTGGAAAGTAGCCGGGGCATTGCAAAGTCCGAATGGCATGACCTTATATTCAAAGTGTCCGTAACGAGACCTGAAAGCTGTTTTCCATTCGTCACCCTTTCTAATCCTCACGAGATTGTATGCTCCTCGAAGATCTATTTTTGTGAAGATTTGTGCCGTTTGTAAGTGGTCCAATAATTCAGAGATAAGTGGCAGAGGGTAACGATTCTTTGTAGTTATGTTATTCAGTTCTCTATAACCGATGCATGGTCTTAATCCGCCGTCTTTCTTTTTGACAAAAAATATACCTGCTCCTGCAGGTGAAGTGGATGGTCTGATAAATCCTTTAGCTAGATTCTCCTCTATATAGTCTTTAAGGGTGGTAAGTTCAGGTTCGGTGAGTGGGTAGATTCTCCCAAAGGGAATAGGTGCCCCGGGGAGGAGATCAATCGGGCAATCGTAATCTCTGTGAGTGGGTAGCGATTCCGCCTTTTTCTTTTCAAATACGTCTTCGAATTCAGCATCGATTGTGGGTAGGTTAGAAGACTGCTGGTTCAGAGGTGAGACACAAAGTGGTTTTATTCAAACATTTATCAATGCAATGCATAGAAGTAAACACAAAAGTACCAATCTCCCAATTGATAATAGGGTTGTGTAACCGGAGCCAAGGGAGGCCCAATATGATGGAGAAGATAGGTGCTGGTAAAATGTGTCAAACTGAATGGTCTCTTGGTGTCCTTTGCCGATAGTCATAATGAGAGGGATGGTTTCATGAGTCACCGGGCCGGTCTTAAGTGGACTGCCATCAGCAAGTTGGATATGCATTGGTGATTTCTTGCAGCGGATAGGAATCGCCAGGTTCTTGGCTAGATCCATGTCCAGAAAACATCCGCTGGCCCCAGAATCCACCATTGCCATCAGGGAAATAGCCCTGTTAGTCCACTGTAAGGAGATAGGAATGGATAGGTGAGGGGTCTTATCTGGGAAGGATACCGCCTCCTTTTCAAAAACATAAGAGGTGGGCTTACCATCAGTAAGTCGTCGTCGGGCACGGCACTCCTTATACATGTGTCCTGGTTTGCCACAGTACAAGCTTAGGTCTAGGTTTCTCCATCTGGTCTTTTCTTCTGTGGTGAGAGGGCCACGAACCAACCCAATCTGCATAGGTTCCTCCATGTTCTGAGAAACAGGAACAGTAGACGTTCCTGTCTCGTAGTGATGTGGACCATAAGTAGACCCTGCAGGAATAGGATTGGAAGATCGTTCAGCCCTTCTCTCGCGTAGTCTTCGGTCTATCTGAGTGACTAGACGAGTGAGATCATCCAAGGAAGGGGGTATACCAACTCGTGCCAATTCATCTTTCAGACCATCATATAGGCCCAGACGGAACTGATTGAGTAGTGCCGATTCATTCCATGTTGTCTCTAACGCGACTCTGCGAAATTCAACGCAGATGGTATTAGTGGCTGAGGTTACTCGAAAAGGGTCTTCATATAAGGTGTCCAGGGCTTGACGGAAGGACCCCCAATTATCAAGTACCGGACTATTTATGTGGAGTAGGTGATGTGCCCACAGTTGGGGTTCTTCAGTAAGAAGAGAAATTACTGTATGTGAATTACCTTCACATAGTCGGAGGCGTAGGTACGAGGGTGGAGGTTGAAGAGGATTTGACATGACGTGATAAAAGTACGATATTTCTTTCTGTCCCCTGAATATTTTTCAGGGAGTACAACTTGTGGTTCGAGGGAGGAAGCTCCCTCAAGTGGAAATGGAGCTGGAGAAGGTGCGTGAGCTGCCGCTATAGGTTCTGGAACGTTACCTGGTGGAGCCTGGAGATGCTGTACTTGTTGTTGCAGGCGTGCTTGTCCTGCTTGAAGATCTTGTACGGACTGATTGAGTGTAGTTAATTGCTGAGTAAGGGCAGCAATTGCCTCGGTAAGCCCTGCGGCCTCCATGTAAAGGCATAGTGATTATGTGACAATAGGGTACTGGATGGAGGTCAATATGCAGATGACAACTAACCTGTCTAGTAATGTGAGGAAACCACGATATGGAAGGGCCAGTAGTAGGAAGAAACCACAGTGGTAATTCGGACAGTAAATTATAATCCAGCCTAGTGAGGATTAAAGGCAGGAACACAGCAATATTGTAATCCAGACTTCGAAGGGTAAACTGGTAGCAAGATACCACAATAGGAATCCAGACAGCAAGTATAATCCAGGCTTGTGCGGGTTACAAAACAGGAACACAGCAATATTGTAATCCAGACTTCGGAGGGTTAAGGTAATAATAGCCAAGGTCAAGAGAACCAGACAGACTGCAAAATGGTAAGGTAATCTGGGATCAATAGGTATCAGAGAGACAGCAAAAACGAAGAGACGGTCCAGGGTCAGGGGCACAGGCAGGCAGAAGAGTAGTCGAGGAATCCAAGGTCAGCAACAGTAATATAAACAAAGATAAATGCCAGGGAACCGGATAAACACGAGAATCACCAAGCAAGGAGTGTTTGGTGATTCTGCCTTTTAAAATCCCCTTGCGTCTCGCGGGTACGCGACGGGTGTGACGTCATCGGACGCGCGCCTAGTGTGGAGACGGAGGTTACCAGAGTCAGTGAACGCACTTGCAAGCGCATACGATGGCTGGACAGGTAGGCAGGGATACACAGGGGAACTACTGCGGGGTAGTTCCTGACACAGGTATACTAAGAAGAGCAAAATAGTAGAAGGCTAACTGAGGCAGAACAGAACTAAATATCCAGAGTACAGGACCAAGAAGAGACTGAAGCAGGACAGAAGAAAACATAAGCAGCACAAAGCAGAAACTAAATACAGGGCAGAGGCAAAGACGGCACAGATAAAGTCACATATACAAACAGAGAACAAACAAAGGACCGGGCTTAATAAAACATAACCGAGATACAGACATGAATACAGGAACTAGTCTAGGACTTTGAGAATATAATGATGAGGGTTTAGATAACCTGATGGCCATAAGATATTAAGCTTGCCAATCAGCGTCAAAGTACCTCACAATCAGGCTACTCCCTAACCTAGAACCTGCCTAAAATAAACTAATAGCTGAATCTGGAATAACTGACACTAAACAGATACACAAATTACCTTTAGCAGTATTCACCTGTCGTTTGATCTCTGAATACCTAAAATATAACAGTAGAACATTGCTATTGGTAGATCATCATTAATCATCTGTACATGTTATCCCATTTACACATAGGCATGTGTCTATCTGTACATGTTGTACATGGTGATGTATATTTAATATACACATGTATAAACACACCTATGTGTTACCACAGATCTCCAGTTCTACTCCTACACAGACATTGATATACACTGCAACTTTGTACTCCCATTGGCCTTAGCTATTTGCAGCATTCATGTATACATGTTAATTGCTGCAATGTGCTTCTTATACACCAAAACCAAGCTAACATGCTATGTACAGCTACAGTTCACTTCACATACTTGCAGATTCCCCATGTGTGATATTTTAATATGTGCATCCATATGAACCATTATGCATGAGTGTACATTCCTAGGTATCTTTGAGACAGCTAATATATGTGTTACATGAAGTACAGGTGTGAGTTCAGTGTGATTAAACATGCTGCCTAAATAAATTCATTCATTTTAGAATACCTGGTTGAAAATCAGGGTTGCGGCAAAGTGGGGTGAGAGGGGAGGGATACGTGGTTAGGTTGAAAGTGCCTTCGGTGGTATGGAGGACTGAGATAGTGGCCATAATCAGAGGGTGAGTCTTGGCGATCTTTTTAGCCTGTGGTGGGGAGAGCCAGGGTATATTTTGGAGGGGGAAGGCTAGGCATTCGCCTTCCAAGTCTATCCATAATTTCTGTGCGGGGTGGTGTACCCACTCCAGGACTCTCAATAAATGACAAGCTCTGTAATATGTGTGAATACAAGGCATGCCTAAGACCCCTTTGAATTTGTGTTGGGTGAGGAGGTCGAGTTTAATTCTGAGTTGTTTCCCTGCCCAGGTGAACTTTGTGAACATAGTTTTCAGGGATATAAAAAACGCAGGGGAGATTCGTATAGGGATTGTCTGTAGTAGGTATAATATTCTGGGTAGGATATTCATCTTCAGGGCATAAATTCTGCCCGTCCATGAGATGTGTAATGGGGCCCAGGACAAGAGATCTTGTGGGTATTCCTAAGATTCCTAGGTATCCAATCTTGGTCTGGCACCAGCGGAAAGGGAAGGCGTCTTGTAGTACAGTCGCCTCTGTGTGTGGCAGGTTTATGTTTAAAATCACTGACTTGGAGAGGTTAATTTTAAGCTTTGTAAGTTGGCCGTAGGTCTGAAATTCCTTTAGAAGAACCGGTAGGGACACCTGTGGGTTGGTAAGACTAAATAGTATGTCATCTGCATACCCAAGTACCTTATGCTGCTTCCCTCCTGCCTTAATTCCAGTGATATCATTATGTGATCGCACCGCTTCCAGAAAAGGCTCCAAGGAGAGGATAAACAGCATAAGTGACAAGGGGCAGCCCTGCCTCGTCCCATTGAAAATTGGAAATTAGTCCGATAGGGCCCCATTGACCCGGATCCGAGCTGAGGGGTGGGAGTATAGGGACCCAACATACATAACATTGTACATAATTCTGGATCTTTATCTTCCTTAGTAATTAGGGATATGGTAGCTGCAAGTGTGTGGGGGTGGATTTCGTGCCCATCTATAGGGGCATTGAAAGCTTGAGTGAAGTACGGGCCCAAGACGTCGAGAAACTTTTTACATAGATTAAGGAAAGGCCGTCAGGACCAGGGCATTTCCCCATCTTAGACATCTTAATTGCCCATGACAGTTCTATCAAGGAGGTAGGTCTCTCTAAAGAGTCTGCTTCTGTTGGGGAAAGTTTGTGATGTACATGCTGAGAGAGATAATTGGAAATCTTGGCTTTAGTGGTGGCTAGCGAATCAGGAGATTGTGGGGGTGTGATGTGATAAGTTGTTGGTAATAGTCAACAAATTCCATGGTTATCTCAGAGGGGATCCCTCTGTGATCTCGGACCTTGTCTATATATGACAGTTTCTGTTTTTTACGGAGTGCCCGGGCAAGGTATTTCCCTGGCCTGTTACCGTGCTCGTAAAACAAGGCGCGGAAACGGGTAAAGGATTTTTGTGCTTGTGTGTTTAGGATGGTCCAGAGTTCCTTTCTATAAATTGTCAATTGTTGCCAGTCTTTAGCATCAAGGCAGTTTTTATGGATCCTTTCCAGGGCAGAGATCTTGATATATAGGGTGCTGAGGGTCCCTGTGTGCTGGTGCTTCCGGGCTGAGGCTACCTTGATGAAATGACCACGAACTACACATTTGTGTGCCACCCACAAAGTGAGAGGTGACATGCCAGTTGTGGTATTTTCACGAAAATAGTCCACCAGAAGGGTTTTAGAAGATTGTATAGTCTCGGCGTCTGTCAGGAGGGATTCATTAAGTCTCCATGATTTACCTGTGGGTCTGGATAGTGGGGATTGGAGGGATAGTATTAATGGGGCATGGTCCGACCAAGTCAGAGAGCCATAAGTCGCTGTCCTCAGTAGGGGTAGGTGGTAATGTAGTATAAACAGGTAGTCGATACATGAGTATGAGTCGCCAGGGGTAGAAAAAAAGCTGTAGTCTCGGGTGGTGGGGTGAAGTTCCCTGTCCAGGAACTGGGAATCTGAACCTGAGTGGCTCAACCATCTCAGTAGATGATTTTCAGCATCTCCTGAGACCCTCTGAGTACATCAAGATCTCTTCAGCTAAGTTGCTCCTGTTTAGTCACCCTCTCCAGGGTGTTCCTGCTTAGTCACCCTCTCCAGGGTGTTCCTGCTTGGTCACCCTCACCAGGGTGTTCCTGCTTGGTCACCCTCACCAGGGTGTTCCTGCTTGGTCACCCTCACCAGGGTGTTCCTGCTTAGTCACCCTCTCCAGGGTGTTCCTGCTTAGTCACCCTCTCCAGGGTGTTCCTGCTTAGTCACCCTCTCCAGGGTGTTCCTGCTTAGTCACCCTCTCCAGGGTGTTCCTGCTTAGTCACCCTCTCCAGGGTGTTCCTGCTTAGTCACCCTCTCCAGGGTGTTCCTGCTTAGTTACCCTCTCCAGGGTGTTCCTGCTTAGTCACCCTCTCCAGGGTGTTCCTGCTTTGTCACCCATTCCAGGGTGTTCCTGCTTAGTGACCCTTGGCTCTGGCCTTAACCCTTGCCTCTGGCCTTAACCCTTGCCTTTGGCCTTAACCCTTGCCTCTGGCCTCTTCCCTTGTTTAACTCTCTCCACCCCTACCTTTGCTTTGTCTACAGTCCCTACTATAGCTCTTTGTTCTTACTGCAGTTCCTACTCATACCCTTTTCCTATTCTGCAGTTCTTTGCTAAATTCCCTCTTGTCTCTCCTTCAGTCTTTATTCCAATACCTAGCTCTGTTTCTTTATCTGTTCTCCCTTTGCACTATATTTAACATGCAACCAGACACCTCCACTATCCCTGCACTTAAACTCCTACCTGACCTGGTAAAGGCTCTGACACTGACGTCCCAAATTCCACAGGCGTCAAGGAGTTGGGAACGAAACAACCGGGTAGAGAAATTAGGACTGGGAACACAAAATGGGGACAGTAACAGTAAATTTTTAACCGTGAGACTCTACATCCGAAGAGATTAAATATTTTTAATTAGCTCTGTCTCTTGTTCTCTAATCAAATTCAGCCCAGAGGTAGCCTTTTTAGATCACATTACTAAGAGGTTAATTTGCTAGATATTTGGTCAGTAAGAGTTTGTGTGTGTATTGCAATTTTACTGTGATTTTGGGGTAACTAAAGACGCCTATAAGTCTTAGTGGTGGCAGCTTTTTGTTCTTTTTGCTAGGAGTTTTGGGGGTAACTGGTGGGGGTCCGTGGTGGTTGCTTTGTGCCCTGTAGGGAAAGTTACATTTAGCCCCTTTTTCACACCCATACTCCCATGTCACGGCTCGGCCAATAGCCCTGTCTGTGACACATGCCTTAACTGAATTTAGCGGAAAAGCACTGAATCTTAATGGTAGCTTTAAGGCTTGAAATACCCACTATCTCCTATTGGAGTTTTTTCTCACGGAAAGATAGCCGTGAACTACCAAAATTCATCCAAATCTCCATAGGAGATGGCCCAGAAAGCTTCAGTCTGCGGAATTCGGCCATTCGACAATTTGGCTAAAGTTCGGCTGCGCCTTTAAGTTAATGCCGGCATATGAATGATTGAATAGGTGAATTAATTGAATCAATTTCACATTTGTTCATTCGACTTCCTTTTGCTTTTGTTTTCAGAATCCGACTTTCTAGCTGCATTCATAGCAAGTGAAGTGAGGCACATAGTGGTGCCTAAACATACAATTGAATGATTTTCTGTTTTTATTGTCAAGTACTATCAGAAATCAATACCAGTTTGCTATTAACAGTGAAGTCTGGGTACTATCTTCCAAAACCTGTAACTGCACACACTTAAGATCCTGCCAGTGTCATCTATAGTTGAAAATCTCCTGCTCTGTGGTGGCCAAAATAGTAAAAAAACTAAAAGATAGCATTTACTAATTAGAAAAACAACTCAGAGTGAGGAAGATAGAAAGATCTATAAGAGTAGACAGAAAGAGGGAAAGCAAGCAATAAGAGCTTCCAAAGCCCAGTCAGTGAAAAAGGGGGATAAAACATTTTTTAGAAACATAAATGAGAAAGGGAAAGTAAAACAAGGATTAGTTAGATTAAAAACAAAAGAAGGATGCTATGTAGAAGAGGATAAAGGCCTAGCAGATTGTCTTAATGAATATTTTTGTTATGTTTTTACAAATGAAAATGAAGGTATGGGACCTAATTTAGGGAAAAAGACTAATGAGTCTTTTGAGGCATATAAGTTTACAAAGGAAGAGTTTTTACTTCAGCTGTCTAAAGTAAAGAAAAATAAGTTGATGGGCCTTGATAGGGTACATCCAAAGTTATTAAACAGACTTAGTGGTGTACTAGCAAAACCATTAACAGATTTATTTAACCAATCATTGCTAATGGGAGTAGTCCCAGAAGATTGGAAATTAGTAGACATGTGCAAAACTAAAATTTTCGTTTCGTTTTCGTCCATTCGGACGAAAATGTTATTTATTTCGTCTAAAACGAATTTCGTTCATTAGTGCATTCGTTTCAGACGAAATTCGTTCATTATTTTCGTTTCGTTAATTTTTTTCGTTCGTTTTATAGAATACAATGTAATACTATTGGCTTTCTATAAACCGAACGAGAGCCCCATTCATAAGAAATTCTTATGAATGGGGCTCTCGTTCGGTTCATAGAAAGGCAATAGTATTAATTGTATTCTATAAGCCGAAAGTCTATAAACCGAACGACTTTCGGTTTATAGACTTTCGGCTTATGGAATACATGTAATCCTATTGCTATTCTATAAACCGAACGACTTTCGGTTTATAGAATAGCCATAGGTTTACATGTATTACATAAGCCGAAAGTCTATAAACCGAAAGTCGTTCGGTTTATAGGCTGTCGGCATTTAACTAATAAGAGACAGAGACTCCATTCATAAAATTATGAATGGAGACTTTGTCTCCGTGTAGTAAAATGCCGACAGCCTATAAACCGAACATTCGGTTTATAGGCTGTGGGCATTTTACTACACGGAGACAAAGTCTCCATTCATAATTTTATGAATGGAGACTCTGTCTCTTATTAGTTAAATGCCGACAGCCTATAAACCGAACGACTTTCGGTTTATAGACTTTCGGCTTATGTAATACATGTAAACCTATGGCTATTCTATAAACCGAAAGTCGTTCGGTTTATAGAATAGCAATAGGAATACATGTATTCCATAAGCCGACAGCCTATAAACCGAACGTTCGGTTTATAGGCTGTCGGCATTTTACTACACGGAGACAGAGTCTCCATTCATAAAATTATGAATGGAGACTTTGTCTCCGTGTAGTAAAATGCCATAAGCCGACAGCCTATAAACCGAACGTTCGGTTTATAGGCTGTCGGCATTTTACTACACGGAGACAGAGTCTCCATTCATAAAATTATGAATGGAGACTTTGTCTCCGTGTAGTAAAATGCCGACAGCCTATAAACCGAACCTTCGGTTTATAGGCTGTGGGCATTTTACTACACGGAGACAAAGTCTCCATTCATAATTTTATGAATGGAGACTCTGTCTCTTATTAGTTAAATGCCGACAGCCTATAAACCGAACGACTTTCGGTTTATAGACTTTCGGCTTATGTAATACATGTAAACCTATGGCTATTCTATAAACCGAAAGTCGTTCGGTTTATAGAATAGCAATAGGAATACATGTATTCCATAAGCCGACAGCCTATAAACCGAACGTTCGGTTTATAGGCTGTCGGCATTTTACTACACGGAGACAGAGTCTCCATTCATAAAATTATGAATGGAGACTTTGTCTCCGTGTAGTAAAATGCCGACAGCCTATAAACCGAACGTTCGGTTTATAGGCTGTGGGCATTTTACTACACGGAGACAAAGTCTCCATTCATAATTTTATGAATGGAGACTCTGTCTCCGTGTAGTAAAATGCCGACAGCCTATAAACCGAACGTTCGGTTTATAGGCTGTCGGCTTATGGAATACATGTATTCCTATTGCTATTCTATAAACCGAACGACATTCGGTTTATAGAATAGCCATAGGATTACATGTATTGCATAAGCCGAAAGTCTATAAACCGAAAGTCATTCGGTTTATAGGCTGTCGGCATTTAACTATACAGAGACAGAGCCTCCATTCATAAAATTATGAATGGAGACTTTGTCTCCGTGTAGTTAAATGCCGACAGCCTATAAACCGAACGACTTTCGGTTTATAGACTTTCGGCTTATGTAATACATGTAAACCTATGGCTATTCTATAAACCGAAAGTCGTTCGGTTTATAGAATAGCAATAGGAATACATGTATTCCATAAGCCGACAGCCTATAAACCGAACGTTCGGTTTATAGGCTGTCGGCATTTTACTACACGGAGACAGAGTCTCCATTCATAAAATTATGAATGGAGACTTTGTCTCCGTGTAGTAAAATGCCATAAGCCGACAGACTATAAACCGAATGTTCGGTTTATAGGCTGTCGGCATTTTACTACACGGAGACAGAGTCTCCATTCATAAAATTATGAATGGAGACTTTGTCTCCGTGTAGTAAAATGCCGACAGCCTATAAACCGAACGTTCGGTTTATAGGCTGTGGGCATTTTACTACACGGAGACAAAGTCTCCATTCATAATTTTATGAATGGAGACTCTGTCTCCGTGTAGTAAAATGCCGACAGCCTATAAACCGAACGTTCGGTTTATAGGCTGTCGGCTTATGGAATACATGTATTCCTATTGCTATTCTATAAACCGAACGACATTCGGTTTATAGAATAGCCATAGGATTACATGTATTGCATAAGCCGAAAGTCTATAAACCGAAAGTCATTCGGTTTATAGGCTGTCGGCATTTAACTATACAGAGACAGAGCCTCCATTCATAAAATTATGAATGGAGACTCTGTCTCCGTGTAGTAAAATGCCGAAAGCCTATAAACCGAACGATCCGTTTATAGACTTTCGGCTTATATAATACATGTAATCCTATGGCTATTCTATAAACCGAACGTTCGGTTTATAGAATAGCAATAGGAATACATGTATTCCATAAGCCGACAGCCTATAAACCGAACGTTCGGTTTATAGGCTGTGGGCATTTTACTACACGGAGACAAAGTCTCCATTCATAATTTTATGAATGGAGACTCTGTCTCCGTATAGTTAAATGCCGGCTTTTAACTATACGGAGACAAAGTCTCCATTTATAATTTTATGAATGGAGACTCTGTCTCCGTATAGTTAAATGCCGGTGTTCTGACAAATTTCTGGAGCAAATTCTCCTGCGCAATCGCAGGAGAATTTGCTCACTGCGCATGCGCATAAAGTTACAGCTGATAACTCAGCTGTAACTTTGTGACCACCGCGCATGCGCCAGCTGCGCAACCCACCTCCCGCCCCCTCACACCCCCTGCACACCCCTTCTTACCAGATCATCGACCACAGCGATACACAGCGCATGCGCACGCCTATCCAGCCGTTTGGGAATGTGCGCGTCCGTTGTTGTGTTCTTAAGGTGGTAAGTAACATGGGGCGTCGGGACATAAGGGGGCAAGCATCCTGGTGAGGGCTGCCTCGTCTTGATGGAATTTGTGATCCTCCTGCTGCATCAATAATACAGCAGGAGGATCACAAATCCCATCAAGATGAGGCAGCCCTCACCAGGATGCTTGCCCCCTTATGTCCCGACGCCCCGTGTTACTTACCACCTTAAGAACACAACAACGGACGCGCGCATTCCCAAACGGCTGGATAGGCGTGCGCATGCGCTGTGTATCGCTGTGGTCGATGATCTGGTAGGAAGGGGTGTGCGGCGGGTGTGAGGGGGCGGGCGGTGGGTTGCGCAGCTGTCTCATGCACGGTGGTCACAAAGTTACAGCTGAGTTATCAGCTGTAACTTTATGCGCATGCGCAGTGAGCAAATTCTCCTGCGATTGCGCAGGAGAATTTGCTCCAGAAATTTGTCAGAACACCGGCTTTTAACTATACGGAGACAAAGTCTCCATTTATAATTTTATGAATGGAGACTCTGTCTCCGTATAGTTAAATGCCCACAGCCTATAAACCGAACGTTCGGTTTATAGGCTGTCGGCTTTTAACTATACGTTTGTCTCCATTCATAAATTTATGAATGGAGACTCTGTCTCCGTATAGTTAAATGCTATTGTATTCTATAAACCGACTCTATTTCGGCTTATAGAATGCAATAGTACTACGAATGGACGAATGAACGAATGATTTTCCTTTATTAACCATTCGTTCATTCGGCTTTAGTTAGCTTAGCATTTTCGTTCTTCGTTTTTCGGGCGAATGGACGAAAATGCAATTTTCGGACGAAAATGCATTCGTCCGAAAACGAATGCACATGTCTAGTATATATTCACATGTAAATTGCTTTTTTAATAAAAAATTATGATATAAATAAAATCTTGTTTTTATTTCCTTTTATGTGACAAAGCTGCCTCTCTCTTTCCCTTGCCCCCAGATTTGTCGCTCTCCCCCCCTTAGTGTTGTCTCTCTCTCACCCTCCCTTTGGCTCCCCCCTCGCTCCCCTTGTGTCTGTCTCTTCCCCCCTTCCCTCCCCTTGTTTCTCTCTGCCCCCCCCCCCTTGTTATTCTGTCCCCCCCTCACCTGTTTCTTGCTCACCTGGTGGCTAGTGGGGGCAGCCGGGGGATGTATGCACTATACATAATAGACGGAAGTGTCGGGCAGCATGGAGGTTGTCTGCACGATTCGTGCAGACATCCCCCAGCTGCCCGATTCTCCCTGGTGGCTAGCGAGGCAGCGGTGGATGTCTGCGCGATGAGCGAGACCTCCCCTGCTGCCGCCCGGAACGACAGCCAGGACTTTTATGAGGAAGCCGGAAGTACCCAGCTTCATCATAGAAGTCCTGGCGGTCATGCCGGGCGGCAGCAGGAGAGGTCTCGCTCATCGCGCAGACATCCTCCGCTCCCTCGCTAGCCACCAGGGAGAATCGGGCAGCTGGGGGATGTCTGCACGAATCGTGCAGACAACCTCCATGCTGCCCGACACTTCCGTCTATTATGTATAGTGCATACATCCCCCGGCTGCCCCCACTAGCCACCAGGGAGCAAGAAACAGGTGAGGGGGGGACAGAATAACAAGGGGGGGGGGCAGAGAGAAACAAGGGGAGGGAAGGGGGGAAGAGACAGACACAAGGGGAGCGAGGGGGGAGCCAAAGGGAGGGTGAGAGAGAGACAACACTAAGGGGGGGAGAGCGACAAATCTGGGGGCAAGGGAAAGAGAGAGGCAGCATTGTCACATAAAAGGAAATAAAAACAAGATTTTTTTATATCATAATTTTTTATTTAAAAAGCAATTTACATGTGAATATATACTAGACATGTGCATTCGTTTTCGGACGAATGCATTTTCGTCCGAAAATTGCATTTTCGTCCATTCGCCCGAAAAACGAAGAACGAAAATGCTAAGCTAACTAAAGCCGGATGAACGAATGGTTAATAAAGGAAAATCATTCGTTCATTCGTCCATTCGTAGTACTATTGCATTCTATAAGCCGAAATAGAGTCGGTTTATAGAATACAATAGCATTTAACTATACGGAGACAGAGTCTCCATTCATAAAATTATGAATGGAGACTTTGTCTCCGTATAGTTAAATGCCCACAGCCTATAAACCGAACGTTCGGTTTATAGGCTGTGGGCATTTAACTATACGGAGACAGAGTCTCCATTCATAAAATTATAAATGGAGACTTTGTCTCCGTATAGTTAAAAGCCGGCATTTAACTATACAGAGACAGAGTCTCCATTCATAAAATTATGAATGGAGACTTTGTCTCCGTGTAGTAAAATGCCCACAGCCTATAAACCGAACGTTCGGTTTATAGGCTGTCGGCTTATGGAATACATGTATTCCTATTGCTATTCTATAAACCGAACTTTCGGTTTATAGAATAGCCATAGGATTACATGTATTACATAAGCCGAAAGTCTATAAACCGATCGTTCGGTTTATAGACTTTCGGCATTTTACTACACGGAGACAAAGTCTCCATTCATAATTTTATGAATGGAGACTCTGTCTCTGTATAGTTAAATGCCGACAGCCTATAAACCGAACGACTTTCGGTTTATAGACTTTCGGCTTATGTACTACATGTAATCCTATGGCTATTCTATAAACCGAAAGTCGTTCGGTTTATAGTTTAGCAATAGCATTACATGTATTCTATAAACCGAACGTCGTTCGTTTTAAAGACTTTCGGCTTATAGAATACTATTGGCTTTCTATAAACCGAACTAGAGTCGAGTCCCCATTCATAAGAAATTCTTATGAATGAGGAGGGACTCTAGTTAGGTTTATAGAATGCCAATAGTATTCTATAAGCCGAAAGTCTTTAAAACGAACGACGTTCGGTTTATAGAATGCATGTAATGCTATTGCTGTTCTATAAGCCGAATGTCTTTCGGCTTATAGAACAGCAATAGCATTACATGTATTCTATAAACCGAACGTCGTTTGTTTTAAAGACTTTCGGCTTATAGAATACATGCTGCTATTGGTTGTCTATAAACCGAAAGAGTCCCCATTCATACGAATAGGTCAATTGACCTATTCGTATGAATGGGAACTCAATTTCGGTTTATAGGAAGCTAATAGCATTACATGCATTCCATAAACCGAAAGTCATTCATGTCGGTTTATGGAATGTGTAGTACAATGCTATTGGTATTGTAAACCGACTCTATTTCGGTTTAGAATGCCAATAGCACGAATGGACGAATGGACGAATGAACGAATGATTTTCGTTTATTAACCATTCGTTCATTCGGATTTTGTTAGTTAAAATTTTCGTTATTCGTTTTTCGGACGAATGGACGAAAATGCTATTTTCGTCCGAAAATGCATTCGTCCGAAAACGAATGCACATGTCTAATTAGCAGTAGAAAGAGGGAAGTGCTCATGCCATTGTACAGAGCACTGATGAGACCTCACTTGCAGTATTGTACACAGTACTGGAGACCATATCTCCAGAATGATACTGATACTTTTGATAGAGTTCAGAGAAGGGCTACTAAACTGGTTCATGGGTTAAAAGATAAAACTTTCCAGGAAATTTTAAAAGAATCTTAACAAAAGATGTTACAGGGGGGATATGATAGAAACATTTAAATACATAAAAGGAATCAACATAGTAAAGGAAGAGAGTATATTTAAAAGAAGATAATGACCACAACTAGAGGACATAGTCTTAAATTAGAGGGGCAACGATTTAAAAGTAATATCAGGAAGAATTACTTTACTGAGAGTGTAGTGGATGTATGGAATAGCCTTCCAGGTTAAGTGGTAGAGGTAAACACAGTCAAGGATTTTAAGCATACGTCGGATAGGCATAAGACTATCCTAGATATAAGATAGTTTACTGGGGACTAATAATAGTATTTAGAAAATTGTGCAGACTAGATGGGCAGAATAGTTCTTATCTACTGACACATTCTATATTTCTATGTTTACATTCAATTCTTGAGTGCACCATTTTACACATTTTTATTGATTTAAATCAAGATGTTTAAGGGGACTGATAGCATTATGTTTAGCAGCTGTAATTAACTGTTTATTTTCCTTTGTAGCACCGCTTTGACTTTTTCTTTGACTACGATAAAAATGTTTTATTGATAAATGATCAATATCTTTATGTGAAGGGAAAATTAGTTTGAAAAGCCCATTAGAGAATTTGTGACAATATCTATTTTTTCATGAAACCTTGTAATATTAAATATGTCCTGTTTTGATAATTCTTTGACATTAAAACAATGATATATTTTGAGTCTGAAATACTCATTAGCCCCAATGATTAGTCTTTAATTACTTAATGTAGACCACTTTTTCTATTTTTAGAGCTAATTTAAGCATTTCCTACAAGCATGTGAACCAAATTACTTAATTGTGCTTCATGAGCAATTTAGAGTTATGTCTGCATCTTTTGCACAAATATAATCGTATTTAAAAATAACTTTTTTCTTCTGTTCTGTGTCTCTATACAACGTAATTCTATCATTATGATAAATAACAAATCTCATACACTTGTTTCTTTTGAATCTTCTGTTTTATTGTGAAAAAATAAATATAGCATCCTAACATTTAGTGAAGATTTTGTTGTTATTCACAATAACTACACTTAAAACATGCTCCTTTTGAACATTGTTGGGATTTTAAACCCATAGTGATTTAGATAGTGATAATAGAAGTTTCTTCTGGTTGTCAGACCAAAAAAATGTAAAATACACAAATAGTGCATAGAGCAGAAGCGGATAGTTATTTATTGTTAAGATTATACGATTGTTAGTATATTCCTTGTCAGTATTTTTTGTTGTCTTATTTAGAAAGTCAGACCATTCTTAGCATGTCTTTCGATTATGTATGTTATTTTGGTGAGATCATGTTGCAATAACTGGCCACTGTTGATATTTTGTCAACCACATAGTTCTAATCATTTTCATCAGTGTCATTTCGGTATAAATTCTGGAGCTTGACGCTAATTGGAGGAAAGTCAGTGACCGCATTCCACGAAATAAAAATGGTGGGTAATTTAAAATGAAAAATAGACCCCTGAAAAGTTTGGCGATCCTCTAGACAAAAACCGCAGAGCAGGAATGTTATTCCTTCCATGATTATCCAGAGACTGCAAAGTCCAGAAATCCTCTGTTTCTTTTTTTTTTAGTCGGCAGCTGAATGCTACAACTCAGTGATAATACCACCTGGGAAACCAGTTACCTACGGCTCAGTTTCCTTATTTGCGGCTTCAGATTAACAGGCTTAAATCAATTACAGAGGCAGCCTGGAAAGTTACAACATTCTCTTCCTGGCGGGGTGCTTGACATTTTCCTTCTCAAGCTTCTAACATATGGAGGAACTGGATCAGTCATTTGTCGGGAGGGTGAGACTCCGTAACAGGAGCTATCACATAAGAGCATTTGAAATTTATGACATATGTTTTAGAGTGCCATTATGTTTTGTGAGTGTTGATTTTATCTATCTGTGTTATTAAAATTATGTGTTTTTCTACATGCTACTATGCTCTGCACTATTTGCGTATTTAAAAAAAATGTTTATCTAACAAACAAAAGAAACTTTTATCAAAATCGCTATCTTTTGGAACTTTTCTAATATATATATACACTTTTGGTCATTTTTGGTTTGGAACAATGAGATTGAGTTAATCTGTATGTTAGAATAATTCTATACAGACAATCAAATCAATCATTGTACATTTTGTGGCTTGCTTGGATTGAATTGTGAAACTTATATTCATTTAATTTGAAAAAAAAAAAAATGATGTGCGTAACAATTTAATCAATCATTTTTCTTTCATCTCATCATAGTGAAGAAAAACAAAGTTGCTGTCCCTCTTTCATTCTTTAATCTTGTAATCAATAATTTTTCTTTTAATTATTTCTAACTTTGCATAAAAGTTAGTTTTAATTTCATTTCATTTTATTGTACTGTAATGCATGCCAATATAGTTGTTTAAACAGTGTATTTAATTGAAAAAAAATTAACAATAAAGTATATTAAATAAAAATATAAGAGAGAGTTCTGCTCACAAGTTTGCAATCTAAATAGAGTGGTTGGGGCCGAAGAAACATGGTATGTTAGACAGGGCATTATTAGCCTATGAGTAAGTGCTAATAGACAACACAATGTATGAAGTATTTTGTGAGTCCATCCTTGTGGTACACTTACTACTGTTACTTTTGTATACTTCAATAGTGTTGTTATGGTAGTTATGTTGTTGTGCTGTGGGACTGCTTCTTTCTTTGCCCAGGGAACTAGACTCAAAGAAAGTCACTCAGTTGGCTTAGGCAGTGTGGAACACCAGGAGTAGTCCAGTATCAGAAGTGTGTAATGAAGTTCAATACAAGAATCAGTCAATATTTTGGCCTCTTATAGCAGCCATTTATCACATTTTCTTTAATAAAGAGAACATGTCTCTGTTGTTTAACCTGATGAGCAAACAGAATGAGAGAAGTTAAATTTAATTAACACAATAACAAAAAGAAAATAAACAAAACCTGTTATGGTACTATCCTTTGGGGATCACTTTATCTGGATTTTCAAGGGCTCAAAAACATTTAGGGGCACAAGCGTTAGAAATGGAATAATTTGGCACATTGCTTGTCTCTTTTTCAAGTACAGTAACTCCAGACGCCAATAAAACTACACATAAATATATATGTGAAATTCAAAAGAAGGTTTCGTCACAGCAACTACATTTATTGCATAAATGTATGTTACACATGTAGAAATTCAACAAGGAAAATGTTATATTAAAAACTAATGCTGCAGGTGAGTTGAGATGAACATTTAATCTTACCGTCTTTACTAGGCATTGTGCAACTCAACCAACCTGGTGAATTCATCCTGCAAGAAGAAGAGAGTCAGCCCTTCATAATGTATTGTTAAAAAGTGACAGTTGTTAAAGATGTAACTATGCATTATCCATGGCCAGTTGAGCTCTAGTAGGCATTGTACCTGCACAATGAATAATTGAGTTGGTAAGATGAAATATTTATGCATACCTCAATTGATTTATTAGTAAATATCCCTTTATATGTACTAGCTCTCTTTCAGTATGGTGGGATCCCCTTACAAACTGCAGTTATATGGAGGCCATCCGACTCTAGGCAATGTCCTGACCTTCTATTTTCTTGTGGATGCCCAGGCCACTTCATTAAAAGTCTAATCTGAATGGTGACCCAGTTGTGCATCATTCAAACAATGTTCTCTCATAATCTTTTCTACAGCGAAAACTAGGGTGCTTCGATCTCACATACCAAACGTCCATGTCTGCATGGAGCGACACGGTCATTCACTATTGTTCTCTGTCATTGTGTCATGATCATGCACCACCCAGCCAATGATGATCGTAACCCGCTCGGCTGGGCGTGTGTTCAGTGTCACAGATGCTACAAAACAATCAGAGCTGTCATGGCAAACTGGAAGTTATTATATGACTTAAAAAACAAGGTTAAATTCCTTCTGAAGGATGCTCTGTAACATTACCCCCTGTTTTTTTTCCATAATATTTTGGTACAGAGGTGTCAATCAATTATTCCTCAATTTGATGTCATTACCTTTCAATGCCTTATTTTTGATTTGTGTATTGCTTATTCAAACAAAAATTAAACCGTGTACGCACATGCAAACCTATAATAGATATGCATCCATTATATACAATGTATGTATTCTGTATTCATGCCTCTCACGTATTAGTTGTATTAAGTAGTATTAACTCGTGATGTGTCCTTTGGGCATTGTCATTGCCATAGTGCACTTTGTAATATTGTATTTGATATATTCTATTATTTCCTTGTCATGTTTTAAGTTCTACTATTTTTAACCTTAGTACTGTATAGTATACCACAGGGATAGACAAGGTCTATAAAGGCCCCCATAGAACACAGTAATTACTGATCACAAACAATTTAACACAACAATGGGTCTTTTTATTAAGGTCACCCCCCCCCCCCACAACACAGCATGGGGTCTATTTATTAATAACACAGCAGGATATCTATTGATTATAATAAAACCTGGTACAGGAAGGGACATAGTCATTAAAATCACTCCTGACAGCAAGGGATTTTTCTATAAAGGTGCTAATATTGTGAGTCATAAAGAGCAACCATTATTCCCAGGATTTAACATATGATTTACACATTTCTTGATTTACAACATGACAATTGATAACCACTTATGGTAATATACTAGAAATAGCTCACTCCCAAAAAACTCCCACCCTACTCCTTGCATTAGATGCCGAAAAAGCGTTTGATCGAGTGGGGTGGGAGTATATGGAGATAACATTAGGGAGGTCTGGGTTTAAAGGATGGTTCCTGAGAACAATCATGCTTTTATATACGACACCCGCAGATAGAACAATTGGACCAGGAATAAGATCAAACTGGTTTAACATAACTAACGGGACAAGACAGGGCTGCCCCCTGTCGCCACTGCTATACATATTAGTAGTAGAACCCCTTGCAATCCGCATCAGGACTTGCGCACAAATCAAAGACCTAACATACGAACAAAGGGAACTAAACTTGAGTCTATACGCAGACGACATTCTGGTATCCTTGAGTAAGCCTGCAGCCTCATTAGAGAAACTGATACAGATCATAGATGAGTTTGCAGTGGTCTCTAATTATAAACTCAACATCAGTAAAACTATAGCATTACCCATAGAGATGGGAAAAGAAGAGACAGACAGACTAAAAGAGAAACATAATTTTGAATGGGCAAACAAGGGACTAGAGTATCTAGGAATTAAAATAACATCAGAGCCCGAAAACATCATAGAGGCTAACTTCTTACCATTATTAAAACAACTAAACACAAAACTGAAAATATTAAAACATATGGAAATATCATGGTGGGGCAGAATAAATTTGGTCAGAGCATATGTCCTACCGATCTGGCTGTACCTGTTCAGGATGGTCCCATTGGCAGTACCCACACAAGGGCTAGACATCTACACATCACTTGCTAAATTTGTGTGGCAAGGGAAAAGGCCGAGAATATCTTCTGCCTTATTATGACAAAAAACAGATAAGATAACAGATAGAGGTGGCCTAGCTTTCCCAAATGTTAAGGAATATCATAAAGCAACCCTTCTGTATCACTGCATAAATTCACAAAGAGAGGAAAGTGAGGAAGAAGACTGGTTTTATTTAGAAAAATATAAATCAAAAAATATTGAGCCGGACGCGGCCTTATGGTTAAGTAACACTAAGGGAAAACATGACAAGGGAATAATAACGAAACATCTAAAACCAACGTGGGAAATATTAAAAAAACAAATGAGATTAAAGAATAAGCTAATAGGAAGCGTCAGAACCAACATTTTGATGCTAGAAATACAGGACCTTGATATAACAGACTGGATAAGGAAAGGGATAGGTAGAATAGGAAACTTAGTAGAGGGGGATAAAATTAAATCCTTTAGACAGCTGCAGGACAGTTATGGTCTGACCGGGAAAGACACGTTCTCATACATAAGAGTAAGAGACTTCCTCAAAAACAGTAACCCAATAGTAGATAGCTTAAATTTAATAATAGCTCAGAAAGAAAAACACCATATTAGAGATATGTTTCAAATAATAAATAAAATAAAAAAGAAATAAAGATTCCAGCCATGGCCAAGTGGAAAAAAGATACGGGAATAGAAATAACAAGAAAAGAATAGTGTGAAACCCTCCCAAAAGTGAAAAAAGTCATACACTGCCTAAACTTAGTGGAAACATTTTACAAAGTACAGAATAGATGGTACCTAGTCCCGGCAAGATTGGCTAAAATATATGTCTCCGATCAATGCTGGAGATGCAATCATAACAAAGGAACATTCATCCACATTTGGTGGACTTGTGATAAGGTCAAACATCTGTGGAAATCAGTGTTAAACATAATCACACTGTAAGGTCCGCTCCGCTGGTCCCCATCACTTACCTCACAAAACGGTTACCAGCACTTTTGGGTCTCGTCACCGTCGACTATCCCCTTCTGAACACGGCCGCAACTGGAGACAAGCGCGTACACGCCGCGAAGCTCTTTCTATGCTGTCTTCATCATCGCTATGGCGACGGGCAGCGTGGCGCTCGTCACGTACGTCACGGGGGGCAGAGCTATGCCCTTTAAATCTTCTGGGCGCGCAATTCAAACTTGCTTGAAGATTTCTCAAGCTAGCTCAGCGTGGATTGCTCCCAGCTCCTTCGTTTTTGCTGCCTGGAGTATTATTTTGCTCTCCTGATCTACTGGACTCCTGACCCGGCTTATTCCTGGCAACCTCTCTCGTCTGTGCCCCGAATAATTGGCTTTCTACTGGATTCTGCTGCTCTCTGTTCTCCCTGACCCGGCTATCATTTTTTGACCATTCTACTCTCTGGCTCCCCGACTCAGACTACACCTCGACTACTCTTAGACCTTCGTGCCTGCTGCCATCTATTGAAGTCTGCCTCCTCTGTAGCCCTCAGTAGTGGTGGTATCAGGCAAGGATTGTCTTATTCTGCAACTGGGGTCCCCCCTGCGCTGAATCATGGTACGTACACTACCTTACACACACAATGGACTGTTCTAGCATTGGAATTCATACCGAGTAAGATATTACTATTAAAGGGATTACCCAAAATGTAATGGGAAAAATACGCTATAGTCGCACATACAATAGCAACAATGGTGATAACAGCTAGACAATGGAAATCTACAGAGGACATCCCATTGGAACATGTAATATCTCAACTACTATACCAGTTAAAGATGGAAAATGTTTCAACAAGGATATTCAGTGAAAAGATTAAAACAAATAAAAAATGCGTGGACGGGGAAAAATAATAAGAGAAGTAAACACAGGTCTAGAAAGAGTTACCTGAGATAAATAATTAAAATAAGGGATAAAGAGAAGGGAGAAAGGGGGAAAAGAAAGGGAAAAAAAAAAAAGAGAAGCTGGAAGGAAATAAGTGGTGGGGGGGGGGAATACTCTGCATCTGGGGATCACATTGTCAAGTAAGGATGTAAGATATGTGAGTGTACATGGTTCCAAAATGGACCAGGATAAGAGAGGGAGGAGAGAGGGAGAAAGGAAGAGAAGAAGGGAAATGGGTGGGAAGAAAGGAGGAAAGAGAAGATAAAGAGAAAATATTAAGAAGAAGATAAGGGAAGGAAGAAGGAAGGAAAGGATAGAAGAAACGATAAGGGAAGATAGAACATCCGACTTAAACACAGATGATACTAAAACCACTCCTATAGATAGTGGTCAAGAGGAAGGATAGGGGGGAGAGAGATTGAGAAAAGGCGAGCCATGTATGACCGCAGATGAGTAGAACGTATGTTTTAGTTTTGTATTACTTATGTTTTTTGCACTTTTTGATGTAATGTCTTTGTGTCTTTGTCTTTGTCCTTGTAATTGTATGTAAATGGAAACTATTTACACACTTTTGATATTTTCATAATAAAAAAAAAAAAAGAAAAAGAAAAATCACTTCTGACAGCAAGGGATTTTTCTATAAAGGTGCTAAAGTTGTGAGTTATAAAGAGCAGCCATTATTCACAGGATTTAACATATGATTTACACATTTCTTGATTTACAACATGACAATTAATAACCACTTATGGAACAAATAATAACACCAGAAAACTGCCTAATTTTAGAATAGGTAACAGAATGTATTCAAAAATATAACATATATATTTTGTAGGAGACTGGGAGTCATCCAGCCTTTTTTTCTTATATAACTATCCAACTACGGGTTCCTGATAATATTTTGAATAGTCTAAGTAAGATTGTTATGGGCACTTGCAGAAATGACAGGTTTCGCTACCCCCCTTCTTCCACCTTCTTACTTACAGTGGAACGTTTTGTAGCTTCAACTGTGTTCTTTCTGTTATCAAACTGGCTTCACGCCCAGCTACGCAAGTAAGATGTTTAGACTATAGACGCCATTTTGTCCTGCTAGCCCAGGACATGTACCTCATTATTATGCCATGGCCTTGACTGTTTGCCAAGAAATCAAGACTAAAGGTTAATTAATATTTTCTTGATTGACCGAGATTTACCCCAAAGTAAACCATAGTTACCTGTTTTAATGTATCATTTGGTATTTTTCCTGCCCATAAATGACCGGAAGTAAGGTTATCTAAAATCTATATAAACACTGATTATCAGTTAGTTGACACAGAATGAGGAGACTATGTTGATGCGACAGCATTAACACGAGAATGAGAGATTAACCTGTAAACAATCAGGAGGGTATGTGATTTTATTTACTTATTGCAAGCATATACATTTAACTTTATTTACTCTGCTTTTATTATGGATTTTTAAGCTGTTTTTATACATTGTCTATACTTATTTATATTCAATAAAATATTTAAAAAGACAAAAGGTTATTGCTTCCAACTCCCTATTTTTATTGTATTCTCAATTATTTATAAATATAAATAGAGAAACCTGCTGATCTATATAATATTGTTGTTAAAAGATATCTGTATGGTTAGCCCTGCTAAATTCTAAGAAATGAAGACGTTATGGACAGAAATAGTGTACTTAGCGGTTACAATTGGTGACCACGAAGGGACTGGAAGCACTAACTTTATTTTTAACAAAATGTATACCTAGGTAACCTCTTTTACGTAAGAGAAGGCACAAAACTTTGTCATGGAATAAATATTCTTGAGATATCAAGAATTGAATGAGCTATTTGTAACCCAGACACAAAGAGATCTTCACTATGGTGATTTAATATATTGTAAAATAGAGTCGAGGAGCCAGATATGCTATAATCAGCATACAATTAATTGAACAGTCTGATACTGCACCTGACTTAGGTACACAGACACTGATCAATATGAGAGACATATATACAAATATTTGGTAGAACATCTAACATACCTAACACACCAACAAGGAACTTTAGTTCCAGGTCAGTAAGGGACAGGTGGAGGATTATTATATACTCCTCCACAGGATCATAAGTGACCAGCTCCTGCACACACTGCACAAGCAGAAAGGCCATGATTAATGCCAGAATCTATTTACAAGAGAGATTTATTAATGCAAGCCATGAGAGCACCACTTGCTAGTGGTCCTATAGTTCACACAGTAGGAACATTAACACTGGGGATTCCTATGTCCAATATTAAAGCTACTATTGTCACAATACCAACTTCGGTTAAAGAAATAGCCCTATGGCTGAATGAAAATATTCATGCTTTGGATGGGGTTTATCCTACTCCAACAGCCACACAGAGACAGGGATTAGTTAATACAATACTACCTTGTCAATCCCACAAGAAGAAGCTGCAATCTGGGATATCATAATATCCACTATAACTAAAAATATTCAAAAGATAAAGAAAGTGGAAAAACAAGAAACATCAGGATAACTATTCTTGAGCTACAGATAACAAATGCTTCTAAGACATATAAAGGATTTTTAGACACACAAGCAGATATTTCTCTTGTACAACCAAATATTTAGCATACTCACTTGTTTTCTGATGTTACTATTGAAACTCTTGAAGGCAATGGAACATACCCTTTATACCATGAGACCATTAAAATTAATGGAAAAAAAAGTTAATCTGGAATTGGTTGAACATCCAAAATTGGATATTTTTTTTTAAATCACATTTAAAAGATGTTTCACATTTTATAGATATAGTTTCAAAATCTTTAGCTTCACAGACTCTGCAACTTACCATACCACTTGATTTTAATAATCTTGTGGAACAGCAAATACAATACATGTCACTTCTTTGCAAAACAAGCAAGAATTGAGAGAATTACTTTTGCAGAATGAAAATGATTTTCAACATTAGGAAAATCATGTAGGGCATATATATAAATATATATATGCCATCACATAGCTACAGGCACAATAACACCTAAAAAAAAAAAAGAAATATGCACAATACAATATCAATTAACTAGTGATACCTGACATACAGATTATCATAAATGACTTAAAACAAGGCATTATATGTATGTATATGTATAGATGTATATGTATATTTGTATATGTATGTATATGTATTTAAAAACAATAAAAAATTGTTATACAAAAAAAAAAAACCAAGGCATTATTAAAAAACATTATAGTTGCATGAACACTGCAGTTTACCCTGTGATAAAAGCAGATGGGAATAAACATTCTCCATCCATTTTACAATAAATGTACAGAGGAAAATATAAAACTACATTGTATACAGTAAACAAAAACTGGCTGCCCTTCTCACCCTAATAAAGTTGGCAACAAATATATAAATATAATAGAAATTAGAGGTTTTGGTTATATGAATTGGCCAAAGCATAATTAAGCTCACCCGTCACGTCAAGGCACACTCTCAATAGGGTGAGAACCTACTCTCACCTCCTATCTACTGGGCACACAAAGCAGTTTATACTTCTACCAAAACCAATTAAACCTCCTCCAAATTTAAACTACGCTGGATTTGTCCAATGTATTCTGATCATATGCACAGTTACCGGAAAGTTTGATTAATTCACCAACATTATTCACATCATATATTTTCTCACTCATGTCAGACATACCCAATGTAGAGGTATATGTCGATGATATTAATTTATCACATGACACAGGGAGGGAACATTTGCAGACATTGCAATAACAAGATTACACGAAGCAGGCTACATAATTTCATTAAAAAAGTCACAGCTTGCTAGATGTACACTAAACTTTTCAGGATTTAACATTTCTGAACAAGGTAGAGGATCAACTACAAAGATAACGTAACCAACATAACAAGGTCAAATAATATAAAACAATTGAGAAGCCTCCTTGGTCTCCTAAACTATGCCATGTTGTTTACACCAAATTATAGTCAGTTTGTTGCTCCTCTACACAAAGATGTCTCAAGAGATTTTAAAAATGAGCAAAATAAAACACATTTTGAATAGATTGCACAAGAAGATTTTAGTCTCAAATCACTCATTGATGCAGTAAATAATGTTACATAGAAAAAGTGATAAATATTACTTTTTGCTTACTTTCTTACGTTTTCACACGTGCAGAATTTAAATATACTGCTCTTGAGAAATTGCTGACAGCAATTTCAATTACACTCTCTTAGTCAAGAGATCTAGAATAGGGACAACAAACTGTCCTACATCCACCCGTTTGTATCGCTAGCTGCTGTGCAAAAACAAACAATCACAGAAGAAAAAAAAAAAACATTAAAAAGTCGTTGGCTTAAAAGGTTCTCCCTTTTAGAAGACCCACAATTAACTTTTATTCATGATAAAACACTACCATCTTTAGATGACCTCTGCTCCTCATCAGAGACAGATAATAAATGGGAAACATAAACACATCCTAACAGTTTCTACAAAACTATATTTTACACAGATGGCTCTGCAGTTACATCTGCAAAACAAGACCACAATAAACTATGCAGGTTGTGGTATACTTAAATGCACACCAGAACAGCCTGATGGAACATGGGCTATAGGTGATCATTCAGCACAATATGCTGAAATCTGTGCATACACACATGCTTTAAAAGAAAGTATGTTAGTTGAAGGACTAGTATTGATAGTGACAGATTCAGCCTATCTTGCTAGGTCCACTGTTCAAGATCTCTCAGTCTGGTGTTCAAACAGTTTCCTTACGACACGTCATAAGCCACTACAGCATATTGCTCTGTGGAAACAAATGGATACATATTTGCAAAAAAAAGTCTGATTTTGACCCGGAGGAAGCCTTTCAGAGCCGTCGGTCTGGCGTGAGCATTACACTGGTCCTGCGGGAAGTAACACTATACAGTCACTAACTTTGAGAAATGCGGATGGCAGATTGCCCTTAATTTACTGAAGACGCAGTGGCATTACTGAAGAGATTATCCGATACCTCAAGATCCTTTACCTACCTCATCTTATTGGAGCCGGTGGGCTGTGATTTAACGTATGCTGATCGAGGGAGGAGTATTGGAGTTAATCAAACCAACTACATGAGTTGTGAATCTCTGCAAGTATCTCATGTTTATTTCCACACTTATTAACCCCTTCATGACCAGACTGTTTTCGGAATGTTGTGCGTTAATGACCAGGGCTATTTTAACACTTCTGATGTGTTTAGCTGTAATTTTCCCATCTCTTATTTACTGTACCCAGACAAATTATATATTGTTTTTTTCAGGACAAAAAGGGCTTTTTTTTGATGCCATTATTTTGATCATATCCTTTAATTTATTATAAAAAATATAATAAAATATGGTGAAAAAAAAACAAAAAAAAACTTTTCCTGACTTTTATTCGTAAAATCTTTTACTAATCTACAAGAGCGAATGAAAAAACCTGCTAAATAGATTCTAATATTGGTCCTGAGTTTAGAAATACCTAATGTTTACATGTTTTTTTTTCTTTTTTTTGCATGTTAAAATGTTAATAAATATAAGTAGCACATAGCTGTTTCAAAAACTTTTTTTTTCAAAATTAGCGTTTGTGACATTATAACACTGATTTCTGTCATGAATCCCTGAAAAAAAAACCATATGTACACATTTTTTTTTTAAAGTAGACATCTGAGGGTATTTAATTTGGGGTATTTTGACTCTTTTCATGCAGTCATTTTACCACCAATTTATGCCAAAATTAGCAAAGATCAAACATTTTTGGGGATTTCTTTTGACACCAATTGTAATTCAGGTATGTATTTACTGAGAATTTACAGGGGTACTGCCAAACACCACCAATAAGTGTTCAGCTATATCTCCCGAGTACATTGATACCACCCATGCATAGGTATGTTGGGTATTTTGGGGCTAAAAGGGCACATTTGGGAGGTACACATTTCAGTAATCCAGCTTGGAATTTTGACATGCAGATAACGTGCACCCATGTACTTCTTTGGACATTTTTGAAGCTGCTCAATGTAATTTACCCATCAAACCATATATTTTTGAAAAGTAGACAACTCAGGGTATTTCAAATGGTGGTATTTTAACACTTTTCATGTACTAAATCTACCACCAGACATTGTCAAACTTTGGGGTAGAATTTTTTTGTGTGTTTTTTCCAGACATATTATAGTTTACACATGAATTCACAGATCCTGTTATGTGTTACTGCCAAAAAACACCTCAACATGTGTTCAGCAACATCTCCTGAGTACATTGATACCCCCGATGCATAGGTTTGTCAGGTTGTTTAGGGGCTAAAAGGCCACATTCGGGAGGTGTGCTTTCCAGCTTGAAATTTTGACATGCAGATAATGTGCACCCATGTCCTACTTCGGACATTTTTGAAGCCGCCCAATGCAATATACCCCATCAAACCATATATTTTTGAAAAGTAGACAACTCAGGGTATTTCAAATGGTGGTATTTTAACACTTTTCATGTACTATTTCTACCACCAGACATTGTCAAACTTTGGGGTACAATTTTTTTGTGTGTTTTTTTCCACACATATTATAGTTTACGCATGAATTCACAGATCCTGGTATGTGCTACTGCCAAAAAACACCTCAACATGTGTTCAGCAACATCTCCTGAGTACAGTGATACCCCCCATGCACAGGTTTGTTAGGTTGTTTAGAGGCTAAAAGGCCACATTCGGGAGGTGTGCTTTTCAGCTTGAAATTTTGACATTGTCAACTTTTTTGTGTTTTTTCCACACACCTTGTACTTCAGGCATGAAGTCACAGATCCTGTTATGTGTCACTAACAAAAAACACCTCAACGTGTGTTCAGTAACATCTCCTGAGTACATTGATACCACCCATGCATAGGTTTGTTGGGTTGTTTGGGGATAGATCATATTTGTGATAAAAAATATAAATAAAATAAAATCTAAATGTTAAATTTTAAAATTGGGTTTCTGAGTGGTAGTTTTTAAAACATGTGCCAATGCACTGGCCGGGTTCTGGAGGGCAGTCGGGACAGTAAAAGGGAGTGTCTGTTCTTTTTCCTTTACTGTAACACACACGGCAGCGTTTCTGGGGATTTGCTTTTTTTTTCGTTGGTGGTATTTTAAATATAAAGTGTGAAACCCCAGTTCTTGACTCAGCTGTTGGGTTATCAAGTAATTCTGAAATCAGCTTCAGCTGAAATTCAAGAAACGTGTGTTTTTCAAGAGTCATCTTTTTCAAAATTAAAAATGCAGTGGTCTTTCTTAAAATAAGATATGGCTCTATGAGTTGATCGGCCAAATCTACACCCCCCATGTGTCTGTTGTAGGCCCTAATACAAACAGGATTGGACTCGGCTCTGCCTCGGACAGTGACAGTAGACACTGACTCGTCGTGTATGGTTGTAAGCATATAAACGTCTTTCCTGTCCTTAAATTTTAACGCTAACAACTCAGCTTTGCGCAGAGCTTTGGACTCTCCTTTTTTTAGTTTGGCCTTTACCAGAGATGTTGGATACTCTTTGCGATTACTTCGCACAGTGCCGCAGGCCACTGTCTCAAATAGGTACAACATCTGAAACAAGGGGACACTGGTATAAAAATTATCAAGATAAAGGTGATAACCCTTATTGAACAAGGGGAGCATTAAATCCCACACAATTTTCCCACTTGTCCCCAGAATGTCAGGGCAGCCAGGGGGTTCCAGGTAACAATCCTTTCGCCTCATAGATTCTAAAAGAGTAGGTATAACCACTCTGGCTTTCACAAAGTTTATACAACTTTATCCCATATCGGGCACGCTTTGAGGGAAGGTATTGCTTAAATCGTAAGCGGCCTTTGTACTTCATAAGGGACTCATCCACTGAAATATGTTGTTTGGGGGTGTAGACCTCGGCAAAGGTCTTTTGCAGATGGACTATGAGGGGGCGAATTTTATAAAGTCTGTCATAGTCGGGGTGATTCATAGTAGGACAGAGGCGGTTATCACTGAAGTGAAGAAAACGCAGCAGCAACTCGTATCTTTTTCTTGACATAGTTTGAGAATATATTGGGGTACACATAATAGGGTTAGTGCTCCAGTATGAGCGGACTGTTGGCTTTTTTATAATCCCCATGAGCATTGTAAGTGCCCAGAATTTTTTAATCTCTGGGACATCTGTGGGGTACCAGTTATGTTCCCTAACTATGCACCTATTTGGATTGTCATGAATAAATTGGGAGGCATACAGATTTGTCTGGGAAACAATTTCCTCCCAAAGTGTATCCCCTAAAAATAAACCCATATACTGTATATGGGAAAAAATAGTAACATCCACATGAATGCCTGTATGTTGGGCTTCTCAAACTGTGGAGGTACCCACTCTTCCACATTAGCGGTAGCACAGCTTCTTTTAGCCACCGGCTCACAAACAAGTGACACCTCACTAGAATCATCAGTAAACTGACCTGCATCAAAATCTGATGCTGTGTCCGTGGCATCAGAATCAGATGCCAAGAAGGTATATGCCTCCTTTAAATTAAACTTGCGCTGCATAACTCAGCAACACACTAGCTACCTATCTAACTAACCTAACGACAAAATTACTAACACACAATGTTTTCTTATAACTAACTGACTTATCTACCTACTTAACTGACTTATCTACCTACGTAACTAACTGGCTTATCTACCTACGTAACTAACTGACTTATCTATCTACGTAACTAACTGACTTATGACCTACAGACTAAATTACCAAGTAATTACTAAAGGATCAACAGACAAAAGTAAAACAATTTTTTTTTTTTTTTTTTATAACCTACAACTAAATTGACTAAAACTGACTAAAACTGACTAAAACTGACAAAAACTGACTAAAAATTACTAAAACTGACTAAAATTAATAAATTTATTTTTTGTTTAAAAAAAATTAACCCCTGAGGGTAAAAAAAAAATATACATGCAGTAAAAATGCACTGCAGTAAAAGTATTTGGCAGGGAAGGGGTTAATTTTTTTTTTATTAAGCTAACAAACAATCTGGAACACTATGGAACACTGGATGATACAATTTATCAATGATCTCTGTCTCTCTCCCTCACAAAACACATCTGAGGAGAAAGGCAGAGAACACTGAGTCAAAGGCAGTGTTTGAAAACACCGCCTTGACTTTAGCCAATCAGAAGCGATCTCGTGACGCTTCTGATTTGCTATTGGCTGTTACTACTCTGCCTCGATGTGAGACAGAGAGTAGCAGCCTAAAAGCAGCGAGATCGCGCTGCGATCTCTTACGCTGCTTGTTTTAGATCATGACGGTCCTGGACCGTCATCGGTCACTAAGTGTGTTTTTACCGATGACGGTCCAGGACAGTCATCGGTCGCGAAGGGGTTAAGTGGTTACTGCAGCTCTGTGACATTATTACGCCTGATACAATATTTCTGCATTCTCATTAGGACATGGACACTTTCTTTTAGCATTTGCAATGTGCTTTGCTACTATAACCATCATTATGCAGCAATAATAATGAACGAATAAATAACATTTTCGTCCGAATGGACGAAAACTAAACGAAAATTTTAGTTTTGCACATGTCTACTACTGATCATCAATAATTTTACTGCTTAAATATCATATGATTATGCTAACAGCTGCAGTTATGAGTGATGTTTCAACTTTAGAAGAAAGTGTAACTATATCCTTATTAAATCAGAAACTGCTCTCTATTTGTTTTAGCTTACAGAGTGGTATGATTGACACAAGTCTGATTAACATAAATAATGTACTTCAACAGTTAGATTTAACTGAAAGACAAAAATAAGCTTTACTCCACATATCACAAGCTTTCATTAATGATATAAAAGAGAATAAAACATTTTCAGACTGCTAGAGCTAATGTCAGTCAGTGGGAGGTAAAAAATGTATAATGAATCAACCCTTCCAGGTGAAATATACACAACAAATTGGGAAATTGATAACTTGGTCACCTATTGAAACAGGTGAAAAGATGTCAAAAATAACAATTCAACATCCATATCAATAGATCACAAACACATGTGAGCAAATATTTTATTTGTCTGTTTCTCAATACCTAGAAAAGTTATTTGGTTTGTGATGATTTAAAGGGAAAGATACCTTGTGGTAATAACCCTGTCACATCTACTGGTTGTTTCATTTATATTAAACCAGTAGAAAGTGATTATTTGAATTTTGAACGACTAAGCAATGGTTCAAATATAATTATTTGTTCTTATTGTAACATACCCCCACTTCAACCAGACATAGTTACAACAGATTCTGATAGCTATTATAATGGGAACAGGTTAAGACCAACCATACAAACATACAAGTTGACAGACACAGTTAAAATATATATTACTCCAATTTCTCTTAAAGTACCATACAGTGTGCCTTCTTGGATCACTTGCATGAATATTAAATTCACCTTAAAATCCACCAACCAGACACTTACTTTAACAAATAAGATTTACCTTGCTGAGTATTCAAGCTCACAAATGTGATTTCCTACATTGCCTGTCAGAAATAGGTAAGTCCCTTAATCCAATATTACCTACAGTGGACAATATAAAGGTAACTAAAACTTTAAAATGTTATTGGGACAGTTTTCGGAATTTTAAGACAATAATGATAACAATAGTTATTATATTTTTACTAATTGTAACCTGGAGGATAATTTGTCTTCTCACTAGGAGAACAAAGAAGAATGAATATCATATTAACATGTTTTCAGTTCTATATTTGTACCAGAGAAATCTCTGGATATAATGCAAAAGAATAGCAATTTTAATATTTAACATTTTACCAGGAAAATGTAAATTTTCATGTTATTGTGAACAAACAGCAATTACATGCCGATTCAAATAATCCTTATATATCTAACTTATATACTGGGTTGTTTCTTCCTAAACAAAACACCAGAAAGAATATCTGTGTTACTATTCCATCTATAATTATTATAAAGAGTATAACAAATCTAAAGATTTTCTGTAGATTTTACCTGTTAACATCTTTAGCACAACAGCACCCGATGTCGATGCATGTCTTCCAGCGAGAAGTAGAGGTGTTTCCAAGATTCCAATATCGGAAAGAAGAGGCGTTCCAAAAATTGCACTTCGATCGCAATATCAATATAACATGTATTATAACAAGCTATAACATGCTATTAAAATGAACTTATGTATTAAATGCAAAGTTTGTGCTGAAAAAATAAAAATTACTCGTTTTAATTGTGTAAAGAAATCCACAGTTAAATGAGAGGGTGTTATGGGCACTTGCAGAAATGCCAGGTTTCGTTACCCCCCTTCTTCCACCTTCTTACTTACAGTGGAAAGTTTTGTAGCTTCAACTGTGTTCTTTCTGTTATCAAACTGGCTTCACGCCCAGCTATGCAAGTAAGATGTTTAGACTATAGACGCCATTTTGTCCTGCTAGCCCAGGACATGTACCTCGTTATTATG
Source organism: Pelodytes ibericus (assembly GCA_036172795.1). Lineage (NCBI taxonomy): Eukaryota > Metazoa > Chordata > Amphibia > Anura > Pelodytidae > Pelodytes > Pelodytes ibericus. Next base: position 89,551,479 of record CM069863.1, read on the forward strand.
TCATGGCCTTGACTGTTTGCCTAGAAATCAAGACTAAAGGTTAATTAATATTTTCTCGATTGACCAAGATTTACCCCAAAGTAAACCATAGTTACCTGTTTTAATGTATCATTTGGTATTTTTCCTGCCCATAAATGACCGGAAGTAAGGTTATCTAAAATCTATATAAACACTGATTATCAGTTAGTTGACACTGATGAGGAGACTATGTTGATGCGACAGCATTAACACGAGAATAAGAGATTAACCTGTAAACAACCAGGAGGGTATGTGATTTTATTTACTTATTGCAAGCATATACATTTAACTTTATTTACTCTGCTTTTATTATGGATTTTTAAGCTGTTTTTATACATTGTCTATATTTATTTATATTCAATAAAATATTTAAAAAGACAAAAGGTTGTTGCTTCCAACTCCCTATTTTTATTGTATTCTCAATTATTTATAAATATAAATAGAGAAACATGCTGATCTATATAATATTGTTGTTAAAAGATATCTGTATGGTTAGCCCTGCTAAATTCTAAGCAATTAAGACGTTATGGACAGAAATAGGGTACTTAGCGGTTACAAGATTATTTTGACCTATGTGTGATAGTCTCAGAAACTCAAACTAATAAAAACGACTCTCGAAAAAAGAGTAAGCCAAGCTGGGTTGGGATTCCCAGATTTACAGAAGCTACATGAGGAGAAATCTAAAACTCATACCTCTCCTTCAAAATAATGATTCAGGGGAACATGAAAATGTAAGAATGAATGATCTGTGAGACATTGAGGTCGTTGTTCTGAGTATGCTGGAGACACCATTTTGGGGATGACTCTAAGGGCGAAATTACAGAAAGACTCTTTCTAAGGTTAGAGAGGTAAAGAAACAGTGTTAGGCACTACAGTGAATAATCTTATTATTATAAAAAGTTTTTGCATCTCACTTTCTGGTGGAAAAAATTACCTCTATTTCCACCTAAAGGAAGCAGCAGTGAAAAAGAAATGAAAGGAGCGCAGGTGTAGGTATATTATAATATTCAGTGAAAAATGTATAAACAATTGTGCATAAAGGTTGTTATTAAAAATACTTAATTTTGTTATACAGAAAATTCAAGTGGATTTTTTGATTGAAGTTCTCAGGTGAATTCATAGTACCCAAAACAAAAAAAAAGGGACAATATTGCTCTCTGCTGGACAGAGTATAAAAATGCCAGTGGATAATAGGGATTGTACTCACAAATTGTGGAGCAGTGTACTGCTCTCTATATAGGTGAGAAAGGAGATCGCCAAGGGTTTGTAGGGAACAGTAGTCCTATAGAGCCTCTTTGTTGTTGCGTCTCAACACATGTATTCATTCATATATGTAAGGAGAGAGATCCTCATTTTTGCATGGGATCAGTAGAGGGGACCTAAACTGTGGAAGGGTGTGTTGACACGAGAGAGTATCAAATTCATCGCGGAGGGGAGGTGTGTCTGTCAAGATCACTACATAAAGGACATGTCAAGAGGAGGAAGGCGTGCACATGAAGAAGCCATGCCTGGCGAAAAGAGTATGACACGCCCCCTCCTCTCCGTGACTTCCGCATATTTCGGCTCTTGGTTGAGCAGCTACTCCAGACGAATATACTACAGAGACTGTTTTTCGCTTGTTTCGTCCACACAGCAACCAGCTGGTTCTCTATTTTCAATACAGCGCATTTGTGAGTTACATGAACTGTTTTTAAGTAAGCCTTTTATTTTATTTATTAAAAACACTTTTTATACTGTATTATACGATGGCAATGTTCTTCTTCCTTACATACAGTATATGAATGAATACATGTGTTGATATGTAACAACAAATAGTATCTATAGGACTCCTGTTCCCTACAAACCCTTGGAGATCTCCTTTCTCACCTATATAGAGAGCTATACAATTTGTGAGTACAATCCCTATTATCCACTGGCATTTTTATACTCTGTCCAACATAGAGCACTATGGTCCCTTTTTTCTGTTTTGGGTACTGTGAATTCACCTGAGACCTTCAATCAAAAAATCCACTTGAATTTTCTGTATAACAAAATTAAGTATTTTTAATAACAACATTTATGCACAATTGTTTATACATTTTTAACTGAATATTATAATATACCTACACCTGAGCTCCTTTCCTTTCTAAGGTTAACAAGATGAGAGAACCCTTCCCAGGTGGAGATGGGATGGTTCATCATGGCTTCTTCAACGTAGCCGCTTCACCGCGACCTCTCACATGATGGCCAGTTCATCGCGAGAGAGGTCATTGCAGGAGAGTTCTTCACGGGATTCATGGAAGGTTAGTATTATTAGTATAAGGGGTTAGTATTAGAGGTTAGTATTAGGGGTTAGGATTAGTATTAGTAAAGGGTTAGTTTGAGGGCTTATTATTAGGAGTTAGTATTGGGGTTAGTATGTATTGGGGTTAGTATTAGGAGTTAGTATTAGGGTTCAGGGTTAGTATTATTATTTGTATTTGGAGTTAGTACTAGGGTTTAGTAAGGGGGTTAGTATTATGAGTTAGTATTGGGGTTTTTTTTTTTATTAGGGCTTGGGGTTAGTTATGGGGGGTTAATCGATTAGGGGATTATTACTGTATTTATAAGTGTTGACAGTTCAGCGCTTACACTGCTGTGGTGAAACTGCCGCATTGCCATTTACCTCAGACGGTTCAGTGCTCAAACTGTCAGTGGTGAACTGTTCTAGACACTCACAGAACTTCAAGACTAATTTTTTGGGGGGTATTTGAATCGATAGACGACTGTGTAAAATTTCATCTCCAACTGTGACCTCCCAAAAATGTAAGTGACTATCAGTTCGCATGCTTTCTATGGGAATCCTTAGTGAGGTGGGATTTCAGATTTGTCATTGACGAGGGAAATCGACTACCTTTCACCAAATATGAATTCATTGAATAGACCTATACATCTATACCTATGGTTTCTCCAAAGCTCCTCCTATTCCTGATTTCTCCAATTATTTCCTTTGCCTGTCATCTGGCAGTGTACTCCAGTTAATTTCATCACTGTTGAGACAGCAAATGCACGTTCAGTATGAGGATGATCAGTCCACCACTTCTCTGTTCTGTCAAACAGACTCACAAACTCTGTACATTCCTGGAGTAGAGCATCCAGCACTTTGGATATGTGTGCTAGTGAAACAAACACCATTGGCTGTAGTGGCTGTTGCAGTGTACACCCGGAATGAATCCTTAGCATGTTGTAATGGTTCCATCCACTCATCTAAGTTAAGGTCACTTTCGTATCTCTCTCTGCTCTCTTCAGACACCAGTAAAAATGTTAAAGTTATTAAGTGGCATGCATCCACACCACTTTTGGGAATGATCTCTATCAGATATAGACATAGGTTGAGTTTGCATAGAAAATCCTGCAGGTATTTTCTTTTGCATGAAATATTTCACTTACAATGACTGGTACATGTGGTCTGTCTGTGAAACAGGGGGACATAAAAACTATTGGTTCCTTCCCAGCACAAATTCATTATTGTGTGCCTCGAACAAAAAGTTTGGATATAGCCTTGGAATGTCCCTGACCTCTTTCTTTCTTTCTTCTAATTTTGCTTTACTCTTATAGTCCATGAATATGTTTCAAAAACTGTTATTTTGACACCATAAACATGCCTCTTTGCTTCAATTTCTTTTACTTAATTTGCTAATTATAAATTTGGCAATTTCAGTCAGCTAGGGAAGGCATTAGAGATGAAGAACAATGTATTGTTAAAGTTGAGTACATACAGTTGGGTGCAGAACATCTCACATCAACATTTTCATTGGGATTCATTCAAGAAAGAGTGAATTGCATGTGATGGTGAATGGAATTCCCAAGTTAAGGCAATAGTAGCCGAGTTATAATCATTCTGATGAGATGCTGATATTGAGTCAGCTATTTTGCCCATAACTTGGAATCTCCATTCACAATTCCATGCAATTTCATCTTATGAGTGAAGCCCGATCAATTGCCCATATTTATACTTACCAAAGACAGATATAGAGGAAGTTGCCACCAAGGCCAGCTCTAAGTAGGAGCTGGCAGTTCTTGTGTGTCCTGTGTTGGCCATGAGGTCTTGGAGATTGACGGGGTACCTCACCATTGTTAATGCATATAAGTTGACATACATATCCTATCCCTGGATGTTCCATACTGATGACCAGGCAAGTGGGTGTCATGTGACCCCCTCAACCCCTCTAACTGTCTCAGGCCCCATGACCTTCAGCAGCTCCTCCTCAAAATCCATCAGGTCAGCCAGCTCAGAAGGGCTGTTGCCTGTGGCTCTGCCAGTGGTTGCTGCCTTGGATACCTTCCTCTTTGCCTGCTGCCTGATTTCAGAATACCTGAGATATAACAGTGGAACATTGCTCTTGGTACACTATCATTAATCATCTGTACATGTTACTGATTGTACACATATACATCTGTCTATATGTACATGCATGCACACATTTATGTGTATATAGTCATGTATCGACACACCTATGTACATGTGTTACCACAGATGTTTTATTTTACTGCTACACAGACATTGCTATACACTGCAACTTTGTACTGTAACTCTCACTGCCCTTAGCTATTTGCAGCATTCATTTATGTTAAGTGTTTCAATGTGCTGCTTACCTACTCCCACATCAGCTAACTTTCTCTGCCCAGGTACAGTTCATTACACACACCCTGGCAGCTTCTGCTTGTATGGCATTTTAACATGTGCAGTCACATTCAACATCCCCCGTGAGTGTACATTTCTAGGTATCCTTGGAGCGATGTTTTTAAATGTGTGTGTGGCTTATTCTTATGCTTCATTTAGAATATGTTGCTTTTGACATAAGAAGCAATGATAAAAACATGTTAGGCACAAATGTCACAATGTTATATAATTGATATAATTACCTATAGGTGTGCAAGTTAAGAAGTATTAAAAGTATTTTAAATGCACTTTAAATGCACTTACCTTTTCTTCACCACTTCCTTACACCTATTATTCCCACCAACTGCATTCACAGCATTCACAAACATAGTTCATTCTTCCTCCTCTGGCTTGTAATCATTGCCAGGGATTCTCCCTACTTTTCAAAGTGTGAAAGTACCTGAATTCAGCTAAAACAGCTGGTAAATTGAACTTAAAAATGATGAAGAATTATTAAAATATATTGAAAAAAAATAAAAATAATAATATAAAACTATTATATTTGAATTGTACATATCATATATATATATATATATATATATATATATATATATATATATATATATATATATATATATATATATATATATATGTATATACATCATTGATTTATTTATTTTACCTTTAATGTTTATTAATATTTTATTATTACATTTATTATTATTTTAAATTACTTATTTGTTTTATTAAACTACAGCCCATTGCGGTACCAATTTGGGTGAAGTCAAATTGATGGTGCTCAAATTATAGGTCCCCAAAAATCAATGAACACATAATGCTCAGCACTTCAAAGGAAAGGTGAGGTGTTTAATCCCCAAGTGGCAATCTTTCAACAATAAGGTCTTTCGCAAGCCATGACAAGCATGTGAATGAAATGGATACTTAAACAAACAAAGAAATTACAAGGGCATAGCTAATTTCCAAGGTGCAAACAATCCATTAAAATTCTCATAGAGTCAATGAATCTGTATACCTAATAATTCAAGCAGTGTAACATTACAAGTGAAATGAATCATACATTATATCAATTATATAACATTGTGTGTTACTTATCTAAAAACAACATATTCTAAATGAAGAATAACACATTAAAAATATTGCTTCAATAATTTAAAAATGTTTTAAATTTTAATAACTCTTTTACTAAATTTATAGGACAAAAGGTTGCAACGCAGCTGCTTCAGTAAAACAATTCATAACGCAAAGATGTGTACCAGTACAGAAACAGCTGAGTCCAATATGTAACTCAAGATCGGATTGCTGCAAAACTAATATGAAAGAAGAAAAATATTATCATAAATATGTTTTTCATGATATACAATGTTGGTACAAGTTATCATTTTAAATTTATCGAAAACTTTTGTTCATTTATAATGATACATCACATGTATTTGGATTTAATGAATGGTTATCCTAGACATTATAATTGAATAGGCACGATTCTAATATTACATCATAAAAATGCTACTAAATGTAACTCCTGGTTATAAACTGCTCAAATTATGGATCCACTTTACCTCACATTTTTTAATAGCTGTTCCCTATTTCCTCCCCATTTTGGTTTAGATATATGTTAAATAATTTTAAATGTAAGGTCTGCTGGTCCCATTCTGCATTAACAAATCTGTCTCTAATAGTCACTGCTGTGTCACACTCCTTAACCCCAGGATATGGATCCGGCAAAATATTCCATTGCATTCTAAAGATTTGGGCAATACTTGTGTGCCAGTTAGGGAGACCACATTTTTATCTATACCATTCAGGGACACAGTATGGAGTGGATGAGATTACACACAGAGGCATAATTTATTTATATATATATATATATATATATATATATATATATATATATATATATATATATATATATATATATTTGTCTGATTACTGTAGAAATACGTGTATTCCATTCCACATGGATTCCAAATAATAAATATCCAATAAAGATGATGAGGATTATGAGAATCATTGGTTTACAATTTTAAAATGCCCAAAATCTTTTGTAAATGTTTAAAGTAAAGTGGTTGCTTCAGTGGTAAAATCATCTGTAAATAAGTACCAAATCGACATAAATGGAACTTTAATATCTTTTTTTTCAAATGTCCTCCTCCATTATGCTGGGATACCCTGTGAAAAAGAAAATACATTAGAACCACGATCGCAGCTAACCAGAAAGAGGAGGAGGTCCGTTGCTACAGACGCGGCTAAGTTTGTAGACGCATATTGCAAAGTGAAAGTATCGGGCACGTGACGTCATAACACGCGACACCCAGAAGTCGCGTGTAGCGGGAAATACAAATATGGAGAAGCGGAAAAGAGAGACTACACTTGAAAAAGCCATGTGAAATGCGTTGTGTGTGAGAGGAGAAGATCTTTTTGGACTTTTTGGGACATATTCCATTTGGACTGGCACTATTTGCACTTTCCCACTGGACCGTGCTTCTTTTAATGTAAGATTTTATATGTTTTTTTTATGTATTAAATGTACCCATCCTAAGAGTTTCTCCTTGTGCTCTCGTATATTGCCTGAAGTCTCGTTGAGATTGTGGTGGATCGCTGACCCCACGAGGGGCTCCTGTGGTGCACTTTATACTGAGCAGAACTCTGCTCAGGGATTTGTGAGTTTTCCCATATTCGCTTTTTTTAATATACTTTTATTGTCTGTAAATACTACACTATATTATTATTTCTTTTTATGTTTCCCTCTTTAACTACACGGAGAGGATTGCCTCAGATTCAAGGGTAATCTCTGTATTTAGTGTATGTTTGTAGCGCACATTTTTGTATGTTTTTGTATGTTTGTCTTTTTTGTACTAGTAGTAGGCTCTTCAATTTGTCAAAACATCCTCTAACCGAACATGAAACAGCTTTGTCGGAGAAGTGCTAGAACTTTGTGCTTACTTCTAAACATAATCCTTTTAAGTGGGAGGTTAATCGTTACTAAAATGTCTCAGCAGATGAGATTGAAACATCCCTTTAAAGACAGTGGAACTGCCCCTACTGTTGCTTTTCAGTTAAAAGGTACTTTTGATCCTTATATTACGAGTGATTCCATTTCTGCATTTGGCCAGCTTTTGGTCTATCTAGTCAGTTGAAAGTGACTTTTAATTTCACCAAAAAATAAAGATGCTCTCCAGTCCATAATAGCTGATCGGGACATTATTATCCATCCTGCGGACAAAGGGGTTGGAATATCTTGATGGATCATTCACAGTATAGGAAGCCCTTCGTCAATTGTGTGATGTGTATGTGTATAAGGACTTGACTTAGTTAAAGGACAGCGGTCTTTTAATTCAAAAAAACAAAAATCTGTTTGGCTTATCATGTATGACTTGTCAAGCCTATACTCCATCATACTGCATTAGGTCGGTATAAATGCAGTTTGTAATGTATTGAGTAACATTTCTGACTATCACAGCCCCCCTGTTGAATATATATTAGAAATGCTAGAGATGTGTTTAAATTTCAACTACTTTTGAAAATAATTATATTTGTGCAATTGAGCGGTACCTCAATGGGCGCAGCAATGGTGCCATCATACACCAATTGGTGTATGTATGAATATGAAAATCAACACATTCTCAAGCCTCGGGGCAATCTCTGTTTATATGCCAAATACATTAACAATATTGTCATGGTCTGGCATGGTGAGGAACAAACTATTATTGATGTCATTGCATATTTGAACATGTTAAATTCACTTGTGTGCTTGACTTTTGACTAATACCAAAGTACTGTGAACTTACTCTATCATTAAGTGGTGGTTGTTCTCATTATTCCCTATACAGGAAACCAACAATCACAATAATCTTTTACATTTCAAGACATCACTGTAAAATGTTTATACCGTGTTCCCAGTTCTTGCCTCTTGCGGAATAATTCCAGTGAATTTGTGATTTTACCGTGGATGCCCTTGTGGGTTGTTACTGGGTGCCAGAGAAGGAGCATTTGGTACTATAGAAGTGGGAATAAAGAGCTTATTCCAGCTGCTGAAAAACCTGATTTTATGTATTGCTCTATGCGATACACTGCCGCTGCAAGTAGTATAAATAGAGCCATATGATCAAATTGGAAATTATTGGCAACGGAATCTACTTTGCCTGATTGTGCAAAAAATGATCCTGTCATTATTTTCAGTTCCACTGATCCAGTACAATGTTACCAGCCCTCTCAAATAAATGGCAGACTTGGATGGTAAAAATGTAAGGACTGTGTTTCATGTAGCCATAGAACCCATATTTCAGTAAATATAGAATCACTTGTCAGACTGATTATGTCAGATATCAAATTAACATTCATATCTATCTATCTGGGTCTGATTCATGAGAGTGAATCAAAATTAAGTTTGCAGTATGTAGCATTCTCACTCAACTGCCTAGTCACATAATCAACCCAATTCTGTATGACCAGGGAACCCCTCTTGTCTCTAGTTCTTAAAATCAGCTCATCATTAGACTGCAAATTTAACAGGGCAGTTGTATCATCCTTTGATGATTAAAACCCTGCTTGTTGTAGTGTGTATCCAACTTTGATTTATTAACTTCTTGTTCAACAAGGTTAATAAAAGTTTCAACTGGTGCATCACTGGTTGGGGGAATAAAAGTGATTTTATTATGCATTGTTATCTGAAATATCACATTATCACTTGCATGAATGTATTTCCTAACCAGAACTTTAGAAAAACATGCTTTTAATCAGAAATTGTACAAAAAATCTGAAAATATCAACCTACTTGAAAGGGTTAGATGGTATCAGTGGGGCAGCATGTTAAACCATTGGATAAAGTGTATACCTTGTGTATAGTCAGTTCATGCACTGAAAGATTATAAATCAGTGTCTTCTTCTGCTGCAAGTCTTAACCTCTCTTAGTTTGTGTGGATGACAAAAACTTTCATGCTAAAAAAGAGGCAGGTGAGGAGGACAAGTCCTCAAAGTGTCAGTCCCAGCTGATTTATTTTCGGGTTTCCATATGAAATCCATGTTCACTCCTCTGCTGTTGGGAAGACTTGGTTCCAGCTCCGCACATAAATAATGATGTAATTTGAACTCAACGTTGATCATCTTGCCAGCTGTAGACTTGTTTCATTTGATCATCCATGGTTCACATTAGTGTTGGTAGCTGTTCCTTCACATGTAGATTAGTGCATTCTTCTGCAGTCATGAGAAGATGTTTAAATATTCTCACTTTCTGCACTGATTGGTCCCTGAAGGCTTAACCCTGGTTTGTTCAGCAAGACCTTCATTGTAAATGATGTTAGATTAAAAAAGAACAGAGAAAGGTACACATGGTAGAGAGGACTTAATCACTGTCAGATTCTTAAACATTAAGTCGTTCAGTACAAACACTGTATGATAAAAAATTATTGTGTATTGTACATTGTATATATGGCTGAATATATATTAAGTTGTTCAGTAAAATGATTATATGATATAATTATTTTGTACTGTATATTGTATTTATGTCTAAAAAAAGTTGTTTGATCTAGTAAAGAGTGGGTTCTTTTCATTTTATTAATTACCGTATTTTTCCCTGTATAAGACAACCTTTTTTTCTAAAAATTTAAAAACTGGGGGTCGTCTTATTTGAGGAAGTAATCATTTAAGAGAGTACCTTTAATTGAATTGCCGAATTCCTGCCGAAATGCAGAATTCCCACCGAATATCTGCCGAATCCCTCCCACTTTTCCCCTTCTTTGTCATAACCCCCTATATACAGTGCCTTGCAAAAGTATTCACCCCCTTGACTTTTTACCTATTTTGTTACATTACAGCCTTAAGTTCAATGTTTTATTAAACTGAATTTTATGTGATGGATCAGAACACAATAGTCTAAGTTGGTGAAGTGAAATGAGAAAAATTTATACATAAAACTATTTTTTAGAAATAGAAAACCGAAAATTGGCATGTACGTATGTATTCACCCCTTTGTTATGAAGCCCATAAAAAGCTCTGGTGCAACCAATTACCTTCAGAAGTCACATAATTAGTGAAGTGATGTCCACCTGTGTGCAATCTAAGTGTCACATGAACTATCATTACATATACACACCTTTTTTGAAAGGCCCCAGAGGCTGCAACACCTATGAAAGAGACCAATAACCAAACACTGCCATGAAGACCAAGGAACTCTCCAAACATGTAAGGGACAATGTTGTTGAGAAGTACAAGTCAGGTTTAGGTTATAAAAAAAAATATCCAAATCTTTGATGCTCCCCAGGAGCACCATCAAATCTATCATAACCAAATGGAAAAAACATGGCACAACAGCAAACCTGCAAATAGACGGCCGCCCACCAAAACTCACGGACCGGGCAAGGAGGGCATTAATCAGAGAGGCAGCACAGAGACCTAAGGTAACCCTGGATTAGCTGCAGAGTTCCACAGCAGAGACTGGAGTATCTGTACATAGGACAACAATAAGCCGTACGCTCCATAGAATTGGTGACCAGAAGAAAGCCATTACTTTCAGCAAAAAACAAAATGGCACGTTTTGAGTTTGCGAAAAGGCATGTGGGAGACACAAAATGTATGGAGGAAGGTGCTCTGGTCTGATGAGACTAAAATTGAACTTTTCAGCCATCAAATAAATCCAACACATCATATCACCCAAAGAACACCATCCATACAGTGAAACATGGTGGTGGCAGCATCATGCTGTGGGGATGTTTTTCAGCTGGACTGGGAAACTGGTCAGAGTTGAGGGAAAGATGGATGGTGCTAAATACAGGGATATTCTTGAGCAAAACCTGTACCACTCTGTGTGTGATTTGAGGCTAGAATGGAGGTTCACCTTGCAGCAGAACAATGACCCCAAACACACTGCTAAAGCAACACTTTAGTGGTTTAAGGGGAAACATGTAAATGTGTTGGAATGGCCTAGTCAAAACCCAGACCTCAATCCAATAGAAAATCTGTGGTCAGACTCAAAGATTGCTGTTCACGAGTGCAAACCATCTAACTTGAAGGAGCTGGAGCAGTTTTGCAAGGAGGAAAGGGCACAAATCCCAGTGGTAAGATGTGGCAAGCTCATAGAGACTTATCCAAAGCGACTTGGATCTGTGATTGACGCAAAAGGTGGCTCTACAATGTATTGACTTTAGGGGGGTGAATAGTTATGCACATTGACTTTTTCTGTTATTTTGTCCTATTTGTTGTTTGCTTCACAATAATAATAATAAAAAAAAACACTTCTTCAAAGTTGTGGGCATGTTCTGTAAATTAAATGATGCAAATCCTCAAACAATTCATGTTAATTCCAGGTTGTGAGGCAACAACACATGAAAAATTCCAAGGTAGGGTGAATACTTTTGCAAGGCACTGTACCTAAAAATCTTCTCCCCACATTCTCTGTTCCTCCCCACATTTACAAAATGTTTAAAATCAATTATTCCAATAGAAAAAGAAAATGTCTTGACTTACTTATTTTTTTTCCTTTAAGTTATCTTAGGGAGCATCTTATACACAGAGAAATATAGTATTTTATTTTAAGCTGAAAACTGAAGTGCTTTTCAGAAAATATAAAATAATATAGTAACAATAATTAGAGTTACTATACTATATCCGGGGAGGCAAGGGGATGAACCATGTGAAGAATGTCTTTTTAATCCAAGCCTCTTACAATGTTTTTTTTTATTTTTTTATGGTTTCGTCGTGTACCTTGTATTTATGAATGTGGTTTTTGTATTGTATTGATATTCCTTTTTGTCTTTTGCCTTTCCCTTTTGTTTTGTATATTTGATAATGGAAAAATTGAATAAAGATTGAGTTTAAAAAAAAAGAGAGAGAGAAAAAAAACGAAGAAAAAAATAAAATAATAATAATTAGAGGGGGGAGAAATAGGAAACAGTTTTTAAAACATAGTTGATTTGTGAATTGGGCAGTATATCACCAGGAGGTCTCAATACAGAGTTATACTTAGTACCATTTTTATGATGTAATGTTAGAGGTATCCCTGTTTGATTATAATGCTTAGGATAACCATTAATCAAATGCATATACATATGATGTATTATTATGAATAAAAATCAGTTTTTGATTGATTTACAATTAGGAGTTGTACCAAAATTGTATATCATGATGACCATATTTGTGATAATATATTTCTTCTTTCATTTTTGTTTTCGCATTCTGGCCTTGAGTTACATCTCGGACGCATCTGTTCCTTTAGAGGTACACTTCTTTGCATTAGGAATTGTTTTACTAGAGCAGCTGTGTTGCACAGAGTCATTCTTTTGTCATATAAATATAAAAAATATTTTACATGACTGAACTATGGTTTTGTGAGGTAAACTGATGTTTAAATATTTGCAAAAAAGGGATACTTCCAGCGCACAGTGCATGGAGACTTGAAAGCAGCAGATATTGGAATGCCCTTAAGGTGACCAGTACGATTTTAAATGACCTGTGTTTCCAGATTTTATAGAGTGCAAATGCAAAAGTTGCAATGAAATATAATCCAATAAATGTTTTTAAACAATGAGTGTTGTATAAAAATGATCAGTGTTATATAAATACACTTAGTGATTCTCAGCACAATAAGTGTTAAAACAGATAATAACCAGTGTTAAAACACTAGTGATATTTAGCATAGGGTCAATCTTCTTGTGCTCTGTATATCTTGAAAATAAATAATGAACACAAAAAACTAGTGCAATATGTACTATACAAATAACAAAATGGGCTGATAGGATAGTAAACTCACATATAAACTCCTATAACCTAGGAGCGTGGAATTCTTGCTCTGAAAGGAATATACTTGCCCCCACTCTCTGGAATGCTGTTGGTGGTAAAGGGATGCAAAGGAAGATGAAGATCCGTCCAACAGAACAGAAAACAGACTGACATCGAGAAAGGGAGAAATCCACAATAAAATCCACAACAAAAGGAAACAAAAGTAAGCAGCACCAAGTCCTCTCGACTATCAGCTTGCCGTGCACCTCGTAGCTGATCAGAACTTCTGGGTGTTGAGAACAATGCAAGTACGGTGGCTCACAGTGTACAAAATGCACTGGATTCACCTATGAATAAGGACTCCCATAGTCAAACCTGGTCCCCATGGCTGTCCCACATTTCTGTAGAAAGAAAATCCCTTTCAAAGTAAAGGTAATTATATTTCAAAATTAATTCTATGGATTCCAGCAATAATTTTGATTGTGCTGGATCCATATTATTTTCTCTGTCTAGCGTATATTTAATTGCATCTATCCCCATTATGATTGATGGAAGTATAGAGGGCCGAGACGTCTGCTGTAACTAAAATGTAGTTGGACTCCCATTTATCTCATCTAGGGAACTGATTATGTCTGTAGTGTCTTTTATATAGGAAGGAATACACACCACATATTTTTATATTTTCATATTTTTGATAGATTGCAGGACAGGGAGTCTATCCCTGAAATTATGGGATGTCTAGGAGGATTCTGCATGTTTTTGTGCTTTGGTAAGAAGTAAAAATATGGAACCACTGGATATGGTGATGAAAATTATATATAAAATTATATACCGGGACGGGCTAGAGCTTTTAATGATTTTTTGGGGAGGTATAAATTATATGATCTATGGAGAACTCTACATCCAGAAGAAAGGGAATACACCTTCTACTCGAATTGGTTTAAATCATATTCGAGATTGGATATGTGTTTGGTTCATGCCCCATTGATCCAGGTTTGCAAGAAATGTGAGATAATTGAGGTCCTATGGTCAGATCATAGCACAGTCATAACTGAATTTAAAAGTGATCATAGGGCCCCCAGACCAGCATGGAGAATTAATGAAAAACTATTAGGGGATAAAGATTTTGTTAAAGAACTGGAAGCAAATACTAAAGTATATTTTGGGGAAAATATGAAAGGAGATTCCTCATTTTCTAATATATGGGGAGCATACAAATGTGTTATAAGGGGACAACTGATAAGTAGGGAAGCATACCTGAATAAAACTTGATCAGACTCAATTTCTGAGCTGTACATCAAATTACAAGAGACGTATAGACAAAATAAGCTAAAGTAACCCAAAACAGAATTGAGGTGGTAGGTGCGCTAAGTGAACCACTTTTACATAAAAAATACCGGAATATAATAATTGCCTGGGATAGTAGAATTCTGACACAAATGGATGGTCTTCAGTGTTTTACAAAATATATGCAAAGAGAGAAAACAAAACATAGACCATAGTGCAGTATATATTGATATCAGTATGGTATAAGTGAGATAAAGTATTGCACTCACAAACCCAGCAGGTTAAAAGACTCTTCTAATGTGGTAGAAAGTCCTCTTTGTTCCTCCTCCAATGCTCATAAATTGTGTGAAGGCATTTACAGCCGTTAGAGACACAGAGGCCTTACACTTCTATTGGTCTTCCATCTGGGAAACTCCTGTGAACGCGGAAGTATTTTTCTACTCACCGACCCCGTCTTTCGTTAGTTTAGCATTTTCGTTATTCGTTTTTCGGACGAATGGACGAAAATGCTATTTTCGGACGAAGATGCATTCGTCCGAAAACGAATGCACATGTCTAGTACACAGCTTCATACTGCACAAACACAGGTGATTGCTGTCAAACCCCTCCCGTAACTGACCACACTTCCCCTGGTCAGTCAGTTACGGGAGGGGTTTGTTAAAGTATTGTTTAATATTTTTATCTCACATTTATTTACTTAATACTTTTATATATATTTTTTCTGCGCAACACTTCTTTAAAAAAAAAATTATTACTGTATTTTGTGCCCTCTTGGGGGAACTGCACTAGAGTTTTGCTGCACCGTTTTCTGCATAATATTAGCACCTGTCACTTTATATATTCTTTAAATAGAATACAAAACCCAATAAATAGAACCTTAGACTGGTGGCATATAGAGCAGTACACCACAGGACTTGAGAACCTGGAATGTATTCTATGGTTAAACAAGCTACAAAGAGGGAAATTAATGAAAAGAATAAGTGGGAAAAATCTGTCCTCTTTGTTGAGCTTCTGGTTTGGACTAAAAGTAAAGTTAGGACTAGAGGACAAGATAATACAATCAATCCCGATTGAGACAATCGAATATAATATAACTGATATAGAGCTTACTAGGTGGAAAGAAGCAGGTATAATAAGATTGTCTGATCTTCTCCTAGAAAACAAATTAAAGAATTTTGCGGATCTAAGAGAGAAATATCATCTTCCCCCTGGAGACATGTTTAAATTTCTTAGAGTTAAACACTATGTACAAACAGAAATCTATAAGGGAAGCAATGAAGGGGCTCATGAACAATTGATATCCCTCTTTGACAATACACCGAAGAACATGTTTAGATCTTATAAGACAGATAAATCAGTATAGGCCGCCTATAGCATGGGATAGATGGGAGAGAGACCTAAATATTGCGACAGATGGGGAAGAAAATTACCAGGAATGGGTGAAGGGTTGGAATCTGATAAGGAATCACATACATTGTTTGAATCTACAAGAGATATTCTTTAAAATAACCAACAGATGGTATATGACACCAATAATACTTAATAAGATGAACCCCAATATAGACCCAAACTGTTGGAGATGTGGCAAAGATAGGGGGTACCCTCAGGCATATCTTCTGGGATTGTGAGGAGTTAACAACATGCTGGAAAGAGGCCTTTAGATTAATCTCAAAAATAACCGGGAATTAGGGAGAATATGCCTCTGATCTTACACATACTGTTATATACAGAAAGACAGCACCCCATGTTAGGAAAATATAAAAAATAACCTTTATTTTAATAATTAAAATATCAAAAAAAGTATAAAAATACAAATACAACATACAAATAATACTAGTCAAATACATGCCAAGTCCAGACTAATAATAATGAATATATAACAAAAGAAGAAATACATACAAATGGTACTAATAGGGGGAGCAAAAAGAAAGAAAAATGGAAAGACAAAAGCTAAATACACTTACAAAAATGCTGAGACCAGATGCAGGATACCCAAGGAACTAGCTCCCCAACTTTCTGCGAAATGCCTTCTACAGGAGGAGCTAGTGCCCTGTTAGAGTGTGGAGGTCCTTATATAATGAAAAAATAAAAATGGCGGCCGCCATGTAGCGCGTGACGTCGTGACGCAAATGCGATGACATCATCACGCAACTTGCGTGATGACAACACATAGAAAAAGAAAAACGGGACCAGAGAGCAACCAAGTAGCATTGAGCACAGCTACAGCACTAGAACAAAACTTAAAGTGAAAATGGACAGTGTAAAAAAACATACTATAATAGCCCAGAGTGGGGGGGGGGGGGGGGGGGAAGAATGCACCAACCTAAATGAACATATATAAAAAAAAAAGCCAAAGAAGACCAGGAAAAAAGTATAATAATATAAGAAAAAAATACATTATAACTTAACAAAACAAAACAAGAAAAAAATGAGGGAAAAGGGGAAAAATGGCAAACAATAATAAAAATATAATAGTAGGATGATATGATTACAATTTTTTCTTATAACATAATCCATATGAGGACAAATCCAGTCCAAAAAAATATGTGCATAAAGAGAAGCTATAAAAAACATACAAACAAAAGAAGAAAAATAATGTGATAAAGACACAAGAATATAATGAAAACGAAAGTAACATACCAACAATGTAAGAAAAATATACAAATTCCAAAAACAAGTGAAACACAAAATGCCATATAGGATTCATTATAAAGATATTATTGTATAATGCTATACATATATATATATATATATATATATATATATATATATATATATAAGAAAAAAACTCTAAAAACAATAATCCAGATACAAAATATACGGTAAATATACAACCTAAGATATATTCCGGCGCTTCATAGAAAAGTATACAGAACAGAGAAGCTACTTTCGATCCAGAAAAGTATCCAATCCTATGGAGAAAAAACAAAAGGAAAATGAAAAACTGTAAAAAGATTAAAACAGGGAAATACAAACTGAGGTGGAATTCTAATGTCTAAAAGGAGTAAGGTCATGGTCCTCGTTGGTATCCAATTTATAAATCCAAAAGAGTTCACGCTGTTTAAGCTTAGTGATTCTATCCATGCCCTGTGTAGCTTTGATACGTTCAATGGCCTGAAAGCGCAATTGTCTCATCTCCAAAAAATGGCGTGCAACTGGTTATTTAACATTGTGATTGCGGATGGTACTTTTATGTTCACCAATCCTAACTGTTAGGGGACGAGTAGTTTCCCCCACATACCCAAGTCCACAAGGACATTTGATAAGATAAACAACAAAATCCATTTGACAGTTCAAATATTCGAGAATGCTGAAATTTTTCCCAGTCCTAGGGTGGGAGAATTGATCACTAATGGTCACACTATTACAGTTGGTGCAGCGTCCACATTTAAACATGCCATGGATGGGGGTGAGCCAGGACTCAGGGTCTTTTTTCTTAGGACCACTGGGTTTAGTCATCAGGCTACGAAGATTCCTAGATCTTTTATAGGCCATAAGTGGTTTATCTAAAAACAAACTGCCCAGTTCCCTGTCCCTTTGAAGTATATGCCAATATTTGTGAACTATATGGCGAATGGTTTTGGATTTAGTAGAATCGGTGGAAACACACGGAATTCTGTTAGCTGAAACACGATTTCTTGACGTACCTTGGCCCCTCAGTAGAGCCTCTCTTGGCGTATCCAGTACTTTCTTTTTATGTTTCTCAAGGAGCTGATCATTATAACCACGTGTCTTGAATTTCTTGGCCATCTCATCAAGGCGAGTCAGACAAATCTCATCATCTGGCCCTATTCTTCGTACACGCAGAAATTGGCTATAAAGAAGACCTGCAAGGAGTCTAGGTGGATGAAACGAATCCACCTGCAAGAGAGAATTGCGGTCGGTAGGCTTGCAAAAAAGATAAAAAATGAAGTGCTAGGAGCCCTTACTCACATTAACATCAAGGAAATGGATATTAGTCTCACTGAATTTGATGGCTTACACATAATGTTAGCAGTAAAATTAGTAGTTGCAAGAAACTGGAGGAAACTTGGGGAAATATATTGGGCACATGTAAAAAATCAAATTAATACGCAAAACATTATGGAAAAAGGTTACTTTTATAATAGAGCAAACATAGGTAAATTTCATAAAATTTGGGCAAAATGGGAAGTTGCAGCTGAACTAGAATAGGTTCGAGCAGATATTTACATGTTTTATGACTAAGTGACATATGATATCCTGACCTACACTCTCTGCACTCCAGAGCCAAAACTATAAAAACGAACACTGAATAAGTATCTAGGTAAATCTAGAATCCTCTCCACAACTCTGTTGATGTTATGTCAAGTTTTAAAGTGGCGAGTATAAGTATGCTTGTAAATATATAAGTTTCGTACCGCCTGAAAAGTTACTACTATATTTATATATATGTTGTTTGTGTTTCTATATGTTTCCAATAAAAGAAAAAAAAAAAAATAAAGAAAATGTTATTCTTATTGATTAAGAATTCCCTGTTATTTTCCTTTATCTATAATATTATTCATTAAAGTGGGGTCCTCTTGCAATACGAAGTATGTTCATCTCCAAGGAGTCTATACGCAACCTTCATATAGCCGGCTCTGCTCATAACAACCCCCCCCCCCCGAGAAGAGGGGGGGAAACTGTCGCTTTAAAAAAAAAAACGCGATGGCAGGCAGAGACGGAGGTGAGAAGAGATCGGAAGATCCCCTCTCACCTTCCCTCTGCCTGAAGTGCCGACAAGTCACGTGACCAGCGCGCTGACGTCATACGCGCGCCGGGTCACGTGACCATGCTGCCTGCCACTAACCACCAGGGAAAGGTAAGTGCTGGGGACTGGGGAGATGTGGGGATGTGCTTGGGAGATGGGGGGATGTACTGGGGAAATTGTCAGGGGCTTACTAATGGCAAATAATACTGGCATATTATTGGGCACATTGGCAGGGGCATATTAATGGCAAATAATACTGGCATATTATTGGGCAAATTGGCAGGGGCATATTAATGGCAAATAATACTGGCATATTATTGGCAAATTGGCTGGGGAATATTAATGGCAAATAATATTGGCAATGTGTATGTAATGGGGTGATGGAGGCATGTAAATGGGGTGATGGGGCATGTCCTTGGTGTGCAACGTGGGTTATGGGTCATGTCGTGGGTGTGCATCGTGGGTAGGGGGGGTGCCCAAATTTTGTCTGCCTAGGGCAGCACAAAACCAAGATACACCACTGGGGGGGGAGAGAGGAAAGAACAAGGGGGAGAGAGGAGAGAACACTGATGGGGGAGAGAGAGTAGAGAACACTGATGGGAGGGGAGAGAGGAAAGAACACGTATGGAGGAGAAGAGAGAACACTGAAGGGAGGAGAAGAGAGAACACTGACGGGTGGGGGAGAGAGGAGAGAACACAGACGGGGAGAGGAGGAAAAGAGACCGCTATTGGGAAGAGGAAAGACACATACATGTTTAGAGGGACAAAAAGACAGTCACAGGAGGTAGACAATAGAGAGAGACATGGGAAGGGAGAGGAGACAGACAGACATGAGAAGGGAGAGGAGAGAGACATAAATAGGAAGGGAGAAAAGAGAGACATAAATGGGATGGTAGAGGAGAGACAGACAGACATGGGATGGCAGAGGAGAGACAGACAGACATGGGATGGCAGAGGAGAGACAGACAGATATGGGATGGCAGAGGAGAGGCAGACAGATATGGGATGGCAGGAGAGACTGACAGACATGGGAGAGGAGAGACAGACAGACATGAGAGAGGAGAGACAGACAGACATGGGATGGGAGAGGAGAGACAGAGAGCTGGGAAATAAGAGGAGAGACAGACGGACATGAGAGAGAGGAAAAGACAGACGGACATGGGAGAGAGGAAAAGACAGACGGACATGTGCCCCTCCCGAGTTCAGACTCTGGATCCGCCCCTGTCCCCCTTTGTCTTCTGGTCTGATAACCAGATCTGAGTTATCTTTCAATTCTTTTAGAGCTGTTTTTTCTTTGAGGGTTGGGTTCTGGTTGGTTTTTACTTTGCTCAGATCTAAAGCTTCTAGGTCTTTTAGAACAAGTTTTTTTTAAACATCTAGATTTGTGCCCCTTTCTTTGAAAGGTACAAAAGATGACTTGTCTTTTAAGGACGGATGATTTATTTTTGGTAATACATTATCTTTTCTTATGAGATCTTGTTCTTTTGTATTAACATATTCAACATTTTGAGTATAATCGCTGTCCTTATTTTTAGCGAATAGCTTTTTGACCGCTAACTTGCGTATACATTTTTAGGCATCAACAAAAAGATTAAACTTATTTGGTAGCTTAGTGGGAGCAAATGACAAGCCTTTATCCAGGACCTTTATTTGGTCTACAGTCAGATCTGTTCCACTAATATAAAATACACCTGTTCCTAAACTCTGTTTATTTTTCAATATTCTCTTTCCTTTATATCCTCTCCTGGTCTGTACTCCCACCTTTTTCTTTTTCCTATGTCTCTTGTTTTTGGATTTGAAGGTGGGCTTAAGTGTCTTGCCTCTATGTTTGGGGAGATATCTCTTAAGTTCGGTCTTATATTCTCTACTGTCAGTCGGCCTATCTCTAAAAAATTGTTTTGTTCTATGGTGTCTCAAGGTTTTCTATTTATAATTGGTCTATCTTCAAATGGGCTTCTCAAATGTCACCTAGCGTGCCCTCAATAGTGATTGGATCTGTATTCTGGGCTCCTAGCATATCTACTATAATGCAATTGTTCCCATATTTTTCTTGACCAGTCTTTGTTTCTATATCTTGAATCCTCACTATATGAGTTGAATCTTGAATTATACCTGTGGACTCTATTCTGCGGCATAGGTCTACTATCTATTTCATCCTTACTCTGAGGGTCTTCTCTTTTTTGATCTTCGTGTGAGTTATAGTATAAGTGATCTCTTGGTTTCTTTTTCCACTATTGATCAAGGTTTTACCCTCTAAATCATCTAATGTTCTCTAAAGGTCTGAGTCTAATCTCACAAAGCCACTTGACTTCCGGCCCATTTTTTAAAATATGTGTGTGGTTTATTCTTATGCTTCACTTGGAATATGTTGCTTTTGCAGTAAGACATTTTGACACAAATGTCACAATGTTATATCATTGATGTAATGTATGATTCATTTCACTTGTACTGTTGCACTGCTTGAATTATTATGCATACAATTAGCTATGGCTTTGTAATTGCTTTGTTTGGATAAATAGCCACATCATTCACATGTTTATCATGAATGTAGAAAGACCTTATGGTTGAAACGTTGCCACTTGCAGATTAAACATCTCACCTTTTTTTGAAGTGCCGCGCATTGTGTTTATTGATTATGGGAGAATAGAGGATACTATTTCAGCTGGCTGTACTCCAAATTTTGTGTGGATTTGATTCCTGAGTGGTCTGAATAAAGGGGCCATTCAGATCACCAAAGCGATTTGGGCAGAAACGTGGGGCTCTTATTTTCTAATAGAAGATCGTAGCTACTTAAAAGTCCAGTTGTTGAAGTTTCATGACTGGAAGTTATATTGTTTGCATTTAACACTATTTCAGAAACTAAACACTCCTGGGTGGATTGTCTCTCAATGGTGAGAGAAGAAGAGACATATTCATGTTTGCATGAGTAATGGGATGCATATTCTGTATACAACAGAACTCTGAATAAGAAGAACATTTATAAAGAATCCACTGTCAGAATTAAGTGACTAAGTATGTCATGGGTCACAGGTAAACCACAAATTGCTGGTGTTTTTGGTTTTTATATATTGTGAGATATCTACAACTGTTTTATGTGAATAATACAGTATATTTATGTGGGCACAGTTTTCTAACTATGGGAGAGAAAGTGGCATGGGAATTGTATGGCGCATGTTTTACATAAATAAAAACAAACACACGAAATATGTTGGAGAACGGCTGCCCTGAAGTTCTGCCCCTGAAGAATGAACTTTCCACTTAATTACCACCAAAAACCACCCCTCTGTCTAACTGACACTAATGGTGACTTGTACCAACCCCTTAAAAGATCACAACAAAGGGCAAACACATATATAAAGGTGGGGGGTCTTCCTCAGCAAGTTTGCTTACGGGTGGACGGGGCGGGTGTAGACTCCACAGATCAGAATATCTCCTTCCACTTTTCCCCTGTTTTCCCGTTAATTACGTTATCTAATCCCATCCACCCTCCATAAGTGTGTTAACCCAATTATCCCATTGTTTATATTTTCTATGGTTCCAGTTAAATTGTGTCACAATACCCCTCTCCATAAGGCATTGTTGAATCAAATTTGCTTTTACTTTTTGCCATATAATTGGATCCGCTGATCTCCAATTTCTTGCTATTTCTAATTTAATTGTCGTCATTAAGTGCACAACAAATTGTAATTCATTCCCTGATTTCTTGGGGAGGTTTAGGTGTAGCAAAGCCTTTTCTGGTGTGAGATTCCATTCGTTACCTAACCGGTGTGTTATCTTTTGTGATATGTCCCTCCAGAATCCATTAATTATTGGGCAGTTCCACCATATATGTGCATAATCACCTTTAGGGTTTCCACATCTCCAGCAGTTTGGGATGTTTACCTTGGAAATTTTTGCTAAAGTTGTAGGGACTAAGTACCACCTATACATTAGTTTAAGTTGGAGTTCATTTAAGTTTAAACAATGGATAAGTTTATACATGTTGTTCAATGTCCCATTCCATGCATTTATATCTATTTGTATATTTAATTCTTTTTCCCATTTTTTTTACTGCTTTCGGGACATATGCTCTTTCTAGTTCTTTTATTAAGTTCATGGATCTCGTAATCAAGTTTTTGTAATCTTTTTTTTCTAGTATTTCATGAAACATTTTTTGTGCCTTGGTTATTGGTCGTTTAATTATTGTTTTTAGGAGGAAACTTCTCATTCTTAGATAATTATAACATTCTTTTTCTGGTAGTTTGAATTCATTCTGGAGGGATTTAAACATTTTAATCTTTCCCTTTTCCATAATATCGTTTATTTCATAAATTCCTCTTGTTTTCCACTCCTTTAGATCTAGATTTGGGTTTAGGTTCTCGGCAGTCGCTAAGGTTAAGTGCGGTGGGATTTTATCCGTATAGCCTATTCTTTTTTTAATTTTCTTCCAGTTATTTACTAAGTGAGTTAGTGTTATATTCCCCATCTCTATTTTTTGTGAATCCATTGACCAGAAATAAGTAGATAGGTCTCCATATAATTTATTTTTCTCCATTTCTAAGTTATACCAGGACTCCTTTTTCGCTCTAGGATTTAATGTGACTAATACTTGTGCTAACGTGACCGCTTGTGCATAGTCCTGTATTATTGGAAACCCTATACCCCCCGATTCCTTTTTCTTTGCTAGTGTTTGTTGTGATATTCTTGGGCGTTTTTGTGCCCATATAAATTTATTGAAGGA
Source organism: Pelodytes ibericus (assembly GCA_036172795.1). Lineage (NCBI taxonomy): Eukaryota > Metazoa > Chordata > Amphibia > Anura > Pelodytidae > Pelodytes > Pelodytes ibericus. Next base: position 89,575,566 of record CM069863.1, read on the forward strand.
ATGTTGAATGAGTTCTAACCAGCTCTTAGGAATTGGTAGTGGTAACATTCTAAATACATACAAGAAACGTGGAAGTACATATGCTTTTATCGCATTTGATCTACCCAACCATGAAATAAACATACCCCTCCATCTCTTGAACGATGCATTCATTTCTTGGATTAGGGGCATAATATTTATCTGCATCCACATTATAGGGTCCCTGGAAATTTTGATTCCTAAATATGATAAGCTCTCTGTTTCCCATGTAAACCCATAATTTGTCAATTAAATTTTTTGAACTGCATCTAGCGATATTGCCAATGCTGTTGATTTTGACATATTTAACTTATAGTTTGAGAGGTGACTGTATCGATTTATCATGGTCATGATTTGTTTGATTGAGTTCACAGGATCTTGAACAACCAACAGGATATCGTCAGCAAACAAAAATATTTTTTTATTTCCTCCCTCCCCACCACCTACTATTTCTACACAGTCTCTTATATCTATCGCTAATGGTTCTAAGGCCAAGACGTATAACATGGGTGAGAGAGGGCACCCCTGCCGGGTACCATTGCCCAAGTTGAACCATTCTGAACTTATCCCTGATCCTACTATCCTTCCTTGGGGTTCCTTGTATAGGGCCATTATGGCTTGATGTATTCTCCCCTTAAGTCCATATGCCAATAATGCACTAGATATATATCCCCAGCTGACCCTGTCGAACGCCTTTTCTGCGTCTAAGGACAGGGCCAGCTGTGGAATGCCCGTTTGTCCCGCTTCCTCAAATAGGTCCACAAGTGTTCTTATGTGGCTCGACGATGTTCGCCCTGTTACGAATCCTGCTTGGTCCTGGTGGACCAATCCCGGTAATATCGGTTTTAACCTGTTTGCCAGTATCCCCGCATACAACTTAGCATCTATGTTCAAGAGAGATATTGGCCTATAACTGGTAATTTCTTCTGGATTTTTCCCTGGTTTTAAAAGTGGTATGATGTTGCCCTTTAATATCTCTGTTGGGAGGGTCCCTCTAGACATTCCTTCGTTAAATAGCCTTACTAGATAGGGTGATATCTCATGTTTTAAGGTTTTATAGAACTTGGCATCGAATCCATCGGGTCCTGGGGATTTTTTTATTTTTAGGTCATCTATTCTTTCATGTATCTCTTTGATTGTAATATCTTTATTAAGCCTAATCACGGTTTCCTCTGATATTTTTGGTAGAATTTTCCCTTGGAAATATGTATCTATCTCCTCTAATGTTGCTTCTTTTGGAAGATTATACAATGTACTGTAGAATTCATTAAATGCCTGTCCAATTTCCCCAGGTGCAATTAAAACTTTATTTTTATACACAATTTTCGATATCCTGTTCTTTGTTCTTTTATCCTTGAGTTGGTCCGTCATCAATTTGTTAGCCCTATTCCCCCAAATAGTAGAATTTGGTCTTCATTTTACTCATTGCTCTATTGGTTTCATCATATAAGTGAATGTTAATCCTGTGGTTTATCCTTGAAATATTCTCTGACAACTCTCTGGAAGGTGCAAGTTTATTTTCTTTATTTAACTTGTGGAGTTCCATATATAAATCTGTGAGGCTTGTTCCTTGTTTTTTCTTAGCCCAGGCTCCTAATATCATGAAATGCCCCCGAATTACTGCTTTATATGTGCACCACAAATTAGCAATGGTTGTCCCTTGTCCATCATTTTCTTGAAAGTACAGTTGAGTATTTTCTTTTCTGTAATCTATATCCTCTTTCTTTTTTAATAAGAGGTCATTTAATCTCCAGTCTATCCTAACATTATCTTTCTTGTCTTTAAGTTCCATGGATACCATATTATGTTACGTCTAAGATATTAACTTTTTTAATCAGTGCCGCAACATTAGTTTCCCCTATAATGAGGTCAATACGCGAGTATGCACAATGTGATTTTGAAAAGCAAGTATAGTCTCTTTCAGTGGTATGGAAAATTCTCCACATATCTAGGAGACCATACTTGGCCATCAATGCGCTTAATTTTTGGGCTTGATAAGTTATGTTCTTATTAATTCCGTTTGTCCTTGTAGACTTTTTATCAAGGGTCGGGTCCAATACACAGTTGAAGTCACCCATCCAAATCATGTGCCCCTGTTTAACTTAACTTTCATTATATTTTTTAGGATCCTTGACAGAAAACCGCACGGATTGCTATTTGGTGCGTAGATATTTATTAATGTATACATTTTGTCATTAATTTCCATTACCACTATAATATATCTCCCTTCCAGGTCTAGTTCTTCGTATTTTATTTTTATCTCCAATTCTTTTGAGAAAAGGATTGCTACACCTCTTTTTTTTTTGTTCCTCATTGAAGCCACTATGGAGAAGGGGAACCTATGATTTTTTGTTACAACATTGTCTGTCCTCCTCCAGTGGGTTTCCTGGAGGAAGCAGACACTAATCTTCTCTTGGTACAACCGATTAAATAGGATTGATCTTTTCTGGGCTGAGTTCAGTCCTCGGGTATTTATAGTGGCAAATCTAAGCATCTTAGTGTCTTTCAATTTTCATCCACCCGCCCCCCCCGCGCCCCCACCCCCCCAACCACCCCCCCGCCACCAGAATCCATGTACAAACACTAAACACATAAACATAAACATGCTTTTGTGCACGCCTGACTCCCATAGTCAGCCGCGCACAACCACAGATATGCTTCTCCATAATCTGTGATCTCTTTTGCCATCCCTTTTGGCAACTGGTAACCCTGGCAGCTTATTCTTCTGAGTTTGACCAAAGGGGGAGACAACAACCAAAAAAAAAAAAAGGGAAAAGGAAAATCCATTCCCCCTCTTCACTATTATTTTCCACATATGCATTGGGTGGATCTGTTATCTCCATATTCTTATATAATTCCCCCTCTCACTCCATTCTTTGCTTATTTTTAGATAATTCTTCGTGTGTTTTAACACCCGTGATTTGAGGTTCAATATTTCCTCCCTCTTCTCCTCTATATTACTTCTCTCACTTTTAAACTACTATGGTGCTTTAATTAACTTCCCTGTGATCCTATATTCTTTCCTCTCTTCCCTTTCGGTGTTTCTATCCCGTGTTTCTTTCCATTCCTAGTATCTACCCCCCTCCATATCTCAGTGCTCTTTAGTGATTGGATCTTCCTCTTCTATCTTCCTTTAACTTTACTGTAGTGCATGCTTCAAATCTTTACAACCTTGTGATTGCGATTCTGTTACCTGTTGTTTACCCGTGTAATTTTGTGTAGTTTCTCCCCTTAATTTCCCCCCTTTCCCCCTCCCTGTGATCTATTAAACATTATGAGATCCCCTTCCCCTCTATTTTCCCTTACGATATGTACCCTATTCATTTAATATTTCCTTTCCCCTTCCTCTCCCTTTTGTTCCTTACCCTCCCTATATTTACTACTAATCTACTGATTCTCCTATCTCTCGGGAGAAGGGAAGAGGGAAAAGAGAGGAGAGAAATAATTTTTCCCTCCCTTTTTAAAAAAAAAAAAAAAAAAACTTAACCAATCTGTCTCTAGTCCCCACACTCCCCAACCCTCACCTCCCCTCCCAGTCCCAAACCTCTACCAGAGCCCTTCAGATCTACAGCGTGCGTTACTTCCATTCTGTAATAACGCCTTGAGTTGTTGTACACAGTCCTATTTGCTATGGGGGAAGGAATTTAATAAGAGGGTAATCTTAATCCTTATCTCTTTCTTTAGGAGGTCCTCTTTGTTGATAATACGTATATCTGTCTTCCTAGGGTTCAAGGGCAAGGGAGGGAAGAGAGAGAAAGAGAGAGGGGAAGAAAACCCCCCCCCCCCTTCCCTCTCCTCTCCAGTACTCTTCTCTCTTTCCCCTTTCCTTTGTGGTGCCTAAGCGAGATTTATTTCTTTAATCCATCGGGCAAGTTTCTCTGGAGTTTCAAAACTTAAGGACTTATAGTCAAATGTGAGGATAATTTTGGCTGGCCATGTCCACCGATAACGGATTTCATTTTTCCTTAGAATCGCCGTTGAGTTAGCAAATTGTTTTCTTTTTATTCTTGTGTAGTATGAAATATCTGTGAGAATCTTAATATTTTCATAAGGACTTTTTAGGATTTTGTCTCTCTTTGCTTTCATAATCTCTTCTTTAATTCTATATGTATTGCAGCAAATGAGCACATATCTTGGTATCTCTGATGCTAAGTTTGGAGGTTTCATTGTCCTGTGGCATCTTTCCCAAATTTGTGTGTCTCGTATGTCGAGTTCTTGACATAGGTCTATTATAAAATTCCCCAGGTTTTCATTTGTGATTGATTCCGGGATCCCTCTTATCCTCAAGTTGTTCCTTCGGGATCGGTCTTCCAGATCTGCGATTTTTTGCTCCAATAAATCAATCTTGGATTTGCTACTCTTAATATTTTCTTCCTGTGCGGTATCTTTAAATTCTAGGTTTTGGATTTTTTCCTCATTTATTTTGACTCTATTTGCTATAGCAACTAGGTCTACTTTAAGCTCTTGTGTCTGGAGAAGTATTTCAGCTTTAATTCTATCGAATTGTATATTTAATGCTTCCGTTAATTGATCCTGAATAATTTGTTTAATATTTACTGATTGTGGGCTCTGTGTTGCTTCCCCATCATTTAGGTTTGGTCTCTCTATGGGTGATTCCGGTTCTTGTGGTTCCAATTCAGGTTTAGAGGTGTGTGGAGAGAAAAAGGAAAGCCTCTTTGGATCCTTTCTCTCGTCTTTTCTCTCCCTTTTTGAAGGTTTCTCTGTTGGTCTTCTCCCTGCCATCTTGGATTTTCCTTTGGTTTTATTTGTTCCTCTGTGTAAGTCTGCAGTTTTATCAGCTTGCCTCCTACCTGTAACGCAAAATTATACAAGGGTCCCCGCTCTGTCTAAGTTGTTCCTTTTTATATGTTTTTATGTTTTAAGGGAACTCTCTTTGTATATTACTGCTTATATCTGTACTTTACTTCCAGTGGTAAGTATCCTGTTCCTCTCTTTTCCTTTAGGTTATTTACAATTTATATTTTGTTTTCCTTCTATTTTGTAGCTGTTGGTCCCGTTGGTTTTCTGTGTAGATACTTTTCAATATCGTGAATAGCACTATTCTCAATTTACTAGGTAAACCCAATTGGGACTTAGCTCATTACTGAGCCTAAGTTACACAACACTTTAAACTGTGTGGTATAGTTCATAAGTATTTCACCAGACAAAAGGGTTTCACGGTGTTGTTTGGCTATTACATACACACAGGTGTGTCCTGCATTTATCCAGATATTATACTATGCTCTTAAAGGTATTTCACCCCACCAGATGGTCATACTTTGCTGCCCGGTTACTATGTACCTACATGAAGACTCCAGTATTTGTAAAGTTACACCGTACTGCTTAATTGCCTGGGTACTATGCCCATTCAGGAAGCTCCAGAATCTATCAAAATAGAGTAATGTGTTCCTTAAGGTTTTCCCCCAACTGCGTAGTTACACCGTACTACTTAACTACTCTCCAGGTATAAATGGCTTCCAAATCTATCAGGTAGGTAAGTGACTGATATTTTTTTATTTATCAGGGATATAGTGTGTAAATTGTTTTTCGGGTTTTGTATCTTGATTGCTCCCCCGTTTTCTTTATCTCTGAGTGTAACATGCAGTATTTAAAGTTTGGCCAGACCTATCCCCCATCAGTTTGATCACCACACAAAGCGTAAGGAGACAGTAAAGGGCCGAAAAACAAGTGGAGAGAAACTTATCTGAGGAGTTTCAGCCGCTGACGACCTTTTGTAGTCCTTCTCTCGCTCCTTTCGGATATTTTAATTGTTGCTCCAAGCCCAATACTTCCCGCGATGTCTTTGGTTCTTCTTTGCCTAATTGCCTGGATTAGCCCGCTCGGTCTTTACTTCATTTGTTTCCCCCTCGGCATCACTTCCTCGCCGCTGCTTTCCGGGTTCCAGAAACCGCGAGCGCAGCACGCTAGCGTGTTACGTCATCGCTCCGCCCCGGGACATGGTTTTTTAACCCTTGCGTCATTAGGAACTTAGCTGCCAGGAATCGCCCCAAACTCCAAAAGACAAAAAAATAAAAAAAAACGACAGACACTCCAGTGTTGTTCAAAAATGCAAAAATATTATTTTATTATAACCAGTGGTCCAAGATAAAACATGTCATTAGTCATTGATTTGTTTTTACAAGGGGAGCTAATAAATGTAGGGGTTATTTCTTTTATAGGGACTATATTAAAAGAGACGCAGGTGTTTTATTTAAGGTAAGTATTAGTATAGGCTATTTAATGTATTTGTATTTTTATACATATATATGGGTCAGAACAAAAATACCCATATAAAAAATGTGTTATTTATATAGAGAGTTTGGATGACTTTCTTACAAAAGTAAATACAATGCAACAATTATTAATAAAATAATAACGAATTTATTGAATATAAAATAAAGATCAAAGAATAAACAAACTAGTGTAACAACAAAATACAATATCAATAGATGTTAATTAGTGTTGAGCGAACCCGAACCACACTGTTCGGGTTCGTACCGAACATTACGGTTTTTGGACCTCGGACCCGAACGTTCGGGTTGGAGTTTGGGGTTCGGCGATTACATTGCATGTAATGCTATGGGCTTTCTATAAACCGAAATAGAGTCCCCATTCATAAGAAATTCTTATGAATGGGGAATCTATTTCGGTTTATAGAAAGCCAATCGCATTACATGTATTCCATAAACCGAAAGTCTATAAGCCAAATGTCTTTCGGTTTATAGACTTTGTTTTTTGGAATACATGTAATGCTATTGCTATTCTATAAACGAAATAGAGTCCCCATTCATATGAATAGGTCAATTGACCTATTCTTATGAATGGGGACTCTATTTCGGTTTATAGAATAGCATTAGCATTACATGTATTACATAAACCGAAAGTCTAAAAACTGAAAATAGCATTACATGGCTATTGGCTTTCTATAAACCGAAATAGAGTCCCTATTCATACGAATAGGTCAATTGACCTATTCGTATGAATGGGGACACTCTTACCCACATTTTACTTCATTTTGCAGCCCTCTAGCCCTTTCAAGGACTTTTTTTAGAGGCATTTTAGTGGCCAAAAGTTCGTGCCCCCATTGACTTCAATGGGTTTCGGGTTCGGGGTCAAGTTCGAGCACGGACCCGGACATTTTATCATAGTTCGGCCGAACCTGCCAAACCCGAACATCCAGGTGTCCTCTCAGCTCTACTTATAACAGATGTAAATAAGATAAAACATGAATTATGCAGCTCCGTAGCTGTATGCATGTAATATAATTTACTATGCATTTATGTTTCTGACCACAAGATGGCCATGCATTTTATTAAGATACCACACCTACATCGATAATGATTAGTAGTTAAAATGGTTAATGATAGTACACCATAATTACCTAGAAATTACCAGCATATACACTGCTTAAGTAAGGTAATATTACTAAATCATATTGCTCAAGGTGGCTATTTCTTAATATGGCTGGTAAATGACAATGTATGCTTTCTACCTTAGACTTTTAGAATAATAATCTTAGATAATCTCTGGAGATTAGATATTACATATTTGGGAGAATAGCTAGACTATAAAAATGTATGAATCTTGGTAATATCTACAGGATATTTACGTTTATTATATATATATATATATATATATATATATATATATATGCAATTACATGCATAAAAATTGAGATTATTGTAGAAACCACATTTATACATTACCAGCAGAGGTTGATTTGCAGTTGAGACTCGTTCCTTTGAAGAATGGTGTGATGGGAGTTACCCCTGAAACTAAGCACAAAACTATGTGTATGGAGATGTCCATTGTTATAGTGAACATGTGCTATTAAAAACCTCATATTCCTGAGCACCCCAGAAGGAGAGAGACTCAGCTCTTTTCTAAAACATTCCCATCTCACAACCCATAAGTGGCAGCTCTTCCAAAAATCCGTCTGTCTTCAGGTTCTCTTCTCCACCTCCAGTATCAACTTATCAAGCAAACTTTATCTCAGACTCACACCCTGTTCTCTGTAACTATTAGCCAATTAAAAGTGATTGGGTGTGTTTAATTTAAATGAGACAATGTCATGATTTATAGCTATACCTGGATTGTGAGTATAATGTAAGAAATATAAATGTTGAAATGTATAGAAATGTTAATCAAATTTCAAATTAGAGTAAATATTAGACATGCAAAACTAACATTTTTGTTTCGTTTTCGTCCATTCGGACGAAATAGAGTCCCCATTCATAAGAAATTCTTATGAATGGGGACTCTATTTCGGTTTATAGAAAGCCAGTAGCATTACATGTATTTCATAAGCCGAAAGTCTATAAACCGAACAACATTCGGTTTATAGACTTTCGGCTTATGGAATACATGTAATGCTATTGCTATTCTATCAACCGAAAGTCTATAAGCCAAATGTCTTTCGGTTTATAGACTTTCGGTTTATGGAATACAATACATGTAATGCTATTGGCTTTCTATAAACCGAAATAGAGTCCCCATTCATAAGAAATTCTTATGAATGGGGACTCTATTTCGGTTTATAGAAAGCCAGTAGCATTACATGTATTTCATAAGCCGAAAGTCTATAAACTGAACATTCGGTTTATTTACTTTCGGCTTATGGAATACATGTAATGCTATTGGCTTTCGATATACTGAAAAAGAGTCCCCATTCATAACAATTTCTTATGAATGGGGACTCTATTTTGGTTTATAGAAAGCCAATAGCATTACATGTATTCCATAAGCCGAAAGTCTATATAGATTTTGCATGGTTCACTCTAAGGGTGTTCCACCACCCTTCAGCAGGAACATGTCTACCCGCCTATAGCATCGTCCAAGGGTCGGTTACACTTGCTATTGGCAAGGATCCTGCCCTCTACTTAGGCACCACAACTTAATTGTCATTTATGTGCTAATTTTATATGCTTCATGTGCTAAACCTAAATGTTCACCCCATTCCCCTACTTGCTCCCACCCTTTTGGTTTCCCCCACTCCCTGTTCTCCACCCCCACCCACACACTCCGGGGGCTTCACTGGCCACCAACCTCTCCAAATAACAACACGAAGATATGTAAATGGATACCTAGCTAATAACACAACCTGACTTCGACCTCCGGGTGTCACACATTAACGCAAAAGTGCTTAACTTTCACCCCAAATGGGCCATAATATTTAAGGAGCAGAAAGATCACAAGACAGACGTGTTAATGGTGCAAGAGACTGACTTCCAACTCTCAAAGGCACCTAAACATTATGACCCATCCTTCACACGGAGTATAAATTCCCAACACAATCACAAGAGGCCCACATAACAGTTATTCCAAACAAAACCAAAGACTTAGAACATTGCTCTAGTTGCTGGCCCATTTCCTTTCTTAACCTTGACATCAAAATGTTTGCTAAGATCCTGAGCACAAGACTAAAACAAGCCCTGCCCAAAATCATTTATAGAGACCAGCTGGGATTTGTACCGACCCGTGAAGCAAGGGATAATACGACCAAGGCCCTGAACCTCATACACAACATCTCAAACACAAGCACCCCTGCACTGCTCCTGTCAACCAATGCCAAAAAAGGCATTCAACAGGGTGAACTGAACCTTTCTGAGGACTACATTAGAACCACTCCATGCTAAACTGGATCGCTGCCCTATACCACACCCCATCTGCTGCATTAATGTGAACTTATTGTGCCCGGTCACCCTGTGGAATGGGTTTAGACAGGGGTGCCCCCTGTCCCCACTGTTCATGAGAGTAGTGGAATGGACTATCCCTATGAGGAAACTATCAATCTCAATAGAACAGAGGGCCCTCATAGTACCCATCCCAACTGTGGCATGGCAGAATCCCAAAGATAACATAATAGAAGATAGCACACACCCGACGGTTGTCATATGGAAACAGGTAGCACCGCTCCAAGGGTTTATAGGGAAATCCTCTCTCCTGCACTCGCTGATCTCCAATTCAGACTTCCCATCGGGGTTATCGCATACAGCCATACAAAATTTGCTTCAAGGAGAAGTTTAGTACCCTAGATTGGGTCATGTAATTAAGGAGGACTCCTTTAAATCAGTACCTGAACTGAAGGGGAACTCTCAATAACACACCACGAGACCAATTTTTACGTAGGTAACTGAATCACTATGTCACATCACTACCTGTAGAAGGAAGTAAACAGGAGTCCCTTACCCCCTTTAAGTTACTCTGCACACCACTGAACAACCACGAGACCTAATCTCCAATATCCATAAATTTCTTATGGACCACTCCTCCAAACCATATTACATTGGCTACTGGGAAAGGGACTGTAACATCACCCTGATGGACAGACATAAGGTTGCCAAATTAGTGCACAAAAGCTCGATCTCCACAAACATCCAGGAAAACTCCTATAAAATACTAGATGATACAAACTACCCTCTGTATTGCACTCCCTCTTCCCAGGCCCCTCAGGCAGGTGTTGGAGATGTTTGGCACAGAGAGGTGACTTCCTCCATGTCAGGTGGCAGTGCCCAAAAATAAGACCCTTCTAGGAGGTGGTGGTGGACACAATTTACGAACTGGAAAACCCTCACTTTCCCCCTCCCTGCTGACTTGTTTAATACACCACACACCTAACCAATTGACGTTTACCAAAAATCCTTGACCATCTGCGTGGCTAAATTGGTCATCCCTAGGCACTGGAAACAGAAAACACCTCCATCATATAAAGAATGGATCACCTCAGTGGAATAGATGAGGCTGTCCAAGGACCTTCCTATAACTGCCCAAGGCTGAGAAACACACCACCACACCCTATGGTTTTACTGGCTAGACTTTCTGCTAGGGGATGAGAGTAAACTGGCTCTACAAAAATACGACCCCTGAGGTTTCTCACCTCATCAAACCTTGCAACATTCTGTCTATACCCTGGTGACCAGTGAGGCAAGAACCATCCCCCCCCCAACCCTCCCCTGCTCAACCATTTAATGTTTCCCCTCTGGGTTGGATCTAGACCCTTTACATACTCACCCGCCCCCCCACAATACACCTTCTTCCACTGTCCAAAACAGCTTACTCTCTGAGGATTCAATGGACAACAAGATGCCCGAATACGCATGCCTGGTCCCCCATGTTTTACCAAAATTCGTCACACTCTCAATATACACTTTAGAGGGTGTATGTAATCTCATTCTTTAATATATGATATTAACAAAATATATATAATTAAAATCTATAATTGCCTCAGCCCAAGCCCTCCCTCCACATATAATAATTACTTATATTTATGTGGAGGGTATGAAGAGAAGGCCCACATCTTGGCTGAGTCAATAAAATATTATTATTTTTTTTTTTTTTTGGTATTTAAGAATTCTTTAATTAATACTAAAACTGGCTAAACATCCTGTTATAATTTTTTTTTTTTTTTAAACAAAATCTCAATCATTTATTGGGTTCTTTTGTTATAAAAAAATAAAATCATAGTAAATGGTTACATATATCGCAGAATCAAAAAGGTATCATCAGTAAATTAACAGTTTCTATACATATGCTGCGAGAATCTAACCACAATAAAGCCCCGAACGTAAATTCTCGCAAAGAAAAAACAAAAAAAAAAAAACCTGTAAAGGGATAGAAACTAACGTATCGCTCTAAAAATTAAAGACAAAAGGAGCTCGTTTACCTTAAGGCGCTATGTTCAACTAAAGAACCAAATTAAGCAAGACAGGAAACGTAACCATATGGTATGACCATCTATTTTGGCAGTCTCAAAATTAACATTACATAGAATTTCCTTGTCTTTTTTTTATATTATTATTATTATTATTATTTTTTATTTTTTTTTACATTTAAATATCATTCATTTAACATTCATAACCTTCATTCAATCCTTACCCCTGGACTACCTCTAAGTTACATCTTTCTATCTAACCACCGTGACCATATTTTTGAATAGTTTAACATATTTTCTTCGTTATTTCTATAGTAGCCCTTTTCCATAAAAGCCTGGAAATCAATTTGATCAATCAGTTTGTTAGGGTCTATTTCCCCAGCTGTTTTCCACTCTCGGGCGATTACTAATTTAGCAGCTAAAAAAACGTGGAGGATGAAACATCTATTTGGCCAATCCCATTTTTCAAGGCCTATATGAAATAACATTGAAGAGGGGTCACATGCCATTTTGGACCCCAACGTAGATTCGATTAAACAGGAGGCATCCTTCCAGAATTCCCTTATATATTGACACTCCTACCATATATGGGACAATGTTCCCTTTATATTAAGACATCTCCAACAGTTCTCATTTTGATTCTTGTACATCTTATTCAATCTTACTGGGGTCAAGTACCACCTAAATATTAATTTATAATACACTTCAATGGTGTTTAGAGAGTGAGTGGAGGTTTTTGTCAATTTTATAGCGTTATACCAATCACTTTCTGGCCACTGATATTTTAATTCCTTTTCCCATTTTTTTTATATTAGGTTGAGAAGTAAAACTCGCTACCTCATCTAAGGCAGAGTAAGCTCTCCTACTTGACTTTTTTTCCCATGCTGCTTTAAAGAAATTGTCCATGTCTGGGTTTTCTCTGTGTGAGTGTAGTAATATTTCTTTATCAAAGAAATGTTTTACTCTTAAGTAAGTGTAAATTTCTAGTGATTGTAATTCATATTTATTTGTTACCTCCGGAAAGGACATAATCCTCCCGTCTGAAGTGATCTTATCTATTGAGGTAATTCCGTTAATTTTCCAAGTTTTTAAATTTAAGTCTTGCATCCGATCCTCTACGACGTTGATAGGCAGGTATAGGTTTACGTTAAAGAAAGGGAGATATTTTTTCTTAATTTTTTTCCACATATAGTCTAGGTCCACTACTATAGGATTAGATATCTTAGTTAGGGTTCTTTGTGGAGGAAATAAATTATCTATAATGTTTGTGCCTTTCTGCTCCATTGAGATCCAGGTGTGCTTGTGTGAATCCAAATGTGTCCATTTAGCCAAGTGTGTAAGCATAGCTGCATCGTGAATCTTAACTATATCGGGAATTCTCAATCCTCCCTGAGTCTGTGTTCTTGTAAGCGTTTTAAAAGATACCCTGGGTTTCTTTCCCGACCATATGAAGTTGTTAAATCTCCTCTGGAATTGTTTCAAGATAGAGGGGTCAACTTTTAGTGGAATTGAGCGAAGGAGAAAATGCAACCGGGGGAGAACGTAATAATTCACAACATTTATTTTGCCTAGCCATGATGTGTACAATTTTTTCCATTCATTAAATTTATTGGCGAAATCTTTCAAAATTGGTAGATAATTTTCAAGTATTATATTTTTAGGGTCATTTGAGATTTTTATACCTAAATACTCAATAGAGTTTGTTTTCCAATGAAAAGAGTATTTTGCTTTTAAGGCTTCAAGGTCCCTTTTATTTAAATCACATGGCAATGCCTGACATTTCGTTGAATTTAATTTATACCCAGAGATGACAGCAAAGCTTTCTATTTCTATCATTAGGTTTTCGACTGATACTAAAGGATTTTCCATTGTTATTAATATATCGTCCGCAAATAGTGATATCTTGTACTCCTCTTGCTTATAGTCTACTCCATAAATATGACTGTTATGTCTTATGCTATTAGCGAGAGGTTCTAGTGAGATGATCTACAACAAGGGAGCCAATGGGCAACCCTGACGTGTTCCATTAAAGATATCAAACCACGGAGATGTAATACCAGATCCTGATATTCTTGCACTAGGGTTTTTATATAGTGCCCATAAGGCATCCAGAAAGGGGCCCCCAAATCCAAAGGATTCCAGAACCTCTCTAAGGTAGATCCAGCTGACCCTGTCAAAGGCTTTCTCTGCGTCCAATGACAGGGCCATCATGAGGCAACCCCGATCACACGCCGTAAAGAGAACATTTAGGTTTCTTCTAATATTATCAGATGCTGATCTGGAGGCAATGAATCCCGACTGGTCCAGATGTTTTAGTCGAGGTATTATCTTTTTAAGTCTATTAGCCAAAACAGCAGAATATAATTTGAGATCAGTATTGATAAGAGAGATAGGACGGTAGTTTTTTATCTGTGTCTGATCCTTACCTTCCTTTAGAATTGGGGTGATGTTTGCTTTAAGCATTTCTTTAGGGATCTCCTTAGAATTCTAAATTTCCTCAAAGAGTTTTAACAAGTAAGGTGATAATTCTTCAAATTCTTTGTAAAATAAATTTGAGTAGCCGTCTGGTCCTGGGGCCTTATTTCTTTTTAATTTATTGATGGCGTCTTTTATTTCTATTATTGTAAATGGGGCATTCAGGAGGTCATATTCTTGTGGAGTTAATTTAGGCAAGTCTAAACCTCTAAGGTATTGACGAATTTTTTTTTCTTTCTATCTGCTCTTGATCCTTGTCATCTTTATTTAAATGGTATAGCTCTTGATAAAAATCTCGGAAAGCGACCCCTATTTTGTCCGGGTCTAGTAAAGTCTTACCCTGATAAATAATTTTGTTTATTATGGACCTAAGATTCTGTTTTTTTAATAGCCCAGAAAGAAGTTTGTCCGCTTTGTTCCCCCTTAGATACCATTTTTGTTCCAAAAAGAGTAGATTTCTGTTTGTCCTATCAATTGCTCTTTGTTTTATTTCTGTCTTAATTTCTTTTATCCTATTTAGTATGTCTCCTTGCATAGTATGTTTATGTTTTCCTTCTAATTTGTATAATTGTGCGTGTAGTTGTTGGTATGTTAAACCTTGCTTTTTTTTTCTGATGAACCAATTTTGATCAGATGTCCACGTATAACTGCTTTCAGAGTGCACCAAAGAGTTATATTAGAAATTGAGTCCCTATCATTCGCTTCAAAAAATATTTTATTTCTGTTTGTAACTGTGATCTAATTTCATCTTGGACCAGTAGAGATTCATTTAGCCTCCAGTTATTTGGTTTCTTGTTGGTTCCCTCTTTAATTATCAGGTTTACAGGGGCATGATCTGACCAGGTTGCCATGCCTATCTCACATCTTAAGTCGTCCCTAAATGATTCTCTATTCACCAAGAACAGATCAATTCGAGAGTAAGAGTCGTGTGGGATCGAATAGTGAGTATAGTCTTTAGAGGTTGGGTTTAAAGCTCTCCATACATCTATAAGATTATATTTAATGATAAAGTCTCGAAATTTTTTTGCATTGTGAATTTGTTTACAGTTTGATTTTCTCCCCAGTTGCATCTTCCTATCCAACTCCACATTAGAGATACTATTAAAATCTCACGCAATTATAATTTGTCCTTGTGCTAATTTATCTAGTAATGACATGATCTTTTCAAAGAAGCCAAATGGATTATCGTTTGGAGCATATAAATTAACTAGTGTGTATATTTTATTGTGCAGTTTACATATTAATATTATGAACCTTCCATATTTATCTATTGTTTTATGTATGAATTCAAATGCTAATGTGTCTTTTAATAAAGTCATAACTCCTTGACTTTTTTTTTTATTGTCATAATTGGAAGTAAAAATATGTGGGAATTTTCTATTATGTATCATTTGTTTTATTGATTTCACCCAGTGTGTCTCCTGAACCATAACTATATCAATTTTTCCTTGTGTCAGCATTTCCATAAGTGATTTCCTCTTGTAAGGGGAATTTAAACCCTGCGCATTAATTGTACACAGATTGATCACCATTTTCAAGCTTTTCACCGCTTCTTCGGGTAGTCCAGGGGTAACAACCATACAAACCATTCATACCAGATTGCGAAGACCAGCTCCACATATTGCCTGTGGAACTAGACACAACCTTGATCCCAGCATCCGGGATTCTGCTATCAAACATATTATACTAAGCTCCTAATGAGCCAATGCTCGCTAAGGGGTAGTGATGCGTGAGGTGCCATCTTCTATTAAATCCTAAATTTCATAGACTAACGCTAATTCTTAAACATATTTATGAGAGACAGGATTAACAAAAATTAGAGTATCGACCTTTTATAAGACAGTGACCCATATCACTCCACCCATCAATTTCCTGGGGGAGAAATCCCGTTTCACCCTATGAACCAACTTGCCGGGCCGGACCATTACCTTCATAAATTATCCCTTTTTTTTTTTTTATCCTCTCCTCTCCCCCCAGACTTATTTAAAATCGCCAGGTAAGGCGAATCTCCCCAACCTGAAAATCGATTGGGGTTTTTTTTTGGGGGGTGATCTTAGTAGGAGGGAGACTTGTTTGGTCAATAAGCCTACAAACTTATGCCCCATTTTTTAAAAAGTTCCAGGGCTTGTTCTTTTGTATCTATTGTAAATCTCTTCTCCTGATAGGTCAAGAAGATTTTTGCAGGGTAGCCCCAGCAAATCTGATGGACTCTCTAATTAAAATTTCCGTGATACTCCTCAGACGTAGTCTCTGTTGTCTTGTATGAGGGGAAATGTCTTGCATGATACGGAGATCTCTAAATCTTTCAGACAGGACTTCTTTTTTATTTCTGGCTCTCCAAATAGCTTCTTTATGTATGTAATTGTGGAAGTGAATCATAACGTCTCTTGGATATTGAGTATTCAGATTGGTCTGTAAACTCTGTGTATTCTTTCCATAAGGATTTCTTTTTGTCCAATATCTCCAGCTAATTCATGAAAGAAGTCATACGTAAATGTATAAAGGTTTTCTTGCGTAATGTTTTCCGGTATACCACGGAGTCTCATATTTTTCCATCTTGTTCTGTTTTCCATGTCAGCCATCTTATTTTGCAGTTCTTCCATCTTTTTCATTATATCATCATTGATGTCCTTCTGTTTGTCCACCTCGAATCTTAATGTTTCAACCTTTTCAATGTTATCCTGTAATTTTGTATTTATGTTACGTATTTCGGTTGTCAATTCACTAATGTTTTTTTGTAAGTCTTCTCTTATTTTGTCTCAGTGTTCTTCTAATACTTTCAACATCATTATTTGAAGATCTGATATTGAGGTATCTGTTTTACTTTTTGTTTCTGGATCTGTCTGAGGGCTTAGGTCCTGATCATCAAGGCTTGATGTCTCCAGAGATGAGTCTTTTTTCTCTGCTAGTTCTCTTGAGGTCATAGTTTGTACTCTTCTTCCCATGCTTCCCCTTCGCTCATGATCAGCGGTTGAATTTGGGAGAGATTCTCTTTTATTTCTTTTTTTTTTCCATCTGTCTCAGGGGTTGAGAAGAAAGTTGACACTGTCTTATTCTGTTTTGGGTCTTTTATATCTTTAAGTTCTTTATTTTTTTTTAAATCTGTGTTTTTCCTTGTTGCCATGTTTTCATAAGGCTATTGTTCTTTTTATCAGAAGGAAGTGCACCCAAAAAAGTAATTTTTGTCTGAAATAATTAATCCACTGAGGGAGTGAGTCAATAAATCCTTAGAGGATTTTTTTTATTTTTTTATTTAATTAATTAGTCTATTTTCACAGGGAGCCTTTAATTGAGTGTTTTTAGGTGATTTGGATTGGATGTTATCGGCTCAATCACATGGAGAGCTCTTATTAAGCAGTCTCCCAACTTTATGGTCAATAAGTCAAATTAAATGCAAACATCACCTAAATGCAAAGTGTTCAATGACCCCAGGATAGGGATTACTTTCGGGTACCCGCTTATATGGCTTATCATTAGTGAGAGGTCAGATGGGATCAGGTTTAAATCAGTCTCAATTAGGAGATAATTATTGTCTCAAAACTCTGAATCCATGGTACTCAGTACTCAGTAAGATTAGCTCCACTAATCGTGATAATTGTGGTGATATAGCAATATTAATAGTATTGCACAATAGAATAGATTTTCCCCTGTACTATATTGCAGTGGTCATATCCATCAGACAGTTTCTGTCGAAAACACTGGAGGTCAGATTAATTGTTCAATGATAAGAGACTGAAGAAGAGCCAAGGAGTTTTCCGTAAGGTAAAATTAACTTCTGATAAATCGGGGTTCTACATCCATATCAATAGTATAACCACTTGATGGGCATTTGTGTCATAGTCAATAATATGAATTTATCCTTAATTGTATAACACAGAGCATATTGAGCAGGCAGGTCATACACAATACCCCCTGGGGGTCATGTAAGGAGCAGGATATCTTCATTAACAATTAACAATTTGAATGATCGAGTTGAGCAACAATTAGAATAATCGAGTTGAGCAACAAGAGAAAATGTACTTATCTCCACTTTTATGTGCCCGGTTTACACATTTGGCTGATTAAAAGGGTCCATCTGTGGAGAAGGTAAAGAGGGTCCCTGTTCCTCCTCCGGATCCACAGCAACGCGTCCTGGTCCTGGTCCTCAGCAGCGATGGTTCGCCCAGCAAAAGCCAAATAGGGCACTGTTTAGATTAGTTGGAAGGTTTCAAATCTTCACCTCCAGTGTGAATAGGAATGAAAGTAGCGGTCGTCATTCACAGCACCTCCGTCTCAGCTCCCCAGCAAGCCACGCCCTCACGTCATCACGCCACACCACATCCTGTTATAATCTATGTACTACAGTTGACGAATCAATTAAATATTTTTAATATTATTATTATTAAATTGCATCAGTCCAAGACCCCGATCTCCACACATAATATTAGCTTAATTATATTATACAGTAAGGCAGGGGTCAGCAACCTTTTTCCAGTCGGGGTCCAAAGCAAAGTCTGTGAGGTGATGGCAGGCAACATTCATCTATTGTACAATTATACAACAATACATATATATATATATATATATATATATATATATATATATATATATATATATTTACACACATATCACATGCCTTTACATATATATTTCTCTCTCTCTTCTCAACTTTTTAATATTACATTTTTTAAACTATTTTCATATCAAATTCAACAATTTTTCTATGTAAAAAAAACTTTATTGAAAAATCGCATTTCTTCTTTTTATTCCCTTCTTGTGCACCCACATTGCACCTAAATGATTTAACACTGTACCATACAGTACCCACAGCAATTGGCATGCACCAATAGTGCACTTACATGATTTGGAATGCCACAGTGTCAGGTTGCCCCACAGAACATACCATAGTGTCACTTTGCCCCATAGTAAAAAATTATTTCCCCACAGCATAATATTGCTGATTAAAATTAACCATAGTCAGGTACCCATTAACATGTCACTTTGCCATTAACATATGCAACAGCCAGCTTTTCCATTTAAATATGCCACAGTTTGTCCATTTAAATATCCCCCAGCCTGGTGTCCATTTAAATATGCCACAGCCAATTTTTCCCATAAATATGCCACTGCTAATTTGCCCTTTAGTATGCCACTGATAATTTGATCATTAATACGCTACTGATAATTTGATCATTAATATGCCACTGATAATTTTCCAATTAATATGCCACTAATAATTTGATCATTAATATGCCATTGATAATTTGCCCATTATTATGCCACTGATAATTTGTTCATTAATATGCAATTGATAATTTGCTCATTAATATGCCACTGATAAATTGTCCACTTAAATGCCTAATTTGCCCAATAAAATCCCCCCTTCCTCCCCCCTTCCCCAGTACTTACTTGGATGCTGCTCGTCCCCTGCAGTCTCCTCCGCAGTTTTCATGCATGCAAGAAGTGGGAAAATCAGCCACCGGATATGATTTATCATCATTTCCGGCGGCTGTGACAGATGCGGACTGCCAGCTGCTGCCTGGTTGTGACTGTCTCCGAGTGAGACAGTCACGAGGGCAGCGCGCACATGTTGTGGGCAGTTCCCCCCTCCCTCTGACCTGGGCCCCTTTGGACAATGCCTGAGTGGTCAAATGGTGAGTCTGCCCCTGGTTAGACCACTTTGGGAGATGATTTTATACTTAATAAAGGATATTAGAAATGTTAAACTGAATATGAAAACATATTAGATCAGATGATATTTAAACAGCTATATTTTACTATTCATTGTGTGGCCAATGCAAAAATTATGATAGCACACAGGTGGAAACAAACGTACAATTTTACAAAGATGCAATTAGAAAATCAGTTGCTGTTTCAACTTAATATGGAGAAAGGTATATGTTGGTCTGTCTCAAACTCTATGGAGTATATATCTATTGGATTAAAGAGAGACGGTTAATGAAATCCCTATGCGAGCACTCATTTAATTGTGACCTTATCCATTATTCTAACCCTAGATTTTAGCCAATTATGTTTTTCTTATTGCAATGTTGCTGACTGCCTCTAGGGGCAGTCCAGCTACAGTATCAGAATGATTGACGTGAATTTTTTTTTCACTTCCGAAGCTCTACCCACAAGAGGGCAGGAGCCATATTGGAGGAGCATGCAGCTCTCCAATAAGGCACCCATGATCACTCAGTGGAGCCAAGATTAAACATGGCATTGCTGCTGGTTCCTCAACATCGAGGCAATAGAGCAGCACAGCCAGAGCGGTTTTCCCGATTTTTGATCACGAAAACCGCTCGTTCCATGGCAGGATGTGCATGACACATCCTTTGACGCAAAGAGATTAAGTCTCATTGGCTTATATACTTTTTTTCTTCATGTTTTCATTGCACAGTATATACAGAATAAACAAATAAAAACATAAATGTATTTAAAAAGAAAATCATACCACTACAACCATATAAAAAACAAACACATCAAACTACCCCATAGTATAAACATTTTCAAATAAACCCAAAAGAAACAGTTATAAACTACACTTTATGAATTTCTTGATAAACATTATTGCCCAGAATGTATCCCTAGATTAACGAGTCTCTTAAATAGGAATCAAATAACTGTTACAACCCTCTTATAGGAAATGGGAAAAAGATTTATGTAAATCTTTTTCTGCTGAGGTTTTGTTCGATTCTTGGATTAAGACCATTAAATCTATCAACCCTATCCATTTACATGAATCATTTTTCACATGCTTCATCAGTGGTGCATGGTTTCCACCCAAATTCACAAGTTTCACCAATTTCTAGTCAATGCTGGAGCTGTAATAAAACTGAGGGATCCCGTATCATATTTGGTTCGATTGCAAAAATGTTAAACCTTTAACCCATTCGCGACAATGGACGTGTCAGGCACGTCCTGCTGCGAACTCCGTTCCTGTCAATGGACGTGCCTGGCACGTCCTGCGGTGAATCAAGCTTTGACGGTGCTGGTCTATTTGTCGAGGCAATAGCCAGCACCAAAATGTATTTTCTGGGGCACCCATGATTGCCCCACGGAGTGATCGTTGGAGCCATATTGACGGAGCAGCATGCTCCGTCAAAAATGGCTATGCCCTCTGGAGATCTGAGCTTCGGAAGTGAAAGTAAATTCACTTCCGTCACTCTGAATATGCTGCTTGACTGCCCCTAGTGGTAGTTAAGTAGCATAGCAATGTAAAAAAATAAAATATTTAATTAACTAAAAACTGGTTATATAGTTTAGCCTATAGGGTTAAAATTAAATATTTTTTAGCATAAGGGATAGGGTTAAAATTAAATTAAAAAATATTAAGGGATAGCATAAGGGTTAGAGTTGGGGTCAAATTTAGTGTTAAGGTTAAATTTGGGGTTTGGGTTGGGGTCAAAAGGTCAATATAGGAAAAAAACAAAAAACACTATTTTTGGTTTTTGCCCCATATCTCGCAAAAAAATACCGAAAAATATGGAAACATGCCTATTTCTGAACTCGGGAAAACATTTAGAAACTATTTAGACGGGGTCTTTTTTAAAGATTGTATTTGTCTAAATTATATTTTAGGTCAAAGTCAGAAAAAGTATTTTTTTTTTTTAATTTTTCATCATATTTTAAGATTTTTTTGTAGTAAATTATAAGATATGATGAACATAATGATATCTAAAGAAATCCCTCCTTATGACGATAAAAACATATAATTTGTGTGGGTACAGTATGTCAAAACAGCCATTGTCACCAAGGGAAAGTCAAGGTGAAAATGTCTTGTCACTAAGGGGTTAATCAGAAGATATAAGACATGTTACATCTATCTTTAAATTAGTATATATACCTATCCTGCAGACCTTTCTCTTTCATCTTGAATGTCCAGTGAGAAATAAAGCATAATCAGCACTAATTATTACTATATAGCATGCTGTTAAAATCTGCTTAGCTAGATACTGGAGAAGGTCTGAGAAACCTCCATGGTCTGAAATCATCAAAGCTTCTTTTAGTGCAATATGGAAAAATACTTCTATCCTCTCCATTCTAATCCAGCAATATATAACAATAAAGTTCCCTGGCTTGATTAGAGAAAAAAAACTGTCTATCTAACTTATTCTCAGAAGGCCACTTATGGAAGATCCCTGTTTTACCAAAGTAATACCTCCACTTGTAATGTATATCAATGTCCTTATATCCCATGACATAATTTACTTCACTCTCACTTGAAAGCTATTGCCTTTTAGGATGATGTATACTTTTTCTCTTGTTAATAAAATATGCATGTTTTTGTAAGATTGTAAAATGTATTAAAGAAATATGAATAAATAATAACTAAAAAAAAAAATACTAAGAGCCTAAAACAATGCATTACTATAAAATAAAAAGGCAAATTGATACATTATGGCGAGAGGGCACTTATCACTACCTTAAAATGTAAAGGGAATAGGAGAACTGATGAAATACAAAACAAGGGCGTAAAACTAGTTTGCATGGTAGATGAAAATAAGAAATTAGTAACAATAGATAAGATGTTGGTTAGTAGAGTAAGATGTAAGCGTAAAGGTGGATGAGCTTCACATGTCATATGAGGAGCATAATATTTATGATATTAGAGATGAAAGGAGTAACAGAGTCATAAAAGGCTTTGTAAGACAAATTGAGGACCTTGAATATTATTCTCAAAGTAATAGATAGCCAGTCCAGTAAATGAGAAAGATAAGCCTTTGATAAGCATTTGGATGTAATGCAATGGAGAGAGAGTCAAGTCAGAGGAAAGCCAATTAAAAAGGCATTGCAATAATCAAATGATCATGACTATCTGCTGGCCATGCAAAGTGCAGTTTTTGTCATGGTCTGCCACATTTTTCTGGAACATAACATAAAACAGTGGCTACTCTCCAATCTAAAAACAATGGTTAATTGATGGTTCTCTCTTTTCTCTTTTTACATGTGACCAGTGTAAACCTCTTATTCAAAAAGAAAATTATAAATTATAATGCTGAACCTATAAAATTTGCTTTATTTTTTTTTTGTATGCTAGGATTTTAACATTAAATACATTTTGAGTTGACAAAGTTATCAGCAGAATTGTATTGACTGGGATTTACAACATTTCACCTAGATTTTGGAAGTCAATGACTTCTAGCTATTACTATCTTGCCAAGTAACAGCATGGATGCTGCAAATCTATAATGAAACAAATCTGCATTGGACAAATACCTAATTATGGCTCACGTTCATTATAATGAGTTACAGTGTGGGTGCCTTCATGAAATCCCTAAATTGTATAGAAAGAACTTAATTATGTCAAATTATGATAAATAAAGTATAGGGATAGCCAACAGATGTCGAGGATTACTCTGTTGTGGTTTATTAATTAAGCTAAGCTTTTGTTTTTAGATCTCATTGTGCAAGATGATTGTTACAACACATTTCCCTCTTGATAAGTGAGGCAAAGCATGCCATGGGAATATGTTAATTGATGTTCCTTAATTGCGAAGAATTAGAAGCAACATGGAAATTGTGACTATATTTTCCATTTGAAAGATTGTACAACTAAGCATGTCAAATAAATGAATATTGTTTTCCTACTTCTCCTATTTATTTCATAGGAGTAGTTATAACAAAATTATCTATTATTTTTGAACACATCATATAGTCATGTTTGTTTATGTCAATGAAACAGGAGTAGTGACTACATACTCGCATAAACCCAACCATCATTAAATTGTAGCACCCATGCACATGTTGGTCTTACATAGTATGTAGTAGGTGTAGTTATTGTATAGTCCAGTGTTGCCAAAGTTTTTATAGTGAGGGTCAGCATACTATCCACAAGTGTAGATTCAGGCTGGATGTTTATTCATTTCAAAAATATGTTTTACTCGAGTCCTGCTCATTTTCCTTTTTTCTTCCTCCATATTGCATCAGAGTGGAAGTGTTTAAAGTCAGTGGAGGTGTTCCATCTATAGATGCTGTTTGGGCTCCTGGTAGTTATTGAGACTGAGCAGTAGCTCAGTAATATGTGAGTTGATAAGTCGTATTGCGTGTGTAGTTATATTTGTATTCACCAGATAAAATACACTACATTATTTTATATGTCTTTGTTTTTTCTCTTTGTATAATGTTAAACCTTTAACCCATTCGCGACAATGGACGTGTCAGGCAAACAGGGTAACCTTAGTTTGCAGAGTTTTGGGAAAAACGCACTGATTCACTTTTTTTAAAGGTTTTCTAGCAGTGAAACACTAGTTTGACTTGGTGCTGCTCTTTCAATCCCACAGAGGTGCAGTGTATTTTATTTGTTTTTTTGTAAATAATGCAAAATTACAAATCACAATGAATTCTACTTAATATACGCAAACATCATAGAAACGAATATCTCACAAACATTATCTAAAATTGGGGAAAATTTACCCTGGCACAAATATTACATGTGTAAAAAGTAAAACAGGAACTCTAAAAAATATAAAGATGATTCTTATATCATACAAACAATTATGTGTGCAAAAAGTCCTTAAACCCACAAAAATGCCAATATGATAATGGATACTAACCTCTTTCCCCACTGTAAAATGACCTGACCAGGTACTTTATTAGTGAATGAAGAAGCATGGCACCACTCAGGACATGTTTTAGAACCTTCTTCAACTTATTTGACGTCTGCACCCAGGGCCAGCCTTAAGGGTGTGTGACCTGTGCGAGCACACAGGGCGCAACACCCCAGGGGGCGTCTGCCCGGCCCCCCACAAAAAAAAAAGTTTGCCAGTAGAGGCACTGGATTGGGGATATCAAAAGATCACCAGCCCTCTGCTCAGCAAGCTCTTCTGGATCCTGGGAGGTGGCGTAGCTCACCGGCTGAGGTGTAGCTCCGCCCCACCCTGTGACGCACTCCCACTGTGTGTAAGGTGCATTGTGAGAGTTGTTTTGTACTTAGATATTGACAGGGTGTATGGTGTAGGAGGAAGGCCAAGGGTGTAAATGGAAGTGTTGGGTCTGCTATGTTTTTGATGATTTGTTGATTTTCTGCCAGTAGTGACAGATATTTGGACAGGTCCACCATATATGTAAGATACTACCCTTGTCTTTCCTACACCTCCAGCACACTTATGGGGTGGAACAATAGAACTTATATAGTAGGGCCGGTACTCTGTACAAGGAACTTGTATTTGTTTTCTTGAATTTATAGAGAGTATGAGCATTTGTTTGTCAGGATGGCATTTTTGAGCTATTGTTCGTCAGTGAGGGAAACATTGCAGTCATTTTCCCAGGTTCTGATGTAGTGGCGTTTTTGTTGATGAATTGTCGGTGAATGCTAGAGATTAGTTTAGTGGGCCTCAAATTGTGAAAGGGCTGTTATTTTATGATAGGAATGGTGGAAGCTCCCATAGAAATACTGTAGTTGCATATGTGGATATTGTAGTGTGTGGTCTGGTGAGGGTATGCAAGAGATTTGAGGGACCCATCATCAGTTAGTATGTGTCCAAGTCTTGGGAAGGGGGTATAGAATGGGGGCATTGTGTGGAGTATGTGCCCAGTCTCACCTGGGGGAAAGCTATCATTTCTGATCAAGGATAGCAGTGGTGATGGAAGGTTGAGCAGGTCCAGTACAGGCCTAGCCCCTAGCCCTCCTAGTTCTTTGAGTCTAATCAAGAATGTATAGCCCAGCCTGGGAGGGAAGTCACCCCAAATTAATTTAGCTATGAATGTTTTCATTTGACTGAAATATGACTTTGGGATTGCTACTAGAAGGGTTTGTGTGAGGTATAGGAGCCTCGGGAGGAGGTTCATTTTTACTGTGGCAGCATTTCCAAACCATGATGTGTGAATATCTAAGACCAATTAGTTGTCACATGACATCTGGTGCTCAGAAAAAAAGTGCTAACAGACAGAGCAGCTCAGCGTGGTGTGTGCCAATGCCAGAGGCCTAGAGACCTCTAGAGGCCTTCTCCCTGCAAGTGCCCTAAGAGGTAAAAATAATTTTTATTTGTTAAAGTGTTCTGATAACTGTGTGTTTGTCTTTGTAAAATAGTGTTTGTGTGTGTGAGAGACAGTGTGTGTATGTGTGTGTGACACTGAATGTGTGTGAGACAGTGTGTGAGATGGTGTGTGTGAGCCCCAAAATAAAATAAACATGGACCAAATTAAATAACATCATTATTATAGCCACAGAATTGCATAAGTTACAAAGTAGTTACAAACTTACAGAACAAAACAGTACAGAATGAACACTCAAATTCTCTTATTAGATTTTCCATGCTGTGGTTTAGAAAAAAAAAATCTCAAGTCAGAAAGACTTAACAATATAGAACATATTGTTATGTAAAAGAAGTCAAAGTGGGTAATTGACAGTTAAGTTATACTATTTTTCATCTAACACTCTCTTAACAAAGGTAATTGGTGTTATGTAGTTAAGTTTAAAAATTATTTCTAACCTTTTGGTTTAATAACACCTGTTCTATTTCATTGTTCAATCGATGTTCAACAATATTTCAAAGAATATTTCAATTTCTTTAGAACAGATCAATATTTTAAGATAATGGTCACAATTGTAGGTTACCTTAAAGGGGTAGTACGGGTTGTGTTTGTATGTAGTAGTGTATAACCTGTACATTATAAAAAAAAATTAGAATGCAAGTGCTCACAGCAACCCCCTCTCAAAATGATCCTCCCTGCTGTTCATTTGCTTTTTCATTTTGATAACACTGATTAGTAGATGGGATAGTTATTATTGGTAATATCTCTGATATACTGCACATGTTTAACAAACCGTGTCCAGGATAGGACCCTGAGCGCCCCTGATGAGGATATATGGTGCAGAGGTGGATACAGGGCCTTGTGCTGGTAACTTATATGTGCTGGCACTTATCTGGTAACTTGAGGCTCCGGGTTTGTGCAGCCACATGCAGAGGCCCTGTGGAGGCAGCTGCTGTATCCAGTATAACATGACTAGAACTGAGAAACCCTGTAGACACCCTGGAGCAGGCATGGATAACAACTTGGCAAGAAAGCAGGATGTTGCATGCTAGGACAGAATAAACTAAAACACAGACCAAGCAGATCAAAAGCAGAAATACAACAAAGGCAGAACAGAACTGAATACAGGGCTAAGGACTAGAGGAGAATCCAAACTAAGGATAAACAATACAAGGCATAGAGATACAGAATAATAACAGACATAATGCAGGGCACAGGCAATGGACATGCATACAATATACAAAGGTCAGGGCTAAGGAACACAGGGACACATACAAAGGAACAAACAGATATGCAATAACTATCCTATGAATATAGATGCTAAATGGTAGGGGTTTGGTTACTTATAGCCATAATATTAAGCTTACCAGCCACGTAAAGGCATCCCACAGTTAGGCAAGTCCCTAACTAATATTAGCAAATGAATAACATGAGATTAAATATTTACATTGCACAGATATACTGTGATTACCTGTAGACTGAGCTACACAGGACTGAACAGAAACAGATGTGATTGGGGAGTAAATACAGGAACTGAAAAACAAGGAAAGAGAAGAGAAAGCCTAGAATGGAATGGCAAGAAAACCAGAACTTGACCAAAAACAACAGGTCTGAGCCTTTGGTGAAGTCCAGCCCCCTAGTGTTGCAGACAATACAAACATAATCAGGAGATATCCAAACTTCTGAAATGGCTCAGAGGCAACATAGCAGGATACGGTCCAGAAGAACCATAGTTCAAATCCCCTGTTGGGCGCGTCTGAGGCGACCACGTCTGGCAGTTGGGATGTCACGGCGGCGTTCCTGACACCGCCTTATAGGTCCATGGTAAAGACCAACCTTCTAAGGTGATTCAGGGGGGAAGTTTTCTCCAGAAGCTTCTTCTGACACGTGTATTAAAAATGCAATCAAATAAAATGTATAAACTACAATGAAGATATTGACACCCCTGCTCTACGCATTTCATTTAGATCACCAAACTTCCTCAGGAGCTGGGTGCAGAATGAACTACCCTATTGTTATGTTATTTTGTTTCACTGTTCTATAACATTGTTCATCCATATGGAGATATGGAGATTGGAAAGAATGTTAATCCTAAAAATGTGATTATCATCCAAACCTCCCCTTTGACTCCCATTCCCTACTATATTCATAAACTCCTACCTCCCAAATATGCATTGTATTTAGTAAATATCCAATGGCCGTTGGTGGTGCCTACCTCTGAGCTCTATGATACACTAATTTGTACTTAAATGTTCCCTATCTGAGTGTATCACAGCGTTTAATATTCAAGTATAACTTTATCATCTAGAGAATATACATTAAAAATAATTAATGTGGAGATATTAGGAGAAAAATAATTATACATTTAATATATCTGTTTGAAATTTGTTTAAAGTATTATTTAAGCAAAAATTGTCATCTATTAAAAAGATGAACTTTGATCATGTGTTTCCTATAACAACTGATTAAGGACTTCAGTGGAATTTTACTAAAATATTCTTAGCATGGCCTTAAACTTTGCATTGTAAAAATATATTATCCACAATTTGTATTAGAAAAAAAACACATTCAAATTAGACATAAATTCAAATAAAACATTAAGTTCCAAGCATAATTTGTATATAATAGGATATAACTCCTACAATCTAATGAAAGCACACAAGCTAAAAACTAGAAAATGCTAATAATGAACTATGTTAATCAAGTGATAAAAAAGAACATTTTTATTTGAATAATGATGTGTATTTATTAAGCATTTTTGTATGCAAGGACTTTTCCCCTTTGATATTGGGATGAAAAAGTAATTTATAGTCAAATCAATATATGTTGATGTAGTGAGACATTAAATTCCATTAGATTCTCTTTTTACAGACAGGTTGAATTTATCTCAGTATCTAAGGTTGCCATCCTGCCTTTTTTTTAATTTTTTTTACCAACAGAATGGTAACAGTTATACTTGAGGCCAACAAACTCTGTCTACCAAAACATTGCTACAAATGTAGAGAATAAAAAAATGAAAAATTATCTATATACTGTGTTAGCAGAATTGTAAGCAAATGCATAAAATAAGATAAATATATGTTTTATATGTGTCTGTGGTTTCTCCTGCTCATGACATCACCCTGTTATGCAAAACATATTTCCCATTAAAAATGTGCATATTTGCATATTATGCCACAGGTCATGTCTAGGATTGCCACCCAGCTGGTATTTTATCGGCAGGCTAGTAAAAAATGGCTTTATGACCATGTTAAGTCTATGTAGACACCACCAAAGCCAGTATTTTGTTTTGTAGAGAAGGAGTCAGTCCTAGTAATGTCATATACAGGAGCTAACACACATATATTTAAAACATATATTTTTCATATGTTATGCTTTTGAATGTATAGATAATTTGTAATCATGTATTATTCTCTACATTCACAATATAAGCAATGTTTAGGTTGACAGTAATGTTGGCCTCTCACCAAATTTTTACCATCATGCTGTATGCCAATAGAAGCGATAGCATGGCCGATATTTTATTTGCAGAAGAAATGTTTTAAACCTTATCAATATCCAGGAAACGTCTCTGTCAAGTTTCATGTATAGTGTATTTGGCTCATTAAATCTACTTTCAGATACATGTCTTAATTTGAATGTTTTTTGTTAGGTGCAATGCTTTTGTAGATCATAATGGTTTCTGTTCTATTATTTCTGTGCTAGTTAATTTCAGCAAAAATCCGCCTTTCTTGTGCTTTTTTTCAAATACAAATAATTTTTTACATACCCATTAGTTTTTTTTTACTCTTCCATTGAGAGCTACTAAGATAGATAAGCTCCCAACAAAAGGGAATAATTAATTAATAGGCAGGAATAATTATGCTCCAAAAGATGGTTGCCTCAGAAAGGTATCATTTAGGAAGGTGTCCTACCAATTAAAATGGTCCAACCAAGAAATCTTATAAGGCTAACAAAGGTGTTTTGTAAACAGCCTTACATTATAATTAAATGTCCTACCAGGGAATATAAAAACTTGAAACTGAGACAATTGTATTGTGCCATAAGGTGTTCACGCTTTGTTCATGTTGCTTTATGTTAAGTATAAAGCCAAATTGTAAGAAAAGAAGACCAAAATAATAGCTTGCCTCAAAAAGCACATTGACTATGTAACTCAATTGGAAGTAAAAAAAACATTCAATGAAGACATTGCAGGACAAATATAATAATTTTCATTACCTACCTGGAGGCACCAAAATTTGATGAAAAAGAAAAGAGATCATTATTTTCAAATCATAGAATGTCTTTGCAACAGTAATGAGATTAAAACTCCAATAGAAAGAGAACCATACATTGTTAGAATGCACAAGTCTCCTTAGATTTTATTTACAATTAAAAGTCTGCTGAGATCTGACTAAAAACTTTTCTTTACCAGATAAGTTAAATTTACTTTGGTATCTAGTGTTGTCACCAGTGTTAATTGTGACGGCAATTTTTGATTTTGTTTTAGTCATAGTAAATCTCCAGCAGTGAGGGAGGGAACAGGTCTGAGAAGGCTGTTACAATGTGTTAAGTTAACCTGCTAGTGAGATGGGGAGGACACACTCACGTGACAGTAACAGGCAAATCAGATAGCAGAGCATCCTCTTCCTTTGCAGCTTGTAGGGCGTTGTTCCAGCAACTATAGCTGCTTTCTTCCCTCCCTTACTATCAATCAATTTCCACATGGTGTGATCTTTAATTTGGATGGAGGTCATCAACCTATTCAAAGAAGGAGGGGGTGTCAGGTTGGTTTTGGTTTTATATGATTTAGTTCTGACTAGCAGAAGTGAACAGTGAGATGTAATAGGTTCATTATCTGGGTGTTTAAGCCGGCTTTCTTGAATAACTAGATAAATAAAGAAGAATGTGTTCTTCATAGTATGGTAATTATAGGAGGATTTTGATTGTGTTTTGGACAAGACAATGGGCAAAAAAATAGATAGGGTTGTCTATTCAAATGCCATAAAACTTGGAGATCACTTCATCAAAATGAAAAAGAGTATACTTTTTTTTCTAAGCTTTTCCTATCCTATTTTAAACTAGATTTTATCTTGACAAGACTTGAAATGCGTTGGTTCTATAAGAGGGTAGACATTTCACAAATATCACAAATAGTATGATCAGATCACTGAGCAATAGTTATGGAAATGAAAACAACTAAGTAAGGAAAACATCTAACAAACTTGAGGTTAAAGGAAAACCTAATAAAAGATTTTAAAAAATGTTGGATATTACTAAATTATATTTTAAGGAGAACCTCCCAAGTAACATTACAACAGTGATGGTTTGGTGTGCTTTTAAAAGTGTCCTATGAGGCACTTAATAAAGCTTGGCTTAAACGTAATAAGAAAAAAATGGTGCATGGCACTGGCTCAGCTCTACATGGAGTTTAGTTAGCCTCAAATGATTAATAAGAGCTTGCCAATACATGCCACTACTCAGAAAAGTTTGGAACTATCCAAAAATAAGTCAGTCAGTCAGATTTGGGATATGTTATTTGGAAATTCTTTTTGTAGCTATTTATTGTCAACCATTGTATGACTAATATCTGTTCCAGATCTTTTCTTCATTAGGTCCGGAAGAAGCCAAGTGTGGTGAAACACGTGTAGAACTTTTTTTCCAATTGAGCTGATTTTCCAAATGTTGTGAGCGCAAGGCTATTATTTTTCTGAAGAAACCCAAGTGGCAGTAACATAGAACATGTGTATTTATTTAATACATTTAGATATAAAGGGCTATAGCATGAATATTGGATGTATGTAAAAACAAATGGGAAAATCTGAACCCATGGGAAATAGAATACATTTAAAAAAAAAAAAAGGCGAAACGCATTGTGTTCTTTGGACCAGACGCCTGGTTGAAGCCTGAACAAAGGCAAAACGCGTTGCGTTCTTTGCACAGTCCTGCACTTTATCTTTCTTTTATCCTAATGTTATTTTAACTGTTAAATTATCTTGCCCTGTGTTGCTGCTGAAGAGGATTTCCCTCACCACTGACTGTGTGGCGCCCACTGGGTCGTGGAATCGTGGGAGCCTACATGTAAGCAGTTACTTTTGTTATATTAAATGTTATACACTTTTTACACTAATTGAATGTGTGTATATTCCTTCCCTTGCATTTGAGAGTTAATGAAGCTGGAAAATACAGGATCTGCAGTGTGACACAGACCACTGTTTAAAATACTACTTTTATCAGAAAATCTCGTGAGTGCATCTCCTCAGGGGGAGCATATAAGTCTCTCCTGTTTCATTCTATCATCACACAATACTCACCAAAGGTGTTTTATTATCAATATTTATACCACAGTATATCTTACAGTGCACTTTTTGTATTTCTTTATTCTGTATATTGTTTTTTGTGTGTAATATAGGGACACACTGATTTAAGTGCTGCTAAGATTGTGACCTAAGCGCTGGTATCACAGTTTTACTTTTACCCAAAAAAAATCTAGACATTGATTTGCATTTCCAAAACAAATACTTTTTTATTTGTTTAGCAATTGTGTTAGAATCAGAAGTGTATCTTCCACAAGGCAAACAAGGCACTCACCAAGGGCGGCACTTTGCCAGAGGGCGGTACTTTGCCAGAGGGTGTTAAAGTACACTTCTGGTGCATCAAACATTTTCGCTCCCTCCCCCACCGTTCAGCAAGCTTCCAATTAATTGGGATTATGGGGGAATGTAATGGACATGATGGGGGTATGTAATGAGGGTAATGGTGCATGTAATGGGGGTGATGGGGTATTTAGTGTGTATGCAATCTGGGTGATGGGGACATACAATGTTGTGATTAGGCATTTAATGTCTGTGCAATGTGGGTGATGGGGCATGTCATGGGGTGATGGGGCATGTCTTGGGTGTGCAACGTGGGTGATAGGGCATGTCGTAGGTGTGCAACAAGGTTAGGGAGGGGCCCGAATTTTGTCTGCCTAGGGCAGCACAAAACCAAGATACACCACTGGCTAGAAGAGGTTTTTGTGGATGGTAAATGTAATCATAAATCGTTTTACTAATAAATAAAGGAATAAATGACGTGTGTTGACTGTCTGTGTCTTGAGATATAGACATACATACACAAATAAAGAGAATCCAAGCTCTGTCAATTCTCTCACATTCAGTAGATATTTAAGGTGCTGGCATATTACCATATTTCCTCGAATATAACTTTGGATCTTAATTTATGAAAAATTGCCTAAATATAAGGCAACCCTAAATAAAAGATTTTTTACTATCATATATTCCTTTACATGTAAACTATTTCTCATGTTTAAGAAATATATTATTGAAAAATGCATTTCTTGTTTTTATTTCCTTCTTGTTGAAGAACATGAAGTTACCAAAGAACAGAATGATGGATAGGGTTGCCAGTATGGATACTGTTTCTCATGTTTAAGTAATATATTATTGAAAAATGCATTTCTTGTTTTTAGTTCCTTTTTGTTGAAGAACATGAAGTTACCAAAGAACAGAATGATGGATAGGGTTGTCATGTATCCATTTGCAGTAGGGTTGCAATGTATCCATTTATAATATATAGGGTTTATAATAATATATAGGGTTGCAATGTATCCATTTATAATATAAATACAGTGAGCAATGCAATGCTACTAATAAGCCTGCTCATTGCTGCTGTATCTCAGTGCACTTTACCGTGGAGTGTAACTTTAAAAGCAGAACCACATTTTAAAAATGGGTTTTGAGGGTAATAATTTAGATCCCCTAATCAATAAATTCACTTCTGTAGCTCTGTCAAGTTGTATAGAGCTGTATGACATATATATATAAATATCAAGTTGTATATTGCGAGAACTGCTGATTGTGTTTTTTTCAAAGGAAATTCAGAATATTTTTTCTCCTCATAAAAAGCTTAAAAGGACTCTGTCATCATTGGAACATTACAAAAGCAATTACCTATCTGTTGGAATACATGCAAATAAAGATATACATAGCTAGTAAAGTGCAAGAAGTAAAAGAAGAGCCATACATACGTTATGCAGAAATCAGCGTATTTCTGGGAGGATACATCCAGGTTCAGGAAACAGTGATTTGCTCAAGTTTACCGTGCAGAGACCTGTGCCAGTCAGAGCCCAGGAATATTGTGCCAGTCAGATACCAGGAATATTGTGAAATTCAGACCCCAGGAATATTGTGCCAGTCAGATGCCTGCAATATTGTGCCAGTCAGATGCCTGCAATATTGTGCCATTCAGAGCAAAGTAATAATGTGCCAGTCAGATGCCTGCAATATTGTGCCAGTCAGATGCCTGCAATATTGGGCCAGTCAGAGCCCAGTAATAATGTGCCAGTCAGATACCAGTAATATTGTGCCAGTCAGATACCAGGAATATTGTGCCTGTCAGAGCCCAGGAATATTGTGCCAGTCAGATGCCTGTAATATTATGCCAGTCAGATGCTTGTAATAGTGTGCCAGTCAGAGGCCAGTAATATTGTGCCAGTCAGATGCCTGTAATATTGTGCCAGTCAGATGCCTGTAATATTGTGCCAGTCAGATACCTGTAATATTGTGCCAGTCAGATACCAGGAATATTGTGTAAGTCAGAGCCCAGGAATATTGTGCCATTCAGATACCTGTAATATTGTGCCAGTCAGATACCTGTAATATTGTGCCAGTCAGATACCAGGAATGTTGTGCCTGTCAGATACCAGGAATATTGTGCCTGTCAGATGCCAGGAATATTATGCCAGTCAGATGCATGTAATATTATGCCAGTCAGATGCCTGTAATAGTGTGCCAGTCAGAAGCCAGGAATATTGTGCCAGTCAGATGCCTGTAATATTATGCCAGTCAGATGCCTGTAATATTAAGCCAGTCAGATGCCTGTAATAGTGTGCCAGTCAGAGGCCAGGAATATTGTGCCAGTCAGATGCCTGTAATATTGTGCCAGTCAGATGCCTGTAATATTATGCCAGTCAGATGCCTGTAATAGTGTGCCAGTCAGATGCCTGTAATATTGTGCCAGTCAGAGCCCAGTAATATTGTGCCAGTCAGAGCCCAGTAATATTGTGCCAGCCAGATGCCCAGTAATATTGTGCCAGTCAGATGCCCAGTATTATTGTGCCAGTCAGAGCCCAGTATTATTGTGCCAGCCAGATGCCTGTAATATTATGCCATTCAGAGCCCAGTAATATAGTGCCAGCCAGATGCCTGTAATATTATGCCAGTCAGAGCCCAGTAATATAGTGCCAGCCAGATGCCTGTAATATTATGCCAGTCAGAGCCCAGTAATATAGTGCCAGCCAAATGCCTGTAATATTATGCCAGCCAGATGCCCAGTATTATTGTGCCAGTCAGATGCCCAGTATTATTGTGCCAGTCAGAGACCAGTAATATTGTGCCAGCCAGATGCCCAGTAATATTGTGCCAGCCAGATGCCCAGTAATATTGTGCCAGCCAGAGCCCAGTAATATTGTGCCAGCCAGATGCCCAGTAATTTAGTGCCAGTCAGCCCCCCGCCCCCCATTCCCAAGTACTTACATGAACCTGCTCCGTGTCCCCCGCCGGATGTCTCCTCCGTGCAGTCTTCCCTCTTGCACGGAGGAGGGAAACAGTCACCGTATGTGACGGGACGTCACATCCGGCGTCTGTTTTTTTTTTTTCCGGCCGTCGCATCCATCGGATGCGGCTTGCCGGAAAAAAGCCTTCACAAGCGCAATGCGCTGTGAACGCGGCAAGCAGGGGGTGGGGGCCCACAGGACAGCTGCCTTGGGGCCCCCCAGGAGTAACTGGGCCCAGGGCAGCTGCCCCGTTTGCCCCACGTTAAAGACGGCCCTGTGTAAGGTAAGTCTGGGCAGCATCACAGGTGTACCCTATTGAATGAGTAAATTAATAGCTTTTCAAACATTCTAATTCTCCAAGGTGGCAGCACAAGATACAAATGCCCCTTTGTACACCACCAACACATTGAGCTTCCCATTAGAAATAAAAAATAAAATAATATGGTAATTCATAAACTGTGGGTGGGTCTGTTCAGTTCATGACACTTTGAGGAGGTGGGGTTCCCCATTCAGGAAAGCTCTGCTTAGTCTACATGACACAACCCCAGAACAATAGAACTGACAAAGCAGGCTATGTGCAGTTGGCATCACATAAAACACGGAGAAACACAGCCTCTCCCCTTCCTGAGACCCAATAGCATGTCATAAACCACTCACTGTCAAATAAATAGTGAAGGAAAAGCTTCAGTAGCTCAAGCAGCAGATAACCTCCAAAACATTTAGCATGCCAAAAAAACAGGTTTGAAATCTTTGTCCTGTTTCATTTTTACACAAGCACTCCGCTGTTTGTCTGGTGGCCAAGTGACATCACGTCCTCTGCTGTGAGGCAGTGCTTGAAGCCATTTCACCACTTTGTGGACAAATCTATGCAAGTGACATCACTCCTCCTGCTGGAGGGGTTGTGCACCACATTTGCATATCATGCTACACTTTCCTATTGGTGGCCACACTTATGCAAATGTATGACATCATCTCATTTTTGAAATTTGTGAATGAAAATAGTTTACTTATAGTATTTGTATCAATGTTAAAAGGACAGATCCCTTCAATGTAGTATTTTATTCATTGCCTGCACATCTGTTGTGTGTTTAGTGACAGAGTTTTTTTTATATAACATCTCACCTACTACGTTGATTCTAGTATGAATGTATTTAAATATAAATGACATTGGTCAGTTAAACAATAAAATACATTTCAACAATTATAAAAAGTATCTTTAATTATCACAATAACAAGGAAATTATCTCTTAGTTTGTGTGCTGTGATGATGGAGATAAATGTACACAAGTCTAAATTTGTTACCATTTGAGACAAACACCCTTGCAATAGCAAATTCCAGCATTCTGATATTGGTATACATCACCCCCAACATTTTAAATGGCCTAGGAGTGACATTTTTCTAGGAGGGGGTGACAGTGTAACTGTGGGCGGGGCATTACTGGAACATTTGTATTGATTAAAAGTTATTTAAACTGAGAATAAAATATCTTATTTACACAAATGCATATATAAATACATTTACTGTATCTCTATCAACTAATTTTAAAATACTTTTTTGTGAATGTTGGTGGCAATTCCATAAAACTGAGCTGATAAATGAACTGCCAGTGAATGCAAACATCAGATAGTAATAGCTTTTATTACCTAATTTTTGCAGTCCATGTGTTAGTCCAGTATTAGCAAAAAAATCACCTTAGACTCCAAATAATTCCATATGTGTATACTGAGGCAAAACACCAAAGTCTTAATGGTTTTTATTTCGACTGCAACCCAGCACACAGAATTAAATCTCCACATTCTGTGAAATGACATGAATTTTTTTCTGCTCTCCTTTAAAAGGAGCCTTATTTTACACTGTTTAAAATTTGAAAAATGCTTCATAAGTCAGCTCAATGCAATACTTTTCTGCACCTTGGTATAATACTTACATAGCAGGTTTAACTATATATATATATATATATATATATATATATATATATATATATATATATATATATATATATAGTTATATCATGAAAAGGTTCTGCAGGTGACTAGTTCAAAAATGGTTCATTATAAATCAACTAGAGTAATGGGAAAAGAAGGAGACCACTTGTGAAATTTAATATAGTTTAACAACTGCCCCTACAAAAAAACAAATAGCTGGTGTAACTAAATATTTCCAGAAAAATCCATTATTCCATAGTTAAGTTCCTTGTTTATCTGAGATTCTGTTGCATTGGATGTCTGTTGGGTTTCCTTACTCCTAATGCAGTAGTCATAATGGTTGGAGAATAGTGTTGAGCAAACCCGAACCGCACTGTTCGGGTTCGTACCGGACATTACGGTGTCCGTGCCACGAACCCGAACCTGGACATTTCACTGTACGTCCGTGTTGGAGTTCGAGGTTCGGCTATAAACTGAAAGTCTTTAAACCGAAAGTCATTCGGTTGATAGACTTTCGGTTTATAGAATAGCCATTAGCATTACATGTATTCAATAAACCGAAAGTCTATAAACTGAAAGACATTCGGTTTATAGACTTTCGGTTTATAGAATACAATGTAATGCTATTGCTATTCTATAAACCGAAATAGAGTCCCCATTCATACGAATAGGTCAATTGACCTATTCGTATGAATGGGGACTCTATTTCGGTTTATACAATAGCCAATAGCATTACATGGGGTCCCCATTCATAAGAATTTCTTATGAATGGGGCTCTAGTTTGGTTTATTGAAAGCCAATAGTATTATACGTATTCTATAAGCCGAAAGACTATAAACCGAAGGTCGTTCAGGCAGCATGGTGGATGTCTGCACTATCTTGCAGACATCCCCCGGCTGCCCGATTCTCCTGGTGGCTAGCGGAGGATGTATAGAATACGTGTAATACTATTGCGTTTTCTATAAACTGAACGAGAGCCCCACTCATGGATGGGGCTCTCGTTCGGTTTATAGAAAGCCAATAGTATTACACGTATTCTATAAGCCGAAAGTCTATAAACCGAAGGTCATTCGGTTTATAGACTTTCTGTTTATAGAATACATGTAATTCGATGTATTCATTAAACTGAACGACCTTCGGTTTATAGACTTTCGGCTTATAGGATACGTGTAATACTATTGGCTTTCTATAAACCGAACGAGAGCCCCATTCATAATAATTTCTTATGAATGAGGACTCTAGTTCGGTTTATAGAAAGCCAATAGTATTACAGAGAATAGAGAATATATTTCACTGTACAGTGTCCCTACATCTGCAATGGGTGATTTTGTTAACCCTTCATGGACTGAGCTGAAATGTGACCCTGTGTCCTAAAAGTGCAGTGTGGTGTGGTCAATCTTGTGTTGGTTTGTTACAGATTAAATGCACAGCTGCCCAGCTTTTTATAAGTTACTCTGAGTGTCAGAAATATATTTTTGTAGACAATGAACAATATGGTGAATACTAGGTGTAATTATGTGATATTGTATATTCACATGTATTACACCCAGACAGTGGGTCTAAATACATCTAATGGAAACAGCACCTTCAAAAATGTGAAGAATTTAATGTACATGGGAAAAACAGTGGGGACGGGTTAGAACAGTAGGAAAAAACTTCCACATTGTGAGCCTTATACAGGGCTTTTAAACATAGGCAAATACCCTGTTTAAGGCTAAAAAGCATAAGGTTTTTCTTACTGTTTTATCTCCTGCCCATTGTTCTGGCCATTTTCATTCAATTTTTTACATATTTCTGAAAATGTCTCCATTAGATTTATTTATACCCAAAGTCTGAAACCATATATCCTTTGTATTTGACATTGTCATGTGTCTCCAGAATACATAGTGGGTAAGTCTCTTGGTTTTCTGCCTTTGCATGCTATTTTGTTTATACTTAAGTGGGAAATCTTTATTTGCAATGTCCGAAGCTTCATGAAGAACATATTATATTATATTTTTGTAATAACTGTGGTACCACTTTATATACCATTGGTCTGAGCAAATTTTCCCTGTGATAATATCCTTTTTGCAGGAGGTCCTTTATATGGACCTTTGTATATATTATTATTTTCACTATATGCTTCACTAATAACAGTGTCTGTTCACATTTTTTCATTGACTATCTTTGAGGTTTTAAGGCATAAGCGTTTGCTCGATGAAAGCATTTTTTGAGCATCCTATTCAGTTTGTCTGTCCCTACTTCCATTATGTGTTATATATATTTTTGTGCTCCTTTGTGGAGAAGTAGCATGTGGACATTTAATCACACTATACTTAAATAAGGTCATGTGAAGGTGTCTGTTTCTGTTGTTG
This sequence comes from Pelodytes ibericus, assembly GCA_036172795.1. Classification (NCBI taxonomy): domain Eukaryota; kingdom Metazoa; phylum Chordata; class Amphibia; order Anura; family Pelodytidae; genus Pelodytes; species Pelodytes ibericus. The sequence continues at coordinate 89,615,479 of CM069863.1, forward strand.
TATCCAACACAAGCCTAATGTTCCACTGATAAAGAGAGAAGAGTGAATATTAACAATAACTATTTACCATCATAAAAATGTGTAATTTTTTAGAAAATGCCAGTGACGCTATAGAAATGTAGACATTGCAATTCTGGCCAGAAACGCAGTATTTAGGTGTAAGTTGATTGTGCGTTTAGTATTGTATTTTTAAAAAAAATGATATATAATGATTCTTATTTTAGCGCTTTTTAATTTGTATAATAATATCTGGAATAACTCAATTGATAGAGGCAGTTATGGTTTTTGAGTGTCAGTTTCTTCATCTTACATGTACTAAATCAATATCCTATTTTAATGATCTAGGTATGCTCACACTGTTGATGCGGCGCCAGATATATATTTTCCCTAAGTTGTATTTATTTTTATGAATTGTTGCTTTTGCTGACAAAAACTTACAAAGAAAAATTATAGCAATCTAGAGACTAGAGCTAGTGGATAAAAAATGTAAATTATATATTTCATATTCTCATGGAAACATAAATATGTTGCAAACAGATAAGACATTCCATGATCAAATGTGATGATAAAAGTTACAACATAAAATAAAGTTACATAAATCACATTGCCATGCTATTAGATACATTTTAAAGTATGAGGTACAAAAATGAACTAATTTCTTGATATAAAAAGAAATCTCTCAATGACTGTTCACCAGAAGTTGAAACCAGTGTTCTGATCAGTTACTAAAACAAGTCTTATCTGTGGTTGTGCGTGGCTGACTATGGGAGCCAGCCGTGCACAAAAGCATGTTTATGTTTATGTGTTTAGTGTTTGTACATGGATCCTGGTGGCGGGGGGGTGGTCGGGGGGGGTGGGGGCGCGGGGGGGGCGGGTGGATGAAAATTGAAAGACACTAAGATGCTTAGATTTGCCACTATAAATACCAGAGGACTGAACTCAGCCCAGAAAAGATCAATCCTATTTAATCGGTTGTACCAAGAGAAGATTAGTGTCTGCTTCCTCCAGGAAACCCACTGGAGGAGGACAGACAATGTTGTAACAAAAAATCATAGGTTCCCCTTCTCCATAGTGGCTTCAATGAGGAACAAAAAAAAAAGAGGTGTAGCAATCCTTTTCTCAAAAGAATTGGAGATAAAAATAAAATACGAAGAACTAGACCTGGAAGGGAGATATATTATAGTGGTAATGGAAATTAATGACAAAATGTATACATTAATAAATATCTACGCACCAAATAGCAATCCGTGCGGTTTTCTGTCAGGGATCCTAAAAAAAATAATGAAAGTTAAACAGGGGCACATGATTTGGATGGGTGACTTCAACTGTGTATTGGACCCGACCCTTGATAAAAAGTCTACAAGGACAAACGGAATTAATAAGAACATAACTTATCAAGCCCAAAAATTAAGCGCATTGATGGCCAAGTATGGTCTCCTAGATATGTGGAGAATTTTCCATACCACTGAAAGAGACTATACTTGCTTTTCAAAATCACATTGTGCATACTCGCGTATTGACCTCATTATAGGGGAAACTAATCTTGCGGCACTGATTAAAAAAGTTAATATCTTAGACGTAACGTGGTCAGACCATAATATGGTATCCATGGAACTTAAAGACAAGAAAGATAATGTTAGGATAGACTGGAGATTAAATGACCTCTTATTAAAAAAGAAAGAGGATATAGATTATATAAAAGAAAATACTCAACTGTACTTTCAAGAAAATGATGGACAAGGGACAACCATTGCTAACTTGTGGTGCACATATAAAGCAGTAATTCGGGGGCATTTCATGAGATTAGGAGCCTGGGCTAAGAAAAAACAAGGAACAAGCCTCACAGATTTATATATGGAACTCCACAAGTTAAATAAAGAAAATAAACTTGCACCTTCCAGAGAGTTGTCAGAGAATATTTCAAGGATAAACCACAGGATTAACATTCACTTATATGATGAAACCAATAGAGCAATGAGTAAAATGAAGACCAAATTCTACTATTTGGGGAATAGGGCTAACAAATTGATGACGGACCAACTCAAGGATAAAAGAACAAAGAACAGGATATCGAAAATTGTGTATAAAAATAAAGTTTTAATGGCACCTGGGGAAATTGGACAGGCATTTAATGAATTCTACAGTACATTGTATAATCTTCCAAAAGAAGCAACATTAGAGGAGATAGATACATATTTCCAAGGGAAAATTCTACCAAAAATATCAGAGGAAACCGTGATTAGGCTTAATAAAGATATTACAATCAAAGAGATACATGAAAGAATAGATGACCTAAAAATAAAAAAATCCCCAGGACCCGATGGATTCGATGCCAAGTTCTATAAAACCTTAAAACATGAGATATCACCCTATCTAGTAAGGCTATTTAACGAAGGAATGTCTAGAGGGACCCTCCCAACAGAGATATTAAAGGGCAACATCATACCACTTTTAAAATCAGGAAAAAATCCAGAAGAAATTACCAGTTATAGGCCAATATCTCTCTTGAACATAGATGCTAAGTTGTATGCGTGGATACTGGCAAACAGGTTAAAACCGATATTACCGGGATTGGTCCACCAGGACCAAGCAGGATTCGTAACAGGGCGAACATCGTCGAGCCACATAAGAACACTTGTGGACCTATTTGAGGAAGCGGGACAAACGGGCATTCCACAGCTGGCCCTGTCCTTAGACGCAGAAAAGGCGTTCGACAGGGTCAGCTGGGGATATATGTCTAGGGCATTATTGGCATATGGACTTAAGGGGAGAATACATCAAGCCATAATGGCCCTATACAAGGAACCCCAAGGAAGGATAGTAGGATCAGGGATAAGTTCAGAATGGTTCAACTTGGGCAATGGTACCCGGCAGGGGTGCCCTCTCTCACCCATGTTATACGTCTTGGCCTTAGAACCATTAGCGATAGATATAAGAGACTGTGTAGAAATAGTAGGTGGTGGGGAGGGAGGAAATAAAAAAATATTTTTGTTTGCTGACGATATCCTGTTGGTTGTTCAAGATCCTGTGAACTCAATCAAACAAATCATGACCATGATAAATCGATACAGTCACCTCTCAAACTATAAGTTAAATATGTCAAAATCAACAGCATTGGCAATATCGCTAGATGCAGTTCAAAAAATTGAATTGACAAATTATGGGTTTACATGGGAAACAGAGAGCTTATCATATTTAGGAATCAAAATTTCCAGGGACCCTATAATGTGGATGCAGATAAATATTATGCCCCTAATCCAAGAAATGAATGCATCGTTTAAGAGATGGAGGGGTATGTTTATTTCATGGTTGGGTAGATCAAATGCGATAAAAGCATATGTACTTCCACGTTTCTTGTATGTATTTAGAATGTTACCACTACCAATTCCTAAGAGCTGGTTAGAACTCATTCAACATTCCTTCAATAAATTTATATGGGCACAAAAACGCCCAAGAATATCACAACAAACACTAGCAAAGAAAAAGGAATCGGGGGGTATAGGGTTTCCAATAATACAGGACTATGCACAAGCGGTCACGTTAGCACAAGTATTAGTCACATTAAATCCTAGAGCGAAAAAGGAGTCCTGGTATAACTTAGAAATGGAGATAAGAATAAATTATATGGAGACCTATCTACTTATTTCTGGTCAATGGATTCACAAAAAATAGAGATGGGGAATATAACACTAACTCACTTAGTAAATAACTGGAAGAAAATTAAAAAAAGAATAGGCTATACGGATAAAATCCCACCGCACTTAACCTTAGCGACTGCCGAGAACCTAAACCCAAATCTAGATCTAAAGGAGTGGAAAATAAGAGGAATTTATGAAATAAACGATATTATGGAAAAGGGAAAGATTAAAATGTTTAAATCCCTCCAGAATGAATTCAAACTACCAGAAAAAGAATGTTATAATTATCTAAGAATGAGAAGTTTCCTCCTAAAAACAATAATTAAACGACCAATAACCAAGGCACAAAAAATGTTTCATGAAATACTAGAAAAAAAAGATTACAAAAACTTGATTACGAGATCCATGAACTTAATAAAAGAACTAGAAAGAGCATATGTCCCGAAAGCAGTAAAAAAATGGGAAAAAGAATTAAATATACAAATAGATATAAATGAATGGAATGGGACATTGAACAACATGTATAAACTTATCCATTGTTTAAACTTAAATGAACTCCAACTTAAACTAATGTATAGGTGGTACTTGGTCCCTACAACTTTAGCAAAAATTTCCAAGGTAAACATCCCAAACTGCTGGAGATGTGGAAACCCTAAAGGTGATTATGCACATATATGGTGGAACTGCCCAATAATTAATGGATTCTGGAGGGACATATCACAAAAGATTACATCCCGGTTAGGTAACGAATGGAATCTCACACCAGAAAAGGCTTTGCTACACCTAAACCTCCCCAAAGAAATCAGGGAACGAATTACAATTTGTTGTGCACTTAATGACGACAATTAAATTAGAAATAGCAAGAAATTGGAGATCAGCGGATCCAATTATATGGCAAAAAGTAAAAGCAAATTTGATTCAACAATGCCTTATGGAGAGGGGAATTGTGACACAATTTAACTGGAACCATAGAAAATATAAACAATGGGATAATTGGGTTAACACACTTATGGAGGGTGGATGGGATTAGATAACGTAATTAACGGGAAAACAGGGGAAAAGTGGAAGGAGATATTCTGATCTGTGGAGTCTACACCCGCACCGTCCACCCGTACCGCGTCCCCCCCCTCCCCCCCCCTCCCTCCCCGCTTTACGGGATCCATGAGAGTCTGTCTGTCCCCCTGTGAGAACCAGGGAAGTATGATCAGAGAGGAGGGAGAAACAGGGAAAAGGAAGGAGGGCCTCACAGGTGTCTTGTCGTGTTTGGTATGTTTGTCTAGTCTTGTCAAAGTAAAATGTTTCCGCAGTGAGGGTTCCTGGGTCCATGCCCTAGTTACCCAGAACCTTCACCCGGTATATATATGTACAAGAGCCAAAAATTCAAATATGGAAGTAACAAAAAACCTATTAAAAGAAACCTGATGTATAAGACACAATGATGTTGACTTAATTAACAAAATACAGGAAATGTATACAAAGGTAAAAACTGAGTGTCAAAAAAAAATAAAAAAAATAAAAAAAAAACAAGTCTTATCTGCATGTCCTTCATTGTTAGTCTATTCTTGGAATCAATTTATGTGAAGGTCTCAGAAAAAAAGAAATCCAGGTGGACATACACTTGAGGATGGGAAAAACAAATAGATACCTGGCCATCTTGAGAGAGCTCTGTGTGAGAAATGTACATACCAGGTTTTTAAATCAAACCCAAGAAATGGGTTTTTAAATCTTCACAAAAATAATATTAGAAGTGATTACATAGTAACCTGATATTTCATACAGTACGTTAGGAGTGTTTATACAAGATTTTAGAGTTGAGCGGACACCTGAATGTTCGGGTTCGGTAGGTTCGGCCGAACTTCGGAAAAAAGTCCGGGTTCGGGCTCGAACTTGACCCCGAAGCCCAATGAAGTCAATGTGGACCCAAACTTTTGGCCACTAAAATGCCTCTAAAAAAGTCCTGGAAAGGGCTAGAGGGCTGCAAAAGGAAGTAAAATGGGGGTAATAGTAGGACAAGTGCCTTGCAAACAAATATGGATAGGGAAATAACTTCAAATAACATAAAAAAAATACAAATTAAAAATACAGCTGAGCCATAAAATAGCACTAGATGTAATCTTTGATTTTAGTTTTGGAAGAACATAAATCTAAATCTAAAGCATGGCTGCCAGGAGGATCAACAGAATTATCCATTTGACAGAGGGTTCAAGTGCAGGGTATTCTCTTTCAGTTTATACTAAGTGACCCATAGGTTGAGGAGGCGGTGACCGTGGCAGTGTAGGTGGAAGCGGCGCTGGAGGAGGAGGAGGTAGCCAGAATTTTTCAAAGTGCGCTGTAAGCACAGTATTGGACTGTTCTATTTGACTCTCAGATATGAAGTGCACCGCAAGACGCAAATGTACTATTTACCACCCAAAACTATTAGAATTTTTCAAAGTGCACTGTAAGCACAGTATTTGACGGTTCTATTTGACTCTCAGATGTAATACATGTAATGCTATTGCTATTCTATAAACCGAAATAGAGTCCCCATTCATACGAATAGGTCAATTGACCTATTTGTATGAATGGGGACTCTATTTCGGTTTATAGAAAGCCAATAGCTATATATATATTTCATAAACCGAAAGTCTATAAACCGAAAGACATTTGGTTTATAGACTTTCGGTTTATAGAATAGCAATAGCATTACATGTATTCCATAAACCGAAAGTCTATAAATCTAATGTCTTTCGGTTTATAGACTTTCGGTTTATGGAATACATGTAATGCTATTAGCTTTCTATAAACCAAAATAGAGTCCCCATTTCGGTTTCTAGAAAGCCAATAGCATTATATACAATGTAATCGCCGAACCCCGAACTCCAACTTGAACATACAGTGGAATGTACGTGTTCGGGTCCGGGGTCCAAAAACCGTAATGTTCGGTACGAACCTGAACATTGCGGTTCGGGTTCGCTCCACACTACTAGTTTTATTTCAAATCAAAAGTTTTTTTAAATATAGATGTTCAAATGCTTGTGAACAAGAATGGCTCCATTATTTATGGGTTTCTCTCATGTTTACAGAATTTTCCTTGTAGACTAAAATCTTAGAGGGTATATATATATATATATATATATATATTAAATATATATATTAAATAGAAGAGTGTTTTTCGAGAACCAGCTGGATAAAGACAAATATATCAATGTGTGGTTTGGGGATGGAAAATTGGGTTAAAAACTAGGCATTATCCAACATTATCCCAGAGGGAGCATGACACTATCCAACATTATCCCAGAGGGAGCAGCTCCAGGATCTTTTGTAACATATTGTTAACTATAGTTTTCTTTTGAACTTTATATTTTAAGTTGTTATTTCTAGTGTTGAGCGTACCCGAACCGCAAAGTTTGGGTTCGTACCGAACATTACGATTTTTGGACCCCGGACCTGAACACGGACATTCCACTGTATGTCCGGGTTGGAGTTTGGGGTTCGGCGATTAATATCGCCTTAAATTTAAAATTACTAGTGACTGGACAGACTATTGCTGCCCAGTCACTAGTAAAATACCCCCCCCCTGGTCCCCACCCATTTCCCGCGGGCGGGGACCCTAATAATAATAATGAGGGCTGGACCTAGTGTGCCGGCGGGTGGGGACCCTAATAATAATAATGAGGGGGGCCTAGTGTCCCCCCCGGTCCCCATCCATGAGCGGGGGGTGGGGACCCTAATAATAATCATGGGGGGGACCTAGTGTCCCCCCCCTGTTCCCCACCCATTGCTGGTGGGTGGGGACCCTATTAATAATAATCAGGGAGGACCTAGGTTCCCCCCCGGTACCCACCCATGAGCGGCGGGTGGGTACCCTAATAATAATAATGAGGGGGTACCTAGTGTCCCCCCCTGGTCCCCACCCATGAGCGGTGGGTGGGGACCACAAATAAAGTGACTAGGGGTGACCAGCCCCTAGTCACTTACCCCCCAATAAAAACAATTCCAATAAGCAATAAGCTGACCTGTAAAACATTTTTTTTTTATACTTACCATTTGATGTCTTCTTTTCTCTTTCTTCAGCCCCAAAAAAGGCCAAATAAAAAAACCATAATACGCGCCATAATACACTAGGTCCCCCCCTCATTATTATTATTAGGGTCCCCACCCGCCGGTAATGGGTGGGGACCAGGGGGGGGGGCACTAGGTCCCCCCTCATTATTATTATTAAGGTCCCCACCCGCCGCTCATGGGTGGGGACCGGGGGGGACAGTGTATTGGTCCCCAGTGTCCCCCCCTGGTCCCCAGTGTCCCCCCCTGGTCCCCACCCATGCGCGGGGGGTGGGGACCCTAATAATAATAATCATGAGGGGGGAACCTAATGTCGTCCCCCCAGTCCCCACCCATGAGCGGCGGGTGGGGACCCTATTAATAATCATGAGGGGGGGACCTAGTTTCCCCCTCCCTGGTCCCCACCCATTGCCGGTAAGTGGGGACCCTAATAATAATAATGAGGGGGGGGACCTAGTGCCCCCCCGGTCCCCACCCATGAGCGGTGGGTGGAGACCACAAATAAAGTGACTAGGGGTGACCAGCCCCTAGTCACTTACTCCCCAATAAAAACAATTCCAATAAGCGGGTGGGGACCCTTAATAATAATAATGAGGGGGGGACCTAGTGTCCCCCCATGGTCCCCACCCATTGCCGGCGGGTGGGGACCCTAATAATAATAATGAGGGGGGGACGTAGTGTGTCCCCCCCGGTCCCCACCCATGAGCGGCGGGTGGGGACCTTAATAATAATAATGAGGGGGGACCTAGTGCCCCCCCCCGGTCCCCACCCATTACCGGCGGGTGGGGACCCTAATAATAATAATGAGGGGGGGACCTAGTGTATTATGGCGCGTATTATGGTTTTTTTATTTGGCCTTTTTTGGGGCTGAAGAAAGAAAAAAGAAGACATCAAATGGTAAGTATATAAAAAAAATGTTTTACAGGTCAGCTTATTGCTTATTGGAATTGTTTTTATTGGGGGGTAAGTGACTAGGGGCTGGTCACCTCCAGTCACTTTATTTGTGGTCCCCACCCACCGCTCATGGGTGGGGACCAGGGGGGGACACTAGGTACCCCCTCATTATTATTATTAGGGTACCCACCCGCCGCTCATGGGTGGGTACCGGGGGGGGGAACCTAGGTCCTCCCTGATTATTATTAATAGGGTCCCCACCCACCAGCAATGGGTGGGGAACAGGGGGGGGACACTAGGTCCCCCCTCATTATTATTAGGGTCCCCACCCGTCACTCATGGGTGGGGACCGGGGGGGGCCTCATTATTATTATTAGGGTCCCCACCCACCACTCATGGGTGGGAACCGGGGGTGACACTAGGTCCCCCACTCATTATTATTATTAGGGTCCCCACCTGTGGGCAACAGGTGGGGACCATGCAGGGCACTTGTCCTACTCTTGCCCACATTTTACTTCCTTTTGCAGCCCTCTAGCCCTTTCCATTACATTTTTAGAGGCATTTTAGTGGCCAAAAGTTTGTGTCCCCATTGACTTCAATGGGGTTCGGGGTCAAGTTCGGGGTCAAGTTCGAGCACGGACCCAGACATTTTTTCGAAGTTTGGCCGAACCTGACGATCCCGAACATCCAGGTTTCAGCTCAACTCTAGTTATTTCTGCATAATTGTATGGTAAATCAGTTTTTGTTTTTATATCTTTATTCTTAACCGGCAGTCTGAGAATTGGGATAGGACTTTATTATATGGAGATATTATATATTTCCAGTATTCATTAGAATATTTGATTTATCAAATTTTATCTTACTCATAATATACTAAAAAAAAAAAATTAGTAATCTATATTATACCATTTTACACTGATATTTATTGTCCTTAGGTAATGTTTTATAGCTGGTGTAATATTGGGTTTTAGCAGATTCTGGTTCTGCAATAGTGCTGGTTACTCTTAATACACTAGGATTGTGTGGATATAATTAACTACATGGCTCACAGCAAAGGTACCATTGAATGTGTGTTGTCTGCATATTCAGGCTAAGCCATTGTCTTTTTTTTTACAACACTGCTATAGCTTTCTCAGGCCTGTAACTGCTTTGCTTGTACTGATTAGCAATAGGTGTTGTTTATTGCTGTACTGGGCTAAATCAATATATTATTAATAGGTGTTATTTCTATATAAGTTATCTTTAGTGGCATCTAGTCTTTCATAATTGTATATTATTATTTTTACAACATCTGGCTGTTAATTAGCCATATTCAACAATAGCAAATGTAATTTAAACCAATGCAATATCTGGAACAACTGAAATTGATAGAATGTATCTATGAAACTTGCAGAGGCAGTAATGGTTTTTGAGTGCCAGCTTCTTCATCGTATATGTAGTTTATAGGTCGCCTGTTTAATGTTCTAGATTTGTTCCAAATGTTTATTCAGACATCAGCTGGATATGCTCAAAAATGCTTAAATTGAAAAGACATGTATCATTTAAAACTACAGTGATAGCCAAAAAAATTGACAATAAATCCAGTAGGTCACAGTAAGGCTTAAAATGTTAAATAAATACATATAGGAAATAAAGAAAGACAACATGTAGCCTGGTGTGCAAATATAATAACTCATTCCAGTGTGAACACACACTTAGTGTAGCATATAGTGAAAAAATGATTTATACAAAACTCCATATCTCCTCCAAAAATAATATTTCCAACAGGAAAAATTGGCTCAAGCCTAAAGTAAATAAAGTGGTATCATTAAGGTGTTTACATGTTTCTATTATTGTACACAAGAATTCTCTATATATTTTTTTGTAATAACTGTGTTACCATTTTATTTACCATTGTTCTTGGCGATTTCATTTTTTCACTATATGCTTCACAATAACTAAGCTATTACAGTTTGCCCACCAGACTACATTTGACCTGGTGTAATGTAGCCTGGTATAAATCTGCAAGCCAGGCTATATTCATAAATAAAAAAAAATAAAAAAATTGTGAAAATATCCAGCTGGTGTCTGAATCCAGGTTCTACAAACCTACAACATTAAAATAGGCTACCTATATAGCACATGTAAGATGAAGAAACTGGCAATCAGAAATAATTACTGCCTCATAGCAAGTTTCATTCATTCTATCACTAGATACATTCTATCACTTTCAACTGTTCCAGACATTGTATTGAGACCAGTGGTTTAAATTACATTTACTGTTTTTGAATATTATTAATTAACATTTTAAATTAATCAAATTTGATTTATGTAACTACATTTTATGTTAGTGTTCACATTGGACTGAGCTATTACAGTTTGCACACCAGGCTAAATTTTGTCATTTTTTTTACTTCATTTATTTTTTTACAAGTTACGCCTTACTGTGACCTACCAGGATCATTGTTTTTTTTTTTCCATTGCCTATCCCTGTGGTGTAAAGGGATAAATGTCTATTCAATGAAAGCATTTTTGAGCATCCTATTCAGTATGTCTGTCCCTATTTCTATTATGTGTCTTTACTTTAATTGCACTTTAGTTTTCTCACTTCAATTAAGTTTAATCTTGAAGTGTCTCATTTCATATTTATGTTTCCATGAGGATATAAAATATCCTAAAATACATAAACATAGAGCAAACCTTTAACCACTGAGCTATTTCATACTAATAAACAAACTGTCACTTGAAACTGACCTATAATTCAAAAGACTAACGTGATACCATCAGCTATACCCGTTTTGAAATGAGGTAATTAAAACAAGGAACCATTTTATCACCATTGCCATAAATAAAAAAAACAAGCAATAAACTTTGAGGAATTGTCTCCCAGTTGTTGGTTATTAGTAAGCAAAAAGCATTGTTTCAGTTAGCTAAACCTGTCCAATAGGTCTCATGAAGTAATAATTCAATTAGACACATCTTAATAGGTTTCTAAAGTAATTCCCCTGTTGCTAATTTGCAAAGGAACACAGTACTGTACTAACAGAAAGTAAAAAGAATGGATTGATGAGATTGCAAAAAAATATTCTGTGAACATGGAACCAAATTACCAGCTTTTATTTAGTTCTATACACCAACTAATGCCATGAAAAGAATAAAACTGAATCGTTGTGACTTGATTTGATGCATATTTGCATTTGTGTGAGTTCTTCGTGAGTGTGAGTCAGTTCATGTGTTCTTCCACATAATAAAGTCAGACATTAAATATTTAACTCTATAGAACCAATTGAAGGTCATGTTAATTTGGCTGAAGTTGTCAGGGATCTCTTGATACCAACTCAAGTTCAGGTAGACCAAGAAAGATTTCAGCCACAACTGCTATAAGATTTGTTCAGGATACAAAGAAAAACCCTCAGAAGAAATACAAACTGCTATGGGAAAAGATGGTGTGGTTGTTTCAAGGAGCACAATACAATGGAACTTCAACAAAAATTAGCTACATGGTCAAGTTTCCACTCAGAAACCTTTATTGCACCTGTGTTGCAAATGTGTTTTGCCGGATCACTCATGTTTTCTTTAAAAAATGGTCCATATATTACCAATTATCCAAGGGTATCCAAACTTTTGAGCACATCTGTATTCGTGCATATTGCCTTCTTACAGATTCTAAAATTCAAATTATCTGAATCTAAAGGCAAAAAAAATAATAATTGAAATATGCTCTCAATAGTTTTATAATTGACAGGACTTATTTTCTGATCCAATTCAAGGACAAGGCACATGCTGTGCAAGTGAGACCCACAAAATCTATTTCATATCTTAGGAACAATCCTGGAAAATAGTGCCTGAGGGGAATTTCTTAGAAACTGGCTCACAATAAAATAGAATATAAAACAGATACCGGGGTTGTTGAAATATACTGTATTAAATAAAACATGCAAACTGCAGTAAATTAAAACAGGCAAAAGTAATTGGATGTGCTTTTTACATTTTTATTTTAACAGGTGTGCTAAAGGAATCACTGCACCCATTAAAATGGCATTATATAATTCATGGACTCCCATGCTAAATAATGCACTAGCCCAACTCAGTGAGGTCTGTTAAAACTCAGTGGGCAAAAAAAGACACATGTTTTCCCCATTAAGTTAAAACCTCATTGAAATGAGCCTTTGGAGTGCAAAGGCTGCTTAACACAGGGAATTTTTACACATTATTTCTTTCAGTGCTCCACTACACCACTGACAGTTGATAGGGGCTCCTCTAGACCCCATGTAATCTGGGAAGTTGATGTAATCTGGGAAGTTGACATGCACATTCACATTGGCCTTAACCCCTTAGTGACAAGACATTTTCACCTTGACTTTCCCTTGGTGACAATGGCTGTTTTGACATGTCTGGGGTGTTTGTGATTAGATGTAATTTTCTTCTTTCTAACATACTGTACCCACATAAATGATATGTTGTTTTATCATCATAAGAAGGGCTTTCATTATATAACTTTATGTTCATCATATCTTATAATTTACTACAAACAAAATCATAAAATATGATGAAAAAAGTAAAAAAAAAAAAAAACTTTTTTTAAAATTTGACCTAAAATATAATTTACACAAATACAATCATTAAAAAAGACCCCATCTAAATAGTTTCTAAATGTTGTCCCAAGTTCAGAAATATGCATGTTTCCATATTTTTCTGTATTTTTTTTGTGAGTTATGGAGAAAAAAACAAAAATAGTGTTTTTTGTTTTTTTCCTTTATTGACCTTTTGACCCCAACCCGAACGCTAAATTTAACACTAACCCTAAATTTAAACACAACTCTAACCCTTATGCTATCATTTAATATATTTTAATTTAATTTTAACCCTATCCCTCATGCTAAAAAATATTAAATTTTAACCCTAACAGCTAATCTAACTTTAATCCTAGTTTTAAGATCATTAAATCTTTTTTTTTTTATAATTGATCGCGAAAACCGCTCGTTTCACCGCAGGATGTGTCAGGCACACCCATTGTCGGGAACACAGTTCCCGGCAGGACGTGCCTGTGTCAGGCACATCAAGGACATAAGCACTAAAATATGGCCATCATTGGAGGTGACCAAAGCCATCACTGGAGGACATCAGAGGAGGACATCAGAGGATGTTACAGCCTTTCAAGGAGGTGAACATGCAGGCCCTGTTTTAGACTATGACACTATTCAGTAGTGAATAATGTGCAATTCAATAAAGATGTACAGTGTTTTGCAATGCTGGTAACATTAATAAAACATGATGCAAATTCCCCGGTCCCAACACTACATGATCTTAGGCAACCCTTGTTCACTGGAATATGTATTTTGGGATCAGGTTTATTTGGGGCAAGGACCATAGGCATTTTGGTATCCCACCTTACCCACACGCATTAACCCCTTCGCGACAATGGACGTCCTTGATGCAAAATCCTAGTGCCTCCAACATGAATGCTGGTTACCTGGGAGTTATTTCAGTGGACCACGAAACCCTGGCTGCAGTACCTGAAGCTCAGCCATAGGGTTTATAATGGCAGGGGAAAACACTACCACCACTCTCCCATGGTTAGCTATTTTTACTGGACATCTCAAGCACCATCCTACAATTTCCAAGCCAATCATGTATAGAGGATTCTAATTATAAGGTGGTTTTCTTCCTGAAAATTATTTTAATGCTAGTCAAACAATTCTACTTCTCCTGCATTAGTTTTTATGTTTGAGCTCATGCAACATCCCTCTGTTTGCTTGCAAGCTTGTTTCAATGAATGTGTTGTCCTGAAATTCCATTCAACTTACTTACCATTTAATCTTCTACCGCCTCCTTCTCAACAAGTATCACTTTCACTTCCTCTAACTCTTCTTGAAACTGAGCCATCAATTCTGGGCCAATGACCAGATTTTTGTTTCTTTTTGATATGTGGTTGTTGAAACATAATTTTATTCTCTGTCATTTAATGCACCCATACAAGTTATATGTTGTTTTTTTAAGGACAGTTAGAGCTTTATTTTGATACCCTATACATAAAAATAATCAGCAATTTTGTATTACAAAATACATAAAAAAATGTTTTTTCCCCATTATTTTCCCAATAATAATCTATACAACTAGTTCAACATTAACCCATTTATCACAACTAATTAGCTAACATGAAACATAAAAACATAGTTTCCAAAACTCCCCCCCAAAAAACAGAAAAAACTCTGACCAGTGCGATGTTACTAGTAAAAGCCGTATGAATCCGAGAACAGGCATGCAGGGGTTAGAGGGACACTCCCACCAAAAAATTAAAAAGGTTTTATTTTTTTATTTTGTATTGTTGATTTCAGATATGTCTTGTTTTTGTTATGTGACTGTATTTAATAAAATATGTAACTAAATAAGTGTGACTGGGCAACACCATTTTGTGAAATATAGTGTTTTTAGGTGCCACCCCCTAGTGACTTTACAGCACACATTTCTCACTTTGGGGCTGGGGACACAGAATGCAGTCTATAAGTCAGAATTCTGATCATAGACTTGCATTGAATGGGAGGGTAATGTAACAATTACATCACAAGGAGCAGATTTATGATCCTGTTTGATCAAATACATTTCCTCTCTTTGTGTTGGAAGGCAGCTAAAAAAGGTTATACACAGCCACCTAATCCTGCTCACTATGATACATAGGAGCCAGTAAGAGAGCCTGGGAGTATTTTATGACATCATCATGCAGGCTTTGGTCACAGCTGTAAAGTTACTGGCTGGAAGATTTTGGACAATGTTTTTTGCATTATTCACAATATGGAGCCAGGAGATAAATATCTAATTGTATTTTTCCTTTTATATGCCATTAATTCAATCATAAAAAAAACAAGTGGCATATGAGATATATGTGTTTGTTTTAAATTACCAGGTTATCTAGTTACATATTATGGAAGTGGTAGTGTCCCTTTAATAGTAATTAAATTAATATATTATAATAAAATGATTTATTTATTAAAAAAGCTTTATAATTGCAAAAATAAAAAAAAGTTTAAAAACAAAAGAAAATGAGAATCATAAAGTAGGAAGGAAACTGTAACAGTAACAGCCCGTTAACTGTTAACTGTTTTTTTTACAGGAGATAGTTTGTGTGTTTGTTTTTCTCACTGCAGGTCACTCTTTGTTCTTCACAATAAGTATGTGAAGCACAGGGAGTGAATTAGATGCATAGTCACTGTGCGACTTTGACTTTGCCATCTATTTGGCATGTGATTGCGATATCAGCCAATATGGTCCAGGAACTTAGCCTTGGTGCAAAGCAGAGTCCTGGACCCATTACAGAACAGCTGGCAGTGCTAACGGAGCACAACGCCAGTTTAACTACATGACAAGTTAGCTCGTCATAAGAACACAAATGCTTTTGCTCTTATGATGAGTTAACTCACATTGCGGGCCTGCAACGGACGTAATCTCATTGGGAGCACGCCTCCGTGATTGAGATGGAATCATTGCATGATACGGGAGCAAGTTGTGGAGATCTCTGCTGGCATAGGGCAGGTAAGTATCGGCGGGTATTCAGGCGATCTAATACGAGTTAGATCGTGACATATGTAAAATTACATATACACTGATCAGCTATAATACTTTGGCCACTGACAGGTAAAGTTAAAAACACGGATATTTTCATAATCATTGCACCTTTACTGCGTGGGATATATACAAAACAAGAAAATGGCATTCATATATTATAAAAGCAAGGGGTCAGCAGTATCATTTATAGAGTACAAAGATGCACAAAGATGCAAAAAGGCAGTTAAAATGGCAAAATTGGAAAATGAGAAAAGGATTGCTAATGAGAGTAAATCTAACCCCAAAAGTATATAAATGGAAAAAAGCTAAAGGCAGAAAATGTTGAGCCCTTATTCTCCCAAATGGGAAATATGGTTAGTGAAGACATACTTTTTTTCTTTGGTTTATACTACGGAAGAACCAATGGATGAGCCCCTGCTGCCCTAATTTACGGAACAATCACCGCAAACATGGGATTGGCTGACACAGGAAAAAGTGCTTAAGCAATTAAACTCTCTTAAGATAGACACCATCCCCAGAGCCAGATGGTATACAACCAAGTGTACTTAGAGAGTTAAGCATAATTCTGGCCAGACCATTATTTTTGATGTTTAGGGATTATTTCAGTTCAGGTATACTGCCAACAGACTGGCGAAAGGCAGATGTCATTCCAATATTTAAAATGGAATCAAAATCACAGCCAGGTAATTATAGGCAAGGCTTGACATCTGTTGTGGGGAAATTATTTGAAGGATTGCTAAAAGTATACACTCAAGAATACATCTTGAATCAGAATATAATTATTAATCGTAAACATGGTTTTGTCTAAAACAGGTGTTGTCAAACAAACTTAATAACATTCAATGAAGTAGTCAGTAAAAATTTAGATCTAGATGTGGCAGTTGATGATGTATTTAGACTTTGCTAAAGCATTTGATACAGTTCCACACAAAGGGTTACTCTACAAATTGAGAGAAATAGGCTGGGGGGCGAATTTATAGACAGAAGAATATTACACCCATTCTCAAAATCATTAGTACTTGTAGGGATCTATTGCCACCAAATTCCCCTGCAAAGTCTCTTACTGACATCAAGAAACTACTGATAGATATTAGTGCCCTAAATAAGAAAAGTGAGCTGCTCGTTCTTGTAGATTTCAATGTAGACTGGTTAGACCATGAAAATGTTAAAACGTTCTCACTGTTCAAATCCATGAACCTAACCCAGCTTATTTCTTCTCCTACTCGGATGAATCCCAATAGCTCTAACAATACTTTGCTGGATTGGATCCTTTCATCTTGTCCCAAAAGAATCCAGCAGCCTGGCATCCTACGCAGTGTGTTCAGTGATCGTTGCTTAGTGTACTGTGTACGGAAAATAAGAACCATCAAATCGACCACTATAATAATTGTTACAAGATGTTTTAAGAAGTTTAGTCATCAATCTTTTCTCAGTGACTTGAGCAACTTTCTGTAGAGCAAGGTAATCTTGATACCCGATCTGGACTCTGCTATTGAATATTTTCAATGTGAGTTCATGCAGGTCTGTGATAAACATACCCCGTAAGGGGTGCCCATCTGCCCTGGGTCTCAGCTGTCCTCATGGACTTATTCCATTTCAGGGATGCTTTATGGTCAAAATTTAAGCAAACTGGCTCAGACCAAGAACACAACGCTTATCGGCACATCCGCAATAGATGCAAGACTCAAACCAAACTTGCCAAGACAACTTATCTCGCGGATCGGCTGAATGAAATCTAGCCAACCCGACCAAATTTTGGAGTATCATAAAAAACATGTATGACCCCTCGTGCCATTCAGAACCAGCCACAATTAAAACACATGATGAAGTTCTAAAATCTCCATTGGCAATAGCAAATGAATTCAATAACTACTTTGTAGGATGCACCACAGCTCTTATAGCAAACACCACTATGAAAATCATGGCACTTTGCAGAATTTGAATTTGCTCCTATATCAGATAGTAAAATAGCAGCGCATCTCCTCAATGCAATGTGAGCCGGACCTACTTCTGTTAATGCTACTGAGGCTGAGTGCACCTGCACGACCCATTGCCTACTTAATCAATGCGTCCTTGTCCTCCAGTTATGTCCCCAAAGCCTGGAAAATAGCCATAGTTATCACCATTCACAAAAATGGTGATGTAAACATAGTGTCAAACTACAGGCCTATCTCACTGCTACCCATCCTTTCTAAAATCCTGGAAAAATATGCCCATGATGAACTGTGCGAGTATTATCAACGGTCCAACTATCTAACCTTGCTTCAATCTGGGTTTCAGTCAAATAACTTCACGATTACTGCCCTCTTTTAGGTGAGCAATGACATTCATAGTGGTATGGAGAGTAGTGAACTCACAAGTGCAGTTTTCCTAGACTTTGCAAAAGCCTTTGATACGGTTGATAATGATCTTATGCTAAACAAGCTAAATTGTTCCGGTATAAATGAAAGATCGCTCTGCTGGTTTCGCTCATACTTGTCTGATAGAACTCAATATGTGTCCATGGCTGATACTGCCTCCTTCCCGATTCCAATCAAGTGTGGAGAGCCTCAAGGATCCATCCTTGGGCCACTGCTTTTCTCACTATTTATAAATTATCTCGGTGTGTGATCTGGCTCGTGTGCATATGTATGCTGATGATATGGTCATCTTCTAAAATTTGGTCTTAACTAACCAAATTTTAAAGTTTGTTAAAAAAAAAAAAAAAAAAATGCGACCGGAGTTTCCCTCCTGCACTGCATTATTTTTTTTTAACAAACTTTATTGAAGCCGCACGGCTGGAGGGGAGCGCAGAATGCTTCCCTCACAGCTATGGACCGGCTAAGCAGAGCAGAGCACTGGGAGACAGAGCAGCAAGGAGGTAAGTACTGGGGAAGGGGGGAGGAGGGTGGCACATAACGAGCATAATGCTGGCATATTAAGGGGCAAAATACTGGCATATTAAATGGCAAAAGAATGGCATATTGATGGCAAAATATTGGCATATTGAGTGACAAAATACTGGCATATTGAGTGGCTAAAAACTGACATATTGAGTGGCAAAAGAATAGCATATTGAGGGGCAAAATACTGCCATATTAAATGGCAAAAGAATAACATATTAAGTACAAAATACTGGCATATTGAGTGGCTAAATACTGGCATATTGAGGGGCAAAATACTGGCATATTACATGGCAAAAAAATAGCATATTGAGGGGCAAAATACTGGCATAGTAAATGGCAAAAGAATGGCATATTGAATGGCTAAATATTGGTATACTGAGTTGCAAAATATTGACTTATTGAGTGGCAAAATATTACTGGCATATTGAGTGGCAAAATATTACTAGCATATTGACCAACTGCTCCCAACCACCCTTCATATTACACTAGACTGGGATAACATGCTTGTGAGGGTAGGTGGGTTGAGTCAGAGATATTGGTGGGGGGGGGGGGGTAGGGGGCCCAGAATATTTGTTCAGTAAGGGGCCCTGAAATTCCTGGTGGCAGCCCTGCAACAAAGCTATATCCTAGGATTGGCTTTCAATATATAAACAAATCAAACGTAGATTCAACAGTAAGGAAACGTATTGTGTAGCATGTTTGTCCCTTTCCTCTTCCTTGCCATGTCTGTGTCTCTTCAACTCCCCATTTTGTATTGCTCTCCCTTCCTATGAATGTCTTTCCTCTCCCCACCCTCCCATGTCTGTCTGTCTCTCATCCTCCCCCATATGTGTCCTCTTTCCTCCTCCCTTAATCTGTTGTTATCTCTTTGTCCTTTCCGATATCTGTTCTCGCCCCCCAATATCTGGTATCTCTCCCCCCTCATATCGATTAGCTCTCCTTCCCCTTCCCATATTTCTTTCCCTTTCCCCATATCTGCTCTCTTCCCCCTCCACCCCATATCTGTTCTCTCTCCCTTCCTCCCCATATCTGTTGTCTCTACCCCTCCTCCCCATAGCTGTTCTCTCTCCCCCTCCTCTGTTCTCTCCCCATCGTCCCCCTCCTCTGTTCTCTCCCCCTACCCCATATCTCTTCTCTCTCCCCCTACCCCATATCTCTTCTCTCTACCCCTATAGCTGTTCTGTTCCCCATCCTCCCCATCTCTGTTCTCTCTCCCCCTCCTCCCCAATATCTGTTATTTTTTCTCTCTCGATCCCTGCTCACTCCCCCATCACCTGTTCTCTCCTCCCCCTCCTTCCCTGTTCTCTCCTCCACCCTCATCTGTGATCTCCACCCCGTCCTCCTCTGTTCTCTTCCCCCCTCAGAATACAATGCCCTGCATCATCGATAAGCTTGGGGAGTGCTCATAGCACTTACTGTTCCGTGTGTGTTTAACACATGAAGCATATGCTGCCGCAGCTCCCCTGTTAAGCAGGCAACACTATGCTTCACAGGGAGGGGGTGGACTTCACACCAAGTGAGGTCCTCCCCTCACCGGATCCTGCGCTGCAGCCGTGCAGAGGACAGGAGTGGGGAGATCTTGTGATCTCACAAGCCAGTGCCTCTACTGGAATTTTTTTTTTAAAGTGGTGCCCCCTGGGGTGCTGCGCCCTGTGCAGTCACACAGAATGCACACCCCAAAGGCTGGCACTGACAGCATGATCCTTCGATGGTGACAATTTATTTACCATATTTAAATTGCATAATTTTAGATATAACTGACTAAGAGTTAGGCCCTGCTATTTTAAACTTGAAATCTCACAAGACACATTTTCTTCAAAATATAGTTTAAACATTGAAAACAAATATTCGGTATTATCTGGATTCCACAATAGCCTGTCATTCAGTCACCAGGATGTGCAAGATGTATTATCATAACTCATAGCTAAATCTAAGATAATCACTGAATGGTCTTTCTTTTATTGTTATTTTATGATAAAACTGTAACATATTAGGCTTAACTAAGAAATAGGACAAGCGAGCGTAAGATAGGTGGGGTTTTGAATAAACTGTGTTGTCTTTTTCATCCGGGTGCATTGAACGCTAAACGTCATATAGACCATATTTTGAAATAATATTCTGGAACAGCAGCGCACCTCTTTTCAAAGACCTAGCCATCTTGGCCCCCTAGGTATTTTCTTCTAAAGATCAACATCCAAGAAACAATTAAAATCACCACCCATCAAAAAAGTCCCTTGGACCAAGTCTTCAAATTTGTTTAACAACTTACTTATAAATATTTGTGGATTTTTATTAGGAACATACACAATTTAGCAAGGAGAAAACCTGACCCTGCAACTCACAGATTAGAGAACCATGTCTACCATTCCTATCCATTGTCCAGTGAATTTCCCGAAATGACAGATCCTTTGAAATTAATATCGCTGCCCCTCTTTTCTTGGTTTTATAATTGGAGACAATAATATGAGGAAAGAATGGAGACTTTATCATCACACTATCTCCCTTCCACTGTGTTTCCTGTATAAACCCAATAGTAATATGATTTTCCCTTAGCTGATTTAATAATAAATGACGCTTCTGGGGGGGAGTTCAGCCCCTGGAAATTTAGCGACATCACTCTCATAGGAACGTCCCCCCTCCCATTCCCTCTGATTCCCTTATTAAATCAATTAGTTACAATACACACAAAAAATTACATTTAAAACACCTAAAAAGTGTATTGGGTGGGCGGAGCTAGCCGGCACTGATGGCGGACGGACTATTCTAGAGCTCAGTGACACCATTGGCATAACAGTCTACTATACCTGCCTGCCCATTAGATGGGACGGCAAAAAAAGCAGCCGAAAACTTTTTTGGGCATACACAAGACTTGAGCTCTCCTGTAGGCCTAGCTAAAATGGCCGACGGCCAAGTGCGGGATTCCCTTGCTAAGCCTATTCTTGACTCGAACATGCAGTGGAGCCCTCCAGAGGACTGAAGAGCAGCACTCAGCTCCCTACCCACAAAAAACGACCTAGCGCTGATTGTGTACAAAGCTATCAGTGCGATGCGGCAAGACATGAAACGCATGGAGGATAGAGTCCTCTCCCTGGAGAAAGAAATGCTGCAGGCACAAGAAGTGATTGACATTCTGAATCAAGACGACAAGCCCGGGAATAACAAATTTATGCTCTACAACAACAGGTTGAGGAGCTGTATAACCGAAGCCGCCGATGCAATATTAGGGTTCGAGGGCTATCAGAGGAGATTTCAGATGATGACCTACAAGGTACGATCGAAAAGATTTTTGACTCCATTTTATGCAAAGACCATACTAATTCCACTGAAGTGGATGCCGTGTATCGGATACGCAAGACTAAGGGACAACAAGGATTCCCACCCCGTGATGTTAGGTATTGCCTGCATTACCCGTCTGAGTGTGACGCCCTGCTAAAGGCTTGTCGTAACATACCGCCACTTACCTTGCAAGGCAGTCAAATCTCACTGTTCACCGACCTCTCTCAGACAACCCTCTGGGTGCACAAATTCATTCTTGGGTGGCTTAGGCCTGCTGTCTATAGTGCTCCCAGATTGGTGTTCTCCGGTCTCATTCCTGGGCACGCTCCGGGGCCAACTCACGACGCCTGTTCCGGCTGATGGATAACTCTTCCACAACATGTGGCACAGTTTGAACATTGCACAGTTATATGTTTTTTCCGTTGACTTCCAACACATTCATCACCTTGTCTCACCTCTCTGTTTGACACGCCAAACACAGTTCTTGATATACATGTCCTTTTTTCTCTTTCTGATAAGCTGTTGACATGACCGTACCCTTTCAAGATTGAGTTGAGATGCTCTTCACACTCCTATGTACTGCCTATTTAACCACACCTGGAGCCAAATATAGTTCTTTTTGGTAGCAAACTGAAGACACAGCATTGTCTGACTTTTATTGGACATGTCCCTGTATATTACCCCTTTACACTCTGATTACCCAGCTTTACTATGACTATGTATATTTTTTGTTAGTCGTCTCCACATGCCCTGGTTCTTTCCCTATCTCCTAAGCTCTAGATCAATTTCCTTTTGACTAGATACTGCCCCTCCTAGGTGGCGCAGGTTGGAACCAAGCTTAGGCTTTTTCCTTGTTTGAGCTGTAGCTATTTTATATCACTATCTTGTATTAGATCTTCAATTTTACCCACCCTTTGTTCTTTCCAGATGGTTAGATCTTAATCCTGGATATTTTCTTCTATAATTTCGGTCCCCAGTGAGCACAAGACTTTTATTTGTAAACCCATTTTTTTCTTAATTCTTTCCCATGCATTGATAAGACCCTGTCTTTCGGTTTATAGATTTTTGGTTTATGTAATACATGTAATGCTATTGGCTTTCTATAAACCGAAATAGAGTCCCTATTCATACGAATAGGTCAATTGACCTATTCGTATGAATGGGGACTCTATTTCGGTTTATAGAATAGCAATAGCATTACAGTTATTACATAAACCGAAAGTCTATAAACCGACTCTCTTTCGGTTTATAGACTTTCGGTTTATGGAATGCATGTAATGCTATGAACGAATGGTTAATAAAGGAAAATCATTTGTCCATTCATGCTATTGGCTTTCTATAAACCGAAATAGAGTCGGTTTATAGAATACCAATAGCATTACATGCATTCCATAAACCGAAAGTCGTTCATTATGTCGGTTTATGGAATGTATGTAATGCTATTGTATTCTATAAACCGACTTTATTTCGGTTTATAGAATGCCAATAGTACGAATGGACGAATGGACAAATGATTTTCGTTTATTAACCATTCGTTCATTCGGCTTTCGTTAGTTTAGCATTTTCGTTATTCGTTTTTCGGACAAATGGACGAAAATGCTATTTTCAAATGAAAATACATTCGTCTGAAAACAAATGCACATGTCTACTATATATAAGCTAGAGTCACGGCACATCACGTGAGCTATTCTTAGTGTAGGGAGAGGATGCTGCAGCTGTGAGGGACAGATTAAAACAATTCTGGTGTTGAATCTGCAAACTACAGCGATTATTCAAACTACAGCGATTATTCAAATTACAGTGATTATTTTAGTGGGTGCTATACTACATATTTGTACCCTGCTCTGAGCCCAGTGCCACAGAGAGTGCAGTGCACTTGCAACTGCATGTGTGCCAGGCACATGACTTTAATCCTGTTCTGTTAGCTCAGTGGGCAACATCTAGGCATTTTTAAATACGGTAATTTGTTAAATATTACATTTGCGTCCTGCACTTCATATCTGAGGGTCAAATAGAACCGTCAAATACTGTGCTTACAGCGCACTTTGAAAATCTCTAATAGTTTTGGGTGGTAAATAGTACATTTGCGTCTTGCGGTGCACTTCATATCTGAGAGTCAAATAGAACAGTCCAGTACTGTGCTTACAGTGTACTTTGAAAAATGCTAATAGTTTTGGGTGCTAAATAGTACATTTGCGTCTTGCGGTGCACTTCATATTTGAGAATCAAATAGAAGAGTCCAATACTGTGCTTACAGCGCACTTTGAAAAATTCTGGCTACCTCCTCCTCCTCCAGCGCCGCTTCCACCTTCACCGCCACGGTCACCGCCTCCTCAACCTATGGGTCACTTAGTATAAACTGAAAGAGAATACCCTGCACTCCAACCCTCTCTCAAATCGATAATTCTGTTGATCCTCCTGGCAGCCATGCTTTAGATTTAGATTTATGTTCTTCCAAAACTAAAATCAAAGATTACATCTAGTGCTATTTTATGGCTCAGCTGTATTTTTAATTTGTATGTATTTTATGTTATTTGATGTTATTTCCCTATCCATATTTGTTTGCTGGGCACTTGTCCTACTCTTACCCACATTTTACTTCCTTTTGCAGCCCTCTAGCCCTTTCCAGGACTTTTTTAGAGGCATTTTAGTGCCCAAAAGTTCAGGTCCCCATTGACTTCAATGGGGTTCGGGGTCAAGTTCGGGGTCAAGTTCGAGCCCGAACCCAGACTTTTTTCCGAAGTTCGGCCGAACCCACCGAACATGAACATCCAGGTGTGCGCCCAACTCTAGTAATAACCAATTTATGCCTAGCCTCCAGGGTCGCCAATGTTGCATAAAGTTCTGCCAGGTCTTTCCCCATTTTTTTTTTTTTTTTATCCAAGCCCCTTTCTTGATCAAGTGGCCTCTCAAGACACACTTCAAGGTGCACCAGAGAGTCTACTCTGTCGTATCTTCCTTATCATTTGTTTCTACAAAAGATTTAGCTTGCTCAATCAGGTCTCGTCTGCTACCATCCTACTCCCAACAGCTGCTCATTTAATCTCCAATTGTTACGTGATCTATACTCAGGATTATCTTTATTGGGGCATGGTCTGACCAGGTAATATTCCCTATATGGTAATTAGTACATCTCCGAAGCATGAGGCCCTGAACCAGAAAATAGTAAATCCTAGAGTAGGTCGAGTGGACCGTAAAGATCCTAATTAATAATCTTGAGTTTGTGCTGCTAAATTGCCCCCCCAAAAATCTTCATTACCTATATACTTTAGAAAATCGGTGAATAGTGAAACAACATGCTCCATATCTGTGCCCCTAAATAATGCCATCAATTTTCGAAATTTAACCTGAGAATAAAATAAATCCTAATTGCTACTATTGGGTATGTGCTACAAAGTTCCCCAAGTGTATTATCCTGTATACCAATCTTATTTAGGACATCAATTAGTCGTGGAGCGACGTGGTCAGTAACTGTGCCAATAATTGAAATTATCAATAACCAGCCATGTTCCCATGTCTAATTCGTACATATTTTCAAATTTATCCACAAATAATCCCCGCCATGCTTGACAAGTCTACCTAAAAAAATAAAAGTGACTTTTACAATTATCAATAACCAGCCATGTTCCCATGTCAAATTCATACATATTTTCAAATGTAACCACAAATAATCCCCACCATACTTAACAAGTCTACCTAAAAGCTAAAAGTGACTTTTACAATTAGTGTACTGTTAGAACTGCAGATCAGTTTCAGTATTCCCTTAGATTATGATTACAACTACAATAAAAAAAAACATAAAAACAATCAAACATCAATTGCATTTACCTTTCTTGCCCCCCATACCCCCCCCCCCCCCCCACCAAGAGAACAATCACTGCTTCATTAGGCCCCAAAGAGTAAGTTTGTCCATAGCCTGTACATGGGAGCACAAGTGGATTTTTTCCCTGTAAGTTATATGTAGTTTAGTTGGAAAACCCCACGAGTATAGGATCTTATGATCTCTCAGGCAGGCCGTTATATCCCCGAATTTCTTGTTGCAAAGGAAATATCTCTTTTGCCTGGTTTTTCCTATATTCTCTGACCAGATCTTCTTTAATTTTGCAACTGTAAAAGCATACGATTACATCACAAGAGATGTTGCCTTGTGACCAATTTGTAGGTTTTGGTAGTCGATGCAATATTTCTATTGGGGTCGGGATCAGAGTTTTAGAATCTAAATACAAAAGATTGCAGTTCCAGGAGATAAGTTTCGAGGTCGGTTATATCCTTAGTTATGCCAATTATCTTTAAATTTGAACTTCTTGAGCGATCTTCAAGGTCAGCCACCTTGAGGTCCAATCTATTAATATTAAGATTTGCTGCTTCATTTTGCAGTCATGAATCTTCAGCTGTAGTGATTCAATTTCAGCAGATTGAGATTTTATTGATGTTTTTATCTGGGGAAATTCCTCTCTGTTATCTATAACCATTTTATCGAGGTCACCCTCAAATACAAAGAGTCCAAAGCTGCTAGCAAATTAGGCTGTGTTATATATCCAGTAGTGTCATGGAGGGAAAGATCCAAAGATTGATCTGGTGGACTTTTATCTGGGATTACTGATATATTTAAATGCATCTTTGGCGAGTAATAGGAATCAATTGGGACTGGTTTGGAGGTCTTGTTTATATTTTTCTGTTTTTCACTTTTTTCCTGTTTGTCCATTTTGGGAGACATGATCACAGGCGGTGGAAGCCTAAAAAGTTGCTGATCTAAAGAAGGCTCAGGTAAAGTGAGTGGCAAGCCCTAAATAGTTAAATCCAAAGAGGTTCGGTCAGAGACTCAGGGTGGTGTCTTGTCCACCTGGAAAGTAATCCTCTATGTATATGACTCTCCGTGTCTAATAATGAAAATATGTTTCAAGACAGAGTTGATTCTTAATTCTGCAATATGATACAGCTATGGGAACTACCACCTTCTCCTCTGACTTCTTCCCAGTAATGTAGAGTCCAGGTGCTTTTATTCAATTAAAAGTTTGATACCAACCCAAGGGCTCAATTATTTACATATAGGCCAAGTATAGGGTGTAGGTAGAAACCAGGTCAGCAGATTCGCAGCCTCTATGCCCTCCCCCAGCACAGTCTCTCCTGGTCTGATTACCCCGAGGCTTGTCTCATTAACCGGGTCTCAGGAGCCTGACCACAGTCCACAAGCACTATCCAACTTTATCCTTGGTAATGGGACACATAAGACATTAGTGCTAGTTGTTTTAATGCAGGGTGGGGGTGTAATACACTCGACACGGTCTCCCCTGGTCTGTTTACCCCAAGGTTTGTCTCAGGTCCCAGACCACAAACCTCTAACAGCAAGGCACAAGCCCTATTGAGCTTTATCATCCATAGTGGTAACAGGTAAATTATTTATCATATACTTTTGCTGCGGGGTGGGGGTAGTAGGCTGCATCAACTAGTAGATAAAACAAGGGCCAGCTGCGATAATGTAGAAACAAATAGATTACCGTATTGGCATTTTCAGATGCAATACTATCGTGGTAACCCTTGTTAACCCCAGTATAGCGTTGTCGGCCGATAAATGTCAGTATTGCCGCGACCCAAAATGTTGGAACAATCTTTATGCAGAGTCCTCCTCCAGCCCATAAGCAGACTCTGGGTATGAGTGGCACCAGCTACAACTCTCCTTTTCATGTCGACCGTGTCCAGGATAGACCAGGTAAGCTGCGCTACTCCTGTTTCAGATGCTGTCCAGTTTTTGGCTAGGAACCACGACAGTCTTGCCCTTCATGATGCTCCTCTGCTCTCTTCCTCAGACGAACACCCCACCCCCCTCACGTCACGCACCACGTAGTCGGCGCTACGTCATCACAAACGGCCTGCTGATGGCAAACATTTTACCGATCTTGAAATCTAATAAGAATTCAGAAATGATTAAAAACTATAGACCTATATCCTTAATAAGTGAGGATGTTAAAATCATGGCTTCAATCCTGGCATACAGGCTGAAACACGTGTTCCCAAATATTATCCATCCCGATCAGATTGGCTTTATTTCAGTGAGATCTTCATCAAATAATACGAGACAAATAATAGATATTTTAGATGTTGTTCATAAGCATAAAACACCAATGTTGATGATAGCAGTCAAGAGAAAGCATTTGACCACGTAAATTGGGGCTTCATGTTCAGTGTGTTAGAATCTTTCGAAATACAAGGGCTATTTTTAAATGCTATAAAGTCATAGACTACCTAGGATTGAAAATAACAAAAAATCCCTGAAAGATGATGAAAAGAAATGTTTTGATACTATTGAAAGACATGAAAAGCTGTTTGAAAAAATGATGGTCTATCGATCTCTCATGGACTGGGAGGGTTAATACAATCAAAGCATATGTGAATCCTAGGTGGATATCCCTTTTCAAAACAGTGGCTGGAACTGGTTCAGCAGGCCATAAGCAAATTATATGGAGGGATAAGAGGCCCTGAAGGAGCACTGTCCGTTTGTCGCTTAAGACAAGAGAAGGAGGTCTAGAACTACCCTTAATTAAACAATATTACGAGGCAGGTATTATGTCTCATATATACTCAACACAAAACTTGAATATTAATAAATAGGCATGGTTTAAGCTGGAAAATCATATAATCAGTAGATCAGCTCTTTTGAGTATAATGTGGAGTTGTAAGACAAAAGAGATTTGTTATTAGAGGTTGGAAACAATTTGGAGGTACAGGGTCTTATCAATGCATGGGAAAGAATTAAGAAAAAATGGATTTACAAATAAAAGTCTTGTGCTCACTGGGGACCGAAATTATAGAAGAAAATATCCAGGATTAAGATCTAACCATCTGGAAAGAACAAAGGGTGGGTAAAATTGAAGATCTAATACAAGATAGTGATATAAAATAGCTAAAGCTCAAACAAGGAAAAAGCCTAAGCTTGGTTCCAACCTGCGCCACCTAGGAGGGCCAGTATCTAGGCAAAAAGAAATTGATCTAGCGCTTAGGAGATAGGGAAAGAACCAGGGCACGTGGAGAGGACTAACAAAAAATATACATAGTCATAGTAAAGCTGGGTAATCAGAGTGTAAAGGGTTAATATACAGGGACATGTCCAATAAAAGTCAGACAATGCTGTGTCTTCAGTTTGCTACCAAAAATAACTATATTTGGCTCCAGGTGTGGTTAAATAGGCAGTACATAGGAGTGTGAAGAGCATCTCAACTCAATCTTGAAAGGGTACGGTCATGTCAACAGCTTATCAGAAAGAGAAAAAAGGACATGTATATCAAGAACTGTGTTTGGCGTGTCAAACAGAGAGGTGAGACAAGGTGATGAATGTGTTGGAAGGCAACGGAAAAAACATATAACTGTGCAATGTTCAAACTGTGCCACATGTTGTGGAAGAGTTATCCATCAGCCGGAACAGGCGTCGTGAGTTGGCCCCGGAGCGTGCCCAGGTCAAGAACAAAAAAAATACTTAAAGATGACAAGACCTTCCTTGACCCAGAACAAATTGTTTCCGCCTTTAAAACCTATTATGAAACCTTGTACAACCTACCTCAGCCTAAAACATCCATAGAGAAATTAACAACTTTTTTAACATCATTTAACCTGCCCCGTCTTTCTGAAGATAGACTGGTTTCCAATAACCTTCCTGAAGGAGTTATCCAATACTATTAAAGAAATGAACAGGGGCAAGGCTCCGGGTCCTGATGGTTTTTCAGCACTTTTTTTACCAGGTACTAGAACCCGCGGTCTTGCCCATCTTGGTAAGACTCTATAACTCGATTGGTGGAGGTGCAAGATTTCTGGATGAGATGCTGGAGGCTTCTATATCTCCTATTCTGAAGCCAGGAAAGGACCAAGAATTGGTGAGTAATTACAAGAAAAGAAAGGCTTTTGACAGAGTGGACTGGAGATTTCTGTCAGAGAGCCTACACGTGTTCGGCATTTCGGATCCATTCTACAATTCAACCATGGCATTATATACAAAAACACGTGCCAATATCAGGGGTCCTTTCCTGGCTTCTGAGTTTCTAATCATTCGTAACGGAACAAGACAAGGTTGCTTGTTGGCACCTCTTTTATATGCACTTGCCATAGAACCTCTGGCCCAATATCTGAGAAACTCACAGGAAGTTGAGGGAATCAGAATTGGGTCAGATGAACATCGTATCACCCTCTATGTAGACAATATTTTACTGACCATCTCACACCTACAAACTTCAGTACCAGCATTGCTGGAAGCCTTAGATTTATTTGGTTCCTATTCAAACTACAAGGTTAACCTTTCCAAAACACAGACCATCCCGCTTTATTTGTCAACATCTAATCGGCACATATTGCAAGACCTTGGTTGAAAGGCGACTACCTATGACTCAACAGATTATTTAGGGATTAAGATCATACGGTAAGACAGGATTGTCCCACTGAATTATAAGATCTTATTCACAAACCTCCAGAAAAAAACTTTCGCAATGGTCTAAGCTTGAATTTTCATGGCTGGGTCATATTAACAAAAAGAAAAGATAGGAGACTCAGCCCACCGTTTAAGGGAGTTTAATCCACCAAAAAAAAAACAACGTTTCAGCCCAGCACTGAGCTTTTTTCAAGTCTTGAAAAAAGCTCAGTGCTGGGCTGAAACGTTGTTATTTTTTGGTGGATTAAACTCCCTTAAACGGTGGGCTGAGTCTCCTATCTTTTCTTTATGCTTTATGGGCGTGAATGACGCTCCCTCGTGGCACCCGATACTTGTAAGTGTGCAGACCCATTCATACTTTTCACTATGGGTCATATTAACATCCTGAAAGCTTACATTCTTCCGAAGCTTTTATACTTATTTAGAACCATCCCATTTAGAGTCTCAATTTTGACTCATTTATTGTTTTTTTATTTATTGTTCTCGAAGTTCGTATCGTGATCAAAAAAGCCGCGCATAGCATGTCAATTAGTTAAACATAGCTCATCAGATTTGCGGAAAATATATGAGGCATCCCAGCTTTCACATGTGATAGCATGGAAAAATTCAAGCCATAAAACAGACTGGTATAGCCTAGAAAGAGCCATAAATGAAAAACAAGATCTGGCACTTTTGGTGTGGATGCCCAACTTGGAGTTGCTCTTAAGACAGTGACCGATGGCATGACCTCATTATACAAATTAAAGAAATCACTGAAGGTAAAAGAAACACTATCAAAGTCTGCACCCCTGCAGATTGTTGCATTGTGTATACCTAATTTATCCCTACAGTATTGGGTTAATGCTGGGATTATTGTATTGGCTGACTTATAAATAAATAACAATATGCTCCCCTTTGAATCTTTTAAAACAGAACTTTAATCTTCCAAGCATGGAACTTTTTAATCATATGAGACTCAAGTCCTTTTGGGGAATTTCCACCATCGGAACCGTCCAATTGGGATGCTTTTTCGCCTCAGTCGGAAATAAGAACATTATAGCAGTTTCTCTTCCGTCAATAGGAGGGCTAATAATCAGGTTCTAGATGTAGTACCGAAAAGTCACCAGTTGAAGCTGTGCAGAGTAGTCATTGTTGCAATACCAGATCTTGACCAGCAGGTGGCGCACTACTCCCCTTTTCAGCAGAAGACAGACACAGCAGGCATAAACTGAAAGTGACGATCTCAGTGGGAAACAGCAACAGGATTTCTGAAGGTAAGTTTTGCTGAGACAAGTACCTGAGAGGGAGAATACTACAGGAACAAGCCAGGGGTCATTTGGGAGCCAGATAGTAGAATAGTCAGGGTGGAAGCCAGAAGGTCGAGGGAGCCAGAGATCAGGATAGTCAGGTAGAGAAGCCATGGGTCAGGAAGCCAGATATCAGGGAGGTCAAAACAAGCCAGGTATTTAAGAAGGGATCAAGATACAAACGCTTAGGGTACAAACAGCACAGATAACTGAGCAAGGAGGATTTGATGCCAGGGAAATTTAAAGGGCAGTAAGCCCGCCCCCCTATGACACAAGGTAGTGACGTCGCCTCCTCCATTGCCGTGGTAACGGAGTGGGGTCCTTAAAAACGGGTGGCCCTCGTGCCCATTTAATCATTGGATGGTGGGTAGGGGAAGTGCAGGGTGCTTGCTGAAGGCCCTTCTGAGGCATGGGGGCTGGAGAAGCACTGCAAAGAGGAGTGCCACGACGGACCTGATGCAGGCCTGAGGCAGTTACTGGTGAGGTTTGTGGCCTGAGGGAATGTTTATTGAGACACATTTTCCCCCCAGGTATGGTTCGGGCTTGGCAAGATATCAGGAAAGTAAACCATTGTGTCAATATTCATGAACAATACTATAAACTCATTAACAGATGGTACCTAGTTCCGAGCCGATTGGCAAATTTTGACACTAATGCAAATGATCTGTGTTGGCAGTGCCAACGTGCCACAGACTCCCACTATCATATATGGTGGGACTGTGATAAATTAAAAGAAATTAAGCAGAAGGCTTTTGATATATTGGAGTGGGTAACCCCCAACAGAGGGAAACTCACCCCACAAACCTTTTTGTTCCATTTAGAACTAAACCCACAAGATAAATATCGAAAGGCATTTTGCATTAACATCTTCTCGGCCTTTAAAATAGTTGTGTGCCGATACTGGAGGAAATCAGAAACTCCAACCTGGCCGGAGATTAAGTCACAAATAAAGTTTCAAGCCGAGGCGGAAAAATACTTCCTCCAAAAGATCCAACAATAAGGTGGCTATGGGAGGGTTTGAAAAAATCTGGGCTAGCTGGTTGGCTATTTCTTCTTGATTAACTGCCCTCAATGGACTTTCAGTGGTATAGTTTATTGTTTACTCCCTGCAAAGTATTAAATAAAAAGGGCAACATTTATTGACATATAATCTTCCCACCACTATGGCTATGCAAAACCACTCCC
This sequence comes from Pelodytes ibericus, assembly GCA_036172795.1. Lineage (NCBI taxonomy): Eukaryota > Metazoa > Chordata > Amphibia > Anura > Pelodytidae > Pelodytes > Pelodytes ibericus. The sequence continues at coordinate 89,648,642 of CM069863.1, forward strand.
AAATTCCATACCACTTCCCCCCATACTCCTGGAGCAACAGCAGTAGCACCAATTATCAGTACAATTTAGCAGACGCGAGTTGAATGAGGCATGTATGTTGTATGAGTGTTGTTATTTGATTTGACAGGGAACCGGCATCAGGGGTTTTAGTATTTCAATTCAAGTTGAAATATTAGAATTATAATTGATTGCAAAACTTGTTGTGTTAATTAGGTATAATTTTAATCAATTTTTGATAGGTACTATACCCCTGTTGCATGTAATCCCCTGCATGCAGAATTATATAGACTGGTAAGAGGGGATAGACATGTAATTAATCGAGGGAAATGGAGCCGAGATTGAATATTTAATTCTATTGAACACTTTAAATGAAATGGACTATTAGTGTAAGAGTTACTTTTCACAAAATTTGAAAACGAGAGATATATTAATGTATTCTTCCTGGTAAAACACTTTCTAAATAAATATATTAAAAAAAATAAGATCTCCTTTTTTTGTGATGACAGTTATTATTTTTGATATATATTTAATAAAACATTTTTTTTAACCCAATAAATTTCTTGTATAAAAGTGATGTTAATGTTTTCTTTCTAAATTGTATTAATCAGTGAGGATCTTTTAAACATAGTGCTTAAACCTTGTGCATTAAGTGAAAAGAACCTAACCATTGGAGTAGAAATGTCTTGAGGCTAATCTGTATAGGACTGGAGGCATCCTGTTTACAAACCATATAAAATACACAAGACATATATATAAAACATACAAAACATGGTTTATTTTAAGACCCCTAAACTAACACTTCCTTAAGTTCTCTAATAGAACCTACCAACTCTATCCTTGGAGTGTCCCCCTCTTTACACCTAACCACCATTAAACTATCGTAATTATGTTCTAACTGTAGTTCCCCTTCTAGTGACTCCATTGACTTATTCCCAGGCTAGCATTTCATTAATCTCTCTTTTCTCCTTCCTTATGGAAGAGGATAAAGGCCCTAAGCAAAGGCTTAGGGAAAACATAAAAAAACCTCTCTTCTTTAAATTATAGCTATATGTTATACCCCGTAATCCCTTAAAATCATATGAGTTCCAATGTTCCATTCCAGTATTTACCTCATTCCCTATAGACCCAAGTTTCCTCAATAATGTCATTTGGTAAGATAGCCTCTTCCATACCTAGTCCCCTCAGTGCAGGAGATACTCTACTTGATTTAAAAAGTTCCGCCCCTCTGGGTGCCAAAAAATATAAATTATTATAAAAAAAAATACCTCAATATCAATTAGTTTTATCTTATTGTATTTTAGGCCAACATAAACGTAAAAATAGTGCAGATTACAAGTGTTCAATTATTACCACAGTGCATTTCTGAGATATCTACCACACCAATTCATATGTCTATATTCGATTTATCTGTGTATTGCCAAAGGAAAATATTTGTCCCATTTTGCTCCTTTTCTTTCCTTCCCTTTTGCCCCTTCCCATTATCAACTAGATTATCATCTCCAATTATAAACCCAGTAGTAATTCTGAGCATTTCAAAATTATCAACAACTTTTTAACATAAATTCTAATTTACATGTTAGTACATCTATGCAAAACAGAGGGAAAAAATGTATTATCAATAGAATTATCTTATTACCTTTAAACCCAGCAATCAGGCTAATATAATGCAATTTACAATTATTCAATTATTTCCACAGTGCAGTTCCAAAGTTCTTCTGTGTGGGAAAAAAAACAATTATCAAATAGATTTATACAGTATAGCTTAATGCAAAGATAATTCAAATTGCAATTATTCAGTTTTACCACAAAGCATGTCCATGACATCTACAACATAAATTCTTATATCTGTGTTTAAAAAAAAAAAAAAAAAAAGACTTTGTCGAGTGGATTTTTCCAGTTTAACCCAATGCATATTACAATTAATCAGTTATTATCACAATACATTTCCAATATATCTACCACATAAAGCCTTATATTCTGTATATCTCCATAAAAAGGGGGTCCCATTCAATAAAATATTGTCTTTATTTCATGCCAGTATGCCAATATCATCCTGGGTACAAGCCAACAATATCCCTAATGCAGCCTGAAGTCAAGTTATGCTGTTCTTTACCTCTTTCCCATTTGGACTTTGATACTATGCTGCTGCTGTTTATGAGTGGAAAAAACTCCCTCTCTTCCTGTCCTCCTCTTGTGTTCCCCCTGTCTCAGCTTTCATTTTTGTTGGCTTTTCTTAGGGTCTATGGGTTTTGAATCAGCCATTATTGTGCTGTTTTTACTGCGTTAATCAAATATGATTTGTCTTCTTGCCAGAATATCAATTTGGTGGGATAGCCCCACATGTATCTTTACTTTTTTTTCTCTTAAGGCGTCTGTGAAAAATGTACATAATCTTCTTTTTTGCCTAGTTGCCAGAGAGAGGTCTTGGAACATTATTATATTTTGGAATATTTTATCTTTAGCAGTATAATCTCTGGCTGCTTCAAAAATCTTTTGTCTTATGATAAATGTAATGAATCTCACAATGATATCTCTTGGGGCCTCATTTAGTAAGTTCTTTGGTTTTGCAACTCTATGAGGCCTTTCTGTTTTGGATTCCACCTCTACAGACTGGACTCCCATGTCCTGAAACAGATCGTTCAGAGTGTTGTTTAGATTTTTTTGGGGGGATAGATTCTGCAATATCTCTAATCCGTACATTTTTACTTCTGGCTCTATCTTCAGCATCTATATTTTTCAACTCTAAAAGTCCCATCTTAGCTTCTAGTTTTATCATCTGCTCTTTCATCAACCTCTGCTCAAATTCTATTCCCTCGATTTTTGTTCACAGACCTGTATCCTCTCTCCTATTTTTTGTATATCTTGTTGTTTTTCTGCAAAGTAATTCTTGAGCTCTATGTTTACCCAACTCCCGTTTAGAACATGTGTTGATGTGTGACATCCCGGAGGCCTGAACAAGAGAAGTTCCGTTTAACTACCTCCTTTTTCCAGTATTACTTGATTCAATAACAAGAGACGGTTTATTACTTACAGTTTTTGTCTCTTTGAGGAGTTAAGTCTGTAGTCTTTAATAAGGAGACTTTACCTCTGAATCTGGTTGGCGATAAATACACAAAGGAAGGGTTCACAAGGAGTGGGTTTTTTCGGAACACTCCATGTGGGAGTAGGGCTTTAGATGTAATAATTATTTCCCTCCGGCAACTTCTTTTCCTGCCCGAGCACCTCCTTCTCTGTCAGCCATTCTCACTACATCGGATCCTCTCCGGCCTTAACTCTTCCTGACTCTCATCTCAGCTTCACTCTTCACCAGCATCACTCGCCAGCTTGCCAGCCCAGCAACACAGACGAACCACCCATCAGTGTCATAACATCATAACATCCGTATAATCCCCATTCTTTACCCTTTTCATTTTCTTCGATGGGTTTTATCTTTTTTCTTTTGGGATTTGCTGTCTCCTTTCTTGTTTGATATTTTTTTTCATCCTATTAAGTATAACCCTTTCCAGACAGTTGACTCAGTCTTTTTACTACTATACAGGGAGAGAACTAATCAATTCATACAAGTCAATTTGAACTCCTAATAGCTTCCTTTAGGTTCTGCAGGTTTTATTTTCCAAACCTTAGTGCACCAAGTTTTATCGGTGCAAAATTCAATAAGCAGTTTTAAGAGGATCATTTGTTGGTATTAAGAACTGCGCCCCTCGAGCAGCTGTGTTGTTTGAAAGTTCAAATGTTCCTTTGGCCTAGGCTATAATTTCTGGTTATAAATGCTGGTGTGAGTTTCAAGCACATTGTAATCACCGACCGCATTGGGTGCAACATTTATAAAATATAGCATGTAAAACATTCCAAGGTAGATATATTATGTTTCTGCCTCGTTAGATTAGAATAAATAACCGCAGAACTTTTATCAGATCAGGGTTTATCAGTGCGGAATTCAATAAAGCAGTTCTAAAAGATCATTTATTGGTATTAGGAACTGCACCCTAAGAGCAGCTTGTTTTATGAAAGTTCAAATGTTCCTTTGGCTTAAGTTATGGTTTATGGTTTTAAATTCTGATGTTTCAAGCACAGTGTAAACGCCAACAGCATTGGGAGCAACTTCGGCAAATATAAGACAGATCATGTAAAACATTCCCAAGTATATTATGTTTCTACTCCATTAGATTAGAATAAGTAACTGCAGGACTTTTTTCAGATCACTGGCAAGGAATTCCTTAAGATTTATCTGAGTCCAGTTATTTTAAGCCAGTTATATGAAACAGTCAATAGAGTTTTTTCAAGTTAGCTGACTCATGGCTTAAGGATCACTTTTCCCAGGGTTTCCACACCAAGATTAACCCCGTCAGAAGCGTGAGACCTCTGTCCCTCAGTCCTCCGACAAGTAGCTGTCAGAGTCTATAGTCGCAGATATTTAGAACGCTTCCTTCCACCAGTGTTGTCAGTGTCACGTAAATCTGGTCTCTGGCTGTTAGTATGTTCTGCTACACCGCTGATAATATAATGAATAACATGAATCAAGGTAGGTCTGATTAGCTCTATGTTGGTGCCATGTCTCTTTTGCGGTTTTCTGCCACACTTAGATAACTCCCCCTTGTGTCCAACATCACTTCCCATGCTCCCATAATACTCTCAATAATAGAGCTTCTTGATCTAAGGAGAAATGTGAATGCCCTTTGGACTCAAGAAGGAATGTTTCCCCCTAGGAGGCAAAATTCAAAATGCCTTCTTTTTTATTACAATAACAGCCACCAGCAAGTGAGGAATGTGATGAAAAACCACTGGCATACTTTACTCAAAGATCCAACATTAAGACCACTATTACTGGAAATCCCAAAGGTAGTTTTTGGTGCACCGAACATAGGACAAAAATTTACCACCAATCATACGTTTAAAAAACAAACAAAATAAATGCTTTTGTACTATGGAATGGATTCTTTAGATCCAACCAATGTGTCCCGCATCATGGGGGTCAAGTAAGATTACAGAATTTAAATCTCAAATAACAAATCAATGATATAAAATCAAAGATTTAGTAAGTTTATTACATTTTCACTGGTACTAATTATCATATACATGTTGCCTACAATACGTAGGAAGAACAACATTGGTGCCTAAAGTGAAAATTGACGAGCACAAAGGAAACATTAGAAGTTACTTGACCAAGAACAGTGTTTCAAAGCACTTCCTAGAACATCACATGATTTTGGAAAAAAACAGGTTAGAATTCTCCCCAGTGAATGTAATGGGAGGCGAAATTATAAAAGCTATTTATGAGACTATTGGGTCAGTTCACTAACGTTAGAGAATTTCTTGAGAAGGACGGGTACAGAATTTGACTTGCTCTCAAAAATAAAGTTGACTTCCAAAGTCAACCTCCTCGAGCTATTCTTGAGTTTTAGTGAATAGACCCATTAGAGTAGCCCTCACAGACCTATTTAAAGTTAGCTAATATTCCCGTAAAAATCAATTTGCTTATTCAGCATCATGATAGTTGCTGTCAAAAGTTAATGTTGTTTAGGGCAATATGGCTCTGTGATGTGTCAGAGGTATTGAACAATAATCTCGAGACTGGTACATATGAATAAAGCAGGAAGCCAAGGATAACACGATGGATGCCAGCAGCCTCCATTTTGTGTCAGTTTTTGGACATCCTCCTGGGTGTTTGAATCTTATTCTGTGTCCCTGAGGATAAAATAAACTCTTTCCCTAACTCTGTTATCTGAAACCAAATATTTTACTGATAAGTTCATAGTATCACCGGAACAGATAAGGTGGCCATTGTTAGTGGACGGTTTATTACTCTAAAGCCACATCTCATTGTATTGATGAAGACACAGCTGTGTTCATACTAGAGGAGAAGGGGGGCTTCTCTGCAAGCTAGCCCACCCAAACTGGCAGAAACTGACAGACACAGACACACTGAGATTATTTGGATTCTAGATTTGTAGAATCTAATAAGGGTTATAATAAATACACCTAGTTGATTCAAATCGCCCATTAAAATATATAATTTTATCACACCTTCACTAATAAATATGTAAAGTATAATTAATCCTACATATTAATTAGAATATTGTTTTTATTGTTTTATTAGTGTGATATACATTTTATTATAAGTTTGTATCTAATGTGGAATGATAAAAATATTTACTCCAATATGAAATTGTATTAACACTTCTCTATTTCAACATATATATTTTCTCACATTATACTCACAATCCAGGTATATCTATAAATCATGACATCATCTCATTTAAATGAAACACACCCATTCATTTTTTAATTGGCTAGAAGTTACAGAGAACAGGGTGGGAGTTTGAGATAAGGTTTGGTTGATAAGTGGATACTGGAGGTGTAGAGACAGGACCTAAGGAGATATCTGAAAAGAGAGATGGGAATGTTTTAGAAACGGGCTGAGTCTCTCTCCTTCTGGGGAGAACTCAGGAATATGAGGCTTTTAATAGCACATGTTCACTATAACAATAGACATCTCCATACACATAGTATTGAGCTAAGTCCCAGGAGTAACTCCCATCACTCAATTCTTCAATGGAAGGAGTCTCAACTGCAAACCAATCTCTGCCGGTAATCTATAAATGTGGTAATTTGTTTCTAGCATAATCTCAATTTTTATGGATGTAATTAGCATATATATTTGGGTAAATTAAACTTAAATCCCACAATTTCTGGGATCTATATGTTTTAGCCTGGTGTTTATCTGTCATCCTTTCTGCAGAAGGAAGCAAGAGGAATATCCTATAGATATTACCAAGAAGCATAAGTTCTTATAGTCTAGCTATTTACCTAAATATGTAATATCTAATCTCCAGAGATTATCTAAGATTCTCATTCTTAGTCTAAGCTAGAATACATAGTCATTTACCGGGCAGATTAAGAAATAGCCACCTTGAGTAGTTATATGATTTAGTATTATTACCTTACCTAAGCAGAGTATATGCTGGTCATTTGTAGGTAATTATGGTGTACTTTCATTAACTATTTTAACTACTAATCATTATGAATGTAGGCATGGTTGTATCTAAATAAAATGCATGGCGATCTTGTGGTCAGAAACGTAACTGCATAGTAAATTATACTACATGCATGTTGATACAGCTATAGAGCTGCATAATTCATGTTCTATTTTATTCAGCTCTGTTATGTCATACATGTGAATTATGATTAACATCTATTGATATTGTATTTTGTTGTTATGCTATTTTGCTTATCGTTTGATCTTTATTTTATATTCAATAAATTAATTATTATTTAATTAATAATTGTGGCATTGTATTTACTTTTGTAAAAACTTCATCCAAACTCTCTATATACATAACAAATTCTTGATATGGGTATTTTTAGTCATACCCATATAAATGAATCATCATATTTTTAATGATTCATAATTAATAACTCATATTCATATTTTTTGGGTTATTAATATACGACTGATGCACAGCAAACATTCTGACATATTACAAAAAAGAGGGATGTTAGAGGGTAGTAAGAAGGGACATAAAGGCTTGTAACCAAAAGTATGAAACTTGGTAGTTTATTTATTTTTATTTTTTTATGAAACTTGGTAGTTATGCAGCAGTAATGGCTAACCTTTGGAACTCCAGGTGCCGTTATTACATTTCTGATGATGTTCAGCCAACCAAATAGATTGCTGAGAATGGAAGATTTTCCTATTATCATAGTAACAAAGTAATTTTGTAAAGACACAAGTCTATCATGTTAAACCCTTCTACCTAACATTCTCGCTTTTGAGACAAAAGAAGGGGAAAAACCCCTATGGAAGCTTTTTGGAATTTTGCCTCCTAGAGGGAAAAATCCTTTTTGACTCTTGGATCAATAAGCTCTATTATTCATGCATATTCTATTATTACTAGCCCTGTGTGTACTGCTTTTCTAAAAAAAATAACAAAAAAAAATATCCAGGCCATTTTTAAATGCATCTATAGTAGTTGACAGCACCACCTCTCTAGGCAGTGAGTTCCATAACTTTATTTCTGTTAATGAACAGGTCACTGGAGAGCTCTTTACATGGCCCTGCACATATTTATATAATGTTCTCATTTCCCCTCTGAGACTCCTTTTTTTCTAATACATATAAATGCTATTTTTTAAGTCTCTATTCATAACTAAGTTCCTCCACTCTCCTTATTATTTTGTAGCCCTCCTTTGCAATTTTTACAGTTCCATAATATCCTTTTTAAGGACTGGTGCCCAGAATTGTACTGCATATTCAAGATGAGGTCTTTCCATTGACTTGTAAAGAGGCAAGATGATATCCTCCTCCCATGAATCTATACCTCCTTTTATACATGCCAATATCTTATTGTTCCCTTGCAGCTGCTGACTGGCATTGAGCACTGTTGCCAAATCTGTTATCTACAATTATTACTAAATCATTTTCATTAGTAGTTTTTCCCAGGGAAATACCATTTAAAGTATATGTTGCTTTGTTATTGTTTTTCGCATCAAGGTTAGTCTGTTTTACCTTACCTAATTTTGTGTCATCAGCAAACACTGAGACATGGCTCTCAACACAACTTGGGAGATCATTAAGAAACAAATTGAAAAGAAGAGGGCCTAAAACAGACCCCAATGTACTCCATTTAATACCCTGCTCCAGTGTGAGGATTTTCCATTTACAGCAACCCTCTGCATTCTATCTTTTAGCCAATTTTCAATCCAAATGCATACATTTGCCCCCAAGCCTATTTCCCGCAATTTGTAGAGTAACATTTTGTGTGGAACTGTTTCAAATGCTTTAGCAATCTCTAAGTAGGTCACATCAACTGCCACACCTAGATCTATATTTTTTTCTGACTTCTTCATAGATTGTTATTAAGTTTGTATGACAACACCGTCTTTAACAAAACCATACTGACTTTTGCTAATTACATTCTGATCAAGATGTATTCTTGAGTGTATACCTTTAGCAATCCTTCAAATAATTTTCCCACTACATATGTCAAGTTCAGTGGCCTTTAATTGCCCAGCTGAGATTTTGATCCCTTTTTAAATATTGGCATGACATCTGTCTTTTGCCAGTTGGCACTATACCTTAACTGAAAGAATCCCTAAAGATCAAAAATAATGGACTAGCCAGAATTATGCTTAGCTCTCTAAGTATCCTTGGGTGTATACCATCTGGCCCTGGGGCCTTGTCTATCTTAACAGAATTTAATTGCTTAAGCACTTTTTTCTGTGTTGGCCAATCCCATGTTTGCGGTGACTGTTCTGTAAATTCAGGCAGCAGGGGCTCATCGATCAGTATAAACATAAGATGAAATATTTTTAATAAGTCTGCTTTCTCTCTGTCCTCACTGATCAAATTTCCCATTTGGGATAATAAGGGCCCAACATTTTCTGCCTTTAGTATTTTTTCCATTTATAAACTTAAAGTATTTTTGGGGGTTAGTTTTCCTGTCCATACCAATCCTTTTCTCATTTTCAATTTAGTCATTTAATTCCCTTTTTGCATGCTTTGTTGGCATCTTTACTCTATAAATTATACTGCTGATCCCTTGAATTTATAATGTTTAAATACAATTTTCTTGTTTTGTATTTGCTAGATGCCCTGCTGGCTCCTTCTATAGAAATGGGAATTTGGAATTAGTCTGGGATACTCCATTAATAATTCTAGAATTTATGGGAACCAAGGTTGGGTTGGGCATGGGGGAGCAAACAAGACATCACCTTTTGTTTCTTGACTTGTAACAGAACTCTGGGAATCATTGCAAGTGGTGAGATTGTATAATTCCTGGACCATTCCTGGAGAAATGCATCCAAATTGTCTGCCTCTGGATCTGGTCTCCAAATGATACATGTGTATCTGTTTGTTCAAATACATACATTTTCATTGGACTTCAAGGAGAATGGATCATCAGATGGATTTCCCTGCCTAAAGTAGACTTGTTGTGTTCTATCAGATATCTGGAGTTATAATCCACTAGAGAATTAGAAAGACCTGGAAGGTATCCAGCCTTTAGGGTAATACCCCATTTTTAAGAAAAAATGGCAAAAATAATTTGCCAACTCCATTCACTTTTTTGATCTGGTTATTCTTAAACTGTTTATATATCTCACCGCGGATATATTGTCCATCTTGAGCAAAATGCAACAATTTATTTGTATTTTATAGCAAAAGACGTGCTAACAGTTCTAAACAATTTATGTTCATTTTTGACTCCTCTATGACCAAAGTTGTACAAATCCTCTCTCAAACATCGAGTTTGACATCTAGTAAAACTGTATTACCCTATTCAATTTTGTGTCATCAGCAAACACTGATGGCTCTATTCACTAAAATGTGAGTTTTAGCTAGAGGATAGCTAGCACCAGAGTTTGACATAGTCTCAAAAATAGCTTTGATCAGTTTGACTATCATTAGTTTCAATTAGGAAGATTCAAACCTGGGTGCCAAATTTGACTTTCAAAATGAAAGTCAACCTCCTTGAACTAAAACTCTAATTTTAGTGAATAGATCCATGACATGGATCCCTATGCCCTCTGGTATATTAGCAAAATATAAAGAAGAGGACAAAGGATCCTCGAGGTACTCCACTAATCACATTTGTCCAATTTGAGAACTTCCCATTTACCACCACTCTTTGCATTCTATATTTCAGCCAATTGCTAATCCACACATAATCATTTGGTCCTAAGTCAGTTTTGACCACACATCCATCACATCCATTAGTTATTATTACGTTAGTTTGACAAGACCTGTCTTTCACAAAGACCCTGGTAATTAAATTCCTGTTCAAGATGAAATCTTGAATATATTCCATAGCAACACTTCGGTCAGTTTTCCCACTACAGAAATTACGTTTTCAGGTCTACCCGTGGATGTATACCATCCGGCCCCAAGGCTACCATGACACCATTTAATTAATTTAATTGTTTTCACACTTTTTCTTGTGTGACCAATCACATGCTTGCTGTGTCTGTTCTGTAAACGTTTTTGTCCATCAGTTCTTCCATGGTGAAAAAAATAAAAGAATCTGCAGATCTGCTTTCTCTCACCCATTTTAGATTAAAAAAGACCCAACTTTATTAGCCTTTCATCTTCTGTCATTTATGTATTTAGCAAATAATTCTCCTCATTTAATTATTTTTTACACACTTTGTTGACATCTTTATATTTTGCAAATGCCTCTTATCCATCAGCTTCATAATGAGTGAAAAATACTTTATTTTTATTTATTTCTTAATTTACCTTACTGGTTAGTCCCATTGGTTGTAGTTTCCTGCTTTTACATCTGTTTCTGTCGGATCTCCTCCCTCATTGCTAGGTGACCCAGCTAAGCTCTGCTCAGTGAGCAAGAGAAGCCTCTCAGTGTTGCAATATGAGCTTCCAGAGAGGCCTCTTGCTCACATTCGCCACAATGATATGTAACATACAGAAGCCAATAAAATACAATGAAATATAGATGTGGGAAGCGAACACTTTATGCGTTTCCCCAGCTATAACTGCACAGTCCTTTTTCTATTAGTTTCTGCATATTTTGGATTAAATGCAAATTATTTTGGATCATATGAGTGCTGATTCTTTTGTATAAATGCTTGCATCCTGTTTGGTCAGTGGTCATCGGAGCACTATTGAGTCCAAACTTCTGCTGCCTGACATCAGATGGCTCTTTGCCAGCAAGAAGAGCCCAGTATGTTCCCTTTGGAGATATTATATTTGTGACAGTGATTTGGACCCTGAAACTGCTGTTGCAAGCATGCTAACATGGGACAAGATGTGCACTGAGTGAGATCTTCAAGCTTGTTCATCATGTATGGTGCAAGTGTGAGTCCTTAAAAAATGTAATCACTATATTTACCTTTGTGTATCTAACACCTGATGAACTAACTAACTGATGAAATTGCACATACTGGTCACTTAAAAAAACAGCAGGTCACATTGAAATAAAGTACACTCGAACTTATAAATAACCCCAGAGGTTACATTTTCCAGTTGTTAAATATATTTCCACAGTTATAAAGGATGACAGATCATCCTATTATACACTTGTCACGATTTTCGACAAGTCGTAATCATATGCCAATTTTCTTGATTCCGAGTCAAACCCATTTTTAGTTGGATATAGAATAAGTGGAAGTTCTTTTTATTTGATGTCCAAAGGCTGATCAATTTTTGTAATTAGTATTTCATTTAAACTTCCTGCTAGCAAAGCAACATAAAGTCTGCCTGCAATTGCTGGTAGTCAAAATTATGAAATCATTACATATAATTGTGATTATCCTGCCTAATGAAAGCAATGCTTCAAGGGCATAGCACTGTTATGTACATATTCATGTTACATGTGTCTTTAAAAAGCTTTTAATACTTTTTCTGGTAATCAATAGCTGCACATAGCTGCTAAGAAAGTATCATGCAAACTACCACGCGGTAACGTAATAAATACCTTGATAAAAATTAGATGTGTTTCTTTTAAGAGTGTGAATTTTTAATATAGCTTAAGTTCAAGTCCTTATCTGACTAGTCATGTCAATATTATACATTATATATACATTATATGCACTAAGATGAAAGTAGAGAGACGTGATCTTTTCCATGATTAATTTTTTCAATATATATATATATCATAAAACAAAGTGAATCTACATAATGGAGAAAACCGGGGGTAACCCGAAATGATAATATTTAAACAAAGAGAAACACTTAAAAGAACAATTTTATTCTTAATATATTTAAAAGGTGGATGGCCACCAGCACAAATGGTTACAGTATGGAAACAGTGGAGGGGAAAGAAGGGCAGGAAAATGTGCCAAATATTACCTAAGTGGGTACTCATATATATATATATACACATATAAAACAAATTATAATAAAGGAAAAAACGTAAGGTAAATAAGATATATTAAATCATATATCATCAATTATAACAAAACACACATAAATAAGTAGGACAAGTAACAAAAAAAATATATATTAATAATAAAGAAAAATAATAAAAAAGAAAATGTATAGAATATAGAAGCCCTATAATATACACCTGTCTATAAACAGGATGCAGACTGGATAATATATAGTATTCCAAGTACCTCCATCATAAATACAATTTAAGGTAAAAGAAATAACGGGGATGGAGTATGGTGGATGTCCCTAGTCTCAAATCAAAGTAATTCCTGTCTAGTGATCAGTCACATAATAGAAGAGATGAGAGAAAAGGAAACAGCTTGTGAACACAAGCTACAAACTGGCAACAGGTGAGTAATCCAGAATATAGTTAAGGGCTAGATATAAACAGACAAATAAACAAAAAAAGAGAAGGCTGACGCCCGTTTCGCCATAGCGGCTTCGTCAGGGGCATAAATGAGACTGAGCAGGAAGGAAGTTTAAATAGTGGCGCTGTAAAATTGGCTTGGGCAGGGTAGCCAATAGAAAATTAGTTGGCGTGTCCTGGCTGTCCTGGGTGTGTCTGCCTATCAGAGTGTTTGGAGAGAAGAGGAAGGCGGGGATGGGCGGGGATGGGCGGAGCTACACGGAACTGAACTGATGAGGGAAATGCCGTCAGAATACTGAAATGTGTCAGGACGGGAGTGGATTCCGTGATACTCAACTGCTTGGATTAAATATAAAGATATTCGAGTGGATGATGTCTTGCCTACATCATAAACTCAACACTGGCCCCATTAACCGGTAGATCTATCTAGATGAAGACTGAGTGTCATGTCTTCTGTACTAGTAACAGCCGTAAATATTCTTATTCTAAGAATGTCAATCAGCAGGTGTCATATATATTATATTATACCGCTGTGTACATCGAACCTAGAAGGATGGGCGGATGGGCTAGATAAAACTAAACTAATGAGTAGGGTGCCATCAGAGTGCTGAGATGTAGCGGAGCAAATTTGATTGAATGTAGAACTCATATTAAAAAACACACACTGTTTCTAATTGTATACCACTGATTTTACTATACATAAGAATGTTTAATAATAAAACTATAATACAGTGATGGGTATACCAGTTTTCACATAAAATCAAAATGTTGATATCAGAGTGTATATAAATATACTGAAAGATTCCTATTCAAAAGGAGACATAGTGATGAGTGGGACATACATGAGACCCACACAAACACAAACAAGGAGGGAGAGAGTGCATATATTGATATCCATGCACTTAGTCATATTTTAAGGGACATGCCTGATGTATGGTACTTAGACATGTAAACCACCCCCCCCCCCCCAAATTTTACAGCGCCACTATTTAAACTTCCTTCTTGCTCAGTCTCATTTATGCCCCTGACGAAGCCGCTACGGCGAAACGCTTGTCGGGCTTCTCTTTTTTTGTTTGTTTGTTTATATTTAGCCCTTAACTATATTCTGGATTACTCACCTGTTTCAGTTTGTAGCTTGTGTTCACAAGCTGTTTCCTTTTCTCTCATCTCTGCTATTATGTGACTGATCACTAGACAGGAATTACTTTGATTAGAGACTAGGGACATCCACCATACTCCATCCCTGTGATTTCTTTTGCCTTAAATTGTATTTATGATGGAGGTACTTGGAATACTATATATTACCCAGTCTGCATCCTGTTTATAGACAGTTGTATATTATCAGGGCTGGCCTTAAGTGTTCCGGCCGCCCTGTGCGGGCTTCCCTCGTGGCTCCCCCCCCCCGTCTCTTTCACCCCCCTATGTATGTGTCTCTCTCCCTTCCCATGTTTGTCCCTTTCCTCTTCCTTGCCATGTCTGTCTCTCTCTCTCCCCCCCGTCCCCTGTTCTGTCTCTCCCCCCCCCTGTTCTGTCTCTCCCCCCCCGTTCTGTCCCACCCTCCCCCTGTTCTGTCTCTCTCTCTCCCCCCTCCCCCTGTTTTCTCTCTCCCCCTGCCCCTGTTCTGTCTGTCTCTCTCTCTCCCCCCTCCCCTGTTCTGTCTCTACCCCCTCCCCCGTTATCTCTCTCCCCCCCAGTTCTGTCTGTCTCTCTCACCCCTCCCCTGTTCTGTCTCTCGCCCATTCACTGTTCTGTCTCTCTCTCCCCCCTCCCCTGTTCTGTCTCTCCCCCATCCACTGTTCTGGCTCTCCCCCCCTCCGTCCCCTGTTCTGTCTCCCCCCCCCCCGTCCCCATTCTGTCCCACCCTCCCCCTGTTCTGTCTCTCTCTCTCCCCCCTCCCCCTGTTATCTCTCTCTCCCCCAGTTCTGTCTCTCCCCCTTGCCCCTGTTCTGTCTCTCTCTCCCCCCTCCCCCTGTTATCTCTCTCTCCCCCAGTTCTGTCTCTCCCCCTTGCCCCTGTTCTGTCTGTCTCTCTCTCCCCCCCCTCCCCTGTTCTGTCTCTCCCCCCCTGCCCCTGTTCTGTCTGTCTGTCTCCCCCCTAACCCCTGTTCTGCCTCTCTCTCTCTCCCCCCTCCCCTTGCCTGCAAAGTTGGATCCAGGGAGGGGTCGGAGCTAACCGGCTCAGCGGTGTAGCTCCGCCCCCACCCTGTGAAGCAGAGCACAGTCTGCATTACGGGGAGCCATGGGCAGCAAGAGAAGGTGCTGCTGAGCTTCCCATGCTTAATGCAGGCATGGGGAGCCGAGCAGCACTTTCTCATGCTGCGAGTGGCTCCCCGTGAAGCAGACGCTACTCTGCTTCACAGGGTGTGGGCGGAGCTACACCTCTCAGCCGGTTAGCTCCGCCCCCTCCCCGGATCTAGCAGAGCCTGCCGAGCAAAGGGCTGATGAGGGGGGATCTTTTGATCTCCCCCAGCCAGTGCCTCTACCGGCTTTTTTTTTAAACTTTTTTTTTTGAACGGGAGGGCGCCCCCTGGGGTGTTGCGCCCTGCGCGCTCGCACAGGTCGCACACCCCTAAGGCCGGCACTGTATATTATAGGGCTTCTTTATTCTATACATATTCTTTTTTATTATTTTTCTTTGTTATCAATATATATTTTTTCTGTTACTTGTCCTACTTATTTATGTGTGTTTTGTTATAATTTATGATATTTAATATATCTTATTTACCTTACGTTTTTCCTTTATTATAATTTGTTTTATATGTGTATATAAATAAGAGTACCCACTTAGGTAATATTTGGCACATTTTCCTGCCCTTCTTTCCCCTCCACTGTTTCCATACTGTAACCATTATTGCTGGTGGCCGTCCAACTTTTAAATATATTAAGAATAAAAGTGTTCTTTTAAGTGTTTCTCTTTGTTTAAATATTATCATTTCGGGTTACCCCCGGTTTTCTCCATTACGTAGCTTCACTTTGTTTTATGATATATATATATATATATATATATATATATATATATATATATATATATATATATATATATATATATATTGAAAAAATTAATCATGGAAAAGATCTATAGATATATATATTGTTTTCGTTATGGAATCTATTTACTATGGATGTGAGTAGCCGGTGAGGTTAAGTACCGTATTTGCCCGATTATAAGACAAGGTTTTTTTCAGAGCAAATGGTCTGAAAAATCCCCCTCGTCTTATAATCGAGGTCGTCTTATAATCTGACCTAAAATTGAGGTCAGACTATAAGACTGTGATCCAGGTCCCCAGAAGAGCTGCAGGGGACCTGGATCCCCCTCTCTAACAGCAGGGGATGTCTGCGCGATGAGCGCAGACATCCTCTGCTGCCCCACTAGCCACCAGGGAAAAGCGGGCAGCCGATACGTGCAGACATCCTCCATGCTGCCCGACACGGCTGTCCGTCATAATAGACTGCCGTGTCGGGCAGCATGGAGGATGTCTGCAAGTATCGTGCAGACATCCCCCGGCTGCCCCCACTAGCCACCAGGGATCAAGGTAAGGGGAAGGGAGGGGGGCAGAGAGACAGAGGGAGGGAGGGGGGCAAAGAGACAGGGGGGGACAGAGACAAGGGGAGGGAGGGGGGGAAGAGACAGAGCAACAAGGGGAGGGGGGGACAGAGCAGGAAGGGGGGAAGAGACAGAGGGAGGGGGGACAGAGCAACAAAGGGAGGAAGGGGGGCTGAGAGAAACATGTGGGGGGAAGAGACAGGCGAGGGGGGAGTCAAAGGGAGGGGGAGTGAGACAAAGCTGGGGGCAAGGGAAAGAGAGAGGCAGCATTGGCACATAAAAGGAAATAAACACAAGAAATATACATGTGAATATATACAAGTTGAACTTTTTTCCTATAGGGTAGTCTTATATTAAGGCTTTTAGTTTTTTTTCCTAAAGGAATATCCAAAGTTTGGGGGGTCGTCTTATAATCAGGGTCATCTTATAATCGAGCAAATACGGTAATATGAACATGTAATCTCTCTGACTTAACTTTACATCGTGCCGGACCAAACCTGGTGAGCTCCACCTGTGAGAAGAGCTTATCTGGGCATGAATAATGGATAATTAAATCTTTGAAAAGTCTCACTTTTTAACATTTGAATTATGCAGGATCAGCTCTGTGTTTTGCATTCATTCTACCCCGCTAAGGATCATTAGTAAAGTTGATCTGACACCTGGATGTTCGGTGGGTGCGGCCGAACGTTTAAAAAAAGTCCGGGTTCGGGCTGGAACTTGAGCCCGAACACGAACCCCGAACCCCATAATAATAATGAGGGGGAGACCTAATGTCCCCCAAAGGTCTCCACCCATTACCAGCAGGTGGGGACCCTATAATAATAATGATGGGGGGACCTAATGTCCCCCCCCCAGGTCCCCACCCATTGCCGGCGGGTGGGGACCTTAAAATAATAATGAGGGGGGACCTAATGTCCCCCCAGGTCCCCACCCATTGCCGGCGGCAATTTAATTATCACAGGATAATTACAGATACAATAACTTGTGTTTGCTTAGATGGAAATATTACTTGCTGGTGATAATTTTACAAACTTGGACAGCCCCTGGTCCCCACCCTTTTAATGAACAGAGCCAGAGGCTGTCCAATTTTTGCAGCCCATGGTCCCATGAGTTTATTATGGGCCAGGGGCATTTGGCCAGCCTTTGTACCTGTGTGTCACAGGGTTGGTGCCAGCAGCACTTGGCAAGCCTCTAACATAGAAACATAGAAACATAGAATGTGTCGGCAGATAAGAACCATTAAGTCATGCTTAAAATCCTTGACTGTGTTTACCTCTACCACTTCTGCTGGAAGGCTATTCCATACATCCACTACCCTCTCAGTAAAGTAATACTTCCTTTTCATAGTAATTGCACCCATCCCTACCAATTAAAACTGACGCCTTAAGTTGGTGTTGGTGGGCAAATTCTGTGACTATTAAGACAGGGCCTCTGCAAGATGACTAGTGTTTAACTATTAATTAAACCCAAGGTATTATTAAACAATGAAACCATTGTGCTATGGTGGTAAGATTATCACGTGGTACTCTGACCATGTAGCACATCACCATATGATTATACGGAGATATAGCATTATTGAAATATACCTCCACCATCTACATACCAATTTTGACCACACATCACTTGTAAATACAGTGGTCACAGGGGTTGCAACATGCAACTGGACCGGCCACACTAGGTGCTTAGGATCTCCTCTGACCACCATATTTTCAAGAGACTATGGATAAAGCTGGTATGTGGCCAGTGGCAGTGTGGTACAATGGTGATCTCGTGAGGTATCATGTTTTCAGAGGGCCACATGGAAATCTTATTGTGGACATGAAATGGTACCTTTATACACTTGGCATGATGACAGGAGGGTACATATAATCTAACAGCTGTTGACAGTCAATAATAACCGGTGATGTAATGCCAACCTACAGCTGGTAGGACATGACTGGTATTGTAATACCAAATACCAAAATACCTGTTATAAAATTATATATGTTAATGTATGTACATATGTATATGTGGCCATTCTCTTATATTGGGGCTACTAAGTGGCGTTTGTGGTAAGTATATTATTTTGTACAGGACGTGTGGATTGTGGCCATTATTGTGCCATGTATGCCATAATAGCATATTTCAATAAGAAATGAAAATCATTAATTTGTTTTTATTAAGTATCCTATTGTGGCATATTAAAACATTTACCATGGCAATGAAATGTATGGTGTTTTTTATTTCATAGTAATTTCGGCTATTTCTGTTATAGTTGAAGTCCTCACAAACTGGCCCAAAATAAGCAAAAGTCCTTTCCTTAGAAGTCTATGGTGAGGATAGATGAACAATGACTGATTGGGGATACTTCAGTGAATTGAATGTAGGCAACATTAGGATCATCAAAAGTGGTTTGATTTAAATCGAATCTTGAAGCTCCAGTTTTCATTGAGAAAATCAGATCTTCCTGAGTAGACCAGTCAGTTTTGGAAATCAAGTAAGAATGGGTCTGGCATTCAGTGACCACTCTGACTTTACAATGACCTTCCTATTTAATTATTTCTAAAAATGCATATATTCATTAAAATGTTAATATCTGCATCATTAAAGTTATCATTAAATGTTTGATTTATTAAATTACTTACTAAATTAAAAGCTTTTAAAAATGTTACAGTCAAAAGTGCCCTCGGTCCCACCATTAGGATGTTCTATTCCATCCTAAAATACTGGGCTAAAATGCAGGTAGGATGGCATTGAGCATCTTGTATTTAACAACCCATCACAACCCCCCCTCCCACACACACATACAAACAATGAGCTGTACTGTGGATCCCACTGCATGGGACTACAGTGGATTCCCACCCATCAGATGAGTCCATTTTGAGTGGCCTCATTCTGACAGGCTAAATGTAACTGATGCTTAAAATAAGAAGGGACACTTAATGGAAAGGAGCAGGTTGACGATTGTGCAATTAGCCTCTCCCTGCTCCACGATTGCTGTGGGACAGGGAGACAAAGGGTCAAAGCCAGGCACTGGCTTTGAAAGCCATCCACATCTGGTCATTGTGATAGGCTGTCACAGCAACCATATGTGTCAGAGTCAGCCTCCACATACATAGCTGGAGTTCCTCAGTCCCAAGGCACTCATCCATGTCACTTACAGCCCAATCACTTTATGCTCATATGTATACCACAGTTGGAACTCTAGAATGTGCCAGGCACGTCCAATGTTGGCAAGAGAGTGTTTCCCAAGATGTGCCTGGTACTTCCTTTCTCACCAACGAGTTAAATAAGAGACCATCGCAATGTAAGTTTCCTGCTTAAATACTTATTTGATTGTAGTTTGCTGTTATTCCAGCACTTTGTAGCTCCCAATATCTATTTTTAAATGTTATCCTTGTTAAATGTATTCCTTGTTCCTCTAATACATTTTTGTGACCCGATTCTCGGAGTTTTAAAGGTTTAGTCGATTGCTTGATTTATTTAATAGTAGAGATTATAGGATTTACCTTCTGCTGTTTCCTTGACTACAACTCTAACATGTACTATATCATACTGTGTTGTTCATCAGAGGACAGGTCACTTGAAATAAATATCTTACAAGTGAATCCAATGCTACTACCTGGAATGTTAGAGATTAGATATCAGATGGCTGCATAACTTTTTGAAATTGATCTCTGTCAATGCCTGAAGGATCTTTCACACCAAAAGTGTTAAATGTGTCAAATTATGTGCACATTTACTTTTACATGCTAGCAAATAGGAAATAGTTCAGGAGATATTTATAAATATATATATATATATATATATATATATATATATAATATTTAGCACTTTCCAGTCTCTGGTTCTTCTGAGGCACAGCCACAAGGAAGTGGATTGTGCATCTACGCACTCATCTAGCATGCTGTACAATCGACCCTGTGCAAAGCATGCTGGGGCAACATCTACAGCATGCAGGGTGTGTGTGCAGGAGTAACTTACACTTCATTGTAGCCCATGCCACAGGAGGACTACAACCACAAAAAGGTAAGTATGATGTTTGGTAATATAAACCCTATATGTTTAGCTGACATTAGGATTATATTAATATGTGACTTTATCTCGTTCTATAAATTAATGAAGAATGAATATCATGCATCAGTTCTATATTAACAGTATGATTATACCATGGGAATCCAACTTTATATTTGAAAAGTGTGTTAAACAAGTGTGTCTACATTAGGGATGGACGAATACATAAGATTGAAGGCTGCAAAGAAATAGTAGAATGTAATCTACATAATTACATGTATAGCTTATTTAACCATGGACACATGTTTATATAAAAGCAATATACACAATATATATATGAGGACTCAAGGGCATAGTGGATTGTTGCTGAACTTCTGGAGCAAGTAATTATTTTATTCACAGAGCATCTATTGGGTAAGAGAGGGTTGGGCAGTGATTATAACTGCCCGACCCCTAGCACTTAAGGGGTGTTTTTTTTTATAGATGAATTCCCCCCCCCCCCCTCCTCCTGGGCAGCCCCCAGGCCCTGGGAGGATAGCCCTTATTTTATATAGTGGCCCTAGCGCCATTCAGTCTTTCTGCATTTGTCCAGGCAGCAGAGCTAGTACTGTTTGGATAATGCTGTTTGCATTTGGATTCTGCAATTGAATACAAGCGACACATAAAATGAATGTTTCTTTTATTTTATTTTTTACTGTACTGTATTCGGCTATAAACTGCTCCAAATTCTGATTCTTATGAATATTTATTTATTTATAAAAAGCTCCTGACAAGCTTGAGCATAGCTTTTAGCAAAACTCCTGTGTCCAGTCCTCTTAGTCAATTTCAGTATGTTTAAAATTGCCTGCAATTACGCCCAGGTAAACATTATTTTAAGATGAATTAGTAATTATGTTTCAGACTCACTAATATTGAGATAATTGAAAGCATATTTTGTGAACATTTTTACTCTTACTGAGAACACAATGACTAATAAGCTGACGTATTTCTATAAACCCCTTAGTCACTGGACTGTTTGTGAATTGTATATTATATATTGTGGAGTTTTTCGGAATAAGAAGGGCTTTCTGAGGATAACATTATTTTGATCACATCATATGATTTACTATAAAAAATAATAAAATATGATGGAAAATAAAAAAAGAACACTTTTTCAAATTTTTACTTGAAAAATCTTTTACACATCTACAAAAGCTAATGAAAAAAACTGCTAAATATATTCTAATATTGGTCCTGAGTTTAGAAATACCCAATGTTTTTATGTTTTTCTGCAAGTTATAGAGCAATAAGCGCAGGTGGCTCATTGCGTTTTCATAACCACTCTTTTTCAGGAATACCTATAGTAACATTTCAACTCTAACACTAAACATAACCCTAACCCTTGTCGAAAACCTTACCCTTGGCCTAAAACTAACCATAGCCATATGGCTAACTAAAAATAAAGGTGTGGTTTTTTTTTTTTTGGATGTTGCTGACAGTGATCACATCTCTTCTAAACATCTTGCCTGGAGCAGGGCAGCCATATTTAAAAAGAGGAATATGCAAGCCTGATATGCATATATTGAGGAAAACAATATTGAGGAAAAAAAATAAATAAAGTGTTCTGCAATTAACAATATCAGCTTGTTTTCAGTAAACAATTATTATTTTCATATATGTGAAGAGCAAATTTATTAATAGTTCTGCAAACAAGAGATAAACTTCCACATCCCTGAATCTGTAATTTTCCATTGTATGGATGCAGAAGCTTATGTTAAGCTTATTGAATAAAAAAGGAAACAACTTCGCTGACTCATTACAAACTGACTGGATAAAAACCTTGTGCTGATGTGTTTTTGGGCCATCCAGATCAAAGCAATGGTACTCCTGCAGGAAGATTGCTAACTAATAAATACCTATATTTGAATACTGAGATTTATTTATACAAATAAAACTGTTAGATTTCAGATATCCAAATTTTCCTTCAAAATAAGGAATTCATGTATGATCGAAATGCACCCGAATGGACTCCATATGCTCAAATACCAAACTGGCTCCAAATGCACCCAAAATTTACTGAAATTACAAAAAATAGCTTTAAACAACAGATGTGCATATTTATCACTCCTTGTGGATTCAGAATAAAAGCCTTCACTGAAATTTGTATGAGTATTCTTACTGTCTCCTGGATGTTTTATCATTTGTTTTGCCAATTCTGAGCTGGAGGCACTTTTGGACATCTTCCGAATGTAAAGGGAAGTAAGCATCATGTGTCTTTCATTAGCTGCACTATTTTCTTTTGCTGACCACTGCAGCTATGATCCACAATGCTTGGACAGCGCAACTGCTTTGAAATGTCTGCCTGGGGAAGCTTACCTTATGTCCTGCTGGAGGAGGTTGCGTGTTCGAGGGTGCCACAGCTGACCCTGTTATTGGATGCCAAAAAAGCGTTTGAAGGTCAGCTGGGACTACCTTTCTATGGTCTTAAGAGTATTTGACTCCAACAGGAAGAGTAATAGGCCCGGGTATAAAATCAAATTGGTTCCCTCTAGGTAATGGTACCTGGCACAGTTGTCCGCTCTCGCCCCTTCTCTACATCTTGCATTAGAGCCACTAGCAAGAGAAAATTAGAACATGTCCTGAAATTATAGGTTGTGGAGAGGGGGGCATGCTGAAGATCCTGCTATATGCGGATGATGTGCTACTTAGAATCTGGGATCCAGTAAACTCTTTGCGGCACATCATGACATTGATCAACCAATATAGCTATTTATCAAACTACAAATTAAACATGTCTAAATCCACCGTGTTATCAATCTCTTTAGACTAACTGCAAAAAATAGAATTGGAAAAGTTTGGTTTTGTATGGGCCAAAGAATCGATGGTGTACTTGGGTATCAGGATTGCAGAGAAGCCAGAAATATGGAGACAGATCTTACAGATCAGACAGATCTTATCTCTAATTAGAGAAATTAATGGCTCATTCAAAAAATGGAAAGGAGTGTATATATCATGGTTGGGACATATTAATGCAGTCAAAGCATGTATCCTACCAACATTTTTGTATATATTTACGATAATTCTGTTCATATTCCCCAAAAGCTGGTTTGATCTAATACAACAGATTTATCTGTGCGGCAAAAATACCTAGGCTAAATCTTCAATTATTGTCAAGGAGGAGACAATCGGGGGGTCTAGAGGTACCCATCATTCATGAGAGTTCCTAGGCGCCTTATTAGCACAAGGGTTCATAACCCAAAGTACTAAAGCAAAACAAGAACAATGGTATAAGTTAGAACTCTCAAGAAAGAGGCGTTTACAAAGATCTATTAACTTGTTTCTGTAGAGGAGACACTTATGGTGCAGATGGTTTTGAAGATTTATATTTCTGGTATTAAAGCACCTACTCCAAAACTGAAGGCAGACACAAAATAGAATTGCCCTAAAAAGATCAACCGCTACCCTGCTTACCACTGTCAAAATGGAGACAGAAGGGCATATATACTTTAGTGGATCCGACAGAAGGAAATAATATTAAACCATTTTCAAAGTTACAGTTGGAATATGCCCTCCCAATAGGGGAATGCTTCAGATATTTGAGTTAAAAGCTTCCTCTCAAAAGCACTCATTCAAGGTCATCTCTCTAAATCACAAAGGCTCCTATCAGAAATAATTGAACGTGGAGATAAGAAATTGGTTTCTAGAGCACTTGACCTAATAAGATCAAACTCCAAGTGCTATAAAAAAAGTGAGAAAGATTTGAAGATAGATATTAATGGGAATGAGTGGAATAGAGCCTTGAATGTTATATATAAATGTGTCCATTGCCTAAATCTTAACGAGCTTCAATTCAAACTAATGAATAGGTGGTACCTGGTGCCGACAATGCTTGCAAAGTTTTCTAAAAACAATCTCCCCAATTTCTGGAGATGTGGGTCAGAAAGAGGAGACACACTACAAATCTGGTGGGGATGTCCTATAATTAACAAAACGTGGAATAGTATATCTCAAAAGTTTCAAGGCTAATATTGTTGTATGACTCCCTTCTCCACACCCAAACCCTATGTGGCTCATAACAAAACTTGATTGAATATATAATTTAATAACAGAATCAGTGTTTGTTATCAGGGCCGCCACCAGGAATTTCAGGGCCCCTTACTGAACACATTCTCAGCCCTCCCCCCGACAATATCTCCCACTCGCCCCACCTACCCTCACAAGCATGTTATTCCGGTCTAGTGTAATATGGAGGGTGGTTGAGAGCAGTTGGTCAATATGCCAGTAATATTTTGCCACTAAATATGCCATTATTTTGCCACTCAGTATGCCAGTATTTAGCCATTCAATATGCCATTCTTTTGCCATTTAATATGCCAGTATTTTGCCCCTCAATATGCGATATTTTGTCATTTAATATGCTAGTATTTTGCCCCTCAATATGCCATTCTTTTTCCCCTCAACATGCCATTCTTTTGCCATTTAATATGCCAGTATTTTGCCCCTCAATTTGCCAGTATTTTGTCATTTAATATGCCAGTATTTTGCCCCTCAATATGCCATTCTTTTTCCCCTCAACGTGCCATTCTTTTGCCATTTAATATTCCAGTATTTTGCCCCTCAATTTGCCAGTATTTCCCCCCTCAATATGCCAGCTAATATACCAGTATTTTGCCCCTCAATATGCCAATCTTATGCCCCTCAATATGCCAGGATTTTGTCCCTCAATATACCAGGATTTTGTCCCTCAATATACCAGGATTTTGTCCCTCTATATGCCATCCTTTCCCCATTTAATATGCCAGGATTTTGCCCTCAATATGCCAGGATTCTGCCCCTCAATGTGCCAGGATTTTGCCCCTAAATATGCCAGGATTTTGCCCCTCAATGTACCAGGATTTTGCCCCTCAATATGCCAGTATTTTGCCCCTCAATATGCCAGCTAATATGCCAGGATTATGCCCCTTAATATGCCTTTCTTTTGCCCCTAAATGTGCCAGGATATTGCCCCTCAATATGCCAGGATTTTGCCCCCTCAATATTCCAGGATTTTGTCCCTCAATATGCCATTCTTTTTCCAATTAATATGCCATTTTTTTGCCCTTAGTATGCCAGGATTTTGCCCTCAATATGCAAGGATTCTACCCCTCAATATGCCAGGATTTTGCCCCTCAATGTGCCAGGATTTTGCCCCTCAATATGCCAGGATTTTGTCCCTCAATGTGCCAGGATTTTGCCATTTAATATGCCTGGATTTTGCCCCCTCAGTATGTCAGGATTTTGCCCCTCAATATGCCTTTATTTTGCCCTCAATATGCCAGGATTATGCCCCTCAGAATGCCAGGATTTTGCCCCTCAATGTGCCAGAATTTTGCCATTTAATATGCTAGGATTTTGCCCCTATGTATGCCAGGATTTTGCCCCTCATTATGCCATTCTTTTGCACTCAGTATGCCAGGATTCTGCCCCTCAGTATGCCAGGATTTTGCCCCTCAGTATGCCAGGATTTTGCCCCTCAGTATTCCATTCTTTTGCCCTCAATATGTCAGGATTCTGCCCCTCAATGTGCCTGGATTTTGCCCCCCAATGTGCCAGCGTTATGCTCGTTTGCCACGCTCCTCCCCCCTTCCCCACTACTTACCTCCTTGATGCTCTGTCTGTCTCCCGGTGCAGGTACGAGGCTGTGAGCCACGTGTCTTCAATAAAGTTTGTTAAAAAAAATGTGACCAGAGTAACTCCAGTATCATTTTTTCCCTAACAAACTTTATTGAAGCCGCGCGGCTGGAGGGGAGCGCACAACGCTTCCCTCACAGCTGCGGACCGGCTTAAACAAGGGAATTTTTTTTTTAATCCTGGCGTGATCCATGACCGCCGTGCCCACTGGACCCGCTATGCCCGGGACGCCAGTATTGCCCGTCACCCCCTGATGTAGGGCCTGTTTGTTTTATATGTGTCTTATGTCTGTATATTGTTATGTTTTATATGAATCTCATGAAATAGTCACAATGATCTATTTTATTGTAATTTATATATATATATTTTTTTTAATAAAGATTTAAAAGAAAAAAACCTACCTTATGTCTTCTTGTGGTGGTCAGTGTGCTAGGGTGTATCACTTTTGGCTGTTCCTCGCTCAGTTGTATTCCTCTTACACAACTGTTTGTGTCCCTTAATGATGTTGTTTCAACCGAAATGCTAAATCGATAATCTTTACCACCTATTTGGTCTAATTATTTAATCATACAACTGACTGCCTACAAAATCCCTAAGAATTAATGCCTTGGGAATTGAACTGAACACGATTCTGTAAAATCTGCCAACTAAGGCCATTTTCATGATAAACCCAGACATTTTTATTTAAAGTGGACTTAAAATGGACATCAACATGTAGTAGCTGATAGTTTGTTCTTTTTGTCTTTCAGTTTCTGTAGCTGTTTTAGAAATGTTGATTTAAAGTGAGGGAATAATTTAGACAGTGTCATAAAACATAAAATGTGAACCCAAATGTATTGGTCATTTTAGTCAGTTAATTTTATTATAAAGATTTATTTAACATATTGAACTATGACATGTATGATTTGGAAAAGTGGCAGGCTGAATTTAATTACAGCTTGAGTCACATTTACAGAGAATTATAAAGTGTTGATAAGGCGGTTAACATTTGCTTTAACAATAATTTTTTTTTTAAACAACAACATGGAATCTAATAAATAAATGATGCAGTGTGAGTGTAAATCTCACTGTTGTAGACGAATATTAGGAAGGAAATCAGCAATGAGAGCTGAACTAAAACACTAAGCTGTTGAAGGCTCTCAGTCCCAGATTTATTTCTGTGAGACGCTGCAGGGAATATTTTAGACCTTATTACAGAGCAGTTTTGCCATAACTACCGTACAATTATGTTTAGAAAAATGTACCTCATACTATGTATAATATAGCCATTACAAGTTACCGAAGAGTTATGTGACCATATTGAACTTTTAATATAGCTCATAATTCTAAGGTGACTTGTAATATCATGTACAGAACACATGGTAACTATGATAGGGTGCAATAATACACCAGTGAATGCAAGAACTTTTACTCTTACCATAAATGGGAGACTGAAATTACTTATTTAGAGTTTAACAACACAAATGGAATTGTCTTTTCCCATTCTGTGTCAAATAAATATCTGAATTTATTTAACTGTGTATTTACATCTAAGACAGTGTCGACTCCATATTTTAGAAATAAAAAAGGTTGTGAATCTAATCACCTCAGAACATACCTGTCTTTGTGTATAATACTTATTTTAGCTATCTAGAGCCTGTGTATGACGTTGATGTGCGATTACGGGACTTGAAGGAGCATTACCTAGTGAGCTGACGGATCTCCCACATTATATTGGACCTGCTGCTCTATTGAGAATCAAATCTCTATCAAACTCATTGCATTCCTCTATTACGTTATTTAGGATTTAGCCACTCAATATGCCAGGATTTAGCCACTCAATATGCCAGGATTTAGCCATTTAATATGCCAGGATTTTGCCACTCAATATGCCAGGATTTTGCCACTCAATATGCCAGGATTTAGAAACTCAATATGCCAGGATTTAGCCATTTAATATGCCAGGATTTAGCCACTATATGCCAGGATTTAGCCACTCAATATGCCAGGATTTAGCCACTCAATATGCTCAGGATTTTGCTCGTTTTGTGCCACCCTCCTCCCCCCTTCCCCAGTACTTACCTCCTTGTTGCTCTACGGTTGTCTCCTCCGTGCAGTTTTCCTTCCTGCACGGAGGAGGGAAACGCTGGTCACTTTTTTTTAAGTTTATAGAAGCTGTGAGGCTTCAATAAAGTAAAAAAAAAAAATTGAGGGAAGACTGCATGGAGGAGATGACCAGACAGCAACAAGGAGGTAAGTACTGGGGAAGGGGGGAGGAGGGTGGCACAAAATGAGCACGAACCTAGTTCATCCTGCACCAAAACAAGCACTGAAATGGTATTGCTACAATGCTTCCATGCGGTAAAAAAAACCTTCCAACTGCATTTCCAGAGAGAGATTGAAATGCCGATTTTAAAAGTACAATTCAACAAATTGAATCGCTTCCTATGGCTCTGTAAGTGTTGCTGACTTGCCTCGCAAGTTGAGGCAATCAGCAACACTAAAAAAAGCATGATCTTGGTCACTAAGGGCAAGAGCACAGGAAGCAGGAAGTAGCTGCTTTCTGTGCTCTGAGGCTGTCACACAATTCTGGTAATACAATGTATTACAGTCCTACACAGGCTCTGCTAAGAGCTATTAATCCATTCTTTGCTATAGATCACCGTAGGCACTGATTCTGAGGCAGCTGACTCAGGGTTCAATTTTGACCCTGGTCAGCTTTCTGATACATATTGTATTAGTGGCTGCTGAGCCCTTGCCACAGGGAGTCATGGGTGTCTACTTTTAAAAATATATATGGTTTGGTGGGGATAAATTACATTGACTGGCTTCAAAGATATATCCCAAAAAGGACATGGATGCAGGTTGGCTACATTGGAACACTGAGATGCGCACCTCATAAATGTGTACCCCCCCCCCCCCCAAAAAAAACCCCCAACAAACCTATACATGGATGGTATTGCTGTCCTTGGGAGATGTTGCTGAACACAGTGACATACACCAGAATCTGTGAATTCATGTCTGAAGTACAATATATGTGGAAACAAAAGTCAGAAAAATGTACTACCACAAACTTTGACAAAGGCTGGTGGTAGAACTAGTACATATAAAGTATTAAAATACTACAATTTAAAATACCTTAGGATGTCTAGTTTCCCAAAATATATGGATAGATGGGGTAAAATACATTGGCCGGCTTCAAATATATTCCAAATGGAACATGGGTGCAGGCTGACTACATGTCAAAATTCCAAGTTGGAAATGTGTACATCCCAAATGTTGCTTTTTAGCCCAAAAACAAACCAACAAACATATGAATGGGTGGTATCCCTGTACTTAGGAGATGTTGCTGAACACATATTGAGGTGTTGGTTGGCAGTGGCAAATACCAGAATATGAAAATTCATGCCTTACTACAATGCGTGTTAAAAAAAAAAAAAATGACATCCCAACCTTTTGACAAAGGCTGGTGGTAGAATTAGTACATGGAAAGTGTAAAAATACCACCATTTGAAATACCTTAGGTATAGTTTAGTTTCCAAAAATATATGGTTTTGTGGGGTAAAATACACTGGCTGGCTTAAAAAATGTCCCAGATGGGACATGGGCGCAGGTTTACTGCTTGTCAAAATTCCCAGTTGGAAAACCAAAAAGTGCACCTCTCAAATGTGGCATGCTAACCCCAAAACAACCTGAAAACCTTTTGCAAGGGTGGTATCCCTGTACTCAGGAAATGCTGCTGAACACATATTAAGGTGTTGTTTGGCAGTGATGAATAACAGGATGTGTGAATTCATGCCTGAATTACAATGTATGTGAAAAAAAATCATTACCAAAATTTTGACATAGGTGGTAGAATTAGTGCATGGAAAAAGTTAATATACCACCATTTGAAATACCCTAGGGTGTCTAGTTTTCAGAAATATATGGTTTTCTGAGGTAAAATACACTGCCTGACTTCAAAAATGTCCCAAATTGGACACGGTGTCAGGATCGCCGCCATGCCATCCAGACTGCCAGACGTGGTCGCCCCAGATGCGCCCAGCAGGGGATTTGAACTGTGGTTCTTCTGGACTGTATCCTGCTATTTTGCCTCTGAGCCATTTCAGAACTTTGAAATACTCCTGTTTGTTTGTATTGCCTGCAGCACTAGGGGGCTGGACTTCACCAAAGGCTCAGACCTGTCAGTAACTCTCCAGCTGAATCACATACCTAATTAACAAGGTATAAGACACTGCCTCTCCCTAAGGGCAGTGTCAGTTCATTGACTCTGGATTCCTTGTTTGGTTCCTGTGATTTTTGACTTCCAGTATTCCTAATCATTTTCGGCTTTTGACCTTGGATTTGTTACCCGTTTATTCTGAATTCTGGCATCCTCTGACCTCTGGCTTTCCCACGAAGATTCTTTTGCTCTTGTCCTTGTCTGTAACTTTACCTGGATATCCTGACCAGCCCCCGTGCACAAACTCACAGGCCACGTGGCTTCTTACCTGGTCACCCTGGTCTGTGTTTGTTTGCAAGGGTGAGCATACATCTCTGCCTAAAAGACTCCCAACAAAGGTAAGCCCTGACAACACATCTCTCCCTAAAGGACTCCCCACAAAGGTTTCCCTGACACACGGGCACTAGTTTTCTGCATATCAATATTCGAAGTTGGAAAATAAAAAAGCACAGCTTTCAAATGTGGCCTTTTAAACCACAAGTAACCTAACTGACCTATGCATGGGTGATATACCCGTACATAGGAGATGTTGCTGAACACATATTGAGGTGTTACTTGGAAATACCCCTTCACATTTTCAGGAAATCTTTACCTGAATTGTAATCTGTGTGAAAAATCACAATTTTATTATTATTTTTGCTAAAAAAATTTGGCAAAGGTTGGTGGTAATATGGCTACATGAAAAGTGTCAAAATACCCCAAGTTAAATGCCCTGATTTGTCTAGTTTTGAAAAATATGTATATGTGTGGAGTTATTCATGGAATGAGTACAGATATCAGTGTTACAATGTCACTATCGTTAAATTTGAATAAAAAGGATTTTGAAATAGCTTTGCACTACTTATTGTTCTGGCCCTGTAACTTGAATAAAAAAGCACAAATACATAAAACAAGGGCTATTATAAACTCAGGACAAATATTAAAAACTATTTAGCAGTGTTTTTTGTTGTCTCTTGTAGATGAGTATGCAATATTTTATCATTTTTTATATCAAATGATATGCTATTATCAAAATAAATGTATCAAAAGAAAGCCCTTCTTATGACGATAAAACCAATATATAGTTTATATTTATAAAAATAAATTAAAGTAAAACACAAACACTGATGAAATTTTATAACAGCCCATGTCACCAAGCATTGGACAAGCCAAAAAAGTCATGTCACTAAGGGGTTAATGGTGTCTGGGACTGCAGATGACCACAGTCCCCATAGGGGTAATAATTTATTTATTTTGGGGATTGGGTTCCGTGGGAATCCCCAGGTAGGTGTTGTTTATTTTGTTATCGGGATCTGGGGCCATTGGTAACCCGAAATCCCAGGTGGGCAGTTATTTTTAAATGGGGTCTGACCAGACCCCAGGGAAAGGAATTTGAATTGTATGAGGGCCAGAGAAAGTAGCTCAATCTATGTAATCTGTTAGGGGGCAGGAGAACACTTGCCCAGGTCTACCTGATGACAGATGGCTATTTTCGGTTTGGTGTACTTTGGTCTGCTTTCGGTTTTAAAAGCATTTGGTGTGAAAATTGGCTATGATGGCTGAATTGCGAGGTTATTCGGGGCATATGGTGAAGCTGGTATTTCGGCTTCAAATATGAACCCGTTGTACCCCAAATCTTTCCGAACTTCAGGCTAATTAGTTTGGCCCTGAAGTTTGGAATATATTATGAAGACCCTTTTGTTTTGGAGTTTGGCCTATCCCACCTAGTGCCTCCTATCCACACTACTGTTACAACAACTTCAATCCCTCTGACCTCTTCAATCCCTTATGTGTCTCATGGACCCCATTCCCTCTAGATTGTAAGCTTGAGAGCAAGGCTCTCTACATAATGTACCAGTCGGTTCTAGTTTGTCTAACTTAGTATGTAGTTCTCTTCTATGCTCTGTACCTAGCTCTACGTAAATTGTTGGCGCTGTATAAATAAATGTTAATGTAATGTAATATAAGAGGACCTCCATAGGCTCATGGGAAATGTAAAGTTGAATTCTATTAAATAAAGACAAACAAAGTACGATGTAACCTATTCTGGAGGAGCATCACTGTTTTTTGCTCGCTCGCATCATTACAAAGTAAACCTCTCCATTAGCATATGAGGCTTCTCCCACAGCTTAAAGGCAGATTCAAAATGCATGGCAGGTCTTCTCTGCATGAGGATCACAGCAAACACAGAAGTAAGTTTCAGCCCTCATTGGCCTTGTCGTGTACATATTAATAAACGTCCTGTGAGTACCTCAGGTAGGAGGTGAGGTTTCAATTATTTATATTAAACTACTGCACTAGGGACTCTGTTCTCATGTATTTTAGATCTCTAATTACAAGAACTAGTCAGTGCAACAACAATCTGGTAGAAATTAATTAAGTCATCAATAACTTATATAATGTCATTTTTATAGTTACATAGAGTGCTCATGTGTGAACCAGTATGTGTAAATAATTTCTACATGCAATATAAAGAAGTAAATTGTTCTGCAGTAAAAATCTGGACTCTGTTCAATGTTTTTACTTATTTTTTGTTTTGCATTATATAAAGATAAACTTGCTCAGGTCAATGAATAGAGCTTTATATATCTATAGAAAAAGTCAAAGATATTGAATGAATATACAAAAGTAACAACATACTGCAATAAGACAATGTTGAGGTAAAAACCAGTGATAAACATCACTGTTATAATGTTATAACATATTAAAATATTGCTATAAGATGCATATCAAGTTATACTGCT
The DNA here is from genome assembly GCA_036172795.1 of Pelodytes ibericus. NCBI lineage: Eukaryota > Metazoa > Chordata > Amphibia > Anura > Pelodytidae > Pelodytes > Pelodytes ibericus. The sequence goes on from CM069863.1 coordinate 89,682,001, forward strand.
GTTCAAGTGAAAAAAGATCTGCAATTAGTTATTTAATGCCTACCAGATTATGACTCATGAGACAAAATTTCACTTTGTCAGGATCAATTTCACAGAATTCTAGTTCACTCAACCATTTCTTCAATTTACTTCTAATGTGTATCAACAGTTTGCTTTTCCCAGACATTGAATACACTATCATAGGAATATTTAACCGCAATAGAGCTCTGAATACACGCTGCTGCCAGAGGCGTAACTAGAAACCAACGGGCCCCAGTGCAAAAATTGCCCTGGGGCCCCCCGAAGCCACTATCAACTCCCATTTGGCTGGTTTTATAATATTTATATAACAATATATACATATTATAAAAACAGCCATATATATTATTTAAATATTACATAAACCTAAACCATATATGTATATATATATATATAACATATGGCTCAGGTTTATTTAATATGTGTATAACATATATGGCTGGTTTTATAATATTTATATAACAAATATTCTATAAAACCAGCTATATATAAATATAGCTGGATTTATATCATATTTGTTATAATATTACAGTTACATACATACATTCACACAGTCAGACTTACACACAGTCAGGCTTAGTTACATACATACACACAGTGAGACTTAGTTACATACATACACACAGTTAGACTTAGTTACATACATACACACAGTTAGACTTAGTTACATACATACACACAGTTAGACTTACACTTACATATTTACACACAGTCAGACTTACACATACATACAGTCAGACTTACACATACATACAGTCAGACTTACACATACATACAGTCAGACTTACACTTACATACAGTCAGACTTACACTTACATACTTACATACAGTCAGACTTACACTCATATACATACACACAGTCAGACTTACATTTACATACAGACTTACACTTACATAAAGTCAGACTCACACACACACAGTCAGACTTACACATACATACATACCCACAGATTTTTGTCCCCTCCCTGCACGGTTACCTTTCATTGCAGGGAAGGGGGTTGATGCAGCCTGTCAGGGTAGCTGTGACTTTAAAAATTATTTGGAAACTCAACTGCAGAAATAAATGACAATCCACACAAGGTATATCGTTTAAGCAATTCTTGTATTAAAGTTTAGCATCAAAAAGAAGAAAAACTGACTGACATTGATTGCAGAGAAAAAAATAAATGGTTTGAAGTAATATGGAAAAATATATGTAACTTGATTGAAGTATAAAGTAAAAAATATGATGGAACACTTGAGTGAAGATATGGAAGGTACTTGCGATTAGGTGATAGAGAAAAATGCAGGATAACAGGGACGGTCCGTATTCAGAGGATTGGAGAAGTACACAATTCGATTCAGGAAGCCAAAGGTCAGGATTGGAGAAATCAGAATGGTCGAGGATATCCGGGTCAGCAACAGGTAATCAAAAATGAAAGTAGCAAGATACTCTAAGGTAGCTTGGAGCTAAGGAGTCAGGAACAGCTGCTAAAGACAATACTCAGTGATTTGTGTCTGTTGCAGACTGTTATTTATAGTCCCAGGAAGATCGCGTCATTGAAAGAAGTGTGGCCTAATTAAGTGGGCGTGGCCTAATGAAGGGGCGTGACCTAATGACGCGATCGCGAGTAAAAACAAAAACAAAAGTAAAAATGAAAGCCTGACAGGATCCCCGCCAAAAGGAGCAACCACAGGGTGCTTAGGGCCGAGGCTTCTCAGGAAATCGCTTATGGAATGAGGCCACGAGATTAGGAGCATGTACCTCGGTTGCATCTTCCCACATGTCCTCCTCAGGTGAATAACCCTTCCATCGGATTAAGTATTGAAGTTTTCGTCTGAACACTCTGGAATCTAGTAATTTGTCAATTTCGTATTCAGGTTGTCCTTCGACACTCACAGGATCAGGGTTTACATATACTTTCCTGGAGAAAGGATCGGGAACGTGTGGTTTTAGGAGGGAGGTATGAAAAACGGGATGAAGACGAAGTGAAGAGGGTAAGGTGAGTTTGACTGCATTTTCGTTAATGATTTTCTCGATTAGGAAAGGTCCCATGTATAATTGGACCAATTTCTTGGAAGGTCGAGAAGTACGTATATTCTTAGTAGAGAGAAGTACAGCATCACCAATCTGATATGAAGGACTTGGTCGTCTTCTAAGATCATAACATTTATTATGGCTTTGGAGAGAATTGTTGAGGTTAGTTTTCAGTTGTTCGAATAACTTTTCCATTTCTGAAATTTGGTGAGTAACGGTGGGGTTTCTTTGTAGTGACGGAATGGATGGGAAGGAAGAAGGATGGAACACGTAATTGGAGTAGAAGGGGGTCATCTTTGTGCTGGAATGGAGAGTATTATTATACGAAAATTCAGCAAGGGCCAGGAAGGAAGACCAGTCATCCTGAAGATGAGAACAGTAGCACCGTAGGAACTGTTCTAAACATTGATTGACATGCTCAGCTTGTCCATTTGACTGAGGGTGATATGCTGAGGAGAATTTGGTTTATATCTGAAGATTTGAGCAGAGTTCTCTCCAAAAATGAGAATTAAATTGAGTTCCTCTGTCAGAGATAATTTCGGTAGGTAATCCGTGTAATTTGAAGATGTTATTAATAAATAGTGAGGATAATTCTTTGGAAGAGGGTAGTTTATTTGTCGGTATGAAATGAGCCATTTTTGTAAATCTATCTACAACAACCAGGATAGTGGTAAATTTATCGGAAGGAGGTAGTTCGACTATGAAGTCCATGGATATGGAACTCCATGGAGTATTGGGAGTAGGTAGATTCATTAATAACCCAAAGGGTTGTTGGTGACTTGGTTTATTCTTTTGGCATGTCGGACAGGAAGATACATAATCCTTGATGGTTTTTCCTTGTTTAGGCCACCAAAATTGTCTTTTTAATAACTCATTTGTTTTCTTTACTCCAGGATGTCCTGCTGTAGGAGAATCATGGAACATATGGAGAATGTCTACTCGTAAAGAAGGAGGTATATAAAGTTTGGTATCTTTGAAATAAAGTCCTTCTTCCTGTTGTAAATCAGATAGGTCATCCTTGGTTGCTTCATTTTTTGTGAAGGTATTGAGTTGATTGATGAAGGTGGAAGAAAGGACACCAATAAATCGTGAGGGTGGTAGAATGTCTGAAGAGGTAAGATTTTCTGGTTTGACTCCTGGGATTCGGGATAAGGAATCAGCCTTTTTATTATGAGATCCAGGTCGATATACAATCTGGAAATTGAACCTATCGAAGAATAGACTCCAACGAACCTGTCTAGCGGTGAGTGTTCTGCTCTTGTGAAGGAATTCGAGATTTCTATGATCAGTGTAGACAAGGATAGGTACCTCTGTTCCTTCTAATAAATGCCTCCAATTTTCAAAAGCTGACTTTATAGCGAGTAACTCTTTTTCCCCTATAGGATAGTTGACTTCCGCAGAGGTCAATGTACGGGAGAAAAAGGCGACAGGATGAAGGACTGATTGGGGAGTGTTCTGTTGAGATAGAACAGCACCAAGAGTAAAATCAGAGGCATCAACTTCGAGAACGTAGGGCAAAGAAGGATTGGGCATCTTGAGGATGGGAGAGTGTCACAACCTGGGATAACAGACCAGGGAGGAGCCTCGTTGCAGGGTGTGGGGTCTGTCTGCACCCCACGATGCATGACTGGGAAGGGCTGGTAGCTGTGACCGGGACTGAGACAGGACAAGTAACAGACTGGAACTAAGGCAGGACTGGTAGCAGAGACTGGAACTGAGGCAGGACAGGTAGCTGTAACCAAACTGAGACAGGACTGGTAGCTGTGACCAAACTGAGACAGGACTGGTAGCTGTGACCAAACTGAGACAGGACTGGTAGCTGTGACCAAACTGAGACAGGACTGGTAGCTGTGACCAAACTGAGACAGGACTGGTAGCTGTGACCAAACTGAGACAGGACTGGTAGATGTGACCAAACTGAGACAGGACTGGTAGCTGTGACCAAACTGAGACAGGACTGGTAGCTGCTGCAACAGGTTTGGAAACAGAGCAGTGTTATTCACCTGAATGGTATTATACCCTATGGTTGAGCCTCAGGTAAATGACCACCCAGGACTTGTACACTGACTGCAACCGCACACTGAAGCAGAACTACACAGGGAGTACTGGACGAGAAGGATAGTCAGCAGGCCGGGTCATACACGAAACAGGGACAAAGTAAAACGTAGGAATTCAGAAGGCAAGGTCACTAGACAGGCAAAATGGTCGAGGCAGGCAGAAAACAGCGGAGTCAAAATCAAGCAGGAGTCAGTACCGGGAATTCAATAATCAATATATAAATGCTAGAACAAGAAACAAGGCACTATCACAGGCTGCAACCAAAGCAATGCAAAGGCACTGATTGCCATAAGCTGCAGGTTTAAATAGGGAAGGGCTGAGGATAACGAGGCAGCTGACAACAGGAGTAGAATTGGAACACCACAATAGCGGCCACTAGAGGCTGAAGACAAAAACAGCCACAAACCCAGAATAACCGTGACACAGCCCCCCTTCTAAGGAGTGAACTCCGGGCGCTCCAAAATGCTGCTGAAAGGACCCCCAAAACAGGAAACAAAAAATACACACTAGACAAAACATGGAAACTAGACAGGAATCAGCTATCTCTTAGCACATAGCATTTGTTCATAAATTTGCAGGTCTTGCTGTCTTACAATAGCCCCATTACAGGCAAAGGTACAATCTGGTGGCAGATCACCTGCAGTACTATTATAGGGGTTAGAGGGACCAGAACCATGCACTGCACTAACAGATACTGCTGTGGACTCACTGTAAGGTGACTCACCCAGACATGCAGTCATATATTTCTCTAGACGTGCAATTGATCCTTTTTTCTTTAACTTCCCCTTACCAGAAACCAGAACAGTGCCACAGAGAAGGGGTTCAACAGAGGTACTGGAGGCTTTTTTAGAAGCTGCATGGCTTTTAGCTGGAACTTTCTTAGAATTAGCTGCTAGCAGGTTACTCTCAAGAGACTTTTGTTCACTAAGATAGTTCTCATATTGAGCAAGGTTTTCTTTGCCTATGATTGTCCCATCAGATGCCAAAACAAGACCTGGGGCACCAAGAGAATGCTTTGCAGTTTGTGGTTTTCTAGAGTCAATCTTTTGCCTTCTCTGGGTGATTGCACCAATTTCTAGAGAGTGTCTTGTATTAACTGCTTTCTTTTTCTTAGCTTTAGGTTTGCTGAGAGTTGTGGGAATAGTAGTCCTGACAGCACAAACAGCCTTAGAAAAATCCTTCTCAGTGATGTCCTCCTCACTGAGGTCTGAGGCATAAAAAGACATGCTTTCCCCATCAGAACACTGATCAGATGCAGTAGCCATTTCCAGATAGTTAGACAAGGCTTCAGATTCTAAAGGGTTCCCAGGTGTTTCAGATATACCCTCCCCAGGTTTACTGAACTCAGAAAAATACTGGCTTTTTTCACTTTTGGCTTCATCACCTGTATTGTATTCAGGTTCCCTGGCCTGGATTTTGGCTTTATCAGGTACAGGAGGCTTTGGTGGTTTTAAAGGACAATAGGATATTCTGTGCCCAGATTCCCCACAATAAAAACACAAACTTCCCTCCAGTCTCCTCTGCATTTCCTCTTTAGTGAGGGGTTCTCTTTTAAAGCTTTTCTTTGGGGTTTTCTTATGCACAGTCACAGTCTTGGAATTCACAACTCTAGTACTGCTAGCATTACTCTCAAGCACAAGCTTTACAGACTTACACATCTCCAACATGCATTCAGCCAAGAATTCTAACACAGATGTTATCCCTGCGGGCTCCTTATTATGGCCTTTGCATTCTGTCACAACCTGGGATAACAGACCAGGGAGGAGCCTCGTTGCAGGGCAGGGTGTGGGGTCTGTCTGCACCCCACGATGCATGACTGGGAAGGGCTGGTAGCTGTGACCGGGACTGAGACAGGACAAGTAACAGACTGAAACTAAGGCAGGACTGGTAGCAGAGACTGGAACTGAGGCAGGACAGGTAGCTGTAACCAAACTGAGACAGGACTGGTAGCTGTGACCAAACTGAGACAGGACTGGTAGCTGTGACCAAACTGAGACAGGACTGGTAGCTGCTGCAACAGGTTTGGAAACAGAGCAGTGTTATTCACCTGAATGGTATTATACCCTATGGTTGAGCCTCAGGTAAATGACCACCCAGGACTTGTACACTGACTGCAACCGCACACTGAAGCAGAACTACACAGGGAGTACTGGACGAGAAGGATAGTCAGCAGGCCGGGTCATACACGAAACAGGGACAAAGTACAACGTAGGAATTCAGAAGGCAAGGTCACTAGACAGGCAAAATGGTCGAGGCAGGCAGAAAACAGAGTCAAAATCAAGCAAGAGTCAGAACCGGGAATTCAATAATCAATATATAAATGCTAGAACAAGAAACAAGGCACTATCACAGGCTGCAACCAAAGCAATGCAAAGGCACTGATTGCCATAAGCTGCAGGTTTAAATAGGGAAGGGCTGAGGATAACGAGGCAGCTGACAACAGGAGTAGAATTGGAACACCACAATAGCGGCCACTAGAGGCTGAAGACAAAAACAGCCACAAACCCAGAATAACCGTGACAGAGAGGAAGTGAACTTTGTTTTTAAAACTTCAAAAGCCTCTTGAGCTTGGGGGTTCCAGACGAAAGAAGTATTTTTCTTGGTGAGCAGAGTAAGAGGTTGGACTATAGAAGACATTTTTTTAATAAACTTTCTATAAAAATTGGCAAATCCAAGAAAACTTTGAACTTCTTTCACATTTGAAGGTATGGGCCAATTGAGTATACATTGAATCTTGGAATCGTCCATATGTACTTGTTGGGGGGTAATGACGTATCCGAGGAATGAGATTTTTGTCACCTCGAAAATACATTTTTCTGGTTTGGAGTACAAACTATGAGTCCGTAACCTTGACAACACCCATCGTACATGTTTCCGATGTTCTTCTAGATTGTCTGAATAGATTAAAATGTCATCAAGGTATATAATGACACATACATCTAGAAGATCCCGGAATATGTCATTTATGAAGTGCTGGAATATAGCAGGGGCGTTGCACAATCCGAATGGCATAACTAAATATTCAAATAACCCGTATCGGGTGCGAAAAGCAATTTTCCATTCGTGATCTTTCTTTATCCTTATAAGATTGTATGCTCCTCTAAGATCAATCTTGGTGTAGATGGTTGCGGTACGTAATCGTTCAAGAAGTTCAGGGATTAGCGGTAGAGGATAACGATTTTTTAAAGTGATTTTATTAAGTTGTCTGTAGTCAATAATGGGTCTGATGGTTTTATCTTTATTTGTGACAAAGAACATCCCAGAGGCTGCAGGAGAGGTTGACGGACGGATAAATCCTTTGCGTAGATTTTCATCCAAATACTCCTTGAGGGTGACTAATTATTTATCAGACAGAGGATAGATATGCCCGAATGGAATGGGAGCCCCAGGAATCAGATCGATAGGGCAATCATATATCCTGTGTGGTGGTAAAGTTTCGGCTTCTTTTTTTACAGAAGACTTCCTTAAAATCAGAATAGCATGGAGGAATGAGTTGTTCTTCTGTAATTTGTAGAAGTGGAGTATGGAGGAAACAGGTCTTTTGACAGTAATGGGAATCGAGCTGTATTTCAAGATTTTCCCAGTTGATAGTAGGGTTATGTAGATGCAACCAATTCATTCCAAGGATTACAAGGTATAACAGTGAAGAGATGACATCAAATTTGATGTATTCTATGTGATGATGGTTTACTGTCATCTTTAGAGGAATCGTTTCGAAGGTAGTGGGTCCTGAGGATAACATGGATCCATCAACAAGTCGGATAGATACAGGGGAAATCTTCTTTATTAGAGGTATATTATTTTCCTTCACGAGGTCTTGATCTATGAAGAGACCAGCAGCCCCGGAGTCCAGAATGGCCTCAGTATGTATCCTTTCTTTGTCCCACTGTAAGAGGAGAGAGAGGGAAAGATGAGGAAGAGATTTCTGGGGTATGTAGAGAAGGTTTCTGTAAGAGAGGTGCTTACCACTCTTATTTCTGGAGAGAATAGGAAAATTTTCCACAGAATGTTCAGGGGAAGCACAGTACATGCAGAGGTTTAATGTTCTCCTCCTTATCTTTTCATCCTGTGAAAGGGGACCACGAAAAACTCCCAGCTCCATAGGTTCAGGCGGGGAAGTCTTGTCGGTTTGTTTCACACGGGTTATAGCTCTCTTCCAAGGATTGTTAGTAGAGGACCGTTCAGCTTTCCTCTCTCTAATACGTCTGTCGATGTTGATGGACAATTGCATTGTGGCGTCTACAGTAGGAGGAAGAACAGTCCTGGCTAATTCATCCTTTACAGCTTCAGATAGTCCGAGACGGAATTGATTCCTTAAGGAAATATCGTTCCATTCAGCAATATAATCCTCAACAGGACGTTTCCCTTGAGACAAGGAGCGGATGGTCATATCTGCTGTGGCTTGTTTGTTTTGATCCTCATATAAAAGAGACATTTCGGTGAGGAACTGGTCTAATGAATTGATGATAGGGTCATCTCTTTCCAAAAAAGTATGAGCCCAGGACATGGGTTCACCTCTTAAAAATGAGATAATTGTATACACCTTTATCCTGTCTGTTGGATAAGATCTGGGTTTCAGGTAAAATAGAAGGGTGCAGGAATTTATAAACTCTCTGTATTTGGATCTGTCTTCAGAGAATTTTTCAGGGGTACACACAGAAGGTTCTGGATATTCCCTTGGGGGAGCAGAGAGGGGAGTGGTGAAACTTCTGCTTTGCAATTCAGTGGTGTATGAAAGTAGGCGGTCGTGTGCCACACGTAAATCCTGAACACTTTAAATGAGATGATCCACTTTTTTAGTTAATGAAAGAATTTGGGATGCCATTTCTGCTGGTTCCATTTGGTAGGCTGAGTATTTTGTCAGGGTAGCTGTGACTTTAAGAATATTTGGAAACTCAACTGCAGAAATAAATGACAATCCACACAAGGTATATTGTTTAAGCAATTCTTGTATTAAAGTTTAGCAGCAAAAGTAGAAAAACTGACTGATATTGATTGCAGAGAAAAAATAAATGGTTTGAAGTAATATGGAAAAATATATGTAACTTGATTGAAGTATAAAGTAAAAAATATGATGGAACACTTGATTGAAGATATGGAAGGTACTTGCGATTAGGTGATAGAGAAAAATGCAGGATAACAGGGACGGTCCATATTCAGAGGATCGGAGAAATACACAATTCGATTCAGGAAGCCAAAGGTCAGGATTGGAGAAATCAGAATGGTCGAGGATATCCAGGTCAGCAACAGGTAATCAAAAATGAAAGTAGCAAGATACTCTAAGGTAGCTTGGAGCTAAGGAGTCAGGAACAACAGCTGCTAAAGACAATACTCAGCGATTTGTGTCTGTTGCAGACTTTTATTTATAGTCACAGGAAGACCGCGTCATTGAAAGGGGCGTGGCCTAACGAAGGGTGTGTGGCTTAATGAAGGGGCGTGGCCTAATGACTCGATCGCGAGTAAAAAAAACTAAAGTAAAAATGAAAGCCTGACACAGCCTCAGTTTTCGTCTGAGCACCAGGATGTCATGGACATGCGGTGCTCTAGGAGGCTCAGAGCGCGAGGGGGTGGAGCTGACAATGTCACATGGGCCACATCTCTCTGTCCGGAGGGCCTGTACTATGCGATCAGTTCAGATCGCATAGTACAGGTTTTAATCTATCAGTATCGCAGGGGTTGACAGGGCAGCCGGGCTCCTGATGTGACGGGCCTGGTCGCAGCTGCAACCCCTGCAATAATGATAGTTCCGCCACTGGCTGTTGCTGAATCAGGCTATGTCTTTTACGGTTGTAATATAGGAGATGGTGATTCACTTTCAACATTGGGGGAGAAAAAGTTGTTAACCGGCTCATGCTCATGCTTTGGATTAGCAGTTGTTTAATATCTCAATATCGTGAGGATTACTCAAACTGCTATCTTATATGAAATTCGCCTTTGAGATACTGAAGGTGCTATTAATGGATTCACTTTGGAATTGTAGGTCCTAGTGGCCTACATAAACTTTCTGCATAAAATCCTTGGTAAACCTTTTATCTTCTACCCCGGTATCGGCCCAACACTCCTCAGAAAACCTATAGCTCCATTGTATCTGGCACATCTGCTAGATAAATTGAATATACCCACAAAGGAAGAACAAACATGGCTACTACCAAGAGAGCGGCAGACGCCAAAAATCTATCCAAAAAGGAAAGAAAAGACATCAAGGTGGATAAAAGATTATCCTCCCCCCCCCCCAAATGTTGATACCTGATATGGATAAATCTGTCCCGGACCCCTCAGACGAATTTATTCAAGCTTATAGAGATTTAGCGCTTAAGTAAAAGTCTGTCTCAGTAGATCTACAAGAAATTATTCAGCAGCAATTGTATACTGCGCTGAACCAACAATTTGAGTAAATCAAACAAGAAATTAAAATGAATGTTAGTAATCCTAAAAGCAGATATTGGGGCCCTGTCAACTAGGCTGCATATTACAGAAGACAAAATTGACTCTCTCTAAATGCAATTCATGTCAGGAAAAGATGATAATATTCAATTAAAAAAGGAAATAGAAAGTATTGAACTAAAAAAGTCAGATCTTGAAGACCGTTCCTGTAGATATAATTTAAGATTTCATGGAATTCCTGAATCGATTACCCATGCAGACCTTGAACCATTCCTCCTGGAGTTCTTCAGGAAAGCGAATTTTGAACCACAAGCTGGGATGGCACTTTGAGACAGATAAGATCTCCCAAGAGAATTCCTATAGAGTCCTACTTAAAGAGATAGCCCCATAACTAACTGATGTCTTTAATAAAGCAAGGGACACAGTTACCCTCCTGGAGGATATCCTAAGTGGTAATATTGTTCCAATATTGAAAATTGGCAAAGGGGCAAATGAGATTACAAGCTACAGACTCATCTCACTGTTGAATTTAGATGTGAAAATCTATGCCACCATCTTGGCAGACAAACTGAAATTAATTATAAAGGACCTAGTTCACCATTACCATGTGGGGTTTGTCCCAGGGAGGACGGCGTTGGGACATATTAGATCTCTGGCGAACACGTTTCAGTATGTGACCAGAGGCCGGGTTCCCCAGCTGACCTGTCTTTGGATGCTGAGAAAGCCTTTGACAAGGGATATTTGTAACTGCCAGGATATAAGAGTGTCTTGACAGAAAAAAAAACTCTATGCTGATGACATCCTCCTAACACTGGAAGATCCCGTTGGCTCTGTAGATAGGGTAATGTGAATAATAACAGAATATAGTATTTTAACCCACAAACAACCCAACAAACCTATGCATGGGTGGTATCCCTGTACTCAGGAGATGTTGTTGAACACATATTGGGTTATTGTTTGGCAATGACACATACCAAAATCTGTAAATTCATGTCTGAATTACAATGTATGGGGGGGAAAAAACACAGAAGAAAATCACTACCACAAACTTTGGCAAAGGCTGGTGGTAGAATTAGTGCATGGAAAGTGTTAACATACCACCATTTGAAATAGCCTAGGGTGTCTACTTTTAAAATATATTTTGGTTGATGGGGTAAAATACAACGGCTGGCTTCAAATATGTCCCAAATGGGACATGGGCGATAGTTGTCTGCATGTCAAAATTTCAAGTTGGAAAACCAAAAAGCTAATCTCTCAAATGTGGCCCTTTAACCCCCAAACAAGCTGACAAACTTTTGCATGGGTGGTATCCCTGTACTAAGGAGATGTTGCTGAACACATATTGGGGTGTTATTTGGCAGTGACACATGCCAAAATCTGTGAATTCCTGTCTGAAGAACAATGTTTGTTAAAAAAAAAACAAAAAGAAAAATACCACAAACTTTGACAAAGGCTGGTGGTAGAATTAGTGCATGGAAAGTGTTAAAATACCACCATTTGAAATAGCCTAGGGCAGTCATGTCCAAAGTCCAGCCCGTGGGCCAATTGCGGCCCACGGCCTGGTCTCATATGGCCCTACATACAGTGGTGTCCTGAGGGAGGTGCAGAACGCACCGGGTGACACTCCCGCTGGATTTGGCTTTAAAAAAAATCAATGCGCCCGGAAGTGAAGTTACACCACATCCAGTGTCTGTGTTTTCCTACTCCGTGCAGGAGGGAAGACTGCACAGATGAGACAGCCGGGAGACAGAGCAGCCAGGAGGTAAGTACTGGGAAAGGGGGAGGAGGGTGAAAATAATAAGCATAATGCTGGCATATTGAGTGACAAAATACTGGCATATTGAGTGACAAAATACAGGCATATAGAATGGCAAAAGTATGGCATGTTCAGTGACAAAAGAATGGCACATTGAGTGACAAAATACTGGCATATTGAATGGCAAAATAATACTGGCATATTGAGTGGCAAAATAATAATGGAATATATTAAATGGCAAAATACTGGCATATATTGAATGGCAAAATACTAACATATAGTAAATGGCAAAATAATACTGGAATATTATTGGGCAAATTGGCTGTGGCTTATTAATGACAAAATAATACAGGCATATTATTGGGCAAATTGGCTGTGGCATATTAATGGCAAAATAATACTGGAATATATTAAATGGCAAAATACTGGTATATATTAAATGGCAAAATACTGCCATATTAAATGACAAAATACTGCCATATGTTTAATGGCAAAATACTGGCATATATTTTAGCTTCCTGGATTTTTTTTTCATCCGGCCCAGATATAAAAGGCAGAGTGATTTAACACCTGTTTAGATCTGTCATCCATGTGACGAAATGAAAAGTATGCCGTTTGCAATAAACTTTGCATAAAATAGTTAATTTGCATTTAATTTTAATGGTTCAAAGAATGTCAGGCAAAATGGTCGGCCGTCAAGCATGTTCAGTTCATCAAATCTGGCTCTCTTTGGAAAAAGTTTGGACACCCCTGGCCTAGGGTGTCAACTTTTAAAAAATATATGGGTTGATGTGGTAAAATACACTTGCTGGCTTCAAATATGTCATGGGCACAGGTTGTCTGCACGTCAAAGTTTCAAGTTGGAAAACCAAAAAGCACACCTCTCAAATGTGGACCTCTAACCCCCAAACTAGCTGACAAACCTATGCATGACTGGTATCCCTGTACTCAGGAGATATTGCTGAACACATATTTGGATGTTATTTGACAGTGACACATACCAAAATCTGTGAATTCATGTCTGAAGTACAATGTTTGTGAAAAAATTAGTATTAGAATTAGTGCATGGAAATGTTAAAATACCACCATTTGAAATAGCCTAGGGTCTCTCCTTTTTAAAAATATATGGGTTGATTGGGTAAAATACACTGGCTGGCTTCAAATATGTCCCAAATGGGACATGGGTGCCGGCTGTCTGCATGTCAAATTTTCAAGTTGGAAAACCAAAAATTGCACCTCTCAAATGTGGCCTTTTAGCCCCTAAACAACCCAATAAACCTATGCATGGGTGGTATCCCTTTACTCAGGAGAAATAGTAGAATCTATTTAGCAGCTTTTTTGTTGCTTTTGTCAATGAGGAGAAGGTGTTTCAAATAAAAGTCAGGAAATTTGTGGGGGGGGTTTGTTTTTTTTACAATACATATTTTGTTATATATAATATTATAGGATATGATCAAAATGATGGCACCCAAAGAAAGCTCTTCTTATCCTGATAAAAAATATATATAATTTGTGTGGGTACAGCAAAAAACAAAGAAGAAAATTACAGCTAAACACAAACAGCACAGAAAAAATGTTAAAATAGCCTTTGTCCAAAATGGCCAAAAATGTTTCAAAGGGTTGTCCTTAAAGGGTTAAGGAAGCCATAAGAACGTGATGTGTCCCAGACACCCCAAAGTCAAACTCAACCTCCGATTATGAGGTAATTTGACTTAGTCTCGACCTCCTCGGCAGACTACATGTAACCTCATCTTGACCTCAAAAAACATGTTAGTGAATACCATTTTATGAGCTTGAGATGAGGCATCTGAAGGTGTGGCGAGTTTGTTGGGTTTTGGAAGTCAAAATTATTGCTAATCCCGACCTCCAATCTCCAATTTTTGTAAATAGACTTCTCTGTGTTAGCACAGAAACAGAGTAAGAAATTGTCGTTAGAGAATTAAGAAGCAACTTAAGTGGGAGAAAGGTAAAAACCCCAAGAGTGGAACAAAATGGTGTGTGAAAAAAAATGTCTGCTTGGTACCCAAAAATAACCTCCTAAAACAATTCTTCAAAAGTTAAGTATATACATTTCAGTAGCTTTTTATGGATTGCATTAGTTTAAAGTAATGAATATTATATAGATGGGGCTATTCACTAAAAGGTGAACTGAGCTTTGCAACAGGTATGTTGAGGTGAGATGGCCCCCATTGTGTTCCCCTCTGCACCTAGAATCCTGCTGCACAAAACTGAGCTGCAACAACATTCTACCTTCTCCATGTAAGTGCTGACCTGCTTGTGGTCACATGATATCAAAGGGGTCTATATATTTAATGTGGAGAATTGTGCAAGGAGGTCAACGTGAGAAGTTGATTTTTATTTATTTTTTTAAAGGACACTCAGACTCTGCATTACAGATCAGGGATCTGTTCTTGGACCCATTCTCTTTAATATTTTTATTAGCGATATTGCAGAAGGTCTTGTTGGCAAAGTATGTATTTTTGCTGATGATACAAAGATTTGCAGCAGGGTTGATATTCATGGAGGGATAAGCCAAATGGCAAATGATTTAGCTCAACTAGAAAAATGGTCAGAGCAGTGGCAACTGACATTTAATGTGGAAAAGGGCAAGATTATGCACCTTGGGCGTAAAAACCCAAAAGCAGAATATAGACTATTTGGTACAGTCCTAACCTCAACATCTGAGGAAAGGGATTTAGGAGTAATAATTTCAGAGGACTTGAAGGTAGGTAGGCAATGCAATAGAGCAGCAGGAAATGCTAGCAGAATGCTTGGTTGCATAGGGAGAGGTATTAGCAGTAGGAAGAGGGAAGTGGTCATGCCATTGTACAGAGCACTGGTGAGACCTCACTTGGAGTATTGTACGCAGTACTGGAGACCGTATCTCCAGAAGGATATTGATACTTTGGAGAGAGTTCAGAGAAGGGCTACTAAACTGGTTCATGGGTTGAAGGATAAAACTTACCAGGAAAGGTTAAAGCATCTTAACATGTATAGCTTGGAGGAAAGACGTAACAGGGGGGATATGATAGAAACATTTAAATACATAAAGGGAATCAACACAGTAAAGGAAGAGAGTATATTTAAAAGAAGAAAACTACCACAACTAGAGGACATAGTCTTAAATTAGAGGGGCAACGATTTAAAAGTAATATCAGGAAGTATTACTTTACTGAGAGGGTAGTGGATGTATGGAATAGCCTGCCAGCAGAAGTGGTAGAGGTAAACACAGTCAAGGATTTTAAGCATGCGTGGGATAGACACAAGGCTATCCTAGCTATAAGACCGGGAACGGGGGACTAATAAAAGTACTAAAAAATAAAAAAAAATTGGGCAGACTAGATGGACCGAATGGTTCTTATCTGCCGACACATTCTATGTTTCTATGTTTCTATGTTTCTACATATATTTGATTGATTTATTCATCTCTTTCATGTCTTTTTAGATCAAAACTACCACAGTCATACCACAAACAGCAACTTTCATACTTATAATCCCATACTTAAATAAATGTCTAGACTATCCAACAAATACACAAAAAAACTCACATTGTTCCTCTGGGCCCAAGGATAACTAATTTAAGTCTTTCTGACAGAATTTTAGAAAAAAAGCTTTGTATCCAAATTTATCAATTAAATGGGTCTGTAATTTGAAGTTTTGGTTGGGTCTTTGCCTGTTTTAAGAATTGGAAAAATAGAAGCGTGTAACATTTCTTCTGGCATTGATCTTACCTCTGAGATATAATTTAATGTCTTTAATAGTAATGGAGATATAAGTGCTTCAAATTGGGGGTAAAACAGAGCAGAAAAGCCGTCCTGGAGCTTTTCCCTGATTTCATATTAGCAATAGCTTCCTTAACCTCCGATAGAGAGAAGGGTCTATTCAGAGCTTCAAGCTTTCCCTTCCCCTAATTTAGTATTCCTTAAATGTTCCGCTAATCTGTTTTGGGGATATAAATGTGTTGTCTGCCACCACTATCTTCTTAATCAACTTCCGCTTTGATTTACTTTTTAATTTGTTGGTCAAACTTTTGTTTACTCTGTTGTTATTATGGTACCACTTTTGTTTCAGCACCATTATAGCTCTATTAGTTTGTTCAAATGATTTTGCTCTTATTTGCTGTCTTATATTATTTAATTCTGGGGCAATTTCTACATCTAATGCGTATTTTTATTTTAAAAGTCGACCTCCTCATGCTATTCACTTAATGAAACTCAACCTCCCTCTCCCCTCAAGTTGCATGAACAAGTTTAAAAAAGAAAATTAATAAATAAATAAACATTTCCCCCTTTCAAAACCAGGTCCATGGGAATCCTATCAAAGATGAGGGCAGGACAAGTGGCTCTAGCCCCCCGTTATTATTAATATGGTTTGTGACAATTGACGTACATGGCATGTCATGTGGAAAATTCGGCATAAACAGTAATCGTCAGTGTCAATGTCAAAGCAATATGCCACACCAAAATTTGTCCCCCAGGGCACCATGATCACTCCATGCATGATCATGGGCACATTTTTGGAGAGCAGCATTTTCTTCCAGTATGCCACTGCCATATCCCTATCTGGCAAGAGCGATGGAATCACATAAATTCCTTTCACCACTCTGTTGCTGTTTCTTGACTTCTCCTAGAGGCAGTCAGCAACATTACATTGACGAAAGGAAAAAAAATAAGGGAAAAAAACTAATCATAGATCTGTTGACTCTCAATCTAGGGTTAAGGTTAGAGGTCCACTTAGGGTTACGGATGAGTTAGGGTTAGAATTAGGGTTAGTGGAAGTGTTATATTTAGGGTTAGGGATACATTTAGGGTTGGGTCAAAAGGTCATTGTAGGAGAAAATTGTTAGTAAACATGCATATTTCTAAATGTAGGACAAAAATTATAAACTATATAGAAAGAGTCTTTTTTACTGTTTGTAATTGCATAAAAGATTATTCAGATAAAAGTTGGAAAATGTGTTTTTTGTGGCATTTTTTCAATTAGTGTAGGCAAACACTTGGCACTATAGTTACTGTAATGTTCCAGATGTTAGCCATCACCACTTTATTTTTGTATGGAAAGGTCTGGCTGGGCATTATGAGAAATTCCAGCAAGCAAATGGGCATGCTCTACAACCTAGTGCAAGGATACAACTGGTCACTGAGACTGAGATTTCAGCTGCCCAGCACCTCCCTCATTGAGAAAGTTATGTGAGCTGTACATCCTCGGAGTTATCCCTGGCCCCCTTATAATTAAATAGTGGCAGGAGTTGCCAATGCTTGCAGTACCATTAATGCATATGGGGGTGAGGGCAAGTGGCTTTCAGCCCCCTTAAAAAAAATGAATGGGCCAATGACTTCCCAGGACTGGAAAATTAAAAAACCCCCACCCCCCAAACACAGTGAATGGGGTCATGCCCCCATGCAATGTATCTTAATACTCTGGGATTACCAAAGGCCCGGGTATGAAAATACATAATAGTCACCCTGCCCCTTAATATTTTATAATCCCCAATAAAAAATTCCCTCTCCCCATCCTGGTGATCTCCGAAGACACCCAAATAATATAATTAATGAACTAGTTAAAATAAAATTAACCCTTCCTATCCATGCCTCCTGCTGTCTTTTATAATGCATCCAATTTCATTTTGTGCCTGCCCTCCATTGAGGGAAGATCATCTAGGGGTGCACTTTATTTTTATTTTTTTATTATTTATTAGCCATATAGAAATTACAAATTGAGATTTTACAATAAATACAGTAAAGTACAATCAGTTACATTAAGACGGCATTTATAGGGCCAACCATATTCTTAACAGAATACCTTGTGTCCCCTCATATTCTAATTATTGCTCTATCTAATGAAGCATAGACCTCCTGTAGCTATATCCCCTCACTCACAAACCTACATATATAAAAAACACCCAACCACACACTGTGGAGTTTGAATCCTGCCTAATCTAATATAAGTTCAACACTTCTATATATCAACCAATGGCCATATCTGGTTTTGCATGGGGTATTTCAATAGCCAGTTTTCCCAGATCTCAAAAAACTTGTCAGACAGACGGTTTGCATAGTAATAGCCCCATTAAACATTGACATCGTATTTGGCTCACAATATTATTAATTCTAACCTCATTTGGTTGAAACCAATTCCTAGCAATGACAATTTTCATTGCAAGAAAGGCCTCCAATACCAAAGACCTATCATTAGAAGACAGCATATCCAAATCTAAATGTAACAGAGCCCTCTCTGGATTTGGAGGTATTATAACGTTCAGAAGGTTTGATAAAATTCCAAATAAATCTAACTAATCCTGATGTACCCCCACCAAACATAAATAAACAAGCCCTGTTTGGCTTTGCATCTCCAACATATATTTACTGAACCTGGCTTAAATCTTGACAATCCTTCAGGAACTATGTACCATCGGAACATCACTTTGCAGTGTAGCTCCACCATATTTACACAATTAGACTTGCTAATGTTAGTTAGATTCCTAGTCCACGTTTTATATTCAGTGTTCCTATTCAGCTCTTTCTGTTATGAGTTTAAGGCCGCAGATCTTAAAGGGAGATCTATCATTTCCAAGTAGTCATATGTTTTTCTTAGGGATTTCACTACCGTTTTGTTATTAAACAGCTCCATAATCTTTAGTCAAAGGTTGTCTCCTTCAGTATTACTATAATGTATTCCCAAGTAATGTCCTATCCTCAAGATATTAATGGCGTCTTTGTTCGACAAGCTGAAATCACCAACCAGATGAAGGAATTAATTTTATCCCCATTCATTATATCTATTACTTTTTTTCCCCCTGTATTCCTTCTAACCCGACTTAGATTTAGTATGTTCTTTTGTAGGACTTCCAAGGGTGCATTTTTTAGAATCCTATCTTTAAACCCAATCCTTTTTTTTAAATGACATCCAAAATTCCATACAGTTTTTCAAAACCATGGGCCAACCCCGGTTCTTATGTTGGTACCATAGCACACATTCCAGATTATTTACTTCACTTATCTCTTTTTCAATATAGTGCCAATCCTGTTCTCTACTGGGATTATATTGTATTTTCAGTACATGAAATAGCATACTAGCCTGTGCATATCTCTCCAAGCTTGGCACTCCCATACCACCTCTTTTCCGACTCATAGCCAACAGCCTTATAGCGACTCTTGGCTTTTTCCCTGCCCAAATGAAGTCTTCTATACTAATCTGAAATAATCTTGTCCATCTAGCTGGCAATCTGATAGCTATCATCCTTAAGAGATTTAGCCATTTTGGAATTATATACGCTCTAACGATATTCATCCTCCCCATCCAGGACACAAACATACCATTCCAATCACCAACTTGACTACATAATTCTTTCTGCAGTATATTATAGTTAACATCAATTATTGTGTCAATATTCTTGGGAATCACAATTCCCACATAATTAAGACCTTTCATTTCCTATTGAAAATCATAAGTAGGTTCTAGCTTGCGCCTATCTTTTTCCAAAAGGGCTATACTCATTGCCTGAGTTTTGTTTGTATTTAACTTATTGTTAGAGTAGTGGCTGTATTCCCCAATCTCCTGCATCAACGAGATCAGATATTTCTCTGGGTCATATATCGATAAAAGCACATCATCCACGTACAGGCTAAGCTTACTTTCCACCTCTCTGATCTTCCATATCCTGTTTGCCAGAGGTTCCAGTGATAGTACATATAACAAGGGAGCCAAAGGAGCCCTGCCTTGTACCATTATTTATAGTGAACCAAATAGATCTTGTACCCTGACCAATAACCCTTGCTACAGGTAAATTATATAAGGCCCCAAAACTGAAGTTCCGAAGGAGCTCCTCCAGTTACGGCTAACCAAATCTGTCAAAAGCTTTCTCAGCATCCAAGGATACAACTAATGAGGTTATCTTGTTCGGTGTTACATATTCTATAAGATTAATTAATTTTCTTGAATTATCATTAGAATGCCTACCGTTTACAAATCCCACCTGATCTTTATGTATCTGCACTGGACATAGATGTTTGAGACGTTCTGCCATTATGGCAGAGTATATTTTCGTGTCAGTGTTGATGAAAATTTGTAACTTTTGAAGCATCTTTGTCTTTTTTTGGGGGGGGGATGGGTAAGATAGGGTCTGCACTTTATTTTTTTTATGCTGTTTTGCTGGCGCAGATTATTTTTAATACTAGGTGGATTTGTTTTTTTTATTGTTATTTTTTTTGCATGGCCCCTTTCCCTTGCCTGAAGATGAGCAGTGAGACCATCGCTGATCATAATGGAACATATTTAATTAAGTTATCATTTTATTTACAGGTCACCCTTTGCATACCAGCCTTATGACATACAAAGTGTGTGTTTTTTTCAGGTGAATGTAGGGCTTAATAAAAGGGGACAACTTGGAATGAACAGTGATAATAGTTCTTTCCAGTAGCATTAGCCCTGGTTCCTTAGGACGTTAAATGTCAACAAGCCTATCTTAACACCTTCGCGACAAAGGACGTGCCAGGCACGTCCTGGAAGAAACTCCCTTAATGACAATGGACGTGCCTGGCACGTCCTGCGGTGAATCAAGCAGTTTTCGCGATCAACGATCGCGAAAACCGCTTTAACGGTGTCGAGGCAATAGCCAGCACCGAAATTTCTATTTTGGGGCACCCACGATCGCCCCACGGAGCGATCGTGGGGAGGCATATTGACGGAGCATGCTGCTCCGTCAATATGGCTAAGCCCTCTGCCGGTCTGAGCTTCGGAAGTGAAAGTAACTTCACTTCCGTCGCTCTGAATATGCTACTTGACTGCCCCTAGTGGTAGTTAAGTAGCATTGCAATGGAAAATATTTAAAATACATATTTAATTAATTAAAAACAGGTTATATAGTGTCAGGCTTTCATTTTCTAAGACAACATAAAAATTAATTCATGTTTCTATTAGAAGTCCCCTTAAGAAATCTGCAGACATTTGTGTAACCTAAAACCTAAAATAAATTACAACATGACCAGGTCAAGCAGAGGCCTACACTGTACAGAATTGTGCATACATCATTTTGTTTATTTATCATACATGAAGGCTTTTAACACTATATACATTGTACGCTTAGACATGACTTATTTCCGTTACCATTCTGCAACAGAAAAGCAGTTAGAAGCATTTTCTCTGTACGTATTTATGTGCATTCCAAGAAACCGTTTCTGAAAGAAAGCTGTGCAGATTGACGTTCATTTTCCTTACTATTAAACTCTAATCACAACACACAATTTATTCTATCCGTCATCCCTAGGCAGGTTATTTTCTTTTGTGTCCATTTTGTAGTCATTTATTTGAAGGGAAGAAAAGCGTCATGAACGAAAAAGCTTTTAAATCGTTGTTGAAATCCCCACTGGTGATCTAAGGATTGCTGGAACAGAGCATATAGGAAAACTTAATCACAAACTCTTTTTATCTATTTGATGCCAGGTGCTAATTTTTCATCTGTTGCAAACTGGCAATTGCCTCCGGAATGCAACCAGACTCAATGGAGTAGTGGCACACTATCTCAAAAAGAGTATTTATTCATTAATTTTTATACCAAACTCTACAAGAACAGGGAACAGGTTTAAAGAGCTTTGTACGTGCTAATACTGATTCTCCTACTTTAAAAATATGTACCAACAGGCTTCTTTTTTCTGTCTGTTGCAATGTGTATATGAAATACTAGGAGTGTAATACCAGTGAATTGTACATAATAGGATTGGGGGGAACAATTATATCTTCGAAAACATTACCCATGCTTCATAGGAATTTTAATTGAGGGGATCTATGAAAAACATCTAATAATGATGATAAGTTTATTCAAGCATTATGAATAATAAGAATACCCTATCTCCATTCCTGGATTTTAAACACCATAGAGAAATAAAGAGCAAAGTCGGCTGTTAAGGCCGGGAAAAGTTAAAATTTAAATATCACACGTTATTCCTGAAAGAATACCGTGCAAGTGAACCTAAACGGGCTTCGCAAAAAAAAACAGTGCATTGAAGGACTGGTACTGCGATAAGGGAATTCCGGCATTTTGCATGAAACACAGTTATTCCTGATCCACCATTAATAAAATGCTAAGGTGTGTCAGCGCCATGCCTGTAATCACTAAATACATTTTAAATAAAAATGGCCCCTGTGGCCATGGGCTGGTCCTATGCCTTTTGGCCCAATTAAATAGAATTAAAGACCTCTAGGGGCTGCAGGCTGGCATTTGCCTGCAGTCCCTACATTGATTATCTAATGCCCCCTCCACAGGGCTTTGGAAGAAATATACCTCCATGACCCATTTAAATAAAAATAAATGCCCCCCCCATGGGTCTTTGGGGGCCCCATTTAAACAAAACATAATGGGCCCCTGTCTCAACACTCCTGTGCCAGGGACTGGCCAAATGCAGGGCAGTTAAATCTGGCCTAAGATATTTTATTTGTATTTTGACATTAAAGCATTTCTAATTAGAACATTTGCACTTGATGCAATCTTTCAGTTAAACATGTTATTTTTTGGCATGCAATTGTCCTTGACCTGAAAAAAAAAAATTCACTTTTGACTTTAGGTGGGTGTGTTTCACTTTTGACTGATGACGTAGGACGTACGGTGGGCGTGTTGCGTGTGTGGCGTGGTTAAAAGGGGAAAACACCGGAGCAGCGAGGATGCCTCCAGCACTGGCAGGAGATGGTATCTTGATGTCTACGCTGTGGTTCTAAAAACGCTAGACGGAATACTTACCTCACCCTCCTCCAGAGTCAAGAAGATTTTTCTCTTGCCCGTACTCGCCTTTAATGAGCGTCGACTAAGTGGACGGCCAGGTGCACCCAGCTCAGATAACCCCTACGGAGAATTCTCCATTACAGATATGAAGGGCACCCTGCAGAATCGCTCGTAGTTGCTACGAGGTCTTCCTCCGACGGGAGGTTCACACGTAGCACTGTAGTGCGGTGTGCGGAGCACCTAGATTATTCTTATTTACTTCTTATTAGTCTGCTTCTGAACAAGACTGGTAAACTGTCACGCTTTTCTCTGGTAAGAGACCTATCTTTGGCAAAAAGCAACGGAGCTTGGAAGCACTACCCCAGTATAAGCTCCATACAGGGCGCTCTCCTTCGGAGGGAGGCCCACCCTGCGGCCCAAAGCACAAAGCAACAGACGTTGGGAACCATACCGCCAGCATAAGTCCGCATAGGACCCCGTCCTGTGGTAGGAGACCCACTTCATGATTTACACCGACAGAGCTCGGGACTATTGGAGTCAACACATGCTCTGCACAAAGTAGATACCAACTCGACCGGACACTTTATGGCACAAGCTGCACTACAAGCCGCGACTGCAGTTCTCCATCTGCTTTCTCTGTTGCACATCTAACTCCCGGCTCTTGAGGATAAGACGGGGACTATAAAAGACCTTATTGAAGCATGTTTGGCAAGTAATACATCCCTTACTAAAAGATAAACTTTGGCTAATTTATACAAAGAATTTCGACCATATCCCCCGAGGAATAATGATCTTTGACACTTAAAGGCAAGAAAAGGACTGCGAAGAACCTGCTGACGCACGCTCGATATTATAAGCTGCACGCAAGTATCAAACACTGTTTGGCCTCTTTGGGATAGAAAAGGGGGAAAAAAATAAGATTTTCGCAATGTCTTAGATAATCTGGGTATGTTTGTTTACCAGAACATTTTTTATTAACTAACTCTCTGAACTAACGAGGGAAATTTGCTCTTTGAGCACAAAGGTGTTAGATCAAAGCAAAGAATTGGAAAAAATGCGGGAAGAGATCTCTCACTTACAAACACAAAATGAGATATTAAAAACTCAGGTCAAAGACAACACTAACAAGTTAACTTCGATAGATCTCGTCGAAATAACTTGAGACTCAAGGGAATACCCGAAAAAATTACTAATGAAAATATGGAGAAATTCTTGATAGAATTTATGTCACAATCCTTAGACCCGTCATGCCTAAATAATTCTCCTTTTGAAAGATTTCATAGGATTTTTAGAGCACAGGGACTAGAAAATTCACCTCCAAGAGACGTCATAGTCAGGTTTTTAAACTGCTCACTGAAAGACTCTCTATTAAAACAAATGAGAATCAATCCCAAACCTAAAAACGAAAAATTCAAAGGAATCTTGGTCTTCCCAGACTTATCTCTGGCCACAAGAGCGGATAGGAACCACTGTAGAAGCATTACACAGCAGCTAAGGTTAAATAATATTCCCTATAGATGGGGTTTCCCGACAAGGCTTTTAATTTTCCATAATGGGAAAACAACCCTTATGAGCGACCCCACAGAAGAACGTAAAGAACTGGGAATCTTAAATCAAACCACTGAAGCAACTTAAAATAGTGGAAGCAATTTTTAGGGAAATTTAAAATAAATAGAAAACAGATGCAGGAATATAGGGGAAAGAGGGGTAGAGGTGTAAAGGGCGGAATAAAGGGGGAGGGAAAAGGAAGAAAAAGGGAAAGGGGAGAAAATATTAAAAAAAACACTCACTATTTAACTAGCGTATACACACACAATTTTCTTTTACACATTAAGAAACTATACAACGACTTAAGCACTTTAGCGATTAAACGAAGGATATTATGTAACTACTGATCAAATAAGATTTTTTGACCCATTGCCACAAATACATATAAGTATTGCACCTTACTCCACTCTGTTTAAAAGTTTTTTTTTTTTGTTTTGTTTTTTTTTCTCACAAACCACATGATGAACTAGAAACTAGACATGTGCAAAACTAAAATTTTCGTTTCATTTTAGTTCATTCGGACGAAAATGATATTTATTTCGTCTAAAACGAATTTCGTTCATAACTTCATTCGTTTCGGACGAAATTTGTTTACCATTTTCGTTTTCGTTACATTCGTTTAGTTTTACCTAATAAATGAATGAATTGAGTTTGACTTAAACCGAAAATCTATAAACCGAACAACGTTCGGTTTATAGACTTTCGTCATTTAGAATGCATCTAATTGTAGTACTATTGGCTTTCACTACACTGAGACAGAGTCTCCATTCATAAATTTATGAATGGAGACTCTGTCTCCGTGTAGTGAAAGCCAATAGTAGTACTACGATTACATTCACATTACAATACAAATGCCGAAAGTCTATAAACCGAACGTTCGGTTTATAGGCTGTCGGCTTATGGAATACATGTAATCCTATTGCTATTCTATAAGCCGAAAGTCTATAAACCGAAGGTCGTTCGGTTTATAGACTTTCGGCTTATAGAACAGTCAGCAATAGCATTACATGTATTCTATAAGCCGACAGCCTATAAACCGAACGTTCGGTTTATAGGCTGTGGGCATTTTACTACACGGAGACAAAGTCTCCATTCATAATTTTACCGAACGTTCGCTTTATAGAATAGCCATAGGATTACATGTATTACATAAGCCGAAAGTCTATAAACCGAAAGTCGTTCGGTTTATAGTCTGTCGGCATTTAACTATACAGAGACAGAGTCTCCATTCATAAAATTATGAATGGAGACTTTGTCTCCGTGTAGTAAAATGCCGAAAGCCTTTAAACCGAACGATCGGTTTATAGACTTTCGGCTTATGTAATACATGTAATCCTATGGCTATTCTATAAACCGAACGTTCGGTTTATAGGCTTTCGGCATTTTACTACACGGAGACAAAGTCTCCATTCATATTTTATGAATGGAGACTCTGTCTCTGTATAGTTAAATGCCGACAGCATATAAACCGAATGTTCGGTTTATAGAATAGCAATAGGAATACATGTATTCCATAAGCCGACAGCCTATAAACCGAACATTAGGTTTATAGGCTGTGGGCATTTTACTACACGGAGACAGTCTCCATTCATAATTTTATGAATGGAGACTCCGTCTCCGTATAGTTAAATACCCACAGCCTATAAACCGAATGTTCGGTTTATAGGCTGTCGGCTTTTAACTATACGGAGACAAAGTCTCCATTCATATGAATGGAGACTCTGTCTCCATATAGGTAAATGCCCACAGCCTATAAACCGAACGTTCGGTTTATAGGCTGTCGGCTTTTAACTATACGTTTGTCTCCATTCATAATTTTATGAATGGAGAATCTGTCTCCGTATAGTTAAATGCTATTGTATTCTATAAACCGACTCTATTTCGGCTTATAGAATGCAATAGTACTACGAATGGACGAATGAACGAATGATTTTCATTTATTAACCATTCGTTCATTCGGCTTTCGTTAGCTTAGCATTTTCGTTCTTCGTTTTTCGGGCGAATGGACGAAAATGCATTTTTCGGACGAAAATGCATTAGTCCGAAAACGAATGCACATGTCTAGTATATATTCACATGTAAATTGCTTTTTTAATAAAAAATTATGAAATAAAAAAATTCTTGTTTTTATTTCCTTTTATGTGACAATGCTGCCTCTCTCTTTCCCTTGCCCCCAGATTTGTTGCTCTCCCCCCCTTAGTGTTGTCTCTCTCTCACCCTCCCTTTGGCTCCCCCCTCGCTCCCCTTGTGTCTGTCTCTTCCCCCCTCCCTCCCCTTGTTTCTCTCCCCCCCCTCGTTACTCTGCCCCCCCCCTTGTTATTCTGTCCCCCCCTCACCTGTTTCTTGCTCCCTGGTGGCTAGTGGGGGCAGCCGGGGGATGTATGCACTATAAATAATAGACGGAAGTGTCGGGCAGCATGGAGGTTGTCTGCACGATTCGTGCAGACATCCCCCAGCTGCCTGATTCTACCTGGTGGCTAGCGAGGCAGCGGAGGATGTCTGCGCGATGAGCGAGACCTCCCCTGCTGCCGCCCGGAACGACCGCCAGGACTTTTATGAGGAAGCCGGAAGTACCCAGATTCATCATAGAAGTCCCGGCGGTCATGCCGGGCGGCAGCAGGGGAGATCTGCGCTCATCGCGCAGACATCCCCTGCTGTTAGAGAGGGGAATCCAGGTCCCCTGCAGCTCTGCTGGGGACCTGGATCCCAGTCTTATAGTCTGACCTCAATTTGAGGTCAGATTATAAGACGACCTCGATTATAAAAGGGGTATTAATTAACACTTCCCTTGCTGATCACAGTTTCTTTTTACTGTGATCCGTTTCCTTCCAAGTTTATGGACCTCATTTAGTTTTTTCAAAATAAATTTTATTTTGTACATTTTTACTATATTACTTATATTCTTTTCATGTATTAATGTAATTACAGTTAACTCCTACAAGCCTGTGCTGTGATTATGACCAGAGCAAACGTTTCATTCGTGACGTTGGGACGTTCTATGCCGTCCTGATTTTAAATCCCTTAAAGTCGTTAGGACGGCATAGTACGTCCTGTGTTAAACAGCTCATTTCGCGGCTCGGATCATGCTGCAGGTACTTGCAGCGGGATCCCACCTGTCAGATGAGGCCATTTTATAGACTTTCGGCTTATAGAACAGCAATAGCATTACATGTATTCTATAAACCGAACATCGTTTGTTTTAAAGACTTTCGGCTTATAATACTATTGGCTTTCTATAAACCGAACTAGAGTCGAGTCCCCATTCATAAGAAATTCTTATGAATGAGGAGGGACTCTAGTTAGGTTTATAGAATGCCAATAGTATTCTATAAGCCGAAAGTCTTTAAAACAAACGATGTTCCACCGGCAACTGTACGGCCCTGAGACTAATTCAGGGCAGTCATTGTTAGGATCTCCTGCAAATGGCGCGTGTTATTTTTTATATATGTGATTGTTTGTGTACGTTTGCTGACGTGGAGACCACTGGGGGGCGGCCTGGACCTACTCAGCTGGGCGTGAGGAGA
This sequence comes from Pelodytes ibericus, assembly GCA_036172795.1. NCBI lineage: Eukaryota > Metazoa > Chordata > Amphibia > Anura > Pelodytidae > Pelodytes > Pelodytes ibericus. Next base: position 89,710,020 of record CM069863.1, read on the forward strand.
GGGGGGAGAGATGGCGAGGCACTAGGGGACTATGTCCCATAGATTCGCGTCCATCAATGTGCAGGGACTGAATTTACTCCTGAAGAGAGGTCTGTTATATAAAGCAATATCGGAGGACAACGTGGACTTGTGTTTCGCTCAGGAGACTCACTGGACAATGAATGGCTCAGATCTATGGAGATACTCCAAATATCCAGTGATCTCCTGTTCTGACCTGCCTGAAAAAAAAGTGAGAGGAGTGGCGATATTCTGCTTAGCAAAAATTAAATACGAACCAATATTAGTAGAGAAAGACAGCTTTGGTAGATACATTCTGAATATATGCAAGCTAAACGATATAACTTACACCTTGGTGAACTTATACGCCCCCAATGAATTCTCCCAGACTTTTTTTAAAAGCCTATTTAAAAGGATAGGTCAACTCAAGAAGGGGATCTTAATAATAGGAGAGGATCTAAACACTATGTTGGACGAGAAATTGGACAGGAGCGGGTCCATATCCTCTAAAAGCATTAACCAATACAGAAATAGACGTAAGCAACTACAAAAACTTCTATTTGAATGTGAGCTATTTGACATCTGGAGAGTGCACCATCCCACAGAGAGGGATTTTACTCATTTCTCTAAGATCCACAAGAGCTACTCTAGAATAGACTATTTTCTAACAGATCGCAAAAACCTAGATACATTTGTAAGATCAAACATTGGAACAATTACATGGTCTGACCACGCTCCAGTTGAGATCTGGGTAACAAACAACTTAGAAAATAAACACAACTACCAGTGGAGATTAGATGATTCTTCCCTCTCCCTAGAAACTATTACAAAACTACTCTCTGACCAAGCTAGGGAATACGTTAATATTAATGATAATGGTGAGGTCACCCCAGAGACTGTATGGTCCGCCTTCAAATGCGTCATGAGAGGCCATCTGATTAAAATAGAAGAACAAAGAAGGAAAAACAGAGGGGCAGCCCTGTCCGACTTGTACATACAATTAGCCCAACTATCAGCCCAAAATAAATTTAAGCCGGACTTAACATTGACTAACAAAATCCTCTTGATCTACACCCAAATAAAACAAAGGCTTGAGGAGGGTGTCAAGCATATGTCTGTCTCCTTAAATCAACAGTGGTACCATAACAACAATAAAGCGAGCAAGCCTCTTTCTGGTAGACTTAAATCGGAACTCACCAAGAAAGTAATAAAAAAAATTGTAGTAGGAGATAATATATGTTTGGCCCCTTCCCAAATAAGCAAAGCTTTTGCTCAGTACTACTCCTCTTTATACAACCTGGGGAACACCAAAACCTCTCCTCTAGATATAGAGGCTTTTCTCTCTAGCCTTAACCTCCCGACATTGGACCCTACAAAACTGGACTACTTAAATAGACCTATAACCAAGGAAGAAATATCTTTAACAATAAAAACACTTAAAAATGTAAAGGCCCCAGGGTCTGACGGATTCACACCTACATTTTTTAAACTTCTAGAACCCATAATAACCCCTATACTGCTTAGATTTTTTCAGGATATCGGAAGAACAGGGAAAATTTCCTCAGACCTTCAGGCAGCCACGATTTCCCCCATCCTGAAGCCAGAAAAGGATCCTCACTTTGTGACTAATTATCGCCCGATCTCGATCATAAATCTAGACATAAAGATCTTCTCTAAAATCCTAGTCGATAGGCTGGCTTCAGTCATTTCAGACCTAATCCATTTGGATCAGTCATGATTTGTGAACGCGAGATCGGGAGCAGATAACAAACGGAAATTATTATACATCATACAAGCCGTAAACAAGGCAACTTCCAACAGTATTCATCTCTGTTGACGCAGAAAAAGCTTTTGACAGAGTGAGTTGGAACTTCCTATCTGCGACCCTGGATGGCTTCGGGATGGGGGGACTCTTCAAAGACTTGGCCATGGTTCTGTATTCTTCCCCTAGGGCAAAGGTATGCGGTAATGGCCTTGAATCAGAATGGTTCCGGTAGGAAATGGAACAAGACATGGATGCCCATTAGCCCCTCTTCTCTATATCCTTACAACTGAACCTCTTGCAATATTTATTAGGCAACTTAACGAGATTACAGGGATATACTTTGGCAATACCCAACAAAAAATAACACTATTTGCAGACGACATTATATTGAAACTCTCAAATCCTGACCAATAAATACCAGCCTTGTTGAAATGAATACAAGAATACAGTAGACACTAAAACTACAAAATAAATATGACCAAGACACAAGTAATATGTGGTTTTCTAACTCAAGAATTGAAAAAGGATTTGGAGTCTAAATATAATTTCAATTGGTCAAACGATCAAATTTCATTTCTGGGTATTAAAAAAAACCTCTCAATTGACACATGGAATCAAAACAACTATATGAGCTTGTAAAGGGATCTATCCTCCCAATTTATGAAATGGAATAAAATCTATGCCTCCTGGTTAGGTAGGCTTAATATATTAAACTCATATATCATACCAAAACTGGACTATCTTTTACGAACTATCCCACTACGTGTTTCTAGAAACATTCTAAACTTGTTCCAGAAACTTTTTGTTTCATACGTCTGGCGTGGCAAGAAGCACAGGATTGCTATGAAAATTATAACCACCAAAACGGCCAGGGGAGGATTATAATTTTCCGATGTGTTCCTCTTACACGATACAATAATGTTCTCCCACTTTATGCAATGGGGAAACCCTAATTCTAAAAACAAAGACTGTTATATTCACGAAAGTCAAGAATGCAGACGAGTCAACTCCACTTGCTTATTCTGGCTGGACGGGTCCAATTTCGGGAGGTTGAAAATTAATAATAAGGTTACAGAACAAGTTTTTCTTTCTATCGGTCCAAATAAAGACCGACTAAATCCAAAGAACTGCATTTCCAGAGAGGCCCCTTTGGCTACTTGTGTCTTGATGACCCAGGATCTTAACCTGAAACACTGGTTTGATCTGGGAATCCTAAAAGTCTCAGACATAACTAACGCATTGGGTTTCTGTTCTTTCCCTCAACTTCAATCCAAATTCGCTCTCCAGATGTCCAAATTCCTTACATACAAAAGAGTGATTGCAATACTAGCAGGGCTCACTATTATTAGTGAAGGGCCACTAGAGGGATTGATTCATAGCTCTCTCCCTAAAACAACCTCTAAACTTAGGCGCATAATTCTACTAAACACAAAAGAAGAATAACTAGGTAACATCATTAAATGGGAGATAGATATGCATGAAACTTTCTCGACCCAAGAATGGTTCAGATCTTTTGAAGGCGTCAGGAAAAATATACACTGTATTAATATTCAAGAAAACTATGTAAAAATCCTTCATAGGTGGTACATGGTTCCAACAAAACTGTGTAAATTTCAGACACAAACCTCAAATCTCTGTTGGCGTTGTGGTTTAGTTCCAGGTTCATTACTACATATATGGTGGGAATGTAAACAACTAGACAATCTCAAAGAAATTGTTCTCAGCCTTGTCTCCAAAACCGGTATACATTGGAGATCTCTCTTTACCTAAATTCCTCTTTCATATTAGTCTCCAGGAGCTTCCCAAACCACAGAGAATATTAATAACGCATATTCTATTGGCTACAAAGCTGTGCCTGTCAAGACACTGTAAGAAGACCACAACCCCAACCCTAGCTGATATCAAGACCCAGATAGACTACCAGGCCTCTATGGAAAAAGCGATCTATTACGATAACAAGAATCTGTCCACTCATAATGACATATGGGGAGTGTGGCTCTTACTGTCCCCATCCATTTAGCCGCCCTTCATCCCTGGACATTTGATTTCGAGAATGGGAAAAAACAAAAAACGTATTAACGGGCTTCGCTTATCTCTCTTCTCTTCTCTCCTGTGTTCCTTCCTGACTGGAGGGGACCGGCCGGTCCCCATTGGCCTCCGCGCGGCAAACATGTTGATGTTGAGTATGTTGAACAAGTGCATTGTTAGAATGTGAGCACGCACTGATATACTGAAAAGCTAAGGATGACGATATTTGCTCGACTAATTAAGGTCAGTAACTACGAAATGTATATTTCAATATCCAGTATTACGTTAAATTGTGCAATCTTTGGCTTACTCTCTTTTCTGATGATTTATGTGTATACCTATGTGCCTGCTATTTTTATGTACGTTTGTATGTTATTTATGCAGTACAAATTTGTATGTTTATTATAAAATAATAAAAAAATTAAAAGAAATAACTTTTTCTAGAGCAATGCTCCTTAACCTTTTCTCACCCAGGGTACACCAAAGCTCTTCCCAGAATTGTATGGCACACCACAAGAAAAAATATATAAAAATTAAGTTATAAAGTCAAGTGCATACACAGAACATAAGAACTAGATGCCTTTATTTACATTTAAAACCAAACAAGTGTGCAAAAAAAATAATGCATAAACCAAGACAAGTGCATTACAAATCATTAATAGACAAACCAAGACAGGTGCATTACCAATGATAAACAGACAATCCAAGACAAGTGCATTACAAATCATAAATATACAAACCAAACCAGTGCATTACAAATCATAAATGGACAAACAAAACCAGCCACAGCCAATTTGCCCATTAGTATGCCAGTATTACTTTTGCCATTAATATGCCCCAGCCAATTTGCACAATAATGTGACAGTATTATTTTGCCATTTAATATGCCACAGCCAATTTAGCCAATAATATGCCAGTATTATTTTGCCATTAATATGCCCAAGCCAATTTGCCCAATAATTTGCCAGTATTATTTTGCCATTTAATATGCCTCAGCTAATTTGCCCAATAATGTGACCGTATTATTTTGCCATTAATAAGCGATAGCCAATGTGCCCAATAATATGACACCCTCCTCCCCCCTTCCCCAGTAGTCACCTTCTTGTTGCTCTGTGTCCCCAGTAGTCTCCTCCTTGCAGTTTTCCCTCCTGCACGGAGGAGAGAAACACAGCCACCGGATATGCCGTACTGTCATATCCGTTGTTGTTTTGGGGGGTGCCAGACCCCAAGAGGAGAGCCCGATGTTGTCTAAGTCTGGCTGTGGAGCGCTGTTCTAGAGGATGCTTCTGCATGTGACTCATCACTGATAATAGTATTGGGTGAGTGTCTGGATCCTGGGCCCTCTCAGCCACTGCCCAGGGATAACTTACCATCTCCAGGGTCCCCTGCTTCTCTGGTATCCCGCCAGGCGATCACGCCGTCGCATGATAGACCACATTCCTGACGTCAAGTTACACGCAAGCCGCGCGTAATGCGTGCTTCTGCGTTACACTTGCAGAGGGGGGCGTGTCTCTATACCTGACTGAGCCCTTGCATTGGTGGATGCAGGAGAGGCGGGGAGGGGGCTGACAATTCCCCAAAGTGTCCCTTAGAGACCTATGAAGAGGGGGAGGAACTACCTGGGCTGAAGGGCGAGGCCTGTACTGACAGCCCTATATAAACCCCTCACACACTTCCTTCTTTGCTTGAAAATTGAGCTGCTAAGTTTGGTTCATCCTGCTTAGTTCCTTACTCCCTCCAGAGATTACTTGATTCCGTGTTTGACCTTCTGATACCTGACCTCGGCTTGTTCCTGGACTTCTCTGACCTCTCCCATCCTGACCCGGCTTGTTTGCCATTTTTTGATCCTGCGCTTCATACCTCTGGCTTGTCTCCTTTTTTGCTTCTCCGCTGCCTACATTAAAACCCAGCTTATCTGCACCATCCTTGTGGCACAGTTGTTTGTACCCTGCTCTACGCTCCCGAATACAGACCCAACAGTAAGAGAAAACACATACTTAACCTAGCTTCTCATATAGTTCTAGGCAGTTATTCCCAAGACATTTCCAGATGATCCCCAGGATGATGCATGGCATGAGAGAACATGTGTATAAGCAGAAGACTGAAATTAGGGCTTCTTGACTACAATTTTAAGGCTTTAGTATGACTGTTTTATATTGCATGTTGCAAACAGCACACAGAAGGACTTCAACTCTCTTCTAAAGTTTTTTCAAGAAAAAGTATGAGGGCCATTTCTCAGGAGAACAATAAATAAACATCATAAAGGTTTATTTTCAGTGTTCGATGCGGAAAGAATGGATCAGAGAGAGAGAGAGACTGCTGTATCTATAGACATGGTTATAGCTGACTACATTATCATGCTACACAATTGTGATAAAAATGTTTTCTTTATACTGCTATGTTTACAGTCATTTAATATAAGTGGTACTAAGCCCACTGGACATAGTCACTGTAATCATTAAAACTACTTTTCTTAAGTATCCCTCAATTACAATATGTCATTTAAGCTCATTATATGCATTATGCTTAGTGCCTATCCACATGGTAAAAAAATAATTACAACTTAAATTGTTAGATTTATTCTAACAAGCCTCTATTTTTAAAAAAAAATTTTTTTTACTAATGGCTGTGCTAGAGTAGTTTTTATGTGTACTATGTAAACAATGCAAATAATTATATGACAATAACAATAAAATATTGCTTTTTCTTTAGCGATGAACCCCTGGCAACTAAATTCAATAAGCATTTGGCAAGAAAAATGATTGTGTAAAAGACATGAACACAATAAATTCCTATGGGACAAGTACTGTAATTCTTGTTCTATCTTCCCACGCTAATGGAAAGTCCATTAAATCGTCAGCGTAGAAACACCTGATGTACTAAACTATACAAAGTACTAATAAAATATAATTTCAATACAGAAAATACATCTGTACAAATATATATTATTTTAATTTTCTTTACTTTTGAGAGTGTTTGTAAAATCTCTGTGGACATACACTGAGCTGTGCTCAGTTTAATTTTTGGTGAAAAAATGCACTTTGATTAGAGATCTAAGTCGAAAAAAGTTGGGAAAAAGCACACACCCACACTACAAAACCAGTAATTGAGCAATTACAAATAAATGATTAAAAGATTATTTTAATGGAAATATAGATAAAAATATCACAAAGTATCTATGCATTGTACTGGCAGAATTGCAAAATGTTTAAGTGTGTCTGTGGTATCTTCTGTGGCTTGTTAATTTGATATGCACACTTTTCCCAGTAGGTAATTTCCAAGTGGTCCAGACTGTAGTTATTTAGGGGTCTATTTATGTAACACCGAATTGCACCCTAATTGATGAAAATGGATTTAAGATGCCCCTGGAGTGGGCGTACACTGAACTCCGGCATCAATGGCAGGTGACCCAAATTTAAGAATTAACCTACAAATTACCAAGCAACTGGCCAACATAATTAAATGAATAATTAAGAAAGACACTATTTCAGTTCTTAGTAGCTTTCAAAATTTAACTTTCATTATGTTAACTTCAACATAAAGTGGCAAATGAGAATATTTAAAAAAATAACAACAATATAACGTGCGCATATATATATTTAATCTATTCAAAATGGCACAGTGTGATAGAGAAAGGGTACGTAACAAAGAATAATTTCTTCTGATACATGTCTCAATAAACAAGTAGTCGTCTATGCAAATTGATGGTTTAGTGATTTTCTTTTCAAATATCTTTGTTTTGTGCAATATATTCTTATATAAAGAATTATATCTTATATTATATTTATTTTTGTTTGTATTTAATTTTTTATTTTGTATTTATTTGTAATAGATATTGTTTTTTCTGTGTATATAATATATATATATATATATATATATATATATATATATGTTATATGCATTTATAATTTTATATAATATTATTACTATTATATGTATTATATCATAATATATGTTATATTGTAAATATTTTGTTATAATATATAAATATTATATATATAAAAAATATATATTTTATATTATAATTTATTATCAATTTATTTAACTATGCCCTACTTTTCATAACGTGACCTATCTGCACTCACCGCATGGGGAGCCAAAAAGGCAGCATGGTAGGCAGTAGTGTATCTTCCACAAGGCAAACAAGGCACTCGCCTAGGGCGGCAATTTGCCAGGGGGCGGCACTTTTCCAGAGGGTGTTAAAGCACACTTCTGGTGCTTCAAACATTTTCGCTCCCTCCCCCACCGTTCATCAAGCTTTAGCTCCTTCCAATTAATAGGGGTGATGGGGGCATGTAATGGATGTGGTAGGGGTTTGTAATGGGGATGATGGGGCATTTAGTGTGTATACAATGTGGGTGATGGGTGCATGTAATGGGATGATTTGCCAATTAAAGTGTGCACAAAACCAAGACACACCACTGATGGTAGGACACCATGCTGCGTGTCCGCCTTGTGTGCATATTTAAGCAGGAAATCCTTCAGCTTTAAATAGGTGAATATTTCTGAATTTGCGATATTATATTCTTTACTGTCCAAAAGATTTCACCTCCTTTTCCTCATAGAGATCCTCCAATCTCTCCACTTCCCCTCTTATCCAGTTTTTTCAAATTCAGATCTTTTATTAAATAGATCACTATGCTACTCGGGAGATAAAATTAAAAGTCTCTTCTCCAATTTAATGTTTCGTTTTAATTCTCAGGTCTATTAAGATCTGGCTCCTTTTTACCTTATATCTCTGATCCTCTTTCATGGGTTTAAGCCAAAATAAGGAGCTCAGATCTCAAATTGGTTATTCTATCTTGTACTACCTTTCCTTTTTGCTTTTCTCCTTTTTTGTTATCAGTGTTTTTACTTTAATATTGGCTCTATAATACTCTTCTAAACTGGGATGGGATGTTAGTACCATATTGGCATCCCTGAGGCATTATCAGCCCACGTACATAGATATCTTATACTCAGATGTTCCAACCTTCATCCTATTAATATTTTTATTCTGCCTGATAATATGAGCCAATGGTTAGAGAGAGATTATATACAAGATTGGGGCCAGGGGACACCCCTGTCTTGTGGCATTCTGTATTTCAAACCATGTTGATTCGATATTCTGGCCGATGACTTTTTTTGAGGGATTAACATAAAGAGCCATAATTGCGTCTACCAAACCTGATCTAAATCCCATAGATTTTAAAGTTTCTTCTAGGAAGACCCAGCTGACCCTGTTAAATGCTTTTTCTGCATCCAGTGACAGGGCCAGCATGTATTATCGCCTGACATTTTGTCATGTAGGAATCCCCCCTGATCTTTGTGTATTAGTGAATTTATACATCCCTTCATTCTATGTGCCAAATGGCTGCATAATTTTAGTATCTATATTAATTAAAGCTTAATTTATAATATTTGAGGGATCTTTCCCTGGTTTGGGAATTGGTAGGATCACTGCCTGCACTGACTCACCGGGAAAGCCTCTCTTCTCTTTGACCTCATTAAAGAATCTGGTCAAATAAGAGATTAATTTATTGGCCAGTTTCTTATAATAGATTCCCGCAAAACCATCGGGTCCTGGAATTTTGTTGTTCTTTATTTGTTTGATTACATTTACAACCTCTATCTCATTTATAGGTTGGTCTAACTTTATTTTTAACTTCTTACAGTCTCTGTAGATTTGCACCCTCAATATCTAGACTGTCCCTTATCTGGGATGTTATACATTGTTGAAAATAATTATTTAAATTCGAAAGCAATTTATTTTAGGGAAACTGATATTTTATTACCATTTATAATTTTAGATATTCTGGCTTTGAGATTCTCTGGAGCTTCTTAGTCAACACTTTCTCAGGTTTATTACCTAGGTAGTACCAGTTTTGTTTGCGCTTGCCATCAGCATATCATATTTGGGTTGACCTAATTGTTTATTTTTCCTGGTTATATTTTCTAATTTGATATATTAGCTATGCGTAATTTATTAAGGTATGCCTCCCTGTTAATTAAGTTTCCTGTTGCTACGCATTTGTATGCATACCATATGTTTGACATAGAGGTCTCCTCTGCTAGGTTTTCTTTAAAATAAAGATCAGAAAACTTTTCGAGTTCCTCAATATATCTTTTGTCTCCCAGCACATTTTCATTGATTCTCCAACTGGATCTGGAACTTTTAACATCATTATTAAAAACACATATTACCATGCTATGATCTGACCAGGATATCTCTGTAATGTCTATCCTCTTGCAATTTGTAACCAACTGTGCATGTACGAGACACATATCTATTCTAGAGTAGGACTTAAATCTATTGGAATAAAATGTTTAGTCCCTTTCTTCAGGGTGGGGTGTTCTTCATAAATCATAAAGTTTATGTTTCCTCATAAATTCATTAAACACTCTGGCCTAACCATAAACCAATTTATCTATCCGTACTCCTCTAACTACCTTTTTGTCCCACTCTGGGTCTGAGATAAAATTAAAGTCTCCAGCCATTATCAATGGTCCCTGAATGAGGTCCTGCATCTTCTGCAGTAGCTCATTCAGGAAGCTGACCTGTTCCCTATTAGGGGCATAGATGTTAAAACATGTATAAATTGTATCATTCAATTTGTAAATAAAGTTCCCAGAAAACAGTATGGCCACTCCCTTCTTTTTTGAGAAGGTAAAGAGGCAAATTCTATAAAAGGATATTTACCAAAAGACAATCTGTTAGCAAAATCAAGATTCCAATTAGTTTCTTGTAGCATAGCTACATTTATCCTTTGTTTGTCCAAGAAATTCAGCAGAGTTATCCTTGTTTGGGGGACATTCATCCCCTGCACATTCAGCGATAAAATCGTATAAATCATATTTACAAGTCATTTAGGTTACCTTCTCCGAGACTCCCCCCTCCCCCCGCCACTCCCCACCCCCCCTTTCTCAGCCCCTCCACTTTTGTTTTCTTTGTCTGGGATCATCTCCACATTACAAACAGATTTAACATTCACAACATATAACATATTGAACTATAACTTAGTTCACCTCCATAACTCCTCACCCACTCACCCACATAGTTCACTTAACCTCCTACAAGGTGAACAATTGTTCAAGGCCACTGTGGCTGTGACTATTCATTACTGTTTTTCCCCTCTGTCCCTCTAAGAGATATCACTAAGGAGGACGACAGGAGGCGAGAGAAGAAAAAAATTGTTTTTACAATATTCCATCTAGATACTTATCAATTGTTTTATATTTTTCATGTGCAAAGTACATTGTTCATAATATTTCCAATCGTAATGATTTTAACCCTCCACCATATGTAGAGTGTTATGTTTCTACAATCAAAAATTACTTGGGGCCCCTAAAGTGTGATTTAACTGTGTCTTCCTTACTACTGAATGTACTTTTCCGGTAAAAAAGATCTCAATAGTGTTAAAGTGCCATTATCCTCTTTGTCCCTTCCTTTATTGAACATGCTACTTCATACTTGAAAACTTACCCATATTACCCTTTTACCTACAAAGATTTCTCAACACCATAACCAGCTATATTTACCCCTAGAGTGTCATTAGTTATTTTATCCATAATTTGTTAAGCCTCCTTCCCTCAAAAAAACAAAAACATTCAGCAATGCTTTATAGTATTCATGTGCATTCTTAATAAACATTCTAGCTTCATTCTTTGTTTTCAAATCTTCTTAAGATACATATCATATTTCTACCAGCTGTAGCTTCATCAAAAATATTCTTAATACCCCTTAAGTGCCCCCCAAAAAATCCCTACCTCCCCCTTCCAGTCTCCTCCCTTTATTTATGTATACTAAATTAGACAGAGAGCTCTTCCTCTTGTCCCACAACTTTTTCCCGTTACTTTTCTCCCTTGCTAGCCCTTTCTATTCCCCGAAATTTTTTGGCTGCCAACATGATCTTCCTTTTAACTCCATAAAGGGTGAATCTCACAATAATGTCTCTGGGTTGAGCCTCTGATATATTTGTTGGTTTCCAATATCGATGAGCTCTTTCAATATCGGACTCCACAATGCTTTTTATTCCCATACATCCAAAAAGCTCCATTAGGTATCCCATTCAATTTTCTTGAGACACAGACAGACGATACCGCAGATTCTTATGTTTTTCCTTCTCCCCCTATCTTCTATATCAGATATTTTTAACTTAATGTCTTGGACTTTTTGAGTCAGCTGAAATAATTTATCCTCTGCTTCTTTGATAGTAAAGTTTATGTATTCAATCTTATCTTCATTAGTTTTAACTCTATCTCCCAATTTCAAAATATTCTTCTTTACAATCTCCAAACTGGTTGGTGAATTCCTTTTTAATTGATTGCAATTGCAATCCTAGGCATTTTTGTAGTTATTCTAGTGTTATTCCTCTGTTCTCCATCTCTCCAGAGCTATCAAATAACTGTTTCCACTTCCAGTATATTCAAACTGTTATCATGTATATAGGTGGAGCCCATATTTGACTGTACCTCTGTATTCTGTGGCGAAAAGTGTGCTTCAATTCCAATTTCTCTCTTTTTCCCAGAATCTACAATTTGTTTTTCTTTTGCTTTTAGCTTTTTGTGGGCAAGATTGTGTTCGCTCCCCTTTTTGGTTGCCATAGTCTGCATGGATTATAGTTATTGATAAAAAAATATATATATATATTTTACAAAAATAGGTTTTTATATTCCCCTATTATGAAGATTTTGCTTAAATTAGTCGATCAAATCTAAAGTGAATTTATCTTGTTCTTAGTTTCAGGTAATAAGATCCTTTTACCATAATGGCAGACAATCAAAGAGAGAAAGAAGTGATCTGTGTATACCAGTACAGGTATTTCATATTCAAACTTTTATGCTGTGCTTATATTTTCAGAGCAAAGGAAAAAAGTGCTGTTCCTTAATCAGGTGATGTTGATCCCCTTATATACTTCCTACTTCCTCTCTAACCAAGGAAGACCCATAATTTCAGGAATTTGTAAAATGGCAGCTTCAACCTCACAATCAGTAATTCAGCCACAGAAAAAAACTTCTGAAGACCTGAACTCACTTGATCTAATCTGCTTTCTATTCTTAAAATGTGAGGTATACTTGTACATGATAGATATGTTTTTGACATTTATCGTGTATGAAGAGACCCGAGAGGTCTTGAAAGCTTGCACTCTAAACCTACTCAATTAGCCAGTAAAGGTATACACTTGACTAACATGGTACCATCTCTCACCAAATAGTACAGTACATATTCAAGATTAAATTAAAAGTTTTTTATTTATAAAATGGAAAATGCTTTTGAAATTTTTTATTGTGTGGGTGAAATATGAATATGTATATTTTTCTATTAGCTATTACCTCAAACTGCCTGATCTTAAATACACTGCATGAAATAAAAATATAATTGAAGCAGAGTATACATACATTTGAAATAGCCAATTCATGTGGATTTGTACACTGATGCAGAAGAGTCAAACTCTGTATTATAACTCTCCCAGATTTTTCACACAGCTAACAATTTCTAAAAATTAGGGTTTAGACAAGTAAAGTAATACCTGTAAAATGCTAACTACATTCATGAAAACCTGATATGTTTGTGGGCCTGGATGCCTGAAGTCAAACATTTCTGGTGTAAAATAATTTTTGAAAAATCAATGTGTGTGTGCAATAAATTCAATCAAAGCAAGTACGTTAAAAGCATTTTTATTGCTAAGTGCTCCCCAATACAACAAACAGCATCAGTAGTGTACACTTAAAGGGTCAAGAAAAGAGCTCTGTAAGAAATAATCAAAATGGTTAGGGACATATATTGTGATGGATATCTACAACTTATCACAGACACTTGTACAGAGAGGAAAAAAAAACATATTGGTTGTTCATTTGGTAGATTCTTAGGAAATATAAACACATGTATCTGTTTGTGGAACAGGGGTTGTCTTAATAATCTATCTATTTTGACCTTCAAAAGTTTTGCAGTTGACAAGTAGCAATTCTTTAAAGGCATCAAGTCAAAATGTCAGAGGATTAGCTTATAAATGACTACTAACAAACTCGTACACGGGGGGAAATCCCGTAATATAAATTCTCTGTCTAAGTTACATTCATTTTTCATGATGTTCATTTTTTAAACATTTTCTTTAATTTAAATTTGTAAAATATATCCAAATTCCTATCTCTAATATCTAGTTAGACACTTTTTGCGTGTATCGTTTTGTGTTACCATAAACAATTTTTTCTTTTGAAAAATTGCATGTCAAATTTTTATGTTTTTTAAACTAGTGATTCCAATTTCGGAGGGGGAAATTGTTGAATTTTTACTTTTATGTATTAAGTCCCATATTTTGTCTACAGTAGATTTGTTAGCTTATTAACCTATGCATAAACAGGATGCATGTACATACAGTATGTGTAACTACTTTATACTGGCAGGAAAATAAATCAAATGCTATAACTGTAAATATTTGGTAAATAAAGTCTATCAAATCACCTTTTAATAAATATCTTCAGTTTTATATTCTATATACAAGTACTTTACAGCTACATGAGAGAGTAAGACTGGCTTTATGGTGTAGATGTGATTCCTGGTATAAATCACTAGTAGATTATTGCAGTCAGATGCATTGTGGTTATGAAAAATGAGGTGACTCATGTTGAAATAAATATCTCTCTCCCCTCCTTGACCAACACTCTGTATACAGTCCAATTAAAGTTACAATTGCGTTACTCATGTCCTGTTGAGCCAATGATTGAAGACAGATTCAAGAATGACGAAAATACATCTCATTTTAGTCTGCCATATTGTATTAGTTGGACTATTTTGTTAACACTAATCTACCTATGAATCGATCCCTGTTGAAAGAAGTCAGTGGAAGTCAGTTCTAAGATTCAACCGACAACTAGGTGGTATATGTATCAAATATGATACACTTTGGGTATTTAACATAGGAACATATTTCTTATAGTCCCTGGCTCAATTATTTAGTAAATTAGTATTTCTTAATTTTTGCCAACGAGAGTACTCTTTGTCCATTCCTTGGCCTGCTTCATTTTAGTGCATCAACAGAAGTCATTGCCCAATGCTAAAAAAATATTTAAAAAAAACAATAAAACAAAACAGTGAAATAAGGGTGTTGATTTCTCTATGACATACTGCACTATGCACTTGTTTCTGATGGGTCTGTTAATGAGCTCTAATAAACCCTCCATGTCATATGAAATATTAGGAGAACACATCTTGATGAGAGCACTGCTTTAACCCAAGGAATGTTAATAAGGCAGTTTGTACTCGTAGGAACCAATAAGCACCCAAAAAAAAAAAAGGTAAACAATGATTAGACAGCATGAATCAATTCATAATAATACTGACTTTGGAAAACAAAACATTTTTAACAGCTGCATTTTTTGTCTGATTCATTCTATCACCTTCCCTCCCCCCACACCAGATATATGAATCACGTAGTAAGTGTGTTGATGTTTAAAACTATTACATGTTAACAAATGTAAACATTTGTAATGTATTGAGTTCTACAAGAAAATGAAAAATGGATCGGCTGGTGTGTAAATCGTGTTTTTTAGTTAACACAACAAATGTTTTGCTTTTGGGCTTTCTTTGGTGTTTTTCTTCAGTAACTTCAAGCTAACCAGATAAAAACTGAATAGTTGGAACATAAAACCAGTGAGTAAGTGAACCAGCACTTTGTATTTTCTGTTATATACAGATGAAATTAGCTGACAATCTGCAGAAAGCAATGCTTTTCGAAAGCAAGAGAACTATGAACCCAAGTTCTTTAATATGTATATTCATCTTTCTACTGTTGATCGCAAAGAATGTCGTCTGTCCGGGGACTTATCATTTTTCCTTGATGTTCTAACTATAGAAGAAGCACCTGTTGAATTGGTGTTAACAGCTGCCATTGGAAGTGCATCTATGATGGCAGAAGGTCTATGTAAATGAACATTGCTGCTTTGAGTTGGAGATGAAGGTGACATGTAAGCAAGTTTGGCAGTCTTGCCTGCTGCAAGATGTGGTCTTCTCTGGGAGGTATGAGTTGTTTTTGGTTTGTTTTCTGGTACAGATGGAATGCCTAGGTTGCCATTATTGTTCATAGGAGACAGAATAGTCAAAATACTTTTCTTCTCAGAAATATCTTCTTCAGTGCCAGGAACTATAGCTGTGGCCATCACAATAGCCCTGGACAATTCACTGGGATTAAATATAAGACCATCATCAGTTTCAGCAGCTTCAGTAAGGAAAGGAGGTGGCTGGGTGCCACGCTTACTACAGGATTCACAGCATAGTTTGTTGTACCCTGGTATGGAACAATATCGTGCAAGAACCTCCATTTGGCAGAATATAGATTTATCTCCAAGACATGGTTCATCTACAAAACAAAATAAAAACAGTGTTGTTACAATAGGAAGATTAAATACAGACACATATAAGCACTGTCATCCCCCAAAAGAATACTCAAAGCATTTTATAACAATACTAATGCATTCTTAAAAAGAAGTCACACAAACATCTGTTATTGTTGTTGTTTATTTAGAGCATGGGTTCCCAAGCTTTTAAATAGCATGTCCACCTTGCATTTTTCATCAAAGTCTTGTGCACCACTGCCATCTATCAAATGTGTTAGGCTCGTCCGTTTCCTTTCTCCACCATTTAGCTTGATTATTGGAATGATAAAGTATATTCAATAGTCAAACCAACACCTTTCCTGGACTATTCACACTTCCACATGAGACATCACATGCCCTCCAAGAGGGCATGCCCCCTGGTTGGAAAGCACAGCTTTAAAGTAAAGTTTTTAAAGGAAAAGTCTAGTCACTTTGGTGCAAGTTGAAGATTACTGCTTGTATAGTGCACAGACTTTTTTTCCAGTGTGATGCAGGCATTCAGCATAAATCACATTTTCAATATTTTACACAAGCCCTCCCCAGCGATAACTCTGCATGTAAACTGTAGATGTAACAGCACTGACTATATAGACACTGAGGATAAAAAACGTTGTCACTTCCTGTGCTCCTGGGATATAATACATAGTGTGGACTCAGTAGGACCTCTTATCAGTGCACACATTGTATGATGACATCACTAGAGAGACAGGAAATGCCATTCATTTGAATGGCATTATTCTCATTGGTTCCTGCAGCAAAAGAAAAAGGAAATTTACTTTTACTCAGGTAGTGTGGGCAGTCCTCGTTTCTTTCATCTAGCTGTAAGTATTTTGTATTTTAAGCAATGCAAAAATGTAAAACCTGCATTTTAAAGTACTTTGAAAGCACATTAATATGCATTAACATTTGGAAGATGCATTTTGGGCACCAGACAGTCTTTTTAAGCTGGCAACACGATGATATGATGAATAGTCACAATCACTTTAGCTTTAAAACCAAGCGTCTTTCTTTAGAAAATTTACCATGTATGTTTATGACAGAAAGAAGACAATGTTTCTACTATTCCTGCAATCAAAGAGCCCTGTTTTCCTTCTAATAATTAGTGGAGACTTAACCCCTTCAGGACAATGGTTTTGTTTGTTTTGATGTCCATTCTGGACAATAGCTTTTAGCTACTTTAGTTATGTATGCATTTAAATAAAAGCTCACGCTTGCTTTTTTAAATGAATCTCCACATATAATATATTGTTTCTTTAAGGACAGATAGGGCTTTTGCGACTTCTTGTTAGACTTAACCACATTATGTCACATTCTTGAGCTCCTTACCTATTGGTCCAGCACACTAAGCCAAAAGGATGGGAGTGGGGAATGTGATATAATCCTGCCCCTCAGCCCCACACAATATAACATAAGGTGGCAGGCAATTGTTTCTGAAAGCTTCCCACTGCCATCAGTGGGATTTTCTGCTGTTACAGGAGCAGGCCAGAATTGCACTATCTATGCAGCTATGGATTGCCCCCACATCAATTTAAGGATCTCATGCTAGGGGCTAATAAAACCTTTTTGTGGTATTGCTTTTCTGGTGTGGATTACAAACACGGGTGGCAACCAAGCATCAATGTTTGGTAATGCAGCTTGTACTGTAGCACTCACACTCCTACGAAAACCAGAGCGCAGGGATCCAACCACTGCAAGGGTCCACAAATTGCTAAGCAGAAAACAAAATATAGGTTGCCAACACTGCGAGATCGCAGACTATCCCATTTTATACCACTGTACTAACAAAGCATATTTTGGATTATTATATGGGTTCTGTCTTCTATTGTCTCTGGAGTCACATCAGCTAACTATATTTAATTTTGTACTATAATCCCCAGCCAACCATGATGGTGGTTCAGCATAATAAAAATGGATCATTCATAGTTACTCTACAATGTGAGAACGCTTTCCAGTACCACTGTCTGGGTCATTAGATTTGCAGTCTGCTGTACCACCTTCTTTTGCTGTAGTGTGTATGGCTGGCAAATTATTTACTGTGTGTATGTGAGGCCAGATTGAGTGCCAAAGGTTAGTATTATAAATATCACATAATATCACATAAAAATTTGGCACTACAACTGTGATGGACTGCACTTCCCATGATGTTCATGTAAAATGTTTGGCCTTTAGGTGAGCAAAACCTAAATATTTCACTTATTTCACATAAGTTGTTTATAATTTTTTGATACTAGAAAATGTTACAACGTAAATAAAGATTACAAAGATAAAATAAACATACTTAGGGGTTAAAAGGCTTGAAAAAGTCTAGTCTTAACTTTTTAAATGTAGAACACAAATGTAAAAAAAAGTTCCAGGGTTGATTTTTATTCTCAGTCCGGTCCTGGGAAAGGTAGGTGTCAGGAGGCATGCTATCAACAAAAAGTAATGATATAGTGTACACAAGGAGTTGGACAAATTAAAGTGAGGAGAGATTAGAGAACAAATAATATCTAGATGGTGATGGTCAATCACTGTGGCCCTATAATGTTTAGTGATATTGGTGATCTAGGTGGGAGCTGCAGACTGCAATGGTCGGTATACTAAAATTATCATCATTGCCTAAGAGGAGATGTTAACCATCTGTCACCCCAACTTGCGAAACCTATAGTTTTCATGGTGCTCTGAGCTAACTGAGCATCATAAAAATGGTGTTTGCAGCAGCTTGACAGTCAAAGCTGACTACATATCATGGACTGTATTAATGGTATGCAGCATCCGTGTTCAGACAGCAGAATGAGTACAGAAAATCAATGTGCACAATGCAGCAGCAAGTGATTGTAGAAATGAACACACCTCTAAATAATCCTTCAAAATAGCATCTCTATCCTCACAGCAACTGCTATTATGAACTTCACAGCTTTGCTACAACTAGTTATGGAAACATTATGGATATGCATTGAAGTCATGTCACAAATATGGTATATTAAATATGCAGCAAGTCTAATATCTTAAAGTGGAAGTTTGTTTTTTTGCACTTAGACATTATTTAATTAAATGACACTTCTTCATTTTTGGGAGAGAACTTATGTTTTATGTATATCCATGTATTCAGACCACTTTACCTTGCTGACCCCTGGCTCTGCTGCATGATCAGAAACATTGGCTAAACTACAAGGAACCAATATGTTGCATTCAGGTGAACTGAACGGAATAGCTGACACTGTGTGTAGCACATATACAATAAAATCTTAAAAAATACCAAGTCCCGACAGAGTGACTAATTTATTATAACCATACTTCAAGAGTGCAATCAGAATCATTGTGTTGCATAACTATTTTTAGGCTTCTATTACTGCACCTTGATTTAGCCAATATAAGTACTGAAACCAGTGACCGTAAGCTCATATTCTTGAAAAGATTCATATTATACTTGTTTTACTGATATCTTTTGTATTCGCTAGAACTACAGAGCAGCAAGGGACATTTGAACAAATCTGAATTAAATACAATTCCATAGTATTAAGTTGCAATGATCTGTTTTAGCTTTTGAACATTGTATTATTGTGTTCAGTTCATAATTACATTTATTAGTTTGCTTTTACAAAGGGTAATAGAAAATCCCATAGTTTGCCAGTCCGTGCTAGAGAAATAATGGAATTCTGCTGCCACCTAGTGTTTAATAAAAAATATATATTAATCTTTCCCAAAGGTCATGCACAATATATATATTTTTAAATTGACATCAAGACAAATGGACAATTTTCCTACATGGTGATGGCATTTGAACTCATTTTGTTAGCATGATATTTGCAACACATGAAGAACTACTAACTAAAGTATGTTTGAAGTAAATGGGTGCACTCACTGATAAATAAAATGCTGTATTTTGTTTAATCGTTTAATAATAAGCTTCCAAACAGCACATTTACAGATCTTTAAACATATTTGCCTGTGAAACAATGACGGCCAATAAGATCCATTTAACAAAACAGTTTTGTTCTACTAAACTATACCCTGTAGAAAAGTGAAAAGACTATTAAATCTTTCCCACATCGCTGTTGCCGCTATTGATCCAAAGAAAGTAAAAACACACATTGGAGGGTTGTATAAAGACTCCTGCACATTGCCATTTATTACGTATAACAATTATTGTGCCTTTGGTTTTACATTCCAACACTTTTGTGTGTGAGATATTGCGCGTCATATTGCCAAACAAGTTCTCCGGAATTTTTATAAATGGGACCCAGTGAGTCGGATAAAGTTAGAAGTTACCATTAAAGGTTGTCAACTTTTGTTAGAAGTTACCATTAAAGGTTGTCAACTTTTTCTTTAAAAAAAAAAAAAAACGTTGGCTTTGCCAAGTCTTCATAGACTTAACATTCATCTCAAACCAATTTTTTAGCGGTCTGCCAGTAAATACCGGCTGGCTGGCAACCTTTCTGGCACACGCATAGCAAACTCACAACACTCTTTTTGGGAGTTTGTATTATGCGAAAGCTCCACTGTTAAGCTGTCACCATGTGCGCTTCTTTTATACTTCCCCCCCTTAAAGCAGTTACCAATTATCTCTAATAAATGTGCTGCTCTTTCTAAAAATGCCTATTTTATTTTAGCTTTGCAGGCCCTTCTAAAAAAGCACTCAGAACTAAATTGATAGATTTAACTTTTCCTTTTTCCTAAATGCCCCTGCTGTATCTTTTAACTTGTACACAATCCAACAAAAAGTAAATTTCCTTGTCCTGAAGCAGGGTAGAAACATTAATGTCAGTGGCTCTAGCCAAGTTGCATGGCGCTTCCCTACTCATTACATTATATTACCATTTATTTATATAGTGCCAACAATTTATGTAGCGCTGGGTACAGAGCATAGGAGGGAACAACATACTAAGTTAGACAAACTAGAAGAGACTGGTACATGAGATAGAGAGCCCTGCTCGCAAGTCTACAATCTAGAGGATTGTATATTGATACACATATCAATATAATTAAAAACATACAACCACATTTGGTATACAAATGGTGCATTACTTGCAGTTTGATATTCTTATAAATATGCACTTTATTGTTTTGGAACTCTGTGGTACACTCACATTCACTGAGGTTACCAAAAGAGTGATAAGTACATAAATACAAATATAATACTATAATACTATTCAGTTTTAATGGAATACGATGGATTTCACCATATAAAGTTAACCAGTAAAATTTACCCAATATGCAGGGACTCAATGGAATCCACGGAAGCCATTCAGCTTGGTAATCAAATGAGTAATTTTCCGAAAAAAGGAGACATACCATACAGGGTTGTGTTAAAATATCCAATACACTTTGAATATGCACCATTGTGTGACATTTTGTTTTCATTAGGATACTGACTGGAGCAGAATATACTGGATATTTTTTTCCGGAGCTAAACAACAAATTACAATACATTTCACTCATACACAATACATAAAAAAGAAAAGAATGGCAATGGAGAGGGTCCCTAGGAGTGGTGGGTGAGGAGCTTTGTTACTAAGCGTGGCCAAGGGGGGGGTAGGTGGGGGGGGTTTGATGTTATTATATTATAGGTGTCAATGCTCGGGGTGAAACCTGTTCGTTGTCAAAGATTTGTGGTTTTCAAACCATATGACCCAAATATTTTTATAAGTTTGGAGATTATCATCATTAAAAAATGATGCCTTTTCCATTAATCCCTGGTAGTTTATCTGCTCTATTATTTCATTTAAAGTTGGAGGGTTTTCGCTCTTCCAATGTCTGGATATGCATATTTATGCATATACTGGATATTTTAACCAACTTTTGTATTGTATGTCTCCATTTATTATGGAGTTGCTGGTGCATCTGGGTGTTTGTTATATGTACATAGGCGTACAGAGACCCATTATTCTCATTCACGTCACACTACATTACTGAAAACAAAAACACTGCATTAGGGGGGAAAGTAATTGTTATTAGAAACCCTACATGTATTTATATTATATTTGTGCTTCTCCTATCAACCAACTGATTATTAGGTTTTGCTGATTGTGGAAGAGTAAAAATAAATATATTGATGTCCCAGTAAAATGAAACAAAACATTTGTAGATGTATGTTCAAGATACATACCGTCACAAGGAGTCAGTTTACAATCCCTCATAGACTCTGGTTTCTCTCCATCGCATTGATCCCCAGTGCGGCAAAGGACTTGTCTCACTTCAATACCTTCCCCACAGGTTACAGAGCACTGAATTGAAGTAAAATACAAAAAATACTGTGATTTACAAGATTGTTAAAAAAAAGCTATAGCATGTATCAACTAATACTTCTGAACAGTAACAACTGAAGTCAGATATGTGTGTTACACATGCTGGTCTAACATACCTTATAAAGCTTTTCTGTATCTACACAATATATTTATTTTGTGAGCATGCTGTTCTACTTTTATTATAGGTGCCTATATGATACCTCAGCAATTCTCTTTAACCATTGATCAGCAGTTTGAATACACACGTACTAAACTGCATTAAGCTGCTCTTCAGTTCTTAAGAATTATTATACATTTCCGTGTAAAGTCTGAGCAAGCTGTATAGTGAAATCAGGTCTCAACAATTTTATCGCAACCAACATCTATCAATGCTCCTAATAAAGACTAACTACACTATATGGACAAATGTACTGGAACACCTGACCATTACACAAACATGGACATTACATAGACATTAATAATATGTAGCTTTGCAGCTATAACAACTTCCACTAGTCTGGGAAGGGTTTCCACAAGATTTTGTTTTTTTCTGTGGGAATTTTTGTCAATTCATCTAGTAGAATATTTTTGAGGTCAGGAACTGATGTTGGACGAGAAGGCGTGGCACACAATCTCCATTCAAGTTCATCGAAAAGGTATTCTACGGGGTTGAAGTCAGGTCTCTGTGTGGGCCAGTCAAGTTCTTCCACACCAAACTCATCCAACCATGTCTTTATGAATCTTGCCTCTTGCACTTAGGCAAAATTCATGCTGGAATAGAAAAGGGCCTTCCCAAAACTGTTACCACAAAGTTGGAAACAGCATTGTCCAAAATCACTTGGTGTGCTAAAGCATTAAGATTTCCCTTCACTGGATGTAGGGGGTCCAGCCCAACCCCTGAAAAACAGCCTAAACCATTGTCCCACCTACATCAAACTTTACAGTTGCCACAATGTAGTCAGGCAGACAACACTCTGCTCTGCTGATCCCATGTAAAAATGAGTGTCTCTTTCTGCACCAGCAGGGAGAGACAATCACTGACCTGATGGAGCTGCCTGCTTTCCATGGAAGCATCAAAAGTACATGCCACTTTATCCTGATACTAGGGCACTACGTTTTTCACTTGTGCTTCTATATAAGAAACACAATAAAATAAAATAAAAAGTGTAGCTGTCTGTTAAACACAGATGTTTATTATTTTTATTTCCTCTGCCCCCCATCATTTCAGTTCTTCTGCCGTTCTTGTATTATTGAACCCATAGCATTTGTAACCACATAACTTGCTACAGGACCACATTGCAGTACCTACATTCAGGGCCACCATCAGAAATTTCAGGGACCCTTACTGAAAAAAATTCTGGGCCCCCTCCCTCCCCTGAATAGTTTATCCATTAATAGCCCACTGATAATTCGCTCATTAATGTGCCACTGATAATTTACTCATTAATGTGCCACTGATAATCTGCTCATTAATAACCCATGGATAATTTGTTCATTAATAGCCCACTGATACTTTGTCCATTAATAGCCACTGATAATTTGTCCATTATAAGCCCAATGATAATTTGTCCTTTAATTGCCAATCACCCCCCCCCCTTCCCTCCTTCCCCAGTACTTACCTGGATGCTGCTCCTCCTCCGCAGTCACCTCAGCAGTGTTTCTTCCTGCACGCACGCTGCGTGCATGAAATATATTCACCGGATTTGACATTATATCATTTCTGGCCACTAGATGTGGATCTGCCGGCTGCAGATGAATGGACCCTGGGCAGCTGCCCTGTTTGCTTATGCTATTTTTTATTTTATTTACATTTTGTTTTTTTAACATTTTTTTTTAAAGGGCCGGGGCACGGTAAGAGTGTATAGCCCCCCGATCCCCCCCCCCGATGGCAGTTCTGCCTACATTGCACGAAATCACACTGAAAGAACTTGTCAAAACACCCATACTGAGCCTGGTTACACCCTAGAGACATGCCACAGCATCCACATTGCACCAGATAACACCTATGGGACTTGCCAAAGCACCCACAATGCACTAGATTTCACCCATGGGACATGCCACAGCATCCACAGGCCGTGTCATAGCACCCACAAAGCACCCAAAAGACTTGCCCTAGCACCCACATCACTCACAGAAATTTCTACAGAGCCCAAGTTAATACAGATAACGCCAATCAGACTTGTCAGACCTTGTCCCACCACCCACATTGCATCCACAGGACTTGCCCAAGCATCCACAGGAATTACCCTGTACCCACATTGCACAGTTTCTTACCTGGTGCTGGCTGCTGGCAGGGTGCTGCAGCTTACACTGAGCTCTGTGTGAAGGAGGTACTCAGCCAGTCAGGAGAGACTTCTAAATTCTCAGCCAATCATGCAAATTGAGAAGTGTCTCCTGATTGGCAGAGATTTCACCTGTTGTCTTGATATGTAAATGAGTTGGTTCTCATATCAAGCCACAGGTGATGTCATAAACAGGAGACTCCACAGACACCTTTAAAACACATTATTCTCCTAATTTAGGCATTTACTTGCATATTTGTTAATATAATTTTCAATATTTTTTTATTCTCTACACAAATCTTAGGTGACACAGTTCCTTTAAGTCCAGTGAGGGAGAAATACAAGAAACTCTGATAGTTATGGGTTCATATACCCTGCTAATGAGGCAGTTGTGTCTTACTTGACAGCACCACAAACTGTATTCAGGCTGGGGTTAACCCCTGGCTTCCTTGTTTCATCAGTCTTCTGGTATAAACCTGGGGCATATCTTTTACCTGAGTAGTAGGTGTGCGCCGAACTGGCAGCACACCAACGCAAAATAGAGTTCAGAGGCCAACGGCATCAGAGTCACACAATCTGTTGCCAATTCGACCAGCACGAAAAGTACACAAAGATAACTGTGCTGGTCAAATTGGGATTAAAGTGAGTGACTCTGGTGCTGAATTCGCTGCTGACGTTGTCTCTCCGCTGGAAAAACATTGTGGGATTGTGCTAGCACACACGGAGGATACGCGCATGGATCTACCGTTGTTACAAAGGGCTCTGCATCCATGTTCTGAAAGTGTAGGCCAAGTGAAAATTTACATCTATGTTTCCCCAGCACAAAAGACCCTTCCCATGCATCCTAACATGTCCATGATAGCAGTAGCTGAGAAGAATTTATATTCCAGGAACCAAGGACACACACAGAGGTATATGTAAGATTGGAAGCAGATACAAAAACAGACAGGTGGTGCATTAGGCCCATCACCACACAAGTATTTCACTAAAAGTGGAATTTAATTCTGCTTTTTAAACTGCATACAATGTCTTAGAAACATTATTTTTGCAGCTTTCAGTATATGCAGCTTTCAGTATATGCAGCCATTGTTTGTCCATCAATATGTATCCAGCACAGAAGCCATTACTAAGAACCCAGAAAAATGAAAATAGTTACCAGAAAGAAAGAAAGAAAAAATAATTTCAAAGAGTTTGGGAGCACTGTACTGCACAGCACAAAATCCCAAAATACCATACATTATGTTATTTCTTAGTTCATGACTGAAGTACAGTATTTATAGCTATAATGTTCACAGCAGTGTCTGAAAAGTTTATTGAAGTCAGGAAGTAGAATAAGGTCAGTGTAAATGCTTAATTGTATTCCTATCATTCAATGAATTTCTTGAAAAAGACTCCAATAATTTGATATTTGTGATTTGTGATTTGATCTGTTATTCACCATCTGCAACAAAGCAAGATCTATTCTTCAAGGGATACTTAATTCAATTCCTCTAAATTTGAGGTCATACTTTGAGGCCTGAACAGAAAGGCTCTGAATTTGTTTTGATATTCGTTTGAGCTATTGTACACTTAAACAAAAAAGTGCACTCTTGCTTCTTAAATGAATCCCCACATATTATATTTAATGGGTTTTTTAAGGACAGTTAGGGCTTTCCTTTGAGACCAAATTTAACCCATTGTTTACTGTACAAAATGTGATACAAGATGTACAAAAAATTTTTAAAAAAATTATTTTTTTTTTTACTTTTTTTTAGGGACACATTTTACAGTCTACTCAATATATGCTGACATTTGGGCCTGAAATGGTGCCTCTGAAGTCCACGTAGATTAAGGACACATCGGGAACTGAATTACCAGCTAGCCAATATGCCCCAATGTAACTCCCAATAGCATCACAATTAAGACATCATATCCAATTATAGTTCAATAGCTTCCTAAATCGAATGCAGCCTAAATATGCCCAGAAAGCACAGAACTGAAGTGGTAGCCTCAAAATCGCCATAACATCATTCATTCATGAAAGAGGATATTGTGAATGGAGAGTTAGGTCAGAATAGCTGATTAAAAACATTCCCAAAATCAACAGTTCTTCAGTTTGGTTACAATTCAACTAATATGACCTTATCTTGGGATTTCCATTCCCTGTTACATGCAATTCCCTCTTTCATGGATAAAGGCCAATGAAAATGTTGATGTGAGATGTTCTGCACCCAACTGTATGGTCTCCGCATTAAAAATACTGGATTCTTCATCTCCAATAGACCTATCTTCGCCACCTGCCAAACTCCTCCCCCCAATTACCGGAAGTGCAGGCCCAGGAATACACTGCCCAAGGTAGATAGACACGTACACCACATTATTCATGTCTGATGTTAATGCATATGTAGTTGGCTACCTCTGGAATGCAATCTCTGTATATACTAATGTACATTCATATACACAGAAATGTGCACATTGATTTACAGTTGTATGACATCTATGTACTTGTGTGCTACAGTGATATAAATGTGTAAGCACTCATAGGTACAATCACAGGATTAGCGCGCAATTAGTATGGTCTTGTGTTATGTAACTGCTAACTGAAACTGTTATAGAATGTTCTAGACATCTTCATATTTTCGTGCAGTTGCATCTGTGGTGACAACTATAATGCCCCCCAGGGCAGTGGATCCCATTGGTTAGGATCAGTTGAATACATCAAGAATCTTGTTAGTAGCCAAGGAACCCCTGGTTACTTACCTTCTTTATCACATTATGTATATAATTTATTATTAATAATACAATTTTACCTGAAATGTTTTTTACACAATTACAAATGGTAAAAAAAAACATTCCAAATACTTTCTAAGTTTTGTCCCGAGTTTATAAATATGCATGTTTACATGTGTTTCTGTTGTTTTTTGCAAGTTATAGAGCAATAACCAAAAGTAGTAGTTTGTTTTCTCCTACAGTGACCTTTTGACCCCACACCTAATCATAAATTTAACCCTAACCTTAAATGTAACCCTAACTCTAAACCGTATGCTAACCCTAATACTAACCCTAATGTCTCTGTTACCCTAACCATTATTCTAACCCTAACCATAATGTAACTGTAACCCTAACGCTTATTCTAACCCTAACCCTAGATATATGGCTAATTTATCATTTGTTATGCATTGCAATGTTGTTGACTGCTTCTATGGGCAGTATAGCAATAGCAGAAGAGTGACAGAAGTGATAATTCACTCTTACCCACAAGAGGGCAGATACATATTTGAACAGCATGCTGCTCTCCAACATGGCACTCGTGATTTGCTCCATGGAGTAATTGCGGGTGCCCTGAGCACTGAATTTGGATGTTGCTTAACCCCTTAACGACAGATGACGTGCCAGGCACGTCACGGCAAATCGAGGACTTGCCGACAGCTGACGTGCCTGGCACGTCATGCACTAAACTGAGTAAAGAAAGCGACCAGCGGTCGCTTTCTTTACTCTAACGGTGTTGCTACAATGCCTCTAGGTAGAGGCATTGTGCAACACCCCCCAAAAGTGCAGGGGCGCGCTACGATCACTCCACGGAGTGATCGTAGCAGCCATTTAAAAATGGCTGCGCCGGCTGCACACATGTGCTTAGAAAGCGAACGATCGTTCGCTTTCTAAGCATCTCCGGTGTTGTTAAAGTGCCTCGCCAGCGAGGCACTTAACAACACCGTTCTGCTCCCCAGAGCCGATGGTGGTCGCTCTCCTGAGCGACCCCATCGGCTCAGTAGAAGGGAACGCTGCCTATACAGGCAGCGCTTCCCTTCTAATGGCAAGAGCATCGGAAGTGAAAGTATTTCACTTCCGATGCTCTAGGGGGAGCCAATCGATGCCGGCACAACAGATCTATGTGATCTGTGTGCAGGCATGTATGATAAGTGCTCTGATGAGCACTTATCATACTGTCAAAGGCAATATTAGCAAATATTGCCTTTGACAAGTATTGATCTGCCTCCCTCACCTTACTAGTTATAGTAAGGGAGAGAGACAGATCAGATAAAGTAAAAAAATAAAATAAAATAATAAAACAAATATTTAATAAAATTTTAAACACCAAGGGCTTTTATAAAAGCCATTTAACCCCTTCCCTGCCATTGATCGCTGTGTACGCAGTGATCATACACAGCAGCACATTTTTTGCTGTCTGTGCATTTTTTAGGGGTTAATTTTTTTTACTGTAATTCATTACAGTATAAAAAAAAGCTCTTTTAAGAGAGATTAACCCCTTTCTTGCTGTAGATCACTGCCTAAGCAGAGATCTGACGCAAATGCAGCAATCTTGCTGCAGAAGCATTTTTAATTTTTTTAAAACTTTTTTATTACACCCGTCACGTGTTAATTATACCCGCTAGGGGACTACGTTTAACGTAATTTTTTTTTTAAATAAGAGCTATTAACCCCTTCCTTGCCGTATATCACTTCCTAAGCAGCACATATGGTCACTGCCTAAGCAGTGCATATGGTCACTGCCTAAGCAGCGCATATGGAGCAATCTAGTCGCAGAAGGATTTTTTTTTTGCTATCAGCATTTTTTTTGTCAGACTCGCTAGGGGTTAATTATACCCACTAGGGGATTACGTGTATTCCTTTTGAAGCTGTCTGAACACGTGTATAGCGATCAGTAACAGCCGATCAGTGGCAAAGGTGGTTTGGTGATTTCTCAGATGAGCATCACCATTCGTCTGGTTCGATCAATATTGGTAAATATTGTTCTGACCCATATGGATCTGCCTCCCTCTCCTCACTTGAGTTTTAGTGAGGGAAAGAGACAGATCTGTATAACATAATTTTTTAATTGTAATAAATTAAATAAAATGTTAAAAAAATTGTGAGTCCCAAGGGCTTTTATAAAAGCCATACCCTTTGTATAGTGTAGTGTATTAACCCCTTCCCTGCCACTGATCACTGCACAGCAGAAATTTTTTTCTTGTCTGTGCATTTTTAGGGGTTAATTTTTTTGTACAGTACTACAAAGGCTCTTATAAGAGCTATTAACCCCTTCCTTGCTCTACATGTTCAAATTCCAAGTTTGAAAATCAAAAAGCGCACCTCTCAAATGTAGCCTTTCAACACCCAACAAAGCTGACAAAGCT
This sequence comes from Pelodytes ibericus, assembly GCA_036172795.1. Taxonomy (NCBI): domain Eukaryota; kingdom Metazoa; phylum Chordata; class Amphibia; order Anura; family Pelodytidae; genus Pelodytes; species Pelodytes ibericus. The sequence continues at coordinate 89,739,763 of CM069863.1, forward strand.
ATGCATGGGTGGTATCCCTGTGCTCGGGAGATGTTGCTGAACATATATTGTGGTATTGTTTGTCAGTGACACATACCGAAATATGTGAATTTGTGTCTAAAGTACAATGTATGTGGGAAAAAATACACAATAAAATGACTACCACAAACTTTGACAAAGGCTGGTGGTAGAATTGGTGCATGGAAAGTGTTAAAATAACACCATTTAAAATAGCCTAGGGTGTCTACTTTTACAAAATATATACTTTTTGGGGTAAAATACACTGTCCTACTTTAAAAAAAAGTCCCAAATGAAAGATGGGCTCAGGCTGGCTACACGTCAATATTCCAAGTTGAAAATGCGCACCTTCACAATGTGGCCCTTTTAGCCCCCAAACAACCCAACAAACCTATGCATGGGTGGTATCCCTGTACTCAAGAGATGTTGCTGAACACTTATTGGGGTGATTTTTGGCAGTGACACATACCAAAATCTGTAAATTCATGTCTGAAGTACAAGGTTTGTGAAAAAAAAACACAAAAAAATGACTACCACAAACTTTGACAAAGGCTGGTGGTAGAATTAGTGCATGGAAAGTGTAAAAATACCACCATTTGAGATAGCCTAGGGTGTCTACTTTAAAAATATATATGGGTTGATGTGGTAAAATACACTGGCTGGTTTCAAATATGTCCCAAATGGGACATGGGTGCAGGCTGTCTGCATGTCAAAATTTCAAATTGGAAAACCAAAAACTTCACCTCCCAAATTTGGCCTTTTACCTCCCAAACAATCCAACAAACCTATGCATGGGGGGTATCCCTGTACTCAAGAGATGTTGCTGAACACTTATTGGGGTGTTATTTGGCAGTGACACATACCAACATCTGTAAATTCATGTCTGAAGTACAAGGTTTGTGAAAAAAAAACACAAAAAAATTACTACCACAAACTTTGACAAAGGCTGGTGGTAGAATTAGTGCATGGAAAGTGTAAAAATACCACCATTTGAGATAGCCTAGGGTGTCTACTTTAAAAAAATATATGGGTTGATGTGGTAAAATACACTGGCTGGTTTCAAATATGTCCCAAATGGGACATGGGTGCAGGCTGTCTGCATGTCAAAATTTCAAATTGGAAAACCAAAAACTTCACCTCCCAAATTTGGCCTTTTACCCCCCAAACAATCCAACAAACCTATGCATGGGGGGTATCCCTGTACTCAAGAGATGTTTCTGAACACTTATTGGGGTGTTATTTGGCAGTGACACATACCAAAATCTGTAAATTTATGTCTGAAGTACAAGGTTTGTGAAAAAAAAACACAAAAAAATTACTACCACAAACTTTGACAAAGGCTGGTGGTAGAAATAGTGCATGGAAAGTGTTAAAATACCACCATTTGAGATAGCCTAGGGTGTCTACTTTTAAAAAATATATGGGTTGATGGGGTAAAATACACTGGCTGGTTTCAAATATGTCCCAAATGGGACATGGGTGCAGGCTGTCTGCATGTAAAAATTTCAAGTTGGAAAACAAAAAACTGCACCTCACAAATTTGGCATTTTAGCCCCCAAACAACCCAACAAACCTATGCATGGGTGGTATCCCTGTACTCAGGAGAAATAGTAGAATCTATTTAGCATGTTTTTTCGTTCGCTATTGTCGATGAGGAGAAGTTGTTTCAAATAAAAACAAAGAAATTTGTGTATTTTTTTTTTTTTTACCATATTTTATTATTTTTTTTTAATAATATGATAAGATATGATCAAAAATATGGCATCCATAGAAAGCCCTTTTTGTCCCGATAAAAACAATATATAATATGTGTGGGTACAGCAAATGACGAAGAAGAAAATTACTGCTAAACACAAACAGCACAGAAATGTTAAAATAGCCATTGTCCAGAAAGGACAAAAATGTTTCAAAGGCTCTGTCCTTAAGGGGTTAATGCCTCAAAATTGAGCAGTGTTAGCGATCTTTGATCCTTCCTAGGCGCATCCTATGTTGGCAATGGTTCGCCAGCCAGGGCAAACCTACTCCGTCCTATGTTGTGAAAATTAAAAAATATTATTTGAAGTTATCTGTGGTATTAGTCAGGTAGATCCACAATTCCACAGTTAATGGTCCCCTTTTATTTCCACAGTGTTGAATCATCCTACATGGGTACACCTTCCCTTTCATTGTGGTTGCTCATTGGATAGTGTTCTGCAGATTTTTTGCTGTGTTTTTTTGGCAAAGTTCCATATATGTGCAAATAGAATTGTTTTGTACAGATATCTTAATGCTGGATATTTGTATGTGAAATTATATTAGGGCATATATGTAGGCATGTCCATGTGATAAAATGTTTTGTTCTCCATCTCAGATGAGGAGAATTGAAATGGCCACATTCAGACTGAATGCGAAATATGTTCCGATGTGATCTGTGAATCTTGGGTAGCCAAAATTGTATGTTTTTTACAGTGAAAATGTCCCTGTCCAATTGCAAAACTGACAGTTTGGACACGAATGAAGGGATATTGAGTATCTGCATTTTGGGGATTTGTGAATTGTGGCTGAAACCAAATGAAATTCAGGACAAATCAGGGAATAAGTAGCCCATTTAATCTCTCTCTCTCTCTGACACAAGATTCAAGTTCAACCAGGATTAACCAACCCATATCAGCCACCAAATTTGGGGATGGATGGCTGTAGATTGTGACAAGTCCCATAATCATATGGTATGTAAGAAGTGACCATCAAGCCAATTCAGCTTTTAGGAGGTGCATCAGAAAACATGGGGTAAAATCTCTTCAGATTACCTCAATAAATGGACAACTAGAATGCCAGCGGTTTCCAAGTCTGTAATTGCTGCCAATCAAAGATTCTTATATGAAAGCAAAGTTTGAAAGACACAATTATCGTCTATTACCATATTTTCCGGCTTATAAGACGACTTTTTAACCCCTGAAAATATTCTCAAAAGTTGGGGGATCGTCTTATACGCCGGGTACTGGGATTTACTTACCTATTTTCTGCTCTGTCTCTGCTCGCGCTGTTAATCCGGTCCGTGTCTGTGAGGGAAGTGTTGTGAGCTCCCCTCCAGCCGCGCGGCTTCAATAAAGTTTGTTTAAACTTTTTTTTAAACAAACTTTATTGACCGCGCGGCTGGAGGGGAGCTCACAACGCTTCCCTCACAGCCACGGACCGGCTTAACAGCGGGAGACAGAGCAGAAAGTAGGTAAGTACTGGGGATTGGGGATTGGGGAAGGGGGGTGGCAAACTCTATATTTTAACCTAAAAAGTTAAAATATAGATGCGATTTTTCCGGCTTATAAGACGACTTAGTTGGGGGGTCGTCTTATACGCCCAGTCGTCTTATACGCCGGAAAATACAGTATTATCGTCTATTATATTATCTGTATGGGGCACACATTTTAGTCATAATTTACCATGCATGAGGTTTCACCAATAGGAATTTTACATTGTAACTTTTTCTCCCAACTCTACTCAAGATAATTAGCTTGGAATTATTTTCGAGCAACAATCAAATATTATATGCATAGTTTATGCTTACCTCTGACCAGGCTCCTGTTTTCCATTGGGCTGGGCAAGGGGCTCTATTGCACGGCCTTCTGCTTTCAGGGCGGTCTCCATTACAATACTTGCTGTGAACCGAACGATTTGTACCATCATGGAGGGGCTGAATGCAACGTACTACTCGAAGTTGATAACCCGAACCCCCACAGCTTTTTGTGCAGTGTTCCCATTCATCAGCTATCCACCTATAAAAAAATGTTATTAAAGGCATATAATTATCTCTTCACTAACTGATTATGATACACTTTCATTGAGCTCCACACATGAGTAGGAACCAACATAGTCCATGGGGGACATTTACTGGACTTTGTGACAGACAATTTAATGATGTTCTATGGATCTTCACAGACCTTTCCACATACACCCGTGTCTTTGTATGTAAACTTTGCCTATCCTGGCGTAAAATGTTAGCTAAACATTCTATAAACCTCTCAGTGGCAGTACAACCAGAGGCAATCTGTATCTATCAAAACTGTTATGGATTATTATACAAGTAATTCAGTTGCCAGGTGGTGGAAGTTATGCTTTGATTCTCATTGGTTAATGGGACGATTCGCTAAAAATGGAAGTGAGGTGAACTCACAAATGAATCGCAAAGCTCAGACATTAGTAGCTGAGTTGGAAAAAAATTCCAGCTTGCCAAGCTTTCCCACTTAGCTATAAAATTTCTAATTTCTGCAGTTTACTTGTTCTGTGCACAACACTTTACATTTTAGTAAACAGAGTCTGATATCTTAGTTTATAGTTCTTGAAAATTCAGTTCAATATGAATTTGAAAATGACTTTGAGCATACTGTAAATGTCACTCAACTACCTTGATGGTCCAGTAAAATTTTACCTAACTATAATTAAGATATCAATAACTTTATAATATAATTTGAATCTTGCAGCAAACAATATAACCAACATCAAAATAGAGCCTTGGTTGTATACAGTTGAAATATACAATTTAAAAAACAACAACAACATGCTGGCTTCTTATTTAGGTAATCAGCATGTTTTTCAAGTACACCTTGAAATTAAATTACATTATAACTTGAAATGTTGAATATTACAATAGGAATTAGAACTTACACGGGCTGAGTACATTCCTGAAGATTGCACATTCGCCGAATGGGTTTAGGTTTTTTATTTGCTTCACAGTAGCTTCGGTGAACCATTTTGTTATCACTTTTCCTTCGGCATCCATATTTTGTGTTCTGAAAACCTTATAGGAAAACATTACATTACCATTTATTTTATTGCACCAACAATTTACGCAGTGCTTGGTACAGAGCATAAAAATAGAGTTACATACAAAATTATACAAACATATTAAGACTAAAACATGAGGTAGAGGGCCCTGCTTGCCACCTTACAATCTAGAGCGATTGGGGAACACGAGAAACCTAAGGTGAATGAAGAAGGAGGCAAGGTGAGGGAGAGAAACTAATGTGTGGCAATGGAAGGCATTGGGGAACTTTGCCAGCTGAGCGAGTCAAATAAATAGCAGTGTGAATGAAAAATATTTGGCATGTTTGGATATTTACAGCTTGTAAATTTAAAGAGGGAAAAGTTAGATAAATAGTATGAGGAATTTCAGCAGACCACATTCATTTACCAGGTGTATAGTTGGTTTTTCATTGGTCCGCCCTAAACAACATCCAGTGGTCTGTATTTTGTCATTAGGGTTGCCACCTGGCCGGTAATTTACCGGCACAGCAGGTATTTGGGGTCTAGGGACTGTGGCCGGTATATGTAATATACCGGCAACGTAAGGCCTGGTATTTTCCTCCCCCTTCACCAGCCAATACTTACCTCCTTGCTGCTGTCTCCCGGTGCCGGTGCGTGGCTGTGAGGGAAGCGTTGTGCGCTCCCCTCCAGCCGCGCGGATCAATAAAGTTTGTTTTTAAAAAAGTTTAAACAAACTTTATTGATCCGCGCGGCTGGAGGGGAGCAAACAACGCTTCCCTCACATCCTCGGACCTGCACCGGGAGACAGCAGCAAGGAGGTAAGTACTGGCTGGGGAAGGGGGGAGGAGGGTGGCATAACGAGCATACTGAGGGGCAAAATCCTGGCATATTGAGGGTCAAAATCCTGGTATATTACATGGCAATATCCTGGCTTATTAATTAGGAATACCCTGGCATATTAATTGGCAATATCCTGGCATATTAAATGGCAATATCCTGGCATATTAAATGGCAATATCCTGGCATATTAAGTGGCAATAGTCTGGCATATTAAGTGGCTATACCCTGGCATATTAAGTGGAAATATCCTGGCATATTAAATGGCAATATCCTGGCATATTAAGTGGCAATACCCTGGCATATTAATTGTCAATATCCTGGCATATTAAATGACAATACCCTGGCATATTAAATGGCAATATCCTGGCATATTAATTGGCAATATCCTGGCATATTAATTGGCAATACCCTGGCATATTAAATGGCAATATCCTGGCATATTAATTGGCAATATCCTGGCATATTAAATGGCAATATCCTGGCATATTAAATGGCAATATCCTAGCATATTAAGTGGCAATAACCTGGCATATTAATTAGCAATATCCTGGCATATTACTTGGCAATATCCTGGCATTTTAAATGGCAATATCCTGGCATATTAATTGGCAATACCCTGGCATATTAATTGGCAATATCCTGGCATATTAATTGGCAATAACCTGACATATTAATTGGCAATATCCTGGCATATTAATTGGCAATATCCTGGCATATTAATTGGAATATCCTGGCATATTAATTGGCAATATCCTGGCATATTAATTGGCAATAACCTGACATATTAATTGGCAATATCCTGGCATATTAAGTGGCAATAGAGTGGCAAAATCCTGGCATATTGAGGGAAAAAATCCTTGCATATTAAAATGGGAAAATAATAGCATTTTAAAAAGGGGCAAAATACTGTAATTTTAAATGGCAAAAGAATGGCATATTGAGGGGGAAAATACTGGCATACTGAGTGGCAAAATACTGGCATATTGAGGGCAAAATACTGGCATATTAAATGGCAAAAGAATGGCATATTGAATGGCTAAATCCTGGAATATTAAGGACAATATAATGACTTATTGAGTGGAAAAATATTACTGGCATATTGAGTGGCAAAATATTACTGACATATTGACCAACTGCTCCCAACCACCCTCCATATTACACTAGAAAAGGATAACATGCTTGTGAGGGTAGGTGGGGCGAGTGGGAGATATTGTCGGGGGGTAGGGAGAGTTTGTGAGAGAGAGAGAGTGAGAGTGACAGTCTATGAGAGAGTGAGTAAATGTCTGTGTGTGAGCAAGAGAGACAGTCTGTGTATGAGAAACTGCTTGTCTTTGTGTGTGATAGACAGCTTGTCTGTGTGTGTGATAGACAGTGTGTGTGTGAGACAATGTGTGCGAGAAAGCTTGTTTGCGAGTGTGAGAGACAGCTTGTGTGTGTTTATGATATACAAATATATATATATATATTTTATATATACACACACACGCTTCTCACTGGCATGATATACAAATAATATATATAATTTCAGTGATAATTTGCCCCCTTTGTGGCCCCACCCCTCATAGCCCCTCCCTCTTGTAGCTCCGCCCACACACGGCCGGTATTTTTTTTGAGGAAAAGGTGGCAACCCTATTTGTCATGCTGCACTAACCTATCAAAACAAGTATTCCTTCGTACTTTGGTATTATGATCAACCTGCTTTTCTTTCATCTGTCATAGGGTTCGTGCATACACAGAAATCAAGCTGATTTTACACTCTCGTTTGATTTGTTAATGCATACATACAGGCATCTGAATGCTGATGACCAAGCTTATCTGACACATTGAAGTTTTCCAAAAGTAAGTCTTACAATAGGTTTTACTCAACAATAAAAAATGATTTTGTGTTTAGAATTATAAAATGTAATTAAATATTTGATTTACTACTGAAAATGTAAGTGCTATTTTAATTTATTTTACTGACAGACCCATTTTCTACAAGGGTCAATCCTGCTTCTTTACTGTAAAATTACTACATTGTGACTAATCCTTTATTTAGTTTGCATGCCATTTTAATTGCCCCCCCCCCCCCTCCCGATCAGAGCCAGTGCTGGGACAGATGTAAAAAAAAAAGGCGCTTGTTGGCAGAGACGGAGGTGAGAGGAGATCAGAAGAACCCCCCTCACCATCACTCAACAGAGAAACTTCTGTGTTGCTTGTTCGGCTCCCTGTGCAGTATGACAGGGAAGTGCTGATAGGTCACGTGACCGGCGCTCTGACATCAGACGCACACCGGGTCACGTGACCTCTCTGCACAACTGCCGGGAAGCCGAACAGGCAGCATGGAGGACACCATGCTGCCTGCCACCAGGGAAAAAGGTAAGTGCTGGGGACTTATTAATGGCAAATACTGGCAAATTATTGGGCAAATTTCTTGGAGCATATTAAATGGCAAATAATACTGGCATAATATTGGGCAAATTTCTTGGCATATATTAAATGGAAAATAATACTGGCCTATTATTGGGCAAATTGGCAGGGGCATATTAAATTGCAAATAATACTGGCATATTATTAGGCAAATTGGGTGGGGCATATTAAATGGCAAATACTGACATATTATTGGGCAAATTGGCTGGGGCATATTAATGGCAAAATAATACTGACATAATATTGGGCAAATACTGGCATATTATTGGGTAAATTGGCTGTGGCGTATTAATGGCAAATAATACTGGCATATTATTGGGCAAATTGGCTTGGGAATATTAATGGCAAAAATTACTGGCAATGTGTATGTAATGGGGTGCCCACATTTTGTCTGCCTAGGGCAGCACAAAACCAAGATACACCACTGGGGGGGAGAGAGAGGAGAGAACACGAGGGAGAGAGGAGAGAACACTAATGGGGGGAGAGAGGAGAGAACACTGATGGGGGAAGAGAGGAGAGAACACATATGGGGAGAAGATATAACACGTATGGGGAAGAAGAGAGAACACTGATGAGTGGGGGAGAGAACAAAGAGGGGGAATAGAGGAGAGAACACAGACAGGGGAGAGGAGGAAAAGAGACAGCTATGGGGAAGAGGAGAGACACATACATGGGAAGAGGGACAAAGAGACAGGCATAGGAGGTAGAGAATAGAGAGAGATGGGAAGGGAGAGGAGATAGACAGACATGGGAAGGGAGAGGAGAGAGACATAAATGGGAAGGGAGAAGAAAGAGATAGAAATGGGATGGTAGAGAAGAGACAGACAGACATGGGATGGCAGAGTAGAGACAGACAGACATGGGATGGCAGAGGAGAGACAGACAGACATGGGATGGCAGAGGAGAGACAGAGACCTTGGAAATGAGAGGAGAGACAGACAGATATGAGAAAGACATATGAAGGAACATATAGAAAGGAAGTGCGACAAACATGGGAAGGGAGAGGAGCATGACAGAAGGACATGAGAGAGAGGAAAAGACAGACGGACATGGGAGAGAGGAAAAGACAGACGGATATGTGCCCCTCCCGAGAGCAGACTCTGGATCAGCCACCTGATAGGACCCTATACCACCGACATGAATTTGCATTAATTTGTGTAGGAAGATGTGCTGAGCATGGGTAGTGACTTGAACAAATGGACATAGACATTTAATATCTGGTCAAACTCACCATATGTCGGGACATTAGATGCAAGTTTATGCAAAATATGAATTACTCCCTAGTACTGTCAGAGCAAAGAACACAATCTTTTTGTAAAGAAGCATTTTGGTGTATTATTTGCTCTTAATTATATGCTTACCTCCACCACATGCTTTTGAGCACTGAGACCAACTTTTCAATGCCCATTCGAAAGTGTCTGCTTCATCTTGAAGTACATTGTTGTTGCTTATGGTTGGCACGGAGTCTTCGTGAATGATGTATTTGTATGTTAAGCTTGACTTGGTATCATTCTCTTGAGGTATAATCTTTAGTGATGACAGGACAGGACAAGAGAACAGGAGAAGATTATCATATAATGAAAAATACTTAGAGCATATCTTTTCCCAGATGAACCACTGTGCCAATATTATATATTACCAGGAATATTTATAATGTTTTATCCTAATAAAATGCATGTGAAATTGCCTGCTAATAGGCTTCAAGAAATAGTTCATTAGATTCAAATTGTTTATTTTATTTCCAGAGTGAATCAGATTGTCAATAAAAAAAAAAAAAATTAAATGAGGTTCTGTAAAACTAAAACAACATTTGATATATTTAAGAATAATCACCTATTTTTCTTTTGTAATGGAAGTAAAGTTATCTTTTTTCGAAGATAAGGTTTTGGATGTTGGACATACAGGAAAAATATAATGGTATGCAAAAAGCCATAGAAAAGGTTAATTGTCCAGAATCAGATATATATATATATATATATATATATATATATATATATATATATATATATCCTCTATAATAATGTTCAAGTGTCTCTGCGTCCAGTCCCTGTGTCCGTGGGATTGCGCTACTGCGCATGTGCCCCACGGACAGCCATTGGGACTTGGAACGCAGAGACTCCCTCCCGCCCAAAGAAAAAAAAAAAAAGCCGGTAGAGGCACTGGGTGGGGGAGATCTAAAGATCCCCCCTCACCAGCCCTCTGCTCGACATGCTCTGCTAGATCCCGTGAGGGGGCGGAGCTAACCGGCTGAGTGGTGTAGCTCCGCCCCCACCCTGTGAAGCAGAGCAGCGTCTGCTTCACGGGGAGCCACTGGCACCATGAGAAAGTGCTGCTCGGCTCCCCATGCCTGCATTAAGCATGGGGAGCCCGAGCAGCACAATCTCTTGCTGACCTGGGCTCCCAGTGAAGCAGACGCTGATCTGCTTCACAGGGTGGGGGCGGAGCTACACCATTCAGCCGGTTAGCTCCGCCCCCTCACTGTATCCACCTTTGAAGGCAAAGGAAGGGGAGGGGTGGGAGAGAGAGACAGGAGCAGGGGGGAGAGAGAGACAGGGCAGGGGGGAGAGACAGAACAGGGGGAGGGGGAGAGACAGAACAGCTGGAGGGGGGAGAGAGAGATACAGAACGGGGGTAGAGAGAAAGAACAGAGGGAGGGAGAGAGAGACAGAACAGGGGGAAGGGGGAGAGAGAGAGACAGACAGAACGGGGGGGAGAGAGAGACAGAACAGGGGGAAGGGGGAGAGAGAGACAGACAGGGGGAGGGAGGGAGAGAAAGACAGAACATGTGGAGGGGGAGGGACAGAACAGCTGGAGGGGGAGAGACAGAACAGCTGGAAGGGGGAGAGAGAGAGATACAGAACAGGGGGTAGAGAGAAAGAACAGAGGGAGGGAGAAAGAGACAGAACAGGGGGAAGGGGGAGCGAGAGAGACAGACAGTACAGGGGGGGAGAGAGAGACAGAACAGGGGGAAGGGGGAGAGAGAGACAGGCGGGGAGGGAGAGAAAGACAGAACAGGGGGAATGGGGAGAGAGAGAGACAGAACAGGGCTAGAGAGACAGAACAGGGGGGGAGAGACAGAACAGGGGGGGAGAGAGAGACAGAACAGGGGGGGAGAGACAGAACAGGGGGGAGAGACAGAACAGGGGGGGAGAGAGACAAAGTTACAGCTGATCACTCAGCTGTAACTTTGTAAAGACTGCGCATGCGCGAGCGGAGCGACGCTACCCACCTCCCGGCCCCTTTACCCCACGTTAAGGTGGTAAGTAACACGGGGGGGGGACATAAGGGGGCAACATAGGGGCAAGCACCCTGGCGAGGGGGGAGCCTTGAGGGCTGCCTCATCTTGATGGGAGTTGTGATCCCCCTGCTGCATCAATAATACAGCAGGAGGATCACAACTCCCATCAAGATGAGGCAGCCCTCAAGGCTCCCCCCCCCCAGGGTGCTTGCCCCTATGTTTCCCCCTCCCCCCCGTCCACATATGTTCTAGCGCCCGTTAATTTAACAGGCTTAATGTCTAGCGGTGTAGCTCCGCCCCCACCCTGTGAAGCAGAGCAGCGTCTGCTTCACGGGGAGCCACTGGCACCATGAGAAAGTGCTGCTCGGCTCCCCATGCCTGCATTAAGCATGGGGAGCCCGAGCAGCACCTTCTCCTGCTGACCTGGGCTCCCAGTGAAGCAGACGCTGATCTGCTTCACAGGGTGGGGGCGGAGCTACACCGCTCAGCCGGTTAGCTCCGCCCCCTCCCTGTATCCACCTTTGAAGGCAAAGGAAGGGGAGGGGTAGGAGAGAGAGACAGGGGCAGGGGGGAGAGAGAGACAGGGCAGGGTGGAGAGAGAGAGACAGGGCAGGGGGGAGAGACAGAACAGGGGGAGGGGGAGAGACAGAACAGGGGGAGGGGGAGAGGCAGAACAGCTGGAGTGGGGAGAGAGAGATACAGAACAGGGGGTTAGAGAGAAAGAACAGAGGGAGGGAGAGAGAGACAGAACAGGGGGAAGGGGGAGAGAGAGAGAGAGAGAGAGAGAGAGAGAGAGACAGAACAGGGGGGGAGAGAGAGACAGAACACAGGGAAGGGGGAGAGAGAGACAGACAGGGGGAGGGAGGGGGAGAGACAGAACAGCTGGAGGGGGAGAGACAGAACAGCTGGAAGGGGGAGAGAGAGATACAGAACAGGGGGTAGAGAGAAAGAACAGAGGGAGGGAGAAAGAGACAGAACAGGGGGAAGGGGGAGAGAGAGAGACAGACAGTACAGGGGGGAGAGAGAGACAGAACAGGGGGAAGGGGGAGAGAGAGACAGACGGGGAGGGAGGGAGAGAAAGACAGAACAGGGGGAATGGGGAGAGAGAGAGAGACAGAACAGGGCTAGAGAGACAGAACAGGGGGGGGAGAGACAGAATAGGGGGGGAGAGACAGAACAGGGGGGGAGAGACAGAACAGGGGGGGAGAGAGACAGAACAGGGGGAATGGGGAGAGAGAGAGACAGAACAGGGCTAGAGAGAAAGAACAGGGGGGGGAGAGACAGAACAGGGGGGGGAGAGAGACAGAACAGGGGGGGGGGAGTGAGAGACAGAACAGAGGAAGGGCAGGAGAGAGACAGAACAGAGGAAGGGGAGGAAGGGCAGGAGAGAGACAGAACAGAGGAAGGGAAGGAGAGAGACAGAATAGAGGGAGAGAGAGAACAGGTATTCGGGAGTTAGAGAGAGACAGACAGGGCAATGAAGAGGAAAGGGACAAACATGGGAAGGCAGAGAGATACATACATGGGGGGGGGCGCCATGGGGGAATCCCGCACAGGGCGCCGGAACACTTAAGGCCGGCCCTGCTGACAGATTTCTCGAGCTAATTCTCCTGCGCAATCGCAGGAGAATTTACTCATTGCGCATGAGGGGGGGACGACATAAGGGGGCAACATAGGGGCAAGCACCCTGGCGAGGGGGAAGCCTTGAGGGCTGCCTCATCTTGATGGGAGTTGTGATCCCCCTGCTGCATCAATAATACAGCAGGAGGATCACAACTCCCATCAAGATGAGGCAGCCCTCAAGGCTCCCCCCCTCACCAGGGTGCTTGCCCCTATGTTGCCCCCTTATGTCCCCCCCGTCCACATATGTTCTAGCGCCCGTTAATTTAACGGGCTTAATGTCTAGTATATATATATATATATATATATATATATATATATATATATATATATATCTGTATAAGAATATAAATAATACATTCTTACATACTTCATCCACAATTATAAGTCTATGAAATCCTAAAGTATTCCATCTGCCATTCCTACGAAGCCTTTGCGACAGTGGCTGTGCAACAGTCCCATCCAGAAAACAACTATTACATTGATCCAAATCTACCATTCTAAGGATTTTATTTTCTGCTTATTCTTTTTGACACCCTAACACCAGCATCTAGATAAGATGTCATTAGTAACTATGGTCTGAAAAAGAAAAGTTCACCATAAGTTGCTGTTATTAAAAATGGTATATGAATTTCGACTGGCCACACTTAACGCTACAGAAACGGAATCTATTCCCTACAGTCAATGCTTGTGAACTAAATAGAACTGACAATTAATTTGCAACCAAAACAAATGGTAAGAATAGCTATAAAGAATTTTTTCAACTCAACTCCCAACTCAACTAGTTTGACTTAATTTTCAACTCAACTGTTTATAGCGTTACATCTACTCAGTTAATTTTTACAAAAAACTATTTCTTAGGAAGTGGCATTAATGGTTAACTGTCATGCTGTTAACAAGAGTTTTTCTACTTAACTGCTTTTTGCTGTGGGAGAGAAGGATTCAACAATGTTTGTTTGATTTGTAATCATTTTAGTGCTGGAGGTGTGTGAAGAACATGATCTTCTCCTGGATACTATTTGGGTTAATGTTAACTTTTTCTCACCGTGATTGACTGGGTAGTAGCGGTAGTGGATCAAATACCTAATGAAATTTGATCACTAACAATTGCAGAAAATGATATTGTTACTGGTTTTTGGTACTTTAGTTCATAACTCAAAGAGCTTAACTGTAGTATCAAAAGATCAATGATGCAATGAAGTCTATTCACTAAAACGTGAACTGTGGTGAACTGCAGAATTCATCTATTAATGGCTTAGCTGGAAAAATTCTCAAACATGCTGATTTTGCCAACTGTCTATTAACCACAGTTCACTTTAGAGTGAACATCCGCTATTGCTATCAATGAATGGAAAAAAAAAAAGGCTACTTTACATTATGACTAGTGTTGAGCGAACCCGAACCGCACTGTTCGGGTTCCTACCGAACTTTACCGTTTTTGAACACGGACATTTCACTGTATGTAATGCTATTGGCTTTCTATAAACCAAACTAGAGTCCCCATTCATAAGAAATTCTTATGTATAGGAACTCTATATCGGTTTATAGAAAGCCAATAGCATTACATGTATTCCATAAGCCGAAAGTCTATAAATCAAAAGACATTCTGTTTATAGACTTTCTTTTTATAGAATAGCAATAGCATTACATGTATTCTATAAAACAAAAGTTTATAAACCGAATGTCTTTCGGTTGACTTATGATTGGGTACTATATATCAGTTTATAGAAAGCCAATAGCATTACATGGCTATTGGCTTTCTATAAACCGAAATAGAGTCCCCATTCATACGAATAGGTCAATTGACCTATTCGTATGAATGGGGACAACCAACCCACATTTTACTTCATTTTTCAGCCCTCTAGCCCTTTCCAGGACTTTTTTAGAGGCATTTTAAGTGGCCAAAAGTTCGGGTCCCCATTGACTTCAATGGGGTTCGGGTTCGGGGTCAAGTTCGGGGTCAAGTTCGACCCCGAACCCGGACTTTTTTCCGAAGTTCAGCCGAACCCGCCGAACCCGAACATCCAGGTGTCCGCTCAACTCTAATTATGACTATAATTTAATTACAGGAGTAACTCAACAAAAATTATAAAAATCCCATTTAATTGTTTATACAAAAACAATGGGGGTGATGTAGAAAGAGCAAATATGTTGTAAAGTTCTAAAGATGTGGATATCAGGAGCATTCTAGTGGTTTTCAAGATAATTGCTTCCATTTCTAGAACAAAAGCCAAATAACTGCTTAGACATAGAGCCATTTGTATTATATGCAAGAAAATGTAGATATAATTATTCTACTACTGTGGGAGGTGGGAAAGGGGAGGGAAGGTTAGGGGAATTACGCACTATTGTAAATTGTTGATCCCCTTTCCATGTATGTTTGTGTATTTTGTTGATACATGTAAAAATATATTTGAATAAAAAAACTGTCAACTTGAAAAAACTGAATTTACACAAACAGTCTCACACTTACACACACTCACACATACTTGCACACTTACACACACAGACTCAAACGTACACACACAGACACACACTTACACACACACAGACGCACACTTTCACACACAGACTCACACAATCTGACCATTAATATGCCATTGTTAGTTTGCCCCGAATATGTCATGTTAGTTTGCACCTGAATATGCCATGTTAGTTTGCCCCTGAATATGCCACAGCCAGTTTGTCCATGAATATGCCACTGTTAGTTTGCCCATGAATATGCCACAGCCAGTATGCCCATTAATATGCCACAGCCAGTTTGCCCATAAATATGCCACAGTCAGTTTGCCCATAAATATGCCACAGCCAGTATGACCATGAATATGCCATTCTTTGCCAATTGATATGCCACAGCTAGTATGCCCATTAATATGCCATTCTTTGCCCATTCATTTTCTACAGCCAGTTTTTCCATTAATATGCCACATTTAGTATGTCCATTAATATGCCACAGTCAGTATGGCCATTTATATGACACTGCCCATTAATATGCCACAGTCAGTATGCCCATTAATATGCCACAGCCAGTTTTCCCGTTAATATGTCACAGCCAGTTTTCCCATTAATATGCCACAGCCACATTCATATACACATTTACACATGCATACTCACACACACAGACAGACACTTACATGCACAGATTATTTTTTTCTTCTTACCATGCTGCACACTGTAGACGGGACTGCTCGTGCTGTCCCGTTGCCCTGTGTCTTCCCTCCCTCTGACCCTTGTACATGATGTCAGAGAGGGAGGGAGGGGTTTGCGTGCTGTAAGTTTCACCGACGCTCATTCTTACAGAGGTGCTCAGGGTGAAGGTGCGGTCCGCCAATGACCACCTCCATGTCCACCAGGGTTCATTGGAGGGATGTCATTGTGGCACCCCTCCAATGAGAGGCAGCCAGACAGACGCACCCTTGCCCCCCCCCCCCCCCCCCACTTAGTCCGCCACTGTTATTTTTTATAATTGCTAATAAATTTTATTTATATTAATAAACACATCTCTGAGCTAAATTAATTGTATGGTTATTGTTTTAGTGTGACAGAAACAAAAATAACAGATAACTTACCAGGATCACAACTGGATCATGCAAAGGTCCATCTGTGTGTATAGTTTCAATGTCATCTTCAATAATGTATTCCCATTCAACACCAAGGTCTATGAAGGATCGTGACTTGACTTCTTCACCCTTTCCATTTAGTATGTAATGTCCAGTGGCCTGATTTTTAATGGCTACCGATAAAATAAAAATATGATTAAGTGCCCTGCACTACTTTCAACTTCAGCCAACAATGTAGTTCTACGGTAAGAGATACTATTTTTTAGGTAAAAATCACTGGTTTACTGACTGCATGTGAAACGTGTACCTTTTTTTTTTTCTCAAACACACTTTTAAAGTAATGTTTACATGTGTGGGGGATAATATTTTCCAATTGACCTTATCTTGGTCACTGTGAATGTTATGAAGTAACGATGTAAATATATAAAATCACTGTACTGTTTCCTATTAAAGATTGCTCATTTCATACTTCTCTTATTCAGTGCGAAAAGCCATTGTTGAAAAAAGGTTGAAGAGAATGTGTGGTGATTTAATTTGCCAACCGTTATTGGGGATATCCTCTCTAAAGGCCACATAAAACCAATAAATTCGCTGGCAAGTGAATTCGTACAACGGAATCAGAAAGGTTCTCTTATTATAGAATAAATCACTATTTGAAGGCATCCTTGTCTTTAGGGTTAGAGTCTAAGGGTGCGGGGCTGATTTACCAATTATTCTATGCTACCAAGCAATCGGGTATAATGGGGAAAATCCGAAATAGGTTGGATTCTTTGTCCCCGTTGACCCTGTCCCCTGCTTTGATAAGCAAGAGAAGGAATTGGGCCTCCTTATTCAACCTGATAAATGGTGTAAAATCTGGTCATATTTGGCTAAAAGCACCCACTGCCTGAACCTACAGGAGCAGTTCTACAAGCTCGCACAAGGCTGGTATTTGGTTCCGCATAAAATAAGTAGTTCCAACCCAGACACATGCTGGCGGTGTGGCAAGTCGCCCAGATCCTTCCTACACATATGGTGGGCTTGTGAAAGGGTAGCGGGGACATGGGACAGAGTGTTTGAAGTGATTTCAGATTTATCCGGCTGTTTGGTGTCTCCAACACCCCGAAAAGGCACTGTTGCATTATAATTTGGAGGGTATACCTACCAAAAGTAAAAACTTTGTCTTACATTTATTTATGGCAGCCAAATCACTGATTAATAAGAATTGGAGAAGTACAGAAGAGCTAACTTGGTTGCAGGTTTTAAATGTAACCAATCACTTTTGTCTAATGGAAAAAGGTTACTATTATGCGCATTATAAGGCAGGGAAGTTTAACCATTTGTGGCATCAATGGTTGGACAGATTTCCTCCAAACTCACTTGTTCCCCCAGAATAAAGGTATCGGGCCGAGTATTAGGATCCGAAAAAAAGATTGAAAGAGGAGTTGAAAGGTGGACGCATTAATATAACATTATACTATTCAATTAAGAGCAGGAACAGGGATTGGCCAGGCATTGCAGGGTATCTATGTATGTTAGTTAATGTTGTGGTTTTACAGGGTGGAGTACACTCGGAGTAATATAGATTGAAGTGCAAAATCTGTTTGTCTAGGAGTGCTCACGTCTATAAGTAGGTCCAATGGTGGGGAATATTAAGTAGGTCCAATGGTGGGAAATATTGAGACACATTGAATTTTGGTCAAAGGAATAGCAATGGATATAATGACACAAGGATGACCCACAAAGAGGACTTGAGCACAATAAAAGAAAATAATAATAATAATATAGAAAAATATGATTAAGTGCCCTGCACTATTTCAACTTCAGCCAACAATGTAGTTCTACGGTAAGAGATACTATTTTTTTAGGTAAAATCACTGGTTTACGCCCCCTCTATTGACTGCATGTGAAACGTGTCCCTTTTTTTTTTTAAACACACACTTTTAAAGTAATGTTTACATGTGTGGGGGATAATATTTTCCAATTGACCTTATCTTGGTCACTGTGAATGTTATGAAGTAACGATGTAAATATATAAAATCACTGTACTGTTTCCTATTAAAGATTGCTCATTTCATACTTCTCTTATTCAGTGCGAAAAGCCATTGTTGAAAAACGGTTGAAGAGAATGTGTGGTGATTTAATTTGCCAACCGTTATTTGAACAAGTTTTGTTTAAAAAAAAAATAAGCACAGCAACATCAGAATCATTATCCTAATTCTTTAAAATACTGTACTGTAGTTTTGCAGCTTTATGACTCCCTGTACCTTTAAACTCCTTACTGAGCCTGGAGATGGCGGTAGAGCATTTAGATATTCTCAATATATTTGATCAGGTTAACAAACAGTGCTTTGGCTCCAGTTGACAAAGTTTAAACTTTGCAACAGCTAAGGTAAATTGGCATGCAGTGTTGGTTATCCTCAGATGACTTAGGAAAAAAGTAGTTCAAAAAATCTAAAAGAAGTAGAATTCCTGATTCATTTTACTAATTTACACAACATTAAAATCATGTCTATAAAGGTAAACTTGGCATAACTGTGTACTTTTATCAGTACCATATTGTTAAGAGAGGACCTTGATCATTTTGATAAGGCCTGAT
Source organism: Pelodytes ibericus (assembly GCA_036172795.1). Taxonomy (NCBI): domain Eukaryota; kingdom Metazoa; phylum Chordata; class Amphibia; order Anura; family Pelodytidae; genus Pelodytes; species Pelodytes ibericus. Next base: position 89,758,742 of record CM069863.1, read on the forward strand.
TATTGCACTACTTTTAAATTTTAGACACTGGTAAAGTCTATGGTAGTTTTTCTAGAATTGAACTGTCAAATAAACTACAGTAGTAGGCATTGGTAGCTAATGTCACCACAACTACAAGAACCACTAAAGCAGAGGTATACTGGGCCAGGTCCTATGCAAGGTGTCTGGGCCATCCTGAATGCCAGTATCCCTATAGAAAGTAACAGCCAAAGTCCCTAATGGCAGCCCAGTATAAGGTTGTCTTGAAGTAAAATAAGTCTGAAAATGTCATTCAGGATATTCTAGTGGGGCAATTAGGTATTATCACAATCTATGTATTTATGTAAATTGTTTTAAGTATTCATCCCTTCTATTACCGTATTTGCTCGATTATAAGACGACCCTGATTAGAAGACGACCACCCAAACTTTGGATATTCCTTTAGGAAAAAAACTAAAAGCCTGAATATAATACTACCCTATAGGAAAAAAGTTAACTTGTATATATTCACATGTAAATTGCTTTTTTAATAAAAAATTATATCCAAAAAATGCATTCCTTGTTTCTCTCTGCCCCCTCCCTCCCCTTGTTGCTCTGTCCCCCCCCTCCCTCTGTCTCTTCCCCCCCTTGTAGCTCTCTTCCCCCCTCTCTTGTTGCTCTGCCACCCCCTCCCTCTCTGCCCCCCTCTCCCTGTCTCTTCCCCCCTCCCTCCCCGTCTCACTGCCCCCCTCCCTCCCCTGTCTCTCTGCCCCCCCCTCCCCCTGTCTCTCTGCCCCCTCCCTCCCCCTCACCTTGAAGTCGATCCTTGGTGCTAGTGGGGGCAGCCGGGGGATGTCTGCACGATACGTGCAGACATCCTCCATGCTGCCCGACACGACAGTCTATTATGACGGACAGCTGCCCGATTCTCCCTGGTGCCTAGTGGGGCAGCAGAGGATGTCTGCGCGATGAGCGCAGACTCCCCTGCTGCCACCCGGCACGCTCGCCGGGACTTCTGTGACATAGCCGGAAGTACCCGGCTTCTCCATAGAAGCCCCGGCGGTCGTGCCGTGCGGAAGCAGGGGAGTCTGCGCTCATCACGCAGACATCCCCTGCTGTTAGAGAGGGGGATTCAGGTCCCCTGCAGCTCTGCTGGGGACCTGGATCCATGTCTTATAATCTGACCTCAATTTGAGGTCAGATTATAAGAAGACCTCGATTATAAGACGAGGGGTAGTTTTCAGAAAAAAAATTCTGAAAAAAAACTTGTCTTATAATCGAGCAAATACGGTAATTACTTTTATAAAAAAAACACATCATCTGTTAATTTGTTTTACATAACAATTAAAATAGACATTTATTTAAAGGTTTAAAACACAACATCATAACCTTGTTAAATGCATGTGCAAGACGCATACATCTATAGGCAACAAGAATTTCATAAAATGAATTAGAATTGTTTGTTTATGTCATAAAATGTACGGCATGAATATAGCAAGAAACATGCATGAATACATTTTACAATGACAGTGCAAAGTTTCCCTTTATTTAAATGTCTTCATGCTGTTTTGATGGTTCCAGTTAGTATTTGGGAATGAAGCCAATTATTTGCAGGAGGGAGAACACTTACCAAGAATGTGAGGAGAAGCCTCGTCTTCTTGGATAAACACATGTCTAGCACCAGGGCCAATGTCAAACATCTTTAGGTACCCTACGCATGTGTTGTAATCATGGAGAGTGTAGAAGAGACAAACAAACACACAGAAAAAAAACAGCTAAGGTTAGTAATATAGCACTAAAATGTAAATAGGCAGAAAGAAAAAAAAAAACCTTTAGAACCTGCAACAAGCAGAGGGCATCAAAAGTTAAAAATATTGATTAGTGCATTGGTTTGTGACAAGTTGAAAACCTTTACCTTGAATTTCCTAGTGGAGAACAAAAACTTGTAAACAAACATTACACAGCTTGTTATTTTCTATATTACTATGGAAAATAACAGTGCAAAATATTCATTTTTCATGAGTCAGTGCGATATTTTTTTATATATATGGACATATATTTAAAAAATAATGGTATGATAAATATAATTGATTCTGGACGTTTTCCTTTTTTATCGATGTTTATTTATTCATCCTTTTTTAAATTTCTTCTTATAAACACAGTATTTGTCTTAAACTCATATAAGTAGCGCACTAGACTTATGGAAAAATAATATTTATCTTTTTATGGCAGAGATGCTTGCTATGATTGTCCTAAGAGATTGAACCACTGGAATCTACTGTCTTATCATCACAGATGTTCCTGAGACTGTGATGTCACTTACCAACAGTGTTTTTAGACTCCCTTGACTCAGACAGGGAGATATTTCGTGCTCCCTTAGGTAATGTGAAAGCTCCTCTTGTTTTCCCTTAAACAAGATCATTATTAATTAGTGTATTGGCAAGAGCTTTAAGTGTACTTTTTTCATTGACTATTGTTCATTTTTTATTTCCAATCTATGCAGGAAAGGCACGCAATATATGGGGCAAGATCACACAATATCACAAGGCTACATACAGTGCGTTCAATTCCGTGACCTGACAAAATGATCTCTGGAATTTGAATACTATAGACAGCATTAGAAACTGAAAAATAGTAATGTGATAACTCACATCACTGAATAATATATGTCTATGGCACTGTAATTTTGCGACAAAGAGACAAAAACTGATAGCAGATGCATTAGTTGTACATGTGTGTGCTGGAATTCAAGGCTCTGAGGTGTTCAACCCTGCCTTGAACTGTTTTCTCAAGTTTTCTCATTTTTGGAAATGTTTTAGTAATTGTATATTTTTGTTTTGCACAAAGGAGAATCAGTTGCAAAAGAAAATATAAACTTCCCAGATTAAAATTCTGTTTTAGAAAGCCTATACATCTAGAGGGATTCTAGCTGCCAGATGAGGTGGCTAAAGAAAAAATGGTAGTTATAGGATCTATTGCTTGTAATGTATGAAGCTGCAGTGAATATAATATCTTTTCTTATATAGGAAATTACATCGTGGCCTTTTAAATAATGTTTGCTTATTAACCATGGAGGTTAACAAGATACTACAAGAAAGACTTTTTGAAAAACAGAAACTAACTTAATGAGCCACTAAACTTTCACTTGGGTTTCTAATCCAGTGGCACACATTTATTAACTTTTGTTTCTATCATTGAATAAATGTAAATCGTTAGTGACATTTAACTATGTCTCTAAACACAGAATGTCATACTTTCTCTTTTCTAATTCTAAAGAAAATGGCATGAGAGTATATGTAAATAAAATGTATTTTACTTGAATTTCAATACATATGCATTCTTGGTATAATTTCATCAATGAACAGGTTGTGTATCTATCATGTATAGTTGTCAGCTATGTTTACCACATATCCTGCAATTTCATGCACTATATTTTTACTCACTTTTTTGCACAGACAGCAAATAGATTAGTTGAATATACTCTATACTTCACACACCCATGCTGACCAGCTAACTTTGCTGCTGTCTATTACATTTTACTAAATGGCATGTCTTGATAATGCTTCAAATACAACCACCATTCATTTTCTACAGCGTATGGGATATAGTATTGTTTGGGGGAACTCATTTTCTCAATTGGATATTATGTAGTATGTGCCACAGCATAGGGATAATTATTATTAATAATACTAATAATAATAATAGTCAATGAAAAGAACCCTAAAGGGTAAGGATTGTACACTGTGTAATAAAACATGAGATACTTGCAGATTTCATTTTCCAGTAACTTGATTTCTTTTTGACACCTCTTGCTTAATTGTTTTCCTGTTGGAAGAGGTTAGGCTATATGAATACTATTGCCAATACTATTTACATTAAACCATTTGCACGCTTTTAGTTTTAAAATAGCTCAAATTCTATCCTTTGGAACCTTACATTAAACATTTCTTAATATGATTTTAAAATATGAATTATAAGTTAAGTACATGTGTATGTGTCAATGCTCCTCACATTGTAAAAGATGGGGAACTTTAAATTTACACATGCACTGACAAAAATAGCCTTTTTGTCTGCAAATGGACATGTTCAAGCTGCTCTAGATTTCTTGTAAAGTTCTATTGATCAATGCTAAGGGCCTTAATTCAATTAATTTGTGCTATTTAGGACTTCATATATTTTAAATCAAGCGTTTAAGCTTTGACTCTCGAGTCTGATTTGTAACACAACAAAATAAAACTATTCTGTTCAGACCTGGATTAACACCACAGAAGGCAGACAACATAGTAAACAATGTAAAATCATTTTCTCCTCCTTTTCTCACACTACTATTTTGTATGCCTTATAAGGAAAGCTTGATTTATGAACCGATGCACCTGTGAAAAGTTAGTGTCTTTGGGTTCTATTCACTTAAAGGTGAACTGTGGTGAACTGATAAGGTAACTGCAAAAAATCAAGCTGAGTTAGAAAAATAATAGAAAATGCTTGATTTTTGCAGTTCCCTAATGATCACTTTGCAATGAACAGATAGCTACGCATATTGTTATTCTGCATTAGCAGGTGTTGTATTTCACCTATTTTGCAGTACAATTATACACAAAACATAAAATAACATTTTTGTTTAAACATTTGTTTTTGTACATTTGTAATTTGAAATTAACAAAATTCATTATACATATGTTCCAGTGAAATTAAGTATGTTTCCCCACCATTGTCTGTCAAAGCTAAATCCGTGAAATGTAAGATTTCTATGCCAATATAAAACGTGGTTTTTGTAGTTATTTCTGTTAGTGCATTAAATTGCAACTAGAATTGAGGTCATGGTCACTGACCAGAAAATGAGGAGAATCAACTAGTTGTAGCCCTCTATGTGCTATGTAATGCACAGAAATCAATGTAAAAATAAGCAAATTAACTAATAGAATATTTATAATGAAAATATGCCTTACTTTATTTCTTCCTTAATAAGAAATATTCAAATGAATGTAAATGTTGGTGATAATCCCAGAATAATGTGCTTATTAAGTTATCAGCAGACATCAACATTAGCTAAAAGTGATTAAATACATTTTTATTATTTTTAAACACATGCAGACCTTGTAAATTTACTCCAATGGGGATTTTGCTTTGAAGTATTTTCATACATTAATGTAGTCTTATCGTTCATAAACATTTCTGCATAATCCATATCTGCATATCTTACTAGAAGCACACTGACAATTTGCATAATATTTAAAATACATAAAACATACTGTATCTACCTGTTTTTTTAGGTATCCGTGTAAATGTTCCTTTTACAGTGCGGCAGTGGGAGTTGTCACCTCCACAAACACCACACTTATCTTCTACTTTGTTGGAGCCAATTTCTTTGTCACAGCCGACTTTCTGCAGTAGAGAACAGAAAAAAGGCTTTTTTTATTTTTTACCTCAGATGGGTCTATTCAAATGATTGAAGCTATTTTTGAGACTCGGATGACGAATCAGACCAAGTCTTAAAAATAGCTTCAATCATTTTGCCTCCTATTATTTTCAATGGAGAAGATTCGAACCCGGGTTTTTTTTTCCTAGGTCAAACTTCGATGCCGAATTTGACTTAGCCTCAAAATAAAAGTGAATGAAAAACAAGTATTGCAGATCTGCACTCACAAGTCTGGTGCAGCACCCACCTGGACTGTTAATCCACAAACAAAATAACCAAATGACCAGCTCAGGGAAAAAGTGGAATTTATTGTCCCAACGGCAATAAAAAAAAACTCCAGTTAGGGTTGAAGCTTTACCGTTGGGACAATACATTCCACTTTTTCACTGTAGTGTTGGTCATTTTGTTATTTTTTTTTTTGTAAAAATGAAAGTTGACCTCCTCGAGCTATTCTCATATTTTAGTGACTAGACACAAGAGTGTGAATAGGGTCACTGAAAATATCAGCAAGGAATAACAGGAATTTTAACCTATGCTCTGCAGATAAGCCATAATAAATACATACAGTCCAGCGAGCACTTAATTAAATAAAACTGTCCTTTTCTAAAGAAGATTTATGACATACAGTCATATTTTGTTGGTTATTTCTGGTATTATTTTTATCATTTGCATTTTTTACAAAAACATTTTGTAAGATAAAAAAAAAAGCATTACAGGATGCAAAAAAATGAGTTACTAGGGATCACACAAATAAAAAGCAATGTATTTTTCTGGTCAGCAAACTGAATAGAAATACTTCAAAATGAGAGATAGTGTGTAATGTAATTTTTCCTGGTAAAACACTTTCAAAATAAAATAAATCAGTGTTATCATTAGTGTTATCAAAATGTTAAATATATAATTATATCTTGCAAAAAAAAAAAAAAAAGGGCTAGACATCATTCATGTCAGGGTGAGTGCCACACAAAACCAATGTGGAAGCCAATTAGACATCAATGTTCTAACATGATAGCAACATCAATTTACACAGTATGTAATTACCACCAAGAAAATATAAATACTAGAGAAAACTACTGCACGATTGTACAATAGAAATAAATATGCAAAATGTGTGACAACAATGAATTTGCAGTGTCTTTCACACACTGAGTCAAACTAATCTATGAAAAAGGAAAACATAACTTACATAACTGAGTCAAACTAATCTATGAAAAAGGAAAACATAACTTACAACACATTCTCCCCGCACGCAGATGCTGTATGGGTCTTTGTAAGAGCAGCGAGTGCCATCATGAGCAAGCTGCTTCATTGATGCAATGTCCCCAGTTTGTTTGGATTGACAGAAGAGCTGACATCTTTTACTAGCTGTTTCACAAAAAAATACAGCATTAAGCTTTTGTTAAAGGAATTCCTTTAAGCAGAACAACCTATAATTGCCTATAATTAAAGTTAAATCACAAAAAGCTCCTTTGTATGAAGGAAGCATGCTTTTTTTTTTTTAGTAATGTAGCTTGAATAAGTCAATAACAGTTGAAGAGTTTAAACCATATAGCATAAACTACTTCAGACATAAGAGGCAGCTGCCCAGGGAGTAAAGAAAATCACATTCTGCAGCATCAATTGTAGAAGCACAAATGAAAAGTTCAATGACCCTAGTATTAAGAGAAAATTGATTTTTCATGGAAGATGCTATTTTATCCTGTGAGTCTGGTTAAGCTGAGAGGCAGAGCTGAGTGTAATCCTGCATGTATCGACAATAAGGGAATTACTTTTTAACTTTTGTTTCCGTAAAAAAAAAAGCAAAAGTAAAAAGTGCCACAATAAGTGTCTGCAAGCCGATATTAAATAAAAGAGTGGAAATCTCACCCTCTGGATGCTCATATGGAAGCCAATTATGCTTTGCACTATGGTACTCAAACTGGGAATTTTTCTGCTGACACTGCTGTGCTCGGAAGTCTTCAAAGTGCTTGGGACATTCTTCTGTGTTACAAAGCTGGTATTCATAATTTACTCCATGGCAGTCTTGACCACCATTTACTGGCCTAAGGAAAAAACACTTGAAAATGACATGTATTTCTTCCAAATGCAGTTAATTTTTACAAAAAAAACAGACCTTGATAATGTCTTCTTTGGGTTTATTCACTAAACAATGAACTTGAAACCATGATGCAAAACCGAAGCTAAAACAACAAGTCACTACTATTCAATACTCAGTTAATAAATACAATATGCTATCAGTTTACCATAACACATTAAGGGACAGATTTATCAAGGCAAAAAGGTGCTATTTTTTCAAAACCTGCTACATTTGGAAAAAACTGCTATAGCATTACATTGGTTTCCATGTTTATTACTACTATTTTAGTACTTTTCCCCAAAATACCACCTTTTTTGTTTTGATAAATACAGCCCTTAATGTATTACACTTAATGTGTCAATAGCCTAATCAGACAGTCCACTGGGCTGCATTTAAAAATCTAAATCAATTTTGATAATGACACAGCACAATATAATTGATATATATAATAATGTATTTTTGATAAACATCTACCCTTTTGGCTTTTCCATTCAGCTAAGTAATACAGCTGAATCTGTATATCGTGCAAGTGCTTGCAAATACATACATGGTTCTCTTTCCCAACGTTTTAAGTTTAAGTGAAAAAAAAATACAATTTGCAACAATCTTTTTAAAATCATGTTCCATGGCTGTGTAATTGGTGACTAATGATAATGGATTAATATGCCCTTAGTCTACTTAGTAAAACTGTGTAAAAATGTTAAATAAAACTATTAGTCCTGCTTAGGTAATGTTGAAGAGAAAGACAAAGCTATTTTGAGGACAGGGAGAGCTATTCACTATAGTGAGGTGCAGGTGAGTAAAAGATAAGTCGCTGATGAGTTGACGAGAAATTAAAAATGCTCGACTTAACTATGGACTAACCCGGTGAGTTCAGCGTGCAAGAGAAACAAGGTGGCCATGAAAAATGCTTTTCTAAAAAAAAAGTGAACGTTTTTAAAGATTAAACAAGCCAGTTGAATGCTGCCAAGTTTGTGCCTGCACAATTTATAGTTGAGTCAGCTAGATGAAATGTTCACATCACCTCAACTCACTTTTTAGCTCACTGTGTCAATAAAATATACTGGCACATGGACAATCTCCATTTAGTGGCAAAACCAAAGTATTTTTGTTTAGCATGACTACTTTCCGTGAGCAAATATAGCTCACCTGCTGTCCCCAAATAGTAAATCCACAGGAATCCGTGAGGCTTAGCCATAGAACTCCCATCAGCTTCATATCCACTGTATAACTGGCTTAGGTAAGTTCTACACACCTTAGTAAAAGCAGCATGTAATGAAGCTATGGTTAACACCTCAATGGTTTAAAAAAGTAGACAATATAAATAGCAGAATAAAGGAAACATTGTAAGAAGTTTTATACATGAATGTGTATATGTGTATAATTATATAATAACCAACCCAGGTATATATATACTAAATAAACAATCAAAAGATGTTCACAAAAAGAGATCCATAACTATAGATTTGTGTTCCCCATTTAAAAGTCTTATTGTTTGCTCTAACCCTATTTATGCAATAAATCATATGCCCAGTATATATTATTTCCTTTGAGACGTAACAGGGGGGATATTATAGAAACATTTAAATACATAAGGGAATCAACACAGTAAAGGAAGAGAGTATGTTTAAAAGAAGAAAAACTACCACAACTAGAGGACATAGTCTTAAATTAAAGGGGCAACGATTTAAAAGTAATATCAGGAAGTATTACTTTACTGAGAGGGTAGTGGATGTATGGAATAGCCTTCCTGCAGAAGTGGTAGAAGTAAACACAGTCAAGGATTTTAAGCATGCGTGGGATAGACACAAGGCTATCCTAGCTATAAGACCGGGAACTGAGGACTAATAAAAGTATTTAGAAAAATTAGGCAGACTAGATGGACCGAATGGTTATTATCTGCCGACACATTCTATGTTTCTATGTTTCTATGTTTGCTTCTGTTTTAGAGACTTAATATCTTTTCTAACACCATTTCTGCATTAATTCATATGCCTTTTAGTAACACTATGTGCGCTGAGTATAATTTAATAATATGGTTTATTAGTTACTATTAGTTTAAAGCAATTTATATTCTGTGTTATTCTTTGCATATATGTATGTTAACTGGCTACTATGACTTTAAGCCTTTATAATCTCATGCCTACATATATTTCCTGCTATTGTTTTGCATATGTGCAATTGTTAAAATTGAACTAGTTTAGTTATATTATTACTATTTTTATGTAAATATTTAAAGTTATTTAGTATTTATTTATTAATTTATTAGTTGTTGCATGCATCCTCACAATGTATCCTTTATTCTGCCATTTATATTGTTTATTGTCATACCATTTGAGGTGTTAAACATAGTTTAATGACATGCTGTATTTACCAAGGTGTCAAGAATTTACCAGAAGCCAATTATATGGTGTTGGAAGGTTGTGCACAAGGTTGTGCACAAGTTGATGGGAGTTGTCTATGAATTAGCCTCATGGTGAAACATGTGAGACTCTCAGGTCATCAATTATCTTGCACTTGTCTGGGTTGTTCACTTGAAGTGACCAACTATGCAAGTATTCCTTAACCTTTCCTCTACCTTTTTCTAAAGTTATCTGTTCCCTAGAATTCTCCTTTTCTTCATAAATAAAGGATACATTAGTAAATACCACTTTTAGTTCATTATCTGTTTACCTATTAATAATATGGATACAGAATGTAACAATTTATGGATATGACATTTCAACTGCACATGTACACCCAAAATACCCATATTTCAATCTTAAGTGATCAAGGCTTACATTGGATTGTTGCACTGACGTGTTCGAAAACGGACGCCTATACCACAAGTCCTTGAGCATGAGCCAAATTTTGTCCATGTTCCCCAGTTGCCATCTTGTTTAACTTGGTTAGTAGTCTTCCACATGCAGTGACCCTTGTAGCACCACTAAACATAAACACAAACATATGTCACACTGCTGCAACTAATATTAACTCATTATAGGGCCAGATTTATCAAGGCAAAACAGGTGCTGTTTTAAAAAGTGCTAAACTTTGAGAAAACTGGCATCTTAGCACTTTTTTCTGAATTAACACATTTTTGTCTTGATAAATACAAGGCATGTTACAATGTGTAGCTCTTTTTCGACAGATGGGACATTGAATATGTAATGTATTGAGTGGGTTGAGTTGTGATAAACCTACAAGTCGGGCATTTACACATATGCTAGAGTCTAACTAGGCCTCTACATTTGACATTGCAAAAGCTGCCCATAGTCAACCACAGTTAAAAGAGGACACATTGACTTGTACCTAGAAAAGATTTCAAGCTCCTTAAGGCTGACTAAATTAGAATTTTAAATATGTTCCAGCAGTCTGTTCTTAATCCGTTAAGGAGACATGCCAGTCCCAGGACATCCTGAGTATAAACAAGAGATGTTGCCAATTAAAAACATATATATTGATAAATTCAGATTTCTGGTGATAATTATGGGATCAAAAGAAAGCTGTGTGTTTCATTAAAAATGATATATATAGTTTGTATCCATACACTAAATGAGAAAGAGAGACATTACATTTAAACACAAAACAAAAATCCCAAAAAGTTCTTGTCCCAAAAGGGTTATAGTTTGCGACTTAATAACTGTGTTGCCCACCAACATAGAATTAATGGTTCGCATTAGACTTAAGTCTTAGCAGGCTTTCCAAAGATATCATTCAATCCTGGGAGACACATTCAAGCGCCATAAAGTGATTTTTGTTATTAAAATGTATAGCATAAATTTGAGTTTGCAAAACACAGTAATTCAAAAAGTCCTGCTTTCTTTTAGCCAATGTGGGAATCCATATAAAAATGCTGGTTGTCATATAATTAATCCTTGTAAAAATATGAATATTCAAATAATTCATACCAATAAAAATACCATCTGATATTGGCAGACAAGAACTTCAGCAAACTAGGAATAAAAGGTTTTTCTTTGGCAACTGAAACATACTCTTGGTGCCACCAACATTATGTCATCCCAGTAAAAGGATTTTTATTTTAGGATGACGACTTAATGGTAGTAGTCTTTTGGAATAATAATGCTAGTGGCTCAACAAATGTTAATACATTTTAAAGAAGCATATTTAGAATGCAAAATGATGTTCAATAAGACCTGCTATAATAAAAGTATGATTATTTTGGAAAGCTTTTGGTATGAGTGCACGGTTTTCCAAAAGTGCAAGCCATATATGCTGTTATGATCTTAATATGGTGCACAAACCTGTGAATGTATTTTAGGTTTAATTTTAGGTAAAGAATGATACCAGGGTAGCCATAGAAACAGAGGAAACAAATGGCTAATATATGAAAGTTATCATACAAGTTTCATAATATGCATGAATGAGAGCATGGAGTTGAAAACAATAGAGGTATTATTTCAACTCTACTTGTTTCAAGAGCTAAATTTACGAAAACATGGAAAACTCCATGTTAGCAATGTATTTAAGTAAAAAAAAAGTCCATAAAGTACAAATATATTTCTACTCCAGTATAAAGTTATCCCTAGAATTACACAACTTATGTAGTTATGTAATACATATTTTATTTAATTCTTGACACTACAGAGAAGAGTTTATGTATGTATTGTTTTTGATTGCTTGAAATTCATCAATGTTTATTAATAGAACATAAAATTTTCTGCAGCAGAATCTAGAGCACCGCTCATCGAGAGGGGCAGTGCTGTTCAGAGGACTTTCTATGCTGTCCTCATGGTCATTTGGGTCAGGTGTTAGGACAGCATAGAATGTTCAAGTGCGCCTAATATGGTTTACCTAGTAATAATCAAAGCAGTATAGAATATCGTGAAAAGAAGAGGTGTCAAACTGTGGCCTTCCAGCACCGTAGAGCAGGGGCGTTGCTAAGTCTTCGGATGATCTGGGGGTAGAGCCCAGATGAGCTCGGTCACACACAGCGGCGTACCTAGAGCATTTGGCACCCGGGGCGGACCCTGACTGTTGCACCCCCCACCCCATAATAAAAATGTAAGAAAACACCCACAAATTTTTCAGTGTTTGAAAATTGTACAATTATAGATACCAGGAATATTGTGCCACTCAGAACCCAGTAATATTGTGCCAGTCAGATACCAGTAATATTGTGCCTTTCAGATACCAGTAATATTGTGCCAGTCAGATACCAGGAATAGTGTGCCATTCAGAGCCCAGTAATATTGTGCCAGTAAGATACCAGTAATATTGTGCCACTCAGAGCCCAGTAATATTGTGCCAGTCAGATACCAGGAATATTGTGTCATTCAGAGCCCAGTAATAGTGTGCCAGTCAGATGCCTGTAATATTTTGCCAGTCAGAGCCCAGTAATAGTGTGCCAGTCAGAACCCAGTAATATTGTGCCACTCAGAACCCAGTAATATTGTGCCACTCAGAGCCCAGGAATGTTGTGCCACTCAGAACCCAGTAATATTGTGCCAGTCAGATACCAGTAATATTGTGCCTTTCAGATACCAGTAATAGTGTGCCAGTCAGATGCCTGTAATATTTTGCCAGTCAGAGCCCAGTAATAGTGTGCCAGTCAGAACCCAGTAATATTGTGCCACTCAGAACCCAGTAATATTGTGCCAGTCAGATACCAGTAATATTGTGCCTTTCAGATACCAGTAATATTGTGCCACTCAAAGCCCAGTAATATTATGCCAATCAGATGCCCAGTAATATTGTGCCAATCATAGCCCAGTAATATTGTGCCACTCAGAACCCAGTAATATTGTGCCACTCAGAGCCCAGGAATATTGTGCCACTCAGAGCCCAGTAATATTGTGCCAATCATAGCCCAGTAATATTGTGCCACTCAGAACCCAGTAATATTGTGCCAATCAGAACCCAGTAATATTGTGCCACTCAGAGCCCAGGAATATTGTACCATTCAGAGCCCAGTAATATTGTGCCACTCAGAACCCAGTAATATTGTGGCAATCATAGCCAAGTAATATTGTGCCAATCATAGCCCAAGAATATTGTGCCACTCAGAACCCAGTAATATTGTGCCAATCATAGCCCAAGAATATTGTGCCACTCAGAACCCATTAATATTGTGCCAATCATAGCCCAAGAATATTGTGCCACTCAGAACCCAGTAATATTGTGCCAATCATAGCCAAGTAATATTGTGCCACTCAGAACCCAGTAATATTGTGCCAATCATAGCCCAGTAATATTGTGCCATTCAGAACCCAGTAATATTGTGCCAATCATAGCCCAAGAATATTGTGCCACTCAGAACCCAGTAATATTGTGCCAATCATAGCCCAGTAATATTGTGCCAAATTTAGAACCCAGTAATATTGTGCCAATCATAACCCAAGAATATTGTGCCACTCAGAACCCAGTAATATTGTGCCAATCATAGCCCAAGAATATTGTGCCACTCAGAACCCAGTAATATTGTGCCAATCATAGCCCAGTAATATTGTGCCACTCAGAACCCAGTAATATTGTGCCAATCATAGCCCAGTAATATTGTGCCACTCAGAACCCAGTAATATTGTGCCAATCATAGCCCAGTAATATTGTGCCAATCAGAACCCAGTAATATTGTGCCACTCAGAACCCAGTAATACCCACACGCACCTAGACACCCTGACACACACACACACACACACACACACACCTAGACACCCTGACACACACACACACACACACACACACACACCTAGACACCCTGACACACACACACACACACACCTAGACACCCATACACAGTCACACTTTTTTTTTTTTTACTTACCTTACACTTGGTCCGTGATCCAGGACCTTCTGCCGGATGTCCGTCCACCTGACATCCGGCAAGCAGCTGACACGCGCTGTGATCTCTATGGCCAGGAGGAGAGGCTAGGGAGCGAGCTCCCTATAGCAGCCTCTCCTCCCGATCGGCCCTCATCCCCGCGTGAGGTTAATCCTCCGATTCTGGGACTATGTCCCAGACGGAGGAAAGCTCACCGGGGGATTTTTTTTTTTATATTTATAGCCCTGGAGTCTCGGGGCTAAAGAATACTTTAGCCCCAGAGTCTCCATTTGGGGCTATGAAGGGGGGACTCGGGGCTATAGCCCCAGTAGCCCACCCCTAGCGACGCCTCTGCCGTAGAGTAATGTGAGGGATGTAGGCCATCAGAATCTGGAGGGACACTGTTTGACACTGCTTTACATGATATTCTATACTGCTTTGATCTAAAAGAACCCCAATTATAATCAGATTTTGTAAATGTTACATTTTCTATAAAGGTTTTATAAGTTTTACTTTTTCTATAAAGGTTATTCTTATATACCTTTCCAGGAGCACACTCAGTTCCATCAAGAGGAGGACCTTTCTTAGTCTTACAGAAGTATGGGTTGTCGGGATGACTGCACCACAATTGTTTGCAAGGGTCAAAAGATCGAAACTGCAAAGAAAATAGTTTACCAATTTGTACAAAGTTGATAATGTTAGTAGAGTTATGCATGGATAAAAAAAACTGCATAACTATTGGTTTTATTAACAATTAGAAGTAATATAATATGAACTTTAAAAACACTATAACAAGTAACATTCTTATGTATCAGTCTTTTCTTGATATCTAACTTGATATCTAACTCTGTACCAAGCGCTACATCAATTGTTGGCACTATTTAAATAAATGTTAATGTGTATAATCCACGCATATAACCAAGAATAGATGCTCTGTTATGCATATTATAGATATTATTGATATTAAGAATATACAACGAAAACAAAAAATATCAGTCAAATGAATTAAACTGATGGATCATTTGTAAACATTTAAATGACAAATATAGGAAAAGGCTGGTGATGTTTACCATGGCCAACTCTAAAAGAACCATGTCTAGAGGTTTAATCACTATGGTGATTCATAACCTTCAAGGCGATGAAAGTTCTCATTTAAAAAGGAGAATTATCAAGGCTTTACTAATTTTACCAATATTGTAGTATGGACACAATATAACCATCTTGCCACATCAAAGTCAATTAGTTCTATGATCAATTAACTAAACAATGAACTCTAGTGAAATAACACTGTAATTGTGAAAATTAAGCAATCATAGCCGAGTTGGAAAAAATTCTCCAGCCTTTCTAGCGCAGCTATTAGTAAAATGTTACTATATTCTTAGGAATTTGCCAAGTTCACTGCTTAGTGAATAGTGCTCACTGAAGACTTATGGTGGCACTAGTTAAAAATAAAGTGCCTTTGTAAATATTCGATGCAGAAGAATGGATCTCTCACTGTGGGTCTAACTTTGAGTGACAGTCAGACAATTAAGCAGCCTGAGTATTTTACAGGGAAGCATGAAGGCTGCAAGCAAGGTGATAAAACAAGGCATGTATCATAAATACTAGTACATCCCCATACTAGGGCCACAGTTATTTCAAATGAGGTTCTTTGATAGAAGTACAGGAGACAAAAAAGAAAAAAAAAAGCTTAGTAGCTCTTTAAGTCTAAGCAACACAAGAGACTTTACCATTAGTTATTAGTGAACATATATTATACTGCTTAATGCAAATACTAAAATTAATGTGCTAAAAAAATTGAAGGTATATTAAAATTAACATACTGCCGTGCACATTTTGTAGCCAACACCAAAATCAAAACGACATTGTTCATCCATGGAATAGTTAATCCCAGGCAGGTCTGGGAGTTTAGGCCATTTATGCTCAAACGGGTCATCCAGAAGGCAATCATAAGAACTGAAAAGTTTAAAAAAAAAATTGTGAATGTTATAAGAAAAGATTGCAATTACATTTTTTTTGTGTTAACTCAATGCTCAAATTATTTTAAACTATCAGGAACTACATTGCAAAGTAACACATTTAACACATGTTTCATTGGTTATGAAAATACTGCTGTCTGCAACTGTATGACTTCTTATCCACAAAAATGGGCTGCCATGGAAATAATAGTAAAGATGGTAGAAATCAAGAAGTGCAGAAAATCAAGTGAGAATACTAGAATACTAGAGAGTTATGTATGCAGAATGTACAAGTCAAAAAAGACACTTACTGTATGTATCTTTTAAGTTCTTGACCACTGCATCGAGACCAATGGTAACGATGGAATGCTGCCTGTACCAATGGAGCCATAACACTACCCATAGCCGTTTCATCACCACATCTATTACCTTGACCATCATGCTCCATACCAAGCCTAAAATAAAAAGTTAAAAAAACATATGAATTCAATATAAGCAGAAGTCTCAAAGATTTCCATTAAAATGATTTGTAAATTTATTGGAGATTTAAAACATACCGTATTTGCTCGAATATAAGACGAGGTTTTTATCAGAGCAAATGCTCTGAAAAATACCCCTTGTCTTACATTCGAGGTTGTCTTATAATCTGACCGCAAATCGAGGTCAGACTATAAGACAGGGATCCAGGTCCCCAGCAGGGGACCTGGATCCCCCTCCCTAACAGCCTGGGGATGTCTGCTCGATGAGCGCAGACTCCCCCTGCTGCCGCCCGGCACGCTCGCCGGGACTTCACTAATTGTGTAATGTTTGTATTTTAACAAGCTGTCAGTAGAACACTTTTGCCCAAAAGCTTAGGGGAAAAAAACAAAATGATTGGTGAATATGATTTTGTAAGACTACCTTTCAATCAGAGACGGGCAGAGTGTAACAGAATGCGCCCTCCTACCCACCAGACCACCAGAGCATAACCCCTACTATCACTCCAGGGGCAAGTTAGGAGTGGCAGCGGGTTCCATGGTGCTGCTAATGTTAAGAGGATAGAGACTTGTAATGTTTGGGGTAGGCAAAAATGTGTTGGTCCCTCCTCTACCCTCACAAATATTTCTGTGGATGCCCATGCTTACAATCATACCACAAAGTTCAACCCATCAGGGAAATCTAGCATCTACATAATAAAGAAATATAGAACGCTAATATCATACACTTATTTGCAAAACAAATTGATGCATAATAACTTACACATGTCCAGTTTCGTGAGCAACTACGAAAGCAGATGAAAAGCCATCTTCATGGTTCAAAGTGCAGCTTCTTACAGGATGGCACATACCTGTTACTGGGGCATATCCTGTTATAACATATTTTTGTTATGAGTTGATTTGTATCAATACGTTTTGCATGACAAGAAAAAAATCATATTTTAAATTCATTTTCAAAGGGACATTTAATCTTTATTTCGTGAGTAGCTGTTCTAGTGCTACATAGGAGCTTTCATTCATACTTTTTTGTACAGTCGCCAACCAGCTAGTATTTTGTTGGCGCAAGACCAATGTTAAGTGTATGTAGATAATAACATAGATGGTATTTTTTCTTTTATGAAAAGGTGGCAACACTACTTCTATGAGAAAGCTGTTGTAAAATATATACTAATATACAATAAAGTATGTGAAAAAATGGAAAATAAAAAAGGAATGCAAATTTAAATTCTCTGGCTTCTATTTTTGTGACATTACATGTGGGCATAATGTCATTGACATCTGTCAGCTTCTCACCACAAACATAGTGATGTCCGTGAAATTTGAACACATTCAATCTCTAAAATACTTTATGTATCTCTCGTTCATATTACAAAACAGGTTAACAATTGAGGAAAATTAGAATGAGGGTATAATCACAAAAAAGGTGGGAATCTCTGGCTAACATACACAACCCAGAAAACATGAGATATTATTTTCTTTTAATTACAGTAAATAAACAGTTTAACATAGCAAATAAAAGGTACAGACACAGAAAATTGTAAATGCAAAATAGGATTTTAATATATCATAAAAACTTTATTAATTCCCTTTAATATCAGGTATATGAACCAAAAAAAGAAAAACATTTCTTGAGTGATTTCACTTGTTCATTCCAAGTATGGCTCAACATAGGGATGGTATAAATAATGTTAGTGACCTTAACAAGTGCAAAAAAATGGATGGTGAATAAGAATAAAAATAGTAAATATATACAAATGTCCAAAGACCCTCCTGTGATATAAATTACACCAAATTGGAAATACACTTGCTAATGTTTTAGCTGAATAGGTAAATCAGTGTCACAAAAAATTACGCAAAAGCAATGTAGTATGTTTTTATATAACTCAGTCTTTGTTGTGACTCAACAAAATATCTTTTGTGTGTAAACATGGAGTGATCTCATAAAGTTTCCATAGAATGGCAGAACCACCGAAGGAGCTCCTGTCGACCTGTTCATGTTGAATCCTCTGCATATCTTCTTGTTTCAGCTGGCCTGGTACTCGGACCACGGATCGTCACCTATATCAACATTTTTTATTTATATATTCCCTTGGTAGCAGTGTAGACCAAGCTGTAATATCATTACTGTATCCTGGCTATTTGTTGTACTCCGCCTACCAATTATTTCTATGTCTCTGTTAAGATGTATCACATATCTCAACCCACACAGATTGTATCATCTCCGCTCTCCTTTCTATTCTTTACCAGCCCGCACCCACCCCCACACACAAACATGAACATGAATGAACTAGCATGATCTATTGCAAATGTGTATCTACCTTGGGTGGTGGATCCCAGTGTCTCCACATCAGGAGCATGAAGTTGGTAAGAATAATCATGTTGGGGAGGTGGTAAATCATGTTATCTCCAACCCCTGTTGGAGATAAAGAAGAATGCACTGATAGTGCTGGGTGCAGAACATATAACATCAACATTTGCATTGGGCTTCATTTGTGGATGAGGGAATTGCATGAGCTATTGATATTACATGCAATTTCCTTTTTCATGAATGAAGGCTGTCTGTTGTATATGTTTCTATTGTTGGTAACATGAAAATACATGCATATGTATGTTTGACTTACAGGAGGCAGGTGAAGAGGAGGCTTCCACCAAGGCTAGCAGAGTTGCACAACCTGGTGAAGTCCAAGTATGAGCTGCAAGATTGTATTTGGCCTATACAGGCCATGGGGCCCCATCATCTGATGTTGTTGGGGGTTGAGAGGGGACAGCTGAAGATGCAAGATGTAAAATGAAAGAACAGTGTTAATACATATGAATTCACATATATAAATATCAATGGATGTTCAATACATACCACTTTGATCCGGTGTACCCTCAACCCCCATGATGGATTCAGTTCCCAAGACCTGCAGTAACTCCTCCTCGTAGTCCATCTAGTCAGCCAATTCTGGAAAGCCTCTGGTGGTAGCAGTTAGCATTGCCTTCACATGCCTCTTCATATCGTGGTATCTGAAATATAGTTGAACACTGCAATTGGTACACTATCACAATTATTATCAGTACATGTTATCCTACTTACACATGTATCTATCTATGCACATGTATACATTCATAAATACACATCTAAACATCTATCTATACATGTACGTACGTACGTATGTACGTACGTACATATGTATATCTACATATATTCACATCTATGTACATGTTCTACCACTGATTTAAAACATGGATATGTACTACATTGTGGACTGTAACACCCATGCCCTTAGTACTTTGTATAATTTGTTTGTACATGTTAATTGCTACAATGTACTGCTTGCCCACTTTCTCCCCAGCTAACATACTCTGAACTGCTGCAGATCTCTACACACAACCTTACAGTAAGCATACGTGGGATAGGCACAAGGCTATCCTAGATATAAGATAAGGCCAGGGACTAATAAAAGTATGTAGAAAATTGGTCAGACTAGATGGGCCAAATGATTCTTATCTGCCAACACAATATATGTTTCTATGTTACAGCATCTCCATGTGTGGTATCCATTTTAATATGTGCAGCCACATGCAACAATCCCTATCTGTATATTCCTAGCTATCCTTGATACAGCTATTACAAGTGATACAAGAACTACAGGTGTGTGAGCTATATGTGTAGTGTTATTTTACATGTGGCCTATGGTGTATTTTTCAAATGTACATACCGTTTCTTCACCACTTCCATGAACTGGTTGTTCCCACCAACTTTGTTGACTTTAGCCATGTTTATCCATGACCTCCTACTGATGTAATTTCTTCTCCTCATCCACATCTTTTTGGCTGCTGCACCTTTCACCCAGTTTTAGTTTTGGCGAAGGCTCCATAACAATGCCATGTTCTCCTCCACTGAAAAACACTGACCATAGGTCTTTGGA
Source organism: Pelodytes ibericus (assembly GCA_036172795.1). Lineage (NCBI taxonomy): Eukaryota > Metazoa > Chordata > Amphibia > Anura > Pelodytidae > Pelodytes > Pelodytes ibericus. The sequence goes on from CM069863.1 coordinate 89,779,301, forward strand.
CTTGACTTCCCCCTTCTACTGCTACCAGTGTCCTGGTCCCCCATGCCCTGACTCTTTGCTTGCCATGTTTGGTCAAACTTTATTTTATTTCTACTTTGGTGGCTGTAAGCTTCTGATCCTGTTTTACAATGGTGGTCTTCACATGTACTCAATATTTATATCTTTACAAAGATTCCTCGACAGTGATCGGCTGTTTTCTGGTATTTCAGGAGTATTTTTTGAATGTGCAGATATAACAGGGATAACAGGGATTTTGTTGCTACCGGTTTTTGACACACATCTGTTCGATGTCCGAATTGTGAATATATTTAGGGCTACCTGAGTAGCTAGAAATTCAGGGTTTTTTGTGCTACTGGTGTGATCCAAATACACCCAGACTTCAAAGACACAATTTAGTACCCGAAAATTGGCACATACTTGATTGACCATCAAATGCTTATTGTACATTTTCCCCAAAAAATGGAATTTTACTATGTCCAGTAAAACTTCATATAACACTTTTTAATTCTTTAAATTAACACAGGAACAACAAACAATGCATAGTCTGCATTGTGCCCTACATGTGCCTTGTGATTCATGTTCTTGACATTAACAGGCTTAAAGATCATTATTTCACCTTGCATTCCTGCAGGACCAAAATCTTGTCGGGTCAAAAATATGGCGTGATCATGGTGTTCAGCGTCATTGGGGTCAGACCTCTGCTGCTGATGTGCCCAGCGACACACATTGTCTAAACTCCTAGAAGGGTTACCTCTTTCAATCAAGCTGATAGACTAAAATAACAAAAAGAAATGATATGCAATAATTATTAAATATAAGGAAATCTATCCCATGATATGTTATTATTTATATTCAATATCACAAGGATTAGGAAGTAATAAAACAGTTGTAGACAAAAGTAACTGTTGTCTTATATTTTGATGATAAGTAGTAACTACATGAGACTGTGTAATAAAAAAATGCTTAATTAAATTTAATATTTAGACATATGATTTTGTTGGTGTAGGTGTAATAAGCTAAGATAAGCTATCTGGTTTCACAATGGAAGGTCATTTGAGTGTCAGAAGAGGTTGTAATAAAAGGCTCCAGCAGAGATGGGATTCTTAGATTTACATGAGGAATCCCATCTCTCAAGTTTATAAAACAATATAAACAAAGGGATATATGGGTTTGCTGGAACTCTTTGGAAAAAGGGGCTGGGTGAGCCATTTTCTCGGAGGTACAAGGAATTCTGTGATAACTAGTTTGGGACAGGTCTTAAGTGAGGAGAGAGCAGCAAGCAGAAGTCTTCTGGGTAAGAGGGAAGCTACATTAGATGGTGAACTGAGAGATGCTGTCCCAAGATGAAATCACAAGATCATCATTTAAATAATTAAGCATTGCTCGTTTTTGTGTATCTTTTAATTATTGACTGGTTGTGTGTATGATTTTCACTGTGTATCATCTTGTATAGCCTGTAACAGTAACCTAATTCAATATTAATGTGCATTTTTCTATACACTTGTCTTTGTGCTTCATTAGTCACAAGAATAACCCTCTAAGAGGATCATGTAATTTAATGTGATTTGTGAGCCTAATATACAAGTGAAGTGTTGCGCAGATTGTTTGCAAACATAAAATAGAAGAAACAGGGAAATGTATGTGCAAATCTGTGTTGGCGAATGTAAATTAAGACTTCCTGTCCCATCCCCCCTATAAATGGAATTTACCAGGCTGTGATATTAATCGCAGATTGACTTAGTCTCAAAAATAGCTTTGATCATTTCAACTCCCATTACGTTCAAAGAAGAACATTCAAACCTGGGGGGTTTTTCTAAGTCAAACTCATGGGCCCGACCTTCAAAGTGGAATTTTAGTGAATAGATCCATCAGATTATTATGTCAATTGTAAACCCCCCACAGAACCTTAGATTCCCTACCATGTGCAGATAGAACATCTAGAGGTAGAAACCACTGTCTAAAATGTGAGCAAATTGAGTTTCTAGAGAAACTGGATTGTCTCAAGTACCAATAAGTAAATTAGAGGATATAATTAACAAAAAAAAACTATTCAAAAAGGTAGAACAGATACATGCAGACTTTAAAGACATATGCTAATTGTGTGATAGTAATTTTCTGTTTTTCAGAAAAATGATGATACCAAATGAAAAAGGAAAGGAGACAACCCTATAAGAAGACCTGACTATTGATTTGTGTGATGTCTTGCAGGATATTTCAATATCAAAATAATAATAGAGGATCTTAATATCTATTTTTTATTTTTCTTAAGGATAAGCCTCTAGATTTGTTCAGTACAGTCAGGTTAACCAGACTATTTTTGTTTTTCTTAGTTTAGCATGCTTGCACTGGCACCTATGTTGCCTTTTTTCTATTTTTTTTTTGTTTCATGCTGGATTTCTTATGATAAATTCATAGATCAGGTGAATTGTTTCCAATGTGAAATTTATATTCTGATCACACTGGAAACGTGATAAGGCAACTTTCTGTTTGTTTACAACAGTAAATGCTGTTGTTTTTTATTTGGTTACCAACAAAAACAGCCTCAATCTGATTTCTGATTTTGTTTGTCTTTGATGGCAACAGACCATTGACAGTTTTCAATAGATTGAATGCCAAACTGCATATTTTTAAAAGTTGAATGTAAAGTAGCATCCAATCTATTTTTTTTTCTTTCTCTCACCTCAGTTTTTACAAAAGTTAATGTATTTTGTTATTTTTAACAAGCTTTGTGATTTCTGTATTTAAAGGACAATTGTACCTTATATCCAATTGAAAGATTATATCAAGTGTAGATGATTTCTAAAGAAATTATTTGATGAAAAAATACAAATTAAGTGTCTTTTTGAGCCTTCTTTAGTCTATATAGTTCTCTCAGGGAAGACATGTTGTTTAGACACTTGGGTCAGATCTTCACTCACCTTGGTTCAGATGAACAAAGATCTGACCCTTCGGACCAAATATTCTAAACAAAATGTCTGCCTCCTGGTAGAGAAATATGGAGTAAATGTACGTTACTTGTGTTTTTTCATTAAAGCATTTCTATATAAAATGCTTACACTTGATACCATCTTTCAATTAAACAGAACTTCAGTTTTTTTTCTACAGTTGTCCTTTAATATTATCAAGGTGGGGTGAAGAATACAGGGCTATTGGACTATTTTGTATATGTTATATTGTGTAAATAACCAAATTCAATATTAATATACATTTTTTTATTCTCTTGTCTTTGTGCGTCATTCATCACACTTACCATTAAACAATAACCCTGTAGGAGGGTCTTGTAGTCTCTTACAACTATAATGCTTACCTTTGCATAACCCAACATTATCATGCGGACTAGAACTACATTAATATGGACACCAATGGACTCATCATGATAGATTTCATTTACCTGGGTGAGAAAAGAAAATATGAATAATTAAAGATCAATAAGTGAGATTATAGGAAGCAAACCTTTTTTCCTTATAACAAAAATGGACCAGATGATTACATGACTAATGAAGCCAATAGTTAACATAACTATTTGGACAAAAGTATTGGGACACCTACCTACTTATTGAATTCAGGTGTTTAAATCAGACTCACTGCCACAAGTGTATAAAATTAAGCACCTAGCCATGTAGTCAGCATTTAAAAACATTTGTGAAAAAATGGGTCTTTCTAAAGGATGGGATGCCCCCTTTGCAATGAGTCAGTTTGTGAAATTTCATCCCTGCTAGATATTACATGGTCAACAGTAAGTGATATTATTGGAAAGTGGAAGCATTTAAAATCAGCATCAACTCAGCCATGAGGTGGAAAACAACGTAAAGTCACACAGCAGGGTCACCAAGTACTAAGGCACAAGTTCCAAAACTTCTACTGGCAATGATATTGGCACAAAAACTGTGTAGAGGGAGCTTCATGGAATGGGTTTCCATGGCCAAGCATCTGCATCCAAGCCTCACATCACCAAGAACAAAGCCAAGCGTCAGATAGCATGGTGTTAAACATACCGCCACTGGACTCTGGAGCGGTGGAAACATGTTTCTGTGGAGTTTTTACTGATTAGCAGACTGATTGGTGAGTCCCCCACAGTGCACAAAGCAATTTCCATAAAGACATGGTTGGATGAGTTTGGTGTGAAAGAATTTGACTGCCCCGCACAGAGCCTTGACCACAACCCCATCAAACACCTTTGGGATTAACTAGACCAGAGATTGTGAGCCACACCTTCTCATCCAACATCAGTGCCTGACCACACAGATGCACTGGATGAATGGACAAACATTCCAACAGAAACACTCCAAAATCTTGTGGAAAACCTTGTGTCTGCAAAGGGGTACTAACTAATTATTAATGTTTATCCCTAAAACTGCACAATCACTAAGAATGGAGCAATATATACCTTACAAGATATGCTTAAATAACATAAATTATTGTTTGCCAAAAGTCTGCTTATTGCCTGATGTACTCTCTCTAGTGGGGCTATTGGAAATGTTATTCCTGAAAGTCACATATTGATAAACTTCCTGTCCTGCACTTGTGAGATATAAAAAATCTTGCAGGGATTATTCATGTTATACGTGTTTAGGCTCAAATGCTGCATTTAAAGTAACAGTTAAACTTGAATATTTTTTTAATGGCTGAATTTTTAAATGACAATAGAAAAAAAACAGACTCCTCCCTGGCACCTCATGATTGCACCTCAGGATTCATTGCACAAGGATTCAGTGCTGAAAACGATTAGCCTTCCAGCCGGTATTTTAACAGCAAGCTGATAATACAATTACCGTATTTGCTCTGAAAAATCCCCCTCGTTTTATAATCGAGGTCGTCTTATAATCTGACCTAAAATTGAGGTCAGACTATAAGACAGGGATCCAGGTCCCCAGCAGAGCTGCAGGGGACCTGGATCCCCCTCTCTAACAGCAGGGGATGTCTGCGCGATGAGCGCAGACTCCCCTGCTCCCGCCGGCACGACTGCCGGGGCTTCTATGAAGAAGCCGGGTACTTCCGCTTTCGTCACAGAAGTCCCGGCGATCGTGCCGGGCGGCAGCAGGGGAGGTCTGCGCTCATCGCGCAGACATCCTCTGCTGCCCCACTAGCCACCAGGGAGAATCGGGCAGCTGGGGGATGTCTGCACGATACGTGCAGACATCCTCCATGCTGCCCGACACGGCAGTCTATTATGACGGACCAGCTGTCCGTCATAATAGACTGCCGTGTCGGGCAGCATAGAGGATGTCTGCACGTATCGTGCAGACATCCCCCGGCTGCCCCCACTAGCCACCAGGGAACAAAACCAGGTAAGGGGGAGGGGGGGTGGACAGAGGACACAGACAGACAAGGGGAGGGGGGGGGAGAAAGAGACAAAGAGGGGGGGAGGACACAGACAGACAAAGGGGGGGGAGACACAGACAAGGGGAGGGAGGGGGACAGAGATAAAAGGGGAGGGGGGAATAGAGAGAGACAAAGGGAGGGGGAGAGGGGAGGACACAGACAGACAAAGGGGGGGGGACACAGACAAGGGGAGGGAGGGGGACAGAGATAAAAGGGGAGGGGGCAATAGAGAGAGACAAGAGAGAGACGTTTTGGGGGGAGAGAGAGACAACGCTGGGGGAGCGGGAGAGAGGCCGCATTGGCACATAAAAGCAAATAAAAACAAGAAATGCATTTGTATAATATACATTTTTTATTAAATATTAAAAAGCAATTTACATATATACAAGTTAAACTTTTTTCCTATAGGGTAGTCTTATAATCAGGCTTTTAGTTTTTTTCCTAAAGGAATGTACAAATTTGGGGGGGTCGTCTTATAATCAGGGTCATCTTATAATCGAGCAAATACGGTAGTTTGAGGTATATGGATACAATAACATTGCCTATTTTCTTTAAAGAAAAGGTGGCAACTCTACTCACACATTCATTCTACCATCATCTCATACTTCTTTGAGCATATGACATACAAGGAAAGACGGTAAATGATCTGGCACTAGGGTTACCAAAAAATATCAACCATGTTATTGCTGCTGTAGACATTGGGATAAATTCACTAAAAGGGGAGTTGCAGGTGAGTTGAGGTGAACATTTCATCTCACCAATTTAGCTGTACATTGTGCAGGTACAAACCTGGTGACATAGATAAACTGGTGAGATTAAATGTTCATTTCACCCCAATTCATCTCAAATCACCTCAACCCTCCTTTTAGTGAATAGCATCCTTAATTTTGGGCCAAAGCCAATGTTTTACTGGCCTGCTGGCAAAATAAAGGCTGGGTGGCAACTCTAACAGAACATTTCTATGTAAAAATGCTGGTCAACTTTCTTGAATGGTAGGCAGTGAGGCAAATGTTGATCTATCCCAATCATCGCAAAAAAAATTGAAGGTTTATTGCCACTTTCAAGTAACAAGCATATGTAAAGAAGTTGATTAGTATAAAATCAAGTGAGGAATCTAAAAGAGACACGAGTGATTAATTTAATCTGCTCACCTAGAATCTTTTTATTTAGATTGTCATACAATTGTAATGTATTCTATATCTGTATAAATAATCAAATGCATGTAGTATTGCATACAATTCCAAGTTGAGTTGCTTGGAATTACATTTTCTATGTGGCACTTATTCCATCAGCTCTTATTAATAGATGTTTGTGTAACAAACAGTGAGTAACTGTATAGTGTTAAAAAATAAAAGAAAAGAGATTTTACGGTTTTTTTTGTCATTTTTATCTTGCAACTATGTCCACCATAACTTAATGTTTGAACAAGAACAATGGTATTTATGGTGGAGATACTACCGACAGAAGTAAAATAAATCAAATATACAGGTGATACTCGAAAAATTAGAATATCGTGTAAAAGTTCATTTATTTCAGTAATGCAACGTTAAAGGGGAAACTAATATATGAGATAGACGCATTACATGCAAAGCAAGATGGTTCAAGCCGTGGTTTGTCATAAGTGCAATGATTATGGCTTACAGCTCATGAAAACCCCAAATCCACAATCTCAGTAAATTAGAATATTGTGAAAAGGTGCAATATTCTAGGCTCACAGTGTCTCACTCTAATCAGCTAAGTAAGCCATAACACCTGCAAAGGGTTTCTGAGCCTTTAAATGGTCTCTCAGTCTGGTTCAGTAGGAATCACAATCATGGGGAAGACTGCTGACCTGACAGTTGTGCAGAAAACCATAATTGACATCCTCCATAAGGAGGGAAAGCCTCAAAAGGTAATTGCGAAGGAAGTTGGATGTTCCCAAAGTGCTGTATCAAAGCACATTAAAAGAAAGTTATGTGGAAGGGGAAAGTGTGGAAGAAAAAGGTGCACAAGCAGCAGGCCATTCAGATGTGTTGGGGACTTTCACAAGGAGTGGACTGAGGCTGGAGTCAGTGCATCAAGAGCCACCACACACAGACGGATCCTGGACATGGGCTTCAGATGTCGTATTCCTCTTGTCAAGCCGCTCCTGAACAACAAACAACGTCAGAAGCGTCTTACCTGGGCTAAAGAAAAACAGACCTGGTCTGTTGCTCAGTGGTCCAAAGTCCTCTTTTCTGAGAGCAACTTTTGCATCTCATTTGGAAACCAAGGAACCAGAGTCTGGAGGAAGAATGGAGAGGCACACACTGCAAGATGCTTGAAGTCCAGTGTGAAGTTTCCACAGTCTGTGTTGATTTGGGGAGCCATATCATCTGCTGGTGTTGGTCTACTGTGGGTCTACAGTACTTCATTAAGTCCAGGGTCAACACAGCTGTCTACCAGGAGATTTTGGAGCACTTCATGCTTCCTTCCAATGACGAGCTTTATGGGGATGCTGACTTCATTTTCCAGCAGGACTTGGCACCTGCCCACACTGCCAAAAGCACCAAAGCCTGGTTCAATGACCGTGGGATTACTGTGCTTGATTGGCCAGCAAACTCGCCCGACCTGAACCCCATAGAGAATCTATGGGGCATTGCCAAGAGAAAGATGAGAGACATGAGACCGAACAATGCAGAAGAGCTAAAGGGTGCTATTGAAGCATCCTGGTCTTCCATAACACCTCAGCAGTGCCACAGGCTGATAGCTTCAATGCCACGCCACATTGAGGCACTAATTGCTGCAAAAGGGGCCCAGACCAAGTACTGAGTCCATATGCATGCTTATACTTTTCATTGTACGTTTTATTGATTGCATGTAATATTCTAATTTACTGAGATTGTGGATTTGGTGTTTTCATGAGCTGTAAGCCATAATCATTGCACTTATGACAAATCACATTTGAACTATCTTGCTTTGCATGTAATGCGTCTATCTCATATATTAGTTTCCCCTTTTACGTTGCATTACTGAAATAAATGAACTTTTGCATGATATTCTAATTTTTCGATTATCACCTGTATATGGGAGCGGGGACAACTTTGGGCCCCCACAATCTTTTGGTGTTCCAGTGTGAGCATGTGTTTCCCTTCACAAAAGTACTGAAGAAGGACACAGACTTTGGGCCAACTCACTAAATGGCAACTATGATAACTGCAAAAGGCAGGCATTATGGCCGTGTTGGAAAGAGGGCCATTGGAGAATGCCTGTTTTTTTCCGTTTTAGTTCACCACAGTTACCTTGTTAGTGAATAGATCCTATTATAGTATTTTATCTGCCAGGAATTGCAAGACTAGACATACATTCTTCTTCATGTTGCTTTACTACAACAGGAGTAGCAGATTGACACATACAACCAAATAGTTCACTGTAAGCTGTCTTGCAGTCAAGTCTATGACACCTGAAAATGTACACTGTGAATACACAGAGGTCTCCACATGCACCTTCTCCCAAGCTACATCCCCATGGTCCCATCGTGTCGTTGTGAAATGTTGGGATACATTTTGGCTTGGTCAGTGGTTCACCTCCTGCAGGTTACACAAATGTTCAGGAGAACTTGATATCTTAGACTTTCAAACAAATCAGTAAAATAAGTATGACTTTGCAAAATGGACTAACAACCAATTAGTTATATCTGCCTACAGACACCATTTTACCGGGTCTTAAGCACTCCTGGCAGGTTGTCTCAGCCACTACGCTACACCTCAAATGTGTGGCATGTGAATGTGTTAGGTTGGTAGCAAATTACATGAATGGAATTGAGTCATAACATCATGAAACTTGACAAATACCATTAGTTCATATATAACAATATCGTTTTATATGCAAAGGAATACAGGAGTTCATTCATATAAGGTGGAATGCTAATGCTAAGACAAACAGGCCTAAAGCAGCAATAACAGACTTTCATTCTCGGAACGGCATTTAGCAGGCTGTAAAGATGTTATCTTTTAATTGTTGTATATTAAGTTGAAATGATGAAATGAGATCTAAAAAAGTATATCAAATAATACGGTAACAACAATTTTACATTTTTGAAAAAGGGTGAGTAAATATTTAATTTACAGAAAATTCATAAACTATTTTTTGCTATTCAGCTAAGGATAAATACAATCTTAACTTATAAAATATTTTTTTTTATTATTATTATTGACTCGAGTTTCATATAAGATAACAAGTGTTTCATCTCAACAGCTTTTTAGGAAAGGTCTCTATGTCATAGCATTTGAAGTTTTTACCTTGTTTGCCCTCTGAAGTGTATATACAGTGTATAATTTTGTAAGCAAATAGTAAACTGGGAAACCCCAGTTTGTCTTTTGGGTGGAGCACTGGCTGGAGACTGAATCTATGGATTTCTCCATGTGATAAAATAACCTACAGACGTTATAGAAACTTATGAATGGCATACTGTAATTCCTTAATAGTGGTTTCACTGGGACTTGGAGAATATGACTCCTTACGATGGTAAGACTCATTCGTAAAAGCTAACTCTAAATAATAAGTAAATGTTATTTGGTAATTAAAACATATTAATATATTGTGCACTCACATGTGCATCTGTAGCAATTTCTCTTAATAATTGGTAATTGTAGACTATGTCTTAGAATACTATCGGCAACCTCATGCAAAACTGTTACTATGCTGTCCGTGTGCACCCACAATAATTATTACTAACACAGGCAAACCTGTTATTATGGAACATACCTCCCAATAACCTGAGACAGTATCCCAGAAATCACAGGGGTAAAGTCTACTGTAAGAGAAGTCACTAGACATTGTGTGATGTCACACGACATTGCGTGACCCTGTGAGCATGAGCTGCAGTCTACCTGATCCAGACACTGGATGGTTGGCGCTCACTTCGCGCAAGTCTAACAGACATACATAGTTTAAACACAATACCGCTAGCACATGGCAGAATAGCACCAAATTTGACCAGACAGGGCCCACAATAATAGCAAATATAGGACTATTGTTAGCATAATTGACAGACTATTATCTTTAATGTTTAAAGATTTAATTTCAACAGGCGATGCTTCACTTGGTGGACTTCAAGGAAAGCAACTGCAGTCATCTCACTAAAGCTAAGTGAAGGGTTAACAGATTATCGTCTTAGCCTATGCTTTGCATTAGACTGCTATAAACAAAATTCTCCACAAATTTTAATTACACTAGGAATACACTCCAAACTTTTCATATCAGCAATAAACAATCTGAAACAAGATATGCTAGTGGATTAGCTTGGAAGGCATTCCCATAGAACGCAGACTCCAGTCAAATATATTTGATACCATAAATCTAAGCATTGCTTTTAAAAGCCTACACGGCAACATTTATAGAAACACTACTATCAAGGAATGTTTATGGAATGTTTACTCTGACCATTAATGAAGGCACATAATGCTACATTTGAAGCATATGAAATGCTCATTGCATGCTTCATTACAAACACATTATTGATGTCACATCAGAATCATTTGCATGTTTTTAAATAGCTTAGAAAAATATTTACAGATAAAAAAGTTCTGAGAATTTCAGAGCACTGAACAGCTTTTGGAATTGTCTAAAAAACTACGGTAATTTTTTAACATGCTACTAATACAGCAGGATATGCATAAGAACTAACTCTGAGGCTAAGATTAAAATTGGAACACTAACTATGGAAGTCAGTATAAGGTTCTTGTAGCTTCACTCTTATCACATTGCTCTTTATACGTAACTCACATATGGGTTTAATTGTAGTCGAATTTTAGTGAAAAGACCCAATACTCCATATGGTAACTTTCTTTTTATTTTAATGTGATCGTTAATTATTTTCTGTATGAAAAAGACCTACAAAGGAAATACATCCAAATACAATCATCAAAAAATACAATCATCATTTTAACAGGATGGCTAGCCAAGGACAGTAGCACCTCTGCCCATTGTAGGAAATCACCTCCTTAGCCCCCGATTATATCATAGCATTCCCCCAGAAATCCTTTCCTGGAACCTTTATTTGTGATACTGGGTAAAGGTCCTGGGTAGTGACAGACTATTGGGGCTCTTTCCTTGACAATATGAGGGTCCATAGTCTGCAGGGAGGTGTTTGGACCTCAGGGACCTCAGGTCCCTCCAAGAAACCCAGTCACACAGTCATAATTCACTATGTGACAGGTACCGTGAAAGTCATATACAACTATTAGTGCAAAAAACGTATATCCATAAAATAATACCAAGGTCTATAACAAGAATAACTTTAGATGGGTTAAGGGTAATACCAGGACAAAGAAAATTTATAGATGTTAATGATGGAGCCCTGCGATTGTATGGTAACTTTCTTACCTACATGACAAATGTTGGTTTTCTAATCTGGTTTAAAAAAATATTTTAAGTGAGTTTCTTAGATTATTTTATGTTGTTAATTAATTGGTGGGCATAGCTCCCAACTTATGTCCTTTGCAAATTGGGACACTTGTAGGTCGAGTGCTAGCGCTATTGCTCAGACTGATAGCACTACTGAACATGTGCAGACCACTGTGCATGCGCAGCAGTCATTTTCCAGTGTTCCAAATTCCAAAGAATAAAAATATAAAAAATATCAGTCATGTGGGTGGACTTGTCCCGAGACTAGTGGTTGCTAAACACCTTAGAGGCAACGTCTTTTTTTTATATTAGTTTTTTAAATCATTCAAATCAATGAAGCATTTTGGATGTGCTATCCTTGTTCATGTAGCAAAGTGAGAACATTTTGATATTATTCATATAAAAAAATGAATACTCACAATGTTCATAAGAGTAAGGAGGTAGTTCTGGACATGTTCTTTTCCATGAAATCTGACAACAGAGTCATCAACTCCAAGAAGTACTTCAATATTATAATCATTGTCTCCCGCATGTCTACGTCGTCGAAGAGTTTCATTTATTTGTTTTTCAACATTAATGTTTATGCGGTCTAAATTATCCAGGCCAGAAAAGACAGCTCCTAGATGGAAGAATAAGAAAATATGAACTATTGCTATTTAAACTTTATTACACATGTAAAATTTAAGTTACAGTAAATATAAATATAAAATAACTAGATGGTTATCAAATTGCATGATTTCAAATTAAAAATAATAGAGCAGGCTTGTTTAAAATCTTAGAATTTTAATCAATTACATGGAATTTAAAGGTGCGGCATATTTTTCATAACAGAACCTGGAAATTCGTCTATTTTACAAATTCACAGAGACGGTGTAACTCATAAATAACTCTCTCACTTTTCCACATCAAAAAGGCAAGGTTTCTTTACATTTTGTTCAAAACAGAAACATGGTTACTGTGGGTAAAACACTAGACATGTCACTAAACATCACAGGTCAACCTCAACATCTTGAACTTAAAAGTGAGAACATTGTGTTAGTACTTAGGTGGTACATTCATACACTGGCTCTTGTTCTAAAATTACTTTTCACGAAGTTATCTAGAAAGTATAGCAAAACATACCATGGAAATATACTGTCATCATGTTAGGCTAGCTTTCATGAATGAACTTTTCAGAAGCAACTACTGTAGACTGTTTACCATTTATTGTATGAGAAAACTGATGAAGATGAGAAAAACCGCAAGCAAGAATATGAGATCTGACTATAGATTTAAAGAACAAATCAAAATATAGAAAGTTTCCATCCCTCATGTTCCATCCCCATGTTTTGTAGTCTTGTTAAAATCCTTATAGATTTCAAGTCAGACAAGCTGAAAGTGCGTTGCAATTAATACATATGGTAAACAAGAAAAGGTCATTTATAAAAGTCAATTATAAGCCAAGATTAAAAGTGGTTAAAAAAGATAATGGCTCTTTCTAAATTTTTATATATATTTTGAGCTCTCCCAATAAAGATCCCAGCACATATTCTATACTAGATTCAGAGATACATCAATACATGTATACATAACAAAGTAAATACACGAATCTCTAATAAGTGGTTACTGCAAACAAAAACCGAGGGGGAATCCCAAACTTGTTATACTATTACTATGTGGCAATTATGATTCATGGGATCAACGCAAAAGGATTAAAAACTAACATATAAATAAATAAAATGTGCTTAAATTTATCTAGAAAACAACAATTATAATGGATATGTTCTAATATTTTACAGAAGCAATATTTGCCTGGGGAAAAACCTCACACGGGAGTAATGGAACTCTGATGTGATAGACCTGGTTTTCTTCTGTCATTGTTCGAATCATGTAGAATTGAATAGAAAGATATAACAAAGGTGGCACTTGGTCCCGAACACTATAGCTCAGATTTTCCCTAAGATTGATACAGATTCTTGGAGAAAATGTAAACATGAAGGTACCACTTTACATATATGGTGGACATGCCCGAAATTAGTAGAATTAAGGACATGGGCTTGTAAAAGTATACGTAAAAAAACAGTAATTTATCTACTAATGCTTCCAGAGGTGGCTATTTTGAATTTGATAACTCATAAAATCCCAGTCACACAGAAAATTATCATAAGTCAGGTTTTAATAGCGATAAACACTTTGATTGCAAGAAAATGGAAGACGAAATCCAACACATGGAAGTATTACAGTTGATTGACACTAACCTGATTATGGAGAAGATGCACTATAGTATGGCAGGAGCCCTGAATAAATACAAGAAAATGTAGGCAATGTGGAAACAAATACCTCCACAAGAAACCTAATTGCTATAATTAAAAGGTGAGGAATAAAGTTTAAAACAAGTGGGATACCACCCTTTCCCTTCTATTTAAAGAAATCCGTGAAAATGTTAGATAACAAGTATAAAAAACTGGTTATGCTCTGGCTGTTAGTAATGGTGCTTGTGTTTATTTTTCTTTAATAAGAAGTGTTCTCAGTATTTGCAGGAATTTGCCTGTTTTTAAGCTTATGCATTTGTTGCCTTTTCTTTCTCTTATATGTTGGTGGACAGGAGGTAATGAGTGCCCCAGAGTAGGGAGATACAGTAAGAGATAATATACCGGGACAAGGTTTATCCGTTGTAAATAAAGAATGAGGTTGAGGCTAGAGCGAGGGAGTAGTGGAATGTGGCATAAGAAACTAAAAGGAAGAATAGAAATGTAAACTAAACATTAGATAAAGAAATTAAAAAAGTGAAGGAGTAATATGTTGGGTACTATAGTTTGTTTTAAGAGGGTGATAAAAGGGAACGGGGGAGGTGGGGTGGACCATTACCATGGTGTTGATGGGTTTTCTATCTATGTGTATGCTTTCCTTTTTTTTTTAATTTAGAAAAATATCAATTTCTTGGATGAATACGTAAAATCTAGATGAAAAATGCTAAAAATTTTAAACCCAAAAAAAAGTGGTCCAAACTGCAGGGACTACATTGGTTTCCATGCGATTTGCTCCACTTTTACAACCATAACTAACTTTTAGAAATTACCTCCTTTGTGGCCCATGATGTAAGCAGCAAACAAAACTGGTAAGCAATGGGCACTTTTCTCCAAAGCAAGAAAAAATTTCTGATTCAATTAAAAAGTTAAAGGCATTTTTTTTTTATTATTTATACAATAAAAATAAAAAAAGCACCTTATGAAACGCAACGAGACATATGACGGCGACTAAAGCATGCGGTATAATGTAGTAAGATACACCATTTAAAGTTTTATCAATCCATTATTTCATTTTTACACTAGAGGCTAGTTGCTCTCTCTCAGTAATTGTTACTGACTGATTTAGCATTGGGCTTACAAGGTTTTGTAATAACACATTTTTCATGTTTGGTGGCAAAGTGATTCCAGATGGTAGTCAGAGTATCAAATCAAGGATGCTTTCTTACAAAATAATATATATAGTATGCTATAATATTTTTTAAGAACTTGGATACACATCAAGCTATTATTAACATAAGCATTCATTAATCATCAGCTTGATAAAAATGAAGTGTAAAATTGATTGGTTGCACAAACATAGAGAAGGTTATTTGGAGGAACTCACCAAACCCTGAGTATTAAGACCCAATTTCAATTAAAACCTAGGGTGCAATTCTATAACCAACTGAGTGCACTTCTGCTCAGATACAAGCTCTGTGTACAAAGTATCTGTTGAGTAACTTCATTTCCACATTTTATGTCCCCACTTACCTGAGTTGGCATGGTGACTCCTCTCTGCTGACCAACTCTTAAAAGTTCTTGTTCAAGGACATCTTAGAACTCAAGTGCCAAATTTTAAGTGATAAAATCAGGGCTGTCTTTAAAACATGGCAAACATCACTGCTACCTGAACCACTTGTACTTCACATTCACTTTTGCCAGAGTGGATGACAGGACCTTGTTTTACCCACCTATTTATGCTTACCCTTCATCCTACTAGTCTCTCTCCCATTTATTCTGATTTCTTTTCACTTGAATTGACTGGCTTCCATTTACTCCCTCCCAGTTGCTTTACTGGTAAGAGGGTCTTTATTTAAACCCTTTCAATGCCATCAGGGGCATTGCCTACCTGTCTAGCAATTAAATATGGAGTGTTGATAGTATTTGATTATCACTAATGTGGGGTGAGTGTGTGCACATGCACGCGTGCTTGAGGGAGTGTGATAACACATTAAACTGAGGCGTTTGTTTGTAGTGCACATTGGCTATTTCTGCTCATTTGGATTAGAAGGGAAGCAGGAAGCAGATTTAATTATAAAAGTTTGTAACAACATTTACAGCCAATTAATTGAGTGTATAGCATTGGGTTAAGGAAAATGATTTGCAAGTTATATGGTAGTTGGTCATTTGGTGCATCATATGTTTGGTGAACAAGGGTCATGGAGCAAAGTTTGTGTGTGTGCACAACTGGATGAGCCAAAATTGCAGTGGTAGCTTGTTGAAGGAAGAGACAATTGGTAGCACATGCTGTGTGAGAGAGAATGGGTTTTAATAAGATTTGTTTTTATGTAGCATATTTCAAGGTTTGTGTATGCCTATGACACATTAGAAAATATACTCATCTTGATGCCATATTTAAGGTTGACAAAATATTTTTAATGATCTCAGAATGGAAACTTAACTGGACTTCTTATATGAAAATATTGTTTAGGGACTGACATTGCAGCAAACACACTCATAAAACACACATCAATGTTGCACAGCACATCTGCAGACCACATCATTGAAATCCTGTTGGCACAAAAGTTTACAATTTTTATTGTCACATCATGCTTGACAGTATTTAAGGAATACAATATTATTATATCCAAGATACCATTCAAAAAAAGTTGCATAATCATGCAATTAATTACATTAAATAAACAAATTGCATTTGCTGAAGTTGAAGTAATGTCACAATTTTAAATTCAATAAATTGGCATATATTCACTTGCATCTTCAGTAATGTTTCTACCAAATTTTGTTTATAAGATGGGGGTAAATGTAACATTTATATAATTTTAACAGAACAAATTGGCTTCACTTCTGTTGCAAGCTTGCTGTTCAGAGAAACCCATGCAACTGAGATATGTGGAACATCCAACATAATTCTAGAAAGCTTAGAAAAATAACTTTACTGCTAGTATCTTATGACAATATTAGGCAGAAGTTGTTTTTAGAAATGCTTCAAGTATCTAATACTTGTGCCAGACTCACACCAAAGAACGCATGAGGTCATTTCTCAAAAAATTGTCTCCTAAGCCTCTGGCATTAAAGAAGCTACTTTTATTATATGCAGACTGAAAAACTCCTACACTCATTTTATGCCCAATGCAATCACTCTTTAATTCCAGAAGGTCTTGATATATATATAGATGTTTTGTAGGAAGAATAGTACAAAACATATTTAGCCTACCCCCCAGACATGAGCAAACAGCAGAATAATTTGTCCCAGTATTATATTAATAAAAAACGGAAGCAATATATTTTTACATTTCATGGAATACAGTGATAACATGGAGGTGTTTTATAATAGGAAGAGAATTGACTCCATAAAGCCAGGTTTGACCAAGTTGACACAAATTTTGTTAATTTGTTCAAAAAATGTACTTTAACTATTTAACAAAATAAACATTTTGGGAATTCAATAATTGCAATTTGGACATCAATTTTCCCAATTGTAGCCCCATAAAACTTAGGGAAAGTGGATGGGCTGTCAATACCACCAAAGTTGTAATGACATCCATTGAACGTCAGTGATTCATTAAATCAGACTTTATTCCTTGAGCTCCTGTCCTTCCACCCAAAATAAAAACACCTATCAGGCTTTGTGTTCAGATGGCGCAAAAATTGAGGAAAGTGCATGCAGGGGAATAAAAGGTGAAAGGAATTTTGCGCAAAGATGGAGGAAGGGATTTCAGTGCAAAAAGAATTGCAAAGATTACTGTACAAAATGGAAGTATTGAAGTGTGTGCAAACAGCTCAGAGGTGGAGAGAGCTAAGGGAAAGGAGAGAATATATAGACAGAGGTGGGTTCAAAAGGCAGAGGAATGGGTGTGTAGAGGGATTTGTAAGGTGCAGAGATGGAAAGGAGGTCGGTGGCATAACAATGTTGATTGCAGGGTTCGGTACTCTGACTGGACCCACCACTCTAGGTTGCTCGGGTCACCCCTGTGACAACTTGCATGTTCACACCTCACTACCTGCACGCTATATTTCACTGGTCATCATGCAGGAAATTACATTATATCCCCTTCCTTCATGAATCAATCTTCACACAGCGCAGAGAGAGAGGGTCACACCTCTCCTGATCTCCACTTCTCCTGCTCTCCTGCAGGTTAGAGGTGTGGGGCAAGTGGTACTGGCAAACTGTTTGGGGGCAAAGCTAGCATTGACAAACTGGGGCAAATCTGACACTGTTAAACTGGTTGGTGGCAAAGTTGACACTGACAAATTGGATAGCAAACTGTTTGGGTTGAAAGCTGGCACTAACAAGCAGTTTGGTTGGGACTAAAAATTTGTTTGGGGAAAAGCGTGCACTGACAAACTGTGAAAGGGTAAACCTGGTACTGACAAACTTGTTGGGTGGCACTACAAGCATGTTGAGGCAAAGTTGGCTGCAAGTGGCTCTGACACACTGTTTGGAGTTAAAGATAACACTGACAAATTGGTGGAAAAGCTGGCACTGATACGCAATTGGGGGCAAAGCTGGAATTGAAAAGCTATTTGGGGACAAACCTGGCACTGACAAACTATTTTGTGGTGGTCCAGTGGCACTGACACGCTGTTTGGGACACAGCCAATACTAACTGTGGACAAAGATGGCATTAGCAAGATGTTTGGGGCAAATCCGGGACTGACAAGCTAATTGGAGCAAAACTTGCACTGAGAAACTGGAGCAAACTACCAAACTACCCCTGCCAAGCTCTTTGGGACAAAGCAGGCACTCACACGCTGTTTGGGAGATGAACTGGCACTGGCATACTATTTTAGGGCAAAGCAGATATTGAAAAGCAATTTGGGGGTAAAAATGGCACTGAAAAATAGTTTGGAGCAAAACAGGCTATTTGGGACAAAAAGAGCACTGAAATATTTTGGGGTGAAAAGCTGGCACCAACAAGCTGTTTGGGGGCAAGGATGCCATTGATAAGTTACTTGTGGGTAAAGCTGGCACTAACAGACTGGGGTTGGCACTGACAACAAGATGCAGGGTTAAAGCTGGCATTCGCAAGTGACTTAGGGAAAAACTATCACTAGCAAATGATGTGATAGGAGAACTGGCACTGACAAGATGTTTGGGGGCAAAGTTGGTGCTGAGAAATTGTTTGGGAGCAAATCTGGCACTGGCAAACTTGGGGCAAAGCTGGCAGAGACAAACTGTTTGGGTGTAAGTGGCAGTGAAAAGCTGTTTGCACTCAAGACTGCCACTGGCAAGTGATGTGGGGGCAAAACTGTCACTGGTTAGTGATGTGAGGGGATAACTGGCACTGACAAGTGATGTGAGGGGATAACTGGCACTGACAAGTGATGTGAGGGGATAACTGGCACTGACACCACATAATGTGGGGGAAGGCTGGCACTGGCAAATAAATTGGGGGAAAAACTGGGACTAACAAGACATGGGTGGAACAGCTACCACTGACGAGTGATTTTGGGGACAAATCAGAAACTGTGAAAATTGGAGGTGTAATGCACTGGAGATAACATGTTACTCAGTAAAGTTGGGGAGTCAAGATACTTTTTTGTACTGCAGTCTGCAATTTCTAGCTACACCCCTGGAGGAGGTGGTTAGGCTGCAGAGGTGGAGGGAAGGGAGTCAGTGCAAGCGGATGAACGAATGACCATGTGAGCACATAGAAGGAAGCATTTAAAAAACTGTAAGGGGAGAAAGCTTTAAATTGCTCTAAAGTGATCAGGGGACCCACAAGAAGAGGCTTGAATAGGTCCTCAAAAATTCTACTATTGAAATCTTCTCACTTTGTTGCACATTCTGTGACATTAAGTTAAAAAAAAAAAAATGAAATCCTTAGGAAATCCCACAAGGAAATAAACATTTATTGAGTAATGTATTCCAATTTTGCTGTCATGCAAAATTACCTTTGCTTGTGCTTTAGCATATTTTCATGATAAAACAAGCAGATGTTTTCCAACATTAAATTAGACACAGACCAATATTTCCTCAAACCAGATGAAACATACCTTGGGGCCACATCTACGTAAAAATTCACAATGCATGTTTTGGGAATACCATGCCTACATATGTTGCATTTTAAGAGCTCAGAATGCAAAACTGTTTTATCCAACTCATACCACATTGTGAAATATTTACTCCGTACACAAAGTGAAAGGATTTGAGCTATTTGAGGATGGTTTTACAGACTATGAATGACAGGCAACTTGTATTCCATTAGCAAAAAAGGGTGAAAAACAATAAAAACTATTCTTTATCACATGGTTGACCACATCTAACCACCTGTACATTCACTCTCCCCCATCCACCCTCTGCTACAGGTAGATTGGGTGGTCTACAACAGGCATGATAATTTAGGTGTGACACACAATAGCTTATTATCCAGTCCTGTGCCTTGATGTATGAATCTATATTGTTTTGCATATACAAACTGATAGCACCAGACAAATGGAAGTGATATGCATTATACATCTAGAGTAAGAATGTCCACCATTTGTGCTGTATAAGAAAAATACCTTTGCTTCATTATTGCAGTGTAATGTTCTAAAGTAAAATATAATTTTAATATAAGTTCAATATAGAACCAGAATTTTTTTCACAGAAAAATAAGTGTAAAATGAGTGAAAAAGAATTTGGACCTATAATGACTTCAAGGCACACAATTTTAAGTGAGCACAAAAAAAGGGGCTTAAATACCACTGTTTTGGCAAAAGCATAACTATTCATATGTAAGTCACAACTGAAATCATATTATTAAAGTACTAATGGCAAAGGATTCATAGCTGAAGCTCACATCACAAAAGCTTTATTTCCAATATGTTTAATTACACTGTTATCTCACATTATACTTTTTATATTTGAAATAAGGATATAAAGACAGACTTGATTTTTTTTGGTGTCTCCTAGGTACTAAATATCAAATCACATTCTCCCTAATTACAGCCAGCCCAGTGCAGTTCACTAACATCCCTGGCCTCTAAAATGCTGATAAAAATAAATCTAAACATCTGTACATATATACATAGATACAGATGCAGCCCAAGTTAGTGTGTCAAAAATGAATTTTAATAAAGAATACTGAAATGCAAAGACACTGTAATATCATTAAACAGTTGCGCCACTAGCCTAAAAGGCACTAGAGTGGGACTTCCTAACCCCCTGGCCATTATGAACTCCCCCTTCATGGTGAACAAACACATCAGTGGTGACGAGCATGGTTTTGTTGGTATTTTTTCTAAAATGGAGACTTATTTTTCGTTTTTCCTCTACCAAGTTAGCAGTATCCAATTCAAGTCAAAGTCAGTTGCTTATAAAAAGGGTCACTATTCTTTGCTCTATAGGTGCAAATTAACATGCTACACAATCTGTTACACATGTTCATAATCGGGACATGCTACATATGTTCATAATCTGGGAAAACAAATGTGTTGTCAGTTTCCTTCCAGAGTCCCAAAAAATATTTTCAAAAAGGCTACTGCTTTTAAAATGATGGGCAACCTATTTTGAGGAAAACACCAGTTGAGACTACTAAAGTTACAATCAGGCATCTATTGTTGACAACACCCTAAAAAAAAATTTGCATACCTAAAGGAAGGCCATGTGATAAAATCAACATTATTGCCCAGATCAAAAAGGCAGTATTTTATATTAATTTGTCACCACATTATTTTGCTACCATATCTTAAAACTATTGCTGTATTCGCTTACTACTTTTCCACATGTTTTTAAACCAATGCATAGTGATGACTGCTTATACCATTAACCCCTTATTTACCAGACTGTTTTAAAAATGTTGTACTCTTTGTGACAATGGCTGTTTTAACATTTCTGCAGTGTTTATTTTTAGTTGTAAGTTTCCTCTTTTTCATTTAATGTGCCCACACATATTATATACTGTTAAGCTCATGAAAATGGTCTTTAGCTACCATTACTATCATCGTGTCACTTTTTCTAAATCTGACCGGAAAACACTTTTACACAATTACAAATGATACAAAAGACCCCATCTAAATACAGTAGTTGCCAATATTTGTCCTGTGTTTAGAAATGTATACGTTTTTCTGTCTTTTTTTGCATTTTACTTCCACAGTAACCTCTTGACCCCTGACCTTAAATATCACCCTAAATCTGACCCTAACCCTAACTTAACTCTAACCCTAATTCAAACTCTAACACTAATTCGACTCTAACCCTAAATCTAGGATTAACTTTTGTAATTATTTTTTACTTGTAATCAGGGCCGTCTTTAATAGTGATTGGACCCTGGGAAAGCATTTGCTTGGGCCCCCTGGACCCTGCCCCGTCCCCTGCATGCAATCCCGCCATCCAACGCAATGACACCCTCCCCACCCCCACACACACACATATGCCATAATTGTTGTGCCATTCAGATGCCAGTAATATTGTGCCATTCAGAGCGAAGTATTATTGTGCCAGTCAGAGCCCAGTAATATTGTGCCATTCAGAGCCCAGTAATATTGTACCATTCAGAGCCCAGTAATATTGTGCCAGTCAGATGCCTGTAATATTGTGCCATTCAGATACCAGGAATATTGTGCCAGTCAGAGCCCAGGAATATTGTGCCAGTCAGATACCAGGAATATTTTGCCAGTCAGAGCCCAGAAATATTTTGCCAGTCAGATGCCTGTAATATTGTGCCAGTCAGATGCCTGTAATATTATGCCAGTCAGATGCCTGTAATATTGTGCCAGTCAGATGCCTGTAATATTATGCCAGTCAGATGCCTGTAATATTGTGCCAGTCAGATGCCTGTAATATTATGCCAGTCAGATGCCTGTAATATTGTGCCAGTCAGATGCCTGTAATATTATGCCAGTCAGATGCCTGTAATATTGTGCCAGTCAGATGCCTGTAATATTGTGCCAGTCAGATGCCTGTAATACTGTGCCAGTCAGATGCCTGTAATATTATGCCAGTCAGATGCCTGTAATACTGTGCCATTCAGATGCCAGTAATATTGTGCCTTTCAGATGTTAGTAATATTGTGCCATTCAGAGCGCAGTATTATTGTGCCAGTCAGAGCCCAGTAATATTGTGCCATTCAGAGCCCAGTAATATTGTACCATTCAGAGCCCAGTAATATTGTGCCAGTCAGATGCCTGTAATATTGTGCCATTCAGATACCAGGAATATTGTGCCAGTCAGAGCCCAGGAATATTGTGCCAGTCAGATACCAGGAATATTGTGCCAGTCAGAGCCCAGGCATATTTTGCCAGTCAGATGCCTGTAATATTGTGCCAGTCAGATGCCTGCAATATTATGCCAGTCAGATGCCTGTAATATTGTGCCAGTCAGATGCCTGTAATATTATGCCAGTCAGATGCCTGTAATATTGTGCCAGTCAGATGCCTGTAATATTGTGCCATTCAGATACCAGGAATATTGTGCCAGTCAGAGCCCAGGAATATTTTGCCAGTCGGAGCCCAGGAATATTGTGCCAGTCAGATGCCTGTAATATTGTGCCAGTCAGATGCCTGTAATATTATGCCAGTCAGATGCCTGTAATATTGTGCCAGTCAGATGCCTGTAATATTATGCCAGTCAGATGCCTGTAATATTGTGCCAGTCAGATGCCTGTAATATTATGCCAGTCAGATGCCTGTAATATTGTGCCAGTCAGATGCCTGTAATATTATGCCAGTCAGATGCCTGTAATATTGTGCCAGTCAGATGCCTGTAATATTGTGCCAGTCAGATGCCTGTAATACTGTGCCAGTCAGATGCCTGTAATATTATGCCAGTCAGATGCCTGTAATACTGTGCCATTCAGATGCCAGTAATATTGTGCCTTTCAGATGTTAGTAATATTGTGCCATTCAGAGCGCAGTATTATTGTGCCAGTCAGAGCCCAGTAATATTGTGCCATTCAGAGCCCAGTAATATTGTACCATTCAGAGCCCAGTAATATTGTGCCAGTCAGATGCCTGTAATATTGTGCCATTCAGATACCAGGAATATTGTGCCAGTCAGAGCCCAGGAATATTGTGCCAGTCAGATACCAGGAATATTGTGCCAGTCAGAGCCCAGGCATATTTTGCCAGTCAGATGCCTGTAATATTGTGCCAGTCAGATGCCTGCAATATTATGCCAGTCAGATGCCTGTAATATTGTGCCAGTCAGATGCCTGTAATATTATGCCAGTCAGATGCCTGTAATATTGTGCCAGTCAGATGCCTGTAATATTGTGCCATTCAGATACCAGGAATATTGTGCCAGTCAGAGCCCAGGAATATTGTGCCAGTCAGATACCAGGAATATTGTGCCAGTCAGAGCCCAGGCATATTTTGCCAGTCAGATGCCTGTAATATTGTGCCAGTCAGATGCCTGTAATATTATGCCAGTCAGATGCCTGTAATATTGTGCCAGTCAGATGCCTGTAATATTATGCCAGTCAGATGCCTGTAATATTGTGCCAGTCAGATGCCTGTAATAGTGTGCCAGTCAGATGCCTGTAATATTGTGCCAGTCAGATGCCTGTAATATTATGCCAGTCAGATGCCTGTAATATTGTGCCAGTCAGATGCCTGTAATATTGTGCCAGTCAGATGCCTGTGATACTGTTCCAGTCAGATGCCTGTAATATTATGCCAGTCAGATGCCTGTAATACTGTGCCAGTCAGATGCCTGTAATATTGTGCCAGTCAGATGCCTGTAATATTGTGCCAGTCAGATGCCTGTAATATTGTGCCAGTCAGATGCCTGTAAAGCCCCCCCCCCCCCCCAGTACTTACATGAACCTGCTCCGTGTCCCCCGCCAGATGTCTCCTCCGTGCAGTCTTCCCTCTGCACGGAGGAGGGAAACAGTCACCGGATGTGACGCGACGTCACATCCGGCGTCAGGTTTTTTTTTTGTTTTTTTTTCGGTAGTCGAATCCATCGGATGCGGCTTGCCGGAAAAAAGCGTTCACAAGCGCAATGCGCTGTGAACGCGGCAAGCAGGAGCTGGGGGCCCACGGGACAGCTGCCTTGGGGCCCCCCAGGAGTAACTGGGCCCAGGGCAGCTGCCCCGTTTGCCCCGCGTTAAAGACGGCCTTGCTTGTAATGTTACTGACTGCCACTAGAGCCCTTGCTAGCTGCAGGGAACCCTCATATTGGAGGGGCAAGCTGCCTTCCAATATGGAGCATGAGATTGATCCGTGGAGCCTTGTGAGACAAATGGTGTTACTTAAAGTCTCAATATCAAGGCATTACAGCAAAATTGCCTAAGCATAGGCAGCAAGTGACATGTTTTCAATGACTTACCTGGTACATCCATTGTTGTGAAGGGTTTAATTATATAAAAATGTATACAGCAGTGTTATATGCAGTGAAGATTCAAATACAAATACTAAATCAATGTGATATCCTCATGTAGTCCCAGAAAAATATAACTGCCAAAGAGAACAACCCAATGGAAACACCTTTAATTGGGGAGTAACCCAAAAACAATGTTTCAGCAAAATTGTATCCAAAAAGTATTTTTCAAGTTGGAGAAGCATATATGTTGCGCTGTACAGTTTTCTTTTAATGTATTGTAAATCCTATTAATTATAAGCTATACAAACAATATGAGTCACAATGATAAATACAATGGTAATCAATGCAACATAGCTCAGATACAAGTTTGTACCATAAATATTAATTATTTTATATATTCAAGGTTCAGCTAGCAATGACCCATGGTTAATTAGTCAAAAGAATCTACCAACACATTAATGGATAACTTCAGAGAGCAGTTTCCAAGGCATAACAAAAAACAAACAAAAAAGAATACAGTATGTCGAACCTGGGAACTAAATTTACTATCCCATCAGGAACATAAATAAATGCAGCCAACAATTGTCAATCATTAAGTTGTTAGCCACAAATAATGAACATATTTTGTTCATGTAAGCAGGAATTGTTAAGTACGCTGGTACTTTCATCAGGAGTTGCCAAAACTGATTCTTAAACACAAATGACAAATTTAACAAAACAAATCTTTTCATTTTTGATCCAATTTTTGTGTCACCTCAGCATTAAAGGGACACTATTGTTTACATAAGATGTAACTAGATTACCTGTGTATTTAAAACAAACACATATATAAGACATATGCCACTGTTTTTTTTATTTTATGTTTGAATTAGTTTCATATAAAAGTAAAAATAAAATCTCCAGCATCCATTTTGATAATTGTACCAATGATGTAACATTCTCCAAAATCTTCCAGGAAGTCTCACTTTACAACTATGGGCAAAGCCTGCATGATGATGTCATAAGTACCACCCCTGCTCTCTTACTGGCTCTTGTGTATCACTAGTGGGCAGGACTAGGTATTCCAGGTGCTGATAGCCTGCATTACCTATAAAATTATGTCATCTAAGAGTATAGTAGATGTAGTTGTCTAAAAACTGGACAGTTGGAGAACACTGGTCTAAAAATATTGAAGTGGTTACTTAGAAAAATCGACACAAAGCATGCAATAACTCATTAGTATTCTTCTAACCTTCTAGACTTCATCACCTTCAAAGTATTAGCAAAAGTGAAACACTGAAACACTCCCATGACTTTTGTCTGTCACAATAATATTAAACATAAAGTTTGATTAAAAATCGAGTTACATCACCTTCCATGAAATTATCAGTGATTCTCCACATTAAACAATCAGAAATTCAATGTCAAAACAAACAAACAAAAAACACACAAGGATATCAATATTAATCAGCTTCTTAAAAAGCCAACCCTCAACAAATAAATGGGATATTTTTTACAAGTTATAAGTATACTTAACTTATAACAAGGGCTCTTTGTTTCTCAGCCTTGCAGTTTAGTGGTTAGGAAATCTGAAAGTCAATGCCATAATTAGAGGCTATTATGTGAGCTCTGGTTTCCGATGCAGTCTGGCATTTGTTGTTTCTATTGAAGAACTAGCATCCCACTGTTAAGTCAGTGTCTTTGCAGGTGCATGGTCCCATGTAAAGGCCACAACCCAGAAAAAACATTGTTTGAGCTCTGGAATGCTATATCTTTTGAATCCTCTTAGTGACAACTGAACAATTAAGGACAATTATGCTTTCATTCATAAGTCCATTAATGATTAACTCAGTGGCGGTATGTTGGAAGGAAACGACTCGTTGGTTACAAGAGAAATTTAGTTATAGTGCTCCTGGGAAAGTGTTTGATGTCCAGTTTGTTTTGGTAACATGGTTTACATAAATATGTTTGCACAATATTTGTATTAAAAAATTCCGCACAGTTGGTGATTCCATTTATGTCACTGAATACTGTGAATTCCTTTAACTTTGACCTCTGTGTGTTTAATGTAATATGCAGTAAGCCATAGCTGATAGGCCTATATTCCACAAACTATGTTCCACACTTGACTATGGGAAAGTGACTGTTGTATGCTGATCTTAGTCATCTGTTACATCTATTGAGAAATGCCCCATGTTTATTATCTACTGCAAACAAATGCTAGAGTTGGCATATACTAAGTAATATTAAATCCAGGTTTAACAGAACATTGGTGAGCATGAGAGATGTCCTGTAAAGTATTACTACTAACAGTACATCATCTTTCTAATAAAGGGGATGGATACTTCTGAAATGTAATAAATAAAATGATGTTTAAATAATATTTACAGCAATTATTACTTGGAATTGTGGCTGTCACTGTCAGGTAGTATATTATTCTGGCTTAAAGGGGCAGTTCCACTTTGCTTATTTTCTACATATTGTAGGTGTTTAATAAATGCAAAATGCACGCATTTTGCCTGTAAATAAAGACCCATCCAATGAGCAGGACTTGGAAAGATAGACGGGACTGTTTCTATAGCTTTAGCCATGGTTTTAGGAGATAGGACTTGTTGACAATCAATTAATGAAGGTACTTGCTTTAAATTTCAATAGTTGGTTAACTAACTGGGTGCACTTGTATTTAACTAGCTGTAGGGGAACATATAAAAGTTTGATTTGCATGTGTCCAGCAAAAGATTGACTTTTGTACAATATATGCAATACAACACACGTTATCATTTTGGGATACATTGTTTCAGCGGTAAAGACGGGATAGGAAAAGGGTTGAACTTGATAGACGCAAGTCTTTTTTCAACCTAAACTACTATGTAACTATGTAAAAAGGCACTTTCAAATGTTATTTTTCTCCCACGTTTAGCCAAATTCTGAGAGCCGAGTGAGAGCAGCAGCAAATGTTATATTTACAAGCAAATTAAACACATTTAGCAAACAGATATTACAATTTTGATCAATACATACATTTTTACAACTTTTCAAGTTACTGTGGTCCTTAAAGGCTAATATTAAAGGGACTGTCTATTGCCCAAAATGCATATTCCAAATATTAATGTATATTAATGTGCTTTCAAAGTACTTTAAAATTCATGTTTTACATTCTTCATTGCTTAAAATATAAAATACTTCCAGCTAGATGAAATTCTGAAATTACAGCAAAAGTCATTTCCTTTTTTTATTTGCTGCAGGAACCAATGAGAATAATTTCATTCACATGAATGGAATTTCCTGTCTCTCTGGTGATGTCATCAGACAATGTGTTGCACTGTTAAGAGATCCTGCTCTTATGTACAAGAGCAAGGTCACTCAGTGTCCACACAATGTATTCAATTCAAGGAGGAAGTGCCTAAATTAAACCAAACTTTATATTCTCAGTATCGATATAATCAGTGCTGCCGCACCTGCAGTGCACATGCAGAGTAATCACTAGGGAGAACTTGAGTCAAATATTAAAAATATAATTTATGCAGAATGCCTGCATCAAATCACACTGGAAAAAAGCCTGTGCAATATACAAGCACTAATCTTCATCTTGCACCAAAGTGAGTTTGGGGACTAGGCTGTCCATTTAAATCTGTGGAGACAATAGCATGGCTGGTATTTGTTAATATGGCAATAATGTGCTACTCGGTTGTCAGCTTTACCTAGCTCAAAGTTTAGGGAAAAATTCCTATGGTACCTTATTTTATTCTGTATAAATCCTCTTTAATAACGTTATTGTTAACGGTGTTATGTAGTTCCACTTCACCAGCATATTCCACAGACGAATGCCCTCTTATAGATAACACTTAAAGACAGTTTCATAATTTGCAAGAATTTTTTTTTTTTTACATAAAGGAAAAACAGGTTTATAGTGAAGGTTTCTCATTATAGCAAGCTGTTATACATGAAAGATTTTCTTATTAGTTAGATGCTAATAATCCAAAGCCATTTGGAAATAATTTCTACAGCACATAATTGTTTTGCCATTGGCCAGATAGGAAAAAGCAGACAGGGCCCTAAAATATTATGTTTCTATATGGTGTAGAAACAGAAATAATGTGCATAATCTTTCCTTTTCTTAATTACCTTTTAATCATGAATATGCCACCCAACTGCACTGCTTTTAGTACATTAGTGGTGACAGTTTGAGTGACATGATACACAATCTGCCAAGCCCCGCTGCCAGGGTTCTGCTTTGCTGCCATCATAAATTGTGGGGCCCCTTACAGACAAATTGAGGTATGCAATACAGACAGATACAACTGATGGCTAGCAAGTGGAAAATGTTATATTCTTAGATATGTAACAAAACTGGCATTAATTATACTACTAACCAGGAAATATGTAAGAAAAATAGAAACAACTTATTTTCACTTTGCCTAATCCTAATTGTCCAATTTAAACTAGGAGAGCTAGTGGAGATGCAGCATCTCCACCAGCTCTCCTGGTTTAAGTTGGACAATCATGATTTGGGATGGCTATTCTATGGTTAGGTTTTCATTATCTAGTGTTTGTGAAAATGAAGAATGAATACTGCTCATGACCAGAGGTTTGCACTGGCACTCCCCCTTTCAAGTCTTCCTTAATGACATAAGTAAGCAAAAAGAACATTGTGATTGGGCTGGACTTCCTTTTCTCAGGTCACACAACGTTGCTGGACGTCATACTATGTTGTGTGACTCCACAGCCATCTTCCTGGAACAAAGCCTCAGGATGTTCACAGGTATGTATTTCTAATATTTGTTTCTGAACACTGGTTTCATAACCTATTTTATCTTCATGGATCTGTTTTAAATTTAACAGGCCACCCTGATTACTTCGAATTTCGAAATAATTCCCATTATAAGCAGATGTAAAAATGGAATTTCAACAATATGCTGAAAAACATCTCTAAGTTACAATTTTTAGCTCTTCTCTGTCTGAAACCACATTATGTAATAGGGAAGTACCATAAAATAGATATTTGGCGATGGATAATGAAAGCTATATAAGTGACTGTGCGTACTTCTTGGGACACCTTGGCATTAAGGATTTACCAGTGTCAAATACTGTGCCTGATAAATATTTGAGCAGGTACTATTGAGGTCATATAAACTAGGGACAGGACCTTATCCTGCTAAAGGATTTGCTAATTCCTTTCCTGGAAATAAACCTAATAAAAAACATAATAAAGTTTACACATTAAATAAAAATACCCATAATCATGCATGGGATGCTCAATGCACATGTAGGAAAAATCAGAGATGCTGAAATGTGCACTGGCAACCCCACACATATTTATAGAGAGGCATCGGGACACACTATTCATGTGAGTGCTGCGCACACATGATGTCATCATTGCGCATATCAAGTCCTTCCCACATTGTGTTTATTCGGGAGACCACTGGTGATGTGCAGTTCTGTGCATATTTCAGCATAAGAAAAATAGGTTTGATACAAAATACTCACAAAATGCAAAAAAATACTATTTTCTTCCTTTATTCTGTACTTTTGCACGAAAATCACACTTGGAAGAAAAAATGGAACATGTTCATACAAACTAACAATAACAGGAAAATACTATGCTCACTTAATTTACTGTAAAAAGTAGATGTCCAGATACCTAAGTCATATTTTGGCAATTCTGAAGTGAAAGACCAAGCTGTTTTAAATCCCTTTAAGAAGATTTTAAACACTTGTTCAATTCCTAATGAATACATTTGATTTAGAACTATTGTGATAACACAGACCAATGAGTACAAGAGGTACTAGTACACACATTCACATTTCCCACAGTAGAGAAAAAAGATTAAAGGGTGTTTCTCATTGTGTTAACAAAATCCTCACACTGACCTCTTCATGAATAACATTTAAAGAAATGTTGTTGCAAAAGGCTCCGAACACCAGAGCCAACCACTACACTAAGAAGTTCCTTTCAAAGCATTAAATGGCCAGCTCAACCTCTTACAAGGAATTCAGTAAAGCCCATTGTCCACATTGCCTCTCAGATCAGTTTTTTCCATTTGTGCAGTAAAGGGAAATGGACTAATTGTCTACAAATTTAGATTTGATGCTTCAATAAAGTGAATGGGAAAGAATTGCAATTGAACAGTTATTCAGCTTTTGCCATTGTACGGAGGTCATGTAAGACCTGATACTTAAGGTCATTTGGGTTCCAGTTTGTTTCCTTACATTCCATTGTAAGCAGTGCATTCTCAACACTGAGCAAAATTGTGTTGTTTAGATAATAGCAAAGGCACACAAAACCACATATTTGCATAATGCAAAACGTTGTGTTTGTAGTAATTGCACATTATAACAATAGTTTTGCAAATGTAACATGTTATTAAGTGCTCGGCCAAGGAAATTAAGCTATAACTTTTTTTAAACAAATTACAAACAAGTGCAACAAAGTGAAAAAAAATAGTGAACAAGTTAAAGTTTTCACAGCATTAACCCAATTTATTATATTGTAAAATAATACAATACAAAAATTAGCTCTTCCTAGAAGGATATGATACAAGGCAGTCCTCTGCAAAGTAAGGGAGTAATTAATATGAATAATCCAAGTTGAATTATCCACAAAGAGTATTATATACTAGGATAATCTTCCTATGGCTGTAGTAAAGTCTTACACTGTCCTGAATATCAAATAAGTAAAGTAAGTTAGAGATTTCATTATTGGTAGATGAGCCAGTTGGTTCCTATCTGCCATTATGGTTTATATTTCTATTAAATTTAAAGTGTCACCTACGTACCTAGTGTCATCTACAGAGTATTTTTATTTAGAGCATAAAACATGTGTTTGCAAGAACTTGCATAGTTACCACTTAATTATAAAATCCCTTTGTGCCCCAAAATACAAATTACGTGTTGTATTGTATAGTCATTTCTTTGTATACAACTTGACTACATAAACAAGCGACAACAGGCACACATTTAAAATACTTTGGGCTATATTCAATGGCCTGCTATAAAGCACTAATAATGTCATTGATAATGTCATATTGTCATTGAACAGACCCTATTTTTCATAATGTATGCATATACCAAAAATGAAGTAACATGTTTACAAAATAGACCAAACATTTTGGATCTTATATGTAAATGATTTTTTTGTTTACAATGCAACTTATAGTTAATTGTTAGCGAATATATTAAAGTAAAAAATTATTTGTCAAATAACTAGGGCAACCACTGGTTCGAATATACCATTACCAATTAATTGTATGTCTAAACATAAGGGACTCATTAGAACTTCTTTTGTGTCAGCTTCTGCATGAAGGCCTTGCATTCCCAAGCAACCAGGCCCAACACTCAAATCATGTCTTACGTCTACAGGGTTCCCACCTGTGACAAAGACACCCATGGCCAGTGTCATGACAACCTCACCATAAACATAAGCATCCTAGCTCACTGAGGAAGAGGAAATCCTACTGAGGGGTGTGAGAATTTCTCAGCACACTAGCCTTTACAGTGTGTGAAAATAATTACTATGATTACTAATTACAAATGAATCAACCTGTTGGTGGGTAGTAGACAGAGGAAGACATACATACTGCTTCTTATATCATGATATAAGTGTTTATATAGCTTTTGGCCTATTTGTGTTCATTGAAGAAATAACCACACTGGTACTGATAAAGAAGTGGAGATTGGCTCTATTTATTAGTGTTTTACTTTAGTTGTATCTATTTATATATTAAAGGGAGGTATTCAGAACTGAGTTTATGCAATGTTACATTTTTAGAGTAGAACAAATTAAATTAAAGCAGTTATAACTAAATAATGTTTTTTTATTTTTTTTAAAGTCACATAAAATGTTTTAAAACTGGATATAAAGTAAAATATCCCTGAATTAACATTCTTATGAGGCTATACATTAATTCAACTGACCTGGTCTGCTGGGAAAGTGTTCAGGAACAAGTTGCTTTGCAGTTGACCTTTTGTATAGTCTATGTAATCTCCCTTTTTCTTCATCATTTTGTTTGCCTCTTTCCAATGGTTCAATGAAATATTCATCTTCGTTGGTTCGGATCATTCCAGCCTGAAGTATAAAAGAAAAATGGATGCTTGGATACAAAACTATTTTTGTCAGGCATATGCCTTCATTTAAATAATATATATATAATATTGTGTTATATGCAGAATTGAACAAAATATTATAAACTGATGTAATTCAAAATTACACTGTACAAAGACATTTTGTTAACTATATAAATAGGTGTAATGTGTTTCCATGATAGAACGTGAGTGTTCAATTATATGAAAACAACTGAAAATCATTTTTCAAGTTACAGTCAAATAAAATCGACATTCGTATTACCTCAACTACTAATTTAATACTTACAAATTTCAATTCCCTATACTGTGTCAGAACTGATTTTAAAGATGCACTTTTCAAAAAAATTAGCTAACAGAATTAGACAGTTCTGTCAATATATAAAACAAAGAACTTTAACATTTGCACTAAAGTTGTGTTTTTAACTTTTGCCTCTTTAAAAATTCACATAAACAACAGGTTTACATTCAGGTCTTCTTCTCAGCAGAAACACCACTGATCTGCTTGCGTATGTCTGAGGTCTGTTGGGTCAGACTGTTTCTCTCTGCTAGTGCAGAAAGAGACATGTAAGTGCTAAAAATGAACCTAATTAGAGTCCTTTTTATTGATTATGTATAAAAAAAAAACTGTCTCTCTGCTTGGTGACCAGATTATACTGCATACTTCACAGTGAACTATAGAGCCTGCTAGTAGGCGGATAAAATGGCATAAACCGGGCCCAGACTGGGACAAAAAAAGGGGCCCGGCATTTAAGACTGAGCAGCCCATTTTTATTTTATATTTTATGACAAATATAATATACTGGTGTCTTGCTGTCTATTAGTTATATTTAGCATGCTTCAGTCACTGTAATAAATCAGTTGGCATTATATAAATATTCGATAATAAATGAAACACAACATAATGCAATTTAACGAAAGATTCAAAACAATAACAAATCTTTAACTATTTAGTTGGTTTTAAGAGATGTAGGATATGTGTAAAAAAAACTCTCACTTAGAAACTAAGCCCTGCTTACTTAAAAGGGTACTTTAAGCACCAAAACAACTTTAACTTAATGAAGAATTTTTTGACCTGACCAGAAGAATGGTGATGATCATCATGTAAGCAGTGATTTATGGCAAGGAAGGGATTAATAGTTCTTAGAAGAGATTTGTAGTACTGTAATAAATTACAGTACAAAAAAATAATCCCTAAAAAATGCACAAACAGCAAAAAATGGGCTTTTGTGCAAGATCACTGTTTACGAATGATCAATGTCAGGGAAGAGGTTAAATGCAGTGAATGGCTTTTATAAAAGCCATTTGGTCTCAATTATTTTTTATTATTCTTTTCTTGTATTTTTTATTATTTTATGTTATTTTCACTTACTTTTACTACTTAGATCTGTCTCTCTCTCTCTCACTAAAAATAATGTGAGGCGAGGGGGGCAGATCTAAAGTAGTCAGATCAATATTTGTAAAATATTGATCTGACCAGGCAGGGGGGATGTGCATTGTGTCACATAGCTGTGCTTTAGATGTAATTTGGGGCAAAAAAATAAAATGGTGCCCAATGTCATATGATTAAAGAGGTAGATTTAACCTTTCACAAATAGGTGTTCATAAATAAAGTTGCTATAAGGCTACAGAAAAACATGTGGTACTTTTAAAGCAGTCACATGTTGGACCTTAAACAATATTCTCACATTCAAAATGTTTATTAATGCAAGCTTATTTTTAGAACAATTAAGCATGTGTCTAGGTTTGTAATAAATACTTTGCGTGGGTTATCACTGACATTATAATAATTACATTTGTTATTTCCATATTATACATGGAAAGTTTAACTCCCACATTTTTAAAAATGTTAATTAATAACTGGCAGCATAATCATGTTTTTTCAGATTCATGATTTCTTCTATAACTATTATGTGTAACTGAAGTGCACATATTTTGTTTTACTTCTGATCTGAGTTTGTCATATGTGTCCCAAACATTGAACAATATTCCTTTTGTTACTCTATGAACTTGAATTTGTACAATTGTTTTTCACATAGTACAAATTAAAACTGATTTATAGTCCATGATGTTTACAAAGTATGCCCATGAATACTAAATTTACAGAATAACAAAACTGTACATTTGGTCATGCAACTAGTCAAGCAAAAAAGAATACAATATTCAAGAGAATGCAGTAGCTGGTTACCCCAAATTCCAAAAATCTATGTTGATTGGACTGGGCTCACTTAGAAGTTTAAGATCCTAAAAATGATTGTTCTTGGATAATCTCAGGCAAATTGAAACCTAGGTGAAACATCACAGACAAGCTACAGAAGTCCAAAAAGGGACAAATGATAGAATGTGTTTAAAATACATTATCAATGATAGCTGATAAACTGCCAATAATATCCAGTGTTGAATAGAAACAATAGCCATAAGTTGGAACACATGAGTGCTGAGAACCATACAATCACTTGAGAGAGAAGAAATCTAACATCAGTGATTGATGAGATACCTGAAGATGTTATCAGGAGCAATGCTAATGCTGCTTTAGCCAATTCATGGAAAGCTGTACACTCCCAAAGGGAGTTCATAATTGTCCAAAAAAAAAAGTAAATTGTCAAAAGTACTCAATCCAGTGTGGCAAATGTAAAATGTATACTAGGCTAGAGTCCTGTGTGTATAAGAACACATGTTTATAGTTGATGGAAAGAACTAACAAAATGTTCCTAAGAGGTTGAGTGAACATGACCATAACTATACCGCACAAGACAATATGCAGTCTCCTAAACGGTAGAAGTAATAGATTATTACAGTCTTACTTATTGCTTGGTTAAAGATATTAATGGGTTTTGAGTTTTACTATAAAGAAAGTGCATATGGAATTCTGATAGGGACATTATGCACTGATTACTCCTGAATACGCTCTGAATTCAGGTAACATAGCAAAGATTCAACCATTTACATTCTCCAGATTTTAGTTGGAGAACTGAAAAATTTAGAATAATTAAAGTAAGCTTATTTTAAACATAGTTTTTTAAATATACAATTATAATATATTAATGTTATATAATATAATAGTATATTTACATTAACATACACCTTTTAAATTGTTTATAAAAAAATATTTTGCCCTGAATGCATTCTCAATTCGGAGGCAGCATCTAGGGACTGATTATCGGCACATATTTAGTCGCCCCCTATATTTCTCCAGCTGCTAGCTCATTCTAAATTTTAGGTATGCAAGCCTGGGTCTCCCTATCATACCTATAACTCCATTTCCTTTTATATATATATATAATAGTATCCTTTAAACTCCCTTATAAAGCGCTGCGTATATTATTTAAAAATACACGTTAATGTGATGTAACTCCCCAGTATTATGCAAAATTGAAACACACAACCAATGTACAACCAGAAATACGCCATGAAACGGAATGTAGTAAGGTCACCGTCAGGACACATGGTAAAGTATTCATTTGGAGGCCAAGTATTTTCATGTAATAAAGTTATCTTTATGCAGTATGTGCTACTACGTCAAAAAAACATAGAGCTACACTTTTTCTGTCTGAAATGACTGTGCCAGAAACTAGATCGACGCATTTAGTTCGGTGAATGACAAATATCATATTTGTCATACTGTATTACATGACATGGCTTAGAGAGATGAAATCCAGCCAAAGTTTAAAATAACATTGGTTTTCAGAGATACTTGACCAACAGAAGCTAAAGAAAGTAAATGCTAGACAGGCTTCATTTTTCATTATCGATACAATTTACAAATATTTGTTTGCGTTTTCAAAGAAACAGCTAAAAGGATATATATGTTTTGTTTCTCTTTTAATTTTATAAGAAGTGCAAAAATAGCATTTTACTAGTGCAGAATGACATGGCTGTCTTGCAATTAAACATCTTTCATCCAATGGGTGTGAGACACTTTATCCTTGCTTCCAAATATGTTCTGAGCTACCGACGTGGTTGTGGGTTTATGTATGTATGTATGTTTTTCTTTTGTGTTTTACTTATTTGCTCGATTTCTTATATTCTGAGGAAGAAGGCCGGAGGGTTGAAACTAAGGCAAATAAGGACTAACTATTTTGTTTATTTCAGTCTTCACATTTTGAATTAACTTCCCCAAAGGAGTATGTCAGGACAAAGTTTCTTTATTCAAAAAATAAGTTACACAAACTTTCCTATTGCAGACAGTCTATAGCATTCAATAACCAGAGATGCAAAAGATCCCAATGTGTTTCATTACACGTTATCAGTGTACACATAAGGCCTGCAGAACCAACACATTGTTAAATTGCAACATTGTACTAGTAAGTAGTCATATGCTTCTAAATGTGCTTTGCAAAACATCCAACACACCACAGAATTCTTCTACAAATGTTAAAAATCACTACACAAGGTTCAAATGTTTTTATCTATAAGATTCTACAGTTTGTCCTGTCCTTTGAGTTTCCCTGGACTTTGTGATTGAAATGAGAATGTTGACGTTAGTTTATTACAGTGCCAAACCACATGTTTTACCTTGTTCATTATACAAGTTTCTTTAAGGTGAAGGAGACCAACAGTATGACTAAGCCTTCATTGAAATTATAAAGTCATCTGTTTGGATCGTTTAGTCAGTTTTATGGGTAGCACATTTCTTATATGTTATGTAATTTGTAAAACTGTAGCTACTACAGTATTATTATTTTACTTAACTTTTCCAAGGAATAAAGTCATCAAACCTTTCAGGCTGTAAATCTGGAAAGAGTCGCCCCTATCATTCTGGAATTTTCATTTCTGTGGAACAATATTAGATTGGCATCGTCCCCCTGTATGTCAATAGATCTATTGTCATGCTGCTGAGAAAAGTAAACCATTACTAAGTTGCTATATTAAAAAATCAATGTTTTACCTTGGCACTTTCAACCCATTGCCTGGAAAAGCTATTTATATCTACTGTGAACTTAATAGGGAATATGTGGACAAAATGATCTGCACCAGAATGCTCTTTTTATGTGTCATAATATAATGAAAAACGTTTTCATTCATTCAAATCTACTGTGGAATCTTCTGACCCACTAGTAACTAGGCACAAACTGATAAGCAGATATACAGATAGAGATAGATGGATATAAAGAAGGAAGGCAAGAAAAAAACAAGAAAAAAAAAAGAAATAAGAAAGAATGTATATATACACACACATTAGATAGATTAGACATATAGATTAGATATAGGATAAATATAAGTCTGCGCTCCACGACAGAGAATAAAAAGAAGGATGGAAGAAACAAAAATTTACAGAAATACAATGGACACAAGACAGCAGCTGCCAGCTCCAAAAGTTTGTTCCCAAACATAACCGTGAAGAAAGAGTGCAACGAGACTTGAAGAAGAATTGGAGAGCACGCTCAGAACTAGACAAACAACCGATATATCTATAAGAGTGTGTATACAGAAACAGTATATTTAATATTATGAAAATACAATTATAATTATCTAATACAAATAGATCCAAAACACATGAGCCTATTTACCAGACAAGTTTACAACAGTAGTATAAAATGTATTGCTTTATAGATGTTTAAAAGGCACAAAAAGATTCACAAGCCCGACGCCTTTCGCTCATATGAAGGCTTCATTGGGGTAATAAAATTGGATTAATAGTTACAGATATTCTGTAGTAGTGGTTAATAGAATATGTAAAATCTGGGTTTGCTCTTTGTTAGGTTCTGGTTTTGCACAAAATGCAAAAGAGCTGGTGTGTTATCAGTAAATGATAATGAATCTTGCATAGGAGTATTGTTGGGCTTTTGAGTCATAGATTGAGCATGTGATCCAAAGTGTCCTGACAAGGACAAAAGACGTCACGTTATTTTTTGAGTGATTTTTCAAATAAACGGATACAAGGAAAAACGACTCAGGCGAGCCAATACCTACTCACCGTGAGAAGCAGTGCACCGAAACCCGGAAATAGCGGTGAACGGAGCAGCACATCAGAAAGCTACTCCAGTGCGCATGCGTGGGCAGCGTTGTCATGACGACGAGACGCTACCAACCCCAACCATATATATATATATATACACAAATACATTTTGAGCGAAATGGCTCTTTGCAGAATGAACTTGGACACCCCTGGAATAGAGGGATCCCTCTATTCAAAGATTGACTCTTTGTTC
Organism: Pelodytes ibericus; assembly: GCA_036172795.1. NCBI lineage: Eukaryota > Metazoa > Chordata > Amphibia > Anura > Pelodytidae > Pelodytes > Pelodytes ibericus. The sequence goes on from CM069863.1 coordinate 89,818,672, forward strand.
GTTTATTTGAAAAATCACTCGAAAAATAACATGAAATCTTCTGTCCTTGACAGGACACTTTGAACCACGTGCTCAATCTATGCCTAAAAAGCCCAACAACACTCCGGTGAAAGATTCATTAACATTATTTACTGATAACACACCAGCTCTTCTTTTTGTGCAAAACCAGAACCTTGCACAATGTTTTGTGCCTTTAAACATCTGTATAGCAATACATTTTATACTAATATTGTAACTATACTACTATAGTATGTTGAGAACATATGTTTCAATGACTGGAAACATAAGAATATATTAAGAGTCGGAGATCTTTTGGTGGCAGAGAAGACCAAACCCTATGAACAACAGATTTTGGAGTCCTCACTTACCTATCTGTCGGTATTTTTATACTTAAGAGTATTTCTACAGAATTACCAGATGAATGGGGTCAATGACCAAATTAGGAAAATAGAGAAATTATTTCCCCCTAAAACTCCAGGTTATGTTGGAACTGTGGACATGCTGGGGGCTCTTACCTACAAATAGAGTGGGGTAGTGGGAAAATTAAGGGCCTCTGGAAAATGGCTTTTGAATTTTCGGGTGCAATTGGGCGGGTTAAGATAGAAAGATCCCCAAAGTCTGCCCTGCTGCATTTAGTTTGGCCAAATATGAAGAGATGATTTTAACAACCTGTGTCAAAGTAACATCCACATGAGTGGAAAATCCAAAGTTTTCCAGCAGAAAATTGCCCAAAGCATCACACTGCTCCGCTGGCTTGCATCTGTCAGTGATCATAATATTATACAAACAAATAAAAAAAACACCAAATGCTTGAAAGTCATATACATGTAGTCTATATAGAGCTAAAAAAAACTCTCTTGATGCTCCTTCGAGATAATAGCATAAGAAATACAAAGTAGTGGAAGAACACCTGGCATTGAGGCAATACAATTAAAAACTGTGGCTGTTCAAATGCAAGTAAAAAATACTTTATTAACAACTTACATTGTGAGGCTCATCATCCGAGTGTAACAGTCTCCCGGGGGGATAAGAGGTCCACCTTTTGCATTTTGCGCCTAAACAGGTTGCTTACTCATAGGCTCATAGGCTTAGGCTATAGTCTAAATATAAAGATCTATCTATATAAATATATATATACATTAAGATACATGGATACATAGATAGCTATATATATATATATATATATATATATATATATATATATATATATATATATATATATATATACCGTATTTGCTCGAATATAAGACCACCCTGATTATAAGACGACTCCCCAAACTTTGGATATTCCTTTAGGAAAAAGACTAAAAGCCTGAATATTAGACTACCATATAGGAAAAACGTTCAACCTGTATATATTCACATGTAAATTGCTTTTTGCTTTAAAATTTAATTAAAAAAATATGATATTAAACAAATGCATGTCTTGTTTTTATTTCCTTTTATGTGCCAATGCTGCCTCTCTCCCCCCCAGCATTGTCTCTCTCTCCCCCCGTGTTATCGGTCTCTCCCTCCCCCCAAACTTTTCTCTGTCTCCACCTACCCCCTTCCTTTTCTCTCTCTCTCCCCCCCTCCACCTCATCTCTTTCCCCTCCCCTTGTCTCTCTCCCTCTTCCCCCCTTGTCTCTGTCTCTTCCCTTCTCCCCTTGTCTCTGTCTCTTCCCCCTCCTTGTCTCTGTCTCTTCCCCCTCCCCTTGTCTCTGTCTCTTCCCCCTCCCCTTGTCTCTGTCTCTCCCCCTCCCTTTGTCTCCGTCTCTCACCCCTCCCCTCCCCTTGTCTCTGTCTCCCTGGTGGCTAGTGGGGGCAGCCGGGGGATGTCTGCACGATACGTCTGGACTTTTATGATGAAGCCGGAAGGACACGGCTTCATCATAGAAGTCCCGGCGGTCGTGCCTGGCGGCAGGGGAGGATGTCTGTGGGGGACCTGGATCCCTGTCTTATATTCTGACCTCGATTTGAGGTCAGATTATAAGATGACCTCGAATATAAGACGAGGGGTCTTTTTCAGAGCATTTGCTCTGAAAAAAACCTTGTCTTATATTCAAGCAAATACGGTATATATATATATATATATATATGTATATTTATAAAATAACTGAAAGCCTGAAAGCAGGAATCAGGCCTGGGGGCACCAGGGCCACAGCCAGGCAGCAGTTGGGGGACCGGTAGGCCAAAATGTTATGACTACCATTTCGCGGTGTAGGGGAGGAAGGCATTGGTCCAGCACCTATGACAATGATACAACTGGGTGATGGGACAACATCTAAGAAGATGTGCCCGAGGAGAAAGAACCAGCTCTGGCGGTAGGGTATGGATGCAGTCAACAAAGTTGGTGGAAACAACAGGACTGTGGAGGTGGTGAAGAAACAGTAAGTGCATTTAACATAATACTATACTATAGGCCTTATGTTTAATTGCACTACACACACATTTCACACACCTGTAGTTGATGTAACAGTATTAGCTGTGTGAAGGCTAGCTAAGACTGTACAAATAGGGAATGATGATGCGACTTGCATTCGGGCATAATTTCTGGAATTGACGAACAGTAAGCTGAGTGCTAGGGGGAGTATATATATATATATATATATATATATATATATATAAATCAATATGTGTATTTATACATGTATAAACTACATATGTATTGATATATGTATATACATATTTAAAGGTAGATGTAAAGATGTGTTTCTGCATAAATTGGATAACATGTTCAGGTTATATTTGATAGTGCACAAATATCAATGGTCTCCTGTTATACTTCAGAAACTCTTGTATCAAGAGGCAGGTAAAGAGGAAGCTATCCAGCTCTCACTTTACTTCTAGCACCTGGAACCATGTCACCTCAACCCCAAGTGACATCTGAAGACAAGGCCCCATGGTCTGGAAAAACATCTGACAGCTCCACCTTGCACTTCACTAGGTCATGTGGCTCTGCTGGCCTTGGTGTCAGCCACCTCTTCACTTGCCTAGGCAGTAAGTGGAGTAGTGTCCCTTTAAAATATTTTTACTGTACTTTTATAGAGGCCAGTTCAAAACCTACATTATGGACCTATATTCCACTCCTAAAGCTAATATTACTGGTCCCTTTCTGAACTCGGAATACTTCCACATCAGAAACGGGACAAGACAGGGATGCCCCTTAGCACCCCTACTTTATGCTTTGAGTATGGAGCCTCTTGCTGTGCTAATAAGACAATCCCCTATTATTAAAGGGATAGAGGGGAACAAAACCTCATATAAGATAGCCCTATACGCGGACGACGTTGTACTCTCTTTGATCTCTCCCGAGACTTCGGTTCCTGAACTTATTAAGCTAATTAATCAATACAGTACTTACTCTAACTATAAATTAAATATTGCGAAAACACAAACATTAGCATTTTCTCTTGCACCTAGTCAAATTATTCAACTAAACAAATTTATTCAAATAGATTGGCATAATAAAACCCTAGACTTTCTCGGCATAAAGATTAAAAAAGATTTAAGACAGACCGTGACAGATAATTATGAGGGCCTTACCCAGGAGGTCAAAGGCCTCCTCACGCGTTGGAGGGGGTTGGAGATGTCCTGGTTGGGGCGAATACAAATTGTAAATGCATACGTCCTTCCAAAGGTACCATACTATATGAGAACTATACCTATGAGAGCTCCTAATTCCTATCTAAAGCACCTTGGCCTTTTATTCTCATCATACGTCTGGGAAGCTAGGAGACCAAGAATAGCTAAAGCAGTATTGCAATTAAACACGAAGCGCGGTGGCACGGGCTTTCCAGACTTAGTCAAACTTGCCGAGATCTGCTTATTCTCCCACTTTTTGGCCTGGCACCACGCAAATAACTCTCCTACAATATGGTTCCAAATTGAGTCAAGTGACCTTAACGGCCTAAATCCTAGTTATTTCTTTTGGATGGATGAGTTTTCTCTGACAAAGCAGATCTCCTCAAACCCGATAATAAAAGATATAATGAAAGCTATGATCCAATTCAAACATAAATTTGCTAAATCTCTAGGGATGACTCTACTGGCCCCAATTACAATACTCTCCCAATTCATAGAAAATCTTAACCTTTCGCTGTGGCATAGAAATGGTATTAGGAAAATGGGGGACATCTTTCAGGGACCCCAGATAGCCCCTTTTGACCACTTAAAACGCAAATATTTTCTAGCAAATCAGGAATTCTTGACATATCACAGTATCAAAAGCTTTATAAACACCAAGCAGATGATAGAGCATACGAAACTGGATACCTTTTTAGATTCGGTTAATAAACTTAAAAACATCTCCAAACTGAAGGTCCTACTCGAAGATCTCTCAGACCCTATTAGATGTAGGGCCCTTAATAGTTGGGAAGCAGACCTAAACATTGATATCCCTACAGACCAATGGCACCGCGCAGTTTCCATCACCACGAAAGCAGTTAAGGGGCTCAACTAGATCCACTCGAACAACTCCAGTCTGCGCTGGCGGTGTGAACGTTCTGAGGGAACCCAGGCCCACGTATGGTGGGGATGTGGCTCAATTAAGCCCCTGATGGTTAAGATCTCCCATATTTTTGGTCTTATATTTCAATCTAAATATATCCTGTCCCCTCAGGCCTTCCTTCTGTATATAGATCTTAATCTCCCGAAGGTTTCTAACCGATCGCTAGCTATCCATATTCTTTTTGCTTTCAAGCTACAATTAGCGAGACACTGGAGAAGCTCAGAAATTCCTACTTGGGAGTGTATAAAAACCCAAATTAACTTCCAAATGGAAGCAGAAGCCATGGTCGAATCCCTGGGTAAGACATCCCCTAAGTTTCTGGAAATATGGTCCCCTTGGACCAACTACCTAAAGGAGAACCCTGAGAGCTAAACTGATTGAGAAACACTGTAAAGTATTGGTGTGCTACAATATCGCTAGCGGCCCGTACCCCCCCCCCCCCCCCCCCCCATCAGGCCTGGAGCAACTACTTATTCTCTCCCCCCCCCCCTCCCTCCTCCCCTTTGTTTTTTTTGTTTTTTTTTCTCCTTCTCTTCTTCCTCTTTTTCTTTTCTCCTATTTATTTCCTTTCCACAGTTTGTCAGACTACACTTTTAAATTCATGACTAATAACAACCACTGCTTATGTTGCTGCTTACTATGTATCGATTTTTACTCTTTGTACCATTAATAAAATAGAAAGCTGAGGAAAATAGACATAAGGATGATCAAAAGCATATGATAATAATGCCACCGCAGGACATATAACTGATCTGAATGTCAAAAAAATATATATATATTTTTACTGTACTTTTTGAGCCTGTAAAGTTCAATTCTCCACATAAAAGCTGGATTGTTTACATGGCGGAAAGTTGGACATTTTTCCAATTTAACCCTCATTCAGGTGCTTTTAGAAAAGCCCAAATCTTGTACTTTCAATTGCGAAGGTTGCCTGACGTGTCGGCCTGAGATCAGTTCAGCCATTTTCAACTCAATTTCGCAATACTGAATACCTGAAATCTGAAATCTTATTTTAGCCTATTTTCTCCCATTGTGGACCAGATCGCAGCATATTGAATCAACCCCTTTCTTTTTCTATGGTCACAATAGTTTGGAAATGTTTTCAGGAATTTTCCTCTCATCTACTTCTTTCCCTCACCCAACATAACTTTTTTTTTTAACTTGGACAATTGCAGGTGGCTGACAGAGCTCTAGCCTGCTATTACCTAAATAGAAGGCCCACTGAAAAGGATCAAGAGCTCTGTGTTCCATCAATTTAATATCCCAGCATTAGCGCCAGCCAAGCAGACACAGCACTCCTGCCAAGACAAACATATGGAACTCAGCTGAAGGGGGGCCAGTTTTTAGACAGTTCTCTAGTCTAAACTTCTTAAGGATTCGGTATAAGCATGCTTTCATTCAAAAGGTGCTGCTTCGTCTAAAAACACAAATTCATCTAAAACACTACCACCTTTCACCCTCCTTTTTAGCTTAAGGTGTATTTCATTTAATGGATATGTGATTACTGCGTCACAGATACCTGACGTTCAATTTTTTGAACTGATGGAGGGCATTAATATATTCTTTTGGTCATTGTTAATGCATGTACTTAATACCAGTTGATATGCATAACACAATTTATCAAGATACATACATATCAGAGGCACCTTTAGATGTTAGCTGACCCAGACAGAGACTATGCCTTTGTGAATCTGCTAATTCACCAAGACTCCAGTAAAATTCAGGAGATTCTCACTTTTATGTTTTCTAGCAAACCTTAAAAGTTCCGAAGGGAAACACCCATGGGTCTCTGCAAAAAAAATTCAGCTGAGGCAAAGCGAGTATTTGGAATACGTAAACGGCTATGTTTACTCATTGAATGCCATAAAGCACGAAGGCTGAAGGTACCGCTAGCTAGCCCTTAAGACATTAAATGAGCAAAGCTCAGTTGTCAAATGCCTTCATTAATTTATTGAGGATCAGAGGGGAGGGATATAGAAATGCTGGAGTTGTATATCCAAAGGGTCAAATACCTCTGCTCAAGAGAGGGCTGGCAACCTTTTGCCTAGGGGCAAACACAATTTATTGATCCGAAGATTTGGATTTGGACAGTCTAACGCTGGCGGCAGCAATGCCATGTAGCCCCAAAAGTCTTTACTAGTCTTGTGAATATGATCAGAATTCATACTGTATAAAAGTAGCATCTGCCCTGTTATATGCCCGCATATAACAAAGTTAAATTAAATAGTGACCAACATGTAAATATCAAATACTAGTTATTTTTCTTTAGGGTTTCACAGGTGTAACTTTGTTAAATATGGTTAAATCCAAGAGAAACAAAAGGGAAAAACGAAAGTCTGATCACAGCTAGCTGTGCTGAGATGCTAATTTATTTAGAAGGCATCTGTGGCACTCCACCAGAACACCTTCTTGATTTTTCCATGTTGCTGGGAAGTCCTGGTGTTGATGAGGCTGAGGAAAAAAGCTTCCAAATGCAAACTGTCATCATAAAATTAATGCTAATTTATCAGTGCAACAGTCATAAGAAAATATGATTATCTATTTCATGCATACTTTCTATAATATAAATATCCTATCAGCTACCTAACAGTTAGTTCAATAAGGAACCAAACATGGTCAGTCTAATGTGGTATTATAGAGCATTGCATTATAATGCTTTATCAGTGCCTCTACATGATATATGAGTATAGAGGATCCATTTTCCATACAAGGAGTGCTCTACTCACACTCAACTCCATCTCTGGATATATTACCGACATTTAAGTTACGATCCCTGAATTACAACAGTTTCTCTCAGAAAAGGTGGTAATCCTAATACTGATTCCAAAAATATTTGCATTCCATAAGATTTTATTCTTTCTTTGCTGTGTGAAAATATATCATGTCAGAATGTATTTCTCCCCTACCCAGGATTGATCGTATTTGCTTTATACTGCAGTGTGTTTAAATAAACATTATAAAACCATCTGCAGGAGTTTAATAATATATATATATTTTTTTTACAAATGTGTGAATATATCATTTGCAAACAGCAGATTAGATTTCAGTTTAAACCTGACAATTCCAAGTTAACTTTAATGAGGCAATATAGAGAAGAATCACTTAGCAAGCAAATGGGATTTTGTCATCCCTCCTTTTTTCTCCTCAGAGATATTACATTACAGTAATACAATTATATCATGACACAGTCATTCTTCCTAGCATTATAAATGGTCTGCTCAGCCGGTGACAGTTCTCAAGGACAACTGTGTTAATATGTTAAACACTTACAAATACACACATCCATTAAGTTAAATGAATATTTTTGAGAGTAGAATGAGTATTTTTCATAACTGTTTAAAATGCACCTTACAGATAGGTCTTATAGTTTTAAAGCTGTCTGTGTAAGAAACCTATCCAAATATTTAACTTGGTTTTAATAAGGACTGACTCAATATCAATATGCATATACATGGACAGATAAATGTATAGAAATGTATAGATAGATGGATATGTGCATAGTTGCAAACATCGGCCATGTTTCTAGAGACTATGCGCACAGACACAATCCAATTAATTAATCATGGTAGGTCCTTTGAGATCTCCACCCTGATTAATTAATAGAATTCTGTCTGTGCGTATATCCATCCTACATACTGCCAGGCAGCACTTTGCATGGTCTTTCTGCAGCATGTGGAACAAATATGTGTCCCTGGAAACATGGCAGATGTTGCCAACTATGTATGTGTAAATAGGATAACATGTACAGATGATCATTGTGATAGTGTATCAATTTCAATGTTTGACTCATATTTCAGATACACTGCCTCTCAAGAGACAGGTGAAGAGGAAGCAAACCAGACCACCCACCATAGCTGGCTGTCCTGATGGAGCTACTGCAGGCCATGGGAACCAAATCCATCATGGGAGTTAAGGGTACACCAGACCGAGAAATAGCTGGTTGTAAGTATTGAACATCCATGAATGTGTTATGTATGTGAATTCATATCTATTAACTCTGTTCTCTCACTTTACTCCTAGCATCTTCAACCGTGTCCCCTCAACCCCCAGCATCAGATGACAGGGCCCCATGGTTTGTCCATTCCAAACCACAACTTACAGCTACTCCTCAGACTTCCCCAGTATTCAGATTTTGGAGATTTGTGAAATGCAGCTTATCAGTCTATATTTGGTTGACCCTTTAGTAGCCTTGAAAATATTTGTTGTAATAATATGTTGTTAATCGAAACAATCCAATTGGGAGAAATGAAAACAAAAATTAGGACAACTAAACATTTCTTTCACTTGTGCTTCTGACACTATAAGCATGTGCCAGCCTCCCCTAATTAGGGAGGGGTTAAAAAAACTTCAAGGATATTTGTAGTTGAGACACATCAGTATTGCATCCTAAAACCAACAACATCATGACCGGCTTCAATGAGCGTATGAAGGGGGGGCCAATGACGTCACAATATATTTGCCAGTTTACAATTTTGACGGCTTTACTAAAGCATGGTGCTTGTTTCACTAGTTATATCTTATCACAACAACCAGTTCCTTCTGAAAGGAGGAATATATATTTTTACACGTCTTGTGACCTTTGTACTACCTTAATGCTGTGTGAAAAAAAATCAGTTGACTTTGGTTGGAATGCAGTTCTCTGCAGAACTATTTTCTTTATACATAGATTTGCTTTTTGAAGCCCCAAACTAATTTCTAGTCTTTCTAGTATGTTTGTGTAAAGTGGAATTTCATTATAAGGGTCTACTCAGCAAAGAGAGAACTGCAGGGAATTAAGATGGGAATTTCAAACTTAAGGTTAGAAAACATTTAGACTTAATCAAAACAGTGAAATTGTTTTGTTTGTCTACATGCTAACTCATGTATAATTGTATTCTACCAATATATAATTAAAGCTAAATAAGGATTTATTCACCATGAAAATCAATGTGAGCAAAATTTGTATTGAATGACACCATAAACACATATCCTGTAGCATGCCCCACTTATAAGGTGAAATACATACACGCGTGATATTTATAGTTTAAGCAATCACATGCCTTATAAATTATCTACATGACTGATAACATATCTACAATAAAATCAATAATAAGGTAATTTTATATTTATCTTATATACCAAATCAGAAAATTCCTTATTAACAAAAAATACGATGTCATTGACATTTCCAATAGTACTGATCAATTCATATTCCTGTTAACAGGAGCTGAATTAATTACTTGCAACTCCAGTATCCAGAAAGGCTCTCTATGTATTTGGGATTTAACCTCTAGTTAACCTCAGAGCATAATCTCGGTGTCTATATGCCTAAAAGGGGCCTGTGGAGGACACAAGAAAGTGAAGGGGAAGAAGCAGATGTGAGCAAGTAAAATAAATTGTAGTTTACTGCTCTATGTATAACACCAGAATGGTTTTAATCTATACCGCACCGTACTTCTTTACTATAAGCTGGAGTATAAACTAAACATGTTTGCAAGTCATTGTTAACCCCTTCATGACCAGACTGTTTTTGGAATGTTGTGCGTTAGTGACCGAGGCTGTTTTAACACTTCTGAGGTGTTTGTGTTTAGCTTTAATTTTCTTCTTTGTCGGTTTCTGTACCCACACATATTTTATATTGTTTTTTTCAGGACAAGAAGGGCTTTCTTTTCATGACATTATTTTGTACATATAATTTATTGTATTGTGAAAAAAATAGTAAAATATGGTTAAAATTAAAAAAAAATAAACACTTTTCCTGACTTTTCTTTGTAAATTCTTTTACTAAGCTCCAAAAGCTAATGAAAAAACATGCTAAATAGATTCAACTATAGGTCCTGAGTTCAGAAATAACCAATGTTTATATGTTTTTTTGCTTTTTTTTTGCATGTTTTAGGTTAATAAATACAAGTAGCATTTAGCTGTTTCAAAACCATTTTTAAAAAAAAATTGCGTTAGTGACACTGTAACACCGATATCTGATATGAATCGCTGAATAACCCCCCACATGTACACATTTTTTATAAAGTAGACATCCCAGGGGCATTCAACTTGGGGTAATTTGACACTTTTCACATTTCACTTTGTCATTTTACCACCAATATTTGACAAGTTTTGGCGTAGTAATTTTGTGTGTGTTTTATTTCCACACACTTTGAAACTTAGGTATGAATTTAAAGGGGCTGTTCTATTTTATTGCCAAACAAAACCCCAATATATGTTCAGCAACTTCCCCTGAGTATAGCGGTACCCCACATGTATAGGTTTGCTAGGTTTATGTGGCAGGTACAGGGCAAAATTTAGGATATGGCTATTGCAGCTTTAAAACGTGTATTTATTATGTAATACTTGTGACTACATTTCCTATCATGCTCAGCCAGCCAAAAGCTACCATATCAGAATAGGAAATGTAGTCTATAGTAGGAAGCACCGATTTTTGCTATCCTTGCTATCCTGCGGCTGCATGGATCAAATATCCAGCTGCTGCTGGCCCCTATCTACTGCTGGGGGCCAATGCAAAGCACTGGCCCCACTAGCAGTCTTTTTTTTTTTAAATAAAATATCCCTAGAGCACCACAGACAGACATAACATGTCATTGGTCCGCTACGGAATAACTTTTTATTTTTATACAATTTATTATTATTATTTTTAATTTTGTTTACATTTTCTTATTTTTATTTAACTCTAACCTTAACCCTTTGCTTAGGGTTAGTACAAACCCTAATTCTAACTCTAGGATTAGGGTTTTGATGAACTCTAACCCTAACCCAATAGGAAAAAAAATAAAAAAAAAATAAATCCCTCCTCCCCCATAACTGTTGTCTCTCCCCCTCCCCCCTTATATCTGTTCTCTCTCCCCCTCCTCTGTTCTCTCCCACCATCCTCCCCCTCTTTTGTTCTCTCCCCATCCTCCCACATCTCTGTTTTCTCTCCCCCTCCTCCACATATCTGTTTTCTCTCCCTCCTCCCCATATCAGCTTTCTCTCCCCTCCTCTGTTCTCTCTCCCCATTCTCCCCAATATCCCCAATAACTGGAATACAATGCCCTGCATCATCACTAAGTACGGGGAGCGCGAGCAGCACTTACTGCTCCATGTGTGTTTAAGACACGGAGCTTATGCTGTTCGCAGCTCCTCCGTGAAGCAGATGCCACCCTGCTTCACAGGGAGGGGGCATACCGCACAACCGGTGAGGTCCTTCCCCTCCCTGGATCCTGAGCTGTGGTCATGCAGAGGGCTGTGAGGGGGAGATCTTGTGATCTCCCCAGCCAGTGTCTCTACCGGCAATTATTTTTTTTTATGTGGCACACCCTGTGGTGTGTCGAAAATAAAGAATTTTTTTTTAAATTATGAGACTAGCAATAAGCATGTCCTTCATCAAGAGAAAGCTATGAGTGTAATAAATGTTCATTAATGTATAAACTGTGGTCATCCCCCAAAAAGGTTTGCCCTCTGTTACCTAAGAATCTGGAATGTGTGAGAGAGAAAAACACCCACCCTGGTTATGTATCTGCCCCAGCTGTACTGCATAGAGTCATCCAACAGAATACAGTTATATAAGGATGCTCAGAAAGGTCATAAAACTCCATCTAGAATTTACTATCATCAAATTATGGGTTTAAGAAATGACCAATCACATTACTCCCAAGAGATTTGCCTCCTCAGAATAGAGGTCACACAGGAATGGAGCGTTCTCAGGAGCTTGTGTGAAATATTTATACTGTCAATTTTGTGTTTTTATTTATTTCATTTTTAAAATGCTACTCTGTTGTGAAGGTCAGTCATGAACATTAAACAGTGAATTCTACTTACTGTGCAGTCAATCACTGTATATGGATAAAAGCAAACAAGTACTGAAATAGTCAGTCTCCTCACAGGTTAATCCTTGTAACCCAAATCAAAAGTTCTTATTGACTAAGGTGCTTATACTGAATTTATAAGTGTATTTTGAAGGAGTTATAAACAGAAGACATATTCAGGAATTCGTTTTTGATGTGTCTTGTTTATTCAGCATAATCGTGGACTGTACCTGGAATCAGACTTGCAAAGGCTGGAGGTGCATGAAGGGAGCAAAGAGAACAGAGAGTGCAATAGTTTAAAAGTAGCAAATAATTGGGAAAGCTATGCCGCTTTTATTTGGTAAAGAAAGTATGGCCTCCATACAAGCATTTGGAATCTCTTGTCTACTACAAAGAGGAGCTTACTGAATACTGGAGATGTCAACATGCATTACTTCTCTGAAGTCTTATACTAGCAAGGTGACACTCCAAAGGTTAAATAAAGTTAAAACATCAGTTATATTACCAGGTATAACAAATGCAAGTACAATAGAGATTAGCTGTGCCTTCAGTGGCAGAAGAGATGTCATGTGTTGGCCTTTGGACAATACCGCTGGCAACTACTGGTATATGTATGCAACTGTATCTTGGCACTAACATGACTTAATTTCTAGATGTCCAGGTGATTGCCTAATTTTGGCCTCCAGATTCTGTCTCTCTATCATCTGTCCCAGATTTTTAATTGCGCTTCTCTTTAAATTGTCTGCCAGTTTTAAAATAATAAAAGTAAAGCTCAATCGAAGCTTTGGTGACAGCCCCTCTGTTGTGCCTAAGACATAGCTGCAATTACTTTTTTGGTGAATAGTTCAGCCATGCCCAATGGTCACATAGAAGAGAGGTCCTTCAATTTAGTGCTGAAGTGAATGAATTGTGTTAAAAACAGAATGATGCTATGATTAGTCTACTGATTTCATTTGGTAGGACAGAAACCACAGTAACAGCTACACACATAGTAGACATCAGTAACATTGAGGTGACCATGATAACCACGAGCAGGGTGGTACCTAGCTGAAACCTACTGTAGTGTAAAAAAGTTAAAGGCTGGTGAGAAATATCCTGTAAAGTAAGAATGCTTTCAAAAATAGACATGTTCAAATCAATATTTGAGGTGACCACCCTTTGCCAGGCATTTTGAAGGAATATAGACACGTGTACAATTAAATAATTATACCAAACAGCTGGTAATGATCATCAATTTAATATGTGGTCTGAAACACAATCTTTAACTGAAACTGCTGTGTAGGAGAAATACAACTGGGTGAGGAACAGTCAAGCTCAGTTAACATGGTGAGTTTGTTAAAAGTCATGCACCATGACAAGATGGAGAACAGCAACAAGATCCAAGGTAGTCATACTGCATCAGCAATGTCTCTCCCAGACAGACATTTCAAAGCAGAAAGAGGTTTCCAGATGTGCTGTCCATGCTCTTTTCAAAGAAACACAAAGGAATAGGCAATGATCAGCTTAGAATTGGAAAACAGTGTGGCCCTAGTACACATATCTACTGTCCAAAGAAGTCTGGTCAGAAGTGGTCCTCATTGAAGACTTGAGGCCATACCTCTGAGGTAAAATGAAGGCCAAGCAACTTAACTATGCATGAAAACACAGGAACTGGGGTGCAGAAATGTGGTAGAAGGTGCTCTGGACTGATAAGTCAAAATTTGAAATATGTGGGTTTAGCAGTAGGCAGTTTGTTCACCGAAGGACTGAAGAGCGGTACAAAAAGTAGTGTCTGCGAGCAATAGTGAAGCATGGTGGAGTTTGGGGATTTGCAAGTTTGGGAATGCGCTTCTGCAAATGGAGTTGGGGATTTGGTCAGAATTAACAGTCTTCTCAATACTGAGAAGAACACGCAGATCCATAATGCAATACATTCAGAGAGACACCTGCTTGTCCCCAAATTTATTCTGGAGCCTGACAACACACCCAAATATACAGTCAAATTTCATTAAGAACTAGCTTCAGCATAAAGAAGAATAAGGAGTCCTGGAAATAATGGTATGACCCCACAGGTCCCTGATCTCAACATCATTAAGACTGTCTGGCATTACATGAAGAAAGCAAAGAAAGCTGAGACTGCCAAAATCCACAGAAGAACTGTGGTTAGTTTTCCAAGATGTTTGGAAAAACCTACCTTCCATAAAAAAAACTGTGTGCTAGAAGAATTGTTACTGTTTTGAATGCAAGGGGGGGGGGGGGGGGGCACACCCCCATGATGCACTATTCTGTGGACCCTGATGCAGTGAGATCCTCTGTCAGATGAGGCCACTCTCAGGTTTTGGCACTCAACCATGATATTCTAATAGTGTTACATTATATTGAGCAGGTGGAATAGCACATTTCAAGCACAGAAAGTCCAATATTGTTTTTCCCCATGTCAAATATGTTTTACTATATTTTTTACTGCCTTGTTTAAACTACATCATTTATTAAAGTAATGACATTACCACAAAATCCAAGCTAAGAATGCAATACTGTCCTCTAGGTCATGGCGAAGTAGCGGACATAGACATATGAGAACATAAGATTGAGGATTCAAACTCCATTTGTGTCTGAGATAACACGTTAGATCACACAAGAATAGAAGAACCCAAATACCTGCCATGTGGTTCTTCCTTTGTGGTGACAACTACTGACTAACTGAATCTAGCCACAGAAAAATGTTGAATGGTCCACAGAGTTTCACAGTACTATATCTGTCCATAAACTGTCGTGGTGACTATCTTGGAATTACATTGCACGTATTAAACCATGAATTTCCACACAGCAGAAGAAGTAACTGATAATAAAAAGGCTACTGCCAGCAACTATTCACACCCTTCAAATTCCCACTTTGCGTTTTATAACTCTCATTAATCTCTTATTAGCCTGTGCAGAGTTGGCAAAATAAAGTGTTACATTTGGCTAATGATGATGGATGCATCAGATGCCCAATGACAAATAATATCATGGTTTAATGAATATTAGTGATTGAATAGCCACTTTAAAGGTTATTCATAAAATGTACAGACAACAGAACAAAAATACAAAAGACCAATAGAAGAACTATCCTTCCAAAAATGGCAGATATGTACTAACAGAAATGTGTCAGATCCAATGCTAGCTGAGTGCTTAATGTAGAATATCATTTTCCAAGTCATGTTTGTTTGAGTAATGTGGTTTATTTATTGTCAAGTTTATGGAGGTAAATGTATAACTGTTGCAAAACATAGGCCCAATTAGCTTACTTAATTTTAATAAAGAGCTATTTTTGGCCTAAATTGTGCAACTCAATTTCCAATTAACTACAATTTCATGTTTAGTAAATACACAGCAGTATTATTTTTCAACTGATTGTCTGTTACTGAAGTCTTCATGGTGGGAGGTTACTGAGCCACTCATGTGAAGCAGTGTTTTCACTCTATAACACAGACTAAGCCTTTCTTTTACAAAACACCCACTGACAGTTCTGTTATCTGTTTAACACTTAGAAATAATGGCACTGTACAAATAAGTTTTCTTCCTTTCTAATCTTGTACAACTACATGTAAAAGGAGGTTACTAGAACAAAGCTTTCTGAATAATTCCATTAGTCCCTGACCTTATCGTATACCTAGGATAGCCTTATGCCAATAACATACATGCTTAAACTCCTTCACTGTATTAATCACTACCACTTCTGCTGGAAGGCTGCTCCATTCATCCACTACGCTCTCCATAATGTAATACTTCCTGATGTTACGTTTAAACCTTGCCACTCTAATTAAAGACTATGTCTTTTTGTTATGGTAGTTTTTTTTCCTTTAAATATGCTCTCCTCCTTTACTGTGTTGATTTTGTTTGCATTGACTTCACAAGATACAGTCAGGTCCATAAATATTCGGACCTCGACACAATTCTAATCTTTTTGGCTCTATACACCAACACAATGGGTTTGAAATGAAAAAAACAAGATGTGCTTTAACTGCAGAATTTCAGCTTTAAATTGAGGGTATTTACATCCAAATCAGGTGAACGGTGTAGGAATTACAACAGTTTGTATATGTGCCTCCCACTTTTCAAGGAACCAAAAGTAATGGGACAATTGGCTGCTCAGCTGTTCCATGACCAGGTGTGTGTTATTCCCTCATTATCCCATTTACAAGGAGCAGATAAAAGGTCCAGAGTTAATTTCAAGTGTGCTATTTGCATTTGTATCTGGAATCTGTTGCTGTCAACTCTCAATATGAGTTCAAAAGAGCTGTCACTATCAGTGAAGCAAGCCATCATTAGGCTGAAAAAACAAAACAAACCCATCAGAGAGATAGCAAAAACATTAAATGTGGCCAAATCAACTGTTTGGAACATCCTTAAAAAGAAAGAACACACCGGTGAGCTCAGCAACACCAAAAGACCCGGAAAACCACGGAAAACAACTGTGGTGGATGACTGAAGAATTCTTTCCTTGGTGAAGAAAACACCCTTCACAACAGTTGGCCAGATCAAGAACACTCTCCAGGAGGTAGGTGTATGTGTGTCAAAGTCAACAATCAAGAGAAGACTTCACCAGAGTGAATACAAAGGGTTCACCACAAGATGCAAACCATTGGTGAGCCTCAAAAACAGGAAGGCCAGATTGGAGTTTGCCAAACAACATCTAAAAAAGCCTTCACAGTTCTGGAACAACATCCTATGGACAGATGAGACCAAGATCAACTTGTACCAGAGTGATGGGAAGAGCAGAGTATGGAGAAGGAAAGGAACTGCTCATGATCCAAAGCATACCACCTCATCAGTGAAGCATGGTGGTGGTAGTGTCATGGCGTGGGCATGTATGGCTGCAAATGGAACTGGTTCTCTTGTATTTATTGATGATGTGACTGCTGACAAAAGCAGCAGGATGAATTCTGAAGTGTTTCGGGCAATATTATCTGCTCATATTCAGCCAAATGCTTCAGAACTCATTGGACGGAGCTTCACAGTGCAGATGGACAATGACCCGAAGCATACTGCAAAAGCAACCAAAGAGTTTTTTAAGGGAAAGAAGTGGAATGTTATGCAATGGCCAATTCAATCACCTGACCTGAATCCGATTGAGCATGCATTTCACTTGATGAAGGCAAAACTGAAGGGAAAATGCCCCAAGAACAAGCAGGAACTGAAGACAGTTGCAGTAGAGGCCTGGCAGAGCATCACCAGGGATGAAACCCAGCATCTGGTGATGTCTATGCGTTCCAGACTTCAGGCTGTAATTGACTGCAAAGGATTTGCAACCATGTATTAAAAAGTGAAAGTTTGATTTATGACTGTTAATCTGTCCCATTACTTTTGGTCCCTTAAAAAGTGGGAGGCACATATACAAACTGTTGTAATTCCTACACCGTTCACCTGATTTGGATGTAAATACCCTCAAATTAAAGCTGAAAGTCTGCAGTTAAAGCACATCTTGTTTCAGTTCAAACCCAATGTGTTGGTGTATAGAGCCAAAAATATTAGAATTGTGTCGATGTCCCAATATTTATGGACCTGACTGTATATGATGTTGTATGTCCCTGGTTGTCCATTGTGCCCCTTTACTCATGTCCCCAGATTGTGCCCTATGTAATCCTGACTCACCCTGGCTTATCTGCTACAACTGTGTGTTTAATGTGGTTATTTAGTCAGATTCTGTTTTGTATACTGGTTTATGTCCAATGCATAATTCTGAAAGGAGATAACTCTGATTGATTACAATGTGTCACAGGGGAGTCTGGAACAATGCTTGATGGGTTACCCCCTGCAGTGCAGGCACAGCCTGTGTGCTGCCTAGGTGTGATTTCCCATCTAATATGTGATCCATCCATTGTTCTGTGTTAAACTAATTGTGATGTATTATTGTATATTTGTAGTAGGTCTGGTTAATTGCTGTTTGGTTCCTGTTGTGTTGCATGATATTATGTGGGTCGAGTTATGTTAACTTGATTATGTCTGTATATAAGACTCTGTTTCTGTTCCAATAAAGTGTTATTATTCTTCATCCTTCACTAAGTCTCGGCTAATGATTTGGATGGCTGGAGAGATCAGGAGATCCTGAGGTAAAATCACTGTTCTCAGTGTCCCTAGGAAGAAGAGACTGATGGAGGTAGAAAATTCACTGAAATCTTGCATAAAACCCACCAAACATTTACATTAAAGTAGTGATTAACGTGTAATTCAATAAAAACCAGTACCAAAGCATAACAGCAGAGGTAACAGCACACTGCTATGTTATACTGGTACTATTAATGGCAACAGAAAACTCCAGTTTGCATATTCAACATCACAAACTGGAACTTTGTTACTGCAATGTATTTTTTTTTATGTAAAAGTTAGCATAAATACAGAAAATGAAGGAAGGGAAATAAAAAATATTTTTTAACATGTACCTACATAAATGCTTCCCACATTATAAGGACTCTGTTTTATAACAAAAATCTTATAAGGATGCATATCATTTAGTTAATTAAATACTAGTTGAAATAATATGAAAAGAGCAATTGAAATGCTGTTGCATGATACAATGATTAAACTTTAACATACAAATACAAATGTTAATAAGTAATCAAGTTGGTAAAGCTGTTTAAAAAATTTTTATTACATTAAGCTTACTCATAGAACAGTTTAGGCGGATTGTAAAACTAAACATTACTATTTACAATGCTGCCCAGACTACAGGACAAAAATGGTATTAACTTTTTTTTATAAACACTTTGAGATAATGAAGTCCTAAGTACATTTTAATTAAGTACAGCGCCGTTACAGCTTTTGGCAAGCATCACGTAATTTAGACTTGAAAAGGGGCTTATTTGGAGAGATTAGCATGTGATTGAAATTAACATTTTTTTTACTGTAGTTACCATGAGAATGTCACACATTATTACTCAAATAAAAGCATTAGATTCCCACTCTAAAATTGCTTATGTGTTAATTAATGAACAGTTTCTATAGCAATGACCATTGCTGTCAAGAATACTACTGACACTACTGGGAAGTTAGCTGTTTTAAATATTTTAAAAATAATTACACATAACACACATACTACAAATATAAAAGTGGTACAAATTTGAAGGATAAAAAAAAGTCAAGACAACCATTTGTCTCTTGAATTCAACGTTTGCACCATGGACAATACCAACCAGTCTCTGGTACAACTTTTCTATGGCTTGAAAACAAAGAACAACTTAAAGTTAGATATTTTCTAATATTTTGTTCTTAATGATGCAGAGCCATTTAGGTCACTGCTTTTAGGGACAATTACACTCCTCTGGTAATAATACACTGGAAACAAAAAAAGGCACAAATCAGACCCCCACAAACCTTTACATGATTAACTTCTGATCTATCTAGACATCTGCAATGTGTTGCATAATGTCACATGTGGATTTCATTGTTTCCATACTGAGAACCTAATTTGTTTTAAGAATGAGTTAAGGATGATTCTAAATCATTTAGGAATGCAGAATAAACACAAACTATGTTTAAAGGATAGCTTTCACATTTCGCTGCTTTTAGTATGTGTCAAAAAGAAATGACTTGTTTTATTTTCCTGATATGATGGTAAAGCATTAAGAAGTACAATTAATCAAGTTAAGTTGTCAACAATACCTTAGCAGACTACACATGCAAAGAGCTGTGTTTTCCAAGAAACAAAAAAGTATGGATCATGTCTAGGAAGGTTTCATTCAAATGTGTTATCATTTTCATATGTCTTGATCTTATGCTTTAATATATTTTGGAAGTTGAAGGCCCAAAATGATTTTTGGAAAAGTTTAATAATGTAAATTGTAGACTTTAAACACCAGTTAATTATTTTAAACACATGTTTGTGTAATTAAGAATATTTTATAGGTTTTTTTGCTCTCTACTCTATAGCCATATTCCAGAAGTCGATAATATATCAATCTGTCTGCCATCCAGTTCACTGGGTTAGTCTGCAATTTTATGACTGGGCCAGATTGAGCAAGCGAGAATGAAGTTGTGGGCCCTCTCAACAAATTGGAAGCTAGGGTGCCAGCAACCTAGCTGCTATGGATTACAGTTTCCCTGGTTTCCCTGGGGCTACGATCTGGCCAAGCATTGTCACTTCTGCTACAGCATAGTACTGTCTCCATGATACCTAACTTGTATATCTGACAGATCACTAAGAACCTCCACAGACCACGCTCATAATCAGAGATTTAACAAAAGAAATGCTTTTCTTCATGTTTTATAAGCTACCTAAGCACTAATATATAAAAGAAGAGGCAATTTTTCAAGTAATGTTATAACTAATACAGAACAAAAGATGTCTTGCAAGTAAACATGCAAAAGACAATGAGGTTGACCATCATTCTGTATGCAATCTGCTGGTACATTCATTTCCATGATAGATGGAGGGAAGTACCATCTGCTAGTATATTCGTTTTCAAAGTAAATGGATTGAATTGCAGTGAAAATCAGGACAATTGAACATATTTTTCCTGTGAAATATCAATTAATGCAAGTACTTTTAAAACATCATATTTCTGGCTTTAAATACCACTGTTAACCAAGGAATACTTATTTTTTTATTCACACCTTATGCAGTACAAACGTGTTCTGGAAGGCATACTTGTTTGATTTAACAGCAGAAATGTATGTTTAATATTTTGCTTTTCATTTTGCTCCCTTTTAAATGGAAGCATTACATATATTAGTAGAATTTAAAGTCCCATGTGTTTGAGGTCATCTATGGTTTTTAAAGATTAGAGAAGATGTAAGACTAAAAAACATAGTATATGGTATGCCCTTGACATCACTGTTATACAGATACATTTAAACATATATATATATATATATATATATATATTTATATATATATATATATATATATATATATATATATATATAAACTATAAATAAAACTATATATTAAGTATAATATAAGGAAATAGTGAAAAAGGAAATGTTTCAGTTCCAAACAGGAACCTTTATCAAGATGATATAATATAGTATATAAAAATATATTATATCATGTATATATAAATACATTTATATACAGACATATTATCTGTACAAAGTAGCTTGTAGACACAAAAGTGGAGCACCCCTTGCTCACTACATTACATCCAACCACTGGTTGGCTGCAGGGATTTAGCTTCCCAGAGAGACTGTGACGTCTTCCTATAAACTTACTGGAGAGCCCCTAGCATATGTACAAAGGGCAGTTGTTGTGGATCCCTATACCATGTCTGGCTCCTGCTTAGATGCCCTGTCCTTAAACAGAGTACAGACCTGAAATGCCAGGCAAGTCGAGAAAAGGCCAACAGATTCATATTTAAAATACTCTAAAAAAATGACACCAGTAGCATACTTTTCAGAAGCCATGGCTCCCAGACTCCTGGAACTTGTCAAGCTGACTGACTTCTAGCAAACTACATTAGCTAGAAAAAAAATACTACACTGCAACATGTTATAAAAACTAGCTCAGTGTACTTTCCAAGTCCTTTAAATTACAAAAAAGATACTGTGTGACTTAAAAGTTTTAGGATAAGATGTGATGCATTTTTGGTGCCAGGTATCCAGGGAGAACTTTGGCCAGCATCTTGATGCCACACTAAACACTATTTCTGCAGAACAGCAGGAGCAGGCATGTATTTACTGTGGTAACTCCGTGGTCTACCAGGGTAAACATTGTGAATTCCCAGATACACACTGCTGTATACCCACATATGCTGCAAATACTAATTCAATCAGTGCAGCAGAAATCAAAAAACAACAGCAGCTATTCTGTGTTCATGTAGTTACAGTAGAAACTCCCTTCCCCATGGGACCACATCTAAAAACACATTGGAAGCTGACCTTCTTCAACGGCCGTCTTAAAGGAGACTTTAGTTAAGAACCATATTTTCTTTTAAAGTCTTCATGTTTCCTTATGGAACCACTTTCAATAGTATCTATATGTGTTCCTTTAATCAAAGAGCAGTGTGTGTTTCACTCCCCCCACATAGCATTACCATTCATATCCACAGCAACATCCTGAACATCTTTTCATTTCTACTAACGCTGTCCAAGTTTTTTTTACGTAGATGAAAACATACTTTTTAGAAGCATAGGTTGCCCAGCGCTATTAAATTAATGATGTTATGTAAGAGAACCCACACACTGACATTGGTCTACTTGTATAACTCTGTAAAGTACCATGATAAGTTGGTTTCTGCAAGAGCAGTGGTGACATTATTGACAAAAAAACATAATAATACAAACAAATATAAATTATAAAAATAATATAACTTACCAGTCCATCGCAGTTGCTAAGTGCAACAGAAGCTCCTGGAATATCTATTATTTCTCCTACGTAAGCACAGTTAGTCCACAGAGGTTCTGTTTTCCATCTTCTGTCTGTTTTGTTTCCAGGATTGGTACTATTTTCCGGCTCCATCAGGTTTTCTTGCCATTCTACTGTTGCTCCTGGAGCTATTAGTCGATTATTTGGATGAAGTTTCAGGTGAAATTCTCTTCCAAAGGCTGTGACATTGAAATACAGAGGTTGGTCACTTTGGGATGTATCTCTTGCCAATCTTCTCTTCTGATTAATGGTAAGAATATAAGAAACATGACGTCCTTCTGAATCAGTGCTTATTGGCGTGACTAGTTCATACTCTTCAAGTTTTGTTTTGGTTAAATCTGAAAAGAAAAAAAAAGAAAAACACATAATTCCTTTTAATTGCTGGTCTGACATCAAACAATTCAAACTGCGGTTAGCGCTATTGATATAGTTGTACTGTCTAAAAGCCAACAAATTCCAGAAAGTACTGTGCTTAGCTGTAATAAGAAAAAGAAATATGTTATAGACGTTTCCTTAAACTTTTATAACAATTTTTTTATTAGACAAAAAAAGCTTCACTGAAAGTTATGGTTTTGTAAAGCCCTGTTTAAAATGCATACTTGCTTGAGTATAAAAGGTATCTTACATATTTTCTCCCATCTCTGTCACATTTTCATGTAACATAGTTACATTGTAACATATTAATTTAGGTTGAAAGCTTCCTGTTTTTGATCCAAAAGAAGGCAAAAAAAACCCTATGTAAGCTATTTAAAATTTTGCCGGGGGGGGGGGGGGGGGGAGGATTAGATTCCTTCTTGACTCCAAAAGGCAATCAGATATCTCCTTTGATAAAGAATCTCCATTATTAATGCTTATTCTTTGAATGTGAATAGCACCACCTCTCTTGGCAGTGAGTGACACATCTTTATTGTCCTTACCGTAAAGAATCCTTTCCTTTGTTGTCTATGAAATCTTTGCTCTTCCAGTCTAAGGGGATGACCTCTTTGTACATTTCTATTAATGAACAGACCACTGGCGAGCTCTTTATATGGGCCCTGCACATATTTATATAAAGTTATCATTGACGCCTCTTTTCTAGCGTATATAAATGACAATATTTTAGTCTCTTTTCATAACTAGGATCCTCCAATCCCCGTATTAATTTTGTAGCCCTCCTTTGCACTTTTTACATTTCCATAACATCCTTTTAAAGGACTGGTGCCCAGAATTGTACTGCATGTTCAAAGTGAGGCTGTACCATTGACATGTAAAGATACAAGATGATATTGCACTGTTGTTTTCCATTTATTCACCTCTAATCCACCTTTTGTACCTACCACAATGCTGTCAATACATATTAATATATTTCCACATAGGAAAAAAAAATCCAAATCTGGACAAATAAAGGGGACTGTTCAAATACATCCTCATACATATCACACATAGAGTAGTACTTTACACTAACACTAAACTGATAAGTGAACTGCAAGTGGTGCAGGCATTCTGCATAAATCACATTTAATATTTGACTTAAGCCCTCCCCAGTGATTACTCTACATGCTTACCGCAGGTACGGCAGCACTGATTATATAGACACCGAGGATATAAAGTTTTGTTTCATTTAGTCACTTCCTGTGCAATTCCAATTGAATACATTATATGGACTCTGACTTTGCTCTTGTACACAGTAGGATCTCTTAACAGTGCAACACATTGTCTGATGACATCACTAGAGACACAGGATATTCCATTCATTTGAATGAAATTATTCTCATTTGGTTCCTGCAGCAAAAAAAGGAAATTAATGTTACTCAGCTAGTGTGGGCAGTCGTGGTTTCTTGCAAACTACTATAATTTCACGATTTCATCTAGCTGTAAGTATTTTATATTTTAAGTCATGCAAAATGTAAAACTTGCATTTTAAAGTACTTTGAAATAACATTAATATGCCTTAATATTTGGAAGATGCATTTTGGGCACTAGACAGTCCCTTTAATATTGTCCAAAAAAAATGTCCAACTAGCCTTTCTTTCCAACTCTAAATTAATAATGTCTGTTTTTTAGCACTTCGCTTACAGATCATTTGTCAGTTCAGTTATAGACTAGTGAATTGCCTTCAATGTGTTAGTCATGTAGCTATTGCTTAATCATCATGTACCGGAATGTATTATGACTAAAATCATCTGTGGATTTATGTATTGTCTGCAATATTTTAATCTATTATTAATTTAAATAGTGGCAATTTCTGCATGTAGAATAATTATTTCATGGAAAACATTCCTAAAATGCATTTTTGTTGAAGAATCACATTTGGTTTGATTAAATTACACCTGATATTTGGAGACAACTTCCTTTTCTTTACAGCAGTTTGCTATCATATAGAACCATAGAATGTGTCGGCAGATAAGAACAATTCGGTCCATTTAGTCTGCCAAATTTTCTAAATATAGCTAGGATAGCCTTGTGCCGATATCACGCATGCTTAAACTCCTTCAATGTGTTTACCTCTACCACTTCCGCTGGAAGGCTATTCCATACATCCACTACCCTCTCAGTAAAGTAATACTTCCTGATATTACTTTTAAATCTTTGCCCCCCTAATTTAAGGCTATGTCCTCTAGCTGTGGTAGTTTTCTTTACTGTGTTGATTTTCTTTACATATTTAAATGTTTCTATCATATCCCCCGTTGCGTCTTTCCTCCAAGCTATACATGTTAAGATGCTTTAACCTTTCCTGGTATGTCTTCTCCTTCAACCCATGAACCAGTTTAGTAGCCCTTTTCTGAACTTTCTTCAATATCCTTCTGGAGATACAGTCTTCAGTCCTGCGTACAATACTCCAAGTGAGGTCTCACCAGTGATCTGTACAATGGCATGAGAACTTCCCTCTTTCTACTGCTGATACCTCTCCTAATGCAACCAAGCATTCTGCTATCATTTCATGCTGCTCTATTACATTGTCTACCTATCTTTAAGTCCTCTGAAATTATTACACCTTAATCCCTTTCCTCAGATGTTGAGCTCAGGACTCTGCTTTTGGGTTTTTACACCCAAGGTTCATAATCTTGCACTTATTCACATTAAATGTCAGTTGCCACAGCTGTGACCATTTTTCTAGTTTAGCTATATCATTTGCCAATTGGCTTATTTCTCCAGGAACATCAACCCTGCTGCAAACCCTTGTATCATCAGCAAAAAGACACACCTTACCAACAAGACCTTCTGCAACATCACTAATAACAATATTAAAGAGAATGGTTCCAAGTACAGATCCCTGAGGTACCCCATTAGTAACAAGACTTTGCATCGAATATACTCCATTGGCTACAACCCTCTGTTGCCTGTCTAATCCGTTCAACAATATTGAAATCCAAACTTAAAGATTGCAGTTTATTGATAAGTCTTCTATGTGCGACAGTGTCAAAAGCCTTACTGAAATTTAGATAAGCAATGTCTACTGCACCACCCTGATCTATTATTTTAGTGACCCAATCATAAAATCATCAATAAGATTAGTTTGGCATTATTTCCGTAAAGTAAATCAATGTTGTCTCTGATCTTGAAATCCATTTAGATGTTCAACAATCCTATTCTTTAACGTGGTTTCCATTATTTTCCCCAATACTGAAGTAAGACTTACTGGTCTATAGTTCCTCCTTACTAACTTTCTTGTGAATAAGCACAACATTTGCTAATTTCCAATCTTCTGGGACTACTCCCATTAACAATAATTGGTTAAATAAATCTGTTAACGGTTTTGCAAGTACACCACTAAGTTATTTTAATAACTTTGGGTGTATCCCATCAGGGTCCCTCTTCCTCTGTAAACTCACATGTATCAAATGTCTCATTAGTCTTTTTTACTAAATGAGGTCCCTTTCCTTTGGGAAAACTGAACAAAAATATTCTTAAGGCAGTCCGCTCTTCTTTTTTTTAATCTAACGAATCCTTGTTTTACTTTCCTTTTCTCATTTATGTTTTTAAAAGTAATCCCTACAGTAATCAATTTAATATCACAAAGGTGTAGGTCTAATATGCCTATCTAAAAACGAACTTGGCATGCGCAATACTGGCAAAACACTTAAATTAACATTTTTAAAGCAGTGTGAGAACATCACAATTGCACACCTCTCAACATGCCCCACCGGCATCATGGGACACCAGGGTGGGTGGCTTGTAGGTTGAATATAAGTGCTACTGCGAATGCACACCAAATTGTCAACATGTCTGCTGGAAGGCTGCATATAAATGCAAATATTCCTATTTTCATATGTGATAGCAAACATATTTTTATACACCACATTTTCCAAAATGGATTCCACAAAGTATCACTTTGTTTACATCCATTGATTCACAAATTAATATGTGTTAAATATTATAAGTAGAATTTAAAAAAAACAGCTACCACATGTCAGGTTACCTAAGGTCAATGAGGTTCAAATATGTCTTGCATACTTATAAATATACATGAGTGTGAAGTTATAAAGGAGGGAGAGGTGTAAATAATAATGGACTCCATTCAGATATACACATTTCAGTAGGAAAATGCCTCCAAGTTTAATTCCATAATTATGTTTAAATAATAAAAAAAAGAAATGACTGGAATGAAAATCTCAAGTTTACAAGACAAAACACATAATCTACTTAAGTATATATGTGTAGAAGAAAACAATTTTATGTCTAAGAGAGAAATTTAGACTTGATGACGATGAAACCACTAATTTAATGGTGACAAAGAAACATATGTATACTTAATTATCTACAATATTTATCCTCTGTACATTTTTACCACTGAGATGATTCTGGTAATTAGGTATGTTCTGAGCAACATCTTAGACATCTTAGACATTACACACACACACACGGCACACACACACACACATATATATATATATATATATATATATATATATATATGTGTGTGTGTGTGTGTGTACAGGGCCGATCCTAGGGTCACGGGCGCCTGGGTGCAGGTTTTCCTTTGGCGCCCAAGGGTGGGCGTGGCTATATTATGAACTCCTCCCCTTTAGACATTTCTGTTCCAGACATGCCCATTTCAATATTGGGGAGAGAGAAAACTGTATTTTAATGTAAAGGACCAACGTTTATTTTAAATAAAGATATATATTTTGCCATAATACTGTGTAGTGGTTTTATTTATTTCTATGATGCTCAGCCAGCAACATGGGAGACTTTTTGCTGGCTAGCAGAATGAGTTTTAACTACCGTTCCCATGATTCCCAACCAGCCAAAGTCTCTCATTAGTCTGGCTGAGCATCATTGGAAAAGAAGTACATAAGGAGTGATAAATAATATTCCACCAAGTCAGTCACTCACGTGTGTCTCTCTCTCCCCATACCCTCATGTCTGTCTGTCTCTCCCCATACCCTCATGTCTGTCTGTCTCTCCCCGTACCCTCATGTCTATCTCTCCCCATACCCTTGTGTCTGTCTGTCTCTTCCCCATACCCTCATGTCTGTCTCTTTCTCCCCATTCCCTCATGTCTGTCTCTCTCTCCCCGTACCCTCATGTCTGTCTCTCTCTCCCTATTCCCTCATGTCTGTCTCTCTCTCCACTCATGCTCCATGTCTCTGTCTCTCTCTCCATTCATGCTCCATGTCGGTCTGTCTCTCTCCACTCATACCCCATGTCTGTCTCTCTCGCCACTCATACCCCATGTCTGTCTCTCTCTCGCCACTCATACCCCAGGTCTGTCTCTCTCGCCACTCATACCCCATGTCTGTCTCTCTCTCTCTCCACTCATACCCCATGTCTGTCTCTCCCATCATCCCTTATAACTTTTTCCATCTCTATCTTTCTGTTCTCCATGCTGGCCTCTTGTACACACAGTCATACATAAACACACACAGTCACACAAACACATTTACACACTTAGTCACCCTCACAGACATACATTTACACAAACACCCTTATACACACTGTCACACACATACATAAATACACACAGTCATACATAAATACACACAGTCACACAAACACATTTACACACTTAGTCACCCTCACAGACATACATTTACACAGACACCCTTATACACACATACATAAATACAGTCATACAAAAATACACACAGTCACACAAACACAGCCACCTTTACACACTTAGACATAGGATACACTTGCACACTTGACACTCATGTACACACACTTACACAGACAGTAACACACACAGTTATACATATTGACACACACATACACACTTATACACATACACAAACATTTACACAGACAGTAACACACACATAGTTATAAACATTGACACACTTATACACATTCACAGACACTTCCACACTTTCTTTCTTTTTTTATTTATATTTTAACCCCCCCCAACTGTTATTACCTCCTCCTCCTTGTTAGTCCAAGCACAGAGCAACGGGGGAAAGCTCCGCCCCCGTCACGTTCTGTGATTGGCTGCAGGGAGGAGGATGTTCTCTATGGTGTCTTGGCAGATACTCTAGAGAACGTCCTCCTCCCGGCAGCAGCCAATCACAGAACGCGACGGGGGCGGAGCTTGCACCCGTCGCGCTGTGCTTGCTTTAACAAGGAGGAGGACGGCAGGGAGAGAGCTCCCTGCTTCAGCGCCTCTCCTCCCGTGCGCCTGGGCGCGGTGCACCCCGTGCACCCGCCCAGGATCGGCCCTGTGTGTGTATATACTTTAAATAGCAACCATAATTGAAGCACACTGCTATACTCATTTTCATCTGTTCATATTTTGCTGCTATGTATGGATTGAGAATATACTTCTGAGACAATTTCAACACTACTGACCTACATGTAAGATATCTTTCCAATGTGAGTGCATAGGGAAACAGCGTAGGGCATATTAGAGTTTAATACTACACAACTGTATTTTTGTGTTTTCTTATTCCCTTATATATATACAATCCTTTTGAGGAAAGAGAAGGCCAAATGAATTTACAGCATCTAGCATATTTAAGGTTCTATTGCACCTTGAGTGAGATCCTCCCTGACACTATACACCAAGTGGTGGGGAATAAACATTTTTTATTTTATTTTTATTGAAGCGCACCTGTACAGAATTTTGTTTGTGTATTACTGATTGCAAGCTATCAGGCGCTGAGGCAAACAATTTCAAGGATTATAGAAGAGTTGGAACAATTTGCACCCTGCCTGTGTCACTATTATGGATTAAAAAGCACAATGGTTTCGTAAGAGAAGTGGTGTGATGTTTATGATTTCTGTTCGTTGATCGTTGGACTGGCTAGTTTGAACCTTTGGGTTGTTTAAAGCTCCTGCATAATTAAAAGCAAGCGGTTGATGTGTCCCGTGTAATCTTCGATGCTTGGTGATGTTTCCCCAGCAGTACTGGAGCTCAGTAAATACAGTTTCTGTTTTCATAGTTTTATCAAGGTAGCCAAGCTAGGCAACATACAAAAAGTGGTTTTTGGTCAAACATGTTGATGATGTTATGCCATTCCATCTATGCTGGAAATGGCTTTTTAAAAAGATTTATGATTAGACATCACAGGAACTTCCAGTGTTGTAGTTTTTCTGATGGAACCTAATTGCAGACATGTATGTGTGTGGCCAAGGGTGTCATGGACACCTTACATATTGTTTTACAAGTGATTTACAACTACATGTTTGTGGGGTCCTTGTTTGGAATCTCATAATTGTATTTTTGTTTTTTTCTTGTTTTATGTTATCAGTGGAGTGGAGAGAAAGGGAAAATGTTGGCTAACAATCTATGTAGATATAACTTGCATGTACCCAATAGTTCATTTCTGACTGGTTACATAAATAACAATCTAAAAGATGTATTTCCATATGCTCTAACTCTTCATAGAGCTGTATTTAATTATTATATATTCAATATATGGTGATAAAGAGTGTTTTATTGGACTTTTGATGGGGTTTGTATCAGGTACATTTGTTAGTGGAATATTTTGAATACTAGTATTGTTTGTACTTTTATTATACGTTATTTTCTTAGTGCAGATTACTACTTATTCATTTTTATTCCTTATGTATCCAGAGAGAAGTTTATTGACTAGATCCTGTAGATGTGTCCTCCCACCCTATTTTTTTCTTTCACTCACTGTATACTGTGTATTTTGTTAAATGTTAATTATGGACAATAATGATACGTTTTAAACTTTTTAAGATAATTTCATAGAAACATAGAAACATAGAATGTGTCGGCAGATAAGAACCATTCGGTCCATCTAGTCTGCCCATTTTTTTTTTGAGTACTTTTATTAGTCCCCCGTTCCCCGTTTTATAGCTAGGATAGCCTTGTGTCTATGCTTAAAATCCTTGACTGTGTTTACCTCTACCACTTCTGCTGGCAGGCTATTCCATACATCCACTACCCTCTCAGTAAAGTAATACTTCCTGATATTACTTTTAAATCGTTGCCCCTCTAATTTAAGACTATGTCCTCTAGTTGTGGTAGTTTTTCTTCTTTTAAATTTACTCTCTTCCTTTACTGTGTTGATTCCCTTTATGTATTTAAATGTTTCTATCATATCCCCCCTGTTACGTCTTTCTTTCAAGCTATACATGTTAAGATGCTTTAACCTTTCCTGGTAAGTTTTATCCTTCAACCCATGAACCAGTTTAGTAGCCCTTCTCTGAACTCTCTCCAAAGTATCAATATCCTTCTGGAGATACGGTCTCCAGTACTGCGTACAATACTCCAAGTGAGGTCTCACCAGTGCTCTGTACAATGACATGAGCACTTCCCTCTTCCTACTGCTAATACCTCTCCCTATGCAACCAAGTATTCTGCTAGCATTTCCTGCTGCTCTATTGCATTGCATACCTACCTTCAAGTCCTCTGAAATTATTACTCCTAAATCCCTTTCCTCAGATGTTGAGGTTAGGACTGTACCAAATAGTCTATATTCTGCTTTTGGGTTTTTACGCCCAAGGTGCATAATCTTGCACTTGTCCACATTAAATGTCAGTTGCCACTGCTCTGACCATTTTTCTAGTTGAGCTAAATCATTTGCCATTTGGCTTATCCCTCCATGAATATCAACCCTGCTGCAAATCTTTGTATCATCAGCAAAAAAACATACTTTGCCAACAAGACCTTCTGCAATATCGCTAATAAAAATATTAAAGAGAATGGGTCCAAGAACAGATCCCTGAGGTACCCCACTAGTAACAAGACCTTGCTTCGAATATCCCCATTGACTACAACCCTCTGTTGCCTGTCACCCAGCCATTGTCTAATCCATTCAACAATATTGAAATCCAAACTCAAAGATTTAAGTTTATTGATAAGCCTTCTATGTGCGACAGTGTCAAAAGCCTTACTGAAATCTAGGTAAGCAATGTCTACTGCACCACCCTGATCTATTATTTTAGTTACCCAATCAAAAAAATCAATAAGATTAGTTTGGCATGATCTCCCTGAAGTAAACCCATGCTGTCTCTGATCTTGAAATCCAAGCGACTTGAGATGTTCAACAATCCTATTCTTTAACAAGGTTTCCATTATTTTTCCCACTACTGAAGTAAGACTTACTGGTCTATAGTTGCCCGCCTCCTCCCTTCTACCTTTCTTGTGAATGGGCACAACATTAGCTAATTTCCAATCTTCTGGAACTACTCCCGTTAACAATGATTGGTTAAATAAATCTGTTAACGGTTTTGCTAGTACACCACTAAGTTCTTTTAATAACTTTGGATGTATCCCATCAGGTCCCATCGACTTATTTGTCTTTACTTTAGACAGCTCAAGTAAAACCTCTTCCTCTGTAAACTTACATGCATCAAAAGACTCATTAGTCTTTTTCCCTAAATGAGGTCCCTTACCCTCATTTTCATTTGTAAAAACGGAACAAAAATATTCATTAAGGCAGTCTGCTAAGCCTTTATCCTCTTCTACATAGCATCCTTCTTTTGTTTTTAATCTAACTAATCCTTTTTTTACTTTCCTTTTCTCATTTATGTATCTAAAAAATGTTTTATCCCCCTTTTTCACTGACTGGGCTATAGTCTCTTCTGTGTGTGCTTTGGAAGCTCTTATAGCTTGCTTTGCCTCTTTCTGCCTACTCTTATAGATCTTTCTATCTTCCTCACTCTGAGTATTTTTATAATTACTAAATGCTAGCTTTTTATTTTTTACTATTTTAGCCACCTCTGCAGAGTACCACAGTGGTTTCTTAAATTTTTTGCTCTTACTGACAAGCCTTATGCAATTTTCTGTTGCCTTTAGTATTTCAGTTTGCATTCCTACCTCTGTAGCACAATATATCCCATCAGGGACATACAAGTTTACCCCACAAACCCAGGGTATCACTTAGAATTGCTAAGCTTCCAGGCATATTCCACCATCAATTTACAGCACCAGTGATCATGTCCTTGTACTTGTCCTCATACAAAATACAAGCTACTGTAGAGATAGATTCTAAAAATGAATCAGCACAACCTTATATCCCCCCCCAAAAAAAACATTTTCACTTCTCAATCTGCCTTTTTTTCTTGCTTTCCACATCCACTGATTATGTGTTTACTTGTCAATGTTACTTGTAAATGTTTTTATTGCCGGTAGACAAGTGACCTTGCAATTTTAAAAATTCAGCCTCTTTCCAACCAGTATGTTCTTACAACACTCCTATACATTATAGGAAGGAAATTTGTATGCATTTCCCTTAAGCCTGATCTGGAAGCAGTACCAAGATTTTGCCTCAGGCTTAAGCACAAAGATCTAAGTCACAATTTAGAACGTTTTAGACTGAAGCAGTTCATATGAACCAGATTTTTTTTCTTTCCTTAAGTCACAAATGTCTAATCATTTATAATGCTGTCAAAAACAGTTATGGAGTTCCTGTAAAATAACTGACTGTTTCAATTTTATTACTACATATAAACTCCCCCAGCAAAAACAAATATGTAGTTAAATGTGTAGCAAATGTACATTTATATTGACTCATTTCTTCACTTGTAAAACTGGTTGTACATTAACTTTTCTTCCTTTACATGTGTGAATAATTTAGTGGCTTGAGCAATACACTAATAAGATGTCTTTGTTTACTTTGTGTTTCCAAATAGATTCAAGGTTGGATTATTAATATTTTTGTTCAAGAAATAAGTTGGAAAATTTGAAATACAACAGTTGATTTGGCACAGATGGGGGAACAAAGATAGTTATATATTCAGAAAGATATATCTTTGCTGTAATCAGTTGTGTTTACTATGACCTTAAGATATTCAATGCTACGGTGATTCATGCATTTCATGGGAAAAAAACTTCTATGTGTTTTATTTTGCCTAATCTTTAGTCTTAGTAAACTAATACAAATAAGGATTGAGGTACTATGGATTAACGAGAGATTTGTTTTGGGGCACAGAGTGAAACAATCACAGAGGAAACCATTACATTCTCCCTGTGACCAAGAATGTTTCTTTAGACGTAACTTCACATTGGCCTACTCAAGATCCAAACCCACAATGTAAGATTGAATATCAATATAACCTACCGATAAAACAGTTCTTTGAGACTAATACTAACTTTGCCTGTGCAAACCATGTGATTTAAGTTATAGTATTCGTTTCTAAGGGTGTCTCCAGAAACTTTCACAGACTCTGCCCAATTGTGGCATTAGGAGTGCCTGGCTGGTTAGGTTCTTTTTATAAAAACTAGATATTCCAGGCAGGCAGTTAAGTGTCTGCTTGCCCCCTTCTGGGCACCATGATTGTTTCTTCTTGAAAGATTTGTTCTAATAACTCAAACATCTCTTGTTCAGGATGCCAGTGTTCTAAAAAGTCAAAACAATTCACTACGTTTACATATAAGACAGGGTATTTTTCATATTGCATGGACAAAGTCTAAACAACTCACACGATCAAGCATTGTAGTTAGGGCGAAATGCATAAGGCTGTGTTGCTGGTATGTGCTAGTGATGAAGTTTGCACCATTTGGTGAATAAATATCACAATTTTCAACTCATTTGAAGTTTTATAGAATTATTTATATCACCTTGGAGTGAGTGCTAGATATCTATTGCCTTGTTCTATTATTATATATACATATCCGTCGTGTGGAGCTGCCCTGTTGTTGGTGAGCACAAACGGGTGAGTGCTTTGATTCCAAAGCAGCAATCCACTATACATGTGAACTATACATAGACCATAGGCGTGCGCACGGGGTGTGCCGGGTGTGCCTGGGCACACCCTAATCAAGCCTCAAAATTGAGGCTCTCTCACCTCCGTGCAGGGCCGTCTTT
Organism: Pelodytes ibericus; assembly: GCA_036172795.1. Classification (NCBI taxonomy): domain Eukaryota; kingdom Metazoa; phylum Chordata; class Amphibia; order Anura; family Pelodytidae; genus Pelodytes; species Pelodytes ibericus. The sequence goes on from CM069863.1 coordinate 89,853,457, forward strand.
AACGCGGGGCAAACGGGGCAGCTGCCCTGGGCCCATTTACTCCTGGGGGGCCCCAAGGCAGCTGTCCCGTGGGCCCCCAGCCCCTGCTGCCGCGTTCACAGCGCATTGCGCTTGTGAACGCTTTTTTCCGGCAAGCCGCATCCGATGGATGCGACGGCCGGAAAAAAAAAACAAAAAAAACTGACGCCGGATGTGACGTCGCGTCACATCCGGTTTCTGTTTCCCTCCTCCGTGCAAGAGGGAAGACTGCACGGAGGAGACATCCGGCGGGGGACACGGAGCAGCTTCATGTAAGTACGGGGGGGGGGGGGGCTGGCTGGCACAATATTCCTGGTATCTGACTGGCACTATATTAATGGGTATCTGATTGGCACAATATTACTGGGCATCTGATTGGCACTATATTACTGGGTATCTGATTGACACTATATTACTGGGCATCTGATTGGCACTATATTACTGGGCATCTGATTGGCACTATATTACTGGGTATCTGATTGACACTATATTACTGGGTATCTGATTGGCACTATATTACTGGGTATCTGATTGGCACTATATTAATGGGTATCTGATTGGCACTATATTACTGGGTATCTGACTGGCACTATATTACTTGGCATCTGATTGGCACTATATTACTGGGCATCTGATTGGCACTATATTACTGGGCATCTGATTGGCACTATATTACTTGGCATCTGATTGGCACTATATTACTGGGCATCTGATTGGCACTATATTACTGGGTATCTGATTGGCACTATATTACTTGGCATCTGACTGGCACTATATTACTGGGCATCTGATTGGCACTATATTACTGGGTATCTGACTGGCACTATATTACTTGGCATCTGATTGGCACTATATTACTTGGCATCTGATTGGCACTATATTACTGGGTATCTGATTGGCACTATATTACTGGGTATCTGACTGGCACTATATTACTTGGCATCTGATTGGCACAATATTACTGGGCATCTGATTGGCACTATATTACTGGGTATCTGACTGCCACTATATTACTTGGCATCTGATTGGCACTATATTACTGGGCATCTGATTGGCACTATATTACTGGCCTCTGACTGCACACTATTACAGGCATCTGACTGGCATAATATTACAGGCATCTGACAGGCACCATATTCCTGGGCTCTGACAGGCACCATATTCCTGGGCTCTGACAGGCACAATATTCCTGGGCTCTGACTGGCACACTATTACAAGCATCTGACTGGCATAATATTACAGGCATTTGACTGGCATAATATTACAGGCATCTGACTGGCACAATATTACAGGCATCTGACTGGCACAATATTCCTGGCCTCTGACTGCACACTATTACAGGCATCTGACTGGCATAATATTACAGGCATCTGACTGGCACAATATTATTGGTATCTGACTGGCACAATATTATTGGTATCTGACTGGCACCATATTCCTGGGCTCTGACAGGCACAATATTCCTGGTATCTGACTGGCACAATATTATTGGTATCTGACTGGCACAATATTATTGGTATCTGACTGGCACAATATTACTGGGCTCTGACTGGCACATTATTACTGGGCTTTGACTGGCACAATATTGCAGGCATCTGACTGGCACAATATTGCAGGCATCTGACTGGCACAATATTACTAGGTTCTGACTGGCACAATATTACTGGGCTCTGACTGGCACAATATTACTGGCATCTGAAAGTTACAATATTACTGGCATCTGAATGGCACAACAATTATGGCATATGTGTGTGTGTGTGTGTGGGGGGGGGGGGTAACATTGCGATGGATGGCGGGATTGCATGCAGGGGAGGGGGCAGGGTCCAGGGGGCCCAAGCAAATGCTTGCCCAGGGTCCAATCACTATTAAAGACTGCCCTGCCTCCGTGCTGCACTGCCGCCTGCCGCCCGAGTTTGTCTCCTAATCCGATCCTTCACTATGCGAGCGGAAGCGCCGCATAGTGAAGGACGGTCTTTCTCCTCCCTCAGACCTCCCCTGTAATGTACGCGCGTTCCGTGACGTCACGCAGAGGCGGAGTCACGGCAACGCAAGGGTGAGGCCCAGCCGCAGTGCCAGAGGAGAGGGTGCAGAGCGGAGCACAGGCACATCGTTTTTTCCCAGGAGGGGTTCTGGGGCGGCCGGCTGGCTGGTAAACTTTAAGTAAGTGTTTTTTTAAGTTAAAAAATGTGAAATGTTTGTTTACATTGCTAAATGCTTAATTAATAAAAAAAAAGTTTTAATACAGTTTTTAAATGTTTGTTTATATTGATAATTATATGAATGCGGGTCTGTATGTAAGTATGCAGAGTGCATTTGTGTATGTGTGTGTGTGTGTATAGATATATAGATAGATATATATCTATCTATATATCTATACACACACAAGTGTGCGGCGTGTGTGTTTGTGCTTTAGGGTGCACACCCTAATGCAATAGGCTGCGCACGCCTATGACATAGACAGGTGTACTAGCAAGGATCCTGGTGTTGCAGGTGGACTCTTGCTTATAAAATCAATGTAATGTACTTACTTACGTTGTACTTACTTACTTTGTCATAATGTTAAGCTATTGATTTGATGAAACACTGTGAGAATATTACTCCTATGTATGTGAACTTGAACAGAAGACTAGAAAAAACAGGTGGAAGACCTAAAAATTCAGTTTTAGTACATACTAAAGTAAAATTAGTCATGTACATCTGCCAATATTATAACGGCAGTGCAGTAAATGGATCACTTTGTCTGGGTTGCTCAGGAGTCAATAAATCATGCAGGTTCAATAAATATATAATATTTAAAATACATAGCATCTATATTATATTTAAGTACATTTAAAATGTATGTAAAAGTGTGACAAGCATAAAAAGAACCAAGTACACCAGGGGTTAATTTTCAAGCAAAGAAATCACCTACTTTAACCCGTGCATAAAGAGGGGATATACAGAAACCGGATATGTTCCGGGGGGCAGCGCCCACCCTTTATTAGTGTGTGCAATCCCTAAGACCAACACAAACAATAGTGCAATTTTAAAATACCACACCGAGATTGGGGGTGGTAAGCCCCGCACCCTGTGACATAAAACACTGTTACACAGAGATCCAGTCTAGGTGTCCATAATAACCTGTGAACAAAAGAGATCAGTGCGGGATAAGAACTTCCACTATCTGGTGGTTACAAACAGTTGCAAGCATATAATCATACTCAATAGCAATATAGTAGCGGTGAGTGCATAGCAGTACGAGGCAGCAGTTGCATGTAAAAACAATTATTAGCCAGAAACGGCAGATGCAAGTAATAAGCACACAAAGAAAGCCAGCTGCATTAAATACCAAGTATGGTAACAAGTAAAACAAGTACAGGAACCAGTGCAACTCCAGTTTCTCATTTACCAATTAGGTGCCACTGTATCTATTAAGTACATCCATCTGACTTTTCTCTGTAGTAACATTTGTTCTCTAGCTCCACCCATGAGAAGTGGTGGTACATGATATAGTACCCGATGTCTCAGTTGAGAAGGATTGTGTTTAAATTCCCTAAAATGCCTTGCAACAGAGGTATCAGCTTTGGGGTTCTTCTGCCCTGGGAATGGTAACAAAATTCATCTTTATGATCTTATTGCAATGAGTGCAACTGAGGTATGAGTAAGTGCCAAAAAGTGGTTTAGACAGGAATATTTGGTTAGTTGTAGCATTTTGTTTCAGCTCTGATCCCTTTGTGACATGTATTTGTCACAAATTAGTTTAATTTTAAATAAAGGGCCCACTTCATTATCACATTGCTGTTTTATCTACAATATCTATTATCTACAGAATGTAGATCTCTTTCATTTACAAATTACTAAGAATGCTTAGACTCTGTGTAGCAGTGTTTTACATGACAGGAGGTGGGGCTTATGCCGGCAATCTTGGCGGGGTATTTTAAAAGTGCACTTTTGTTTGTGTTGGTCTCCCAACTTTTCAGTAACAGGGCCACATTGTACGTTTTACACATTTTCGTGGGCCAATAAAAAAAATATATTATAATTTAACTTTTTACATATATGTTATAAAAGTTATTGAAAAAATAAATGTCTTCTTTTTATTTCAGTCCTCTGCATTCACATTGCAGCCAGGACTTACCCCAGCATCTAGAGTGCACTTATAATTTACTCCACCACACAGATTTGCACTCACATAACTTGCCTTAGCACCCACGATTTACACACAGGACTTTGCCCAGAAACCAGATTTGCACTCACGACTTTGCCCCAGCAACCTGGTATGCACTCAGGACTTTGCCCAAGCACCTAGATATGCACTCAGGACTTGGCCTAGCACACATTTGCACTATAAAGAATTACCGCATAATCCATCACTCAGAACTTGGCCCGGCACTCTGCCAGTCCTGCAAGCCAGACGCCGACTTTTTCCTGAGCGCCCGGTTTCCACATGACACCTAGTACTCAGCTCAGTGTGGGGTGACTCCCATACGCACAGTTTTGTCTGGGTGGGAGGGGTGAAGTAGCTTAATGCCAGATAAAAACTGCCCATGGGCTGTAGTTTGGAGACCCCTGGTCTATAGGATTGCACACATAGATAGGGCATAATCTCCACAATTAATCATCTATGGTTCATGTATATACACTCTTTATGCATGGATTAGAGTCAGTGATTTCTTCATTTCAAAAATAAATCCTGGTGCGCTTGATTCTTTATATGCATGTATTTACCGCTATGGAGAGGAAGCAGCCCAGGATAGCGTTCTTTTTACATTGTGAGTGCTGTAAGTACTTTCAAACCTATATTTGTAGACTTGTAATATGTGTAAAGCAGGGATTCCCCTACTTCCAATTTTCATTGAAGGCTCACATCCCTTTTAGCTTTTGGTCATTAGTGACTTAGTGATTAGAAAAATATCTTATATCAACTAGGTTAGACTTTTCTATTCTTTCTTTTCCCCACCATTTAGCCCCTCTGTTTGGGAGTCTGTTACTGGAACAATAAGGTATAAAAAAAATCACACCAACACTTTGCTTGAACCTGAACGCCCCCAGCTGTGGAAGCACAGGTGTAGGGTAAAAACTGTAAACCTGTTTCGTCAATGTGAGGCGCGCAAAGCATAAATCCCACCTCCTATTGGTTGCACATTGCTCCAGCCCACCTATTAGCAGATTCTACACTGCCTCTTACTGAAATGTAAATATGGTATAAATATTTCTAGTATATATATATAAATGAAAGAAATTCAAATGAATTAACTTATGTTACCAAAGTTGAGTAAGGAATAGCGATGACATTTAGTCATATACTTTGTTAAGTTGAAAAAAAGATACTAAGTGCATCTGGTTCAACTATTTCCAGGTACAAAAAACGTTTTTAGTATCTTTTTTGTGTGTAATTTCTTAAATGTCTATAAATGTCACAATGCAATCATAAACAGTCATTGCTTTCGATTATCTTACCTAAGTGGGCCACTCCTTCATTGCCAGCCTAAAAAAAATAAAAACATAAGACCATTAGTTTACTCGACTGAGTAGATGCTTGTAGTTTACAATTAAACATACTGCAATGTCTGTGTTGATAGAAAACCAAAAATGGCTCTAACCACCTTTATAAGTTTATTGGTGGGATGTTTCCATAACTTTATAAACATCTGTAAACCAATTATACTACAAGAGCATCCATATAACCATATGAGAGCACTAAACAAATTCAGCACTGAGATTTCAAAGTAGCCAAAGGCCTTAAAATTAATTAAGCAGCTATTCATGTAGATGCTGTGTAAAAATCAATCACATTCTGTTGGTTTATAAATTACTCTATACAACAGTGAAACAGCAGTGCCATTACAAAACCTAAATCAACAAATACCATAAGTCGACAAATAAATATAATTATGCAACAGGAAGACAAAACCTTTACTTATAAAGTAATAAAGATGTCTATATGGTGAGCTCTATTATGGTGCAAAGAAGTGTATGGAAGCAATCCTCTAGGAAAATGGACTGTAATTTCTACATGGTAAAATAAAGTATACATTGTCAGACAGGGGAAGCTTCGGACACAGATCTGTCAAGGAAACAAAGCGAACATCTTAGTATTGACTCATGAAGTGACATCCCTCTTTTATATTTTAGCATGACATTATTGAGTCACCTTATTAGTACTTGCACTCACCAAATTAGGAAAAGGCTGAAATACAGTTTGGATTATATGGCATTTTTTGTGCGAAACTATGTGAAATTTGGAAAGGAACATCATTCCCTTCATTCACAACATACAGTTTGTGACGTAAAGACAGAGCTTCAATACATTGGAAGTTACATATAAAAAGTCAAATCTGGGGCAAAGTTCTAAAAGTGGCCAAAACTGCAGGAATATTCCATTGGTTTCCATGGCGGCACTCCATTTTTCCAATTTTGCCCAAATATTGACTTTTATCAATAAACCCCAGTGCGTCAGCAATGTATGGATCAAAAGAAAAATATATTTTGAAGGCAAGGCTATTATTTTGACAGTTACGCTAAAGAAAGGACAGATCCAAGGATTAAGAAAATGACAGGAGTATGCTATTATTCCAATGCACTTGAAGGCAATTCTGAGAAAAATGCCTGATGGTTCCGGTGTTGACGAATTACTGGAGCAAATTCTCCTGCGCAATCGCAGGAGAATTTGCTCACTGCGCATGCGCATAAAGTTACAGCTGATAACTCAGCTGTAACTTTATGTCCACCGCGCATGCGCGAGCTGCGCAACCCACATCCCGCCCCCCGCACACCCCTTCTTACCAGCTGATCGGACAGCGGCGGTACACAGCGCATGCGCGCGGCTATCAAGCCGTGTGGGAATGCGCTGTGTCCGTGGCTGGATTCAAACAAAACGCTGGTAAGTAACACGGGGCGGGGGGGGGGAACATAAGGAGAGGTAAGCACCCTGGTGAGGGCTGCCTCATCTTCATGGGAGTTGTTCAGTAATTCGTCAGAACACCGGACATCTCTCTTTTGCATAGGCACCAGAGTGTTAATTAGGTTGCCATACCAATGACGCCGACAGGGTTTACTGCTGAACTCTTTTTAGAATACTTTGGGACCAGTTCATGTGTACTGTTACTAGATGTGAAAGGGCAGGCACCAAGGGCGCATGCATGCTGTCCTTCTTCTCACAGTGTCACTGAGTTCATTTAACAGGAAGCAGGCAGGTAAATCATCTGGCAATGTCTCTACATGAAGCTCAGCACACATCAGTGCATACATCTCTCAATGGCATTCTAGTGAAACAAATCAGATGTTGCATCAATAATATGCATGTGATGCCACATGATGCTGTCATGATTTAAACAGCACAGACCCTAAAACATATTTTGTGTGATATGTGTGATATATACATATATATCTTTGATTGAAAAGAGTTAGGAACCATTTGCTTATTTAAAAAAAAAAAAATCCAATATGTTTATTATATAGCTATTCCCAGAATGAAACTTTGGTTTAAACATTTTAAATATTTTATTAGGTACAATATTGTTACTGTTTAAAAAAACAAACATTTTACTGCCCTTGCAATATTGTATTTCTGATCAGTTCTTTTTAAGTAAACATACTGCTGTGTGTAAAAAGAAAATCTAACAGTCCAAATACATTTTGCCATTTCACATTCAGTGTGTGATAGTGTGAACTATAGCGTTCAGATGGCTGTCTGAGCATACTGGGAGTTGTAGCACACAATCCCTAGATTGCCAAACGTTACCTAACTCTCCAGATATTGCAGACGAGTGATGCACAACCAGTTTCCCATGATGCTCAGCCAAAGGTTAGCCCTCACTGTATTATGCCCATTTTAAATAAACTTAAATGAAATACAAGTCTCTGTTTGTCTTGCACTTACTTGTTCAGCCGAAGTCTTGTATCCTATTTGAGCCACAGCTACTACAAACCAAAGTGATAAAAAAGCCATCACGAGTCCAATGTAAATTCTGCTACAACTAATGCTCTTCAAAAAATGATCCACACACAAAAAAAGTGATGCTTAAAAAAGTAACAGATCCGTCTCGGATAATTCTTCAACAGTTCATCTCATCTTATTTTTTAAACATATATTGTTCTAGTAGGTTCTATTCCTACCTCCAGTGAGGTCCTTAAGGACCAGTTTCCATAGAAGGTAAAGTTTCAATGGGACTGTTGTAAAGTTACTATCAAAAATATCTATGTGATTCGTTTAGGAAATAGGGCTAGCCTTCTCAATTAATGTATTTTCTAATTCTGGGGAAAAGTGGAATCCTTAATTATAAAGGTTTCCAGTCAAATGTGTTACTTAAGTAGGTAAGCAGAAGTAGACATTTCGTTCTACTAGCCCTTTAAGGAAAAGGGGAAAAAGCAGGCAGTCAGGAAAAAGAGACTCTTAAAGTCTGCTTGATCTCCTTCGCTCTGCTGTTCACTAGAAAGTATCTGCCACTGCCAGGTTTCATTCAAGAGAATTAATATATATATATATATATATATATATATCTTAACAGATTATAAAACTTTCCAACTCAGACAAATAAAAGCAGAAAAATGAAGACACCTAAATGTTTAAGTAGCAAAAGAAAGCAAAGCCTGCAGGAAAATAGAGGAAAAGGAGGAGGGAAAGGGAAAGAGAGTCAGTGTGTGACTCCTATTGCTCAGAGAGCTGTCTGCTTTCCCTTTGCAGCCTCTCGAAGATCTAATACTGGCCTGACAGCCAACTCACTCCCCCTTTACCACGTCAACATTCTTTCCCTCCGTTTCTCCACCCTGGACTGCCATCCCCTAGATGCAAATCAAGTCACAGCAGATACACAGAAGACATTATTATGAAGACAGAGACGTACGGGGGAACCTGGAAGAAGTGAAAGAGATTGAGAGGCTTAAAAAAATGTTCATATTTAATGTTTACTTAAATAAGTATAGAATTAAGAGCAGTATTATATTACCAGTAAAGTAATTATATTCCTATCTAAGAATTTTCTGGTAAGAGGTTAATGCACAGTTAACAAGCTGTAAAATATACAAGAGCATTATTTTTTTCTGCAATGCTGAGGTTCTTGTTAGAATACAAGTCAAACAAATGGCAGAAAAGTTATATTTAGTAAAGCTTCATTCATTCAAAGTGCAATGGGATTATCACTGTATGATGACAGAAATACCCCAACAGATGCATTAAGAATGGCAAACCCAGTAGGCACATTTACATCCTGCTATTCAGGGACATCTATATCACAAGAGAATGATTCCCAGTTTACAAATATTGAAAGTTTACTAATTGGTCACAAGATAAACAAGGTGGGGTTAAAGAGTGCATCGCAAAAAGAAGATAGCATGCATCTTCAAGCACTAAACTTTGACCCTTATAACCTGGAAAGTTTGAGAGCTTATGCTACACTTTATAGGGACAAAAAGCTGCCTGGGTTGGTGTATTGCTGCTACATGATTTTTTGTTGTAAAGCAGTGCAGAGAGTGTCAAAAGGGCATATGGAATGCAATCCACCCAAGTGCACAGGACTTATGTCACTGTTAAGGCAATGGTTGCTTAGAGAGCTAAGTTGCATTATGGGTATCCCTGCACATCACTTGTAGCATCTGAGTAGGGCCGCCATCAAAAATTTCAGGGCCCCTTTCTGAAAAATTCTGCCATTCCACAATCACTGTTTGTGATAGTGTGAACTATAGCTTCACTGAATAATATAGCCACTGATATTAAATTGCCACTGATGTGTTCATTAATAGCCACTGATAATTTGCTCATTAAATTGCCACTGATAATATGTTCATTAATATGCCACTGATAATTTGCTCATTAATTGCCACTGATTACTTGTTCATTAATAGCCACTGATAATTTGCTCATTGAATAGCCACTGATAATTTGTTCATTACAATTTCACTGATAATTTGCTCATTAATAGCTACTAATATTTTGCTCATTAAATTGCCACTGATAATGTGCTCATTGATATGCCACCAATAATTTGCTCACTAATAGCCACAGAAAATTTGCTCATTCAATTGCCACTGATAATTTGATCATTAATATGTCACTGATAATTTGCTCATTAATAGCCACTAATATTTTGCTCATTAAATTGCCACTTATAATGTGCTCATTAATATGCCATTGATAATTTGCTCATTAATATGCCACCAATAATTTGCTCACTAATAGAAACTGAACATTTTCTCATTCAATTGGCACTGATAATTTGTTCATTAATATGTCACTGATAGTTTGCTCATTAATAGCCACTGATAATTTGCTAATGAAATTGCCACTGATAATTTGCTCATTAATATGCCACTGATAATTTTCTCCCCCTCCTGCCCTGTACTTTCCTGGATGCTGCTTTGCTGCTTGTTTTCCGTCCGGATATGACTTGCGCCCCCCCCCCCCCCCCCCCCCCCAGATAGTTTATCCATTAAAATGCCACTGGTAATTTGCTCATTAATATGCCACTGATAAATTGCTCATTAATAGCCACTAATAATTTGATCATTAAATAGCCACTGATAATTTGTTCATTAATATGTCACTGATAATTCCTCATTAATAGCACTGATAATTTGCTCATTAATAGCTACTGATAATTTGTTCATTAAAATGCCACTGATAATTTGCTCATTAATATGCCACTGACAGCTGCTTTGGGCCCTCAGGAATGAATGGGCCCTGGGCAGCTGCCCCGTTTGCCAAGGCTTTTGCCCGGGACAGGTGTATTGTGTGTCCCCCCCCTCCCCCCCGATGGCGGCCCAAAGATATGTTTCTTCTGTTATTTTTCTTCACTCTCTCTGCATTGGGGACTGGAACTAGGGCTGCCACCCAGCAGGTATTTTACTGGCAGGCTGGAATTTTAAAAAAAAATGCTTGAAGCCAGTGTTAAGTCTATGGAGACAATAGTATAGCTGCTATTTTTTTGGAGAAATGATGACTAACTCTAATTGGGGGGAGAAAGAGAAAAAAAAAAGACACTGATAGACCAAAATCAAAAGTAAAAAGAGACAGAGATAGACACTGGGAGAAATGCATGGGTGATTGAGGAAGGCTTGCCATATGGCATAGTAAAAGAGTAACCATGTTACAGAGGGAGAGAAAAGAAACTGGATGTGAGTGGAAAAAAATGATATATGATACATAAAGAAGAATTAGAATGGATGTTTTCCAGAAGCGTAACTAGAAACCAATGGGCTCTGGTGCTAAAATAGCCCTGGGACCCCTTACTCCACACACAATATTTTCCAATTTCCATAGTGCCATTTGTCCCTTACTTTGACAATGCCATGTATGGCCCCATTTTCGCGCAGTGTCATATTTTCTCTGCTTTCCATTCCACAATGTCATTTTGACACCACATAACTTTTCACAGTGATGTAATTTCATGCATGCTGACAAACTGACACAGCACACAGTGAGAGAGACCTGGCAAGAGATCATCTTCATGGTGAGCAGACAGACTATTAATTGGTTGCCAAATTTAATATACCGTATTTGCTCGTATATAAGACAAGGTTTTTTTCAGAGCAAATGCTCTGAAAAAGACCCCTCGTCTTATATTTGAGGTCATCTTATAAACTGACCTCAAATCGAGGTCAGACTATAAGACACGGATCCAGGTCCCCCGAAAAGATGCCCGACACGTCCGTTGGGACTTTTATGATGAAGCTGGGTCCTTCCGACTTCATCATAAAAGTCCCGGCGGAAGTGCCGGGCAGCAGGAGGGATGTCTGCGCATATCGTGCAGACATCCTCCGGCTGCCTCCACTGGAGACCAGTGAGATTTGGGCAGCCGGGGGATGTCTGCACGATAGTGCAGTCATCCTCCATGCTGCCTGACACTTCCGTCTATTATGACGGACCGTGTTGGGCAGCATGGAGGATGTCTGCACATATCGTGCAGACATCCCCCGGCTGCCCCCACTAGCCACCAGGGAGAGACAAGGTGAGGGGGAGGGAGGGGGGGACAGATAGAAACTAGGGGAGGGAGGGGGGAAGAGACAAAGACAAGGGGAGGGAGGGGGAAGAGACAGAGACAAGGGGAGGGAGGGGGAGACAAAGAGAGACACAAAAGGAGGGGGGAGAGAGAGACAAGGGGGGCGGGAGAAGAAACAATGGGATGGGGAGACAAAGAGAGACACAAAGGGAGGGGGAGAGGGAGAGAGCGAAAGGGAGGAAGGGGGAGATAGAAAAAGTTGAGGGAGGGGGAGAGAGATAACGCTGGAGGGAGAGACAGACAACACTAAGGGGGGGAGAAAGACAAAGCTGGGGGGAGAGAGGCAAAGCTGGGGGGAGGGGAAAGAGAGAGGCAGCATTGGCACATAAAAGGAAATAAAAACAAGAAATGCATTTTTTGATATCATAATATTTATTAAAATGCAATTTACATGTGAATATATACAAGTTGAACTTTTTCCCTATAGGGTAGTCTTATATTCAGGCTTTTAGTTTTTTTCCTAAAGGAATATCCAAAGTTTGGGGGGTTGTCTTATAATCAGGGTCATCTTATAATCGAGCAAATACAGTATTTATAATATACAAACAGTAATTTTCATGCAGGAGTAGTTTCAGGAAACAAATCCCTCTATTAGCAGACAGGACCACTTTCAGAGAATTAATACCACTATTAACAGACAGAAGCAGTTTCAGATAATGTATCCCTCTACTAGCAGACATGAGCAGTTGCCTAGCATTAAACCTCCCCATTACCAGACAGGATGGGTTTCAGAGATTTAACCTCTCTATTAGCAGACAAGAGCACTTTCAGAGAATTAACTCCTCTATTTGCAGACAGGCTCAGTTTCAGATAATTAACTCCTCTATTAACAGCCAGTAGTCGTTTTATAAAATTATCCCCTCTATTAGCAGACAGGATGGGTTACAGATAATTAACCCCTTTATAGCACACAGTAGCAGTTTCAGAGATTTAACCACTCTAGTAGCAGACAGGAGCAGCTCAGTGAATTGTCCACTCTGTTAGCACACAGGGTCATTTTCAGAAACGTAAACCTTTTATTAGTAGACATAAGCAGTTTCAGAGAAAGTTACAGTCTCTCTCTCACACACACACACACACACACACACACACACAGAGTGTGTGGTTTTCCTACCTGGTGCTACTGTAAATTATACTGAGCTCTGTGAAGAAGGGACTAAGCCAACGAGGAGAGGCCAATGTGGAGATGCTGCCCAGCTCATAAAGTCCCGTTATGGGACTTTCCCAGGCAATCTGGGACATGAAGTCAATTAGTCAAAACTTTATTATGAGAACTCAAAGTTCCTTATCCAGTGTTAGGGAATTCTAATCCAGAGGCGAAAATTAGCTGTCTGTTCCAAAATTGAAAATGAAAGTAGTCAGTGCACTAAGTAACAGTTCCTACAAGTACATTTATCCTGTGGTTGGTAAGAGAGCTTTGTTTTGGTGTGCATCAAACTTTCAAAAATTCTCAAAACCTAGTTTCATTTAAACCCCATTCTCTCTCACACAGAATGAGCCACCAATGACCACTTCCTACAACAAAGTACCACTGCAATTCACCTCACCCTATTGTGCAACACACACATTGCTCTATGCTCCATGTTCCCCAACACCCTCAAACTAATGATATGTAAACACTTGCCCTCACCATAATGAATCACTATCTCACCTATTGCATGTTGATGCAATAGGTGGGCTACTGGGGCCGCTCAGGGGTATGCAATGTGTGTGCTGGGGAATATCCTGTGGATGCAAAGTGGAGCCTAGATAATGTACGTTCTGGGCATGCAAGTTGATGCTGGGGCATGTACTAGGTGTGCAATGTGGGTGCCAGGGCATGCCCTGTTGGCAGTATCTTAGCAGCTCCCCTTTCCTTGCAATGCAGGCCCTTTATTCCCTGCTCTTAGTTAATTTCCTTTAGACATATAGACACATAAGGCTTAAAACTGTTACCCGGGATGCAAAGGTGAAGCTGGTTTTCACAGAAAAATCACTTGTTCTCTTTGTAGCGGTAAAATCAATGGAAAATGTAGTTGAACACACAAAAACTTGCAGGGAAACAACCTCAGCATGGTGAAAGTTGGAGAGGTTCCTGATTGCCAAACCATGTGTAGTGTATTAGGGAATACTCAAAGCTTCTCAGCACTCACACAAAATCTCCTGGTGGTTTGATGTCCCCAACTGCACTAAGTTAACATCCAACTGGTGGTTCAAATGAAAAATGAAGCCTTAAAATTTCCTCTGATATTCCCATCCCAGTTGTCATAAGATGGGGAAAGAAGGGAGCAACCAACACCCCAAACCCAACACACACAGAGAATAGTGCAACAATCCAATGTGTCTTTATAATGTACTTGAGCAAAGAAGCAGGATAAATATAAAAACAAGACTTTGTTGGGGGTTAGTAGTAGAGCCAGTATTGAGGTCGGGGTTAGTGGTAGAGTTAGTATTATGATTCAGGGTTGGAATTAGGGGTTAGTATTAGGGGTTAGGATTCAGGGTTAGTATTGGGGTTCAGGGTAAGTTTTAGGGTGGTTACTTTATTAGGGGGATTACTACTGTCTATTTTTAAGAGCTAACTGTTCAGCGCTGCCGCATTGAAATGGCCACGTTGCCATGGTGGAATGGCCAAGATGAACTATCCTAGACCCTTTAGTGCATTAGTTTGATTAAAATACACCATCCTTGGTAAAGTATCTTCACTGGGCTGAGAGAACAAAACCGCATAAGCATATAACTGTATCTGTACATATATCTTATTATAACAAACCAAAACTGTGTTTAAACATTTCCTCATATGACATTTTCATCATAAAACCATAAATAAATTGCAACAAATGTTAAAATTGCAAAAATAACTAACATATAAGAGTACTCAATAAGGGCAGAATAGCTGAGTCGGAAAAATTCTGCCATTCAGCGCATTGGGCCTAAAGTTCTATAATTCACATCTCGGTTCTATGCAATTCTCTATTTATTGTGTAGATCATATAATGAATTCAAAATGTAGACTTTTTAAAAAATATATATGCAAGTTTATAAACTTAGAATTTTGATAAATACTGTAAGTTTAATTATTTATTTGTTTACATGCCTTCATGTCAATTTATTGGTAACATTTTAAGTTTTTCCCTTTAAGTATACTACCCATTCTGATACTTAACAATTCAGGTGTAAAAAATGAGATCCAAGAATAGACTAATTATTGTGATTGTAATTTATTTATATTGCTCCAACATTTTCCACAGAGCTCTACAACAACTAGAAATGATATACAAATAGTTAACACCTACATTTAGACATTCTAACAAAACTAGCATTTTTTTTTGTAGGCCAACATCTGCCAAGGTAGGAGTTGAGGCCACAGAACAAGTGCCTGGTTTCAAACAGGAAATGATGTTTAATTATGTTATGTGTGAGTGTTCAGCATAAACTTAAAAGTGCTTTGTATAAACTATAAAGTTTGAAATAAGCCATTTTAATTTATCTTCATCCTGCATATCAAAGGCACTCTTTAACCCCTTCATGACCAGACTGTTTTTGGAATGTTGTGCGTTAGTGACCGAGGCTGTTTTAACACTTCTGAGGTGTTTGTGTTTAGCTTTAATTTTCTTCTTTGTCGGTTGCTGTACCTACACATATTATATATTGTTTTTTTCAGGACAAGAAGGGCTTTCTTTTTATGACATTATTTTGGTTATATCATTTATTGTATTGTGAAAAGAAATAGTAAAATATGGTTACAATTAAAAAAAAATAAACACTTTTCCTGACTTTTCTTTGTAAATTATTTTACTAAGCTCCAAAGGCTAATGAAAAAACCTGCTAAATAGATTCAACTATAGGTCCTGAGTTCAGAAATACCCAATGTTTATATGTTTTTTTTTGCATGTTTTAGGTTAATAAATACAAGTAGCATATAGCTGTTTCAAAACCATTTTTTTAAAATTAGCGTTAGTGACATTGTAACACCGATATCGGACATGAATCGCTGAATAACCCCCACATGTACACATTTTTTATAAATTAGACATCCCAGGGCATTCAACTTGGGGTAATTTGACACTTTTCACTCTGTCATTTTACCACCAATCTTTGACAAGTTTTTTGTGTGTGTTTTATTTCCACACACTTTGAAACTTAGGTATGAATTTAAAGGGGCTGTTCTATTTTATTGCCAAACAAAACCCCAATATATGTTCAGCAACTTCCCCTGAGTATAGCGGTACCCCCACAAGTTTAGGTTTGCTAGGTTTATGTGGCAGGTACAGGACAAAATTTAGGATACGGTTATTGCAGCTTTAAAACGTGTATTTATTATGTAATGCTTGTGACTTCATTTCCCATCATGCTCAGCCAGCCAAAAGCTACCGTAGCAGAATAGGAAATGTAGTCTATAGTAGGAAGCACTGATTTTTGCTATCTTTGCTATCCTGCGGCTGCATGGATCATATATCCAGCTGCTGCAGGCCCCTATCTACTGCTGGGGGCCAATGCAAAGCACTGGCCCCGCTAGCAGTCTTTTAAAAAAAAAAAAATATCCCTAGAGGACCACAGACAGACATACCATGTCATTGGTCCTCTACCGAATAACTTCTTATTTTTATACAATTTATTATTATTATTATTATTATTAATTTTTTAATTTATTAAATTTTTTATTTTTTTACATTTTTTTTATTTTTTTTTAATTCTAACCTTAACCCTATGGTTAGGGTTAGTACAAACCCTAATTCTAACTCTAGGATTAGGGTTTTGATGAACCCTTACCCAAGAGTTAGGATTAGCACAATAGAAAAAAATAAATTTAAAAAAAAAACCTTTTTTTTTTATTAAAAAAATCCTTTGGGGGGGGGGGGGGCTGGTTGTTACTAGGGGGGGACCAGGGGGAGGCTTGACATACTATATTTAGTCTCTCCCTGGGACCTGCTTTGACAGCTATTAACATCCGTGCGCTGTGATTGGCTGTCACAGTGCCCGGATGTTTCCGGGGGGTCCTCAACCAACATGGCTGAAGTGTCTCGGTATTGTGCATACCGCGATCAGACCTGCATGACGGTCCTGGACCGTCATCGGTCACGAAGTGAGATTTCCCTATGACGGTCCAGGACCGTCATCGGTCGCAAAGGGGTTAAAATGTATGTAACGTCAAAACATACAAAACATACATGTTGGATTATTACTTAATAAATATATGCCTGTCTCCAATTCAGTTGTTTGTTTGTTTTTTCGTCTGCTTTTGACACCATTGCGCCATTTGAAGATTTTTAAGTAATTGTCTAACTGATTCAATATCAAAGTTTTATATTCTTCAAGCTTTATTTTCTTACACATCTACCTTACATGCTGTCCTCAATTATAAATATAGTCTCGCTCTTTACCTTTTACTTTCTCTTTAAGACCATGTTTTTTTATTTTTAGCTGTACAGGAACAATTACTTATTCAAAGGTCCTTCACTTTTTATTAGTTTCTTCTCTTTTTTGTTTGCAATGTCATTTTAAATACTTATAATAACAGTATACCTACCAGGTATAAAATGTAAGCAGTCACTTTGAAACTAATCTTGCCAGTGGAGTTAATGT
Source organism: Pelodytes ibericus (assembly GCA_036172795.1). Classification (NCBI taxonomy): domain Eukaryota; kingdom Metazoa; phylum Chordata; class Amphibia; order Anura; family Pelodytidae; genus Pelodytes; species Pelodytes ibericus. Next base: position 89,871,015 of record CM069863.1, read on the forward strand.
CTACATTTCAATCAGTCTGGTTTTAATTGACAAGTTGCATCTTATGTCAAGGAAATTAAAAAGTGGCAAATGCTGATTTGTGGATAAGTAGAAGCCCTCAGTGATTTCAAGAGTCCATGAACCAGTACTGACCGTACAGTGATGGTAATGAAGGTAATAAACAAGACATGGAACAACCTAGTTTTCTGGAAAGCTGTAGGTTTATGCTAGACAGCAATATTCATGTACTTCTGATGGTGTCATGAAACATGCAAGTGATATCTCAGCAAAATGGCTGTCGTGTTTGACTATATGGCACAATATCTAAGTTGCACTTGACTCATATTAGTGATTTTATGCTGCCATTACCATGTATTTCCCACTAGCGCTTTGTAATTTGTGTATATGTTGAATACAATTCAAGAAGATATAAAATATACACTCAAATCGCCATAGATTAATTTAAACACATGACAGTGTATAGCTTCTATTTATTCAAACTAAAGTAAGGCAAAATTACATGAACTGGGTATTGTCATCAATTTGGATTGTGTAGGACTATATAATGGTGTAATTAATTTCTGTAATGTTTCAGTACCACTGGAAAATATATATTTTTTCATTTAAACTTATGTAGTGTTACCCTACCTCTACTTTAATCCTACCACCACTGGGTACAAATTGCAAATAGTGGCACCCAGTGAGTAGACAAAAAAAGTATATGGCATTTGAACATAAGCATTTAGTGTAAATAACATTTAAACTTTTGTTAAACATTGAGGTCATGTTTCAGAACAAAAAGTGTTATCCAGGCGAGGATGATCATTATTTTTTTATTTTATTGATGTGGTCACTGTGAAAATCAATACATTGATCACATGCAATACATGACAACTCAGTGGAGATACTTTGTCCCTGAAAATAAATTAATAAAACATTCAATTAATAATTTCTCAATTCTTTATTATCCCCACTCCTGTACATCCATTACTTCCATACATATGTGTACGAGTGAGTGGCACAGTGCAAGTGTACAAATGGTGACAAAAAAAACAGTGGTTTTGATTTTTTTTACAATATGGTCGTCTTATATTCTGGCCTTTCTATTTGTTCTTTAATTGTAATCCAAAGTTTGGGCAGATCATCTTAAAATCAGGGTCGTCTTATAATCAAGCAAATATAGGTATTTTTGACTATGTGTGAAGATGCTAAAATTATTAGCTGTTAGATGCAGATGCTGTTAAAGATGTACTTATTGAGAATTATTGAGAATCTCATAGTTTAGTCATAGTGAAAGTATTGACATCGTTTGCATCTTTTAGTTCATCTTTTTTCCCAGAACCACAGTTACTGCAAACTAATCTCCAGACAATGGTTTAGGAGAAGTTGTGATGTCTGAAGGAGTTTTGAAGCAATTTGTAATGTTATTCTCCATTGAAAATGGCACTATAGAGGATGCCATATATGTGCAAAATAAATGGGATTAGAAATTTAGGATTGCAAAAAAATTAAATCCAAAACTTCATCATTGCTTAGAAAAAAACAATATGATCACATGAAAATATATGAAATAAATCTGCCTCCTCTGGTATGCGCAGCTGAGACCTGATGGAAAGCTGGCCTTTGTTCTCAAAAACAATATGTGGTCCTCAATTTAAGCAGACAAATTAGAAACCAACAAACAAATATAGTAACCTATATTCTCTACAAACTATTAAAGTGGTATCTGGAAGGCAACCTATTAGTTGTTAATCTGATTATTTTTTATATTGGTAGTATTTCCTGTGTTCTAAAAATTATGTTGAATACCTGGACAACAGTTAATGCCCTGCCAGTGATTTCACACCTCTGATTAAAGTTTTTTGGTATGATACAAATAAAACAGGTAATATTAGATTGGAATCATTGTGATTTTGTGATGGGAAATCAACATTAAACATTATAAATTTTTTTAACTTCATGAGAATCTCATGTATAGAACATTTTATAAATAGCACTACATTTGTAAATCATATGAAAGTATTGAGTAATATCTATTATCATATGATTGTATTTGACTAGTGCTGTGTAAATTTATAGGAAGGTTTAGTATTATGTTAGATTCCAATGCTTAAGCACCTCTTAATGCAGTACTGAATAAAAGAAACTTAAATTTCAAACACTAAGCATCAAAGTATTTGTGTTTTACAACAACAAAGTTAATATACGCAACTAAATTTGTATAGAACTACAGTTGTAGACAGGCAGGGCAGCTTTAACCAATGGGAAAAGTGGGCACATGCCCAGGGCCCACTGGTTAAAGGGGCCCCGCTGGCCCATCATGCCCACCTGCCCGTGACTGTCTCGCACAGAGACAGGACATACTGGCTGTGGCATATTAATGGGCAAATTGGCTGTGGAATATTAGTGGGCAAATGAACAGTGGCATATAATGGGCAAATTGATTGTAGCATATTAATTGGCAAATTGGCTGTGGCATATTAATGAGCAAAGTAACAATAGCATATGAATTGTCAAACTGCCAGTGGCATATTAATAGACACACATTGCCACATTGTAATGGTCAAACTGTGCCAAATTTTAATGGGCAAACTGGCTGTTGCATATGTTAATGGCAAACTGATTGTGGCATGTTAATTGGTAATTGATTGTGGCTAATTTTAATTGGCAAAGTGAGGGCCAGTTCTGTGGGGGAAAATGACACTGTGGTATGTTTAGTGGGGCAAATTGACACTGTGGCATGCCAAATCATATGGCTACATATATGAGTACAAGTCAAGTGCTGTGAGTGCAATATAAGTGCATGGCAAGTGCTGTGGATACTGTATGGTGTTGTGTTAAGTCCTTTAGGTACAAAATGGTTGCAGGAAAAAGGAAATAATAACAAGAAATGTAATTTTTCAATAACATGTTTATTACATATAGAAAGAGTTGAATGTGATATGAAAAAAGTTACAAATAATATTGAAAAGTTTACATTTACATATAATTTTTACATTGCGACTTTAGACAACTTTGGGTTGAGGGGGGCCCACTGCTAAAGACTTTGCTCAGGGCCCACTAGTGTCTTAAAGTGGCCCTGTAGACAGGGATTTAATAATTGCTCTGCTTGTTTAACACAATCTTCGTCCCATGTTTATATGAATTATTTAAGAGTTCCTCAGAATTGATTCAGTCTATATTTGTGTATTTCTACATTATAGGAGAAAGCTCTCCATCACATGCTTTTTTGCTTGTAACCATTTTTCCCAGAATATGAATTCCACCAAGGCCATTTGAAAATGATTAATTTCCTCTAAGTGTATGAATAAAAATATAATGTTGCTTTCTTTTGTTGCAACATACTCACTGATGACATCTCTTTGATGTGACTGAATGGAAAAATGTTTGCGCAACCTTTGACCCCTTCATAGACGGAAGTTAAAATGAGCCGATGAATAGCAAATAGTGACATCAGCAAAAGGGGTCATCTGCCGGAAATCAAGTCCTTCAATTTTCAGATCAACATGCTTTTAACGAACTTCAAAGAACTATGTCACCAACATGTGACCTCTAATGACTAAACAGTGAGCTATGATAAACTGAGGAGCAAATGGCAAAAAATAGACATTAATAGTTGAGTTTGGAAAGTAGGCAATTCATGTTTAATGTTTTAAGTCTGTTTGTAATTTCACCACAGTCCACTGTTGAATTAATAGACCTCATTGCCTAATACTAAGTATCTTGCTGTTACCAGGAGTACGTAAATTAATTAAAACAGTATTTTTCAGAATTATGCTTAGAATAGCTCATATGCCGCTTTCCAAGAAACGCAAAAGAGAGACTTGAATTAAAATAAAACATAGTTTCTCTTAAATTCCATTCTTTTTATTGACTCAGTTGGTAATGCTTAGTTTACTGCTTCTAAATTCTTTATGGTCTATAAAACTTTTTGTGATTTGACATTATTTATATTTGTTGTAAAATTCCTGCACTGTATGGTAAACTAGGATTGATATATTGTTCCTCCTCCCCTTTAATTGATGTAACTTTTTTTCTTCTCAACTTCCCAACAACCTTCCTTCTCTATCTCTGTCTCCTGTATATGTTCCAGTACTAAAGCTGGACTTCTGGGAAGTGTCATTGCTCGAAAACCATAACTCTATAGATTCCTACCACAAATATAAAAGTTGATGGCTCTGTTTAATCCACCCAGCCCTGTAATATCTATGTTACTACCACTATAATATCAGATATAAAATTATACAGCAGTAAACTCACTGTTTTCAAAGCAGCATGAGGCAACTTTCAAATTTCCAAAGTTGGTCCACAATTTTCATGTGCTTTGGTCAAAAAAAACTGTGTCCAGAGGAACCCACTCAAAAGTCATGAAAGCACATACCAAACATAAATGCAAATACTTCGGCATAGACGAACAGTAGTCACAAATAAAAAACTAGAAGTGCTTTTGAAGCACGAAACGCGTAAGGCGTCTTTCTCACTGTGTGGTTCATTTCCTTTTTTGTACTAGCCTGTTTTACGTAAGCATTAAACTCTGGCTTATTTTCACATACCTGCTTTGATTGTGAGCTCCTTCCGCAAACCGTTTTTGCTTCCTTTTTTTTCTCCTATTGTACGGGCTGGATAGCCTGGCGTTGAGGGAAGCTCCACTTTGTTATTTCAACAGGCTGAAATCGGAGGGATTACTTTATGTTTGGTTTATCTGACCAGGAGGTCCTCCAGTGCTCTTTTACAAATAAAAACTCACCAACAGACTCTCAACAGTGTAATAAAACATGAAAAATCCATAGTCATATGGGTAGCAATTTTGTGGGAGCCATTGGGCCTAATGTTTTCTCTGTAATGTAGGAATGAGGAACATTTTCAGCCAAAGAAATATGAAAACATTTACAGAACTATGTGCAATGTTCTCTTTATGGGACAATAATGCACATGGCTAAACAACAGTGAATGTCAGGATGAACCAGATCAATTACCAGATATAACATTTAATTAGTATGTGAATTTCAGAAGCAGAGAGAAAAATTCAGTTTTCCACTTTAATCCTTTGTAAAGAGTGGTGCAATGTCGCACCACACAAAGTTTCACAATTCCACAGATTGATGCTGTTTTGAAGGCAAAGGTAAAACTACTCTTAGGTAGACCTAATAGTTGATTGTTATTTTCATGAGTTTCCAGTTGTCAACTCTGGGACGTAGACCACCACCTTTTTTTAAAATATACCAGCTATAGCAGGGGACATGAGAGGTTGTATGTAGCCTTTAGCTATGTTTTCATGGATGCATTCTTTCAAGTCTATAAGCTCAGGTTCAGATAGTGGCTAAATGTGACCAAAAGGAGCACACAGGTGTAAGTCATTAGGACAATTGTATGGTTGATTAAGTGGTAATATTTTGGTGGCTTTTCATTGAAGACATCATGTAACTCGATGTACAGAGCAGGAATTTCAGGTACTAGTAATCAATAACGCTACAGAAAAAAGTCAGAGACAAGAATGAGTACAATAGGCCAAGGAAAAGGATAGCGTGGCAGAAGACCAGTCTATGACGAGGTTATGTCAGCATTGCCATGGAAGACCAAGAATGAGAGGAAAATGAGAGGTTCAGTTATTCTGTAAGATCACCTGTGCTAAAGGAAACACAGGAAAAAACACTGAAACAAAGAGAGAGGCTAAGGAGCGACTACACTCTCAGGGTCAACAGTAAACTTGAGCACCGATAAAGGGATCTCAGTGCTTTTTATAGGGCTGCAAGATGTTTAAGGTGGTGTTATAAATGTCTGTCTCCTTCACAGAGAAACCAGAGAAGCCAAAGGATCGCCTGTTGCCGTAAGGGATGAGACCTAGTGTACAATTGAGCACCGCAATCCAAGCCCCCCAGGCGTTTAAAAGCAATGTAAGGTCTTAATATTAATAATAATATAATAATAATATTGTCATATGGAGTCAATTTGACAATGAAAAAAGGAATGTCTGAAGCTATGAAATGCCGATTTGGCGCAATTTGAGGTAACTTGAGTCAATTCTGCAGGTGTGAAATTTAGTTCAATTCAGTGCAATTTGCTGGCCATTCACTATTTCATGAGTAGCACATTTTATGGAGCATACCCCATCACTATATTAACAGGGATTGCACCAATTGTTTAGTTTCTCTGAGAAATTCAGTGCTATATGAATAAAGCCCACAGTATACTTCAAAGGAAAAAACAGTAAAGTGTAATTAGGATGCAAAATATGTTTCTCAAATGCTAAGATATTTTGTCATGTGCCTACAAATAAAAATGGGAGCATAGTGTTCATGGTTAAAATAATAAAAAACAATTCCCTCATTAACTGAACTGTCCAGAATTCTTTGAAACTGCTTGTAGGGTAACGCTTACCCAACACTCACTCACCTCATTTGTTAAGGTTAAATATATGGGAACACTAAAAACATTTCCTTCAGGCACATAAAGTTCTACATTTGAGTTTTGGACTATGTGCTTAGTCAGTAGACATGTTTGGAAGTTTACTTTGGCAAGGGCAATAGCTGCTAAGATATAAAGTTACATACAATATATATTGTCTAGCACATGCATTCCAAAATGAATAAATAAATAAATAAAGTTATATTTATTTTCTACATTTATTTTGTTTAGATATTCTTTACTGATGTGCCTGTTCACCTTAAGTCAGGTTTCTTTCTGGCTGTTTCATATTGAATGTGTCCGTTAGCTCATGTTTGTGTTCTTTGTGCTAGATGCTGTAGTGTATTAAATAAATTTAGCATGTTTTACCACTAAAATAAATTGAATTACTCTTTGGAAAAAATGTAATTTATAATGAAGATTGTATAAAGTGTTGAAACATGAACAGTTTAAGTATTTATTATAAAAACAAAACCACAGGGAGCCTCTTGTATTAAGTACACCCAGCAATGTATTTATTTATGCAGTCTCAGCACTTGCAATGGTGGCAATTTATATTTATCTAAGACAAGGTCTTGGGGATATAGGCAAAGCAGAACATAATGTAAAACATAAAATCTTAGAGGTGTCAATGTGAACACATAGGAGAGCACGTCCTTGTTTCTTGCACTGTGCTTCTGCAGTTTCCCTCTACCCTGTGAGAGCATAGAAACATAGATGTATCGGCAGATAAGAACCATTCGGCACACCTAGTTTGTCCAATTTATGACAAAAAATATGAATATTTTCATTAGCAATGTTCAATACTAACAACCAGGTAAGTCTGTGTCAATTACACCTTCAACCTCCATAACATTCTCAGTCCCCATGACCTGCAGTAGCTCCTCCTTTAACCCCTTAGTGACAAGACATTTTCACCTTGACTTTCCCTTGGTGACAATGGCTGTTTTGACATTTCTGGGGTGTTTGTGTTTAGCTGCAATTCTCTTTTTTCTCAGATACTGTACCCACAAAAATGATATGTTGTTTTTATAGTCATAAGAGGGGCTTTCATTAGATACCATTAATTTCATCATATCTTATAATTTACTACAAAAAAAAACATAAAATATGATGAAAAATTTAAAAAAACCCACTTTTTTTAACTTTGACCTAAAATATAATTTAGACAACTACAATCATTAAAAAAGACCCCATCTAAATAGTTTCTAAATGTTGTCCCGAGTTCAGAAATATGCATGTTTCCATATTTTTCGGTATTTTTTTGCGAGTTATGGGGCAAAAAACAAAAATGGTGTTTTGGGGTTTTTTCATATATTGACCTTTTGACCTCAACCTGAACTCAAAATTTAACCTTAACACTAAATTTAACCCCAACTCTAACCCTTATGCTATCCCTTAATATATTTTAATTTTAATTTAATATTAACCCTATCCCTTATGCTAAAAATTATTTAATTTTAACCCTATAGGCTAATCTAACTATATAACCAGTTTTTAATTAATTAAATATTTATTTTACATTTTTTCTATTGCTATGCTACTTAACTACCACTAGGGGCAGTCAAGTAGCATATTCAGAGCGACGGAAGTGAAGTTACTTTCACTTCTGAAGCTCAGACCGGCAGAGGGCATAGCCATATTGACGGAGCCTGCTGCTCCGTCAGTATGGCTCCCACGATCACTCCGTGGGGCGCCCCAGAATAGAAATTTCGGTGCTGGCTATTGCCTCAACATCGAGGCAATAGACAAGCACCGTTACAGCGGTTTTCGCGATCGTTGATCGCGAAAACCGCTTGATTCTCCGCAGGACGTGCCAGGCACGTCCTTTGTCGTTAAGAGAGTTTCTCCCAGGACGTCCCTGACACGTCCTTTGTCGGCAAGGGGTTAAATCCAGCAGGTCAGTCTGCTCTGGAGAGCATTGGGGTCCCTGGTGCCTTGGATAGCTTCCTCTTCACCTGCCTCTTGATGTCAGAGTATCTGAAATATAACAGGAGAGACTTATCACTAGTACACTATCAGTCATCATCTGTACATGTTATCCTATCTGTACATATACATCTATCTATACATATATTGATATACATACACTATATGGACAAACATATTCCTACACACCACTTAATAATTTGAATTCATCAGACCCATTGCCACAGGTATATAAAATCAAGCACCTAGACATGCAGTCTGAATTTACAAACATTTGTGAAATAAATAGCTCAGTGAATTCAAGTGTTATTACCTTTCCAATAAGTCAGTTCATGAAGTATTATCCCTGCTAGATATTCCACAGTCAACTGTAAGTGCTATTAATGGAAAGTGGAAGCATTTAGGAACAGCAGCAACTCAGTCACAAAGCGGAAGACCACTTAATCTCATAAAGCAGGGTCACAGAGTGCTCTGCTGATTCCATTGCTGAAGTATTCTTTCAGTGGCATTAATACCAGCTCAAAAAACTTTGCAACAGGAGCTTTATAAAATGGCTTTCCATGGCTGAGCAGCTGCATGGAAGCCTCACATCACCAAATACAATGCCAAACTTCGGATTGCCACTGCCACCGGACTTTGGAGCAATAGAAACATGTTCTGTGGAGTCTTCACTGTTTGGCAGTCTAATGGGCAAGTCTGGGTTTTACATGCCAGGAGAATATTAGCTGCCTGACGGCACTGTGCCAACTGTAAGGTTTGGTGAATTAGTTATAATGGTATGAGGCTGCTTTTCAAGGGTTGGGCAAGGTTCCTTACTTCCACTGAAGTGAAATCGTAATGCTTCAGCTTACCAAGACATTTTGGACAATGCTATGCTTTCAAATTTGTGGGAACAGTTTGTGGATGTCCCTTTTCTATTCCAACATTTCAGTGCACAAAGCAAAGTCCATAAATACATCATTAGATGTGTTTGGTGTAAAGAACTTTACTGGTCCCACAGAGCCCTGACCTCAACCCCATCAGACGCCATTAGGATGAACTGAAATGGAGACTGCAGAGCCAGGTCTTCTCGTCCAACATCAGTGGCTGACCTCACAAATGCTCTACTGTACTGCATGAATGGGCAAACATTCCCACAGAAACATTACAAAGTCTTGTAAAAAACCTTCCCAAAAGAGTGGAAGATGTTATAGCTGCAAAGGGGGACCAACTACTTATTAATGTCTATGTATTTAGAATGCAATGCCGTAAAATTCCCTGTTGGTGTAATGGTCAGGTGTCCCAATAGTTTTGACCTTATAGTGTATTTACATATGTGAAGAAAAAAAGAAAGAATAATATATTATTCACAATCTACTGATTTTATTCACATATTTTTATGCATCAATTTGTTTATATCACTAATTATATTGTTATTAATGTAAAAAAATGCATAAATTATTGATTAGTATTACGATGTTTAAAGGTATACTATGTTTGTATTTTAAATCACTTACTTGCTGGTTTTGTTTCCAGTCACTTCATTTACATAATTGATTGAGTTTGACCTTTTCACTGTTTTTTTCTTACATGTTTAAATAGTTTGTCTATTTCCTTTGTTTGGTACACTTATGATTAAGCGCGAAGTCACGCGAAAAGCGTCAAGTGCTTCTTTCCCAAAACTTTTTGCTGCTGTGCATATTTGTATTTTATTTCACTGCCATTAAACATCACTTTTATTTATTGAAGATTCTAGAGTGCAAGCTCCTTCTTTCTTTTTTTTCCTCATTTCTGTGATTTAACGCTTGGACAGTGAGTGCACCTGTTTCTATCAGCATACACAGCCTTCCAGTGCTGGACTGTGATTATTTTGCCTTGGTGGAGCCCGGGATACCTCCATTGGGAGATTCATATCTATCTGTATTTACATATAACTATGTACATGTATTAACACAGTTCTACAGTTATACTGATACACAGACATTCATATGCAAGCCAAATTTGAATTGCAACTCCTATGGCCCTTAGCTACTTCCAGCATTCATTCATTCCTGCAATGTTCTGCTTGCCCACCCTCTATTCAGCTAACATGCTCTGAACTGATACAGTTCTCTACACACACTCTACTAGCTACTACATGTGTGGTAGCCCTTTTAACATATGCAGTCATGTGCAAAATTCTCCATCTGTACGGTTCTAACTATCTTTCTAACAGATAATACAGATTATTACAGGAACTACAGCTGTGTGAGCTATGTGTGTATTGCAAGATAATATGAGGCCTATGGTGTACACGTTTTTTAAATACACTTGCCTTTTCTTCAGATCTGTTATTCTCATCAACTATGTTAATTGCATTCATGACCTCCTTCCAGAGCTCATTCTTCTTCCCTTGGCTTGTTCTCTTTGCTGCCTCTATCATCAAGTTACAGTTTTGGTTCAGTTTAAGTACCAATGCCTGGTTCTCCTCTGCCTAAAAACTCTATTGGTGCCTTGACCTCTCCCATCTCCTACTACCAGTGACCCAGCTGTTGCTCTGGTCCCACCCTACCCTACCTCTTGTTTTGCCGTGGTTTTAGGTATTTGTTTTTTGTATTTTTTATGCTGCTAGCTTTAAAATGCTCCAAAATGGTCCTGCTCTAAAATGGTGGTAAATAAGTTGATTACACCATTAATTTGTATAACTTATTTGAACCGGGGCCCATGGAAGATTCAATTTATTTTGGCGATTACTGGTATTTCTTGGCTATTTTTGCAATTTGCGAAACCTCCCATAGTATATAATGTAGCATTTGATTCTTCATTTTGGTGCCTTCCAGCTGTATTTCGGCTGATTTCAAGAGTCTGAACATATCAATGTAAGATAACTTGTTATTTCCTGTTTGTGGATGTATTCAGAGGCATATTAGTGCTCAAAATCCCACTAAAATGAACTGAATATGACAGGAGTTTGGCTCAGAACATTGAAGCTACTGGAGTAGACACTTACGTGTTTTAGCTTGAGTGACTCCCATGAGTTTGTAAACTGTGTCAACTATACCACAAATAGCATTTGTATGGTTATTTTATTATTTTCAACTTTTTATGTATCAATGTAATTAGAAAATGGATTGACAACTTTGATCCCAGTGGGATCCGTGGCTAGTCAGAAGTGAAAGCCAACAGGAGTGAGTGATGCTGCACAAACCTTTACTTCATACACGGCAAAAATTTAAAGAAAGCTGCATGCTGGATACAATTACTCAAGAGGGATAAATTTGTTTAACAGAACTTGCAACATCACTCACAGCATCAGAGATAAGAGATTGTTTTCTATACTAGCAGCAAGCTACGTTTTATGAATATTTTATATACACACATCACTATCTTTTAATTACATTTTAAAAATAAGTCTTATTTCAGAAATGTAAAGAGGATATTTTGCGTTGTTTTCTTTATTTGCATATTGTTCTTGAATAACCAAAGTTTTAAGTGAGCCATAAAATAATCTTCTAACATTTATCCAAGATATATGTACCAATTATGACCAGTAACCTGTATGATAGAACAACATAAATATAATTTATAATTTAATATAACCTACTATGGACCAGAGTATCACTGACCCTTGGTTGAGGTTAAGGCTTCTTCCTCCCAGGACCTGGACTCAAACCAATGCTTAAGTACCGAAGTGGCAACCATAGTACAACAGGAAATCTTGAATAAGGAACGGCAGGCACGGTACATAGGGATCAGGCAACAGAATAGTCAGGAAAGAAAAAAGGTCTGGGCAGGCAGCATATGGCCAAGTCAGAGACAGGCAAAGGGTCGGGACTGGCGGCAGATAGTCATAGTCAAAAAACAATAAATAGTTCCAGATCCACACTAAAAAGATGATCCCGGTGCAGGAACCCTAAGACGCCTCCCAACTCTCCAACGACAGAATTAACTAATGCAGACACCAGCACTCGGTGTGAAGTGGAAAACTTTATTCACACGCTTGGCGACGTTTTAATCCTTTACGGATTTTCTTCAGGCCTTAAGAAAATCCGTGATAGTCAAAAAACAGGCAGAAGTCAGGAACCATAAAACCAACAATATAACAGGAATGCAAGAAAGGCTTAGGAGCACTATTACATGCAAGGAACAATTGCAAAGTGAAGGTTTAAATAGAAACATAGAAACATAGAATGTGTCGGCAGATAAGAGCCATTCGGTCCATCTAGTCTGCCCAATTTTTTTGAGTTCTTTTATTAGTCCCCCGTTCCCGGTGGACTAATAGCCCTCCTACAACATAATCAGCCAAGGTTTGGAGGGAAAAAATGTAATTTAAAAATGGCACTTTAGGGCAGAAAGCAAAAAACTAAACTGCACATGCGCGAATGCCAAATTATACGGTCTCCGTTCAGCATTATGTTATTTGACGGGGGCGTGCCAAAGGAGCACTTCTCAAGTGGCCAGAAACTCCTGCATGAGCACTGGAGGGTGGCAGATTAGGACTCTGGGGATCGGCAGTGCGGTGGCACTGTCGTGACACTAATTATCATTATTTTATCTGTTTTTCTACTTTTATATGTCGGCACATATTTTGTTTGCCTATTTATTTAATTAAATTAATAGAGTAATTAATAACAATAAAAAAAAATTCAGGATGCAAAAAAAATTCAGCCTGAATGGATTGGTTGGTTGATAGATTGCAACATATTTTGTTTTGGTGTCTTACAGATATAACAAATCCAAATAGTCCACGCACTCATGGGGCTTAATCTTCAAAGTAGTCGATTTTTAATCACTCTGCAACAAAACAATTTTTACATGAGAATATATTGACGTTTCAGTTTGCACTTGATAAAGGTTTGTGCTGCGAACCAAAATGTCAATATATTCTCATGTAAAAATTGTTTTTTGTGGAGTGATTAAAAAAGTACTACTTTGAATAATCACTGTCAATAATATATCATGTAAGAGATGTCATAGATTCAGTCCATATATATTTTATGTGCTGCTCACTAAAATAGAACTGACAAATTAACTCAAGAATCATGCAGTAGTAGCTGAGATATAAATACATTTTTCCTGTTCACTTTTCATTTCACTTGTCAGTTTATCCTTTTATTAAATTGGTGCTGTCGATGAATCATTTTAAATTATCTTCTTATTGTGCTCCATTTAGAAGATATCACTAGTTGTATTGGGTAAAAACCAAGCAGTAGGAGATTTGGTTCCTGGATTCTGCAAAACGTGTGTGGCCTGTTTCTAACATTCCCACTGTATGAGAGACTGCCCCTACTGGAATGGTAGTGGAGTGTCAGTTTGACAGACCCTTCCATTATCTGTAGGTGTCATCAGCACAAACACTGCATAGTTAGGTAAGATAATTATACTACATTTCAGAGAATAATCCCAAGTAATATATTCAGTATCTTTCTGAATCTAGCAAATCACACTTTTTTTTCAAGAATTTAAGTTATTTGGACTGGAAGTCTACTTTAAACCAAAAAAGGATTACATTTGCATACAGATGAGCAGGTATAATAGGATTATACATGATTGTTTGCCATGTTATTGCTGCTAGACAGCTAGGAATTTAAACTGAGTTATGTAAAAATGAGCTGCAATGAAGTGAATAGATAATGCCACTGTCTCATAGCATATATGAATGAAGATTCTACTACAGTGATGCTTAATGAATTCTCTAGCCTTTCTAATGTATTTGCTGATGCTTGGTAGTAAACCCCTTTGTGACTGGACTGTTTTAGAAATCTTGTACCAGCTGGGACAATGACTGCTTTGACATTTCTGCGGTGTGTGTGTTTAACTGTATTTTTCCTCTTTCTCATGTATTATACCTACATAAATGATGCATTGTTTTTTTCAGGATAAGAAGGACTTTCTTTTGATGTTTTTGACCATATCATATAATTTTACATATATTATAATATATATATATATATATATATATATATATATATATATATATATATATATATATATATATATATTGGAAAATGTAAAAAAAAAATGTTTAAAAAAAATCTTTTACACATCTACAAAAATCTGATACATAGATTCTAAGGTTTGTCAATATTTTTATGTTTTTACATTTTTCTGCAAGACAATAAATAACACAATGATTTATACTAAACATTTTTTTGCACTAAATTAGTGACATTTTAGCTCTAACCCTAATCCTAGTCCTAACTCTGAGGCTAACTTTTTTTTAAAGAAATCTGTCAATAGTCGAGTAAAAGGGATTAAATTACACTTGTCGCTGAATATATTACACCATAATTCTTCTACATCTGTGTATGCACCCTTTCTCAGGACCCCTTTTCCAAACATCGGGGGTCCTTTGGAACAGTAGAAGTTGGATAAGACAGATGAGACTGACCTGTTCTCCAGATTGCTAGGTAATGTGAACCATCCTTAATTATATCCGGATTGTATGATATAAGGGAGAGATTCAGGTAACACGTGCACTTCATAAAGAGGCAGAATTACTAGTAGGCATTGTTTTATTGTGCAGTTGTCATCAATCTTTTAGGTCAGATGGGAGCCAGTTGCAGTAAGTGAATTGGTTGAAAGCCTTTACAATGTGTGTTGGATTACTGTGGTCTGTTGACAGGGTGGTCTAAGTAATAATACGAGATTTGATGGCAATGGGGATCACAAAAATACCATGCATTAAAGCATTGTGGCAAGGGAATAATGGCGACTGTAAAAAAAAATGGCATTATTCCCTAAAAAAATTTAAGTTAATGCTAGTGGTAAGGATCTGTAATAGCCAGCCCCAGATGAATGAGGGGACTCACGGAAACATGTACACCGCTTATGCAGAGGCGTTGGCTTATAGCATGAGTTACAAATACTTGTGATGTCATAAGTTAGGCTCCATATGGAACTTGGAGCCAGACCATGAAAGTTCCTGAGCGATGGGCCAGAATCATTTCATCTACTGGATTTTTTCTATTGGCTGTTTTTGCTAGCAGTGCTTAGGCCTGTGGAGAGTGCAGATTGTTGATGTGACTGCCTTCTGCACTCAATGGATCCCCTACATTTGTCTGGCCGGTTCTTCTCACTGGTGTGTGAGACTTCCAGGCTCAGTGGTGGTGGATAACTTACCAAGCAAGATTTTCCATTTGGATTTATTACCTTTGGACATCACCATATGATGATTTTTAGCTAAAAAAACATCACACTGCATACAGCGGTGAGCCTTTGGAAGGCACCAATACAGATATGTTCTTTATGTCAGGGTATATATATTATACTTTTTTTGCGTCTATATAATATTTAATTTATATGCATGTTTTGAGGTATGTATGTATTTTCTTGGGTAAAAGGTATTAGTAGTAGTATGTACACTAGCAAAAATATATGTTTATTTTTTTTCCCCATTTTTTATTAATATATCAAAACTTACAAACATAAACTCATACAATGACAAATATGGACATATCCTAGGAAATATCTGTTTCATACCTACATACAACATAGATCAACAATTCCCTGCCGTTACAAATTGCATATAAAACATTTGTTTAAATTGTTGAGCCTAACTCGTGTTTATTTTCTCTTAACTTTAATGTGCTGGTCTATCTTACTGTTTTTTTAGCTTCTTCTAATCTACTCTCTCCATTATACTACTATTGCCCTGTAGTATTAAAATATTTGTTTCACTAACAAGGTATAAGAAGTATAATTAAGGCAGCATATTTAGATTCAATTTACGTTGGTTAACATGCAAATTCCTTAGTAGGACCTTAATTTAAATCCAGTCTAGTTGGTTTTGTGTTTGAATATACAATCCAGTATTATATTCCACAATATTATCAATATTTCCTGTGGGTGTAAAGCTGCTAGACACAGAAAGAGAAATGGTCCAAAAACTGTCAAACTGAACATTATTTGATGTTAATTGTCTCTGTGCTAGAAAGAGCAGGAAGGACTTTAATGTAAATTTAATGAGTGTGTGGGTGTTCTAGCTGAAAGATTAAGGTAGCATTTGTATTCGTTTTTACATTTTTGTGTTGGACATAAGTATGGGGGATGTAAAAGAGTCTGGTAGCTCAATCTAGTCTCTGCTTCCTTTCTAGCAATTAAATATAGCGTCATATATTACATCATCACACATGACTGTGTAAAAAACGTGAGAGAAAGAAGACAGATCTTAATAATAAAGTTTAATCACTAAACAATGAACTATGGTGACTTGACAAAGAAAATGCAAAAATTAGGCCAAAATAGCTAAATTGGACAAATTATTCAATTGTGCTACCATTCCAGCCTAGTTATTAATGTTTGTTCAATGTTTACCGATTAAGCTCCTCTATTTTAAGTATTTGACACATACTATCTGCTTGGCTTTTATGCTGTATTAGATAAGCGTATATATAGGATTGCATATGCTGTGCAGTGCACACATGTATATTTGTCATGCACCTGTTGTAAAAGCTTATTTTTTTAAAACAAAAAGATTTCTAGGGAAAATACAGGTAGAAATTAATGTTAGGAATATAAGACTGAAAGGTTTTTATGTTAAGGAAATTCTGAAGTGCTTAAATACTTTTAAATGTGTCTGCCTAAATTATATTTTCTAAGATGTAACACAAATGCTACCATCCATATTTGCTGCCTTTTTTATGACAGGACCAGAGGTAGAGTAAACATTGATCAATGGAGTCTACCTTTTAATGGACTTGCTACAAATAAGAGGAAATTCTAGTTTTCTAGAAAAAATTGAAAATGTTCTTACAAAATCATTTAGATTTCTTCCTAAGAAACTAGTATATCATTTATGGTTTGGGAATTTTTTTGTTTCTATATATTTTCTTAATTTAAACAATACATTTGTGCTACATATAAAATACATTTAGAAGGTTTTTAGTGAGAGTAGTGCCAAATTTCAAAACTAAAAATTTGGCACTACTGAATTGGTCATGTTTATCTCAGTTATTCATATTTTAAAATATCTTTCTCTCCTCCTTAGTTTGAATAATATTAATATTACATAAACAAGAAATGACTTACTTCTTCAAGAGTAGCTTGTTGTCCTCATCTGTAGAAGGACGCCCATATGGATCTTTAAATCTGACAGTAAAATCTTGTTCACTGAGCACCAAAAGGAATGGCTTGCCCATTTGAGTTTCAGTCTTACAGACCGATAGGTAGCATCAACCAACTAGCTCTTAATTTCTCCCCTACCTAACCAGTCTTATCTTCTAAACAAAACATTGTAAAAATTGAATCTAAAAAAGTAAACATCAGCAGAACAGGAATGATTTGTATCTGTTGATAGAAGAGTCGACTCAAGTAGCTCAGATTTTCTTGACAAAATCAGAGCTGCAAGTTTCAGACCCAATCGAATCAATTTGGTGATCCAAGAATCCCTCAATGTTGAGCTACTCAGAGACCATCTAAGTGATCTTGAATTGGCATTATCAGCCAAAGCAGCTGATTCTGTGCCAACATTCTGTAAGCCAAACTCCAAAACTAAGGTAATAGGATTAAGACTATGACTAAAATCCATTGCAATGCTCATCAACTAACAAAAATGTGACTAAAATGTTAGGGAGGGCTTATTGAATTTACCTATTTGGACTTATGGTTCCCATGGATCTCTGCCAAATCCCAGTCCTTTGACTTATATTCAACTGGATTGGCTGAGATGCAGGCTTCCTGTGCCTGTCTGCCCCCTGGACCTGTGCCCTACAAACTGCAGATAAATATGATTCTCCTCCATCTGATTTGTCCAATACTGTCATGTGAGTGTTTCCCCATCTCCCTAGAAAGTTAACTTTACATAGTGTAAAAGCCTTCTCAGGCCTGTTCCCTCCCTCACTGCTTTAGTCAACTAAAATCTACAGGAGATTTTGTGAACTAAAACTAGACTAAAACAATTCAGATGAATAAAATACAACTAAACTAAATGCCATTTTAGTCAAAGGACTATGACAAAAACAAAATCAAAATTTGCCATCACAATTAAAATTGGTTTGAAATAACTTTTCTGTTCAAGTCTCTAGCTAAAATCTGGGGAATTGAACTGCCTGAAATTTGTCAATTTCTTCTGATTTAGGGCCCCATATTGAGGTCAGGTAGAATACATTGAGATTTCTCTCATATTTCTCGTGTATTCAAGTATGTCCTCGGCAGGAGCAGAGGCACGACAGGGACAAAGTTCCCCCAGAATATTGTGCATGTGGGATGAAGTTGCACACCTACGCCTACCCCTGAGCCTTGGTCTCATTGCAGGATGATGTCTGTGCATTCCCCAAGCATCCAGACAACCTTCCTTGCTACCACAAGTTGCCTGCATTTTCCAGGAGTCAGTAAGTGTTTTCCTGCTGCATGCTCCTTTCATAACAATGTGACTGGATGTAGGTGCTGGTGTAGAACCAAAACAGCCCCTTTTCCATGGTACCTTTTAGTTTACATTTAAAGTAATGAAAAATGTATCTAGCAGTCTGACCTAATGCCGTCCATAGGCCCATAAGAAAAACTGATTATTAGCAACATGAAGAGTCATGTTCGGAACAAAAAAAAAACAGACAGAAGATTTTTCAGTGTAAGGCAAAGTATTAGCAATCGTATAAGATACATCTTCTTAAAACTGGTGCAGTAAATTCATAATGGTAATTATGAATGCAATGGTAATAAAAAGCAGAAAAAGACAGCTTGATTAGTCATTAAAAGCAGATGTCAGTTATTACTCCACATATAGGCTTACAGCAATTTTCTGTTTAATTTTATCCATAATAATACTAAGACAGTATTCCCCCCAACGAATCTTTTTACATTAATAAAAATGTTTGCATTAATTGTATATTTTATCAATTTAGAGGTCTATTCATGTAGCCCTAAATTTTGAAGGGAGATTTGGATGCACGAATTTCCCGTTAATTCCTGTTAATTCAGTGATTCGATTTGCTCTTTAAAACAAGCTATTCACGTACCACGGAAATACACCAGAATTGCTCAGCTAAAACATTTAGACAAATTAACTTGAAATGCACTGAAATGGCAAAAAAAATTGCATCAAATGACCCTTTTTCCATTGTAGAATTGACTTGGCTTGCCTTACCTAAGTGACACAAAATGTACCGATTTGCCACATAAGTAAAAGTAGGGCCTAGTTAAATAATTCAATTATATAATGTTAATTTACATATAAATTATTAAAATATATAAATATAGGTGTATGTTATATATTTGAATTAAATGTAGAATGATATGTATTGCCTGTTGTGCTAGTTAAGACTTGTCTTGTATGGGTTCCAAATTGTGAAGACATTTTTACTATATTAATTATTTTGGCATTTATTTCATGGCACATGGATTCAATGATAAAACAAACTTGTTATATTGGGCTCTAATTGTGGGGAAAAGCTAGAGCATAAAAACTGGAATCTGTCAGCGTAATATTCCTGAGCAGGGCTATATACGGAAGGCACATTAATTTCTCAGCAGAGGATGGACGAGTCGGATAGTAGAAGCACCAGTTTTTTTGCAAACAGCCCCATTTATACAACAAACTGAGGGCTCACCCCGCTCTTCTGGGATCTATATGGAGTGGCTAGTCTAGATAGAGACCCTCTTTTTGTAAGGGGATCAAAAAAGGAGAAAAAGCTACCAACCAGACCAAGGCAGCCTTCTTCCTGGGAATATAAATGGAAAAATTGGCTGAGCAGAAGGTGCACCTCTCCAAATGCGTGTAGTAAGATAACGATTGCAGAATTCTCTTTAAAAAAATCCAATTTTTAATTAATCAAAGTATAAAAGGCATACAAAGAGAAAGCAGAGTTTCACGCTATCTCAATGTTTAGCCTTAATATAGGCATTGTTAATGATTTGTGAAGGATATCCCTGTTCCGCAAGACTAGTTCTTAAATCATTGTTTGTTTTTCAAATTCTAGAGAGGAGGAGCAGTTTCTTTTGACTCTTAGAAATTCAGTAAATGGAATGTTGCGGGTAAATGTACAATATATCAGCGTAACTGGAATATCCAAAGCATGATCCCCTTTTGTTACAATATGTAAAATGTAACATACAATATATTAATATTGTTATTACTGAATCTGCACATCTTTAAATACTCCTATTTATGAACCAAACATGATTTAATGTAAGCTGTTAGGGGGGGATCAATTTAATCTGCTTTTACACTATTGGGATATACATATGCGATTATATGTATCTTTTTCCACTTTGTTAAACTTTAAAGTGTATACTCACATGTCACTGCTCCCTTTAATGTGTTTAGTTCAACTGTTTTTAATATCACCTGTGTGGATAGGACAACCAATCAATAAAAGGAATATATGGCTGGTCCTTGTAGTGTTTTTAAAGCGCGCTCTTACGTTATGTCACCTGTCTATGATTAAGCTTCATGGGTGAAACGCGTGAGACTCTGCTTTCTCTTTGTATTCCTTTTATACTTTGATCAATTAAATTCTGCAATTGTTAGCATACTACACACATTTGGAGAGGTGCACCTTCTGCTCAGACAATTTTTCTGTTTATATTTGTGCATTCAGGCTGCTTGAATATTTCGGTCAGGTGCTTTTGGCTTCCTGCTCGGTGGTTGCGACATCTTTCTTTTCTTTCGAAAAGGCAGCCCTTTGTATGAAGTGTGAATTTAGAACATAAATTAAAAAAAAAAAAAATTAAAATATTGCAATAGCAGAATTGCAAATAAATGTTTAAAAAGTGTAAAGAAAATATATGTTTTGATATAACATTGTGTCAGAGTATGCAAATTAATTACATTATAAGAGGGACTAAACCCATAATCATTTTTAACCAGACTGAAAGTCAAAAAAAGATACATATCAGTTTTTTACACCACTACCATTTTCTTTTGTTATAAACTTGATGGATTTATGCTGACCTTATAAACATTATAGTCATTCACTACTTGACTATATTTATGGGCTATTAAAGTTTCCTTTCAGTTACCGAAAATTCTTTCTTCAGTCTCTGACCTTTCACAATCTTAGTCCTTTTAGTGAAGTTTAATGGCATTATCATTTTGACGTTTACAACACACATTATATAATTTTTATCGTTCGTGAGAGATGGAAACAATACTAAGGAATTTACAGACTTGGTACAAAACTACAATCTAGTGAAGCTTTTTAAAAGTTTACAAGGAAATTGGTTTCAGATCAGACTGAGTTTTTTTGCTACTAATTTAGCAGCAAAAAAATTGTGTACTTTATACATTAGCTCACAATAATAGTTGAAAGCATTAATAATCAATTGCAAGTAAAAGAATATGCTTTTATTAATATAATACTTTCATTAGGTTTTACAATATTTACTTTTTAAGCTTTATATATTATTTAAAACTTATGTGGATACTCTTTTCCTGTTCCAGCATTTCTAAACTTATAAGAGGTATTTATACAGATATATGAGGCACACCCAGAATCCGCAAAAGTTAGGTAGGTTGGAGCATTATTTTTGTATCTTTCAAGTTTGCAAAAACTGTGCATATTCAGTATGTAGAGAAATAGGATAATAGGATATGCTTTATGCAGCATGCTCTACCTAATGCCTTGGAATGGCTCTTTAATTTCAAAAAAAGCACATTCTTTGAAATGTTAGTAGGTGATTCAGAAAGAAGACAAAGATATGATGGACAAATATGGATGGATACCTGGTAATAAACCACTCACATTTTCTGAGAGCCAAGCTTGCTCTGCAGTTTGAATAACGTTGTTTTTTTAGATGCAGTATTCTAAAGTAGAATCAAAGTGTAAAATATATGCTGTATATTTCACGGTTCTACCCCATTTCCCTGGCTCCTGTATGGGATAGACACAAGGCTATCCTAGCTATAAGACCGGGAACGGGGGACTAATAAAAGTACTCAAAAAAAAAAAATTGGGCAGACTAGATGGACCGAATGGTTCTTATCTGCCGACACATTCTATGTTTCTATGTTTCTATGTATGTTGTATTCAGGTTTTGTGGTGGTTTCCTCTACAGCCTATAGTGGCCACTATTCTAGTGTTTTCATTCTCCTCCTGTTGTCAGCTGCCTTGTTAACCTCAGCCCATCCCTATTTAAACTTGCAGCTCATGACAACCAGTGCCCTTGCATTGCTTTGGTTACTGCTTTTATAGTGCCTTTGTGCCTATTCTAGCCTTCCTGATACTTTCGTTTTGATATCCTGTTGCCGAATCCTTGCCTGTCCTTGACCAAGCCTGTTTGCCTGCCTTGTGACTTTGTCTAGTGATATTCTTCTGTTGTTCCTAGTCCTGATATGTGTATGACCCGGCCTGATGACTATTCTACCTGTGTGTTTTTTCCTGCTTCAGTGTGCAGTCTCAGTTAGTGTGCTAAAGTCCTGGGTGGTTATTTGCCTGAGGCTCAACCATAGGCTATCCTGTTGCATCTTCTACCAGCTCACTCTCAGCTACTAGTCCAGTGCCCTGCTCAGAGGGCTTCCAGTCCTGTTATAGTTGCCAGTCTCTGCTAGTTATGCATTGTGGGGTGCAGACAGACCCCACACCATGCCCTGCAACCAAGCTCCTCCCTGGTCTGTTATCCCAGGTTGTGACAGCATACATATGAAAAGTCCTGTGTTAACAATACTTAGAATTATTTTCTTAGAAATAAAAAAAAATTACTGGGAAGGTTTATTCTTCTTCACAAATTCTCTGCTAAAATGGTCAGCCACATTTTTACAGTATCATTGTTCTCCCAGATATCACATATCATGCCAAAAGTCACGTGACAGTTCACATTTCATGTCAGTCCAAATAGCACTTTCTTAGCCTGCAAGCTCCCGTTTCCTGACTCAAACGCCTCATCTGTGCCATCTTGTTCCAATTCCACACGTTTGTTATTCTCATTCAAATCTTGGAAAGATACTTACAGAATGTTGAATACAGTGAGCTATGATAAACCTTTATCATTCCTCATCTGAATGTGTCCAGTGCTGGAAATATGTGTCAATACTACAGTACTTGACCACATGCCACACCTGTCAAGACACTGATCTAATTGGTCGGACAAAACTGGAGGAGTGGCATGTGTTTAAGGATTTTAAATATATATATTTGTACTTTTCATCTTGCATATGATTTAGCGCCTCTAAGCACATTACGCATGAGGCATTTGGCGTTCCATGCCTTTTCACCAGTCATGATATTTGTACAATTTTTATCTATGCTAATGAAACTTCAATGTCACTATTTGTGCATGAAAAGAACACCTAACTGCAATTTTTCCAATACTGAAGTACACCCAGTCAAAGAGATAACTGGGTTATTCACGTACTCATCCTCTAAGGTGTGCATTGCTTTATTACAAAGGACGATAAGGGATCATTAATAATGAAAAATTAAATGCAGAACAAGTTGATCCTCTAGTTTGACATACAATTGCACATAGCTATAATCAAAAACAGTCAAATCTCATATAATTCTCGAAATTTACATCCATTGGATTCCTGAGCTGGTTGAAAGTTGCAGTTCACAACAGTTTTAATTTTTTATTTTTTTCCAATAAAAGTTTTTTATTAGGATACATATAAAAATACATAATAAATTACCGTACAATCAAATGTTTCCGGGGTAATAGCAAGTAATAATAAACTTCATACCACAGTTTCAATTTTGATGGCAAATTTTAATTTAGTTGTAGTCATAGTCTTTTGACTAAAATGCCTTTTTAATTTAGTTGTATTTTATAGACATGTGCATTCGTTTTCGGACGAATGCATTTTCGGACGAAAATAGCATTTTCGTCCATTCGTCCGAAAAACGAATAACGAAAATTTTAACTAACAAAATCCGAATGAACGAATGGTTAATAAACGAAAATCATTCGTTCATTCGTCCATTCGTCCATTCGTGCTATTGGCATTCTAAACCGAAATAGAGTCGGTTTACAATACCAATAGCATTGTACTACATTCCATAAACCGACATAAATGACTTTCGGTTTATGGAATGCATGTAATGCTATTAGCTTCCTATAAACCGAAATTGAGTTCCCATTCATACGAATAGGTCAATTGACCTATTCGTATGAATGGGGACTCTTTCGGTTTATAGACAACCAATAGCAGCATGTATTCTATAAGCCGAAAGTCTTTAAAACAAACGACGTTCGGTTTATAGAATACATGTAATGCTATTGCTGTTCTATAAGCCGAAAGACATTCGGCTTATAGAACAGCAATAGCATTACATGCATTCTATAAACCGAACGTCGTTCGTTTTAAAGACTTTCGGCTTATAGAATACTATTGGCATTCTATAAACCTAACTAGAGTCCCTCCTCATTCATAAGAATTTCTTATGAATGGGGACTCGACTCTAGTTCGGTTTATAGAAAGCCAATAGTATTCTATAAGCCGAAAGTCTTTAAAACGAACGACGTTCGGTTTATAGAATACATGTAATGCTATTGCTAAACTATAAACCGAACGACTTTCGGTTTATAGAATAGCCATAGGATTACATGTAGTACATAAGCCGAAAGTCTATAAACCGAAAGTCGTTCGGTTTATAGGCTGTCGGCATTTAACTATACAGAGACAGAGTCTCCATTCATAAAATTATGAATGGAGACTTTGTCTCCGTGTAGTAAAATGCCGAAAGTCTATAAACCGAACGATCGGTTTATAGACTTTCGGCTTATGTAATACATGTAATCCTATGGCTATTCTATAAACCGAAAGTTCGGTTTATAGAATAGCAATAGGAATACATGTATTCCATAAGCCGACAGCCTATAAACCGAACGTTCGGTTTATAGGCTGTGGGCATTTTACTACACGGAGACAAAGTCTCCATTCATAATTTTATGAATGGAGACTCTGTCTCTGTATAGTTAAATGCCGGCTTTTAACTATACGGAGACAAAGTCTCCATTTATAATTTTATGAATGGAGACTCTGTCTCCGTATAGTTAAATGCCCACAGCCTATAAACCGAACGTTCGGTTTATAGGCTGTGGGCATTTAACTATACGGAGACAAAGTCTCCATTCATAATTTTATGAATGGAGACTCTGTCTCCGTATAGTTAAATGCTATTGTATTCTATAAACCGACTCTATTTCGGCTTATAGAATGCAATAGTACTACGAATGGACGAATGATTTTCCTTTATTAACCATTCGTTCATTCGGCTTTAGTTAGCTTAGCATTTTCGTTCTTCGTTTTTCGGGCGAATGGACGAAAATGCAATTTTCGGACGAAAATGCATTCGTCCGAAAACGAATGCACATGTCTAGTATATATTCACATGTAAATTGCTTTTTAAATAAAAAATTATGATATAAAAAAATCTTGTTTTTATTTCCTTTTATGTGACAATGCTGCCTCTCTCTTTCCCTTGCCCCCAGATTTGTCGCTCTCCCCCCCTTAGTGTTGTCTCTCTCTCACCCTCCCTTTGGCTCCCCCCTCGCTCCCCTTGTGTCTGTCTCTTCCCCCCTTCCCTCCCCTTGTTTCTCTCTGCCCCCCCCCCCCCCTTGTTATTCTGTCCCCCCCTCACCTGTTTCTTGCTCCCTGGTGGCTAGTGGGGGCAGCCGGGGGATGTATGCACTATACATAATAGACGGAAGTGTCGGGCAGCATGGAGGTTGTCTGCACGATTCGTGCAGACATCCCCCAGCTGCCCGATTCTCCCTGGTGGCTAGCGAGGGAGCGGAGGATGTCTGCGCGATGAGCGAGACCTCTCCTGCTGCCGCCCGGCATGACCGCCGGGACTTCTATGATGAAGCTGGGTACTTCCGGCTTCCTCATAAAAGTCCTGGCTGTCGTTCCGGGCGGCAGCAGGGGAGGTCTCGCTCATCGCGCAGACATCCACCGCTGCCTCGCTAGCCACCAGGGAGAATCGGGCAGCTGGGGGATGTCTGCACGAATCGTGCAGACAACCTCCATGCTGCCCGACACTTCCGTCTATTATGTATAGTGCATACATCCCCCGGCTGCCCCCACTAGCCACCAGGGAGCAAGAAACAGGTGAGGGGGGGACAGAATAACAAGGGGGGGGGCAGAGAGAAACAAGGGGAGGGAAGGGGGGAAGAGACAGACACAAGGGGAGCGAGGGGGGAGCCAAAGGGAGGGTGAGAGAGAGACAACACTAAGGGGGGGAGAGCGACAAATCTGGGGGCAAGGGAAAGAGAGAGGCAGCTTTGTCACATAAAAGGAAATAAAAACAAGATTTTATTTATATCATAATTTTTTATTAAAAAAGCAATTTACATGTGAATATATACTAGACATGTGCATTCGTTTTCGGACGAATGCATTTTCGTCCGAAAATTGCATTTTCGTCCATTCGCCCGAAAAACGAAGAACGAAAATGCTAAGCTAACTAAATCGAATGAACGAATAGTTAATAAAGGAAAATCATTCGTTCATTCGTCCATTCGTAGTACTATTGCATTCTATAAGCCGAAATAGAGTCGGTTTATAGAATACAATAGCATTTAACTATACGGAGACAGAGTCTCCATTCATAAATTTATGAATGGAGACAAACGTATAGTTAAAAGCCGACAGCCTATAAACCGAACGTTCGGTTTATAGGCTGTGGGCATTTAACTATACGGAGACAGAGTCTCCATTCATAAAATTATAAATGGAGACTTTGTCTCCGTATAGTTAAAAGCCGGTGTTCTGACAAATTTCTGGAGCAAATTCTCCTGCGCAATCGCAGGAGAATTTGCTCACTGCGCATGCGCATAAAGTTACAGCTGATAACTCAGCTGTAACTTTGTGACCACCGTGCATGAGACAGCTGCGCAACCCACCTCCCGCCCCCTCACACCCGCCGCACACCCCTTCTTACCAGATCATCGACCACAGCGATACACAGCGCATGCGCACGCCTATCCAGCCGTTTGGGAATGCGCGCGTCCGTTGTTGTGTTCTTAAGGTGGTAAGTAACACGGGGCGTCGGGACATAAGGGGGCAAGCATCCTGGTGAGGGCTGCCTCATCTTGATGGGATTTGTGATCCTCCTGCTGTATTATTGATGCAGCAGGAGGATCACAAATCCCATCAAGATGAGGCAGCCCTCACCAGGATGCTTGCCCCCTTATGTCCCGACGCCCCATGTTACTTACCACCTTAAGAACACAACAACGGACGCGCACATTCCCAAACGGCTGGATAGGCGTGCGCATGCGCTGTGTATCGCTGTGGTCGATGATCTGGTAAGAAGGGGTGTGCAGGGGGTGTGAGGGGGCGGGAGGTGGGTTGCGCAGCTGGCGCATGCGCGGTGGTCACAAAGTTACAGCTGAGTTATCAGCTGTAACTTTATGCGCATGCGCAGTGAGCAAATTCTCCTGCGATTGCGCAGGAGAATTTGCTCCAGAAATTTGTCAGAACACCGGCATTTAACTATACGGAGACAGAGTCTCCATTCATAAAATTATAAATGGAGACTTTGTCTCCGTATAGTTAAAAGCCGGCATTTAACTATACGGAGACAGAGTCTCCATTCATAAAATTATAAATGGAGACTTTGTCTCCGTATAGTTAAAAGCCGGCATTTAACTATACGGAGACAGAGTCTCCATTCATAAAATTATGAATGGAGACTTTGTCTCCGTGTAGTAAAATGCCCACAGCCTATAAACCGAACGTTCGGTTTATAGGCTGTCGGCTTATGGAATACATGTATTCCTATTGCTATTCTATAAACCGAACGTTCGGTTTATAGAATAGCCATAGGATTACATGTATTATATAAGCCGAAAGTCTATAAACGGATCGTTCGGTTTATAGGCTTTCGGCATTTTACTACACGGAGACAAAGTCTCCATTCATAATTTTATGAATGGAGACTCTGTCTCTGTATAGTTAAATGCCGACAGCCTATAAACCGAACGACTTTCGGTTTATAGACTTTCGGCTTATATAATACATGTAATCCTATGGCTATTCTATAAACCGAAAGTCGTTCGGTTTATAGAATAGCAATAGGAATACATGTATTCCATAAGCCGACAGCCTATAAACCGAACGTTCGGTTTATAGGCTGTCGGCATTTTACTACACGGAGACAAAGTCTCCATTCATAATTTTATGAATGGAGACTCTGTCTCCGTGTAGTAAAATGCCGACAGCCTATAAACCGAACGTTCGGTTTATAGGCTGTCGGCTTATGGAATACATGTATTCCTATTGCTATTCTATAAACCGAACGACTTTCGGTTTATAGAATAGCAATAGGAATACATGTATTCCATAAGCCGACAGCCTATAAACCGAACGTTCGGTTTATAGGCTGTCGGCATTTTACTACACGGAGACAGAGTCTCCATTCATAAAATTATGAATGGAGACTTTGTCTCCGTGTAGTAAAATGCCCACAGCCTATAAACCGAACGTTCGGTTTATAGGCTGTCGGCATTTTACTACACGGAGACAAAGTCTCCATTCATAATTTTATGAATGGAGACTCTGTCTCTGTATAGTTAAATGCCGACAGCCTATAAACCGAACGACTTTCGGTTTATAGACTTTCGGCTTATGTAATACATGTAAACCTATGGCTATTCTATAAACCGAAAGTCGTTCGGTTTATAGAATAGCAATAGGATTACATGTATTCCATAAGCCGAAAGTCTATAAACCGAAAGTCGTTCGGTTTATAGACTTTCGGCTTATAGAATACAAGTAATACTATTGCCTTTCTATGAACCGAACGAGAGCCCCATTCATAAGAATTTCTTATGAATGGGGCTCTCGTTCGGTTTATAGAAAGCCAATAGTATTACATTGTATTCTATAAAACGAACGAAAAAAATTAACGAAACGAAAATAATGAACGAATTTCGTCTGAAACGAATGCACTAATGAACGAAATTCGTTTTAGACGAAATAAATAACATTTTCGTCCGAATGGACGAAAACGAAACGAAAATTTTAGTTTTGCACATGTCTAGTATTTTAGTCATCTGAATTGTTTTAGCCTAGTTTTAGATTTTAGTCCACTAAATCTCAAGCAGTGAGGGAGGCAACAGGTCTGGGAAGGCTGTTACATAGTATTAAGTTAACTTACTAGGGAGATGAAGGGGAAACACTTGCATGACAGTACCAGGCAAATCAGATGGAGGAGTATCCTCATCCTCTGCAGTTTGCAGGGTGTGGTTCCAGATAGGCACAGGGAGCTGTCGTCTCAGCAAATCCAGCTACAGGTAGAGTCAAGGGACTTGGCTTTGGCAAATATCCATGGGAACCAGAACCAAATGTCCAAACAGGTAAATGCACTAGTCCCTCCCTAACATTTTAGACAATTAGTCAGTTTCAATGGATTTTAGTCAAAAAATAATTTCTATTAACTTAGTTTTTATTTAGTTATTGTTTAGTTTTAGTCACTGAAAACATGCAGTTGACTAAAACTATGACAAAAAGTCAACAAAATTAACACTGGTTCACAGCTGTCAGGAATTTAGGTGTTCCCCAATTGTGCCTTTTGTCCTTTCTCCATTATGTAATAAGCCTAAAGGGTATTCTGAATAAAAGCATACCTCCCAACATTTCCTTCCATCAAAGCAGTATATCGATATTTAGGTACAACAGCCACTTTCATTACATGTAGAATGTAACTAGAAAAGTCTGATTTCCATGGAAATTGCACTCTGTGCAGGAAAGGAGCATGGATGACACAGCAGGCACAACATCACTTGTTAGCAAAGTCACATTAAATCAGTTTCGAGACACTTTACTGCAGGATTCCTAATTAAATTGAAGGACAAAGGAATCTGAGTTCTTGACCTTTACAACAAAGACATGGTTACGTTGTAAATGGAAAAGCTACCAACAGCGCACTGACCACGATTGATCACAACCACTCCAACAAAAAGGTTGTTTTATCTGAATGAGTGCAGGTATAAATCAGTCAGAGAGGAACAAAGCCTATTGATATTTCTATTTTATTTAATTAAAAGAAACTATTTGACTAAATATTTAAACAGAGTTTTAAAGCTATCCCTTCAGTTTTTAAAAGTTTGTCAACAAACCATAATGAAATGCTTGTATAACATATCAAACATTTAAACAGTGATTAATTAGTCCTTAAACAGCAACCGGAAGTTTTTATGCATAGTGTACTTTATTCTTTTTGTCCACCTGAATTAGATATTGTTAATCTGTAAATGTGTACATGTAATTGATGCCTTAGCCTGGAGTTGAGTATGGAATCCATGTATTACCACAAAATGACACATAATAGTACTGTAAATGTATATGTTGTTTAGCTAATTATACCATTCAGTAAGCAATAAACTGTGAGGCAATGACAAGACAATTCTCTAATCATTTCACAGCAGTTCACTGTTTGGTGAAGAAGTGAATAGTAAGAAAATATTACAAAATGTGGAGATTTAATACTTTTGTAGTGCATGCCAGAGTATCCTTTGACCAACACCTGCTATGTTTTCCGGGAGGCAGGCAGCCTTTTTTTACATGGGATTACAAGATGGGACCTTACCTAGTAAAAATGGACAGACCTCGAGCAGATGAGCCGGGTGAGTCCCCACTGACAGCGGACAAACCTCCTGACAGGCTGTGCCTCATCAGGTCAATATGGATAGAAGACACATGTTTTTATCCCTTGCTTATTCTAAGTAAGAGTTAAAAAAAAAGTTGAAAGTCCATTTAACAGACACAGGCCTGTGAGGTGAAGAATAGTGATAGATTTTATGTAAGGTGACTGAATAAAGTAGATGTAGAGAAATATAATGTTATTCTATAGGACTAAAGAGACCTCAGATCTAAAGTCCTCTATATTAGCCCTATGTTATGTTAAGCAACTGTAGAAAAAATACATGACAATGAACATCACAGTTATCTGAGTAACTACCAGATAGGAGATCAATTTTTCACATACATTTGGCAACATTCATGGGTTGACCTCAAAATGGACAACTTTGTAAACTTCTGCAAAATCTGTTATTCTTTTATTGTTCAGGCATGAACAGTAAAAATAACTTTCAGAAAACAGATTGGAATCCAACGGAGAAGCATTTTGGCAGGCTAGTTAAATATTTGATTTCATTTTGATTTCTATTTCTTCCTTGGAATGCAATGTTTCTTTTTGACTTTCTTTAAGTTATAGGTTTTTCAGGGCACAAACTAATGTTGTGTATATTACCAGAATATGATGAGAAATATTTAGCACATGTCTTAAATTTAGCCCATAGTTAAAAGAAAATATAAATTAATGACAAACTGGCAAGCGTAATTTGGCACTTGAATAAATTTAATTCTGGAGAAAAACAGAGGTGTGGAGGGGGCACAGCTGCCTTTGATTCAAGGCCATTTCCCAGCCACACCCACTGAGAAACCTGTCTGCGCCATCATTATTCCACCTGATTGAAAGAAGACTATAGGAGCTATAGTGTATAAGTGAGTTGAAGTAAGATGAACATTTCATTTCACTGACTAAACTATTCATTATACCGGAATTAACCTGGTGAGTTTCTCCTGGTAGAAGAGCCCAATTGTCCCTCCATAAGGCAAAACTCACTTGCACACAGAACTGCCATAGCAGATGGGCAAAGTGGGCATTTGCGCAAGGCCCACAATCAATTATTCCACTCAATCCCTTCTTAATTTATGTTTACATCGAGTTTCATTGAGAAGTTACATTTTGTTTTAAGTCTCATTTGTGGACGTGGTGTATTGCAATGGACAATCCCCCTAATGACATGTCAGATGGACAGTCTGGCAAATCAATAGAGGAGCACCACAGACTAGGCCCACAAGCCTAAGGAAGACTTAAGGAAGTATATATCTTGTTTGTTTTGAGTTCCAGTTAAGCTGTGACATTTTCTAAATAAAACAAAAAAAAAAAATGTAAAAAGCGAACATGTGAGTAAAAACAGGGAACATATACTATTGTATTATGTTTACAATGTTGGTATTCTTTCTGCTTTAACTATTGCATTTGTTGTACCAGCAGTGCTTGTATAAACAGCATAGGCGTAAACATAACTGTTAGTGCTACTAAGGTGTTAGTTATAAAACCCAACTATAAGGGTTTGCCCCAGAATTGAGTTTTATAAATTACCCCTATGTGATCACTGGACTTAGATGTCTAATAATTTCCATGCACTGTCATTGGAAAGCTAAATGTAGTTTCTTTACCTTTTAAAAACAATGTGCTAATAATTTAGGGCTTAAATATTATCCTTTATTTAAACATTACAGCTATTTACTGGCAACAGTTACTTGAAGTACTGGCTGATGTGGTGAAATCATTCTTTCTGTACCATCTTTAGGAAATACACTGGTTGTCTAGTAATGTGAGTTATATTATAAAAATATCTACTTCTGATCCACAGGCTTCCTAAAATATTTATCTACTCTTGGACCCCAGATCTAGGAAGGGTGAATGAAGACAAAAGAGTGTAGTCATAGTCAGACATTAAGCTCTTGACCCTTGTAGTCCCTTATAACTCATCCACCCAAACTAAGTTGCTAAGGTTACAGACAAAATAGCTATTAAAGTCAGTAGCTGAAAGGAGCAATTGTTTATTATGCAAGAATGTATTAAAAGTTTGCTTTGTAAAGAATATGGACCTAAATGAGTTTAATTTCGCATGAGATAGGCATGCAATGAAACAGAAGCAGCGGAAAAATGCTAGCAGGATGCTTGGTTTGAGGCATTAGCACTATAATAAAAAGTGCTCCTGCTGGATTATTGTGTGCTGTACTGGAGACCACATTTCATGTAGGATATAGATAATCTGGAGAGAGCTATTAAAGAGGGAGTAAATCCCCTCCCTTAAATCCCTTCAGTTTAATGTCATTTTTGAATGGTACTTCTGAGCGCAAATGCTCACATAAACAAAGAGGAACTATGACTCTAGGCAGACAGTGAGACAGACTCAATATGACGTCACTGTAGTCAAAGAAGGAGAACTGAACATCCTCAAGATTTATAGAAAAGTTGTTTGTTCTCGCACATTAGACCAGTATGAGAAAAAGTAAGCATTACGGAAATGAACCCTTTAATACAGCAATTTTTTTTAAATTTATTTTTTGGATTAATCCTTTTTTAAATGTTCCATGGTTTACAAGATAAAAACTATCAATAAAGACTGGAGGATCTAAAAAATGTATAAAAACAGAGAAGACATGATAAAACATTTAAATATATGAAGAGATTCACAGCAATGGCGATGAGTATATTTAAAAGGAATACAAGAAAACATATAAAGGCATCAATGAGGAAGGTGCATACACTAGTAGCATTTATTAGTGGTGTTTTACCTATGTGCACCAATGTATAACACCACCTTCCAACAAAACTTGTGTGCCATATTTGCTTCAACTATTCTTCCAGGTAGCAATGCTACAAGTTATGTATAGAAAAGCTAGTTCAGAGATGCACTTAATAGCAACTATTTTCAAAATGAACACTTAATTTATTTGCCTTAATAAAGTTGGAATATAAGTGAGCATGACAAAAAAAATTCCACTGAAAATCATTCCACTAACAATTAAATTTGGCTTGTTGGACATCAGGGTTTTTTGAACATGCACAATGAGGTCATTCTTAGTTAATAAATACAACAAAGCAAAAAAAGTAAATGGCCCTTTAGTTTAAAAGGAAAATAAATGTAGTCATTCCTTTAATGTATAACACTTCTGAGATTGTTAAGGTATTAGGCTTGACCACAAATCATGGACAGCAATGCAATTACACATGGTGATGAAACATAAAGAAACCTAGTTAAGGAAAGGTTAGTGTGTGACTCAACTGTGGTGTGAATTGACTGAAGAAAACAACACATTTTGTTTAATTATTAGAATTTAGATTATATTTTTGAAAAAAAGAGTTCAAGGTATTAAATTATGATCACCAAGCATGAACCCATATTTTTTTTGTGTGTTTGTTCTTTATAGTATGTTTAAAGATTTCTCAATAAATTGTATACATGTGAACAAACGCACAAAAGTGATACACATTATGAATATTTTTAACACATCACGAACATCAGGATTAGGATGGCATAGAATGGTACCAACATAATCTGACCTAACACACTTTTAAAAAACATCTTCTGCTAAATTCTTGAATGATAATCACGGTTCTATTTGACAAAGATGTCACACCTCAAAAAGATGTACACAAGCAAGATCACATCATTATAAGGACCATTCCGACTTGAAGATAATCTTTCTTTTCATTGTTAAATAATTAAAATATATGCATTTATTAAAATGTTACTAAATATGTTTACTTTACTCAAATTAGTATCAGTACTAAATATCAGGTTAATAGCTACAACTGATCCTCTCCCTCAGCTCTCCAACTCCAAACACAGCCTTTTAAGGGGGGGGGATGGAGGGTCTACCTGCGGGGCCAGATCAGCACCACCCTGTCTGCTTTCTAGTGGGCAGAGGATATCTGTGCACTGTGCACAAACATCCATCCTTGGCAAGTCTTGGAGGGTGCACTGGCAGGTTATGGAGGGGGCACTGGCATGTCCTAAAGGGGGAATTGGCATGCCATGGATTGTGTATTTGGCAAGTCCTAGAAGGTGTGGAGAGACGGAATGGCTGCCCTGGAACCTTCTATTATGCAACAGAGATGTCACAGACCAACAATTTAGGGACATAGATGGCAACTTCAGAATGTAGTTAACCAGATATTAATGGTTGTTCAGCATACATCCCATCAGTATATAGTTAGTAAGACATCGAAATAAGCTTCTAACCATATTAATTTTTTTATTAAAACATATTATTGGAGACTATTGGTTGGCTCATGGGACCTGATGTTCAAAGCTAACATCTTCAACTGATGACTATAATTCCCATGGGGCTCAAGTAGACAAACTGCTCATGAAATGCTGTATTTCAGGGTTGCAAGCTATGATCCCTGCTCCCCCTCAACTCAGTTGTTTCACAATCACTACTGATCTGCTTGGACACAACCAGTAGGTGATGTTAAGGAAATATCTATTCAGATTAATAGCAAAAAAAATAGGATTGACTCAAAAAGTGTGTTTGAGAAAAAAGGGCCAAGTGTGTTTGAGAGTAAAGCGCCAATCAAAACAAAATATTGTATCTTTGTTTAACCCTTTAAAGTTATTGGGTGACTAGATTGACCATTTGGCTTCTACACATGCCTGGTGAACTTCCTCTAGTGGCTTCATAGATACATTTTTTTTTATCTGTACAAAAAACAACCACAAAATATTTGTCTTACCATGGTCAACCAGATCACTTCTAATGCATACAACCTAGTATTTGTACAGTTCACATAAATTAACATCCAAAGGTTATATGTTAGGCATGATGCTTTTTAGCCAAATGTAGCCAGCACTTACTTTTATAGACCCTACACCTTTCCTGTCGGACTGAGACCACTCAAAGCAGGGACCTGCAGTGGGATCCACACTAAAGTGTCGACACTAAAAAGTGCTGCCTGGGGCAGAACGCCACCTTCTGCTTCGCTAATGATTAACGGGTATTCTTGTGGGATGAGTAGTACGTTGATAAAGTGGTGAGTTTTGAGACACTTTTTGTAAATGTGGGAGAGAGCTGCATGCTCTGCAGAAGGGAGTTCCAGATAGAGGGGCAGCTTGGGCAAAATATTGCAGGTGCAAGTAGGAAGAGGTGATGAGGTTGAAGGATCACAGAGGGTGTCTAGGACAGTTCAGTGCGGCTGCTTCACCGCTGACAGTTCAGTGCGGCAGTTTGAATGTTGAACAGTCAGCGGTGAAATTCAACAATGCTGCTTCATCGCGGCAATGTAAGTGCTGACAGTAAGTGGATGTAATTATTTAATTTTATATGGAAATAAAAGCTCATGCACTAAGAATATTCTCAGAGAAACGAAAAGAACCCAGCAAAAAAAGTTATGCATTATATTCTACCAAATAAATGAGTGAACATATAATGCAAACTCTGATTGTACACTCATTTTTTACAAACACAGGCAATATAATATCATGCACTAGGAAAACGTGAGCATTTGTGGATGTATTAAGTGCCATCTAAACCTTCTTCTAATAGGGTTTCTTGCTAATCCTTAATTTTAAGCAGAGAAGCACAAATTAGGAAGCTCTGAATATGTTTTCCACGAATATGTTGTAAATCTTCGACGAGGGCCAAATTTGATGAAGTCCAGGGGAAGTTATCCATGTCTAAATACCGTTTCCAAATACTTTCCCTAATCTAGACCACATGGTGAATAAGGAAAGTAAACAGTCTAAGAGGGTTGACATTAGTCAGCATCAATGACAGCCTTTTACACAGCACCTATGAATTCCCTGTTTGTCAGTATCTAGGACTCCAGTTTTCTTCCATAGTCTGTATTTTGAACAGATTAAGTATAGTTCTGAGCTTTATTTGCAGTGAATATGCATATTTATCAGTATCATCATTTTATGAAATCTGTTACTATTGATTTGGATCTTCTTTCACAGAATGCTTACACTGACCATGTTCAGAAATACTCAACATGAATAATGTATCCACAGCATTTTAAACGACATGATTTTAAAAATACACTTGTACATTCAGTCGAGAATCTGAAACCACAGATTTAAACAGTTATTTAAAGCAGTATGTTGTATAAATCTGGGTTCCTTGGATATGTACAACATCTATGTTCAGAATAGGAAGAAAATATTTGGAGTTTTCTTTGCTGTATAAGAGTACACTGTTTTATACTACAAATAACCAAACATATACATTGCATATTGCCCTTATTTTAGATGAACGTATTCTAGAAGTTTTAGTGTCATAATATTTTTCTCACTGTGTTATTACTTCTCTCATAAGCAGCCATTTCTTTCAATCACACGTTCTGAAAAGATTCATTGTTTTGCCATCAACATGCATAGATCTTACAAAATAATAAAGTGTTGCGCAAAGAAAAAATAAAAATAGTTGAAACAATACATATCTTAAAGCAAAGTGTAATTGGCAAAAAATACATGCAAAAGGCACAAAAAGAATATATAATGTGTAGTATCATAAGTAAGAGATTAGGTAAAGTAATATCCCCCAATGGAACCTTACTCACACATTAGTGAGCCTACAACCGTCTCTAAATTACAAAGGCGAAAAGGACTCAATTCAATTGAAGAATTCAATTGGGCATGTAGAACAAGGAAACCGAGAATTATGCTTTTCTATAAAACCTGCTCTGTGCCGGTGCTTCCTGCCCTGTGCCGGTACTCTCTGCCGCAGTGTGAGCTGGGGATCTTGCTGCGCCTGCTGTTCTTCCCATCAGTACTGCCTGGAAGAACAGCAGGCGCAGCAAGATCCCCAGCTCACACTGTAGCAGAGAGTACTGGCACAGGGCAGGAATCACCGGCACAGGGAATGAAGCACTGGCACAGAGCAGGTTTTATAGAAATGCATAATTCTCGGTTTCCTTGATCTACATGACCGATTGAATTCTTGGGCGAATATCTGATTCAAGACATCCCAATCACCATCTTCATTACAGTCTGCCTGTACTTTTCGCCTTTGTAACTTAGAGCTGGTTGTAGGCTCACTAATGTGTGAGTAAGGTTCCATTGGGGGATAATACTTTACCTAATCTCTTACTTACTATACTACACGTTATATATATTTTTTGTGTCTTTTACATGTAGTTTTTGCCGATTACACTTTGCTTTAAGATAAGTATTGTTTCAACTATTTTTATTTTTTCTTTACGCACCACATTATTATTTTGTATTTCACTGTTTTGCTGTGTTTGTTTGGAGGAACTACACTAGTGTTTTTGCTGCATTGATTCACTTTTTTGTTTATTTATAATTTACAGTGCTTATCACTTTTTCACTTATGCATAGATCTTACCTTAACTCCATCTACTGTCTGCACCAAGCATCATCTATTTTTTGAGGAACATTTATAATTTGTATATAAATAAACGAAATGCTGCAAAAGTACTGTAAGTGTGATCAGAAAGATATCAATTCATTATTCAAGGTAGTTGCCAAATAATCATCTCCTTGATTAATGAATTGCTTCCTCTTGTACACACTTACATTTATTATACAGTATTAGGGTTATGTACAACAAAGTGCAGACAGAAATACTGTCTAATGCTGGCATCTTCTCAGAGCAGTCTTTAACGTGGGCCTAATGGGACAGCTTCCCCGGGCCCAGTCATTCCTGGGGGGCCCAAAGCAGCTGCCAAATGAGCCCTCTGGGGCAACATGTGTCCATTGCCCACATGACATCTCACACGGAGCCAGTCATGCTAGGGCAGCGGTCAGCATCCCACATTCAACAGATGCGGTGCTGGCTTGTTGTCATTGCCGCCAGATATGACTTGCTATTCAGGAGGGAAGACTGTGTGGAGGTGAATGGCAGGAGACACGCAGCAGCTAGGTGAGTAGTGGGGAGGGGTGCTGGAGAGGATAATGTTTTTATAGGGCCCCTGGCTGGGGAACATGTTAACGGGAAAAATATGGCAAATTAATGGACAAAGTGTGGCATATTAATGGACAAACTAACAATGACAAATTTGAAAGGGCTAACTAACAAAGGAATATTAATGGGCAAATTGTCTGTGGCTTATTAATGGACAAACTTGATGTGGCATATTAATGGGCAAACTGGAAGTGGAATATGAATGAGCAAACGGCAAGCGGCATTTGGGCAGCCTTTGAAACCAGGATGGCAAAGATTTATTTTATTTAGGGGCCGGAGGCAATTGGGCAGCCTATAAACCCCAGGAGGGAGGAGAATGTTTTTGTGGTCCATGGTAATCATGGAGGAAAGGGAAGAATTAACACTGCATAACCCTTTGCACTTCTACCTTATCCAGGTACACAAGGGGGGTACAATTCTATTAAATTAACATGTAAAAACAAAACATAATTTTGAGTGCCAAGATGGCCAGCGATAGAGTGGGGTCAGAGCTACTTGCCTGGCCCCAATAAAGGGGGCACAGAACCATTTGGCCGACTCTCGGCCATGTTTATTATAGGCGGCAGAGCTACTTGCCCTGGTCCCCCATGATTATTATAGGGCCTGAATTTAAATTTTTTTTTTATTATTATTTTTTATCTTTGGCTATGGGGATAGAATCTACTATTCTGAATTTGCGGCACATTGGCCAATCTTTGTGCCTATTCGAGATCACTTCGGTGCTCTCTGATTTTCCTTGCTACTATGTTAGTAGCAAGCATCTAAAGCAGGGGTCCTCAAACTTTTTAAACAGGGGGCCAGTTCACTGTCCCTCAGACCGTTGGAGGGCCGGACTATAGTAAAAACAAAAACTATGAACAAATTCCTATGCACACTGCATATATCTTATTTTGAAGTGAAGAAACAAAACGGGAACAAATACAATATTTAAAATGAAGTAAAGTTAAATCAACAAACTTACCAGTATTTCAATGGGAATAGTGTGCCAGTCAGATGCCCAGGGATATTATGCCAGTCAGAGTCCAGTAATATTATGCCATTCAGAGCCCAGTAATATTATGCCAGTCAGAGCCCAGTAATATTGTGCCAGTCAGATGCCCAGGAATATTATGCCAGTCAGATGCCCAGGAATATTATGCCAGTCAGATGCCCAGGAATATTATGCCAGTCAGAGCCCAGGAATATTATGCCATTCAGATGCCCAGGAATATTATGCCATTCAGATGCCCAGGAATATTATGCCATTCAGATGCCCAGGAATAGTGTGCCATTCAGATGCCCAGGAATATTATGCCATTCAGATTCCCAGGAATATTATGCCATTCAGATGCCCAGGAATAGAGTGCCAGTAAGAGCCCAGGAATATTATGCCAGTCAGATGCCCAGGAATATTATGCCAGTCAGAGCCCAAGAAAATTATGCCAGTCAGAGCCCAAGAAAATTATGCCAGTCAGATGCCCAGGAATAGTGTGCCAGTCAGATGCCCAGGAATAGTGTGCCAGTCAGATGCCTAGGAATATTATGCCATTCAGATGCCCAGGAATAGTGTGCCAGTCAGAGCCCAGGAATAGTGTGCCAGTCAGATGCCCAGGAATATTATGCCAGTCAGATGCTCAGGAATAGTGTGCCTGTCAGATGCCCAGGAATATTATGCCATTCAGATGCC
Organism: Pelodytes ibericus; assembly: GCA_036172795.1. Classification (NCBI taxonomy): domain Eukaryota; kingdom Metazoa; phylum Chordata; class Amphibia; order Anura; family Pelodytidae; genus Pelodytes; species Pelodytes ibericus. The sequence continues at coordinate 89,911,337 of CM069863.1, forward strand.
CAGAAATATTATGCCATTCAGATGCCCAGGAATAGTGTGCCAGTCAGATGCCCAGGAATAGTGTGCCTGTCAGATGCCCAGGAATATTATGCCATTCAGATGCCCAGGAATAGTGTGCCAGTCAGATGCCCAGGAATAGTGTGCCAGTCAGATGCCCAGGAATATTGTGCCAGTCAGATGCCCAGAAATAGTGTGCCTGTCAGATGCCCAGGAATATTATGCCATTCAGATGCCCAGGTATAGTGTGCCAGTCAGATGCCAAGGAATATTATGCCATTCAGATGCCCAGGAATAGAGTGCCAGTAAGAGCCCAGGAATATTATGCCAGTCAGATGCCCAGGAATAGTGTGCCTCTCAGATGCCCAGGAATATTATGCCATTCATATGTCCAGGAATATTATGCCATTCAGATGCCCAGGAATAGTGTGCCAGTCAGATGCCCAGTAATAGTATGCCAGTCAGATGACCAGGAATATTATGCCAGTAAGAGCCCAGGAATATTATCCCAGTCAGATGCCCAGGAATAGAGTGCCAGTAAGAGCCCAGTAATATTATGCCAGTCAGATGCCCAGGATTATTATGCCAGTCACAGCCCAAGAAAATTATGCCAGTCAGATGCCCAGGAATATTATCCCAATCAGATGCCCAGGAATATTATGCCATTCATATGTCCAGGAATATTATGCCATTCAGATGCCCAGGAATAGTGTGCCAGTCAGATGCCCAGTAATAGTATGCCAGTCAGATGACCAGGAATATTATGCCAGTAAGAGCCCAGGAATATTATCCCAGTCAGATGCCCAGGAATATTATGCCATTCATATGTCCAGGAATATTATGCCATTCAGATGCCCAGGAATATTATGCCATTCATATGTCCAGGAATATTATGCCATTCAGATGCCCAGGAATATTATCCCAGTCATATGCCCAGGAATATTATGCCATTCATATGTCCAGGAATATTATGCCATTCAGATGCCCAGGAATAGTGTGCCAGTCAGATGCCCAGTAATAGTATGCCAGTCAGATGACCAGGAATATTATGCCAGTAAGAGCCCAGGAATATTATCCCAGTCAGATGCCCAGGAATATTATGCCATTCATATGTCCAGGAATATTATGCCATTCAGATGCCCAGGAATATTATGCCAGTCAGATGACCAGGAATATTATGCCAGTAAGAGCCCAGGAATATTATCCCAGTCAGATGCCCAGGAATATTATGCCAGTCAGAGCCCAGGAATATTATCCCAGTCAGATGCCCAGGAATAGAGTGCCAGTAAGAGCCCAGTAATATTATGCCAGTCAGATGCCCAGGATTATTATGCCAGTCACAGCCCAAGAAAATTATGCCAGTCAGATGCCCAGGAATAGTACAGTGCTCGTTATACCTCCCTCCTCCCCCTCCTTCCCCATCACTTACCTCCAGCTGCTGTGTCCCCGGGCCGGACGTCTCGCGCAGTGTTCCCTCCTCCCTGCACGGAGGAGGGAAACAGTTACCGGGTCCGGATGTGACGAAACGTCACATCCGGTCGCGGTGATTTTTTTTTTTTTTTCGTTTTCCTGCAGCCGCATCTTCTGCGGCTGCAAGGGAAAAAAAAAAGGTAATCAGCGGGGAGCGGGGGGTGCCGGCAGCACCCCCCGCGGGCCGGACAAATGTGCTCGGCGGGCCGCATGTGGCCCGCGGGCCGTAGTTTGAGGACCCCTGATCTAAAGGTTACATCACTATTTTTGTGAATTGGGACTACTATGGCCATTTTCAAGACTTTGGGTACATGACCTAAATATGGGGATTCATTCAATAAGTAGGCAATTGGATGGGCTATTATTGGGGACCACAGTGAGTGCAGCTATTTTATATAGTATAATGACAAGAATTCAAAGCCTGCAATGACTTTGGGCTGTTGTGATATTGGGTGGTTGGCCAGCAATGATGATCAATTATGTATTTTTGAGCTGTGACCCATCCTATAAAATAGTAAAACTGAACTGACAAATGAACTGCAAAAATCAAGCATTATTAACTGAAAAAATAGTCCATCGCCTAGCTATTCCTTATATTGTAAATGTAGAGAACAAAGAATTGTTAGCAGGACTAGAATCACACGCCTAAATTAAAGGAAGATATATTTGAAATGTGATGTCAAACACAGAAGAGTTGCATGCAAATTAAATGTGCTAACAATGTATAGGCTGTTTTTGACCTTTTATTTACTCTGGCATTCACAAAATGAACAATGCTCAGTTGATGGAGTACCTTTAACTAAAACATATTGCTTTGATTTAATGTGGTTTAACTATAAATAAAACTGAGTAGAAAATCCTTTCTGGCATTAAGAAACTAGTATAGCCAAAATGGGGTAGTGAGTAAGCGTCATGGCATTAGTTATGACCAACCTGCTTGTTTAGGCAGTGTTTGTGAATGTTTACACATGGCTGGGTAAATGTAGACTGATAGAGAGGTTTTTTTTTTTGGTTTTTTTTACAGAAGGACAAGTTGACATCACCAATTCCATAATGCCACATCCTGACCAAAATGCTAGTGGGGAGGTACTAACACCTCAGCTGCCGCAGAAAAATGTGTTTAATCTTACCCCAAGAATACAATTAGTTGTCAGAGAATTAAATCTAGTGCTAGTCTGTTGCAATGTACAAACAATATCTGTGCTTTGACATTTAATGCAGGACTTCTTTAAACAATGCACAATTTAGACATCTGCAAGGTGTACCCTTCAAAAGAGGGCTCTATGACCAGATGCATGGTGCTCCAGAAACAAAGGGTGGAAAGAGAGGTAAAGAGATAGGTAATAGGAAACCTGGTGTTGTATGAGTGTGGAATAGCCTAGAGAGGTTCACATACACCCTAGGGAACACTGTATAATTATTCAATCACTGGATTACAAGAATCCACAACTCCAGTCAGATGGAAAAGTCTGACTTTTTTGTGTTTTTTGTCTGTTTTATGTATTAATTGTTAGTTTCTATTTTAATTTGATATTGATGTAAATACTGCTGGTTCTAGAAAAGCCACTGTTAAAAGCTGTGCCCAGTGGGCAGACAAGTTTTAACCATTAAGTAGAAATACACGTATTTATTAAATTAAATTAGTAGTGTATTTTTAATGGTTCAAATATGACTTCCCATTATATCCCCATTCCCTAAATAATAAATACATATTGGAATAGCTAGAAAATAAGTATTTGTGAAGACCATCTGCCAATTGAAGGGTTTTGTGTTCTGAGCTCCATTTTCTGAGGTGCTCACTGATCTGACTTCAAGTTAGCAGCAGGACTTACATCTTATGTTTAAACGTGTATTCCTTTACTATGTGGTATTTCCCCAAATCACTTTAACACTGACTCGGATACTAGCTCCACTAAAAGGTTTCCATGCAGAGTGGCTCATTACTACACAAAGGATCTTGCAGTTTGACATGTCAGCTGGGATCTTCCTGAGTAATAGATGATGTTATAAAATTGGAATAAAGCCTTAGTTCACTATGGCTTCAATGCAAACCGTGTGCTGTGCTTTATGCATAGCTCGGTTTAGTGATGTAGGCAAAGTCATAAAAATACCAGGATGACAGATAATCCTCTATCAATGTGGACAACTGAATATTTTCACAAAACATGCCCATAAATGTGTACATGAATGTGAACCCCTCGTGTAAAAGTTGTTGCATTAGGAGAATCTCACCCAACATTCTATTATCAACTGTTGGGTTTCATCAAAATGTGCCTTTCCAATACTAAACTCTATTGTTTCTTTAGACTTTCCTATGAGAAGAACATATCATACTGACAGACATACACTCAGCTGAATTGGATTTAGTGCTAATTTGGGAAGTTGTTTGACATAGAGAACATTTTCGATTTCAATTTCACGAATTGTAATAGAGTAGAAAGTAACTATTGGTTTGAACCAAGAAATACAATTTCTACAATGTGTTCTTTATAAAGTTCATAAGGGATGTGAAGCCTAATCTACAGAAATTATGAGGTATCAAATCATTGTTGTTAGTAGGCCTCCAATATTCCATAGCATTTATGAAACATAGACAATTACAAACTTTAACAAAGTGTTGGAATGTAAAAATAATTAAGATGTAACAATCAATTCAATTTACAATTAGACTCTGTAAGTATTATAATAGTGTACAGTCAAGATTATGTGATGCCGCCAGAGTCTTTCTTAATGTACACCACCTAAAAGTCCAGTTCAGTGTCTCTATGATAAAAGATAACATAAGGTTTTATTTTTATCTCTCATCAATTGAAATAATACACATCAGATGAGGATAATGTCCTATGACGAATGCACATACTTTTAAAGAACTGTGTAGAAACTAGACATGTGCATTCGTTTTCGGACGAATGCATTTTCGGACGAAAATAGCATTTTCGTCCATTCGTCCGAAAAACGAATAACGAAAATTTTAACTAACAAAATCCGAATGAACGAATGGTTAATAAACGAAAATCATTCGTTCATTCGTCCATTCGTCCATTCGTGCTATTGGCATTCTAAACCGAAATAGAGTCGGTTTACAATACCAATAGCATTGTACTACATTCCATAAACCGACATGAATGACTTTCGGTTTATGGAATGCATGTAATGCTATTAGCTTCCTATAAACCGAAATTGAGTTCCCATTCATACGAATAGGTCAATTGACCTATTCGTATGAATGGGGACTCTTTCGGTTTATAGAAAGCCAATAGCAGCATGTATTCTATAAGCCGAAAGTCTTTAAAACAAACGACGTTCGGTTTATAGAATACATGTAATGCTATTGCTGTTCTATAAGCCGAAAGACATTCGGCTTATAGAACAGCAATAGCATTACATGCATTCTATAAACCGAACGTCGTTCGTTTTAAAGACTTTCGGCTTATAGAATACTATTGGCATTCTATAAACCTAACTAGAGTCCCTCCTCATTCATAAGAATTTCTTATGAATGGGGACTCGACTCTAGTTCGGTTTATAGAAAGCCAATAGTATTCTATAAGCCGAAAGTCTTTAAAACGAACGACGTTCGGTTTATAGAATACATGTAATGCTATTGCTAAACTATAAACCGAACGACTTTCGGTTTATAGAATAGCCATAGGATTACATGTAGTACATAAGCCGAAAGTCTATAAACCGAAAGTCGTTCGGTTTATAGGCTGTCGGCATTTAACTATACAGAGACAGAGTCTCCATTCATAAAATTATGAATGGAGACTTTGTCTCCGTGTAGTAAAATGCCGAAAGTCTATAAACCGAACGATCGGTTTATAGACTTTCGGCTTATGTAATACATGTAATCCTATGGCTATTCTATAAACCGAAAGTTCGGTTTATAGAATAGCAATAGGAATACATGTATTCCATAAGCCGACAGCCTATAAACCGAACGTTCGGTTTATAGGCTGTGGGCATTTTACTACACGGAGACAAAGTCTCCATTCATAATTTTATGAATGGAGACTCTGTCTCCGTATAGTTAAATGCCGGCTTTTAACTATACGGAGACAAAGTCTCCATTTATAATTTTATGAATGGAGACTCTGTCTCCGTATAGTTAAATGCCCACAGCCTATAAACCGAACGTTCGGTTTATAGGCTGTGGGCATTTAACTATACGGAGACAAAGTCTCCATTCATAATTTTATGAATGGAGACTCTGTCTCCGTATAGTTAAATGCTATTGTATTCTATAAACCGACTCTATTTCGGCTTATAGAATGCAATAGTACTACGAATGGACGAATGAACGAATGATTTTCCTTTATTAACCATTCGTTCATTCGGCTTTAGTTAGCTTAGCATTTTCGTTCTTCGTTTTTCGGGCGAATGGACGAAAATGCAATTTTCGGACGAAAATGCATTCGTCCGAAAACGAATGCACATGTCTAGTATATATTCACATGTAAATTGCTTTTTAAATAAAAAATTATGATATAAAAAAATCTTGTTTTTATTTCCTTTTATGTGACAAAGCTGCCTCTCTCTTTCCCTTGCCCCCAGATTTGTCGCTCTCCCCCCCTTAGTGTTGTCTCTCTCTCACCCTCCCTTTGGCTCCCCCCTCGCTCCCCTTGTGTTTGTCTCTTCCCCCCTTCCCTCCCCTTGTTTCTCTCTGCCCCCCCCCCCCTTGTTATTCTGTCCCCCCCTCACCTGTTTCTTGCTCCCTGGTGGCTAGTGGGGGCAGCCGGGGGATGTATGCACTATACATAATAGACGGAAGTGTCGGGCAGCATGGAGGTTGTCTGCACGATTCGTGCAGACATCCCCCAGCTGCCCGATTCTCCCTGGTGGCTAGCGAGGGAGCGGAGGATGTCTGCGCGATGAGCGAGACCTCTCCTGCTGCCGCCCGGCATGACCGCCGGGACTTCTATGATGAAGCTGGGTACTTCCGGCTTCCTCATAAAAGTCCTGGCTGTCGTTCCGGGCAGCAGCAGGGGAGGTCTCGCTCATCGCGCAGACATCCACCGCTGCCTCGCTAGCCACCAGGGAGAATCGGGCAGCTGGGGGATGTCTGCACGAATCGTGCAGACAACCTCCATGCTGCCCGACACTTCCGTCTATTATGTATAGTGCATACATCCCCCGGCTGCCCCCACTAGCCACCAGGGAGCAAGAAACAGGTGAGGGGGGGACAGAATAACAAGGGGGGGGGCAGAGAGAAACAAGGGGAGGGAAGGGGGGAAGAGACAGACACAAGGGGAGCGAGGGGGGAGCCAAAGGGAGGGTGAGAGAGAGACAACACTAAGGGGGGGAGAGCGACAAATCTGGGGGCAAGGGAAAGAGAGAGGCAGCTTTGTCACATAAAAGGAAATAAAAACAAGATTTTTTTTATATCATAATTTTTTATTAAAAAAGCAATTTACATGTGAATATATACTAGACATGTGCATTCGTTTTCGGACGAATGCATTTTCGTCCGAAAATTGCATTTTCGTCCATTCGCCCGAAAAACGAAGAACGAAAATGCTAAGCTAACTAAAGCCGAATGAACGAATGGTTAATAAAGGAAAATCATTCGTTCATTCGTCCATTCGTAGTACTATTGCATTCTATAAGCCGAAATAGAGTCGGTTTATAGAATACAATAGCATTTAACTATACGGAGACAGAGTCTCCATTCATAAATTTATGAATGGAGACAAACGTATAGTTAAAAGCCGACAGCCTATAAACCGAACGTTCGGTTTATAGGCTGTGGGCATTTAACTATACGGAGACAGAGTCTCCATTCATAAAATTATAAATGGAGACTTTGTCTCCGTATAGTTAAAAGCCGGTGTTCTGACAAATTTCTGGAGCAAATTCTCCTGCGCAATCGCAGGAGAATTTGCTCACTGCGCATGCGCATAAAGTTACAGCTGATAACTCAGCTGTAACTTTGTGACCACCGTGCATGAGACAGCTGCGCAACCCACCTCCCGCCCCCCTCACATCTTGATGGGATTTGTGATCCTCCTGCTGTATTATTGATGCAGCAGGAGGATCACAAATCCCATCAAGATGAGGCAGCCCTCACCAGGATGCTTGCCCCCTTATGTCCCGACGCCCCATGTTACTTACCACCTTAAGAACACAACAACGGACGCGCACATTCCCAAACGGCTGGATAGGCGTGCGCATGCGCTGTGTATCGCTGTGGTCGATGATCTGGTAAGAAGGGGTGTGCAGGGGGTGTGAGGGGGCGGGAGGTGGGTTGCGCAGCTGGCGCATGCGCGGTGGTCACAAAGTTACAGCTGAGTTATCAGCTGTAACTTTATGCGCATGCGCAGTGAGCAAATTCTCCTGCGATTGCGCAGGAGAATTTGCTCCAGAAATTTGTCAGAACACCGGCATTTAACTATACGGAGACAGAGTCTCCATTCATAAAATTATAAATGGAGACTTTGTCTCCGTATAGTTAAAAGCCGGCATTTAACTATACGGAGACAGAGTCTCCATTCATAAAATTATGAATGGAGACTTTGTCTCCGTGTAGTAAAATGCCCACAGCCTATAAACCGAACGTTCGGTTTATAGGCTGTCGGCTTATGGAATACATGTATTCCTATTGCTATTCTATAAACCGAACGTTCGGTTTATAGAATAGCCATAGGATTACATGTATTATATAAGCCGAAAGTCTATAAACGGATCGTTCGGTTTATAGGCTTTCGGCATTTTACTACACGGAGACAAAGTCTCCATTCATAATTTGTAGTAAAATGCCCACAGCCTATAAACCGAACGTTCGGTTTATAGGCTGTCGGCTTATGGAATACATGTATTCCTATTGCTATTCTATAAACCGAACGTTCGGTTTATAGAATAGCCATAGGATTACATGTATTATATAAGCCGAAAGTCTATAAACGGATCGTTCGGTTTATAGGCTTTCGGCATTTTACTACACGGAGACAAAGTCTCCATTCATAATTTTATGAATGGAGACTCTGTCTCTGTATAGTTAAATGCCGACAGCCTATAAACCGAACGACTTTCGGTTTATAGACTTTCGGCTTATGCAATACATGTAATCCTATGGCTATTCTATAAACCGAAAGTCGTTCGGTTTATAGAATAGCAATAGGAATACATGTATTCCATAAGCCGACAGCCTATAAACCGAACGTTCGGTTTATAGGCTGTCGGCATTTTACTACACGGAGACAGAGTCTCCATTCATAAAATTATGAATGGAGACTTTGTCTCCGTGTAGTAAAATGCCCACAGCCTATAAACCGAACGTTCGGTTTATAGGCTGTCGGCATTTTACTACACGGAGACAAAGTCTCCATTCATAATTTTATGAATGGAGACTCTGTCTCTTATTAGTTAAATGCCGACAGCCTATAAACCGAACGACTTTCGGTTTCTAGACTTTCGGCTTATGTAATACATGTCAACCTATGGCTATTCTATAAACCGAAAGTCGTTCGGTTTATAGAATAGCAATAGGAATACATGTATTCCATAAGCCGACAGCCTATAAACCGAACGTTCGGTTTATAGGCTGTCGGCATTTTACTACACGGAGACAGAGTCTCCATTCATAAAATTATGAATGGAGACTTTGTCTCTGTGTAGTAAAATGCCCACAGCTTATAAACCGAACGTTCGGTTTATAGGCTGTCGGCATTTTACTACACGGAGACAAAGTCTCCATTCATAATTTTATGAATGGAGACTCTGTCTCTTATTAGTTAAATGCCGACAGCCTATAAACCGAACGACTTTCGGTTTATAGACTTTCGGCTTATGTAATACATGTAAACCTATGGCTATTCTATAAACCGAAAGTCGTTCGGTTTATAGAATAGCAATAGGATTACATGTATTCCATAAGCCGAAAGTCTATAAACCGAAAGTCGTTCGGTTTATAGACTTTCGGCTTATAGAATACAATTAATACTATTGCCTTTCTATGAACCGAACGAGAGCCCCATTCATAAGAATTTCTTATGAATGGGGCTCTCGTTCGGTTTATAGAAAGCCAATAGTATTACATTGTATTCTATAAAACGAACGAAAAAAATTAACGAAACGAAAATAATGAACGAATTTCGTCTGAAACGAATGCACTAATGAACGAAATTCGTTTTAGACGAAATAAATAACATTTTCGTCCGAATGGACGAAAACGAAACGAAAATTTTAGTTTTGCACATGTCTAGTAGAAACCATGTTTATGAAAATAACACATCTGAGAAAACCTAGTGAATATGGCAAAATGCATCAGGTTGTTTTTTTTTTAAATATATGTACTCACATGAGCAAATTAATGTAACAACTCTATCAATGTACTTTGCAATAATTGTTTTTATATTGTTTTAATTTTGTATAATTATTTTAATGATTAAAAAAAGTAATATATTCAGTTCCTGCCATTGATTTCATACTGACATTTTTGTTTAAAAAAATCAGTTATTTTACATATATTGTTTTATGCAGCTATTTTTTTAGCAGGAACATTCTAGTGCTTCCCAAATTATATAAAAGAAGATACATCATTTTTTTACATTTAAGTGAGTGGTTAGAATGATGGGGTATTTCTTCAGCATGAAAAAATATATTTCCTTTTGAGTAAATACATATTGCAGGATCTTTTTGTAACATCAAACATGGCCATATTAATACTTTCATAATTTATTTCCAAGTAAAATCACAACATTGTCCTCATTCTCTGCCAACATTGCAGTCTCACACATTCAAGACAGGAAAACTGTTAAACTAATTATTATGTATAAGCAGAAAAGTTCCAGTAAATGAGATAAACTTTAAGCCAGAAGACACAGGGTAAAATGGAAACTTAGAATAGTAAAAAGTTAGAAAAAACTATACCTATTTTGCATTAGAAATTTGGTAGTGTCCCAAGTGTAGCAAGATAAACGGTAAAACTCAGCAAAGATACTCTTCCTTAATATTGTAAAAAAAAAAAAGGCCATCAGTAAAAAAATAACTTTTTACAAAAAGATCCAAGATGGTGTGAGATATGGTGTGTTATTATAGAATTCCAAGATTAAGTCAATATTATGAGTACTTTGTACTTGATTCATTGCATCATTATTAGTATAAAAATTACCTTTTTGTTCAAACCAATTTGAACAAAATGTTTTACATGAACAATTAAAAAAAACACTTACACATTTGATGGTGAAATTGAAAGTTGCTTTGGTTACTTGTTCTAGTTTTGAGACGACCTATTTTAAATTAGCCAAGTTATTTACATGTGTTTCTATTTCGTTAAAGGTACAGGCTATTCCCCAAACTCACTTTGGTGCAAGTTGAAGACTATTGCTTGTATAGTGCATTTGCTTATATCCACTGTGATTTGATGCAGACATTCTGTATAAATCACAGTTTTAATATCATATTGATCAGTGATTCATTTAGTCACTTCCTGTTCTGGTGGATTAGAAAGTAGTGTGTGGGATGTACAGGACCAGATTAAGGTATGGGCTTTAGGGGCTGCAGCCCAGGGGCCTAGTCAAAACAGGGGCCTCAAGGACTGCAGCTTGAGGCCCATGCCATCTGGCCATTGGAAAAAAAAAAAGCTTGATGCAGAGAGAGATGGTGCCACTAACATACCGGCAGTTGAAAAGCCGTTATGTTTTTGTCTGTGTGCAGTGGGGGAAGTATCCACAGAGAAAAGGTGTATTTTATTAATTTACAATCTGGGGGCATGTCCTTTATTAATTTACAGTCTGGGGGCAAGTCCTTTATGGGGGCAATTCCATTTATTTATTTACAGTGTGGTGGCAAATATTGTGTTTATTTACAGTGTGGGGGCAAATCCTGTGTATATTTACAGTGCGGGCCAAATCTTGTGTTTTTTTACAGTGGTGGGGCAAGTCCTGTGTTAATTTAAAGTCTGGGGGAAAGTCCTGTATTTATTTACAGTCTGGGGGTAAGTCTTGTATTTTTTTACAGTCTGAGGGCAAGTAACCTATGTATTTACAGTGTGGGGGCAAGTACTATATTTATTTACGGTGTGGGGGCAAGTCCTGTATGTATCTACAGTCTAGGGGCAAGTCATCTATGTATTTACATTCTGGGAGCAAGTCATCTATGTATTTACAGTCTGGGTGCAAGTACTCTTTTTATTTACAGTCTGGGGGCAAGTCCAGGGTGCTGGGGCATAGCCTGGATGCAGGGGCAAGTTGTTTACATGTTTGGAATGCATTGCAGTTCCAGGTAAAAAGCAAAACAGGTGTGTTTGTGTGTATGTATGTGCACTCTCCCCAAAATACAGCAGCTTTTTGCATATACATATACATTGCTTTGCAAAGCCACCTGGATTTAAGTATACAAATTGGTCTGGGGTTGCTGCAGTTGATCAGGTCTAGGTTCAGCAACATTATGTGTCCAAAGAATAAGGACAGCTGACTACCTAAATATACTGAATGACCAGGTTATTGCATCAATGGATTTTTTCTTCCCTGATGGCACAGGCATATTCCAAGATGACTCATCGGCAGGGGAGGGCTGGCAGCCTTAGGCCTGGGGGGCAAATCCAGTCAAGTGGCCCATTGCATCATCGAATCGCCTCCCCATCCACGGCCATCTTTTCCTTGTTTTATAGCGAATATTGCCAGGATTTTCCCCCACAATATGCCAGGATTTGCCATTTAATATGCTAGAATTTTCCCTTACAAAATGCCAGGATTATGCCCCTCAGTATGCCAGGATTATGCCCCTCAATATGCCAGGATTATGCCCCTCAATATGCCAGGATTATGCCCCTCAATATGCCAGGATTTTCTCCTCAATATGCCAAGATGATGCCCCCTCAATATGATAGGATTTTCCCCTATATATGCCAGGATTATGCCCCTCAATATGCCAGGATTATGCCCCTCAATATGCCAGGATTTAGACACCCAATATGCCAGGATTTTCCCCTCAATATGCCAAGATGATGCCCCCTCAATATGCCAGGATTTCCCCCTCAATATGCCAGGATTATGCCCCTCAATATGCCAGGATTTAGACACCCAATATCCCAAAATTTGGGCACCCCCCCCTACCCACGTTGCACACCTACGACATGACCCATAACCCACGTTGCACACCAGGACATGCCCCATCACCACATTTACATGCCTCCATCACCCCATTACATACACATTTAAAATATTATTTGCCATTAATATTCCCCAGCCAATTTGTCCCATAATATGCCAGTGTTATTCTGCAATTTAATATGACTCAGTAAATTTGCCCAATAATATTCCAAGGTTATCTGCAATTTAATATGCCCCTGCTAATTTGCCCAATATGCCAGTGTTAATTGCCATTTAATATTCCCCAGCCATTTTGCCCTATAATATGCCAGTGTTATTCTGCCATTTAATATTCCCCAGACGATTTGTCCAATAATATGCCAGTGTTATTCTGCCATTTAATATTCCCCAGCCAATTTGCCCAATAATATGCCAGTCTTATTTGCCATGTAATATTCCCCAGCCAATTTGCCCAATAATATGCCAGTGTTATTTGCCATGTAATATGCCCCAGCCAATTTGCCCAATAATATGCCAGTCTTATTTGCCATGTAATATGCCCCAGCCAATTTTCCCAATAATATGCCAGTCTTATTTGCCATGTAATATGCCTCAGCCAATTTTCCCAATAATATGCCAGTCTTATTTGCCATGTAATATGCCCCAGCCAATTTTCCCAATAATATGCCAGTCTTATTTGCCATGTAATATTCCCCAGCCAATTTGCCCAATAATATGCCAGTGTTATTTGCCATGTAATATGCCCCAGCCAATTTTCCCAATAATATGCCAGTCTTATTTGCCATATAATATTCCCCAGCCAATTTGCCCAATAATATGCCAGTGTTATTTGCCATGTAATATGCCCCAGCCAATTTTCCCAATAATATGCCAGTCTTATTTGCCATGTAATATGCCCCAGCCAATTTTCCCAATAATATGCCAGTCTTATTTGCCATGTAATATGCCCCAGCCAATTTTCCCAATAATATGCCAGTCTTATTTGCCATGTAATATGCCCCAGCCAATTTGCCCAATAATATGCCAGTCTTATTTGCCATGTAATATGCCCCAGCCAATTTGCCCAATAATATGCCAGTGTTATTTGCCATGTAATATTCCCCAGCCAATTTGCCCAATAATATGCCAGTGTTATTTGCCATGTAATATGCCCCAGCCAATTTGCCCAATATGCCAGTCTTATTTGCCATGTAATATGCCCCAGCCAATTTGCCCAATAATATGCCAGTCTTATTTGCCATGTAATATGCCCCAGCCAATTTGCCCAATAATATGCCAGTCTTATTTGCCATGTAATATGCCCCAGCCAATTTGCCCAATAATATGCCAGTGTTTTTGCCCCCCCCCCCCTTACCTTTTTCCCTGGTGGCTAGTGGCAGGATTTCCCTGGTGGCTAGTGGCAGGAGGACTTCCCTGGTGGCAGGCAGCATGGTCCCTCCATGCTGCCTGTTCGGCCTCCCGGCGGTTGTGCCGACAGGTCACGTGATCGGCGCCCGTCTGACGTCAGAGCGCCGATCACGTGACTGTCGGCACTTCCATGTCAGACTGCACAGGGAGCCGAACAGGCAGCACGGAGGTTTCTCTGTGCTGCCTGTTCGGCTCCCCATGCAGCTTTGCAGGCAGAGCGGAGGTGAGAGGGGATCTTCCGATCCCTTCTCACCTCCGTCTCTGCCTGCAAGTGTTTTTTTTTTAAACACTGGCCCAGCGGCCGTGTTTTACATAGCTTAGGGCGGCCTGGGGGGCAATTGCCACCCTGCCCCCCGGCCCAGCCCGCCCCTGCTCATCGGCCGCAAATTGTGAAAGAGTGGTTCAGGGAGCATGAGATATCATTTTCACACATGGATTGGCCACCACAGAGTCCAGATCTTAACCCCATTGAGAATCTTTGGGATGTGCTAGAGGAGGCTTTGCTTTACAAGATCTTGGTGAAAAACGAATGTAACACTGGACGAAAATAAATCTTGTGACATTGCAGAAGCTTATCCAAACCATGCCACAGTGAGTGCGTGACGTAATCAAAGCTAAAGACGGTCCAACTAAATATTAGAGTGTGTGACCTTTTTTTTGGTGGCAACTTTTTTCTGGGCCAGGCAGTGTACATATATATATAAATATTTGTCATTAACAAGTCTGAGGTGCAGATTGACAGGTCGGAATGGCAGATTGGCAAATATGGGAAGTCTGTGGGGCAGATTGGCAAATATGGGGGCAGACTGGAAAATCTGACTGGCAGATTGGCAAATAAGTAAATCAAAAAAATTTAAAATGCATCAACATTTGCAGGAGGCATTTTGGGCACCAAACAGTGCCTTGAAGTTTAATTCATCAAGCTATGTGATATTCTCTAAGACTTCTTCCCTATTCTTGTTCTGGTTTTTGACAATTGGCATGCTTTTTTAAATTGTTATAATCTCCTACAAAAAGTAGGTCACAAAATCCTAGATTCCTATGACAACACTATTGAGAAGGAACAAGAAGAAGAAATAGAAAAAGAAGACCCTTTATCTACATATTATGAAACCTGCTTTTGTACATGGAGTATCAAGATTTGCAATATAGTGTAATAATTTGCTTTATTATGCCTTATAATAAAGAGGAACTCCTATTTTTATTAGCAAATTCCCTTTTGGCTTTACTCGTGAAAGAGAAAATTTCAAGGAATTCAGAAGGGGATTTTAAACTTAAGACCAAAGTAGCAATGTTGGAAAAATTCTGCCATTCAGCTGAATTGGAGACTTTTTTCAACTTGGCTACTTTGGCCTTAAGTTTGAAAATTCCCTCCTCAATTCCTTGAAAGTCTCTCTTTCATGAACAAAGTCCTTCGTGTTGTTGGAAGAAACGGGCACTTAGGATTACATGATAAGGACAACATTACATAAGGGGGGATGCCTGGCCACACTTACGGTGATGACACTTTCTGTGTCATGCACTACTGTCCATTGTTCTTTAATGCATAATTAAAGCCATAGTGTCATAATTTAAAAAAAAAAACATTTCATAAAGTGATGACTGGTTTTCAAAAATGTGTTTTGATCAATGAAATAGATTCTTCTGATCTACTTTACATTCACTTGAGAGAAAGTCTTCAATTAATTTACCTGCTACCATTCCATCATTTCAGTGATTAATGTCATTAGGAAACATTAATGACATATTGCTATAAAGTAAACCTAGTATAAACTCAGTATTGGCAGCTTTAAGGCTATTTATCCTATTTCATGGTCCTACAGTAGGAAGGCAAATATTTTTGTAAGCTTACTCATTGTCGTAAAAGTATATTTTATTCCGGAGCTACAGCCATGATAGTAAGTTCCCCTTACTTGGAACGCCACTATTTATCATTGTGTAAAATTATACTAAATCTTTCGTTCCCACATTAATTTCAATAGATACAATATTTAAGTCTTAAAACTTTACTGACTTCGATGTATGTGCCATTTCAGCAGTTCACCACAGACGAGACAGAAACATGAACTATCCACTATCTTGCTGTTGATATTGGCACTTAAGCAACCAAAAAACCAAGTTGTCCAGAAAGTTTAATATTTGAACTTTTAACTGGTAGTTCAAATTAATATACAGTAGTGGATTTATCTTTGTAAGTATAAACAAGAACTGTGGTGGGAGACGTGTCTGAACAAAAAAGTTCCTCACATAAAATATGTATACACCAAATATACTTATGGAATACTCATTAGAATAATTGTTGTAACATTTATGGATGAAGGTATCAAGATCAGGTACTGTAGCTCTACCAAAGAAACACAACATGCAGAAAAAAAGAGTTAACACAAGTTACATGAGGTAATAGAGAGTTGTATAGAACTTATTAAATAGATATTGGAACAGTGGCGGATGCTCCATACGTGCTAGATGTGCACCGTACACCTAACACGGAGCACCCGCGTTGTGTATTTCTGGGTTTTGTGTGCTCTGAGCAGGGAGTACACAAACCCCAGAAATACATCCTAAAGATGACGCTGCTATGAATTCAGCAACAGTCACTCACTCTGTTGCCAATTCAACAAGCACTAAAAGTATACAAATTTTCCGAATTCGTAGCAGCATCGTCTTTCGAATGTAATGACGTCTCTCGTGTTTTTCCAGGGGTTTGTGTACTGGCTGTTCCCCGGAAATACACGAGAGACTTCGTGCCTCCAAGTGACAGGCGTGATCCGGGCTGGAAGCACGCCTGTCACTCAGGGGCATGATATGCCCCTGCATTGGAATATTATATGCAGAATGGTATGAGGGGTATGGGTCGGATAAAGCTTCACTATAAACATATATCCCCCATATTTGTTCTATCCCTCTCCTCCCCATCTCTGTTCTCTCTCTCCCGCATATCTGTTCTATCTCCCCCTCCTCCCCATCTATGTTCTCTCCCTACTCCCCATTTCTGTTCTCTCCCCCCATTTCTGTTTTCTCCCCCTCCCCAATTTCTGTTTTCTCCCCCCCCCTTACCGATGTTAGCTTTGAATGAGTATCATGAAAAAGAGACAACAAATATATTTTCAATTATTGATAATCTTTATTTACATCAAAAGTGCATACTACATACAATGTTGTCTTTAGTATGAATGGGATCCTGGTCAAGCATGTATTTTTTAAAAACACCCTGTCCAGTTTTAGAATGCCAGCCCTCAAATTCCAGATGACCTTCAATTCTAGCCTGGTCCTATTTCAGCACCACTTCTTCAACGGGGCTAATAAAAAAAATAGACGATTGTAAAAATGGCCAGCTTCTGTGGTACCTGCATAGCACTTACACTTCAGCTGCCTCTTATGCCCTACATTAAAGATTACTCTAATACAGTGGTTCTTAACCTGGGTTCGATCGAACCCCAGAGGTTCGGTGAGTCAGTCTCAGGGGTTCGGCGGAGGTCAAGACACACACCCGACTCATATGATTCGTGATGACACGCTCCGCTTGGCCATCATTGGCTGCAGGTGATCACGCAACATCGCTTGGCCTATCTGTGCTGCAGGAAATTTGGGGCGCCCAGTAGTCGACTTGTAACTGTCGTGATGGTATGTCGTGTGATTTCTTTTTTAATATTTTAATCCCTTCATACTAACTATGTTGAGCAAAAAAAGAAAGTGGTCGGACGAATATGTACAATATGGATTCACATGTATAACGGAACGTGATGGGAGTCAGCGTCCTAACTGCATGATTTGCAATGCCAAGTTGAGCAGTTCTAGTCTAGCACCGGCAAATCTAAGAGAACATTTCCTTAAGCTGCATGGAGATGGAAAATACAAGAACACAACGCTCGCTGAATTCAAGGTGAAGAGAGCCAGATTCGATGAAAAGGCTAGTCTGCCTGTTCTCGGGTTTGTACCCATCAACAAACCGATCCTCACAGCATCGTACGAAGTTGCTTACCTGATCGCAAAGTAGGGCAAACCACACACCATTGGTGAAACACTCATAAAACCAGCTGTGTTGAAGATGGCGAATATCATGCTGGGAAAAGCGGCTGAAGTTAAGTTATCCCAAATTCCTCTATCAAATGACACCATCAGCGACAGAATAGAGGACATGAGCAAAGACATCTTGGCTCAAGTAGTTGCAGATCTGATTTCAACCACGGCAAAATTCAGCCTTCAACTCGACGAGACCACAGATGTTTCCAATCTAAGCCAGCTTGCTGTATTCGTGCGCTATGTGAAAGACGACGTGATAAAGGAAGATCTTTTATTTTGTAAGTCTCTTACAACGACAACTAAGGCAGCCGATGTGAAGAAACTTGTGGATGACTTCTTCAAAGACAACAATCTTTCGTGGGATATGGTTTCTGCAGTTTGTTCGGACGGAGCTCCAGTCATGCTGGGAAAAAAGTCTGGTTTTGGTGCGCTAGTGAAAGCCGATGCACCACACATCATTGTTACGCATTGTATTCTGCACAGGCATGCGTTGGTAACAAAAACCTTGCCTCCAAAACTGGCAGAAGTATTAAAAATTGTAGTGGAATGCGTGAACTATGTGCGAAATAGTGCTCTGAGGCACCGCATCTTCAGTGAGCTGTGTAAAGGAATGGGCTCTGAATTCGAGGTACTTCTGTACCATTCTAATGTTCGGTGGTTATCCCGGGGACAGGTGCTGAATCGTGTTTTTGCCGTGCGTGTAGAATAAGCCCTGTTTTTGCAAGAGCACCAACATTGTCATGCAGATTGCTTCAAAAATTCTGAGTTCATTCTCATTTTAGCGTATATGGCTGATATCTTCTCAGCTCTCAATCATCTCAATCAACAGATGCAGGGCAGTGGAGTCAACATCATCGAAGCAGAAGAAAACTTGAAGGCTTTTCAAAAAACGCTACCGTTATGGAAACGACGAACAGAGAACGATAACTTCGCAAACTTTCCCCTGCTAGACGACTGTGTAAGTAAGATCGAAGATGTTGCTGGAATCGGAGACATTTCTGTACCCGCGGAACTGAAGCAAGCAATTGCCACGCACTTAGATGAGCTTGCAAAGTCTCTCGACGGATACTTCCCTACAAGAGAGTCATATCCAGCATGGGTGAGACAGCCGTTCACGTTTAGTGTTGAGACAACAGATGTCAATGATGAATACCTCGATGAAATCATTGAATTTCAGCAGAGCCAGGTTCAACAGCAACTCATCAGAACAACAACCCTCTCAACGTTTTGGTGTCAACAAATGGTAACGTACCCTGTTATTGCTAAGAAAGCTCTGGAGATTTTCATACCGTTTGTTACAACATATCTTTGCGAGCAATCCTTTTCGAGGATGCTGGACATAAAAACGAAGAAAAGGAACAGACTTTGTTGCGTAAATGACATGAGAGTGGCACTTGCCAAGGGGAAGCCGCGCATTTCTGAACTGGTCTCTGAAAGGCAGCAGCAGAAGTCACACTGATTTGCAGTAAATATTCATTATTATGTTTTTGTGTGAAAATCATGTTTTAATTGTTTTGTAATTTGATGTTGATGCACGGTTCATTTTGTGCACCAGTAAAATATATACCTATGTTTTGAATTTGAAAAAATCATATTTTATTTTTCCAATTAAGAAGGGTTCGGTGAATGCACATATGAAACTGGTGGGGTTCAGTACCTCCAACAAGGTTAAGAACCACTGCTCTAATAGCAAGTTTAAGTGTGAGGTAAAGGTTTTCTTCCTCAAGGGTGTTACTGACTTCCAATATATTAACACACTTCATTGAATCTACCCCAATGTTTTTAAATATGATAATACATACTGTGACTTATTTTACCATAGCTAAGTGTTTGTGTTCATTACATCTGTCTAGTAGTAAGTCGGGTGGAATGTAAAATGTGAATGGGTTTTTTTGTTATTAACTAATAATGCATGTTCTCTTTCTCACTTATCCCAATGATGCCATACCATTTTCCATAAAATCTTACACTTGCAGCTGCTCTCTTCATTCTTCCAAGCCTGGACAGTGGTGGAGAAAGGGGACCTCACTGAAAAATTAGGTTAAGAAATATTTATGGCCTTACCTCAATTCATATATAATATATAGGAATATGGATGTTTGACGTTAGAGCCCAATCACATAGATATTTTACACCAACATTAATTTGTTTACTTTTTAATCATCCTTGTAATGGGAAGATGTGGTGAACTCTATTTAGACCTACAGAGATAAGGGCAGGTCTACTGTGAGGAAGCCTTCCTTCAATTGCATATGAGGGCATAACTGTTGTTTTAAAAAAAAGTGAATTTAAAAGAATGTGTTATAGAGTTTTGTGTTTTACATTTTCATTGTCATGTTTGGAATATCAAATTGTTTTGTTTTTTTTTGAGAATTCCATAAAATAGATCACATTTGGAGCAAATTGATACTTTTTTGAGCATGTCTGAAAATATATAAAATGATATACAACTACCCTATATTGTATATCAATCATTGTTTTCAAAAATAATCTGGTATTAGTGAATGGATGACATTGCTCAAAAATCATATCCATAGTAGATATAGCCAAACTTCTGGCTTCTTCAAATTCCAACAGAACTTTCCTAGGGCCTAGATTATGCAGGACAGCTGTGTTATACACAGCAAGCACATGAAAATAAACAGACTAATACATTTGGCACAGAACCAGAATGTTGAGGACTAGCAATGGCTGAATCAGAAGGAGCATTTGCGATAAGCCCCAGAAGCTAAATGAGTCTTGTACTTCTAATTGACCTTTAGTAAAAAAATAAATTAAAAAAAGTAAAAAAAAGTGTCTAAAAACTGCCATCTCCACCACTCCTGTAATTAGAAACCTATATTCTTATTCCCAGAGGCAAGTCTGTGCTACAATAAAGATATGTCAGTTTTCTACATTTACCATCCTGTCTTTTCCTGCTCTCGCCTACTATTGAGGCAAATAGAAAGTGCTGCTGTTGCACAGTGGCGGACTGGGTCTAAAAATATTGGTTGCCAGGAGAGAGAAGGGGCCCACCAACAACTATAAGGCTATAATTTCATTTTTATAATAAATAAAAATGTTTTTTTTTAAATACACATGTGGAAAAAAAGGTACCGTTAAAATGTTTGTGATTTTTTTTTTTTAAATATATTTTTAGTAATTACAGTGTACATATTACTGGTAGCAGACAGTAAATACTGAATGTAAAAACATATTGTTATAATTTAATTTTAAAATTATTTTTTATATTTTAAATAAATGGTGCATATTTTTTTTTTAAATTAAAATATGGCATCTTCACAGCTATTCACAAAAATATAAAAGTACAACAATTGCCATTTCAAGGTTTTTGAAACATAAATGCTGAAGCATTCAAATATTATATTTCACATTTTTACATAACATGTGGTCAAATCCTTCAGTTACTTTAACAAAAATATAGTAATTTCAATAAACTGGAACTTAAGATATAAAAAAATAGGCATATAAATAGTAGATTGCACATACCAAATGATGAACGGTATCTTTACCTCTATGCAGTGGTGTATCTTGATTTTGTGCTGCCCTAGGCAGACAAAATCCGGGCACCCCCCTACCCAAGCTGCACACCCACGTTACACACCTAAGACACACCTAAGACATTCAGACTCACATCAAGCTCACACTCCCATCACACTCAGTCACACACTCCGACTCCCATCACACACACTCTGACTCCCATCAAACTCAGTCACACACACTGTCTCCCATCACACACACTCTGACTCCCATCACACTCAGTCACACACACTGTCTCCCATCACACACACTCTGACTCCCATCACACTCAGTCACACACATGGTCTCCCATCACACACAGTCACACACACTGTCTCCCATCACACACACTCTGACTCCCATCACACTCAGTCACACACACACACACACACACACACTCTGACTCCCATCACACTCAGTCACACACACTGTCTCCCATCACACACACTCTGACTCCCATCACACTCCCAGTCACACACACACACACACACACACACACACACACACACAGTCTCCCATCAGCACTTACCTTTCGTTGGTGGCTAGTGGCAGGCAGCATGGTCCCTCCATGCTGCCTGTTCGGCTTCCCGGCGATTGTGCCGACAGGTCACGTGACCGGGCGCGCGTGTGACTGTTCGGCTCCCCGTGCAACCTGGCAGGCAGAGCGATGGTGAGGGGGGGTCTTCCGATCCCCTCTCACCTCCGTCTCTGCCTGCAAACGAGGTCTTTTTTTTTTTTTAAAGGGCTGCGTTTTTTTTTTTGTTTAAATTTTTTTTTTTTTTTACATTTTTTTTTTCTCAGTGCTGGGGGGCGCTGCCGCCCCCCAAAATTTGCCGCCCTAGGCATCCGCCTAGGATGCCTCGCGGTAAATACAGCACTGCCTCTATGATAACATATATCAGGTCTGTATATATGGCGTAAATATCTACTTCAGACTAAATGTGGTCCAAACCCAATAACTCAAATATAGAAAAACGTAGTTAACGAACGGTTGCCGTGTCTATTATTGGTTAAACATAAACTTTCTGAAGGGAGAGTAAGAATGGACTATTTCTAGATTTCCACTGCCCTGCATCTCCATGTATTGGATAAAATAAAAACAGACCCGGGGTTGTGTATATCAAATCGCTAAAACAAAATAAGAAAAAATCTACAAATATATCACAAATATGGATTTGTTACTGAGAAATTGAATGCAGTTAACCTTTTGTAAATGTGTCTACTTGGATTAGAATCTCCGTTATTTGGTCAACCTAATAATGTTCGCTGTCATGACACTTAAAGTGAACTGTTTAAATGGAAGAGAGAATTAAGGCACGAATATATACTGAAAGAGAATAAATCAATAGATTTAATAGGGAGTAAGTTAGAGAAAGAGTAAGTAAAGAAGAGGAGGCCGCGAAGCAAAAAAAGGATGAGGCCATATGTTTCGTCCCAAAAAAGTACTGCCGTGTCCAAGTTGGGCAGTGTAGTTGCCCGGGGGAGAGGGTTACTTCAGTAGCGTAATATCTCAGGAGCGGAGTGACATGTCAAGAAGGTACGCTAGAGACTGTCTCATTAATATGCCACTGATAATTTGCCCAATAAAAAAAACAAACCTCCTCCCCCCTTCCCCAGTACTTAAATGGATGCTGTTCATCCCCTACAGTCTCCCCTGCAGCGTTACACTGCGTGCAGGAAATACAGATGCCGGAAATGATGGATGCGTACAGCCGGCTGCTGCCCGTCTCCATGTGAGACAGTCAAGTGGGAAGCGGGGGCCCACTGGGAAGCTGATTTGGGCCCCCAGGAATGAATGGGGCTTGGGACAGCTGCCCCGTTTGGCCACATTTTAATCAATGAAACGTATCATATATCTATACTTCAGAACTGTAATTAGTAAAATGTAGACTATCCTGTAATCGTTATTTAAGTATTTAAGCTGAAGCAGCCCTGTCTTATGCATTTTTCATAAGCAGCTCTGAATAAGATGACAATGTAGTCACCCTATTTCCATTTACTGTTACTGTTAACTCTGAGGAATATTGCATTTTCAGAAAAAAAAGGTAGGATTCAGACATACAGTGATCTTTACTACTGTAATGATATATAGTAATGCATTAAAGGTATTCATTTTTTTTTAGAGGGGCCCACGTTTTTTCCCTGCTATTCCTAACGATGTCACCTGTGAACAGGACATGCCATCTGGATCCATATTTGCAGGTACCAACTAAGGTTTTGAACGGTCTCAATTTTTTACAGTTATTTGGAATAGAAGTGTGTAAAAGGGACAGGGCTTATTACTTTATTCATAAAAGAGAGAACTGTTGGGAATTATGAAGGTAATTCCAAACTAAAGACCAAAGTAGGAGAGTTGGAAATATTCTCCCATTCAGCGAAATTGAAGAATTTTTTAACTCTGCTGCTTTTGCCTTTTCAATTGCCTGCAATTCTCTCTTTCATGAGTAAAGCCCTTAATAGAATGTGTTGGCAGATAAGAACCATTTGATCCATCTAGTCTGCTCAATTTTTTGCACCATATTTTATATCTAGGATAACCTATCTCATGCATGCTTAATCTCTATCAATGTAGTGACCTCTACCACTTCTTCTGGAATGCTTTTCTATGCATACACTACTCTCTCAGTAAAATAATACTTTCTGATATTACTTTTAAACTTTTGTCCCTCTTATTTAAAACAAAGTCTTCTTGTTGTGGTAGCTTTTCTTCTTTTAAATATTCTGTACACTTCTACTGTGTTGATTCCCTTTATGTATTTAAATGTTTCTATTAAATACCCTCTGTCTCGTCTTTCTTCCAAGCTAAGAAACATAGAATGCAATTAATAGCCTGCTATATGTTAAATTACCACTCGGGATAGTTGAATTCTTTGCCAGTTTTCAAGTAGACATACATATAAATACACACGCTGCATGTTTCCCACAGAAGGCCTGAATACTAATAAAGGAAAGAGTTTAATAAAGGGAACTCTATGATAGTTTAACCTTAAACTATCATAGTGAGTTAAATATAACTTACACTAGTGCTATCTTAAACAAATTACATTCACGTCAGTAGCGTTGTTTTCTATTGCCAATAACATGTAGCAGAAGTCTCGTTACAGTAAGTCCTTCAGCAAACAATGATTAAAGGAATGATATATATATGCTAGTTACCGTCTTCTTGTCATAAGTGAACCATTAAATAAAAAATATCTCAACTATTCGGAAACAAAGATTCTTGCACAAATGCATTACCAGGAAGCAGGCTGATTTAATGAGACATTCTGTACAATGATTCCAATCTCTTGGTTTACAACTAATAGTCCTCATTGTAAGTAAATAGTTACCTAAGCACATATGTTTTTGTCAGAACAAGTGAGTCACCGTTGTGTGCTCCTGAAAATAGATCATAATATGGGGTTATAGGGAAATAAACCCAAACATGGGTGTTTTGTCACAAAATGTGAGCGAAACACTGAAAGGAATTTGTTCAGATTGCATTCAGCAATACAAACATTACACAGCAATGTTTTGACACAATAATATCAGTTTCTCAAAGTATAATTCTGCTGCAATATTTAGCTAGTAAAATTATGTTTGAAATTACTTAAAGTTACATTCCGGCGACCAAATGTATTTAAATGCGTTCAACAGCCTAAATAATGTTCTGCTTGCCATTTGTTTTTCCACACAAATGTAGCTGTAAGGGTTGTAGGAAGTGTTAATTGATGCAGATGTGATGTATCTTACTCTCCCTTTGATTGGTTGGAAAACACTGTTGGTTTTTTAGGAACAACCTTGGAGGTGCTTTTTATAAATATATCTGGAGAGAAGAAAAATATACTACAATAATGAAATATGCATATTAAACCTTAATAGATCACATAAATGTGCAAAGGTTATTAACAATGTATATTATGTGACTAATATATTGCATATGGTTACGCATGCTGCATAAAACATACATACTTTCTTGAATGGTAGAATATGCATATTAGAGAATGTAAAGTCCATTGCCATGTCTATGCACTGTTTTGCAGAGTATAGCCATTGACTTTCCTGCATTCATGATGATACCCATTGTGGTCATGTGTGTTGCGCAAATTAGTGACAATAAGTGCAAAAAGTCCCTATGTTGAAAAGTGTAGAGATTCCTAATTTGTATGCATTTTTACTTAGAAGCTCAAAATTGTATTCACAAATGTTGCCACTTAGGGTCATACAAATGCTAATAACAAAAGCTATTGTATAGACATCCAATAACAATATTTTATAACTGATTTAGTACAGTCCTAGCCCCACTTACATATATTCTGATATATATAAACTGCCTCCTCTAACACAAGTTGAGCAGGTGAACTGGCACTCAGACAATGATGGACTACATCAAACTATATGACTTTCCATTGCAAACAAGAATATGTACCTTAAACACATGTGAAGTTAATAGGTTTTATGATAAAGCAAGATGTTATTTTGTACCCATTGATCTAACTTAGACTCTTTTGTTAATGTAATTTCTATACATTTTTTATCAATAGTTCCAACTATTGATAAACTATAGATTTTATAAATTACTGATTGAATTATTTTTAGATTTGTATTTACACGATAAGCAAAAAACAATCTTTCTTTTAACCACACGGTTTGTTTTTGATTCTCATTTATCCATTTTTTATGTTTTTTTTTACACTGACAATGTTAAATACTTATGTCTGTTGATTTTTAAAGTGTGATGCTGTGAAGTGTTATGTATATGTTACCTCTTCACTTATTTTTTTTTTTATGTTCAGTAAGCTTTTACCGAGAATCCAGTGACTTACTTCTGAGTGACCCAGTTCTTGAGTGTTTGTAGGTAAACTGTAAAATAAGATGTAGAAGTTTGTAAAAGAAAAATAGCTCAGGGCAACTGTTATATCGTAAGATCTTATCTGTCATGTAATGCTCATTACAAATTGCTTACGATAAGTGGCCCTGGGGCACTGAAAGCCTGTCAGACATTAATGGAAAGGACTATCTTAGGACAAGGATAAGCTTGTAGGATATATTTTTCTCTAGATGTTGGAATGTTTTAACCCCTTTATGACCAAACTGTTTGCCAATTGTTTACTGTGCAGGGCAATGGCTGTTTGCACATTTCTGCTGTGTTTGAATTTAGCTATATTTTTCATTTTTCTTATTAACTGCGACCACACAAATTGTATATTTTTTTTAAACATATGAAGGGCTTTCTTTAGATACCATTATTTGGTTTGCATTATATAATTTATTACAAAATGTTTTATAACTTATACTTGAAAAATGTTTTATCTACAAAATCCCATAAAAAAACTTGCAAAATAGATAATGTTTTTAAGTTTTTTACTTAATTGTGGAAGTTATAAGGCAATAAGTACAAGAAGCACATTGGTATTTTCAATCCATTTGGTTACATGAATCCCAGAATTATCCCCAAATGTACATACTTTTCAAAAGTAGTCTATGTTCTATGTAGACAACCCAAGGTATTCAACTTGACAACTTACACTTTTCATGCAGTCATTTTACTGCCAATCTTTGCCAAATATTGCGGTAGTAATTTTTTTGGGGTGTTTTTTTCAGGTACATTGTAGTGCTAAATTTGGGATAAGGTCACTGCAGCTTTAAAACATGGAATCTTGACATATTGCTTTGTGGATTACATTTCCTATTATGTTCAGACAGCTAAAAAGTAGCTTAGCATCACAGGATCTGCCCTGAGTTATCTTGTTGCAGCATGGAAGGCCATGCAACATGGAGAGCCTTAACCCCTTAAGGACTGCTCCTTTGAAACATTTTTGGCCATTCTGGACAATGGCTATTTTAACATTTCTGTGCTGTTTGTGTTTAGCTGTAATTTTCTTCTTTGCCATTTGGTGTACCCAAACAAATTATATATTGTTTATATTGGGACAAGAAGGGCTTTCTTTTGGTGCCATCATTTTGATCATATCCTATAATATAATATAAAAAAGAAAATGTGGTGAACCTACCTCCCCCCCCCCCCCCCCCCCCCACACACAAAAATGTCCTTACTTTTATTTGAAACATCTTCTTCTCATCGACAAAAATGAATGAAAATAACTTCTAAATAGATTCTAATATTTCTCCTGAGTACAGGGATACCATCCATGCATAGGTATGTTGGGTTGTTTGGGGGCTAAAAGGCCACATTTGGAAGGTGCGCATTTCCAACCTGGAATTTTGACATGTAGTCAGCCTGTGCCCATGTTCCATTTGGGAATTTTGTTGGAGCTGGACAGTGTATTTTACCCCCCTCCCCTCCCCCAAAACAAAAACAAATATTTTTCAAAAGTAGACACCCTAGGCTATTTCAAATGGTGGTATGTTGGGTTGTTTGGGGGCTAAAAGGCCACATTTGGAAGGTGCACATTTCCAACCTGGAACTTTGACATGTAGTCAGCCTGTGCCCATGTTTCATTTGGGACTTTTTTTTGGAGCCGGACAGTGTATTTTTCAGCCTTTGTCAAAGTTTTTGGTAGAAATTTTATTATGTGTAACTGGCAAACAACATCCCAATATTTATTCAGCAACATCTCCCAAGCACAGGGATAGGACCCATGCATAGGTATGTCAGCTTGTTTGGGGGTTAAAAGGCCACATATGAGAGGTGTGCTTTTTGATTTTCCAACTTTGAATTTTGACATGTAGAGCAAGGAAGGGGTTAATAGCTCTTATAAGAGCCTTTGTAGTACTGTACAAAAAATTGAACCATTAAAATGCACAATAAACTTTTGTTCGCTTCCTAAGCACATGCGTGCAGCCGGCGGCGCCATTTTTTAATGGCAGATAGGTCACTCCAGGGACATACATAGCGTCCGTTGGTCGCTTTTTTGCTCTTTTTAGTGCATGATGTGCCAGGCACATCATGTGTCACTAACGACACGTTTCTGCATTACGTGTCTGGCACGTTATATGTCGTTAAGGGGTTAATCCAGAGGTACTCAGCCATGTAATTTACAGACCGATCATGGTATGCCAGTAGGCATAATGCCATTGGAAATGCATGTGATGCCAGAACCGTCACTCGTTCTCTAGGGACGATTTAAATGACAGCCCTTTTGTACACACTATAGTAAGCCCTTGATCTTTACTTTTAAATTGCACTTGTACTATTAAATTGGTCTGGCGCATAGAGAGTTGCACATAGCACTCTGAGAATATATGAAAAGCTATTAAACTTTACATAAATTTCCAGGCCTCAATGTACCATCAGATTAGAATTCCAAGAATTTGTACATCCAGAAAACTCATCTTCAATTCCAATGTTTCACAACCAACGCCAGAATACATCTATAGAATGGTGGGTGACTGATCCAGGCCTAAATATTTTAAAGGAAACTATCGTACAAAAAAACATGTGGACGACTAGGTCAGCATCTAGTGAGTATAATCTACAATACTATAAGAATTGTCAATAAATATATAGCTTAAAAGATTCACTTACCTGAAGCATACTTGAAGCCTCCAAAAAGACAACCCCTAACTGGTGACATGGACTTTCAACAAAGAAGAGTCCATTTTTACAGGTATCGTTTAAGAATGATTGCCCAACAGTTAGAAAATGTTTGTTTTATAAACTTTGAGAAAATACATGTGATATAACAAAAGAAATGGACTGAAATAAAAACACATCTTTGATGACAGACAAAATACTATGTTACATTGTATGTTGACCCCTAACAGCACATGATAACAATTTTCACAGCATTATAGACCTCAGCATTAGTGTCCTCAAATGTAACAGATTCAATAAAAAAGATGTCACCTGCAGGTCAGTCATGCATTAAAGGAACTCTGTCATCATTGGAATACTGCAAAAGCAACTGTCTATCCGTTGTAAGACATGTAAATGTACATAGGTAGCAAAGGGCAAGTAAAAGAAGAGCCGTACATACATTGTGCAGAAATAAGCATGTGAGCCAGAAGCGTTGCTAGGGGTGGGCTACTGGGGCTATAGTCCCCCCTTCATAGCCCCGATTGGAGACTCTGGGGCTAAAGTATTCTTTAGCCCTGAGACTCTAATCGGGGCTATAATTGTTTGTTTGTTTTTTAAATCCCCCCGGTAAGCTTTCCTCAGTCTGGGACATGGTCCCAGAAACGGAGGATTAACCTCACACGGGGGTGAGGGGTGATCGGGAGGAGAGGCTGCTATAGGGAGCTCTCTCCCTAGCCTCTCCTCCTCAAGGTGCGGCCCACAGGCAAGTGCCTGCAGTGACCGCACCTCCTGGCCATAACGAGCACAGCGCGACGGGTGCAAGCTCCGCCCCCATCGCGCTGTGAGTGCTGCATCCGGCAGAAGATCCTGGATGATGGACCAACTGTAAGGTAAGTAAAAAAAAAAAAAAATAGAAGAAATGTGTGACTGTGTGTGGGTGTCTGGGTGTGTGTGTCAGGGTGTCTCAATATGTGTAACTGTGTGTCTGGGTGTCTCAATGTGTGTATCTGGGTGTTTCACTGTGTTTGTCTGGGTGTCTCAATGTGTGTAAGTGTGTGTCTGGGTGTCTCAATATGTGTGAGTGTGTGTGGGTGTCTCAATGTGTGTGTCTGGGAGTCTCAATGTGTGCATCTAGGCATCTCAATGTGTGTGTCAGGATGTCTAGGTGTGTGTGTCAGGGTGTTTGCGTAAGTGTGTGTGTGTGTGTAAGGGTGTTTGCAGAAGTGTGTGTAAGGGTGTTTGCTTAAGTGTATGTGTGTGAGTGTGTCTCAGGGTGTCTGTGTGAGAAAGAGAGAGATGTTGTGTGTGAGAGAAATGGTGTGTGTGAGAAAGAGAGAGAGACGGTGTGTGTGAGAAAGAGAGAGAGATGGTGTGTTTGAAAGAGAGAGAGACAGTCTGTGTGAGAGAGAGAGAGAGAGAGAGAGAGAGAGAGACGGTATGTGTGAAAAAGAGAGAGAGAGAGACAGTGTGTGTGAGAAAGAGAGAGAGAAACGGCGTGTGTGAGAAAGAGAGACAGAGAGAGACGGCGTGTGTGATAAAGAGAGACAGAGAGATGGTGTGTGTGAGAGAATTGGTGTGTGTGAGAAAGAGAGAGAGACATTCTGTGTGAGAAAGAGAGAGAGACGGTGTGTGTGAGAAAGAGAGAGAGACGGTGTGTGAGAAAGAGAGAGAGACAGTCTGTGTGAGAAAGAGAGAGAGACGATATGTGTGAGAAAGAGAGAGAGAGAGACGGTATGTGTGAAAAATAGAGAGAGAGAGACAGTGTTTGTGAGAAAGAGAGAGAGACGGTGTGTGTGAGAAAGAGAGAGAGAGACGGCGTGTGTGAGAAAGAGAGACAGAGAGAGACAGCGTGTATGAGAAAGAGAGACCGCGTGTATGAGAAAGAGAGACAGAGAGAGACTGCGTGTGTGAGAAAGAGAGACAGAGAGAGACGGCGTGTGTGAGAAAGAGAGACAGAGAGAGACAGCGTGTATGAGAAAGAGAGACAGAGACAGACTGCGTGTGTGAGAAAGAGAGACAGAGAGAGACGGCGTGTGTGATAAAGAGAGACAGAGATATGGTGTGTGTGAGAGAAATGGTGTGTGTGAGAAAGAGAGAGAGATGGTGTGTGTGAGAAAGAGAGAGAGACGGGGTGTGTGAGAAAGAGAGAGAGACGGTGTGTGAGAAAGAGAGAGAGACAGTCTGTGTGAGAAAGAGAGAGAGACGAAATGTGTGAGAAAGAGAGAGAGACAGTCTGTGTGAGAAAGAGAGAGAGACGAAATGTGTAAGAAAGAGAGACAGAGATAGACGGTGTGTGTGAGAAAGAGAGACAGAGAGAGACTGCGTGTGTGAGAAAGAGAGACAGAGAGAGACGGCGTGTGTGAGACAGAGAGAGACGGCGTGTGTGTGACCGAGCTCATCTGGGCTCTAGCCCCAGATCATCCGAAGACCTAGCAATGCCCCTGATGTGCCATATTTCTGGAAGAATACATGCAGAGCAAAAATTGGATGTTGGTTTTTCACTCATATATACTGGAATGCAATGTTACCAGGTTGAGGATACAGTGATCTATTTATTAACAATTACCCATTATGGATTAACAATCAAGATGGGAAAATCAGGCCAAAACAGTTGTGATGAAAGACCTATTCAACTCACCTATTTTATGAGTAAGATCTCCATATCTCAAATATACCTGATATTTTAAATACTCCTAGGGGTTCTCTCCTAATTAAGGGTATTTCCAGATGTGGAATTTGCAATCATTGTGCCTAGAGATACCACCCTTTACTTCACAAATTTGGCCTGTAATCAGCTGAAATGGATGTTTGGATTGATGAATCATTTTTACCAAGGAAGAGTGCTTGTCATGGAGGGTTAACACAGCCATTATGGGTGAGTTTAGTCTCATATGTTCAAGGATATTTGCCATCTATAATGGCACTAGTGAACAGTAAAGCATACTCCTGAGTAGGCTTTAAAACATATGGCAGTTTATTATCTTCTTTAATTTCTTAGTTGAGTTAGTTGAGTTTATATCACGCACTTGTTGTCTTAAAACATCCCATCTTCTTTCGCCGGCAAAGGGGAGTTTGGGACTTGCGAGCAGGAGAGTCAGGCCTTTGCACATGTGCAGTATTCTATTTTTGTTGTTGGTGCTGTCCCACTTAAAGAGGGGCAGATGGGGGGGCATGACAAGGTTACATTTTAGAAGTTTATAGACATGTGCACCATGCGACAATTATATTGATTGAACATTTGTGAGCTGTTTTGTAAATATCGAACATTCACACATGAGCACGTAAAAAAGCCTTGCTAATTAAAAACATTTGGTACACTTGATATTCTATCCTGGATAGCAGACTGAGGAAGCAAGTCTCATTCTAAATCTGAAACCAAAATGCAGTGATTTTCTTAAATGCTGCCTAAAACTTTTGTTCAAAAAAGTGTTCATCTTTCTTTTAAACCATTTGAAAGACTGATAATCTATTGAAAAGTAGGAAATACATATACTGAACTTATTATTGATGAAATGTCTAGGACACAAGTAGCAGTCCGCTGCTTCCGACCATTGAGGGAATGTTGTCATGTCATTTGAAGTTCATTTAATGTGACATAGTTTTTAGTTTAGTATATGCAAAGGTTGTTTTAAGTTTTCCTGGATCAATCTTCCTAATGTGGTTATTATCACCCACCTTGGGTACTAGAACTATTTCCTAGATTAGGTTCATTTTAGCTTTGTCTCAACCTGCCCAAAATCTCCTGAACTAATTTCCCCAGAATCTCCTGTCCCACTCAATCTGTAAAACGCCCCACAAAACACACTTCATCAAAATGGTCTTAAAACTAACGCAATGTGAATACACCAAAAGTCAACACATACCTAAATACACAATAGATCATATTGAATGCATTGAAGTACAAACATGATCTTTACATTTTAATTCCACTTATTACATTGTACTAGCACGTCAATGGTTGGTATTTAAGTAACTATGATTAAGTCGCTTAGACAAAATGCATCAGGCGTTATTCTAGTCGAATCAGTGGTGTTTTTTGTCAGCCTCAGGTGGAAACAATGTGAGAGAGACATAGACCAAATCTGTTATATTTTCTGCTTTGGAATTAAGACCCCACTAGGTCTTCGCTGCCCTACTAAAAAAATGAGAAATTACAGAATATTTTTTTTTTAGACATTTGGATATTGATACCTTTTTTTTAGATGCTAGAAGCAATGCTTCTGCTATAATACTAGAAATTAAGAATCTGAGGGACAATTTTAAAAAGTTAGAGAAACTTCTCATCAAATAAATGAAGTTTAGATGGGAAGTAGCCACTTTACATGAGTATATAAAGGAACACCATGTGGCTTACAAAATATTTGGTACTGGAGACACACAGTTTATATTGAAATGGAATAAAGCTTATGTATAGCTGGTATGTGCACTTGCTTTAGAAATTGATAGAAAATATATCTAGGATCACAAGGGGTCACTGGCTCTAAGCAGCACTGTGCTCTTGTATACACCGATCAGCCATAACATTATGATCACCTGCCTAATATTGTAAAACAGCCCTGACCCATGGACTCCACTTGACCTCTGAAGATGTCCTGAGTTATCTGGCGTTAAGACGTAAGCAGCAGACCCTTTAAATCGTGTAAGTAACCGGAGGCCAAACCAACACCTTGATCCCGTTGTTGTGTTCCGCAAACCATTACTGAACCATTTTTTTTATTTGTGGCTGGGTGCATTATCCTAGCTAAAGAGGCCGATGCCAGCAGGGAATACCATTTCCATGACAGGGTTTGCATGATCTGCAACAATACTTAGGTAGGTGGTACGTGTCAAAGTAACATCTAAGCCGAACATTGCCCAAAGGATCACACTGTCTTCTGTCTTGCCATCTCTCATTGGTGATAAGGTTATGACTGATTGGTGTACATAATTTGTATTTGTATCTTTAGTGCTTTTTATGTTTGACAACTGTGTTTTATTATATCTGTACTAATATATATTTTGTTATCCTAGATATCTTTTCTTGAATCTCATTAGTAAGGGCACATACCAACTATAGACAGGTTTGCTGGTAAGTTACACATTTACTGGTACAGCTGCAGCTACTTGCATTTTTTTTCTTATCTACCTATCCTCTCCGCTATATATACATATAAAGGTGCAGATTTGAATTGAAATGGATTTGAATTGAAATGGAATAAAGTATTAAGCATTAGAACAATGCACATTTGAATTAATGGGCATCATTATTAGTAAATAAATAATGTTACTGGAAGAATTAGATAAGGATATCTATAAAGCTCAGATTACACTAAACATCTATGTCCCAGACAGAATAAGGAGCACCTTTTTGGAAATAGCCTTGTGAGGTCAGAAAGAGAAAGAGAAAAATTATATGAAAAAAAGATACAGAATGCATAAGAAGGGGCTACTAGCCCTGTCCCCTTCATGTAGGTAACATGATTTTATTAGAGACAGGGTGTGATGTACTTCCTGGTACCCCAGCTGGGTACCTCCATCAGTAGCTCAGCTTACCAGAATAGAACTTCAAATACTGCAGAAAATCTACAGACATGTATCCCAAGTACCAGACAACACCAGTATAGGAGTAAAAGAGGAACAATTTTATGGTGGAACACACAGGCTTCTATACAACAAAAATCACATCAACCAAGAATTAAATTAGAACTCTATGGGGAGGATAGAGGCTATTATTTTCTTATCCTGAAATATTGTAGTGCAAGGAATAAAATGTGCACTTGTATGTATGTGTCTCTGTTTAAAACCCACTACTGTATAGCTTGTTCACTCCTTGTCTCTCTCACTGCCTTTGGATGAGCTGTGGTGAACTGACAAGAGAACTGAAAAAAATCAGATATCAATATCAGAGTTAGAAGTATTGGCCAATCAAAAAAGAATTCAAAATAGCTATTGGTATCTGATTTTTGCAGACTACTTTGTTCTTCACTCTTAAGCCCTCTGGTCTAATGATGGTTACTGAGACTTATAACTTACTAAACATCATTGGTCATTTGACATCTTGCCAAACCATGGCTAATGCCTAATTGAGAAAAAATCTGCAATTCAGATTCTGCATATTTTGCTTGGGGAAGATGGCCAGGGGAATCCATAAAATTCCCCTTACTCAAAAAGGGCCCTGACACTGCCCCTTGGTAAATCAGAGGTGATAAGAACTAATTCATAAGGTTATAAGAACCAATTTACAAGTAATAGAACCCTCATCTATGTTGAATTATTCTCTAACACCCCTGTAGGGGGATAGGGATTTGTTAACAATATATGCGCATTTGGTTTGGTGTCATGTGTGTACTTTTTCGTTGTCTTTTTGCATTAAGTCACCATGGGGTGTAGATGAATAACACCCAACGATATTTTACAAGCAGCTTTTATTAAAAGTTAAATTTTAAACCACACCCAGTTTCCAACACATGGAATTAAATCAGAGCTACCTGAGTTCACCCTAGATATCCCAAACATCTGTGGTGCCAAAGTTATCATCACTGCTCTATGGAACTAAAATCGTGATTATGTGACTGAATTTTATCTAATTTATTTACATTTAATTTAAACAATTTTTTAAAGTTTTTATCTCTTTTCACTTGGGTTTCTTTTCACAAAATGTTTTCATACCTTGTTCTTACATATATATCTATACCTTCTTGCACCTAGAAGGATAGATCACAGCATCTCTCTCTAACTAATAGAAGTGTGTTTAAGAATATTCCTTTCATGAAAAGATGTCTTCCATCACCAGATCTTAAAGCTGTGGTGTGCCACCTAGAGCACAGACATAAGAACTTAATTTTCCAAACAGGAATAATAAGAACCACAAGTACATGCGTATAGACAGTCAGACATATTTTCTTGTATTCTAATTTTTACCCACTCTTTGTATGTTTTGTTTATCCCATTGTATGGTTCAGTTAACATGTTCACACATTATAAATAAAATAAATATTTGCACATGCAAATAGTCTTATCCTGACTCTTGTGTGTATTACCTTCAAAGTAGATTGAATACATTTCTGCTTTATTCAGGGACGGTTCTGAAAAATGTTTTTGAGATCTGAGAGATTGGACCAAATCTTGACCTCTGTAAGCCAAAACTCTTTGTTTGTCCCTAAGTAACAATGTATTATAGAAGCAAATATCTGAGAATAATCCCCATATTTACATATTTACTGAATAAATGTAAACTAACTGGCACTTCAAAGAGTGCAACATAGTACCATATATGTGTGTATTAAGTGTATAACATTAGAGAGCCTCAAATGTTTATTTTTACTTGTGCTTCTCATATCGCAGATAGATACCACTGGTCCCAACAGACCTCAGTGAGATACAAGCAGAAAGCCCACGCAATAATTGACTGAACGCATGCATCCAGATGAGATCTGAATCAGAGTGAACCCATGTGTCTACAATGGTCCGGAACAGTCGTTTGGACCCAGGTGACACTTTAAGGGGACAGCAAATTGCCGCCCTCTCGCCATGTGGTTCCACATCAATAGGGGACCGCATACCATCGAAAATGTCTATATGAGTGTAGACTGTCCTCTCCTCCCACTTGATCTCAGTGCTTGTTAGGCAGAAAGTGTGACATCCTGGCACTCACAGAGAAAGAACACAGATGTTTACACACCACTCTGCACAACTAGAGCCCCCTTCCTTACCATAAATGGTAAAACAGCAGGAATGGGGATAGATATTGACAATTTTTTTAAAAAACTGCTTGCTTCTGTGTGACTGTGTGCATGTGTGTGACTGTATGTATGTGGGTGTTTATGACCAGCGTTTGGAGTGTGGGACATGTGCGACCACACCAGATGCAACACCCAGAGGGAGACCTCTGTGGCTCTGCCAGGGAGAACAAACAATTTCTACTCACCAGCCCTCTCTTTGTGGGGATAGTCAGACAGCCACTCACTCTCCAGAGAACACAAAGAGCCAGTCTGAGAGAGAGTAAAAGGAGATTTCAAGCTGCTCAGCTTTGTGGATCTGGACTGTGTAATCCGGGTGCTGGATTGCTGGGTAAGTCATGTGGATGCAATTTAGGAATGTTCTGGGTGACTGGCTGTAAGTTTATGAATGTATGCCACTCTGTGTATGTGACTATGTGTGTGTATGTGTGCAGGGTAATAGGGACAGCATTTAAATTCTGTTGTGATTAATTAAATGGGATTGTGTGTAACTGCATGCATGTATGTGACTGTGTGTGATCATGTATGTGTGTGCATGACTGTTTGTGTATGTAACTATGTGTATGCGATTGTCTGTTTGTACCTGTGTGTGTGTATGTGTCTGTGTATGTGGTATGTATGCAGGGTAATAGGGACAGCATTTAAATTCTGGACCCAGGCAGTATTCTCGGGCCATCCCGATGCCAGGTTTACTTTGAAACAGTACATTAAAATATCAGCACACAACCTGAAAGCTACATTAAATGCACCCATCCGAGATTAAAAGTCTGTATTATAAATACATTTCTTAGTTCTTGTACTGTCAAATGGAAATATGTCTGTCAGAGTTATGACTGCTCATTTTGGGAGGTATCCCCCAAATAGCAGGCAGGATAGCAGGATTCTCCTGAGACACTGGAGAATGCATACTGCACAGGCACCCATTTGTGCACATGTACAGTAACTCTGACACTCAACCTTCCGGGGTGTTCGACCTGTGCAACCAGCCCTCTGCATGGCCAAAGTGGAGGATCCTGGGAGGGGGCGGACCCCACCAGGTGAGAGGTAAAGGTCCATTCCCACCCTGTGAAGCAGAGTGGCATCTGCGTCACGAGAGAGGCCGCTGGCAGCATAAGCTCTGTGTGGGTGAGGGAGAGGAGAGACATACATTGGAAGGGAGAGAGAGATAAAATGGAGGGGGGGGGTTGGAGAGAAGTAGACATGGCATGGAAGAGGAAAGGGACAAACATGGGAAGGGAGAGAGACATACATGGATGGAGAGGAAAGAGACAGGCATCAGAGAGAGAGGAGACAGACAGACATGAGGGTAGAGAGAAGGGGGGCACCAATGGGGTGGCCCACACAGGCTGCAAGGACACTTAAGGCAAGCCCTGGTTATCGTTGCCACTTATGAACAACAAGGCTCAAGATTTTGCACCCTGCTGGCCAGACGTGCAGTTCCAGGTTGTGCTGGCCCGTTTAAGCTATGTATACAAAAGGCAGTGCAATTTTCCCTTCAAGTTTCAGACACTTTATAATATTGCAGAAATGGAGGCACAAAATCCCCAATGTATACAGTTTTCAACACTCTTTTAGACTTTTTTATAGTTCCATTCTTTATTATCTTACCTAAAGGTCCAGTCATTAAAAAAAAATCTGCCTTTTGGGATTATTTAATTGGTACTGTGAGTTATTCTGTGTGGGAATTCCAACACATTCTTTGTTTCTGTTACATTGTTTGTAACCTTTTTGTATGAGAGAAACTGACTTATTTTCAACATCAGGCTGAATAAGATGCATAGAGTTGCTGAATATTCATTTAAAAGGTTCCCATGGGATTGATTACCAGTTGCTGTGGATGCTTTGTAATCATGTTCCCACAACACTCATTATCATTAGTGTCCTCTCTATGTTATATCTCTGGTCCAAGGTCACACATAGGAGAGTACATTTGGAGAAGACAGTCTGTTTCTGTGCTTACTTGCATTTTGTTCTTTTCATGTTTTTATTGAGAGATTAAAAGATTTGTTTTTATAATTCCCTATCACTGAGAATCACATCAGATGAGTATTAGAGTAGCATGTGTATTATTTAAACATCCAAATTCTGGTTACTTCAACTTCTCTGTCTCTTTTATCTAGATATTTTTTGTATTAAGAGTTTTGGAGGTACGTAAGATACAGATGATACTGCCTGTCCCTGGTTAGGCAAGTACATTATTTTTGAAGACTTATTGTATGTATGAACAGGGCCGCCATCAGGGAGGGACGGGCGATAAACCCGCCCCGGTCACAGCCGACCGGAAATTACGTCATGTCATATCCAGTGGAAGAAACACTGCAGAGGGCCGAGCAGCATTAAGGTCAGTACTGGAAAAGAGGGAGGGGGGGGGGGGGGTTGGCTATTAATGGACAAATTATCAGTGGGCTTATAATGGACAAATTATCAGTGGGCTTATAATGGTCAAATTATCAGTGGGCTTATAATGGACAAATTATCAGTGGGCTATTAATGGACAAATTATCAGTGTGCTATTAATAGACAAATTATCAGTGGGCTTATAATGGACAAATTATCAGTGGGCTGTTAATGGACAAGTTATCAGTGGCATATTAATGGACATATTATCAGTGGGCTATTAAGAGACAAATTATCAGTGGGCGATTAATGGACAAATTATCAGTGGCTATTAATTAGCAAATTATCAGTGGCACATTAATGAGCAAATTATCAGTGGGATTTTAATGGACACATTATCAGTGGGCTTCTAATGGACAAATTATCAGTGGGCTTATAATGGACAAATTATCATTGGACTTATAATGGACAAATTATCAGTGGGCTTATAATGGTCAAATTATCAGTGGGCTTATAATGGACAAATGATCAGTGGGCTATTAATGGACAAATTATCAGTGGCATATTAATGGACATATTATCAGTGTGCTATTAATGGACATATTATCAGTTGGCTATTAAGAGACAAATTATCAGTGGGCGTTTAATGGACAAATTATCAGTGGCTATTAATTAGCAAATTATCAGTGGCACATTAATGAGCAAATTATCATTGGGCTTATAATGGACAAATTATCAGTGGGCTTCTAATGGACAAATTATCAGTGGGCTTATAATGGACAATTTATCATTGGGCTTATAATGGACAAATTATCAGTGGGCTATTAATGGACAAATTATCAGTGGGCTTATAATGGGCAAATTATCAGTGGGCTATTAATGGACACATTATCAGTGGGCTGTTAATGGACAAGTTATCAGTGGCATATTAATGGACATATTATCAGTGGGCTATTAAGAGACAAATTATCAGTGGGCGTTTAATGGACAAATTATCAGTGGCTATTAATTAGCAAATTATCAGTGGCACATTAATGAGCAAATTATCAGTGGGATTTTAATGGACACATTATCAGTGGGCTTCTAATGGACAAATTATCAGTGGGCTTATAATGGACAAATTATCATTGGACTTATAATGGACAAATTATCAGTGGGCTTATAATGGTCAAATTATCAGTGGGCTTATAGTGGACAAATGATCAGTGGGCTATTAATGGACAAATTATCAGTGGCATATTAATGGACATATTATCAGTATGCTATTAATGGACATATTATCAGTGGGCTATTAAGAGACAAATTATCAGTGGGCTATTAATGGACAAATTATCAGTGGCTATTAATTAGCAAATTATCAGTGGCACATTAATGAGCAAATTATCATTGGGCTTATAATGGACAAATTAACAGTGGGCTTCTAATGGACAAATTATCAGTGGGCTTATAATGGACAATTTATCATTGGGCTTATAATGGACAAATTATCAGTGGGCTATTAATGGAAAAATTATCAGTGGGCTTATAATGGGCAAATTATCAGTGGGCTATTAATGGACACATTATCATTGGGCTTATAATGGACAAATTATCAGTGGGCTTATAATGGACAAATTATCAGTGGCTATTAATGGACATATTATCAGTGGGCTATTAATGGACAAATTATCAGTGGCTATTAATTAGCAAATTATCAGTGGCACATTAATGAGCAAATTATCAGTGGGATTTTAATGGACACATTATCAGTGGGCTTCTAATGGACAAATTATCAGTGGGCTTATTCATTGGGCTTATAATGGACAAATTATCAGTGGGCTATTAAGAGACAAATTATCAGTGGGAGATTAATGGACAAATTATCAGTGGCTATTAATTAGCAAATTATCAGTGGCACATTAATGAGCAAATTATCAGTGGGATTTTAATGGACACATTATCAGTGGGCTTCTAATGGACAAATTATCAGTGGGCTTATAATGGACAAATTATCATTGGACTTATAATGGACAAATTATCAGTGGGCTTATAATGGTCAAATTATCAGTGGGCTTATAATGGACAAATGATCAGTGGGCTATTAATGGACAAATTATCAGTGGGCTATTAATGGACAAATTATCAGTGGGCTTATAATGGGCAAATTATCAGTGGGCTATTAATGGACACATTATCAGTGGGCTGTTAATGGACAAGTTATCAGTGGCATATTAATGGACATATTATCAGTGGGCTATTAAGAGACAAATTATCAGTGGGCGTTTAATGGACAAATTATCAGTGGCTATTAATTAGCAAATTATCAGTGGCAC
The DNA here is from genome assembly GCA_036172795.1 of Pelodytes ibericus. NCBI lineage: Eukaryota > Metazoa > Chordata > Amphibia > Anura > Pelodytidae > Pelodytes > Pelodytes ibericus. Next base: position 89,952,630 of record CM069863.1, read on the forward strand.
ATTAATGAGCAAATTATCAGTGGGATTTTAATGGACACATTTTCAGTGGGCTTCTAATGGACAAATTATCAGTGGGCTTATAATGGACAAATTATCATTGGACTTATAATGGACAAATTATCAGTGGGCTTATAATGGTCAAATTATCAGTGGGCTTATAGTGGACAAATGATCAGTGGGCTATTAATGGACAAATTATCAGTGGCATATTAATGGACATATTATCAGTATGCTATTAATGGACATATTATCAGTGGGCTATTAAGAGACAAATTATCAGTGGGCTATTAATGGACAAATTATCAGTGGCTATTAATTAGCAAATTATCAGTGGCACATTAATGAGCAAATTATCATTGGGCTTATAATGGACAAATTATCAGTGGGCTATTAATGGACAAATTATCAGTGGGCTTATAATGGGCAAATTATCAGTGGGCTATTAATGGACACATTATCAGTGGGCTGTTAATGGACAAGTTATCAGTGGCATATTAATGGACATATTATCAGTGGGCTATTAAGAGACAAATTATCAGTGGGCGTTTAATGGACAAATTATCAGTGGCTATTAATTAGCAAATTATCAGTGGCACATTAATGAGCAAATTATCAGTGGGATTTTAATGGACACATTATCAGTGGGCTTCTAATGGACAAATTATCAGTGGGCTTATAATGGACAAATTATCATTGGACTTATAATGGACAAATTATCAGTGGGCTTATAATGGTCAAATTATCAGTGGGCTTATAGTGGACAAATGATCAGTGGGCTATTAATGGACAAATTATCAGTGGCATATTAATGGACATATTATCAGTATGCTATTAATGGACATATTATCAGTGGGCTATTAAGAGACAAATTATCAGTGGGCTATTAAGAGACAAATTATCAGTGGCTATTAATTAGCAAATTATCAGTGGCACATTAATGAGCAAATTATCATTGGGCTTATAATGGACAAATTAACAGTGGGCTTCTAATGGACAAATTATCAGTGGGCTTATAATGGACAATTTATCATTGGGCTTATAATGGACAAATTATCAGTGGGCTATTAATGGAAAAATTATCAGTGGGCTTATAATGGGCAAATTATCAGTGGGCTATTAATGGACACATTATCATTGGGCTTATAATGGACAAATTATCAGTGGGCTTATAATGGCCAAATTATCAGTGGCTATTAATGGACATATTATCAGTGGGCTATTAATGGACAAATTATCAGTGGCTATTAATTAGCAAATTATCAGTGGCACATTAATGAGCAAATTATCAGTGGGATTTTAATGGACACATTATCAGTGGGCTTCTAATGGACAAATTATCAGTGGGCTTATTCATTGGGCTTATAATGGACAAATTATCAGTGGGCTATTAAGAGACAAATTATCAGTGGGAGATTAATGGACAAATTATCAGTGGCTATTAATTAGCAAATTATCAGTGGCACATTAATGAGCAAATTATCAGTGGGATTTTAATGGACACATTATCAGTGGGCTTCTAATGGACAAATTATCAGTGGGCTTATAATGGACAAATTATCATTGGACTTATAATGGACAAATTATCAGTGGGCTTATAATGGTCAAATTATCAGTGGGCTTATAATGGACAAATGATCAGTGGGCTATTAATGGACAAATTATCAGTGGCATATTAATGGACATATTATCAGTGTGCTATTAATGGACATATTATCAGTGGGCTATTAAGAGACAAATTATCAGTGGGCTATTAATGGACAAATTATCAGTGGCTATTAATTAGCAAATTATCAGTGGCACATTAATGAGCAAATTATCATTGGGCTTATAATGGACAAATTATCAGTGGGCTTCTAATGGACAAATTATCAGTGGGCTTATAATGGACAATTTATCATTGGGCTTATAATGGACAAATTATCAGTGGGCTATTAATGGACAAATTATCAGTGGGCTTATAATGGGCAAATTATCAGTGGGCTATTAATGGACACATTATCATTGGGCTTATAATGGACAAATTATCAGTGGGCTTATAATGGACAAATTATCAGTGGCTATTAATGGACATATTATCAGTGGGCTATTAATGGACAAATTATCAGTGGCTATTAATTAGCAAATTATCAGTGGCACATTAATGAGCAAATTATCAGTGGGATTTTAATGGACACATTATCAGTGGGCTTCTAATGGACAAATTATCAGTGGGCTTATTCATTGGGCTTATAATGGACAAATTATCATTGGGCTATTAATAGACAAATTATCAGTGGGCTATTAACAGACAAATTATCAGTGGGCTTATAATGGGCAAATTATCAGTGGGCTATTAATGGACACATTATCATTGGGCTTATAATGGACAAATTATCAGTGGGCTTTTAATGGACAAATTATCAGTGGCTATTAATGGACATATTATCAGTGGGCTATTAATGGACGAATTATCAGTGGCTATTAATGAGAAAATTCTAAGTGGCACATTAATCAGCAAATTATCAGTGGACTATTAATGGACAAATTATCAGTGGCATATTAATGGATGAACTATCCAGGGAGTGGGGGGGGCAGAATTTTTTTCAGTAAGGGGCCCTGAAATTTCTGCCGGCGGCCCTGTGTATGAATATATGTTCAGTTGTAGTGGGTCAACTCAATAAAGAGAGAACTGTAGGTAATTGAGATGGAAAAGAAGGGGATATACTCTAGCGCTTAATCTCTAATAGAGCGGCACCAGCCTGTGTGGTTCTCTGTATCCACACATGAAAAAGAACAGAGAGATAGATTGCAAACAGCAAAAAATGGTAGGTGCGCTCTATAACCCCCACCAAATAAATAGTAAGAAGAAATCCAATATTTGCCTGAACAGATGGTCAGTCTTAGGCACAGTTGGAGATGGTCATAAAGATCTCAAGGTATATATACAAGAGAAAAGACACAAAGCGACATAGTACAGTACAGTCTTAATATAGAATAAAGTGCAGTAGATATATGCTGTTGCACTCACAAAACTGTAGAGAAAGTAGAGCTCATCTGTTGCAACACATGATCATCACCTCCTTCTCTTCATCCAGTTTCGCATAGAGTGTGGTTTGAAGAAAAAAATGCACAGTAAGTATATTAAGAAATACAAATTTTTAATGAAAAAGACATAGGTAGCTTACATCCGTGTTAGCAGCACGGCAAGATTCCAAGGGTACAAGCAGAATGTGGGATCCAGCAGTAATGTAAACAGGAACACCATATATACATAAACAATAAAATTATAAAAGCATATACAAGTCCAAGGTGAAGCCTCCAATGGCTTAGGTAGGTCAGTATAGCTCTCCCGCCAGAGCTGTACTGACCTACCTAAGCCATGTTAAAAAAAATTACAAGCTGAAATTTTTTTTTAAGATACCATTCAAATTCACATTTTAACTCCAATATGCTCTTGTGTATGTAAAACACTCCCTGTTCAATTCTACAGGTGAGTACATCTTGCCTGGTAAAAATAATTTTTAAATAAATGATAAAAAAGGAGGGAAAACAATAATTTGCACAGGCAGTGTTCCGCCTTTTTTGTTTTTGGATCAAAAAGCATTCAGCAAATCCATTGTTAAGTGGGCTTTATCAAGGCATATATAACTTTATTAAAGAATGTGTGTGCATCTCAACCAGTCTCAACCAGTACATATGACTTAAATGCAAAAATAACTTTATACAACACCAGTCCAAAGTGCACTTTAACATGCCAATGTACAAAATAAAGCATGAGTACAAAAGTAGTGTTCAAAAATATTAATAACATTATTTCTAAGTACTGGATTTTTCAAAAGACATAAGTTACCTTTGTAACAACTACAGAAAAACTAGTTTCAGCATATAATGGCCCATATTTGTTCCTGCAGACATCATTCTTATTGAGGGCTTCAGGCTGAAATCACCTTCATTTTTAATTCGATTTTATATTTCACATATAAATATATTATTTCTCTTTTCATATGTGAAAAAATAGAATGTTGTTGGACTGGTATTAGCTTGCAAGCAGGGGTCTTTATCTCACTTAGCAGTTTGTCTCTGTTCGTTCAACTTCGTCTGTGATTCTCTTTTATGATCTGTACCAAGAGCGGCACAAATTGCTGCCAGTATATAAATACATGTTAATGGAATGTATGCAATTTGATACATAGAATATTTTGTACTCAAATATTTCACAGATAAAAGTAATATACAAATACTAATTCTTTATGTGTGCAAATATATGTGTGTACTTGTTTTCCAGTTATGTTCTCTGATGCACCAGCTTTATATGAAGTATAATTATGTTTCGGATTTGCTTTATGGTGCCCTTGACCCTCGCACAGTTATGCTTAGCAGCACTTTAATGCCACAGAAATAATGAAATGGATAAAATGCAACACAGCTGTTACTATAGTCAGGCTAACGATTGCACAATTCTGGGAAAATGAAGGTAACCTTTTTGCATAGGTCCTTAATAGCAATACTAGAATATATTTCATTATATAAGAATGAATTATTATTTCTGTATTATGTGACTGTTTAGCTTATTAATTTGAACAGTAGAAAGGTGGTCCTGTTAACTTACTGTGGACAACAGATTTAACTCCTTAGTGACTGGACTGTTGTACCCTTGTTGACAGGCTATTTTAACACTTCTGTAGTGTTCATGCTTAGCTGTAATGTTTCTATTTGTCATTTAATGTACCCACACATATTATATATTGCTTTTTTCAGCATAAGAAGGGTTTGCTTAATGTACCATTATTTTCATCATATTATGTAGTTTAATGTAAATTATAAAATGTGAAGGAAAATTGAAAAAAAAAACTTTCTCTCACTTTACAACTGTGGTCACAGCCTGCATGATGATGTCATAAGATACTCCCGTGCTCTCTTACTGGCTACTGTGTCCATAATGGACAGGTCTAGGTGACTGTGTACAACTTTTTTTTACCTGCCTTCCAACACAAAGAGAGGAGATTGACCTGATCAAACAGGAGTATAACTCCCTTGTGATGTAATAGTTACATTACATTCCCTTTCAATGCAAGTCTATGAACAGAATTCTGACTTATGGAATGCATTCTGTGTCCCCAGCCCCAAAGTGAGACATTTTTGCTGTAAAGTAGCTCACAAAATGGCGGTGACCAGTGATGAATCTTCTGGGTTCAGCCCCCCTTTCCATCACAGGTTTATTTTTATTTTGTTTATTTTTTTCTCCCAGAATATTACTATACAGTGCATGGAGGGATTAATTATAACCCCCCCCCATCTATGTGCACAGGAGGGGAGTGGGGATTATTTATTAACAGGCCAGAAATGTTGAGCAAGTACCTAGCCCATTCATTTTAGGGGGTCTAGGAGCCAATTAGCAGGCTCCTAGCCCTGGTAATAATAGTAGGTTCCTGCTAGGAGCCACTTGCCCTGAAACCTCCAATTAATAATCAGTGCCAGGAACTTAGGAGCTTTTGGCACCTGTCTTTTTATAGGGGCCACTTGCCCTGGCTCCCCCACATGTTTTAGGGGGTCATTTGGGAAGGCATTAGCCTGAAAAACAATTTTGAAAGGTCATGATGAGGCATCCAGGGGTGAGTCTGTATGTGTTTGGTGGTCAAAATTAATGCTAATCTCGACCACCATATTGAATTTTAGTGAATAGCCCCCAAGGTTTTGAAAACGTACCTATCATACATGATATCAGAATGACGTAGTTAAATCTCTGTCTACAACCATGCAAACTGGCCCTTGTCTAATATGTGTCCAGAATGTAGAGAAAACAATTTTAATTACAATTAATTACAAACTTTCAAAACAAAACCTGAACAGAAGAAACCTTCTACCATTTGATCCAACAGCAATAAACTGGTCGTGACCTCTTTTCAGTCCTTTAGCAACATTTACAAGGATTAGATGAGTTATTAGTAGTGCATTGAGGTAGAATACTGTGGTGTCATCATTGCGTACTCATGTGATGATATTCCACATTTTCTCCAGGATCTTTTGTGTTACTGAAATTCTTTGTTACTTGATCTTCATGAAATCTGTCCCATGAAGCTTTCAACAATACTGAAATGTAAGCTTTGAGGAGGGCATTCCATGCATTTAGGGGCAATATATTCTTTGTTTTGCAAAGTAGTTTAATTAATTCCAACTGTGCACTGTTACATCATCTTGCTGTAAAATGGCATTTGAGCCAATAAATCTATCGCCATGGCGAACTAAATTTATTTGTAGCTTAACGGACTGAAAATAGTATGCAAGACTTTCCAGTTAATATTAAACTTACTTTTTAAAGCTATTGTAAAACAGCATATCAGAATCATAGACATATACGGTAATTAAATCTTTTCCTTTCAACTCTATTAACATCAACTCTATTATTTCCTATCCATGTAACAAACATATAGACGTATGGTTTATTTTGTAACTCACTTTCCATGTTCTTGTATAAATTTGAATCCTTTAACCAGTTAATGTAGTTAACATTCTATGAAGTCCTTAAATGTATATAAATAATGAGGTCGAATTTTATTCCCAGGCCAAGCAGGTACGTTTCAACTTTTTCAAGTCTGGGAATAAAATTACGCTGAGTGCTGAGTCCTTGCTTCATTATTTATTTGTTTAAAAGGACTGGGTGTAGTCCTTCTTTTGCACCCCTTCAAATACACTAGTGCAGTTCTGATCATTGAGTTGAAAGTCCTTAAATGTATGGCTCAAACGACCATACGGATAGAATAGCACTACCTTTAAACATTGGTGTAGATCATGCTGCAGACACCTGCTGTGGGATCTCCTGTCACAACGAGAATGAAGGATACTCCAAATGTTTCATTCTCATTGTGGGTGTTCTTTTCCCCCTAAGCCCAGTTCACAGCTGCAAATCTGTTCCCAAGTCAGTGACAATGGCTCTTTCTGTGAAATTAGTAGACATGGCTACAGTCATCAGCAAAACATTTATTAAAAGAGAACTGTAGCAAAAAAAATAACTAGTGTTTATTTGAAAGATTGCATCAAGTGTAGATAGTTACATTTCTATTTAAAATTTCTACACTCGATACAATCTTTTAATTAAACATTACTTATGTTTTTTTCTACAGTTGTCCTTTAAGGGAGCGACAAGACATTTATACTGTATTACAGCTAGATAAGATTGATTATTCACATGGAGTAAAAGTGAGTAAAAGTGATTAATGATTAGTGATTAATTAACCAAGTGTGGCCAATGGATGAGAGTAAATTGAATTTGGTGCTTCAATTCGAAGCACCAATCAGAATGCAGGCTGGAGGGACTAATCGAGAACCAGAGGGGAGTGGTCTTTAATCTCCTTAACTCTGGCTCTAATTCTCACGCCAATAGGAGAGGCGCCGCAACTTCCCTTTAACTTTTGAGAATTTAAATCTCCACCCAATTAATGAGGAGCCTACCTTGAGGAAGCTCAACCCAGGCGACCTATCCCTGGCAAGGTCAGTGTCCAGTAAGCTCTTAAACTCGGGCCTTTAACTTGGGGACCAATAAAATTAGTACCTACACTGATAACAGAAAGGGAGTGACCAATGAGAGAGGGGAGGCAGTAGCAGAGGTGAGTCCCAAATGGCTAGGCTTCACCGTTATTTATTTTACCCATCCGGGGAGTTATTTCTTCAACTCCTTTAGGAAAGGACTATATCACTGGAACTAAAGACAACATAATACGCAAACACAGTTAACAGGATTGTACTTAGGATGACATGGCTCTTCCCCATTCCTCGCAATGGCTGACAGCTTATGGTGAATTATTTATCTTCGGGCCCTGCTGATCGAGGTCTAGGAGGTGGTAGCAACCAACCAGCAGGCGAGCAATGAAGTCCCTTTAAACAGGCGACTAATCCCCATGCGAGCAATCTTTCGTGGGTTGGCGGGGACTTTAATCTGGCCAAAAGTCACAGTGTTTTGTGACAAAACCAACACTTGAAGTGAGTGGCAGTCATGAGTGTAGGCGCTGGGCACAACAATCTTTTGGCAGAAATCCACAGTGCCTATAAAGACCCTGATCAGGTCTTTGCTTCATTGTTCCTGCACTCTGTACACAGGCCCAAAGAACTCTGTGAGGACCAAAACAACTAAATTATATAGAGGAAATCTTTTGCCAGTCTTTAAACAAAAAACTTCATGGTAAATTTGGCTTCCAAAAGCTGTTAAACGGACACAGTAGGGATCTGCTGTGAAAGTTTGTTGACCATTCATGTTTGATTGATTACTCTCTCCCAAAGCCCACGGGCATGAGGCATATAGGAAACCTACTCTACTGTAATTTGAGTTTTGGAAGAGAAGATAACAATCCTTATTTTTATAGCGTACTGGGACCACCTCATATATTTATTTTAATAATTTATTTAGTTATTATTTTAACATGTGATATATGGATGCAAAGAGTGCATGCTGACAGTGGCCATTTTTTTAAATGTAACTTCCATTAGGATTACTTGTTGAGGTCACTAGTGTTTCACATTAACTTGATAGCCGATTGTTTCATATACTCATTGGTAATAATGAAAACAAAATGGCATATGGTAACATGCGTGTATATCATTGTTTTGCATATGAAATGTATGGCTGTCTAACTGATTATCTCCTTCCCCGACACCCCACAACATTTAGTGCTGTCAGGTTGCCGAGAACCAGCTCTGCGACATGGCAACCTGGAATTCAGTTGCCTTCTGTGTGATTCAAAGACCACATGGAGTGTTTAGTTCTTCTTTAAGATACTAGTGAGCCCTAAGCAGAGAGTGCAATAGTGACTCTTCTCTCTATTCCCCCCGTGTTTACACAAATATTATATAATAATAAAGAGTGACTACTGAGTGTATTACCCTAATTACTGTAGTTTGTTTCTAAATTAATTGTTGCGCTCTTTTTTATATACCGTATCTATTACTACACATGTTCACTGGTAACCCCAATTGAAAAAGCAATGTACCCATTATTTTTTCTGAAATATTTTTTACACTCTTTCCATTTTGCTCTCATACCCTGTCTTGTGACCTTCTCTGAGAATGGGCTGTAGGCAGCTGCCCACGCAATGTCCATTGGACCCCTATATTCCTTTCATACAGTATGATATGTCCCTCATAATCTTCTGTTAAACTGTGTAATACAACAGTGGCATTAAAAATAAAATAATGATGATAAATGTTTCTTCACAGAAGCATATCAGGCTGTTTAAATTTAGTTTTTAGACCTCACAGGAACAAATTACCAGAAAAGCACACACATAAAATAAAATTTACCGTTATTAAGTCAGTTATTGCATAATATTTTTTAATACTGTCTAACAAAAACCAAATATGAAAACGCTTGCATAGAATTATTACATATATGTGAAGTAACTGTATAGTAGTGATATTACTGTACTGGTTTTGTAAAATGTGTTTGGTATACTTCTGCAACAAAATCCATCAAACATCAAATAAATGTTCCAACAGGTTAATAATGTAGGATGGTATTCAACCATGGGAGGAGGTGAAAGACAAACCTTGTTAAAGCAAGTAACTGTAAGAAGCATTTCCGCATGATTTGTAACAAGCTGTTTTAATGCAAATGATTTACCAGAAAGTATTATTTAATGTGCTGTCATGAGTGCTAGGAAAGGTATTATATGAAAATAAAATAAAGTTGAATTAGTCTAGCATCAAGAAGCAAGCGTTTGTTATAACAGATGGACTAACCTCTTCACATCTGGCGTAATCTTCATTGCATTGTTTCCCGTTCCTGGACTGCCCCTCTCAGCTGAGAAACAGTTAACAGCTCTTGAACTTTACAAGCTTAGAAGGACATTGAGTGCCTGAGGCCTACGCTTTATGGCACTTCTTTAGCCTTCCCTGCACAGTCTTACAGAGCGAGAGGTTTATTCATTAAAATAATGACTTTCACACATGTTCCCAGCCCCGAGCTCAGGTTTTCAAACTGTGTTTGACTAATTTTCAAAGCATGTGGGCAATATTTGTTTGTAGAGCTGACTGGTTGGAATAATGATTTAACCAAAATATATTTAGCTTTACGTGAATCATTATTAAACCACAAATTGCTCACATGTTGGATAGGACTTTTGAAGGGGATCATTAAACAGGTGATTTCATAATATAAAAGGTCATCAACAGGTTTTATGTAAGACGTTAGCAGCGTGTAATATCATTATTATTTTAGATGTATCATTTTGTACGTGAAAATATGAGTAACTTCAATATTTGGAAATTAATAAGCAACTGGATCTGGATGGTTGACTTAACTACTTTTCTTTAATCTTGCCAAAGGGATGCAAAGGTTTTGACCTTACCTACTAATGTCAACAAAAACAAGGAGCAAAATGAGAGCATTTCTATTACCACTGTCCAGCAATCCAGGAGCAGACTGAGAGCAACTGAAAATACCAGGCAGTGGGAGTGAGAACATACATCACTTCCCATGTTGGGACAACCCCTATCACACTTAGCCAGAAACAGGCAGAAAGGCACTCTTAAATACATATGTGAGGTGGCGAGGGTTAAATTATCAACACCAATGGGTGTAAAGAGCATTCATGCATAATACCATCAGTCATGTGCAGGGATGAGCATTTCTAGCAGCACTAACCAGTAGCAGAAGGGGGGCTGCTCTACACTAATGGTGAGGGACAAGTGGAAAGCACTCCTAAGATCACAAGTTAAAAGCAGGATAGTATAGGGTTTTGGAGGGATGGGAGGAGGAGTGACGACGTAAGACGCACGCTACGTCGTGCACGGAGAATCTGGAAGGCATCGAGCGGCAAGAGGAGTGATGACTCTAGGAACTGAACGCTCCTAAACCACGACCGGTAAAACCCCAGCGATCTGGATAAAGGCTTCCCGATTATTATTTTTTTTTTTTCTCCCCCACGGCGTGCCTACCATACAAGGTACCTTCTCTGAAAGAAATCCCTACAAGCTGGTCTGGAGACCTACACCGCGGCAACCCCGGGCGCCATACGGGTCACGTGAGTTGGGGCTATCCCCTCCCTTTTATGCAATGTACACAACATAAAGAAGCATAAAATCTAATATTGCTTAAAATATACATCTACAGAGTTACACAACTATACACTAACCGTAATATTATCTGTTTGTACACACAAAATATAAAACTGACTCGTGGAATAAAAGAGGTCAGTGAGATTTCGGTGAAAGCTGTATACAGGTGCATATAGAGCAGGCCCAGGGAAAATATCCTTCTGACTTTTAAAATATAATAGTCAGGCCTTACATAAGACTATATATCAAAGATAAGCCTCACAGACTATAATGAAGAAAGAAAGCAGTGACTGAAAGCAATCCACATGAAAGTACAGTAGGAATCCCCGGTTGGTCCGGTTTTCACCCCTCTTTGTGGGAAAGAATATAAATCGGAACGCCACATACTTCTCAAAAGCTTGTAGCAACACCAAACAACGGATAAAGGGCAAGGGGTTGCACTCAAAGAGAAAGAAAGAAGGGGGAAAGCGGGGAAGTGAGAAAGGAGAAAGAGAGGGAAAATGGCCACAAAAAAAACCACAGACATGAAAGGATCTAAAAAGAAACAAGATAAGCCAGAAAAACGATTGTCAACCTATTTTTCCCCACAATCTGAAAAACAGGCCAAAGGGATAGCACCGGAGGTGGTTACTGTCACAGTTGAAAATAATGAAAACGAACAAAGTAAAGATATGCAGGATAGCCTTTGCTTCGAATCACCAGCTTTAACTCAGGAAACCTTGAAAACAGCATTAGAATCCCAATTCACAAAAATAAAAGAAGAAATAAGCAAAAATGCCGAAGAACTCAAATGGGATATAAGGTCTGAGATAAATAAATTAGGGGAAAGAATCAACATCACGGAGGAACAGCTACAGAATATACTTTTCCAGATGGCAGAACAAAAAGATCATAATACAGGTCTGGAATCCAAAATATCAAAATTAGAAGAAAAAATAGCTGATATGGAAGATAGATCGAGGAGATGCAATTTAAGAGTAAGGGGCATACCCGAATTGGTGATCCAATCAGAACTAGAACAAAATCTGGACGAACTATTCAGCTTCATAGGATTACAAAATAAAGAGCCATGTAAATTACTTGAGAGATTCCATCGAACAGCAAAGGTTAAAAGCTCACCTGAATCTCTACCAAGAGATATTATAGTCTGTTTCCACTCATTTAGGGATAAGCAACAGATACAAAGGGATTTCTCGACTAAAGATCTTACCGGATCTAAATATGAACAGCTGATGATCTTCCCAGATCTTTCCTACCATACAAGAGTTATGAGGAGATCCTTTAGAGAACAGACAGAATCTTTGAGGAAGCTTGGAATCAGATATATGTGGAGATTTCCAGTAGGAATGCAGATAAATCATCAGGGGACCAGATTAAATTTTGGAAGCCCGAAAGAATTACAAGATTGGATAAATCATAAAAATAGCTAGGAATGGTTCTGGTGGTGTAGGGGGAAGGAAAGGTGAGGGGAGACAGAAGAAAAGAATGAATATTGAAAACGGGGTAAAACCGGAAGGGTTGTGGGGACCAATGAAAGACAAAAAAAATAATTAGTTAATGAAAATAAATGATACAGATGGGAACAGGAAAAATTTGAGGAGGGAAGAGAGGAGGGGGTGAGTGCAAATAGAGGAAGGTGATAAATTACAATATACAATTTATATATATATGGATTGTTTCTCTTTTTTTTTTTTGTTTTTTTGTTTTTTTTTGTAAGAACCGGCACTAGAGGGTGAATTGAGGAATCACAAGGAATCACACTAAGCTGCTGGTTTTTTTTTTTCCCAGTATAGCAACTTGTTAATAAGCTGGATATGTTGGGGGTCTCAAGTTTAGAATATACAAGGATATAACCAAATATACGATATCCTCCATCACTACTTAAAAGAGCAAAAATATAACTGAGAAGACCACAAATTAAATTATTAGTACATTAGGTATCCAACCGGAAGTACCGTTATTTTATAAATGAATAAATATTCACCACTACACTAAATGATATTATTATGCACAGATCACGGACAACACGCTAACAGTATAAATATAAGGCGGGCGTTTTTTTTTTTGTTTTGTTTTTTTCTTTTCCCTCTGCTCTCTCCCTCTTCTTCTTATCTTCTCCCCTCTCGATAGAAGAGGTGGTCCTAGGGGACCAATAACTGTTTCCTATGGATCTTTACATCCCCCCCCCACAAAGGAGCCCCCGCCACGATTTGAGGATTTTAGTATAAGATAATTCTTGACCGCTCGATTGCCACCAGGAGGAAGTACATGTATATAGTTTTAAACATATATATGGAATTCCAATTATATAGGGTGGGACCCTTCCTCACTGGAAGGGACATACCCACCATACGGGGATTGCAACCCAATCCCCAAAAAATAGGGGGAGGTGCGTTTATGTTGAAATGTTGTTTGTCTTGTTATTTATGTGTAAGTCACTGGGGTGCGTGCGAGGAGGCTAGGGCTATATACAGAGATCTGCTTTGATAGATGGTACGATTTTTGTCCTTGAATGCACAAGGGATTAATTCCCCGCAGAAAAGGAATATATTATTCCAATTTCTTAAAAAAGAGAATATCATGGTATGCGCCCTTCAAGAAACTCATTGGAGGGGAATAGACCCAGTGAGATTTAGATACAGGGATTACTCAACAATGATTCTGGCCGCTCTGCCCCAACAACAAAAAAGAGGGGTTGCTATTCTATTTTCCAGTTTACTTGCAGTAAAAATAAAACACCAGGAATGTGATCCGGAGGGGAGGTATATAATTTTAGTGGTTGAAATAAACAATATAATATATACAATTGCCAACGTGTATGCTCCTAATCAGACACCCACTAGGTTTATCCGAATTGTATGTCAAAAAATAAGTAGAATCGCTCAAGGTTCAGTAATTCTATTAGGGGATTTTAATTGTGTAATGGAACCCCAGGTAGATACTGTAAAACAAAAAGGGAAGGGAATTAATAAAAACACGATGACCAACTCAAAAAAGCTCAGACAGATGATGAGGACATACGACTTCCTAGATGTATGGAGGGTGTTTCACCCAGGAGAGAGAGACTTTTCGTGTTTTTCAAAATCACACCTTTCCTATTCTCGGATAGACCTAATAATGGCCGACAGGGAAATAGTAAGTAGAGTCAATAAAATAATCATCAAAGAATTCACCTGTTCGGACCATAATGCACTCATAATGGATCTAAAGGAACAACAGAGACTACCTCCGAAAGACTGGAAACTCCAACAACATATTTTGAAAAACCCGGAAAATAGAGATACTATCATTAAGATGACAGAGAATTATTTTCGGGAAAATGTAGGACACAGAGTTAATCCAGCAGTTGTATGGTGTGCTTACAAGAGCGTTATAAGGGGGCACTTAATAAGTCTGGAAATAAAGGGAAGAAGAATGAGGGGGCTGCCTTTATCACAGCTTTACATGAATTTAGATCTAGCTTCAGCCCAAAACAAAAGAAACCCAAGCATACACGTTACAAACCTGGTATCAAACATCGAGAAAGACATTAACGAGAGGTTGATGTGTAAGGCTAATAGATCACTTGAAGCACTCCAAAGAACATGGTACTACCACGGGAATAAAGCACAGAAAGCAATGACAAATAGATTAAAAAAAGACAAAACCAAAAGGAAAATAGCTAAAATTAAACAAGGAAGCAAGAATATACTAAGACCGGATAAGATCGTGGAAGCTTTCATGAAGTTTTATAGGGACCTCTATAATCAACCTAGTCAAGACTTCGAAGGAAAAATAAAAGAATACTTGGATAATTTAGAGATACCTAAAATAACTACAGAACAGTTAAAACTACTAAACGAACCATTACGAATGGAAGAAGTTGAAAAGGCTATTGCTAAATTGAAGTCAAAGAAGGCCCCGGGCCCTGGTGGTTTTGATAATGGGTTTTTCAAGACCCTAAGAGAATACATAAAACTGGAGCTTTTGAGGGCCTTTAATGAATTCAAGAAAGGTATTCCTCAAGAATTACTCAGAGCATATATTGTCCCTATCCCAAAGCCAAGTAAAGACCCAGAAGACCTTAAGAATTATAGGCCAATAGCATTAATGAATGTTGACATTAAGCTTTATTCCTCTGTCCTGGCAGAAAGACTAAAAATATTACTACCACATATAATACATAAAGACCAGATGGGATTTATTCCAGGACGCTCCTCAATAAACAATATAAGGAGACTGGTGGATGTTCTGCAGGTCGCAAAGGTGGAACGGATACCCATGCTGACCCTGTCATTGGATGCAGAGAAGGCCTTTGACAGGGTCAGCTGGGATTTTATTAGGCAGACACTTCAGGCCTACGGCATGGGTGGCGAGATTCTTGCTAATATAATGGCACTATACGAGGGTCCATCCGCACAAATAAAAGGGATAGGTTTTAAATCAGGTTGGTTCAATATTACAAATGGGGTAAGACAAGGTTGCCCACTGTCCCCCTTGCTCTACTTAATGTCCATTGAACCGCTGGCTAGGTCAATCAGAAAAAATACAAGAATTATAGGAATGAAAGCTATGGAAGAGAGTTTCAAAATCAGCCTATATGCGGATGACGTCATTCTAACTCTGGTCGACCCTCATAATTCTATGCCAGAACTGATTAAGGAAATACAAATATATTCTACGTATTCAGGATATAAATTAAATTTAGACAAATCAACGGCAATTGCAAGCAATATAATACAACACGATAAAACTAAACTGGAACAACAGTGTGGATTCTCCTGGGCAAAATATCACATAAATTATTTAGGGATTAAAATTGGGTCGGATCCAGAAGAACTGGTACAAATAAATTTCCTCCCGCTATTACAAGAAACAAATAAAAAACTGAAAGATTGGAAATCAATGGGATTTTCATGGTGGGGAAGAATTAACATCCTCAAGTCCTATGTGTTGCCTAAGTGGACATATCTATTCAAAATGATTAATATGGAAATTCCGAAAAGTTGGATGGATATGGCACAATCAACCATGAATAGATTTATATGGCAGAACTCCCACCCAAGAATCAGTTTGTCCACATTAGCACTAGGAGTAAAAGACGAAGGCCTAGGGGTTCCAATATTAGAGGAATATGCGAGGGCATGTAAAATAGCCCAAGCAATTGCTACACAACAAGAGGAATCAGTACATGAGAGCTGGTATAAATTAGAACAACATATATTAAAGTACCAAGACATCGGATCACTGTTCTGGAAGATAAAACGAGATCACGCAGATATAAGTAAAAAGGAAAGAACGGAAAGAGTAATACCTAAGGGGACAATTATATATGATCTAATAAAAAATTGGGAAAATCTGAAGAAATCTCTGAAAATAAAAAAACAATTGTTATTGGCGCTCCCACTAAAAACAATAAGTTCAAATATACAAAACCTGAGCTTAAAAGACTGGGAGGAACGAGGCTTTTGGAAAATAGAAGACCTGTATAACACATCAGGAGTTAAGTCCTTTGCACAAATCTCTGAGGAATCGGGGCTACCAAACACAGAGCGGTACACATATCTTAGAATAAAACACTTTATGGCGAAATATGTCAGAAAATCTAGAAATAATATCGAAAAAGAACTAGAACAGTTAATCTCCCAGGGAAATATGAAAAATATGATATCTAAAAGTATAGCCCTTATAAAACGCAATAAACCGAATATGGAAAATAAGAAAAGAGAAAAGTGGAGTAGCGATATAAGCTATGAAATTATACAGGAGGACTGGCTATCGGCCATGAGAACGACATATAGAGCGGTACACTGCCTGAACTTAAACGAAATATACTTTAAGATAATAAACCGATGGTACCTGGTACCCACACGTTTAGCAAAGATAAACAAGGACAAATCTGATAAATGCTGGAGATGCGGAACTCATTTGGGTGATATTTTGCATATTTTCTGGGGTTGTGATGGTATTTTAAAAATGTGGAAATCCATAAGCCAGAAAATTAAAAAAATAACAGGCATTGATCTGAATTTGGACCCAGGAATCTTCCTGCTGCATGTATTTACTCAACAGATGACAAAAACACAGAAGCAGGTCATAATACACTTTTTGCTATCAGCTAAACTGCTAATTGCCAGAAGTTGGACCTCACACAAAATCCCGGAATGGACAGAGGTTAAGAATCAAGTGGTCTATCAAATGAAAATGGAACGGGGAATAAAAAATCAGTTTGCTATAAGAAATAAAGATATGATAAAGTGGGAAGAGTGGATAAAGAAAATAAGCGACCTCTGAGATATAAGGCCAGAGAGGCAGAGAGACCCATAGGATATGGAATTTGCCCTTTACCCGTCCCCCAGTGACTTAATTGTATGTCAATGTTATATGTAGGTATTGTGTTTGATAGGCGATTGGGGGGGCCCCAGTCGACCCCCGAAGGTTGGGAGGGTCGAAGGGGGTCCCCAATAAACACACAGAGAGGTTAAATAAGATTTTATTAGTTCTATATAGATTAACGGAGAAGGAAATAATTAATAGTGCACAAGCAAGAAGGAAATTGTCCCTTTAATGGAAAGGACACAAAGATTAAATTCTAGAATACTAGGAGAGATATAATCAAGTCAATCTATGTGTCTCAAGTCTGAGTGTCTTTAAAAAATAAAAAAGCAGGATAGTATACCCACACATTGGTCTAGCGGTAACACGGCCAGATCACTCCAGTCATATGACTTTGCATGATGACATGCCTTCCTATGGCTGGTAGGATGCCGATCCTCGAGCACAGGGCATAAAATACATTTGTTTCAATATTTTTTTTCTTAACGAGATAAATTATACAGCCACTAGTTCATAGTGCACAAATGGCTCCCATGTTTTCAAATGAACAGGATGGAACTTTTATCTTGCAATGATCTGTGACAGAAATTTGGAAAACTACAAGAGATAAATAGATAAAACCTATACAGATATACAATAAATAAAATTAAAAACCTCATGGCATGACCTACATGGGGGCTAAATTTCAACAATTCCATAGGCCTTTATGAGATTAATTTTCCAATAGAATTGTCTCGACTAAATCTGAATGTTGTTTAATTCGATATAGTAGTGGTTATAGTGGTATGTAGTGTTCTAAAGTAGACATGTGCATTCGTTTTCGGACGAATGCATTTTCGGACGAATGCATTTTCGGACGAAAATAGCATTTTCGTCCATTCGTCCGAAAAACGAATAACGAAAATTTTAACTAACAAAATCCGAATGAACGAATGGTTAATAAACGAAAATCATTCGTTCATTCGTCCATTCGTCCATTCGTGCTATTGGCATTCTAAACCGAAATAGAGTCGGTTTACAATACCAATAGCATTGTACTACATTCCATAAACCGACATGAATGACTTTCGGTTTATGGAATGCATGTAATGCTATTAGCTTCCTATAAACCGAAATTGAGTTCCCATTCATACGAATAGGTCAATTGACCTATTCGTATGAATGGGGACTCTTTCGGTTTATAGAAAGCCAATAGCAGCATGTATTCTATAAGCCGAAAGTCTTTAAAACAAACGATGTTCGGTTTATAGAATACATGTAATGCTATTGCTGTTCTATAAGCCGAAAGACATTCGGCTTATAGAACAGCAATAGCATTACATGCATTCTATAAACCGAACGTCGTTCGTTTTAAAGACTTTCGGCTTATAGAATACTATTGGCATTCTATAAACCTAACTAGAGTCCCTCCTCATTCATAAGAATTTCTTATGAATGGGGACTCGACTCTAGTTCGGTTTATAGAAAGCCAATAGTATTCTATAAGCCGAAAGTCTTTAAAACGAACGACGTTCGGTTTATAGAATACATGTAATGCTATTGCTAAACTATAAACCGAACGACTTTCGGTTTATAGAATAGCCATAGGATTACATGTAGTACATAAGCCGAAAGTCTATAAACCGAAAGTCGTTCGGTTTATAGGCTGTCGGCATTTAACTATACAGAGACAGAGTCTCCATTCATAAAATTATGAATGGAGACTTTGTCTCCGTGTAGTAAAATGCCGAAAGTCTATAAACCGAACGACTTTCGGTTTATAGACTTTCGGCTTATGTAATATTATAGAATAGCAATAGGAATACATGTATTCCATAAGCCGACAGCCTATAAACCGAACGTTCGGTTTATAGGCTGTGGGCATTTTACTACACGGAGACAAAGTCTCCATTCATAATTTTATGAATGGAGACTCTGTCTCCGTATAGTTAAATGCCGGCTTTTAACTATACGGAGACAAAGTCTCCATTTATAATTTTATGAATGGAGACTCTGTCTCCGTATAGATAAATGCCCACAGCCTATAAACCGAACGTTCGGTTTATAGGCTGTGGGCATTTAACTATACGGAGACAAAGTCTCCATTCATAATTTTATGAATGGAGACTCTGTCTCCGTATAGTTAAATGCTATTGTATTCTATAAACCGACTCTATTTCGGCTTATAGAATGCAATAGTACTACGAATGGACGAATGAACGAATGATTTTCCTTTATTAACCATTCGTTCATTCGGCTTTAGTTAGCTTAGCATTTTCGTTCTTCGTTTTTCGGGCGAATGGACGAAAATGCAATTTTCGGACGAAAATGCATTCGTCCGAAAACGAATGCACATGTCTAGTATATATTCACATGTAAATTGCTTTTTAAATAAAAAATTATGATATAAAAAAATCTTGTTTTTATTTCCTTTTATGTGACAATGCTGCCTCTCTCTTTCCCTTGCCCCCAGATTTGTCGCTCTCCCCCCCTTAGTGTTGTCTCTCTCTCACCCTCCCTTTGGCTCCCCCCTCGCTCCCCTTGTGTCTGTCTCTTCCCCCCTTCCCTCCCCTTGTTTCTCTCTGCCCCCCCCCCCTTGTTATTCTGTCCCCCCCTCACCTGTTTCTTGCTCCCTGGTGGCTAGTGGGGGCAGCCGGGGGATGTATGCACTATACATAATAGACGGAAGTGTCGGGCAGCATGGAGGTTGTCTGCACGATTCGTGCAGACATCCCCCAGCTGCCCGATTCTCCCTGGTGGCTAGCGAGGGAGCGGAGGATGTCTGCGCGATGAGCGAGACCTCTCCTGCTGCCGCCCGGCATGACCGCCGGGACTTCTATGATGAAGCTGGGTACTTCCGGCTTCCTCATAAAAGTCCTGGCTGTCGTTCCGGGCGGCAGCAGGGGAGGTCTCGCTCATCGCGCAGATATCCACCGCTGCCTCGCTAGCCACCAGGGAGAATCGGGCAGCTGGGGGATGCTGCCCGACACTTCCGTCTATTATGTATAGTGCATACATCCCCCGGCTGCCCCCACTAGCCACCAGGGAGCAAGAAACAGGTGAGGGGGGGACAGAATAACAAGGGGGGGGGGGCAGAGAGAAACAAGGGGAGGGAAGGGGGGAAGAGACAGACACAAGGGGAGCGAGGGGGGAGCCAAAGGGAGGGTGAGAGAGAGACAACACTAAGGGGGGGAGAGCGACAAATCTGGGGGCAAGGGAAAGAGAGAGGCAGCTTTGTCACATAAAAGGAAATAAAAACAAGATTTTTTTTATATCATAATTTTTTATTAAAAAAGCAATTTACATGTGAATATATACTAGACATGTGCATTCGTTTTCGGACGAATGCATTTTCGTCCGAAAATTGCATTTTCGTCCATTCGCCCGAAAAACGAAGAACGAAAATGCTAAGCTAACTAAAGCCGAATGAACGAATGGTTAATAAAGGAAAATCATTCGTTCATTCGTCCATTCGTAGTACTATTGCATTCTATAAGCCGAAATAGAGTCGGTTTATAGAATACAATAGCATTTAACTATACGGAGACAGAGTCTCCATTCATAAAATTATGAATGGAGACAAACGTATAGTTAAAAGCCGACAGCCTATAAACCGAACGTTCGGTTTATAGGCTGTGGGCATTTAACTATACGGAGACAGAGTCTCCATTCATAAAATTATAAATGGAGACTTTGTCTCCGTATAGTTAAAAGCCGGTGTTCTGACAAATTTCTGGAGCAAATTCTCCTGCGCAATCGCAGGAGAATTTGCTCACTGCGCATGCGCATAAAGTTACAGCTGATAACTCAGCTGTAACTTTGTGACCACCGTGCATGAGACAGCTGCGCAACCCACCTCCCGCCCGCCGCACACCCCTTCTTACCAGATCATCGACCACAGCGATACACAGCGCATGCGCACGCCTATCCAGCCGTTTGGGAATGCGCGCGTCCGTTGTTGTGTTCTTAAGGTGGTAAGTAACACGGGGCGTCGGGACATAAGGGGGCAAGCATCCTGGTGAGGGCTGCCTCATCTTGATGGGATTTGTGATCCTCCTGCTGTATTATTGATGCAGCAGGAGGATCACAAATCCCATCAAGATGAGGCAGCCCTCACCAGGATGCTTGCCCCCTTATGTCCCGACGCCCCATGTTACTTACCACCTTAAGAACACAACAACGGACGCGCACATTCCCAAACGGCTGGATAGGCGTGCGCATGCGCTGTGTATCGCTGTGGTCGATGATCTGGTAAGAAGGGGTGTGCAGGGGGTGTGAGGGGGCGGGAGGTGGGTTGCGCAGCTGGCGCATGCGCGGTGGTCACAAAGTTACAGCTGAGTTATCAGCTGTAACTTTATGCGCATGCGCAGTGAGCAAATTCTCCTGCGATTGCGCAGGAGAATTTGCTCCAGAAATTTGTCAGAACACCGGCATTTAACTATACGGAGACAGAGTCTCCATTCATAAAATTATAAATGGAGACTTTGTCTCCGTATAGTTAAAAGCCGGCATTTAACTATACGGAGACAGAGTCTCCATTCATAAAATTATGAATGGAGACTTTGTCTCCATGTAGTAAAATGCCCACAGCCTATAAACCGAACGTTCGGTTTATAGGCTGTCGGCTTATGGAATACATGTATTCCTATTGCTATTCTATAAACCGAACGTTCGGTTTATAGAATAGCCATAGGATTACATGTATTATATAAGCCGAAAGTCTATAAACCGAACGTTCGGTTTATAGGCTGTGGGCATTTTACTACACGGAGACAAAGTCTCCATTCATAATTTTATGAATGGAGACTCTGTCTCTGTATAGTTAAATGCCGACAGCCTATAAACCGAACGACTTTCGGTTTATAGACTTTCGGCTTATGCAATACATGTAATCCTATGGCTATTCTATAAACCGAAAGTCGTTCGGTTTATAGAATAGCAATAGGAATACATGTATTCCATAAGCCGACAGCCTATAAAACGAACGTTCGGTTTATAGGCTGTCGGCATTTTACTACACGGAGACAGAGTCTCCATTCATAAAATTATGAATGGAGACTTTGTCTCCGTGTAGTAAAATGCCCACAGCCTATAAACAGAACGTTCGGTTTATAGGCTGTCGGCATTTTACTACACGGAGACAAAGTCTCCATTCATAATTTTATGAATGGAGACTCTGTCTCTTATTAGTTAAATGCCGACAGCCTATAAACCGAACGACTTTCGGTTTATAGACTTTCGGCTTATGTAATACATGTAAACCTATGGCTATTCTATAAACCGAAAGTCGTTCGGTTTATAGAATAGCAATAGGAATACATGTATTCCATAAGCCGACAGCCTATAAACCGAACGTTCGGTTTATAGGCTGTCGGCATTTTACTACACGGAGACAGAGTCTCCATTCATAAAATTATGAATGGAGACTTTGTCTCCGTGTAGTAAAATGCCCACAGCCTATAAACCGAACGTTCGGTTTATAGGCTGTCGGCATTTTACTACACGGAGACAAAGTCTCCATTCATAATTTTATGAATGGAGACTCTGTCTCTTATTAGTTAAATGCCGACAGCCTATAAACCGAACGACTTTCGGTTTATAGACTTTCGGCTTATGTAATACATGTAAACCTATGGCTATTCTATAAACCGAAAATCGTTCGGTTTATAGAATAGCAATAGGAATACATGTATTCCATAAGCCGACAGCCTATAAACCGAACGTTCGGTTTATAGGCTGTCGGCATTTTACTACACGGAGACAAAGTCTCCATTCATAATTTTATGAATGGAGACTCTGTCTCTTATTAGTTAAATGCCGACAGCCTATAAACCGAACGACTTTCGGTTTATAGACTTTCGGCTTATGTAATACATGTAAACCTATGGCTATTCTATAAACCGAAAGTCGTTCGGTTTATAGAATAGCAATAGGATTACATGTATTCCATAAGCCGAAAGTCTATAAACCGAAAGTCGTTCGGTTTATAGACTTTCGGCTTATAGAATACAATTAATACTATTGCCTTTCTATGAACCGAACGAGAGCCCCATTCATAAGAATTTCTTATGAATGGGGCTCTCGTTCGGTTTATAGAAAGCCAATAGTATTACATTGTATTCTATAAAACGAACGAAAAAAATTAACGAAACGAAAATAATGAACGAATTTCGTCTGAAACGAATGCACTAATGAACGAAATTCGTTTTAGACGAAATAAATAACATTTTCGTCCGAATGGACGAAAACGAAACGAAAATTTTAGTTTTGCACATGTCTATTCTAAAGTCACCCCTGTACTAATACTAATAGGAATGTGGGCATTAGTGCTCATCTATGATATATTGCAGGTGTACATAAGGACTGTGCTTATTACACCTTTATTGTTTGTATTAATCTTTACTCCATTTATTTTAGGTATATAAAGATGTATCTCTTTTTAGAGGGGCATATACTATAACACGCAAAAATATTTTATGTGCAAAAAATATTTTTGCGCTTTGCACCTCTTGCAATGTACTAATCATTTAACACTCAAATAGTAAATAGGAGCAAATTGTGAATAAAAACGGGCATAATTGTGAATAAAAACAGCCAAGTTTGCAAATATTTTTTCTGCCTTTTTTTATTAGCACTTGCTGAAAGCTGGTGTAATTTTTCCATCACAAAATATTCACAAAAGTCTTTAGAATGCGCAAATATAATCACAATATATTAGCGCAACCATAAAAATGCACACTACATAAAAATAAACAGAAGAGGCACAAATAGGTTTAAAAAAAAACGCAAAATGTTTCAAATATTCGCTATTTTACCTACTTATTTTACCACTGCACTTGTTTAGTACACGATCCCCTTAATTTAATAATCCAATGTACTTTTAATGCACTTTTTGTCTCCACGCATTCAAACCAACAAACCGCAGAAATCAAAGTAACATCCGGAAATATCAGCATACTTACGTTTCCTGACCTGGATACAGCCTAACTCCAGACCTCAGAGGTGGAGGGGGTGCAAATGTTAATCCCCAAATCAATGAGGCTTTGTCTGGCTTTTCCTGTTACCTGTGTGTAGGCTGATTTCATTATTTCCCAATTATTTACAATTTTCAGAAGTATTTCCTCTACTTTAGTCTGCTATGTAATTATCGCAGAGGAAGAGGGATAGATGAATCATTTGATCAACTGATACATACCATTTTATATCTTTTACATTTTAAATCATTTAGAATGTGTTCAGCAACAATGGATTCAGTGTTAGGGAGCCACAAAGCCCTGTTCTGCACAATGATTTGCCTTAGCATTTCATATAAGTAGTAAAATACATCATAAAAAGAATAGCTGTTGTTTCATTTGCCATAATAATCCAATAGACATAAAATCATGGACCTGAAGTTTAAGAACAGTGAATTGGACATCAAAACAGGACCTAAATTTATAATTGTTCTTTACAGTATATTTTTTCAATGGCATACTGAAGAAATGCATGGGGTTTATCCGAATCTGTATTAAAAGTGGTCCTCAATTCAGTTTTTTTTAATGCATATACAAGTTGAGTATCCCTAATCTAAAATGCTTGGGACCAGAAATATTTTATATTAATATATAATGGATCATTGCAGATAATGGATCATTTTCACCAATAAGATATAATAACGCCTCTAAGCACTCAAGAAATGCAGTAGTAGCAATGCAAATAATGTATAGAACATATAACTGTGATGCAGCTGTGATGTGAGGCATCACTGGGAACCTGGCACTGGCGAGTCAGACCTGTGCCTTTGTGGGCAAGGAGAAATCTGAGCATGCATGGAATGGCTAGATCGCAGCATAAGGGGGCTCACCAATTAATAAACAGTTGTATTCTGACAGGTGTCTGGAATTTGCAAAATCCAAACTTTGTTTTGGATAATCGCTCATTTTGGATAACGGATTTTTGGATAACAGATACTCAATGTGTACTAATATGGCATGCTCAGCAACTTCCTCTT
The DNA here is from genome assembly GCA_036172795.1 of Pelodytes ibericus. Lineage (NCBI taxonomy): Eukaryota > Metazoa > Chordata > Amphibia > Anura > Pelodytidae > Pelodytes > Pelodytes ibericus. The sequence goes on from CM069863.1 coordinate 89,977,939, forward strand.
TGAAAATAATGTCATGTCCAGGGGTGAAGTCCTGGTAACACAAAGTTGATCAAAAAGGGAACTACAAGAATCAATGCAAACTTGACTTTAAAGAAACTATATAATTTTTTTAAGTGGCAATCTAACAAGTGGAATGTAACTCTTAAACTGTTGTTGGCAAATGTGTTATTCATCTTCTGGCAATCACACAGGACACTTCACAACCAGCAGTGGTGTAACTAGTCTAAAATATTTATAGACACACAACTAGAGTGCACAGTACAGAAGCAACACATCGGGCCATCTCATCGGACCCACAGATTTTGGCTCCCACTCTGTCTAAAATTAAGAGCTGACAGTACTTCAAATAAATCTCCTATTAGTTAACATGTCCACTTCACAAGAAGAAGAAACCCATGTGGCAAAAGGCGTCAGGTGTTTATTTTTCGTATTTATTTTGAAACAAATGTAACAACAGCCACAGGCTTTAATTTATTTTAATTACATGAACATGTGTTATTCTATTCATTCTATTCTCTTTTTTAATTGTTTTTATATTTTATTGTAAATCACATTTGTATTTTTATTTTCTTTGTATTTTGAACACAGCACTTATACCAGTTGATTAAATTTGGATATTGCTTTTTGGTTGTTTATAGCAGCTATATTCTTCTAGTTCTCTTTCTTTTTTTGTCCTTTCCTCCTTCTATCTTTTCCACTGGTGCATGGTGAATTTCTAAAAAAAAAAAAAATCCGGCATTAATAGCTGACTTACAAAAAATATACATCTTGCCTAATCTTTTAAACTGTACTTGTCAGCTGAGTCTCAGTGAACAGATAGAAAGATAGACAAATGTAGAAAGATAATATCTTTTTTATTTTATTTGTATAATTTTGTAACTGAAAATTAACTAAATTTGAAACTAATAATAAACTGAGTAAGTAAGTTTTTTAAAATATTTCCATAGTGATGGTAAGGTTTTGTAGATTTGAAGATAGACTAGATTTATAAAGTAATAGATAAATAGAGGGCTGTATCAAAAAGACGAAAAATGATGATCGGCTCTGCTCATCTATGCTCTCCACGTGGGTGCTCCATCCCGCTGACCAGGCGTGTAATATACAAGCAAAAGATACGAAAAAATGATGTGCACTCCACTCCAGTGAGCGATCCAATAAAGTGCTTTATTAAACAATGAACATGAGACCAAAAAGGAGGTACATGTACAGCAAAATGGACAAACAGAAAACCACACCTTACGCGTTTCGCGTATTACAACGCTTAATCATAGGTAAAGTGTCGGTTGCAAAAGATCCAGCTTATATACAGGCTTGTAAGCAATGAAGGTAAAGGTCAGGCTGTCTGTCAAGCTGTTGTACTCCGCCCTAAGACAATTAGTGACAGGTATGATGTGAGGGAGAAAAAAAAAAGGGAGGGTTATAGCAGAAAAATATGATGAAGTAGTAAAAGAAAGTGAAAATGCTAATATATGTGATATAATATGTAAAGAAAATGTGTATATATAGGTGTATGTATAAAAAGGTGAATAACTATGTGTATAACACTAGGAAAAATGTAATGTAAGAAAATATTGAATAAATAGAATAAAACAGGTGAAAAAAGAAGAGAAAAAAATAAGTAAATAAATATAAATAAAAAGGAAAATTTGTGTCATAGAAAAGTGAATCAAATGTAATGTAATATAATATGTGAAGAAAAAAGTGAAACAATAGTGATAAAAGGCAAATAAATATAGAAAAAGTGTAAATGTAAGAGTGACCTACAAGAAAGTAAGAAAAAGGACAAAGAAAAAATAATAGTGAGCGTGAATATCCAGTGACAAAAATGGGGCGGTGTACTATGAGCGACAAGACCAGAAACAAAATACGTGTCACGAAGATAATGATATCTGTGTGACAGTATCAAGGGTTATCAGGTATGTATAAAAGCAAGTGACTAGAAATCGACAATGTGCATCTAAAAACATACATTGATAGTAACCACAAATGTGCAAATGGGTGTGTTCTCTATAGACAACTCAAAATATCAAGCAGGAGTTGCATATATATATATGAGTAAAATACATGTGAATATCAACATATTTCAATTGTAATAAATACAAAACCATATACTATACACAATGTAACATATAGTATATAAAAAGTGCACCATATATTTTTAAAATTAAGAACATGTAGAAAAAATATATATAAAAAAGAATAAATTTGGTGGTGGCTGTTGTCTCAAAGTCACAACTGGCTGGAAAACAACAAAAGACCTAAAAACAACATCAGGACTTATACGCAATTCTATTCCAGTAGGAAACATAAGAGTACTCTCTGGAAGAGAAAAAAAGAAAAAAGGGTAAAAAACAAAATAGTCAGTTAAAACAATAATAATGACAATGCTAGTTAGTGAATAAACCCTTATAATATGCAAACGTAGATAGGTCTAGAGTAAATAAACTCGACACAAAGATGATCCGGATGGATGAACATCGAAAAAAATGGACTTTGATATTATAGAACTATTATAATTGATTCTCAAGAAATAAATATGCGTGCGGATAGTGTGCCTCATACCCAATAATGTGGGGTGGAATGAGAGTTTAGAAAAAGCATGATATGTCATATTCCGCATTCATTCCATGTGGGTATCTGGTTCCTAATTTAAAGATCCAGAATGTTTCCCTCTGGCATAGTCTGTCATGTAAACTCCCCCCTCTAGGGCCCTTTCTGATTTTCTCAATGATGGATATCCTGAAGAATTCAGTGTTGCTATTACTGCAATACAAGAAATGTTTTGACACTGAGGTGTTCCTACGTGTTGTAATGTCGTTAATGTGTTCTCTCATACGACATTTCAATTGTCTGCCTGTTCTCCCTACGTATTGTTTCTTACATTTAAAACATGTTACAATATATACAACATTGGTAGTGTTACAATTCGTATATTCACAGGTATTATGTATGTACCCATTATTTGAGGAGATAACTGGTAGCTGATTCGTGACGTGTTTACATGTCATACAAATATTGTGCCCACATGGAAAAGTACCTCTAGTATTTAGCCAGTCATTTCTTGTGTGTTTATTTGTGTCACTTTGGAGCAAACTGGGTGACAAAATATTTCTCAAAGTATTCGTTTTCTTAGCTGTGAATCTGACTCCCGGAGTCAACACCTCTTTATAAACCTCATACGCCATGAGTATTGGTAAATGTTTTTTGATTAGGTTTTTTATCTGAGGGAATTCCAGACTATGTGGAGTAACAAAAGATGTTTTGGAACTTTGTTGTGTTTGTTTAGTTCGTTCTGTGTTCTTGTTCAGTAAATGGGTACGTTTTTTCAATTTAGCAATATTAATTGCTCGATCGATCATCCAGTTACTATATCCCCGAGCTAGTAATCTGGTCTTAAGCTCTCTACATTTTAGGTCAAAGGTTTGGGGTTCGGAACAATTCCTTTTGAGCGTTATAAATAAACCCACAGGAATGTTTTTCTTTACAGAGCTGGCATGACAACTTGTGGAATGTAACACAGAATTTCCGGCTGTGGGTTTCCTATAAGTGACTGTTTCTACTTGGCCCGTAGTCAAATTACCTGAAAGAGTGAGATCAAGAAAATATATACTGTTCTGTTTTTGTAGTCATAGTAAATTTTAGATTGAGGTTATTTTTGTTTACATACTCAAAGAACTGTGTTAGCTCTGACTGGGATCCTTTCCAGATAAATAGAAAATCATCGATGTACCGTCCATACCAAGCGATACATCGACTAAATGGATTGCTCTCACTATATATATTATTATCTTCCCATGATACCATATATATGTTGGCATAGGATGGAGCAAAGCGTGACCCCATTGCTGTTCCTTGGCACTGTAAGTAAAACTTGTCCTCAAACATAAAGAAATTGTGAGTGAGTAGGAAATCTGTCACTTCTATTAAAAATTGTATCAAGTTTGTAGAATAATCACTATACTTTTCAAGTATTTGTTTCAGTGACCCAATCCCCATATTGTGGGGAATACATGAATATAGAGAGTTAACGTCCATGGTTACCCAGATAAAATTGGGGTGCCATTGTATTTGTGCCATTTGCCTCAGGACATCTGTAGTGTCCTGCAGGAAACTTTTTTGCTGCCTCACTATGGGTTGTAAATAAATGTCCAACCATTCCGATAGCCCCTCATTGAGGCTACCTATGCTTGAGACAATTGGACGTCCCGGAGGGTTGACTCGATTTTTGTGCACTTTCGGTAAATAATAGAACACTGGGGTAACGGGGTCACTGTTAAACAGATACTCAATTTCTGTGTCATTGAGTATCCCCAGATATTCTCCGGTGTCAAACAGGCTTTTAAGTTGAATTTGGAATTTCTGAGTTGGATTGCCGGGCAACTGCAGATAAGTGCTCTTATCTAAAATTTGTCTTTCTACCTCTCCAACATAGTCTGGTTTGTTAAGGAGGACAACTGCCCCTCCCTTGTCAGCTTGCTTAATCACAATATCCCTACTATCTTTAAGGTTCAAAAGGGCCCTCTTTTGTTTTGAGGATAGGTTAAAAGTGGCTTGAATGTTGTGTTCTCTAATTGACTCATTAAAATGAGCAGGTTCTCTCTCTATTGTTTTTTGGAAAATGTTAGTTTCAATGGTCCTACTGTTAATAGGATAAAACTTGGATTTCTTTCTTAGCATCGTTTTTACAGTGTCTACGGTGCCTTTGTCATTGTGACATTTTTCTGCTTCTAGATCTTGGAGAACGTGCAGACCACATTTGTCATAAAACGTAAAGTCAGTTACTGCATTATCACCTGAAGGTGAAGCATCATATACCAACATATCGCTATGCATGTCATTATCAACAGTATCAACATTCTTTAATGGGAGACTTACCTCCATTGTATTTTCAATGATTTTAAAATGTCTCTTAACTGTGATGTCTCTAATAAAGCGATTAACGTCCAGAAGTGTCTTAAACAGATCAAAATGTTTGTCTGGAGCAAATGAAAGTCCTAGGCCAAGAACCTGCCTCTCCACTGGGGTGAGCTGATGGCCTGACAGGTTAATAATATTTAAAGCACCTGTGTCTTCTTGCTGCTCCGTGTATTTCTCCTCCACCGAGGCCTGTGTTCTTCTTCTTCCTCCTCTTCTGTTTCCTCCTCGACGTACTTTCTTTTTTGTTTCATCTTTTTCTTTTCCCTTGCGGCAGGGTAGCGCTGTTCGTTTTTTGATGATGCAAATGATGACGCTTGTCCCAGTGACTCACCAAAGGTTTGCTTAATCTTATCATGACGGCTTGATGAGGAGTCCAATGAGATACTTCCCAAAGATGTCAGGGAGGTTTCCAAACTCTGTACGGATCCCATTGATTGATTCAATGAATCTGCTTCACTGAAGGAAACGCCTCTCTCGTTTCTTGATCTGAGGATAGATTTTCTGGATGTGCTGTTTTTGACTTTGCTCCTGTTCCTTCTCTTATTGTTGTGGTAAGCGAATTCTTCAGTCTTCTTCCACTGGTACACCTGACCTTTCATGTAATCAATTTTGTCACGGATGAACTTCCCTTTCTTGCGTTGGGCAATTTCGTCATCTGTTTGTGTTTTAAAGGTATCAAGATCTTTCAGTAACTCCTCTAATTGAGGGCTTGGGTCTAGATTCATTAGGCGTTCCTGGGATGTTTTAATGGTTTCTTTTACCGCTTCAAGTTTACTTTTGTTGTATTCCACCAGAATATCAATTAGTGCAAATGAGCATTGATCTAATGTAGCATTCCATCTCAATCTGAAATCCTCATTTTCATTTTTTAAATGTAGGCATTTTCTTTATCCTCAAGCCCCTGGGTATTCTTTTTACTGCAGTATATTTCTCTAGGCTGATGATATCCCACCAAAGCCTTATTTCCTTGTTGAATTTCTGTTTCAGTTCTTTAAAAAAAACGTGTTAGGTCCACATTTGGATTTTTCGGTGTTCCAAGAACAAGCGGTCTGCTTTATTTAGTCGATTTGCGTCGGTACCTGTATCGATATTCAGAGATGTGGATAAAGTGGCTGCAATCCGTGAATCAGCCTGCAAGTCTGTGCAATTATCCAAATCAGTCTCCATTGTAGTGGTGCGCTGACTGTTGTATACAGCCTATTATCCGCACTGTGAGCGAGCTCAGACCCAAAAAGTCAGACAATGTATCAAAAAGACGAAAAATGATGATCGGCTCCGCTCACCTATGCTCTCCACGTGGGTGCTCCATCCCGCTGACCAGGCTTGTAATATACAAGCAAAAGAGATGAAAAAATTATGTGCACTCCACTCCAGTGAGCAATCCAATAAAGTGCTTTATTAAACAATGAACATGAGACCAAAAAGGAGGTACATGTACAGCAAAATGGACAAACAGAAAACCGCACCTTACGCGTTTCGCGTATTATAACGCTTAATCATAGGTAAAGTGTCGGTTGCAAAAGATACAGCTTAAGAAATTGTGCTGCTTGGGTTCAAAATTGAAATTATGCTCTTTCGACTCGCACACATAAACACAAGGTCACATACACAGTCACACTCACATAAGTACTCAAACACACAGTCACACACTCTCTCACACACACAGTCACATAAACACAGTCACACAGGCTCATGCGCACACACACACAGGCACAAATATACACACACACAGTCACACACACAGACACAGTCAGCAGTTTAAAAAAAAAGCTCTCCTCTTCCTTCTGTAGTTAGTTCTCATATAAGGGAGTGTTGCTCTTCAGCTCTGTCTGTGGACAGATTTCAGAAGCTGCAGTCCCAAGCTCTGAGCACCTGGTTGTCATATTGCTCCCTTTGATTCTGATCTCCTTGCATTGTGCTACCAGCGGGTCTGGGGCAGTGGTGACCCATTGCAGGGCCATCTCTGGATAGATAGATGGATGGATGGATGGATGGATGGATGGATGGATGGATGGATGGATAGATAGATAGATAGATAGATAGATAGATAGATAGATAGATAGATAGATAGATAGATAGATAGATAGATCATATATATTATAAATTAATCTGTTTTCAAGAGTGAAGCAGAAATGTATTCATCTTTCTAAAGCATCAGTCACCAAAAAAGTGGCATATTGTACTGGCTGTGTGTCTTCAGGTTATTATGATGTATTCAAGTAATAAATGATAGAAGCATTTTTTTTTTTCAGGGCAATGTTTCATGCTTCAGTTGGTTCATTCTTTTAGCAGTGGAAAACCAACAGCTGGCATACGAAACTGGCATTCCACCTTGTGATTCTGGTAAAGCCCATAAAAAGGCTAAATCATACCCAATGTTTGTGGCACAGTAGTACATGTTAATATTGACATATTCAGTTTGTTTACATTTCGGCTTTGAGAATTTTAAACTGCACCTGTTCAAATACTAAACATATAGATGGAAATATTTTTGAGCAAAGTGATTTTAAGTGTGCATGAAATGTATTAAAGAAGGAAACAGACATTTAACAAGGCCATGGACTCACTTTGTCATTATTCTCTACTGTTCTCTTTAGCAGGAAATTCAAACTTTAAAAAGACTATATCATTCCTTAAAGAGGTAATCTAACAAGTGGGGTTTTAACTCTTAAACAGCTTACAGCAGAATTAGTGTTATTCATCTTCAAGTCATCATACTGGACCCTTCACAACTTGCAGTGGGGTAAGTTGCACATCACACTAGCAACATATCCATCTCATTGAACCCGCAGATTTTGGATCCCACTATTTCTCATGTTATGAGCTGACAGTACTATTTATTGATCTTCTATTATTTCATATATGCACGTCACATTAACCAGAACACAATTTTCACTGGTGCAGACCTACACTGACCTAGCACAAATTCCCATCAGACAGATGTAGATTGGTAATATATTTATTATTTTATCTGTATAATTTTGTAACGTAAAATGTGAGTAAATAAATTTTAAACTAAAAATCAACTCAACCTATATGACTTAATAGCTTTCCTTAATCTTTCCATAGTGATGGTAAGGTATTAGTATACATTACCCTTTTTTTATCTTAAGTATCTTTATTCATTTTCTGATTAAACATTTAAAATTACAAAAATGGGCAAGAAAAAACATATATATACAAGTTAAATCATTAGCAACATACAAATTTGATAGAAACAATAAGAAGGTACTTCCCATGACAGTGTATTTGGAAGGGGGGAAAATGTCCTCTTCCTTCCAATACATTCCCATTTTTATAAAATATAGATGACCTCATAACATTTACAGGGAGTGTCTGAGATACTTCCAGTGCCTTCAAATGTTTCTTTAGCATCTGTGGAAAGCAACATACATCCTAATTTATTAGTGGTGGTTCAGTATGATAGGTTTAAAATGTTTGTCTTTTTTTTTTCATGTAAAAACAACTTGTTTATGGTATAATTTGTAAAGCCTGGGTTTCTTGTATTTGCAAGGGTTGAAGCATTTATTTTAATATAAAGATTAAGAAGTGAAATAGGTTTGTAGGACCTGTAGTAGATCTTGATGTTTAGGTATGAATCAGATGTGACCTTCTGTTACAAATTGGAGTTTTGTTATTCCTTTTTGTATATTATTAAAATGCGTTGTAAGGGTATAAAAAGATTCTGAAATGTTTTGTTATAAATTTGGGTAAAGCTATTGCAGTGTGTCCATATTTTAAGTATTTATTGGCTTTGGTGATTTCAGAGTCTGTTTTTTATGCTCACATTTGCAAGGACTATAAACTCTGAAGTTTAACATCTTTTAGATACATTTCAATATCAGAAAGAGATGGAGTGGGAGCATCAGGGAAATCTTTGATATTGTAAAGTTTTGAAAACAATTTTATAAAGGAATCGTCTGTTTCCTTGGTTTTAAAGGTGATCTCATTGGCTGAGGATTTTCTAGCTATTATGTATAGGTCTTGTATTTGATGTCTGAGAATCCTGGCCAACTATTTAGCTGTGGTATTGCCTTTCACAAATTTCTTATGTTTATTCCAGACCATTTGAGAATGTATTTTTTGAGAGAGAGAAATATGTTGAGATGTTTTCTTAACCCTTAAACAAATTTATCATTATGGACAATGGCTATTTAAACATTGATGAGATGTTTGTGTTTAGCTGTAATTTTTACCTTTCTAATTCATTGTAACCACACAAATTATATATATTTTTTTAGAATAAGAAGGGGTTTCTTTAAGTATCATTATTTTGTATCACATAATATAAATAATTTATTATTTAAAAAAAAAACAAGGGTATTCAACTTGTGGTATTTTGACACTTTTCATGTAGTCATTTTACCACTAGTCTTTGCCACTTTAGGCATGAATTACAGGGGATGTTTTTTGGTTTTTGCAACACCCTAATACATGCTTCCTGTTTACTGACCTCTGCCTGTTTACCATTTATGATTATTGCCACTGCCTGTGTACGGATTACTCTCATAACGGCCTTCGTGCTCCTGCTCCTTCCCATAAGTCTGTTTACTATATCAGTCTTAAATAAGTGGTAAGTGGTGTGCTGCAAGCGGTGCCTAGCTGTCTACTAGATTTCATCTTGCTGAATCCCTGACAGAGAATGTATGCAAACTAATTTCTTAAAGATGTAGAGGTGGTTTTAGTAGAGCTAATTTAAGTAAAAATAGGATATATAGATCACTTCCAACTTTCTGCCATCCTTTTCTTTTTGGATTTTGTAATCTTATTTATATGGCTTTTATTAGCAAAATGCAAGAGATGAATAAATCTAAACACAGATAATTTGTAAAAGAAAAAAAAACTATAACCACATCAGTCTTATAAAATCTGCCATCTATTTTGCCCCCAAAACTGCTTTCAGTAATTTGCTAAAAGTGGAATAAGGTAATAAAACCTATGACACCTTTTTATACTGTTTAAAACTAGAACAACCTGTGCCTATTTAGTTTTTTACACAAGATGAGTAGTTTTTCTAAGACATATGCATGTTAAATTTTAACTGTTTAGATTTTTTGTTAGTGATGAGGTTCCTTCACTATTTGGGGGAAAAAGTTCCAACTATTTTCCTATAGGGACAAGTTCACAGTCTTCAAAACACAAGAACAGGCAGAAGTACACTCCATGGAGAAATAATGTAACTAATATTTATTGTAAAAAAAATAAATGTTTTTTTTATTGTTTGAGACACATAAGAGACTCTCCTATGGTTTTCATAATGATTTAACAAAAAGTACCATTACTGATTAAGAATATTAAAAATATAATGTCTCATTTTTGTTTCAACATAGTTTTTTAAAACGTGTTTACCTATAAAAATACATTGAGATTTCTCTTGTGAGCAGGGCCACAATCAGGGAGTGGTAGGCGATACTCCACTTGGGGGCTTCTTTAAAAAAAAAATGTAAAAAGTTTGCCAGCTGGGGAGATCAAAAATTTCCCCTCAACAGCATCTCTGCAGGTGAGCAGGCAGCATGGGTTCCAGGCTGCCCCTTGCTCTCCCCTCACGTGTTCTGAGGTCAGAGCACCAGGGGTCCTGTGACTTGCATGAGGAGGTTGCAGTTGCAGTCACTGTGTGTTGCAGGTGCGGCTACCAGAGTGCTCTCTCACACTCTCATAGCCGCAAATTTGATGTTGGATATGACCTAAAGTCATATCCGGCACCTTTTCTATCCTGCGCCAATGATTGTTAGAAGTCCTGGTTGGGTGCTAGGGAAAGTCTTATGAGTGCAAGGGAAATGCTGGGATGACTCCTCGGTGCTAGGCCAAGTCCTGTGAGGGCAATCTAAGTGCTGGGGTAAGTCCTGCGAGTGAAATCTCAGTGCTGGGGAAATTCATGGGTGCTGGGGTAGGTCAGTATATCCACCCAGTATGTACACAAGGTTATATTGTACACACTGGACGAAAAGAGATGTACAAGTGTGCTCCACAGGTGCTATGATTTATAGTCCCCAGCAACACGTGTAAAACAGAGATTAATCAACCTATATTAAAAGTATGTAGAGATGCTCATCATATACTGTATGCATGTGTAGGAATATACAAAACTTTGATGCAATAAGCGTCTTACATGAGGGAGATGTTATCAGGCTCTGCAGTTAAACTCACGGCTTGCAATGCAGAGGTTCTGCCTGGAGGCAGCCTGTGAGCAGATGATACAAGCATATCAACTTCTTTGTTGTTTGGATTGCAAGCCTTGAGTCCAAATGCTGAGCCTGATAACGTCTACCTCATTTAAGACTCTTATTTCATTAAAGTTCTGTATATCCCTACACATGCATACAGTCTGTATTGTTTCACCCTTGGGTATGTTATAGAAAGCCATACCATCCCCCAAGCGCAGTTAATCAACTGGGGCATTGGCTTGTTATTTGAAGGGTTATACTATTGTATATCCTAATTTTCTTTTTTTGCCACCATGGAATGAGTCTATATGATGGAACATTGCTACATGCCTGTAATATAAGTTAAATTATCTCTGTTTTACACATAAGTAGTGGGGACTTTTAATCATATCACATTTTTATTTTGTATTTTTCATTTGATTTAAGGTGGTCACAGTTTTTGTTGCTGCTTTGATATATTTTTAGCACTATAGTTAGTCACTACACTTTTTACATTTATAACTCACGCATTGCCCAGGTATATACCCCTTCACATGGCGCTATATGTTCCCAGTATGTACACAGGAAATGTCTCATTTTTGGTCTGTAAGGAGGCCCTCAATTTCTGATGGAGGCCCTGCCTGGAAGACACACTTTTTCAAGGATTTTAGTCTAGTAGATGATTTAACAATATCTAGAAGGCTATTCCACTTATGAGGAGCACTTAAAAAAAAGTCTTTATTTTTGAAATATGGAAGAGATATTGAGGAGCTAAAGCTAGATCTGAGATTGTGGGATACGTGAGGAGTAAGAATGGTCCTGCTGCTCAGGTAGGATGATAGCTTTCTATATCTTAGTTTGGTGTTCACTCAATTTATAATGAATCCAAGTTAAAAAGTTGTTTCGCCTCAAATTGAAAACAAACTATGTCAATAGTCTAAGCTGCAAGACCATACACAATTTAACCATATAAAATAATAAAACCCTTTAAATCCTAAATGAGTCAAACCAAGTTTAAAAAAAATGCTTTTGTTGTTTTATTTGCATGATATGTCTAACTTTTGGGGTGCAGGAGATCACAAATTCCATGTACATGAAATTTCCTTTGGATTAGTGCAGAATTTTTCTGAGCCACACAATTCTCTCCTAGGACATTATATTATCCATGGATGGTCCCATTTGAGACATAAAGCACTTGTTAAAATTGGAGTATCCTGGCCAGTCTAGCACATGTAGTCACCCTACAAGAAATGCAGTTGCAATTTTATTTTTTATTGCTTTTTTCAATATAAAAAAATCTGTGTTTCACATTAGTCTTTCCTCTTTCTTTAAAATAGTTTTCATTCAAACTTTCCCTTCGTATACATAGCCTTGTTTAACCTGATGATTTAAAATATATCACTTAGATGGATTATTCATTAAAAGTCTTTAGTAATGAAAAGCAAAGACATCACACATTATTCCTATTTAAAAGTAATATACCATCTGAAAAGGTTGTCTAATAATAAACAATTGAGTAGTAAATATGGTTATCTAGTTTTGGACCTTATTTATCACTTCCACATTCCCGTATTCATAAACCCTCATTTAGCATCATGGAATAAGTACACCATAATTATGGGTTTTACAACATTGGTGCCGATTTTCGACTCTGATATTGTGCCTTCGAAATATTCAGATCACATGGGTACCCAAATTTGATGCTACTCAGCTTCGATGTAGGGCCAGTGCAAGTAGCCCTGACCATTCTAACAATAAAAGTTGTTGAAGCCGGACAAATGGCTCTCAGACCCCATACTATACATCATCCACTACAATAATAAAATAATATCTCCCAGAGGATGACCAAACTCCCCTAATAAAAAAACTAACCACCTTGCAGCTTGGGAGCTGGCCAAAAACCCTTGAACCCCATAGAATTAATAGCCCCTGGCCCTCATATCCCGCCACAGTACAGAGGCTAAAAATAATGAAACCCTTGAGATTCTGGGGCTGCCCTATGGTCCCTGAACCCTCAAAAATGTATATCAAATTATTCCCTACCCCACCTCTTCCTTGCCCATGTAGGGGGAAGTGTAAGTTAGGAAACTGGCTATTATAAAACCCACCCTTTGTGTGACAGGAGGGTTTTCCCTGACCACCACCATGGCACAAAAAGGGTGCCATGTGAATTAAATTATACCTGTTCCTGAAGTACAATGATGATCTGTGATGCCCTTGAGTCCTCATCGCCGACCCAGAGAAAGGGGACATCAAATAAAAATGAATCCATTTAATTTTAATTAATTGATCCAAAAATTGTATGGACCCTATCCTAGGGATATGTCCTCAGAGGAGGATGGATGCAGAATGAAATCCCTGCCAGCAGAGGGGGATTTCATTTTAAATGAAGAAGGCATCTGCTTGGCTCAATCTGTCAGCCAATCAAAAATCTCCCTATCTCTGCTCTGCCATTGGCTGGGTTTTAAAAAAAATCAGTGGCAGATTGACACCAAAACTGATCTGGAAATATACCTGTATAGGATTTCTATTTACCATTTTTGATTGAATAAAGAAGAAAATTGCTTTATAAGATCTGTGTATCAGCAATCTTGGTGGCAAGCATTCATTTTACGGCTTGCACTATATGCATTTAAACAAGGTTGAGTGTAGTGTGAGTAGGTCAACTTGGGAGGTTGACTTTCACTTTAAAATTCAACCTCCTGCACTATTCACTGAAGAAAAAGCCCCCAGGTTCTCTAATATATATGAAAGACCAGGGCAAGTAGCCCCACCTCCCCATAATTAAAATGGTGCCTGGAGCTGCTGATGCTCCCATGCACGGAACATAAATATGGGGGCTCCTACTATCATTAACAGGGCTGGTAGAATGCTTATTCGCTGCCAGTGTCCCTCGAGGAATAATTTATTTTGGTCAATACCCCAGGTATTATTTATTGGGGGGCGGTGGAGTTATTATTTATATATATTAAGGGGGTTTGGGCAAGCTATAGTTTAACAGTATATAGGGGGTTAAATATAACCTTCCATCACTGTGGGGGGATATAATATTTTAACAGGCCAAAAAGAGGAAATATTTTTACTCAGCTAGTGTGGGCAGTCCTGGATTTTTGCAAACTGCTGTAATTTCACAAATTCATCTGTTTTTTATATTTGAAGCAATGCAAAATGTAAAACATGCATTTTAAAGTACTTTGAAAGCACATTAATATGAATTAACATTAACATTTGTAAGATGCATTTTGGGCAACAGACAGTCCCTTTAAGATTTCTTGAGAGTAAATACTGTAGTAAACTAAAGTATTTAATGGAATGGTAAATTCAAGTAATATCTATAACAATATGACAAACTCAAATAGTTAATGATTAAAACATAATGATTTCTTTGTACAAATCAACTTTGCCACCATTTCTAAATGTCTGTACCATCTGTCCAATTTTATTTGCTGTAGCAGTTCACCTTACCGAGCTTAGACAAGGTGGAATTGTGATCCTCTTTTTTACATAAAACATTTAACATTTAATCTGCCTCCTCCTGTCTATTAATTTCGCTCTTAGAAAGGCAGGTTTCATTACTTAGAAAGTTCTGAGATATCTAGATTACAGATTTTTGACCTGATGATCACATCTGCTAGCCTCTATAAATATTGTTTATTTAATTTATTAATTATGTTTTAATTTTCTTTAAATAATTTTATGAAAGTATATTTTATTTTCGGATATAATTAAATAGATTTTTCAACAAGGAAATTAAATGTTGGTTATTGTTTAAACATTTACATTGTTTTTATTATGGATTCTGAAAATTACAGTTTCATTCTGTGAACATACTGAATGTTTTCTGTAAACTGAGACATACTGAATGTCATTCTGAAAACATACAGTTACACATTCTGTGTCCTATCTCTCACTTTCTACTCAAATGATCAAGTATTTTTACAAGGTTGACGATGACGGCAGGTAAGGATATAGATGCTGTTGATAAAATGTCTTCTCTGACTGCTGTACAGCTGTGAATACAAACAACAGACTGTTAGAAAAAAGAATACACAGCACTCATATAAAAGGCAACCAAACAAAGCACCTGTTACTTAGAAGTAAACAATATTAGATAACTCAGCACTCATGACATAATAAGAAATAGAATATATAAAAAAAAAAAATTGGATAAAAAAAAGCCGAACAAATAAACACCATTCAATAAATAATTAGCATTAATCTACCGTACTTGAAAAGCACCAGTTACAAATGCCTACCATAATAGGAAAGGGGCGTGTATGTAAAAATATTGTGCAATGTACAATAAAAACCAAGATAGATGGTTTTAGCTCCTATAATGCCTAAAATGGGCTAGCAGTTGGGGTGGATGCCATTTAAACTGAGGAAGATTATACACAAAACAACAAAGATTTATCAAAGAAAAACTAAATTTATTAAAAACATATTCTTGCAATAAACAGTTTTATTTTGCAGAATATTTTCAGCATGTCAATGCAACAGTTAAACTGATCTCATGACCATTCATGATTCTTAAAATGCACATATAAAGAAACTGTGAGAGAAGAAATTGTATCCCCAGACAGACTAAGGGAGGGGCGGACTTGACAGGGTGCAGAGGGGACATGTCAGCCTATAATTATTGATAAGGGGTTGAGTTATAAAAGTTATATAGATAGAGGTGACAGGAAATAAGTAGCCATTTTAACTATAGGTTTTCCCTACCTGTTGTTCCTCTGGTGGTTTGTCTTTCCCTCTTGTGTTTCAGCATGGATACGGAGATGGACCGACTTCTTGATGGCTTCAAAGTGGCTGCTCTGCCCTCCGCCCTCTTGGAGGTTGAGCCTGGACGACGAGGAGGTGCGGGAGATCAGCATGATGGCAGCAGGGAGTGGAGGCCGCATTCAGGGTGCTGTGGCTTGGACTTCATCCGTCGGATGTTCGGATCTTCAGGAGGCCGGAGCGCAGACGGAAGACCGGGCGGTGGACGACCAGATCGCTGAGTGCAGAGCTGCAACGGATGCAGCCTGTCACAAGGCCGGCAGTAAAGTGAGGGCTGCAAATTCGGCATTGCCAAAAAAAAAGGCCTTGGGGTGAATTCGGCACCTATTCGAATTCGAGGGGCCCCAAAATGACGAATTCAGCTAGGCCGACTTCCGGGAGGTCGACTTCGATGCTGCTGAATAGGCCTGTAGCGCCGAATTTGTCTACATCGGATATGGTTGGGCAGGCCAGGCCGCAACGGTTGAACTGGGGATCCCCACATTCCAGGTCAGATGGGGTCAGCTTCAGGTCACCCAGGCTGAACCGTAGCTGCGCTCCAGAGCAGTCCCACGGCCCCCACCAGTTGGCCTGCGTCCTGTGACAGTGGGCCAAGTTGCAGCATGAAAAGGTCCAGGTCCCCTCAGGCAAGTACGGTCCCATGTAAGGGGTCCTCAGGCTTTCCCATTGTTCCTCTGTTTCCAGGGACTTTGATCGTGGCCAGAGGATCAGGAGTGGTGTGGATCAGCCAGCCTGTGACAGTTCAACGATATCCAGACCTGGCACTGCGGCCCCGGCAGTGGTGCCCATCTCATCTGAATCTGCAGTGGCGGCTCCAGGCTCCTCGGCAGCTGGCTGTGGGTGAGTCTATTCCACATGACACTGGTGGGCAAGGGGGGGTTACTGAATTATTGGGGCTTACAGGCTTATATACAGTCTTGGTCAGGGTTGCAGGGGTTCCACGGGGCATGGGGGTGCCTACACAAGTGGCAGGTGATGTGGCTTCCATGTGCCTTCCGGTGGTGGTGGGGGCGACTGTATCATCAGACCTGAAGTCAGATTCTCCTGACGATGGGGAGATGCAGCTGAGTGGGGTGCCGGACTCTTACGTGACCTGGCATTAAGGAAAAAATCTGGAAGGGGGACTTTGTCAAGCTCTTTTCCTTGTTCCCCTTGGAGGAGTCCTTCGACCTCAAGGAGGATGAGGAAAAAGGATCACAAAAAGAAGGAGGAGGAGAAAAAGAAAAAGTATAGGAAGATTCCCAAGACTTTTGGCAACTGGCTCAGAGCCTTTTGCATTCTGGCAAGTGTGATGGGTAAGAGGCATCCAGCCGGTGCTCTTCCCTGTTTTGTTACATTGACGGATTATGGGAGGTGTACTGGGTGTATGGATGGCTTGCCTGGTGGTGGTACGACAAACAGTTTCATCAATGCCAATCCTGACATGAGGTTTGACCAAATATTTGAATCACATGATGACGCAAAAAGTGTCGCCCTTTCCCAGGGTCCCTGCCTGGCCGCTGGCAAAAAAGTACGTGTTGGTTGTTCAACGACGGCCAGTGTAAATGGGGTGTTTCTTGCAAATTCCGACGCGTGTGTTCAGAATGCAGGGGCAACCACGGTGTGTCCCGCTGCTTTAAGTGGGCAAAACTGGCTCGGCAGGAGGGTAATCGGTTGGGCTATCGGTTGGGCAGTTTCCGGAGGTGGTTAGGGAGAAGCTACAAAAGGAAATTGCGACCAGCCGTATGACCGGTCCTATTAGTGAGATTCCTTTGGCAACTATAGGTATCTGCTTTGGGAGTGGTCCCCAACAAGGCTCCTGGGAAGTTCAGGCTGATTCACCACCTATCATACACCAAGGGGTCTTTGGTGAATGACGACATAGACAAGGAGTTATGTTCCATATCTTATGCGTCTTTCGACAAGGTGGTGGATTTAGTGTGGGAGACTGGTACCGGGCGCTGTTGGCCAAGGATCAAATTGAGTCGGCATTCAAGCTTTTGCCCATTTATCAGGATTATCACCACTTACTGGGTTGCTGGTTCGACTGGGAGTTTTATGTAGACCTTTGTCTGCCCATGGGGTGCTCCATCTCTTGTGACTATTTTGAAAAATCTTGCTTGTTTTTCAAGTGGGCTGTTAAACAGGTGGTGGGTCATAGGTCTATGGTTCACTAGTTTGACGACTTCCTGTGCGTCGGCCCAGGTTCCTCCCGCACATGCACGGTTTTGTTGGCTTCACTTCAGGTGGTTTGCTGAAATTTTGGGGTTCCCCTTGCGGAGGATAAAATGGAGGGCCTAGCTACTTGCACTTCTTGGGTCTGAAGATTGACTAGGTGGCTGGGGTCTGCCGTTTACCGTCTGACAAGTTGGTATGCTTTGAAGCCTGTAGTAACGTTTGTATGGCATGCCAAGAAGATCTCTCTCAAACAGTTACAGTCCCGTACTGGCCATCTGAAGTTTGCCGTCGGATCATCCCGGTGGGATGGGTTTTCATCCGGTCACTGTTGCAGGTCAGCTTGGGAGTCAGGGCGACTCATCATTTCATTCGGGTTTCCAGAGGCATGCGGGCAGACCTCACTGTCTGGCAGGTCTTCCTGTATAAATTCAATGGCCAGGTGGTTTTTCAGGCTGCCACGGTGCCAGTGGATGAGCTGAAACTTTACACAGACGAATCGGGGAGAGTGGGCTTCAGTGCGTACTTTGGTGGTGTACTGAAACATGGCCACCTTCCTGGGAGGGCAGCAAGCTGCTGTGTAATCTGCCATTTCTCACATTGTGGGGTGGGCTGATGTGTAATCAGCTGGTCGTCTCTTTCTCGGATAACCTAGCAGTGGTGCATTCGGTGAACCATTTATCGGGCGCCTCCACCCCGGTGCATGGTGCTGAATGTATCCTTCTAGGCAAATCATGTCCCTGGTCATTTGAATGTTATAGCGGATACCCTCTCTCGTTTCGGATAGGTTTAGGGATATGGCACCGGATTCAGAGGTGGAGTGTCCAGTTTGCCCTGGAGTGATGTGGAAGGTCAGAACAGAGTGCTTGTGGGATGGGTGAGAACATCAGTTGCCCCTTCGACATAGGCTTCATATGTGAAAGTGTGGAAGGACTGGGATGCGTTGGTGGTCAGCGTAGGGGGCACCCACTCAGACACTTCTCGTCTGGATACCTTGCCTCGTCCCGGTTAGACAAGACTGTGTCTGCGTTTTCCTTTTTATTAAAACTGCACAGTTGGATTTTGTGATTAAACAGGCTTTGAAAGGTTTTAGGAAAGGGGCTAAGCGAGTGGCTGAGAGGAGGTGCCTTGTATCAATAGCGCTATTGTGTGGAATGTTGGCGCAGCTGGGGGAGATTTGCATGTCACGATAAGAGGAATTATTGTTTGGCGCAGCGTTCTCTCTGGCTTTCTTTGGAGCTTTTTTTTTTTTTTTTTTTTTATTTTTTTTTTTTTTTATATTGCTAATTTTAACTCTTGGGTTAGGGTAAGAGTTCATTAAAACCCTAATCCTAGAGTTAGAATTAGGGTTTGTATTAAACCTAACCATAGGGTCAAGGTTAGATTTAAATACAAATTTAAAAATATCTAAAAATAAAAATAAATAAATAAATAAAAATGTAAAAATAATAATAATAAATGATATAAAAATAAGAAGTTATTCCGTAGAGTACCAATGACATGTTATATCTGTTTGTGGTCCTCTAGGGATATTTTGTTTGTTTTTTAAAAAGACTGCTAGTGGGAGCAGTGCTTTGCATTGGCCCCCAGCAGTAGATAGGGTTCCGCAGCAGCTGGATATATGATCCATTCAGCCGCAGGATAGCAAAAATCTGTGCTTCCTACTATAGACTACATTTCCTATTTTGCTACGGTAACTTTTGACTGGCTGAGCATGATAGGAAATGTAGTCACAAGCATTACATAATAAATACACGTTTTAAAGCTACAATGACTGAATCCTAAATTTTGCCCTGTACCTGCCACATAAACCTAGCACACCTATACATGTGGGGTACCGCTATACTCAGGGGAAGTTGCTGAACATATATTGGGGTTTTGATTGGCAATAAAATAGAACAACCCCTTTAAATTCATACCTAAAGTTCAAAGTGTGTGGAAATAAAACACATGCAAAATTACCATGCCAAAACTTGTCAAAGATTGGTGGTAAAATGACATGTGACGGCTGCTGCAGGACCCATGGGCTATAATCCAAGTTGAGCTGGCGACTGTTAAAATTGACATTGATACACTGCAGAAAAAGGTGACAACACTGGAAAAAAACTAGTGACACATCTAAGGCAACACACAGTGAGTCACAAGTCTCAAGTTGATCAAGTCAATCAACTGACTCACCAGACTTCATATGACCTGGCAACTGACATCCCTAGAGTTCGAGGCACGGCAGTCCAATATATGCATATGAGGTGTCCCGTAGTCAGTTGGGCCCACTGAACTGCATACATCCAGGGCCGGTGCCACCATAATGCTGCTTAGGCAGACGCCTTAGGGCACTGTAGCGACGGGGACACCAGTGCTGGGGGGGGGGATCCCCTCACCAGCCCTCTACACAGCCAGAGTGCAGGACACTGGGAAGGGGAGGATCTCACCCGGTGTGAGGTCCGCCCCCTCCCTTTGAAGCAGAGCGGCGTCTGCTTTGGAAATTCTATGCCCTGCATCATCACTAAGCACGGGGATCGCGAGCAGCACTTACTGAGCTCTGTCACATAGAGCTCATGCTGCTCGGCTCCCCATGAAGCCGTAAAGCAAACGTTGCTCTGCTTCAAGGGGAGGGGGCAGACCTCACACCCAGTGAGATCTTTCCCCCCTCCCAGGGTCTGTCTGGGGGTGGGGGGGAGAACAGGGGCGGGGGGGAGTTAACAGGGGAGAGGCGGGGAAGTGAACAGGGGAGAGGGGGGAAGTGAACGGGGGGCAGTGAACAAGGGAGAAGGGGGAGTGAACAGGGGAGAGGGGGGAAGTGAACAGGGGAGGGGGAGTGAACAGGGGAGGGGGAGAGAACAGAGATTGGGAGGGGGAGAACAAAGATGGGGAGGGGAGATCAGAGATGGGGATGGAGGAGAGAACAGAGAAGGGGATGGAGGAGAGAACAGAGAAGGGGAGGGGGAGAGAACAGAGATGGGGAGGGAGGAGAGAACAGAGATGGGGGAAAGGGAAGAGAACAGAGGAGGGGGATAAAACAGAAATGGGGGGAGAACAGAGGAAAAGGGGGAGAGAACCGAGATGGAGTTAGGAGGGGAGAGAAAAGAGATGGGGGAGAGAATGGAGGAAGAGGGGGAGAGAACATAAATGAGGGAGAGAACATAGATGGGGAGGAGGGGTCAAGAACATATGGGGGAGAGGGAGAGAACAGAAGAGGGGAGAAAACAGGTGAGAGGGGGGAGAACAGAGATGGGGAGAGGGAAAGAGATTTGGGGAGAGGGAGGATAGATAAGGGATATGAGGAGAGTCATGGGATGGAGGGGCACCAAAAAGCACTTTCACAAAAGTTATTCCAGCCTTTCTGCAAACTTTTGGAGTAGCACAGCTGCCCAGGGGAATAGACCACAATCACCCATCAGGTGGAGATCAGCCATCCACTTTGACTCAGGGCTAACCAGATTGATATGTGGATATTGGTCGGAGAACAGAATTACAGGGCAGAATATGATGCCTCTTCGGTGAAGAACCCATGATGCGTAGGACTACACCCTCCTTGTTTTTGATGTTGGGGAACTAACCTGGATATCAGGCCCCTCTTCTCGGTGTCCCCACTTAGCTTTAGCCAGTTTTGGTTACTTCATATATTTTAATATGCACACATATGGGATGTTAATGTCTCAAATCGACTCGTCACATGTTGGCTCTATCATATTCTCATCCTCAACCACACTTCGTGGCTTGTTGGCCCATTTTGGCAGTGCTCTTTTGCTGCGATATTTGTTTATTATTTGTTCTATCTCCTTTCCTCTCTTCCCCATTTTCCTCTCTAGGCTCCTCATTCTCCTCTTTTCCTTATTTATGTATTCCCCTTTATTTCTGTCTTTATTGTTTAATAATATGGGTAGGTGCATGATTAATCATTAGAGGGCATGTTTTGACATTGGATAGCCAGTGTCACTTATCATAACCTCTATGATAATTTGCTCTCTAATCAAGAATTAACCTTACCTGAATTCAACGGTTTGTCATAATTTGATTAACGGATACACATATACTGTAGCATAATACCACTGGAAGGCTCAGACAAAATTAGGATTAACTAGAAGTCTTACAGCCACAGGGACTTTACAGTGTTACATGAATAATCGTGATTTAAGTAATTCACCTTGTATAAGATCTTTCTAATATCATAACTGATTTATGACTATGTTATATGCTATTTTTATTACAGCCGAGAAAGACGTTTTGTACTAAGAAGATTAATTCTATACAGATACTGGATCTGGAATTCAATTCTTATCGTTTCAATTCTTCCAGGAATACACAGTCTAAACACAATGCTGCCTGTGAACAGTGCTAAGTACTGTGCATAGACAGTATTAATGCCAGAGCAAACACATATTTGACGGGACAGGACCTGAAAAAACAGGACTGTCCTGACAAATTTGGGACTGCTGGCAACTATGCAGTTCAACAGCAACATATGTAAAAAAATTAAAAAAAACACTACACAAACTTTAAACAGAGTTTAATTCCCACAGACATGTTGTTGAAAAAACACAAAAAAACTAACAAACAGATGCACCTATTGACAAATGATAAAAGGTTATATGGCCTCTTTAACCAGAATATAAACTGCAAGAGTCAAATATTGGTTAATGTGCTTAGGTTTGCTTGTCCCGAATGTAGTCTAATGTTTTTCCGATAAGAATAACAGGATGACAGTCCCTCCTGTCATTTGGGCATTTTTTTTCTCGAGAGGCATATATAAAATACATTTATATAGTGAAGGACAGGAAATGTCCACTTCATACACATCCAGCAAGTTATAATATGTTATAAATAATGCAATACGATATACCAACATTATTGAAGAAATAAATGCATATATATGTATATTTTAAAGGAGAAGAAGTTTGCATTTTAGGCACATCCAGGCATTTATAATTTATAACAAGTAATGCAATCCAATATACGAACATTACAAAACCTAGAAAAAAGGAGATGTGAAGATTCTGGCGCTTGATCTAATCCAAGCATTACAAAACCTAGATATAACATAAAAGATATATATAAGAATATATATAAATTCATATATATATATTTATATATATCTTATATGTTATATATATATTATATATATATATATATATATATGTGTGTGTGTGTGTTATATATATATATGTATATATATATATCTTATATGTTATATATATATATATATATATATATATATCTTATATCTTATATATATATATCTTATATCTTATATGTTATATATATATCTTATATATATATATATATATATATTATATGTTATATATAGAAGAGGAAATTTCCATTTTAGGCACATCCGGACCTTTATGATATGTGACAAATAATGCAATCTGAGATACCGAAATGACAAAAACTGACTTTTGTCTGAAGTTGCAAATAACTTAAATCCCATATGGTAAAATCATTTTGAACTCACAAAAGTGCTTTTCCCAGCACAACTAATGAGGCTAAACTAACTGGCAACAAAATGGAGAAGTGTTCAATAAGTCTGGAAGCTGGCTAACAAATCACAATTACTGGCAAAATAAACTACTGATCCAAAATGCAAAAGCCAGGCGAGAAATCTTTATTTCCTTTATTCTGTGCGCATTTTTTCTTATCATATAATTCCATCGCTGTTTTATCAGAAAGAAATAGAGATAAAGAGATCAAAGAGTGACACCCTATGGCAGAATTAAATGTAGGTGTATTTTCCACAGTACATATTCAATGTGTTTTCTGTTTGCCTCTTACATGGGTGTCCAGGTCAAACAATATTAGATTATTTAGCACGAAGTACAGATGAGCTAGGATTACCACCTCATCGTTTTAAAGGACAATTAGCATAAAAAATAAGGTTGAACCCATAGATTTTAAGATCATTTTCTTTTATAACCAAAATGCTGTTCTTTCCAATTCTAGGAAAACTACTGTTGTAAAATTATTGTTGCCTGTGTTCAAGCCTCCACTCCATTTCTTTCTCGCCCTAGTTTTCAAACTAAAATATTGGCACCTTTCTATTGGTTGCAAGTCCAACATGACATCAACATTGTAAATAAAGAGTCCTGCAATATCTGCACAAGGGTTGTTCTGAACACTAGCAATAAACCAGTAGCATTACAAGTTTTAAAATAGTGCTTCTCCCAGATGGTAAAGATCAGTGTCTATGTAATTTTCATTTGTTAAAGAAACATTCAACGCTAAACATTAGATTTGTTGCATATATCCTGTGTTGCCACAAACCCAGGACTGACTCTTGGGTGCAGTAATTTTGTTGGGTGCAGTAATTTTGTTGGGTTCCCCCGAGGGTGTGTAGCTCTATTACTAACGTTGTCTCTTTAAAAATTTGCTAATTCCTAGCCACACCCCTTTATGGTAACCACTCGAATCCAATGTTCCAAAGAGCATGTTCAAGTGTCCTATTACCTCACAGTGCTAGCCACAGTGTCAAAATGTGACCTCGAAAGCTGTAGACTGCTTTTCCATGTAAATGTAAACCTGGCTCACCACTCTTAGTAGGTTTGCGGCAGCAGCGTCTCAACTACAAATATCGACAAAAACAAACACTGATGACAGCCAAATTTGCAACTGGGGTTATGGCTATGATAAAGAGATCCTGTTAGCTCAAAACATGTAAGTCGTTGTAAGTCCTTCTGTTTTCCTTCCTCTGCTGTTTTCCCCCTTCTGAGTGAGGGATATTTTGTATTAAATTCTTCTATTTTGTAGCACTCCAGATTCAGGATCTAATTTTTTGTTTGTGGAGCCGTCAACCCCCAGTAGCAGTTTTGGCTGGCATCCGGGTTTGTACCTGACAGTGTCACAATGCCCCTATGTGGCACTGAATGTGTAAATGTGCGACACTATTGGGGGGCATGTACTAAAAAAAGAGAATATATTTTATGTGCTACTAATAATAATAATAAAACTACTTTTGCGCCTTACTCCTTTTGCAATGTGCTAAACATTTAACAATCAATAATCAAACACAGAATAAGAATTGTATGTAAAAAAAAAAAAAGGAACACACAAAATAAAAAATAAAGAGAATGAACAAAAGGAGACACAAAGCAACTAATATACCATAAAAACGTACCGTTGGTGTATCACTACTGTCCATGGAGTTTGCATCAACCACCCTTGACTCTTGAGATCTAGTCCAGGAGTAACCTTATGCAAAGGAAAAATGAGATAGTTGTCCGTAGTCTAAAGATAAACTGACGTGTACTGTTGACAGCAGTGGCGTACCTACCACTTGTGCAGGGGTCACAGCTGCGACCAGGCCCGTCACTCGAGGGGCCCGGCCGCCCTGCGACCCCTGCACACACACAAAAAAAAAAAAACATTTAAAAAAATTAGCGGGCAAACAGGGCAGCTGCCCAGGGCCCATTCATTCTTGGGGCCCAAGGCAGCTGCCCCGTGGGTCCCCGCTACCTGTGCCAGTACTTACCTCCATGCTGCTGTCTCCGTCCATGGTCTGTTGCTGTGAGGGAAGCGTTCTGCGCTCCCCTCCAGCCGTGCGGTTCAATATCAACGCTTCCCTCACAGACACGGACCTGCACCGGGAGACAGCAGCAAGGAGGTAAGTACTGGGGTCTGGGGAAGGGGGGAGGAGGGTGGCAAAACGAGCATACTGAGGGGCAAAATCCTGGCATATTAATTGGCTGTATCCTGGCATATTACATGGCAATATCCTGGCATATTAATTGGCTGTATCCTGGCATATTAATTGGCAAAATCGTGTCATAATAATTGGCAATATCCTGGCATATAAAGTGGCATTATCCTGGCATATAAAGTGGCAATATCCTGGCATATTAAGTGGCTATATCCTGGCATATAAAGTGGCTATATCCTGGCATATAAAGTGGCAATATCCTGGCATATTAATTGGCAATATCCTGGCATATAAAGTGGCAATATCCTGGCATATAAAGTGGCAATATCCTGGCATATTAATTGGCAATATCCTGGCATATAAATTGGCAATATCCTGGCATATAAAGTGGCAATATCCTGGCATATTAAGTGGCTATATTCTGGCATATAAAGTGGCAATATCCTGGCATATTAATTGGCAATATCCTGGCATATTAATTGGCACTATCCTGGCATATAAAGTGACAATATCCTGGCATATTAATTGGCAATATCCTGGCATATTAATTGGCAACATCCTGGCATATTGAATGGCATTATACTGGCATATTAAATGGCAATATCCTGGCATATTAAGTGTCAATAGAGTGGCAAAATCCTGGCATTTTAAAATGGGAAAAGAATGGCATATTGAGGGGCAAAATACTGTAATATTAAATGGCAAAGGAATGGCATATTAAATGGCTAAATCCTGGCATATTGAGGGCACATAACACTGGCAAATGGGCACAACTGGAAAATGGGCACATAACACTGGCAAATGGGCACAACTGGCAAATGGGCCCATAATGCTGGAAAATGGGCAAATAACACTGGCAAATGGGCACATAACAGGCAAATAACTGGCAAATGGGCAAATAACACTGGCAAATGGGCACATAACAGGCAAATAACTTGCAAATGGGCACATAGTTGGCAAATGGGCAAATAACACTGGCAAATGGGCACATAACTGGCAAATGAGCAAAATAACACTGGCAAATGGGAAAATAACTGGCAAATGGGAAAATAACTGGCAAATGAGCAAAATAACACTAGAAAATGGGCACATAAGTGGCAAATTATGGGCAGAATAACACTGGCAAATGGGCAAATGAACACTGGAAAATGGGCAAATAACTGGCAAATGGGCAAAATTGGCTGTGGCATATTGGCAATCTGGCTGTGGCATATTGGCATTCGTGGCATAATGGGCAAATTGGCTGTGGGGCAAAATAACATGTACTATGGGGTAAAAGGAACACTGTGGCATGTTCTGTGGGGCAGAATAACGTGTACTATGGGGTAAAAGGAATACTGTGGCATGTTCTGTGGGGCAAAATAACGTGTACTATGGGGGAAAGTGACACTGTGGCATGTTCTGCAGGGGCAGTTCAGTGGGACAAAGTGACACTGTGGTATGTTCTGGCAGGAAAATTTATACTGCAGCATGCCAAATCGTGTGGGTGTAATATGAGTACAAGCCAAGTGCTGTGGGTACTGTATAGTGCTGTGTTTAGACCTTTAGGTGCAATGTGGGTGCAGGGAAACGTAATAAAAATAAGAAATTAACAATTTTTCAATAACATTTTTATTACATATGAAAATAGTTGAATATAATATTTAAAAAGTTCATTTAAGTATACATGCAGCTAGTACATACATTCCTCAAGCTTTTGATAAGGCTGGAAATATTTTAACAGTTTTTTTTTTTTTTTTTTGTGTCCAGAAAAGTAATATTACTTTACTGAGAGGGTGGTGGATGAGAGGTTAATATATGAAGCAGTTCAAGCATGCATGGGATAAGCATAAGGCTATCCTTGATATAAGAGAAGGACAGGGACTAATGAAAATATTACTTTACTGAGAGGGTAATGGATGCATGGGATAGCCTTTCAGCAGAAGTGGTAGAGGTTAATACAGTGAAGGAGTGTAAGCATATGGCTATTCTAGATATAAGATGAGGCCAGGGATTAATGGAAGTATTACTTTCTGAGAGGGTAGTGGATGCATGCAATCGTCTTCCAGCAGAAATGGTAGAGGTTAATACAGTGGAGGTGAGAAACTTTGTATTATTTTACTGAGAGGGTAGTGGATACATGGAATAGTTTGCCAGCAGAAGTGGTAGAGGTTAATACAGTGAAGGAGTTTAAGCATGCATGGGATAGGTATAAGGCTATCCTAGATATAAGACAAGGCCAGGCACAATGCGGAACAGTTGGGAGGCATGTAAGTGGCATTTCTGGGGTGGAGTTGCATGGTTGGGTCAGGGGGCCCCGAGGCAATTTTTGCACCGGGGCCTGGTGGTTTCTAATTATGCCTCTGGTTGACAGTACATTCCTGTTTATCCTCCGACCATCAGCCGCCATGCTATCATGGGAATCAAGCAGCCCAGTCTGGATAGTGATTGTGTCTCTCCGCTAATGCAGAGACCCTCATTTATGCATGGGATTAGCAGAGGGGACCTTACCTTCTATTTCACATTCCGTATGTATAGTATAGCAGAGAGTCAAAGAGAACAAAACATAGTATAGATGGATAAAAGATGTTTAATAATGTGTTCAAATTTAAAACTCAAAAGCCATGCACATAAGAAAGCCCCATGTGGGGTAACACTCATTCCACGTGTCCTCCGTTCAGCATCTGCAAGAGCACCAAAAGCTGGCAAGGTGCTCTCAGGCACAATACTCACAGTGAAACCAGAAGTTCCTGAACATACATCACTTTTGCCTTAACATGTAAACTATAGCAAAAACAAAAAAGGGAGGTATGACAATAATAAATACAGAAATAAGGGATTTAATACGAAATTTGTCTTCTCGTATGGGACTATGAAAACACATGATGCAGCAGTAAGTATTTTTCCCTGGACAAAGTAATTCGATTGCCAATATAAAAAAAAGACAGGATAGTGATACATTTGAAATTAAATGTTTCTTTCCAGTATGAAGTATTGTCTGAATATAAAAATGAGGAACAAAACTATTTTATTGAGACAGGGATGCAGATTGTGTATAATGGAGCCACTTTTCCCGACAAAAGAGGAGAAGTCACAGCCCGTCGGACACAAAGGAGGAAAACAAGAATAGAAATAGAGGCAATGGGGATTTTTAATCTGGGTTATGTGAACCTAAGCAAAGATCAGAGGGTCTGCTTAAAAAATTAGAAATGTAGGAGTTGGAAAAATTCTCAAATGCAACTGAATGGGGAAATTTTTTGCAACTCGGCTACTGTCACCTTAAAGGACAACTGTAGCAAAAAATTAAGTTGTGTTTAATTAAAGGTTTGCATCAAGTATAGGCAATTTTATATAGAGATGCTTTAATGAAAGAATACAAATAAAGTACCTTATTGAGCCATCTTTACCTCATATAGCTCTACCAGGAGGCAGACATTTTGTTTAGAATCTTTGGTCAGATATTTTTTCATCTGAACCAAGGTAAGTGAAGATCTGACCCAAGATTCTAAACAAGATGTCTGCCACCTGAGAGAATGATATGGAGTAAAGAAGGCTCAAAAAGGAACTTTATTTGTATTCTTTCATTAAAGATTTTCTTTAGAAATAATTTACACTTGAGACAATCTTTCAGTTAAACATAAGTTAATTTTTTGCTACAGCTGACCATTAAGTTTGAAATTCCCATTTCAGTTCCCTGAAATTTTCTCTTTATTGAATAGGCCCTCTAATCTCTGTCCTGAACAAGGGTTTACAATTTGCTCCTGCTAAGCATAATGATAAACTTGAGATATATGTTGATATTCAGAGATTCACAAGCACTGTAATCTCCATTGTGGCTAACCAGTAAGGTAAATCAGGAAATAAATAAAAAGAAAGTAGAGTTTACACATTATAAAGCTGAGGGAGCAGCAGAGGTATTTGCAAAATATAAAAAAGGCAACAAAGACTAAAAAGGCTATTAAATTGGCTAAATTGCAGAATTAAAAAACAATTGTGAAGGAGAGCAAGACGAATCAAAAAAAAAAAATTTAAATATATAATTGGCAAAAAATTAAAGGCTGAAAATTGTGAGTCCTTTTTATCTGAAATGAGTAAGATAGTCAGTGGGGACAGAGAGAAGGCAGATATTTTAAATAATTTATTTTCTTGTTTTTACCAGGGAAGAAACAATGGACAATAACCACAACAAGCATGTGACTGGTTGACACAAGAAAAAGTGTTAAAACAATTAAATGGTGTTAAGATAGACAAAGCCCCGGGACCGGATGGTATACTCCCATGGGTACTTAAAAAGCTAAGCCAGGTCGGTTATTTTTGTTTTCAGGGATTCTTTTATTTTAAGCATGGTGCCCACAGATTGGCGTAAAGCTGATATGGTGGCCATATTTAAAAAGAGATCAAAATCTCAGCCGGGAAATTACACACCTGTAAGCTTGCCATCTGTGGTGGGGAAACTGTTTGAAGGGCTCTAAGGGAAAATATTCAAAATGTTATAGTGAACAGGAGTCTCATTAGTAGGAGCCCACATGGCTTTGTGAAAGACAGATCTTGTCAAACTAACTAAATTACATTCTATGAAGAGGTAAGTAAAAAGATAGATATGGGTGCTTCAGTGGATGTTATATATTTACACTTTGCTTAGGCATTTGATACAGTTCCACACAAAAGGTTACTGTACAAATTGAGTGAAATAGGCTTAAAGCCAAAAGTTTGTTTGTGGATTGGCAATTGGTTGAAAGATAGAATACAAAGGGTGGTGGTAAATGGGAATTTCTCAAATTGGACAAATGTGATAAGTTGAGTACCTCAGGGTTCTGTCCTGGGTCCTCTTTTTTAAATTTGTTTATTAATCATCTACCATAGGGGAGCATAGGGAGCCATGTCTCAGTGTTTGTTGATGACACAAAAGTAGGGTAATACAGTCCGAACTAGATGGATCTTCGCTGCAAAAAGATTTGGACTAATTGGGCAGATAAATGGCAAATGTGATTCAGTGTAGACAAGTGTAAAATTATGTATTTTAGGTACAATTATAAAAATGCAACATATAGTTTAAATGGTGTTTCCTGGGGAAATATACTAATGAAAAAGATTTGGGAGTAGATAATAAGAGACAATAAACTTAGCAGTATTGCACAGTGTCAACTGGCAGATGCAAAGGCCAATAACATATTGGGGTGTATTAAAAAGGGGTATTGACTCACGGGAGGAAGATATTATTCTGCCTCTTTATAGGTCCATGGTAAGATCTAACCTTGAATATGCAGTTAAATTCTGGGCACCTTTCTTAAACAAAGACATTGGAACTAGAGAAAGTGCAGTGGAGGGCTACAAATCTAATAAGGGGAATGGAAAGTATTAGTTATGAAGAAAGGTTGGAAAAGTTACTGTATTTTCCGGCGTATAAGACGACTCGGCGTATAAGACGACCCCCCAACTTTTGAGAAGATTTTCCTGGGTTAAAGTAGTCTTATACGCCGGAAAATAGTATCTATATTTTAACTTTTGAGGTTAAAATATAGAGTTTTTTTTTTTTTTGGGATCAACAGCGGTAAACATGGGATAGGAAAGGGGTTGAACTTGATGGACGCAAGTCTTTTTTCAACCTAAACTACTATATAACATAAAAAACCTATACCTAAAGAGAATAATTTTAGATATCCTTTAAAAATCAATATATTTTTATCAGGTAAAATGGAAGTTTGTAATCATGTAGTTCTTAAAGTGGCTGGTTTAATTTAAAAATAATAGTGGGAATTTAAACCCACAAGAGTGGAAGGCGCTGAAGAAATTGCAGCATAATTCAGACAGTACAGTAAGTCCGCCGACAGAGGTGGGGGTTTGGTGATTTTGGCCCAGGATTATTACTTAGAAGAATTACTGAGACAATTAAAAGATGATACAACATATCTCAGCCAGAGAAGTGAAATTGTTTGGACAAAGGTAAATTAATGGGGATCCTAGGAAATAAAGAATATGATTTTTTAATGTACCTTAGGATTTTTTTTAACCTGGTAGGTCCATTATTTTTTTTAACCTGGTAGGTCCATTATTTTGTCGATTAATCCCTATTTAGTAATTGATCGAAATGTATCCAAATATACTGATTTATTACTTCAACCTTATGTGAAGTTGATGCCCAGAATTTTTTTTAGTTACATGGAATATAAGGGCACTGTATACGAATATAGATCACTTTTTGGGATGTAAGGCTGTTTGAGATGTTTTAAAGACTAACAAGTAATAATCTTCACATCACTTGCAAGATTTCTAATTGGCCTGAAGTTTGGAAAGATTTGGGGTACATCTGGGTCACAATATGCCCTGATATGACCCCAAATAACATCACACTGTAATAAACTTAACCAAGGAGCAGTGACAAGAGTTTAAATCCCAGACAAAAGCCAGGTAGTATAGCTAGTTAAATACATAAAAATAAATAGGATTTGGCCCCCCAACCCCCCATAACGGAATGTGTCTAAAAGCCGGCCCAAAATTGGCAGAAATCGGCCATATTGGGTAGCCGAACTGTGGCTTTCACTGCAGTTCAGCTTTATGCTCCAATCTGACTAAACTTTGGGCCAGATCTGGCCATATTGAGTAGACCCTTTAGTTCTGTTCACTGACTATCATATGCATAGGGTTAATATCTGCTAGCGACAGGTATAATAGTGCTAGTAAGAATAAAAGTCCTGGCTGGTAAATCACTTTTTTCAGCTCACATTGTAAAATCCTTAAAAAACGATTACCTGCCAACTACATAAAGCCATGAAATGCATAATAATGGCATGTAGCAAATAGTAAAACATAATAGAAGTTTAACTGTTAAATAAGAGAAAGCTGTTCAATATGGATTATAGTTTAGGTTGCCAATCTGGACATACAGCTCCTACTTTTCCATCCACACAATAACCCTGCTATACCACTGGCAACTGAGATTCTTCATCATTTATAATGATATATACCATAGAACTAGTAGTGTTTTTTTTTAATTCAGATTTTTCAGGGGCACAAATGTCAGATAACCTATTGCCTACTGTTGCCTACGTTGTTTACTAATCTGATATTAAGTACTAATCACTAGTAGTAACGATTTACATTTTACTTCTCTGTGGAATACAATTCCTGCAAGCAAAAATATTTACCACAATTGTTTGCATCACCTCCTTCCATTACTGCCATACCATGGCATGTTATAGTTAGTTGCCCATGACTAGGAAGGAGGTTGAAGAATCCACTTCCTGTGGGTACCACAGGTATATAAATGAAATATGTGTATTGCATCATGGCATGTTGGATGCAGGTCAGGAATACTTAAGTCCCAAAAAAATCAATGGGAATAGGTATTGGAAGCCATTTTTTAAACTATATTAGTGACAGATGTGGTGGGCTTTGAGATCAGAGAAAACACAGTCCTGTGAAAAAGGGGTATAAATATGTAATCCCCAGTTTAGTTCAGACAACAAAGTTATGTGGGGGTAAA
Organism: Pelodytes ibericus; assembly: GCA_036172795.1. Classification (NCBI taxonomy): domain Eukaryota; kingdom Metazoa; phylum Chordata; class Amphibia; order Anura; family Pelodytidae; genus Pelodytes; species Pelodytes ibericus. Next base: position 90,011,027 of record CM069863.1, read on the forward strand.
GCTGACGGGAAGGGTAGCAGAGGCATTATTAAACACATTTGTACACACACCAGACAAGCCAAAAGATTTGTTTTTCCCACAGAAATCCTAAACTTACAGTGCTACCACTACTGCAAGGGCTTCTGGGTAGTCACATGCAAATAAGGTTAACAATGATCACCTTTTTGCCTCTATATCTACATAATATATGGACCCCTTTGTAGTAAATTACTTTTGTACTAGACAAACTTTGAACACAGCCTGGGACAGAGGTGCAGAGCCAGATAACCACTCATGGACAGCTGTTTCATCCTTAATGGGAACTAGTCAGCATGAGAGGGTTACTAGCTTTCTACTTAGGGTTTTGCAGCAGTACGAACTCACAGCAACATTATGGTGGAGGTAAAGGTGATGGCAAAACCCTAATTTAAAATGAAGGAGGTAGCAGACGAGTTACAAGTTTAGTACAGGCATTTACTCTAATGTGGATTGTTTGGGGACTCGGGAAAAATAATATTGTACCCAGGATGTATAACATGTATTGATTAAATAAACACATTGCTATCCATCTTAGCATTTAGCGGATACTTGATGAGTTGAAACATGATTACTTTAAATAATGTTGTTTAATTATATGTGTCCAAATTCTTATGTGATTCTTGTGTGGGATTTTATGCCAACATTGTTTAAAAAGTTATTATGTAAATGAAATATCACAGTTTTCTGTTGTAGATAATTCAATATATATTCATATATTGAGTGCGTGAGTAATGTATAGCAATTTATTCCTAAAAACATAATAGAAACAAACTCAAACAAATTTCATTTAATTATTTGAGATTTTCAAGTTATTTCTCCCTCTTTGTAATATTTTGGCCCACTTGCTATGTTATTTGAGGGAATTTGTAACTTAATTTCTTTTTTTCACATTATTGTTTCATAAACAGCTTTTTCTAATCTTAATACACAAAACAGTTACTGGAACCCAGTGACCCATGCAGAGTTTGAACTACAAGTAAACCTATGAAAATGTCAGGTAATTGCTTCCAAATTCACTGTGCTGTTTTAAATAAAGAATGTGATGTAAAAGACAGATGAAGAATGGGAGGGAGATGGATTTGTAAACCTCTAAACAGATTCAACTTTCCTTTACAGAACCAAATATGGGAGCAGTCAGTTATATGATGGGACATATGGCTATCTAAATAATTTTTTATTTTTTTTTAAGTCTTGATTTGAATATCAACAAATTGGCCATTTAGGAAATTGATTTAAGGTGTTCAACAAGACATTTGACATAAACTAAAACATGGTCAAAGATAGCACTTGGCAAGTTTTGGTGGTGTAAAGAATTTATTTTGCAATTACATAAGAAGATAAAGCAGATAAGGAGGAGTACGGCTCATCCCTGGTGATTAATAGTTTCATATACAAAAATAATAATTCCCTGGTGTAATCATCCCTGGTGATTCATCGTTTTTTCAAAAAATCTCTCACCATCAATGTACAATATCTGCTGGACCTCCACATCAACCAAATTACCAGAACAAGTTTTGTCTCTGGTGGTCCTGTGGGAGCCTGGATGATCCAAAGTGAGGAGGACACACCATGCTGTTTCAGTTGAGCCACACAAACAAAGACTGGTTATGCAGGACACTGGACAATTGACTGTGTGGGGCCTGGTGCAGTAAACCCTGGGCACCAATCAAAAGCATCCTGGTAGCAGAGCACATGTGTAAGAGAATGTTTGCATTGATTTTTGTTTTTTTATTTATTAGTCAGTTAACAGTTACTTAGGGACACTTACACCAAAAAATAAAAAGGTTTTTTTTTTGCATTGTTGATTTCAGATATGTCTTTTGTTTTTGTTATGTGAGTTTATTTTATGAAATATTTTATTAACCAAGTGTGACTGGGCACCACCATTTTGTGAAATATAGTGTTTTTGGGTGCCACCCCCTCAGAGAACTTACAGCACTAGTATCTCACTTTGGGGCTGTGGACACAGAATGCACTCTATAAGTCAGAATTCTGACTATAGACTTGCATTGAATGGGAGAGTAATGTAACTATTACATCACAAGGGGGCAGAGTAATGATCCGGTTTGATCAGGTCAGTCTCCTCTCTTTGTGTTGAAAGCAAGTAAAAAAATGTTGTACACAGCCACATAGTCCTGCCCACTATGATACACAGGAGACAGTAAGAGAGCAGGGGTATATCTTATGACATCATCATGCAGGCTGTGGCCACAGTTGTGAAGTGAGGCTTGCTGGAAGATTTTGGAGAATGGGTAAAATTCACAAAATGGATGCTGGAGATAAACACCTAATTTTAGTTTTCCTTTTATATGCAATTAATTCAAACAAAGAAGAAAAAAAACAGTGGTGGATGTCATATATGTGTCTGTTTTAAATGCACGGGTAATGGAGTTAAATATACTACAGTTTATTTCTAGGTATGCCTCTTGTGGTAGATTATTTCAGGTAAAGACAACTAATCATTCTAAGACATATGGTTTTTATAAAACAGAATATATGATTCTTCCCCCTGTGTGAATATCTTTATGTCAATAATAAATTATATGATATAGGTAGATATATTTCCATTGGTTATTAGAGTCAGAATATTGCATATTGTAACAGAAGCATTGTCATCTATTCCTCCATATTGCTTTGCTCTAATAGTGATAGTATATATATATATATATATATATATAGCAAGGGTTTTGTTTTTCCTATTAGGCATCTACTTTGACACACATTCTGGAATACTAGCATATCATTGCATTCTTCTTGTTGGCTACAGATTACACTTTCCTTTCTGTTACTTCACACAACATGTGCAACAGCGGAAAGCCAAATAATAGAAATAGCTGGTGGCCCCTACGCAGCTGTAGAAACAGAACCTTATGTACTGCTAATTGTGCCTCTAGGTCACTCTGCACTCTCACTGGCCATATAAAATATTTGGCAGCAGTAATTTACCAAGAAGGAAAACTACTAAAATATTAAGGGAACAAGAATGTAAAGAACCATTTTTAATTAAGCATATTTGCTGGTTTTAAGAGAAAAATAATTATTTCCAAGATGGCAATGCCTCAAATATACCATAATGAAAACATACATATATACATGATGTAAACATAATAAAATGTATTATATCTATGTAAACTATAGATTAAATTATAATAAATCAAGGAAATGAAATACCTATAACCTCTTTATGTATTTATGTATGTATCAAAGTGCAATTTAACCCCACAAACTCAGTTACCCGTGCACTCGGATAACCAATTAAATACAAGTACTCCCCAACAAATTGGCTTGACACTTGAGAGCACAACTGTTGACAAAAAATGAAGATATGTTTAATAGTTTAATAGAAAGACTGCATCAAGTGAAGACACAATAACAGGCAGATATCTTGGTTCAGATGGGTCTTCATCTAACTCATCTGATCCATGAATCTAAACAGTATGTCTGCACCTTGAAAGAGCTATTCAAGCAAAGATGGCTTTATCTAGATTATTTCAGTAATACATTTCTATTTAAAACTTTTACACAATATTTCAATTAAACATAACTTAATACAGTTGTCCATTGATGATGTTCCTCTTTTACCATAGAGAAATATCTCATACAAAAAAAAAAAGGATAACAAATCAATGATAGTGCAATGCTGCTAATATAGATAATAAAGCATATTGTTATCTTTTTTTGGCAGTATTGCACTATTGATTTTTATTTTATCTTTAATGTACTCCATCTTTGTATGAGATATTGCATGTGTGCTGTCAGAGATATTTAATGTATGTGCAGAATATGCACAGTACATGTATATATTTTAGTTATTCAACAACAGATATATCAATACAATACAGTATCAATGCCAAAGGGACATTGTTGCCTAACTTAGTTTCTATATGTTGCATGTTTATTTTAAATGAAATGTACTTATTTTTATCTCAATATAAATTACAGTTTTCCTGTAGTTTTACATTTAAAATTATTTCACAGGATCCTCTAAAATCAGTAAGAGGGATTGAACAGGAGGCAGGCTCTGTCCCTTTGCATCAGTTTTCTTGCTCCAGTATAAAAAAGTGTTGTTGCCTATTGCTGTGGAATCAACACCTCTCTGTTGAACCCAGCTTGCAATCCCCTGTGTGCTGTAGTGTGACATGGAAGTAGGGCCTGAGAATTTAGCCTGGACTGTTGCCATAACAACAGCCATAAAGCTGTTACATTTTATATGTAGTTTTTGTTACAATTTATATGTAGTTTTTGTGACATTGGAAGTGTTAAAAAACTTAACGAGACAAATCTTTTTCTTTTTCTTTACATCATACAGTACATAAATATTTTTGGACACTATAGGTGGAGGTACGCCTTTAAATATTAGGATCATAGATTCTTTCTAGCGTATTATAATTGACATACACACTGATATGCATTCAAATATGCATAAGCTGCTATTTTGTAAATGTTCTGGTAATTTCTATTAATAGTTAAAAAATCATTCTAAATACCACCTGTTGATTTTGAAGTAAAAGCAATCTATTCATTTGTATTCTCTCTTCAAGCATTATAGCACACATATTTATCTTATTTTCCATTCTGCGGTCATTGCAGCAGTTTCACCTTTGAAATCATTTTGGCTATCTTAGTATTTGCTGGGTTGCTAAGCGAAGAAGCAGACAAAGTTCTAATTCTGAGTGTGTTAGAGTTCACTTGCTTTTCTATTGCCAAGGCTGAAATGAATGGCAACTGTGTAAAAAGTGTGGCAAGTATTATGTGAGGTGATAAGGCGTGGCTGTCAGACAATATTTGAGCAGACAGATAAATAGAACAATGTGTGCAATATGTGAAAGATTAGTAAAACTTTGTGCAGATCGTGGTTTATTTTGGTCAGCTAACATGCTAGTTGTTCACAAATACTGCTGTTTGCAATTTACAGCAGCAATTTTTGAAGATTTAAAGGACCACTACAAACTACCTTTGCATGTATAGTAAAGTTAAATAATTATAAAATAGTATTTTATTAAAATCTGAATGTGTTTACTGTTAGGTTTATAGTTTCAGATGACACTCCCACTCGACCTGAAAGGGAAAAAAGCAACATTGCAAAGTGTTTTAATCCTTCATGACAATGCCCGTACATGTACAGGCTCCCAATGCAATGTATTGGTGACAATGCCTATACATGTATGGGCTCCCTTTAAAATAGTGGAATCACAGCATTTTCATAATGACGCCACAGCTTGGCGCTGCTGTGCCACAACACCCATGACCTGCTTTAGACCCTCCGTGGTCCAATTGCTTACCCCCTTACCGGCCCCATCATCCCGGGGCCTCTGTTGGATTTCGGTATTCGGAGAGTCCTGAGCAGGTAAGGTAGCTGGCGGGGAGGGCGAGATTGTCAGCGCAACTTTCTGACAATCATGCCTCCTCAGTCCATGCAAATAGGGTAAGGGGTGTTTCAAAATGCATATGAGAGAGGCAGGTCTGAAACACACAGAAAAGGGGTTGTCTTAGCCTCCAATAGCTCTCAGCCATTGCAGAGACAAAATCACAATTCATTGCCATCCGATCCCAAATTATACCAGGGTCAACCATTATTTTTTCCATTTATTGATGAAATTCATTGTGAAAATCAATCAAAATATACACTAAAGTGTCTTTAAAATATAAGCCAAGCTTTGGGCCCTAGGTAATTGACCCAAAGTCCGGAATGATTCCAGGCACATCGGGGTCATATCGGTAGCAAAATTTCTAATTATATAATATGCCACGATATGACCCCTAATAGCGGTGCAATTCGGCTATCATGGCTGATTATTTGCCAATTTTTCTGAAAGCAGCCCAAAACACACTGAATGGAAATTTGCCTCTATTATCCCTAAAGACTTATATGGGATGATGGAGCTTCATTTCAGGACAAATTTAGCTATTATGGAAATTCCTCCCAAAATGAAAAAGAAAGAAAAAAAAAGAAAATGTAAAAAAAAAAAAAATTTGTTTCAGTGGGATACATTAAACAGAATACATAGGGAGAAAGTGCTAGTAGCCCTGTCCCCTTAAAATTGCAGGGCTGGGAGCTGACCAAACGTCTCCCAACCCCATCCTATGTTGGTGCCATGTAAATAAAAGGGACCATATATTTATTTATTATTAGGGCTGGGTCCATCGGGCAGCCCCAGACCCCCTATTTATATATATTTCTTGTTGGGTTTGTAGCCTTCGGCAGACCCCAACTCCCATCAGAGGCCATATATTTATTCATTATTGGGCTATGGGTGCCATATGTAGCCCCCCCCACCTCCAGGGGGAATATTTTATTGTGTGGGGGCAAAGGCGTGAGGACTGGCTTCCAGTCATGATAATGTTAGAGGGAGTTAGGGCTACTAGTCCTAGCCCTCAATGTATTTTTAAGGGACTTGGAATGCTTGCCCAGTTCCGAACCCTATTAATGCATTGGGTTTTTTTTTCTGTTTTTTAAATTGCATGAGAGACATCGGGTATTGAAGACCAATATAAGTATTTTACTTATATTCTTTGTTCACGTGTGACACTACACAATAACTATGGAAGTGTGAACACAGCGCACCAATTAGGTAATTATAGGCCAGTGAGCTTGACATCTGTAGTGGGGAAATTATATTGAATCAGAATATAATTAGTAAAAGTCTACATGGTTTTGTGAAAAACAGGTCTTGTCAAACTAACTTAATAACATTCTATGAAGAAGTAATATAAATCTAGGTGTGGCACTTGATGTGATCTATTTAGACTTTGGTAAAGCATTTGAAACAGTTCCACATACAAGGTTACTCTACTGTAGGGCTCTGGCTAGCAGAGTGTCAGGGAAGGAACCCAAGATAGAAGGAAGGTCCAGGATGCAGGCAGTGTTCAGAAATGGCAGGAGGCAGACAAAGGGTTAATCCAGGTCACAAGCAGGGTCAATAGGCAGGCAGCAGCAAAGGGTTAATCCAGGTCACAATAAGGGTTAATATGCTGGCAGTAGGCAAAGGGTTAATCCAAGTCACAATCAGCCTCAATAGGCAGGCAGCAAACAAAGGGTTAATTCATGTCACAATCAGGGTCAATAGGCAGATGGTAGGCAAAGGTATAATTTAGGTCACAATCAGGATCAATAGGTAATAGGTATGCAAAAAGGTTTAGCTCAAGACTCACTGTGTACACAGGGACAGCCAACAATAACTGAGCACCATGCTGAGGGAGCTTGTTTTTTTTTTTAGGGCTATTTGGTTTTATAGGGCTATTTGTTGCCTTCCTTTGGATTAAAAGTGGGAATGACAGGTAGAAGGGTTGAACTGATAGACATGTATTTTTTCATTCGAATTAATTTAATCATGTCTGGGGCGTGTGGGCAGTCCCTGGGCTCAGGTATTTATTGGTGGGGATAATGGGACTACAGGGCTACTGGACAGCCCCTACCTCATTAATATATGAGGTATTGATGGAGTATTACAGGGGCCTAGACCTTTTGGCCAGCTCCTGGATCCATTTGTTATAGGTGGCTTGGGGGTCAGGGCCAGTAGCCCTGGCACCCGACACATTTTTAATTTGGGGCTATTCATCCCCCAATCTTTTTCTTAGGGGAATCTATTTTAGATCATTCTGTGCCTGTTTTAAGCTAGTTTCACATACATGTATTTTTGGCCATGATAGGAACATCAGTCATACCACGCTGACAAGGCCCATGAAGATCAAAATATATGTTTGTGGTTGCAATGTTTCTCATACAGAGAAGACTAATCATGCCTTCTGGATCTGAAACAGTCTGAAAGGTGGGTTGTTAACTTTTGTTAAAAAAAATAATACCATCCATACTATTGCCACCATAGGCTTAACCTTGGCCTAATGCATTTTTTTTTTTACTAGTGAAACATTAAAATGCTAATTCAGAGGCCTTCTCTTTAATAGCGCAAGCAAACAAAAAAATTGTGAGCTGCTCCCTTGTGGGTACCATCCAATACAGCAGACTATGTTGGTGCTCGATTTGAACTCATCTCAAGTCCGTTTATATTTTTCTCGTCTGAAGGATGCTTTAGCCTAACCACATATGTTTGCAGCTGTGAGATCCATGCATTGCCTGCTGATAAACAGAATTATATGCCCAACTATACTGTTGAATATGTGAACCCTGAGTCTACAGGGAAAAAAAATTGTTTGCTTATCAAAGATAAAGGAACTGATTGCACCATTACTGAGACATTAATAAGAAACATGACAATAATGTATCAGACACTTGGGAAAACACAAAATCACACAGGTACCATGGCAGAAAAAAAGGTTTTTATGCTTCCTAATGGAGAGCTATAATTAAAAATGTTATGAAAACCTGTAAGTGATTTTTAGGTTTCATTTATTAATAAAATGCTGTATCCGAGTCTTCATGCCCGTGTTTTGAACATGAATAGAATTGATGGCTGAGTATCAGAAATTAAAGAGGCATTAGAGCAAGCGAACTCATTCTGCTGGAAGTACAAAGATGAAATAAATGGACATTCTTGTATTTTGCAGATGCTGAGGCTGCAATGGTGACTTTTATCCCAATTAGGGTTTAATGTCCTGTGTGCAAATACAATCAGAATTGACACAAATCTATTTCTAAAAAGCTGCTACTCTATAACGGATATGCCATTTGTTTTATTTTTCCTTTAAAGCCCTTCCTGGAAACATTTAGGAAATGTTAAATTGTCATTTTTGTTGGGCCATGAAACCAGAAGTCAGATTCACAATATTTTACGTGCTACAGGAATTTGCCTTGGCTCTCTATGATTTTAAGATCTGATGGTTCAATTGCAGGTCAAGAATCATTTAGCAAGGAACCTTGAATTACATTTCCTGATTTCTGGCACATGTCAAAGTGTTTAGCTAGCTTTGCTCTTCTTTTTTTTAATATGCTATATTTTTTGATCATCAGTTTGACTTCTAACCTAAGAGTGAAAATATGTTTTAAATATGTACGTATGATTACATAAACTAAAAAAAAAAATCTTTTTTTTTTTTTTAAAGTTCTAGAGTTCATTTTTTCTTGGGGGAAATTCAGTTGTGTGTAGCCAAAAAGAAAAACAAGTGCATGATCTTATAAAAAACATAACATTTATGTATTATGTATAGTTGCCCTGGTCATGCATTATTTTGTTTTCATATTTTGCCATGTGTAAATATATGCTATAATTTTGCAGCTGTGCCATTGATGAGCATTGTGTACAAATTAATCTACATTCAAATGGTCTATGCCACCTTAATATTATTTAAACAATATTTACTCTTAATCATATGCCTATCAGTTTTCATCCTTTAGCTTTCAGTATTCTAATATTTGTTCTGTATGTTCCCTGCATATTCTCACATTCTAAACACTAAGTATCAATGCAAGTGGATGTAACATTTAAATTGGAGAACAGAGGAGAAAGCAAACTAATGGAATGTGGTGAACGGCAATGAGTTGTTGTACAATACAGAAAATTGCTTTTAAAAAGTGCATACATGCCCCCTTCAGGCCAACATAGTTTAAAACAAATAAAAAACATTCTAAAAAACATTGGTTTCACAAAACCAGAGAGGCATCTGCACAAGTTCCCTATACACAAAATTCATGAGGATTCAGAAGCAAGCATTGATCCCCAGAATATGTCCTCCCCTATCTCTGGTAGGTTAAGAGTAGTAAAGGAAGCTGTGTTGCAAAAGTTAGTTCAAAAAAGTCTAAAAGACTCCTCCAACTATTCTATTTTTCCAGCTCAGTTATTTTGGTCTACCTTTAGTAAATTGGTTGTCAACCAAGCATAATTGACTCTTCATGGAATAAACTGGTTACCTTGGCATTAGGATATGTTCTGCAAATTGTCTCCTATGTTCTCCCCTACAAAAACTTTACATATCTTTTTTTTTTTAGCATTATTTATTTAGCTATTTAGGTCACAAATAATGTTATGCTGTTATATTTTAATGGTAATTTCTATATGATATTTACAGTATAGTGATAGTATATACTGGCTATTCATAAAATATTTAGATTTCATTATAGATGGCACATTTTCTGTTGGTATTTTAATACACATTTTTTTAAATTTTCTTTTGACAGTTTACATTTGTGTGATATACTTATTTGCTTTATTATTGTCCCCATATTGATCTAGCATTTAAGGGCTATATTGACCCTTAATGCTTCACATCTGGTTAATTTGCATTTGTTTGTATGTTTAAAAAAAAACAGTATGCCACTTGATATCCTTCTTTCCAGGATCAGGAACTATATAATAAATAATACAACATCCCCCAAATGTCCTGCTGTAGAAGGGACAATCTCATTTCAGGAACTTTGTCCTGCGGTCAAAGAGTCACATTTTGGAACAGTTTTATCCTAAATGTTCAAATGAGCAGAGGAGGCTCTAGACTCAACCACGAGATGCTCACTGACACTCATAATTAAATAAAATATATGCAATAGATAATAAAAATTTACTGGCTGCGTGGCCTGCGGCCGAAGTGAATGGCAGCTTGAAGTTGGAGCTCCGTCACCCACCCAGTTAAATGAGCGTTTTATGGCACCATACAGACAAGATGCGCAAAAATAAGAAGCACAACAACCACCCTGACGGTGCTGGGGACAAAACACCATCAATATCCCCGACCCTCCGTGAGCCTTTTCAGACCCCTGCGGTCCTTGCCTCACAGCCGCTGATGGACACAATGGCGTCCTCGTCCGGCAGCTCTTTGGCCTCTGGAGACCAAAGACCAGTCTGCCCTCTCGAGGAGAGAGCAATCCCCTCATTCCATGATACAGCGCACCACATTTTTTCCTCAGCTCCTTGGAAAGAGGACTTCAGTACCCTCCTCACATAGCTGAAGCAGACTGTTGCCGAAGCCATGTTAGGCCTTCAGTCTGAAATGGCGCGAATCCAGCAGAAGATACAGCACCAAGAGGAAGAATCTTCCATCCAGGCAAAAAAAATTGCTACAGTGGTCAGGATTACAACGCAACATTCAATATACCTGGCGGATTATTGTAGAAGGTTGGAGGACCTTGATAACAGAGGCTGCAGACACAACATCTGTGTGAGAGTGCTTCCGGAAAGCTCAGCCCAGAGTTCTGAAGACACTATGTGCCTGGTCACTCACCTTTTTAATGATATCCTAGGCCACTCAAGAGACACTGAATTGGCTATTGACAGGGCCCCCTTCAGCCCCCCCACGCAATGTCATCTGCTGTGTGACTGATGTTGCCTCGAAGGAGCGGATAATGAAGAGAGCCCAAGATATGGGCCCCATAATCTTTGATGGACATCCCGTCACACTCTTCCAGGTTCTCTCAGACCTCACCCTTCAAGCCAAATGCGCCCTGAGGCCCCTCAAGCTGGAACTCCAGCGACGGAATATTCCCTATTACTGGGGCCATCCTTTCAGCTTTAATGTGTGCACAGAAGAGGGCACCCTGACAATCCAGTTCCATCATGAGGTATCAGGCTTTCTGAGGGACCTGAACCTCCCGGACATTCAAATACCTGATTGGAGCCTGCCGGATACCCATCCACCGCGTTCCTTGGACCAGAGGGGATCTAGACCGCAAGTCAGTGACAGAGCAGACCAGAGACGCGGACACCTCAAGCTGGAACCCAGGAGCACCAGAGGGCCCCGTACAGTACTGGCCACAGAGGAATAGCCCTACAATGTGGTCGTGAGTAGCACAGCTGGGGGAAAATGGCACTCCCCCTCCCATAGACTGCTGAACATGAAGCTTGAAGCTTGCAGCCTCCCCTCACATCCTAGACCCAGAGGACTTCCAAGGCCAGACTTTGCCACCCACACTACATCAATAACCCCCTAAAAATGATATGGGCCACAGGACTTGTTAGTGGAGTGGGGGGAAACGGGGATTGGTTTCAAGAGACCTGTATAGCCGCAGAGGAGGATCCGAAGATCCAATCTAGAGCGGTATAATTTTCGCTTTATGCCACCTCTGGTTTTCCCCTATTAAGCCAAAGTACTAGCTGCCTACAAGCGTAGACAAAATGAAAGCGTCGTTGGAAGCCACACTTCCACCGGACTACCTGTGGAGCCCATGACACCAGACACAGATTTTGGGGCTGTTACAAGCATTCTGCTTATTGTCTAGTCAAGCGAGTAGATGTACAACCCTGCTGTAGCTTTGTTGGCACCCATATTCGCCATCTGGTTTCTAGAGGCTGCCTGAAAACTGTGACTATATCCCGCCCTCCTTCATATCACCACTGCGGACATCCGCATTATAGCTTTGGGGACAGAAATTACTAGACATGTGCAAAACTAACATTTTCGTTTCGTCCATTCGGACGAAAATGTTATTTATTTCGTCCAAAATGAATTTAGTTCATTACTGCATTTGTTTCAGACGAAATTTGTTCATTATTTTCGTTTCGTTCTATTCATTCATACGAATTGACCTATTTTAACCTCTCTTTCGATTTATAGACTTTCGGTTTATGGAATGCATGTAATGCTATTGGTATTCTATAAACCGAAATAGAGTCCCCATTCATACGAATTGACCCATTTCAACTTCAAAATTTCGGTTTATAGAATACCAATAGCATTCCATACATTCCATAAATTGAAATGCCTGTCTAGAAATTACCAACCCATATGGGAGAGGATTTGTATGCCGTCCCCTGCATTTTCATTTTTATTCTTATTGTTGATAAGGTTGATTGATTATGTTATGATACTCTTTTCTGCCATTATTGTTGGTGTACATACAGTAGACTGGGTGGGAATCGGCTGCCCTTTGAATATTGTGTGTACATTCACATACCGCTCAGGATAATACTGTTCCCGTATTGTCCATTTGTTTGGTTAATATACTGTTCTCTATTAAACTGTTGGGGACTAAAGTCCCACTCCTATTAACCAACACAAGATCCGGCCGTTGACGCCACAGACCTAACACCCCCACACCTGAGACGTCCTTTGAGAGAGTAGAAGGGAGACTGGTTTGGCCCTATATTTATCTGGCCTGGACCTGGTCTACCCCCAGTCGATGTCATTGGTTTTTCTGTGTCTCTTCCCTATTCTCTTCCTGACTCTTTAGACTCCTGCCAATCCCTTTCCTTCCAATTGCCTACCTTAACTTACTAACTGACCCCTCGTACCTCATAGACATGGCATTCCAAGCCGCGGACCTGAAAAATCTAACGCTTACCATCAAGACACACCTTGATTACCCTCTGGGGTTCTTCAGCAATAACACTATTTCCAAATCAAAGGGAGTAGCCATATTGTTGTCTAAACACTTCCCACTCTCAGAAGTAACAAACATAGCGGACCCAAATGGTAGATATCTTTTTATTAAGGGGCAGATAGAAGGGCACACGTACACTTTTGCCAACGTATATCTTCCTAATGTTGGGCAGCACAAATGGCTCTCCAAAACCATGGCAAAACTCTGTGCCTTCCAGGAGGGTGTCTTGATCTTTGGAGGGGATCTAAACACTGCACTGAATCCCAGAATAGATACATCCATGGGCAGTACCCAAACCCCAGCACACGTCACCCTCAAATTACAGAAATTTTTGACAGACGCCCAGTTGGTAGACCGCTGGCAAGCCATGCATCCCTCTGACAAGAATTTCAGTTTCTACTCAGCCCCACACAATCGCTACACTCGCATAGATTACCTATTCATCCCCCACTATTGTTTACCCCTTCTGAAACACACGGCCTATGGCCCAATCACGTGGTCTGATCATGCCCCCTTGACTATTTCCCTGAATTCGCATTTTGTCCTGACCGTCCCAAAGAACATGGCGTCTTAATGAATCTCTTCTAGACGAGACACACATCTCGAACTCTATCGCACAAGCCCTGACTGATTATTTTGCTGATAATCTCACACCAGATATTCCTACGCACAAAATCTGAGATGCGCATAAATGCACCATCCGTGGACATTTCATAAAATTTGGGACTGAATGCAAGAAGCAGTATGCGGAACGCTTATGCTCCCTGCACCAATAAATTAGTACTTTAGAATTAACCCAAACAAACAGGTAAACAAAAGTGCGCTATATACAAAAACTGTGAAAATACAATAGTGTCAACCTTTAAATAATAAAAGTGAGTTCCAGTGAACAATAGTGTGATCCAGGAGAGGCTGTGTCTCCCTTATGGTAATACACTCACAAGACTCAGAGATAATAAAAGCACATCAATGGAGGTCTTGAAGGAGTAGATCTTCTGTATGGAAGGCTCCAAAGATAGACAAAATATCCAATTAGTAGTGGTACAAAAAATATTTAATAAGGAAAAAGCATCTGCTTACATGTAAGGTATCCTGTAACAAGCGAAGTGGGGCCAGCACGACGGTATATGCAGGAACTCAATGACAGTAAAGTGCAGAGCTATTTAAAATTAACACTTGCATAAAACAAATAAAAACAATAAAACTCGAGGTAAGCAGGCAAGTCCAGTCCACTCTACGCGTTTCGCCCGTCAGGCTTCAACCAGGCGTCTGGACTTCCTGCTTTAAGGTGCCGTTTATATCAGTCTCTGTAATCCACGCTGCCGTATGGGTTTTCACCTTCAAATCTCCTTCCGCATACGTCATAGACTCGCGGGATGTTGACTCGTTTTTTTCATCCGTTTTCAGTCTTCGTTGTTTCACTCACACACATTGGCAGAACATAGCAGAGATAAAACAAAAAAAGTGTTTCATCTCACACTAAAAACAAGGAAATTACACAAAACTCGAAAAGGGATATGCTTACCTAAAAATATTAATAAAAAGGAGATAATTAATGGGTGTTATATATATATTGGGAACACAAAAAAATTGCATATATGTTAGGGACTTAGTCAAACATATGTTAGTCCACCCTTATGAACAAAAGGCTATTGCACTAATATAGCATAAAAATTTACCATAAAAAATACATAGCAGCATTTTAGCTCATTGTGCACATATAGTGGTGAAATAAATTTACATAAAATTAAACAAGTCAAAATCTGCATTAAGTCCTTGTGGTTTTAGTGTATCCAAATTAAAAACCCATTTCATTTCAGTTTGCCCTATTTTTTTTGATATTATCACCCCCTCGCCAGTATTTCTGAACTTTTTCTATTGCACATATTTTTAATCCTTTGGGGTTTTTTTTATGGTAATCCAAAAAATGTTTTGACAAACTGTGTGTGACCAAACCATTTTTAATATTTCTGACATGTTCTTCTATTCGTTTTTTAAAAAGTCGTGTAGTTCTTCCCACGTATAGAAGATAAACAACATTGGTGGTGGAACATGTGATGAATCCATTTATTGCATATTTTTGGCCATTCCAAAACGAACAAAATTCTGTGATAGGATATTTTTGTTGTGTTGTTGACCTACATCAAATGCAGTTCAAACAACCATAAAACCCTGGTTTCCTGGTTAAAAAGTGACTAGGTGCAGAATTTTTAGGTACTAACTGACTGGTATAATTAGTCGTCAGGTTTTGTCTTAAATTAGGTGCCCCTCTAAAAACAATTGAAGGTACCTCAGGTATTATATTTTTAAGTAAATATAAATTTATACATTTATGAATGGAGACTTTGTCTCCGTGTAGTGAAATGCCGACAGCCTATAAACCGAACGTTCGGTTTATAGGCTGTCGGCTTATGTAATACATGTAACACTATTGCTATTCTATAAACCGAACGTTTGGTTTATAGAATAGCAATAGGATTACATGTATTCCATAAGCCGAAAGTCTATAAACCGAACGTTCGGTTTATAGACTTTCGGCTTATATAAAACATGTAGTACTATTGCCTTTCTATGAACCGAACGAGAGCCCCATTCATAAGAATTTTTATTTTTTTTGCATTTTGTGCCATCCCTTAAAGGCATACAAGGCAGGTGCCGCCCAAGGCAAGTGCTTGATGCTTAATCAGGGGCGTCACTAGGGTTGGTGTCACCCGGTGCGGAAACTCATGGTGTCACCTCCCTGGATTTCCTCTAGTACAATGCCAAACAGATTCCTTAGTAATGCCAGTTAGATGGCCTATTAATTATGCCACACACAGGAGCCCCATAACTATGCCACACAAAGGAGCCCCATAAATTATGAAACACCAGAGCCCCACTATTTATGCCTCACCTCTGCCCAATTAATTATGTCACACACACAGGTGCCCCATAATTATGTCATACACACAGGTGCCCCATAATTATGCCATACACACAGGTGCCCCATAATTATGGCACACACACACAGGTGCGCCATAATTATGCCACACAAAAGAGTCCCTTAATTATGCCACACAAAAGAGTACCTTAATTATGCCACACATGGGGCCCAATAAATATGCCACACACAAGTGCCCCATAATTATGCACACATGGGACTGCCATTAATTATGCAACACACAGGGCCATTCAGAGCCCAATAATATTGTGCCATTCAGATGCCAGTAATATTGTGCCATTCAAATACCAGGAAGATTGTGCCATTCAGATACCAGGAATATTGTACCATTCAGATTCCAGGAATATTGTGCCATTCAGATACCAGTAATATTGTGCCATTCATAGCCCAGTAATTGTGCCATTCAGAGCCCAGTAATATTGTGCCATTCAGATACCAGTAATATTCTGCCATTCAGAGCCCAGTAATATTGTGCCATTCAGAGCCCAGTATTATTGTGCCATTCAGAGCCCAGTAATATTGTGCCATTTAGATACCAGTAATATTAAGCCACTCAGAGGCCAGTAATTGTGCCATTCAGAGCCCAGTAATATTGTGCCATTCAGATACCAGTAATATTCTGCCATTCAGAGCCCAGTAATATTGTGCCATTCAGAGCCCAGTATTATTGTGCCATTCAGAGCCCAGTAATATTGTGCCATTTAGATACCAGTAATATTAAGCCACTCAGAGCCCAGTAATATTGTGCCATTCAGAGCCATGTAATATTGTGCCATTCAGATACCAGTAATATTGAGCCAGTCAGAGCCCAGTAATATTGTGCCATTCAGAGCCATGTAATATTGTGCCATTCAGAGCCCAGTAATATTGTGCCATTCAGAGCCCAGTAATATTGTGCCATTCAGAGCCCAGGAATATTGTGCCATTCAGATACCAGGAATATTGTGCCATTCAGATACCAGGAATATTGTGCCATTCAGAGCGTAGTAATATTGTGCCAGTCAGATACTAGGAATATTGTGCCAGTCAGATACCAGGAATATTGTGCCATTCAGAGCCCAGTAATATTGTGCCAGTCAGTTACCAGGAATATTGTGCCAGTCAGATACCAGGAATATTGTGCCATTCCAGTGCTCGTTTTCTTCCTCCCTACTCCCCCTTCCTCATCACTTACCACCTGGCTGCTGCTCCGTGTCCCCGGCCAGACGTCTCCGTGCAGTGTTCCCTTCTGCATGGAGGAGGGAAACACAGTCACCCGATGTGACGTAACGTCACATTCGGTATAGTGATTTTTTTTTTTCCGGCGGCCGAATCCAGTGGATGCAGCTGCCAGAAAAAGAAAAAAAAAGTTAAGCAGCGCGATGTGGTGCAGGGGGATGCTGACAGCACGGGTGTCACCCCTGCTGGAGGTGTCACCCGGTGCGGTCCGCACCCCCCTCGGGATGCCACTGTGCTTAATTACTGATTCATTTAATATTTTGAAATATATTATATTATTATATTATATAAATTACTATAGCCCTGTTGTAGACACGCATTTATTTATGCTAGTTTGTTAATCTTATACACAGATATCACTTAAATAGCAATATATATATATATATATCGATATAATAGTAGTGGTAAAGTGTTGCGCAGGTCAGTAATATGAATTCAAAAGAATATATAAATTCAAAACAGTGTATAAGTGCTTAAATCAATAATACCAATCTGGTAAAGCAATTAATGAATAAATAATAAATAGACAAAATATATATATATATACTAAATATAAATGTGGAAATACTTATCGAGTTTAAGATTCAGTATTGGAAATATAGATTCCAGTCGGGTTGTACCCAAAACTGTTTTTCTTCCAGAGGGATTGTACATAAAAAGACAAAAAACACATAGACATACAATGGGTAGTATTCACAGGTAGGGATTAGCTGTATATTTTCCCCCAAAAGAAACACACTCACACACTCTAGAGCCTAAAAGTACTGGCTCTAAGTATATCTAGCAGTTGGACTATAAGTCCCACCATCCACGTGTGTCGGGCTCGACTCCAAGTTCCAGCTCGTTTTATCCAGAGGATGAGTTAGTTGTAAACGGATTAAGTGGAGTGTATTCAGTGGTAAAAAATTATTATTTATTTGCCCCTATGTATAGTAAGGCTTAAAAACACATATAACTACTCCATAAAATAAGTAATTAAAAAACGGGAAATTAAGAACAAAAAAGGAAAAAAGAGAAAGAGCAGGTCACCAGTCTTCCCGTGTTCAGCGTGTTTTACAGGCGGTGTGCACCCTCCGTCTGCTGTCAGCGGGGACTCTGTTGGTGCCTCTCTTCCGTAGTCTTTAAAGTTCCTTTTCAAATGTCCTCAGGCGAAGCGGCGCTTTCCTGTGACGCGTTTCGTCGTTTCCGACTTCTTCAAGACAGTGACGCTTCAGCCGGAGGAGTTTCCTTTTTAAAGTGTCCATCTACCGTTTCCATGGTAGTTCATCAACAAGTGGGAGTGTTCTCGGCATGCCGAAAATAAAGTAGGCACTGGTAGACAGACTAAACAGTGTTCTCCTAACAATTTCGTAAATCCGAAATGGAGAAACAAAATAACATATATCATCAACGAATATCACTACATATAAACTGGCAAATTATTATTTAATCGCAGTAAGTAAAAAATGATAATAACAAAGGGCAGAACTAATATAAAATAAAGCTTAAAAGGGGAAGAGGCATGAAGAAAATTGTGTATATAGGATGAAGTGAAAAATAAAGTAAAATGAAAGGTCAAACTTGCCTCATTACTCTATATAGCATATACCCAGATATTACAATTGATAAACAGAAATAAAATAAACTCAAATATAACTAGCATCTGAATATATATCTTAAAAACAGTACTTTACTTAGAAATGGAAAGTGCATCACAGTAGGCTAAAATTTATGTAAAAAACAACAATAGCAAATATAAATGGGTAACAAGTGTAATTTTAATGGTTAATTGTTTATAGAGGTATGTGTGCAGTATAAGAAATGCAGTCTACAAAAAGTGGTACAATTCAAAATCTGCATTAAGTCCTCTAGGTGCCAAAGTATCAAGTTCGAATATCCACCTCATTTCAGCTTGGCCAAGGGTTTTAGTTTTATTTCCCCCTCGCCAATGTGTCTTAGGTTTTTCGATAGCCCAGAATTGGAGCATAGAGGGGTCTTTTTTGTGTGTTTTTAAAAAATGATGTGACAGACTGTGTTTTTCATATCCATTTCTTATGTTTCGAATATGTTCACTTATCCGGGTTTTTAGGGTTCTTGATGTTCTTCCTATGTAATACAACTCACATGGACATTTGAGCATATATATTACTCCACTCGATTCACAGGTGATAATTTCTTTGATCTTATATGTCTTTTCTATGTGAGGGTTCCTAAAGGTACAAATCTTTTTTTCTTGTGTTTTGCTGGTTTCTTTACAGGCTAAGCATAATTTGCATCTATGGAAACCTGTTATGTCTCCGAAGAAATTTTTATTTTTACTTAAAAGTCGTGTTTTATCCGTTTCTAAAAAGCTTTTACTTATATGATTTTTTATATTGGGGACACCTCTATATATAATTTTAGGGTGTGGGCCTATTAGGGTTTGTAGTTCTGGATCTTGTCTGAGTATAGGCCAATATTTATTGCAGATATTTTTGAAAAGTCTATTGTTTCCACTAAAGTTGGTAATTATTGGTATTTCTTGTAGTTTTCCACTATTATTATCTTCACTACCCTTATGTTTAGGTTTCAGAAGTTCTATTCTATCTAAATTTTTAACTTCTTGAATATTTTTATCAATAAATTTGCCTTCGTAGTTCTTATCTATAAATTTTTGTTTAATCATATTAGCCTGTGTTTGATAGTCATTGATATCGCTGCAATTGCGTCTTAGTCTGCATAATTGGTTTTTGGGTACATTGAGGAGCCAGGGTAAGGAATGGCAGCTATCTGATTGTATATAGCTGTTTGTGTCAACTTTCTTGAAATGAGTACGTGTCTTTATTGTTTTTGTATCGTGATATATCTCTAGGTCTAAAAATTGAATGCTCTGCTTATTATACTCTGTTGTTAGGGTAATATCCCATGTATTGGAATTGAGGTGTAACAAAAAAGATTTTAATGTTGGAACATCTCCTTTCCATATGAAAAAGAGATCATCTATGTATCTCCTATAGGTCACCAGGTTTGCCACCCAGGCATGCCCTCCATACATGGACACTTCCTCCCAAAGTGCCATAAAGAGGTTGGCATAACTGGGGGCAAACCTGGTGCCCATGGCTGTGCCTCTTAGTTGTAAATAATAATTATCTTCAAACCAGAAGTAGTTGTTTTCCAGTATAAGGAGTATCCCCTCCAGAATAAAATCAATTTGTAGTTCTGGGATAGTTTTTGCCTTCTCCAAGAAATGTCGAACAGCCTCACATCCCCTTTTGTGTTGGATGATAGTGTATAGTGAACTTACATCGCAAGTCACTAGCACATAATCATCTTGCCAGGTGAGTCCCTCAATTTCTCTTATAAGGCTCATCGAGTCTTTTAGATAAGATTTAGTCTGTATCACAAACGGTTGAAGTTGTCTGTCTATATATTCAGATAGATGAGATAGAAGTGAATTAATTCCAGAGACAATAGGTCTCCCAGGGGGGTTAGGTAACTGTTTATGGATTTTTGGTAAAATATAGAACACAGGGGTTCTTGGGTATAGAGGGTTCAGGTACTCATGTTCTTTCTTATTTAGAATCTTTAGTAAGAGTCCTTTGTCTAAAAATGTAGTCAGTTTACTTTTAATTGTATATATCGGGTTATAGGTTAGAACCAAAGGGTATCTTCAACCTTAGTACACATACTCTAACTCAAGACGAAACAAAAGCCTTAAATAGAGGATTAAAGTTTGCACCAGCAATAAGTACGAATAAATTCAATACGTACATTGATCTTCAAAAATTTATGCGAAATCTATGTCTGAAAAAGTTTTTTATAAAAAATCCTATTGAAAAAAGTCTTCAGACACAAGAGGACATTTATGTCCACACCACACTTAAGACTAAATCAAATTTTTTTCCGAAGCACATGAAGTCAGATGAAATGAAGACCTTTGAAAAAATGGTAACTAACGACATTAAAAAGATAAAAAATCTCAATAAATTCCAACAAAATTTGTCGATAGGAGAACTACAAGCACTAAAGTCTTTAGAAAATAATGACCAACTAACTATAAAACCGGCAGACAAAGGGGGGGGAATTGTCATATTAGACAAAACACAATATTGTATGGAAATTAAGAGACAATTAATAGACAAAGAGGTTTACAAAATTCTAACCTATAACCCGATATATACAATTAAAAGTAAACTGACTACATTTTTAGACAAAGGACTCTTACTAAAGATTCTAAATAAGAAAGAACATGAGTACCTGAACCCTCTATACCCAAGAACCCCTGTGTTCTATATTTTACCAAAAATCCATAAACAGTTACCTAACCCCCCTGGGAGACCTATTGTCTCTGGAATTAATTCACTTCTATCTCATCTATCTGAATATATAGACAGACAACTTCAACCGTTTGTGATACAGACTAAATCTTATCTAAAAGACTCGATGAGCCTTATAAGAGAAATTGAGGGACTCACCTGGCAAGATGATTATGTGCTAGTGACTTGCGATGTAAGTTCACTATACACTATCATCCAACACAAAAGGGGATGTGAGGCTGTTCGACATTTCTTGGAGAAGGCAAAAACTATCCCAGAACTACAAATTGATTTTATTCTGGAGGGGATACTCCTTATACTGGAAAACAACTACTTCTGGTTTGAAGATAATTATTATTTACAACTAAGAGGCACAGCCATGGGCACCAGGTTTGCCCCCAGTTATGCCAACCTCTTTATGGCACTTTGGGAGGAAGTGTCCATGTATGGAGGGCATGCCTGGGTGGCAAACCTGGTGACCTATAGGAGATACATAGATGATCTCTTTTTCATATGGAAAGGAGATGTTCCAACATTAAAATCTTTTTTGTTACACCTCAATTCCAATACATGGGATATTACCCTAACAACAGAGTATAATAAGCAGAGCATTCAATTTTTAGACCTAGAGATATATCACGATACAAAAACAATAAAGACACGTACTCATTTCAAGAAAGTTGACACAAACAGCTATATACAATCAGATAGCTGCCATTCCTTACCCTGGCTCCTCAATGTACCCAAAAACCAATTATGCAGACTAAGACGCAATTGCAGCGATATCAATGACTATCAAACACAGGCTAATATGATTAAACAAAAATTTATAGATAAGAACTACGAAGGCAAATTTATTGATAAAAATATTCAAGAAGTTAAAAATTTAGATAGAATAGAACTTCTGAAACCTAAACATAAGGGTAGTGAAGATAATAATAGTGGAAAACTACAAGAAATACCAATAATTACCAACTTTAGTGGAAACAATAGACTTTTCAAAAATATCTGCAATAAATATTGGCCTATACTCAGACAAGATCCAGAACTACAAACCCTAATAGGCCCACACCCTAAAATTATATATAGAGGTGTCCCCAATATAAAAAATCATATAAGTAAAAGCTTTTTAGAAACGGATAAAACACGACTTTTAAGTAAAAATAAAAATTTCTTCGGAGACATAACAGGTTTCCATAGATGCAAATTATGCTTAGCCTGTAAAGAAACCAGCAAAACACAAGAAAAAAAGATTTGTACCTTTAGGAACCCTCACATAGAAAAGACATATAAGATCAAAGAAATTATCACCTGTGAATCGAGTGGAGTAATATATATGCTCAAATGTCCATGTGAGTTGTATTACATAGGAAGAACATCAAGAACCCTAAAAACCCGGATAAGTGAACATATTCGAAACATAAGAAATGGATATGAAAAACACAGTCTGTCACATCATTTTTTAAAAACACACAAAAAAGACCCCTCTATGCTCCAATTCTGGGCTATCGAAAAACCTAAGACACATTGGCGAGGGGGAAATAAAACTAAAACCCTTGGCCAAGCTGAAATGAGGTGGATATTCGAACTTGATACTTTGGCACCTAGAGGACTTAATGCAGATTTTGAATTGTACCACTTTTTGTAGACTGCATTTCTTATACTGCACACATACCTCTATAAACAATTAACCATTAAAATTACACTTGTTACCCATTTATATTTGCTATTGTTGTTTTTTACATAAATTTTAGCCTACTGTGATGCACTTTCCATTTCTAAGTAAAGTACTGTTTTTAAGATATATATTCAGATGCTAGTTATATTTGAGTTTATTTTATTTCTGTTTATCAATTGTAATATCTGGGTATATGCTATATAGAGTAATGAGGCAAGTTTGACCTTTCATTTTACTTTATTTTTCACTTCATCCTATATACACAATTTTCTTCATGCCTCTTCCCCTTTTAAGCTTTATTTTATATTAGTTCTGCCCTTTGTTATTATCATTTTTTACTTACTGCGATTAAATAATAATTTGCCAGTTTATATGTAGTGATATTCGTTGATGATATATGTTATTTTGTTTCTCCATTTCGGATTTACGAAATTGTTAGGAGAACACTGTTTAGTCTGTCTACCAGTGCCTACTTTATTTTCGGCATGCCGAGAACACTCCCACTTGTTGATGAACTACCATGGAAACGGTAGATGGACACTTTAAAAAGGAAACTCCTCCGGCTGAAGCGTCACTGTCTTGAAGAAGTCGGAAACGACGAAACGCGTCACAGGAAAGCGCCGCTTCGCCTGAGGACATTTGAAAAGGAACTTTAAAGACTACGGAAGAGAGGCACCAACAGAGTCCCCGCTGACAGCAGACGGAGGGTGCACACCGCCTGTAAAACACGCTGAACACGGGAAGACTGGTGACCTGCTCTTTCTCTTTTTTCCTTTTTTGTTCTTAATTTCCCGTTTTTTAATTACTTATTTTATGGAGTAGTTATATGTGTTTTTAAGCCTTACTATACATAGGGGCAAATAAATAATAATTTTTTACCACTGAATACACTCCACTTAATCCGTTTACAACTAACTCATCCTCTGGATAAAACGAGCTGGAACTTGGAGTCGAGCCCGACACACGTGGATGGTGGGACTTATAGTCCAACTGCTAGATATACTTAGAGCCAGTACTTTTAGGCTCTAGAGTGTGTGAGTGTGTTTCTTTTGGGGGAAAATATACAGCTAATCCCTACCTGTGAATACTACCCATTGTATGTCTATGTGTTTTTTGTCTTTTTATGTACAATCCCTCTGGAAGAAAAACAGTTTTGGGTACAACCCGACTGGAATCTATATTTCCAATACTGAATCTTAAACTCGATAAGTATTTCCACATTTATATTTAGTATATATATATATATTTTGTCTATTTATTATTTATTCATTAATTGCTTTACCAGATTGGTATTATTGATTTAAGCACTTATACACTGTTTTGAATTTATATATTCTTTTGAATTCATATTACTGACCTGCGCAACACTTTACCACTACTATTACTTTTGTCTTGTGTCACCCTGGGGGAATTACACTAGTGTTTGCAGCACGTCCGAATTTATTTATTTATTTATTTATTTATTTATTCATCTTTACCTCTATTTATATTGATCCTTAGTAGAATAGCGCCTATCACTTAACACGTTTGTAATATATATATATCGGTTTATATGTGTGGGGTATTTGCAGGTGGCTGGTGGTCTAAGCAACAGTGTTTCCAGGTATGACAGTCTGGTCACCTGACCAGGGTTACTATGGGAAAGCTGTACCAACAAATGCTTCATGTTAAAAGAGATGCATGTTAAAGAGATTTCAGAACTTTCCTGAAGCTCCAACAATGGAGAAGCTGCTGCTGAAGCCAGTCTTTCCACCTGAATTCTCCTGGCACTATAACATCTAAGTATCAGCATTTATATTTTATTTTACTTTCTTTTACTTGAATAGAGTTAACTATTCTTGTTTCTATTAATAGATTGAGTATTTAGCATTGTTTATTTGTATAACCTATATTAGATATTGTTGTAGAATTATCATTAAACTTTGTTATGCTTTAACCTATTCAAGTGTGTGGATATTCTGTTATTTAGTTATTGAATAAAACTCTCTAATAATACCTTATGGAATAATATAATCGTTGTATTGTTATATTATTTCCATTTATAAATTTGTTGTTGAGGTTGTGCTCATTTGGCTCCTATTGTTATGTGTAACCGTGGGAACCAAACTGTAACGTGTTAAACAGACACCAATAGATACCATATCTGGTATTAATTTAGATAGAGCATTTACTAATCTTCACCATTTCCAATACAAGCCCTTTGCCACAACTTTGTTGTTATGAACAAAGATACAGAATGCTATATACTTTCAGTGGATGTTCAACTAGAGTATAAACTACGTGAGCAAAAATGATGCCAATGTATAAAGTAATTAGTGCAAAATAAAGTGCAGATGTGCCGGAACACTACTACTACTAAAAAATGACAGATAATATATTGACCATAATATTTGCTGCAGCTTATGTACCGTATTCGGAAAATGTGCAAATTATTTTGAGAAATATGCAATAATAATCTCCGCTAATTCCATTTTGTGCTATTTGACCACACGCAACAGTGTTGGGATGTGTAAAAGAGGCACTATCACCTTTTTAGCTACCTTCTTGAAACATTCATGTGCAGAACTTTTTATACACAACCCCTATGTGTTTATTATATTTGTGATATATTTATTCCTTATATTAAATAAAAATAAATATTCCATTATGCAAGCCAGAAACATACAATAAAATCCACTAGGACATTCTTATTGCATGGAGTGTATTCAGCTCAAATAGGTCAGCCAGCCACCTGCTTCTTTGTTCTATGATTTCCATCTAGATTTCATCACTGCTTTGCTTGCACCCTTTGTAAAAATCTATATACTGTTCTGTCTTCAAAGAATCATTCAAACCGAATCACATTGCTGGCACGAGTTCCTTCCCATCAGTGTTAAACTAAAATATAAAGGGTCCCCAGGGAATATTAGGTGTATAACAAAGATCCAGTAGGTTCCAGAGTATCTAAAGAGCCAAGGGAGGGAATGCATCCCAGAGCCAATCGTGAATTATTTAGGGTTAACTTGTAACAGGAAATGGGACACATTGCAAATTCTGGAGGTGCAGGTGCTGGAACACAATAGAGTGTACTTTTTTTGTATTTATTCATGTGCCTGTGCTCAGTGATAATAATAATAAAGTCT
Organism: Pelodytes ibericus; assembly: GCA_036172795.1. Lineage (NCBI taxonomy): Eukaryota > Metazoa > Chordata > Amphibia > Anura > Pelodytidae > Pelodytes > Pelodytes ibericus. The sequence goes on from CM069863.1 coordinate 90,037,482, forward strand.
CTAAGATATAAAGATATGAATCTGGCACTAGGGGGTCTATTCACCAAAAGGTGAGTTGAGGTGAGATGAACATTTCCTCTCATCAGTTTAGCTATACATTGTGCAGGGGCAAACCTCTTGACTTTGCTAGGTATGGGTAACTCAACAGGTTTGTCCCTGCACTATGTATAGCTAAGTCAGTAACGTTCATTTATCCTCAACTTACCTTTTAGTGAATAGCCCTCAGTCTCTCATTATTCATAATCTATAAGCTCAATAATAACACAGAGAGTTAGGTAAAAAAAAATATTCACACACACATAAGTAACAGGTAGTAAAAACAAAAGAAATAAAAAGTGTGCAACTGCATTGTTATACAGCCTGACACTTTCATGTGCAGAAATAGAACCTATAGGTTATCTTACACTATTCATGCCCTTGAAGAACAGGCACACACAGTGATAATGTCAGTATGCACTTTCTTTATGCATAACCCAATTGTTTCTAAAATATCAATTTCTTTTTCTATTTTCTGTACAAGCATAGATAACTGTTAAGATAGATTTAGTATAGGAATCCATCATTTATTACTACTCTTTGTTTTTATATTTTAAACATTGGGAGCTATTCAATAATGGTTGTTCAATGTTTGTATAAGATAAACCCTGTTCAATGTACAGGTGTAATACTACCAGATGCATCAATATTTGTTTGATACCTGGAGTGCATTTTCACAGTGGTTTGCTAGGCTCAAGTTAAGACAGACATTGTTATTTTAAAAATATTGAGACTGCTTCAACATTTTAGGTAAATTCAGTTAATTTCATATAACATTTATTCTTTGTTATTAATTTATAAAGTTTATATGTCTGTTATTACTGTATTTTACAACAAAGAGGCTGCTAGTATATTGTATTTGATTGAAAGCCCATAAGGTACATACACTACCCTTACCACTTCCATTGTCCACCAACCTATCTCTCTCAATAAGCAATAACTGAACCTTTATGCCAAACAGCTTTACTGGCTCTGGACATTCTTTATTGTGAAAAGTGGTATAAATTCTATAAGGTGGGATAAATTCTATAAGGAATGTTAAATTACAATCCATGAATGTGTTTCACGCTATATACAATACTGTAATCACAAACCTTGAGAAAGTCATGTTATTTTGCAACCAGCAAAATACCTTATCTCTATGAGACTGTAACTTTATCCATAAAAGTTTGCAAACTGATCCAAAGGCCGGTCCTTGCCAGATACAAACGAGTGTATTCCAGATTTTGCAGGTGTCCTCTGTCTATGTTTCCTGTTATCAGCCTTCATATATTGGATAGACTCCATGAACTTCAGAATGCCGTTAAAGACAGAGGCCACACAAATACATAGCATTTCAATTTGGCCTCCAATGAATTATTGTGCCTGGCAAACTGTCACTTCCAGGTGCAAACAGCTGTGTTTCCCACTGTAACTTTCAATAAAACACATATTTTGGTAACTGACCAATAGAGTAAACATAAGCAAAGTCAGCATAGTAAGAATGTAAATAGTGAAGACAGACATTTGCTATACATAGGATTCCTTCGCCCCATTTGCTCCAAACGAACAGCAAAATGGAGCCTCAAATAGATAAGTGTAAGGAGATGTATCCTAGGATGGGTAGTCACCTCCTTTAGCCCGTAATGAAAGCCAGCAGGTTCCAAATAAAAGTCACTGTTCCCTCAGTGCTGACACAGGTCTCAGGCACAGCAGCAAAAGAAGAACATTTATTAAAGCATAACATGGGGAATATATACAGTCAGGCATCTGATAACAGAGATTAGACAATAGAACAGTAAACGGATTAGTTTTACATACAGTGAGAAACACAGTTGGGACATAACGGGATTAATTTAACAATCAATCCAAGGCTCTTGAGCACTCTGATTCTGGACAAAAGATGTCACAAAAGAGGTTGTAATCCAATTCTTCACAGGTAGGTTGCAATTTTTTTAGGTCAAGTTTTACAACTTGAGTTGTTAAATCTCTGCAATTCATTGTTTAGTAAATAAATACATATTTTTGCAAAGGAATCACCATGTTTGTCTATGTGAGTATTACATGTCCAGTCGACTTGTACTGGCTTGGTGGCAACTCCATGAACGTGTAGACCCTTTGTCTGATAATATGTATTATAATATGAGTAGTATCAAATAAATGGTCTACATGTGTAACAAGAGGGTGTACACAATATAACCTGATCCATTCCAAAATGGATTTGGATCAGGCACAACAGCCAAATCGATCAGGCATTCGGATCAAAATCGTTTTACTATGAAATGTATAGCATATCGGCGACACAATAATTTTTGCGATCAAGTCCGGAATACTGTACGGAATTTGTGAAAATTGGATCATTATGGACATTTTAATTTGCCTTCTTTAAATCAGGGTGGAAACCAAAAAAAAAACGTTCCCAACCCTTAAAAAAAACATGGGGGGCCAGGGTAAGTAGCCCTGACCCCCTCCCCCCTATTAAAAACAAGGCTTGGTGCTGGGTATCTGCTCCCAGCCCCGTAAAAAATACATTGGGGCCAGGACTGTTCTAGATAATTTCTATTTCACAGGGCACACTGTGCTAGGGGGGATGGGCAGCCTCCAGGCCCTGAGGGGAATTTCATTGTATAGAGGTCAGGGCAAGTAACCCTTGTCCCGATCCATCTTAGGGGGTTCAGAGCTGTTAGCCCTGGCCCCACAATGTATTTTTACATTTAATTTCCAAAATGACCCCGATGTAACCCAAATTTTCCCGAACTTGAGGTCAATTCATTTGTGCAGCGTATATATTGTGTAGTGCGTATAGTTTTTACATGCAATTTCATTCAAAAAAAAGTCACACTCAAAAAAGTGCCTTTCACATTAGGGATTTTGTAGTTTCTCCAAACATGGAGAACTATAGACTATACAGCTGAGCAATTCTCTGTGATACAGAGCCATTTTGCAGTATGAAAACAGACTCCAGACTGCCAATCTGTGATTGGGACTCTGACTTAACAGTAAGTTACTCTGACAGTAAGTGCAGTACTGGTTTATACAGTTCTGTGTTATTAATGGGAGATAACAGTGTGACTATAGTATTGTTCATTACATTCTGGTTTCTTCACTGGTTTCTTCAATAAAAATGATTCATTACTTTATTCAGGTTCATGTGCATGTCTAGATTTGAGAGTGCTTTGTGTTTGTATATTTATTAAGTCTGGAAGGTACATTTTTCATTTTTTTAGATGGCTTCTAGAATGAAAACCATGAGTTCACTGGTATTTGAAATCATTGGTCTTTCCCAAATGAGATTTGTTGGATTGCTAATAAGACATTGATGAGCTGCATGGCTGGGGAGTTCATAAAATGACATGTTGACTATAGTAAATTGAATTTGTAGTACTTCACAAATGTGGAGTACAATAAGGTGGCTGCAAAAATATAGATGGGAGGATAAAGTTAAACATGTTTACATTAATATTTATTTACTGTACCACTTTGTATGTGAATGCTAATACCATAAGCAGATAATTTGGTGGGAGAATGCAAATTTACTCCTTTCCGCTTCAATTAAAATAGAAAGAGAGAGCAATACACATCTAGTTAAAGACAGAGGAATGAGGGTAAATCTTGTATATTTATTCAAGAAGTGAAGCTAGAAACTACAGTAGAGGAGATATATCAGAAGGGAAGAGGCGCAAATAGTAAACAAAAATGAGAACAAGATAAACTCAGACACCCCTGTTATATATATACAATTATTAGCTTGTCACTGTATAGCATATCCTGCCAACAGACTTATATTTGAATTTTTGTATGAATTTCTTTTTTAATGCACTGTATGTATCTTTTGTATTTTGAAATAAAAAAATAAAAAATATATATATATATATATTTATTTACTGTTCCATCTTCTTTCTGCTATTATCATATTTCCACACTGTTGCATGCAACACAAATCTTGTCTGTGGGAGACATGGCAACAGATTATAAATAAAACCATTTTGGGAAAACGTAATTTATAGTTGGTGTGCAAAAACCTGAATTGCTCTATGCTAGGCCTTACCTATAGAATACATAGATTCTGTGGTATCACATCATTTGTTTTAATTGTATCAAGCCCCACAGTCTATTCTATGCTTCTCTGGGACATACACCGCACAACATCAAAAAGGTTTAACATCAATGTCTGGGATGATCAGGCCTTATTCTGTTAGTACAGCATATCTACAGTATATAATAAAAGGAGACAATGGATTCTACTGAAAGCTGAAAGGTTCCATTAAGCATTCCTCACTAAATGCCATGTATCAGCTGGTAAACTTTCCCATTCTGTTAAAGATCAGCAAATTAAATACTCTTAGTCACTTCAAAGACAACAAGCGATGAGATGGAAATGTAATGCTCGTTAGATAGATGTGAATGATTACACTTCAAGGTAGATGAAAGTTTCTGGTAGGAAAATTAGGATTTTGATCTTACTGGCAGGAGGAAACATGATCCCACAGTTGGAATGGGTTAAAGCTTTGCCTATATTTAGCTACTGGGGACCGGGTCACTGTGATACATTGTAATGTCTGAAACTAGTTCTGTTACAATTAAAGTTTGGATAGAATTAGCAGAAGGCGGCACATGTTCTATAAACATTCTCACTAACTAGAAGCATGGTATGAGACTGGTGTCAAGAGATGTATCGACATGAAGGCTATATTAAATATGTCACTAATAATGTAATAATGGGGAAACTTGTGTATCTCCAAATTAGATAGCTCTTGTCTTGTTACATCCTTAATCCATTTAAATGGATATCAGGCTTTAATTAATCACATGGGTTACTGATTATGTCATTGAGTTAAAAACAGTGATAAGTAGTAACTCACATTAACAAAAAGAGCTCATTAACTGTGAACGGTCTCTGGGGCTGCATTGGAATAGTTAATAAACAGTTAGAGAAATCTTTACCAGCTTGTTTCTCCTTTTTATTTAACATTTTTATCAGAATTATATTGTTTCATGGCTGCTCAGTGTAGGTGGATAACATACTAAAAGCTTTATTATCAGAACAGTGTTGTTTAATTCTGTGAGCTGTATGGATATTTCCTATTATTTCCCGACAGAGTGGATCTCCATCACCCCACTCCACACAAAGGATATGCCCCACCACCCACATTGCACACCAAGGATATGCCCCACCACCCACATTGCACACCCAAGACATGCCCCACCACCCACATTGCACACCAAGGATATGCCCCACCACCCACATTGCACACCCATGACATACTTCATCACCCATATTGCACACCCAGGACTTACCCCAGCACATGCTCCATCACCAACATTGCACACCCAGAACATGGAGGAGTACATTTAACAGCCCTTAATCTTTATTTCTGTCCTTAGTCTTAGTCCAAAGGTAAAACGCTGACACTCATAAGCTTCTCACAGAGACAAATAAAGACACAAATAGCTGTGAGGGCAAATGCTGTACACGTTTCATAGTGACTGGTGATTTCTCAAAAGGCACCTCTGCCAGCAAGCTTTTTTTTTAAAGTTTTTTTTAAGAGGGTCCTAAGCGGATGTACCAGGGCCTCCAATCCTGTGACAGGTGTATCATCTATCACCTCTTAATGGTGGTCCTAATGACATCTATGCGCTTGTTTTGTTGCCACAAAATGTATAATTTAGGAGTTTAACATGAATACATATTTCAGGATGCAGTGACCAGGTGGCATGGGCATGAGCTCACCTCACATGCTCATTTATTAAACTGTTTACTAATCACAAAGATGGGTAAACTTCCCAATGTTTCATGATTAACAGTTTCCATGCTTCTCTTCACAGGAATATGAAGGAAAGACATCATCAGTAAAAACTAAGTGGACATTCTCTTAAGCATTATCAAAATGTACATAGAGGCATAGAACAGGCGAACAGGCGATCGTTTACATTTCAACACAGGATAGACTTTATGGTTTCCTGTTTAAGGCATGAGCAAGTATCATCACATGCAAATTAACTGGTGAAGTAGAGAACATGGAATTTGCATTTTATGCCAGAAAGTGATGTCTGGTTTAGACAAATTAGTGCATTTTCTTGCAGTTCTGCAAACACAATGTACACATTGCTTTTTGGGTGCAATTCATGAAAAAGTTAGTTTCAGGTGAGTTAAGATGAACATTTCATCCCCCAAATTTAGCTGTACATTGTAAAGGGACAAATCTGGTGAGTGTCCCCAGCTTAGCAAATCATACCATGTATAGCTAAATTGGTGAGCTGAAGTGTTCATTTGACCTCACCTGCATTTTAGTGTGTACATACATCATTTTTATTATCTATATTTCCACTGTAATTATTATTTAGATAACAGTCATCATACTTTAGGCAGAATCTCAGCAACAGTTCTCTAACTTGTAGCACATAGACAAAATCATAAACGCACACAGGAAACAGAAGCTTTCATGAAGTATGAAGTGTGTCTATTACACAGCAGCCAGAATAGTTTATCTCCACAAGCATAACAGTCTAATGCTAGTGCTGAAGTAGAAAAATGTCTTTAAAAACAACAGACTTCAGAAGGAACAACAACCTTTTTATGCCTCTTATCACATCTAGAAGACCATTTCTCCCTGTTTTATATCATTATCGAATGAGACTTCTGCAAAGTAACATTCAAAAGATATCCCAAAATATGTCCAAAAAATAAAGGATTGGGAGAAATCATTTTATGCAGCTGCTGCTTCACTGAGATGGTTCGGTGACCTTAGGTGTCTGTGTGTCAGTCATGTAAGTTTAGAGAGAGGAAAGTATTTGTTAATATGAAGGCAAATATAATGCAAATGCATATACCATTTAGGAAGGATGACAGTGAGGCAGCAGGTAGACAGTGAGAACGGATGGCACCCGTGCAATAGGTTTGTATTGCTGACTTAGGGTGAAGATAGGAAGTGTTTAGCAGGGGCACAGCTTCTGGTGACTACACTTTTGTAGCTATCTGAAGGGGAATTAAAGGGGATACACTACAATTTGCTCTATAGAAACTGTATCACCTCAACATTGCTTTTACTGTGCATTAAGAGTGTAAAAAAAAGATTGAAAAATATCTATATATTGTATTAGAAAAACTGCAAGAAAATGCCTCAATTAGAAGGAAAATGTGCTTAACATTTGTCTGTGGAATCTCCTGTTTATCACATCACCTGTGGCACGGTATACAAATGAACTGCTTTTCAATGGGAAATGTGTAATTTGCTTCCTGTGCCACAGGTGATGTCATAAACAGGAGACTCCACAGACACATATAAAACAGATTTTCTCGAATCTAATTTATGCATTTGCTTGCAGGTTTGCAAATACAATGTATAGATAATTTGCAATCATTTTTTATGCTCTACATTAACAGTAAATGCAATGTTTGGATGATACAGTCCCTTTAAGGAACTTCATGTATCTTATTTAATTGAATACGTCACTGCAGAGCCACCCTATTATACTATATATAATACTACAAATACTATAAATTATTACGTCTATGGGGGAAACTTGCATGAGTATGGTAAAGGAATCGACATATAAAGAAGGACACAACTGATTAAACTACACAATTTTGATCAGTCATTTGATCATTTAAAGCATTTTTCTAACACTACAGAACATCATGAGTCATTTAACACACAACTTTGGACACAAATTCCTCATAAAAACACAACCTCGGAAACGCCTGTACAAAGGAAAGCACATTTTTCAGAGTACATTTCACTGTTCACGATACCATGGCAGATTGTGCTAAATGTTTCTTTGAACAGTATCTGGAAAATTCATTTCATACTGAAAAGCAATAAACACATTTATGTGATGAAAAATCCATATTATATTCTCTTCTGTCTTCTAATGCCTGCATAGTGTCACAATTAGCTTATTTATACTTTTTTTCTGCAATGAACTCAACATTTATCAATGTCTTTTTTTAAACAACTGAATAAATAAAGAGTCTGGTAAAAGCAGAAATTAAGGGGGGAAAGCCCCTCAAAAATTCATAGATTAATACTAGACATGTGCATTTGTTTTCGGACTAATGTATTTTCGGACGAAAATAGCATTTTCGTCCATTCGTCCGAAAAACGAATAACGAAAATTTTAACCCCTTAACGACAGATGACGTGCCAGGCACGTCACGGCAAATCGAGGACTTGCCGACAGGTGACGTGCCTGGCACGTCATGCACTAAATGGAGTAAAGAAAGCGACCAGCGGTAGAGGCATTGTGCAACACCCCCCAAATGTGCAGGGGCGCGCTACGATCACTCCACGGAGTGATCGTAGCAGCCATTTAAAAATGGCTGCGCCCGCTGCACACATGTGCTTAGAAAGCGAACGATCGTTCGCTTTCTAAGCATCTCCGGTGTTGTTAAAGTGCCTCGCTAGCGAGGCACTTAACAACACCTTCAGCTGCCCCAGATCCGATGGTGGTCGCTCTCCTGAGCGACCCCATCGGCTCAGTAGAAGGGAACGCTGCCTGTACAGGCAGCTCTTCCCTTCTAATGGCAAGAGCATCGGAAGTGAAAGTATTTCACTTCCGATGCTCTAGGGGGAGCCAATCGATGCCGGCACAACAGATCTATGTGATCTGTGTGCAGGCATGTATGGTAAGTGCTCTGATGAGCACTTACCATACTGTCAAAGGCAATATTACTAAATGTTGCCTTTGACAAGTATTGATCTGCCTCCCTCACCTTACTACTTTTAGTAAGGGAGAGAGACAGATCAGATCAAGTAAAAAAATAAAATAAAATAATAAAAAAATATTTAATAAAATTTAAACACCAAGGGCTTTTATAAAAGCCATTTAACCCCTTCCCTGCCATTGATCGCTGTGTACGCAGTGATCATACACAGCAGCACATTTTTTGCTGTCTGTGCATTTTTTAGGGCTTATTTTTTTTTACTGTAATTCATTACAGTATAAAAAAACCTCTTTTAAGAGAGATTAACCCCTTTCTTGCCGTAGATCACTGCCTAATCAGCGATCTGACGCAAATGCAGCAATCTTGCTGCAGAAGCATTTTTAATTTTTTTAAAACTTTTTTATTACACCCGTCACGTGTTAATTATACCCTCTAGGGGACTACGTTTAACGTAAAAAATTTTTTTTAGCTGTCTGAGCGCATGTATAGCGATCAGTAACAGCTGATAAGTGACAATGGCGGGTTGGCGTTTGCTCAGATGAGCATCACCATTCGTCTGGTTAGATCAATATGTGTAAATATTTGATCTGACCCGTGTAGATCTGCCTCCCTCTCACTTGAGTTTTAGTGAGGGAGGGAGACAGAGCTGTATAATGTAAGTTTTTAATTATAATATATTTAATAGAATTGAGACCCAAAGGCTTTTATAAAAGCCGTTTCCAGTATTTAACCCCTTCCCTGCAATTGATCGCTGTGTACGCAGTGATCTTACACAGCAGCACATTTTTTGCTGTCTGTGCATTTTTTTAGGGGTTGTTTTTTTTACTTTGATTTATTACAGTATGAGCTATTAACCCCTTCCTTGCCGTATATCACTTCCTAAGCAGCACATATGGTCACTTCCTAAGCAGTGCATATGGTCACTGCCTAAGCAGCGCATATGGAGCAATCTAGTCGCCGAAGGATTTTTTTTGCTATCAGCATTTTTTTTGTCAGACTCACTAGGGGTTAATTATACCCACTAGGGGATTACGTGTATTCCTTTTGAAGCTGTCTGAACGCGTGTATAGCGATCAGTAACAGCCGATCAGTGGCAAAGGTGGTTTGGTGATTTCTCAGATGAGCATCACCATTCGTCTGGTTCGTAAATATTGTTCTGACCCATATGGATCTGCCTCCCTCTCCTCACTTGAGTTTTAGTGAGGGAAAGAGACAGATCTGTATAACATAATTTTTAAATTGTAATAAATTAAATAAAATGTTAATAAATTGTGAGTCCCAAGGGCTTTTATAAAAGCCATACTTTTTGTATAGTGTAGTGTATTAACCCCTTCCCTGCCACTGATCAATGCACAGCAGAACATTTTTTCTTGTCTGTGCATTTTTAGGGGTTAATTTTTTTGTACAGTACTACAAAGGCTCTTATAAGAGCTATTAATCCCTTCCTTGCTCTACATGTTCAAATTCCAAGTTTGAAAATCAAAAAGCGCACCTCTCAAATGTAGCCTTTCAACCCCTAACAAAGCTGATAAAGCTATTCATGGGTGGTATCCCTGTGCTCGGGAGATGTTGCTGAACATATATTGTGGTATTGTTTGTCAGTGACACATACCGAAATATGTGAATTTGTGTCTAAAGTGCAATGTATGTGGGAAAAAATACACAATAAAATGACTACCACAAACTTTGACAAAGGCTGGAGGTAGAATTAGTGCATGGAAAGTGTTAAAATAACACCATTTAAAATAGCCTAGGGTGTCTACTTTTACAAAATATATACTTTTTGGGGTAAAATACACTGTCCTACTTAAAAAAAAGTCCCAAATGAAAGATGGGCTCAAGCTGACTACACGTCAATATTCCAAGTTGAAAATGCGCACCTTCACAATGTGGCCCTTTAGCCCCCAAACAACCCAACAAACCTATGCATGGGTGGTATCCCTGTACTCAGGATATGTTGTTGAACACATATTGGGTTATTGTTTGGCAGTGACACATACCAAAATCTGTGAATTTATGTCTAAAACACAATATTTGTGAAAAAAAAACATACAAAAATTACTACCACAAACTTTGACAAAGGCTGGTGGTAGAATTAGTGCATGGAAAGTGTTAAAATACCACCATTTGAAATAGCGTAGGGTGTCTACTTTTAAAAAATATATGGGTTGATGGGGTAAAATACACTGGCTGGTTTCAAATATGTCCCAAATGGGACATGGGTGCAGGCGGTCTGCATGTCAAAATTTTAATTTGGAAAACCAAAAACTGCACCTACCAAATTTGGCCTTTTACTCCCCAAACAACCCAACAAACCTATGCATGGGTGGTATCCCTGTACTCAAGAGATGTTGCTGAACACTTATTGGGGTGTTATTTGGCAGTGACACATACCAAAATCTGTGAATTCATGTCTGAAGTACAAGGTTTGTGAAAGAAAAACACAAAAAAATTACTACCACAAAGTTTGACAAAGGCTGGTGGTAGAATTAGTGCATGGAAAGTGTAAAAATACCACCATTTGAGATAGCCTAAGGTGTCTTCTTTTAAAAAATATATGGGTTGATGGGGTAAAATACACTGGCTGGTTTCAAATATGTCCCAAATGGGACATGGGTGCAGGCGGTTTGCATGTCAAAATTTTAATTTGGAAAACCAAAAACTGCACCTACCAAATTTGCCCTTTTACCCCCCAAACAACCCAACAAACCTATGCATGGGTGGTATCCCTGTACTCAAGAGATGTTGCTGAACACTTATTAGGGTGTTATTTGGCAGTGACACATACCAAAATCTGTGAATTCATGTCTGAAGTACAAGGTTTGTGAAAAAAAAACACAAAAAAATTACTACCACAAAGTTTGACAAAGGCTGGTGGTAGAATTAGTGCATGGAAAGTGTAAAAATACCACCATTTGAGATAGCCTAAGGTGTCTTCTTTTAAAAAATATATGGGTTGATGGGGTAAAATACACTAGCTGGCTTCAAATATGTCCCAAATGGGACATGGGTGCAGGCTGTCTGCATGTAAAAATGTCAAGTTGGAAAACAAAAAACTGCACCTCACAAATTTGGCATTTTAGCCCCCAAACAACCCAACAAACCTATGCATGGGTGGTATCCCTGTACTCAGGAGAAATAGTAGAATCTATTTAGCATGTTTTTTTGTTCGCTATTGTCGATGAGGAGAAGTTGTTTCAAATAAAAACAAAGAAATTTGTGTATTTCTTTTTTTTTACCATATTTTATTATTTTTTTTAATAATATGATAAGATATGATCAAAAAGATGGCATCCATAGAAAGCCCTTCTTGTCCCGATAAAAACAATATATAATATGTGTGGGTACAGCAAATGACAAAGAAGAAAATTACTGCTAAACACAAACAGCACAGAAATGTTAAAATAGCCATTGTCCAGAAAGGACAAAAATGTTTCAAAGGCTCTGTCCTTAAGGGGTTAACTAACAAAATCCGAATGAACGAATGGTTAATAAACGAAAATCATTCGTTCATTCGTCCATTCGTCCATTCGTGCTATTGGCATTCTAAACCGAAATAGAGTCGGTTTATACAATACCAATAGCATTGTACTACATTCCATAAACCGACATGAATGACTTTCGGTTTATGGAATGCATGTAATGCTATTGGCTTCCTATAAACCGAAATTGAGTTCCCATTCATACGAATAGGTCATTGCATGTATAGCATTGCATGTATTCTATAAGCCGAAAGTCTTTAAAACAAACGACGTTCGGTTTATAGAATACATGTAATGCTATTGCTGTTCTATAAGCCGAAAGACTTTCGGCTTATAGAACAGCAATAGCATTACATGTATTCTATAAACCGAACGTTGTTCGTTTTAAAGACTTTCGGCTTATAGAATACTATTGGCATTCTATAAACCTAACTAGAGTCCCTCCTCATTCATAAGAATTTCTTATGAATGGGGACTCGACTCTAGTTCGGTTTATAGAAAGCCAATAGTATTCTATAAGCCGAAAGTCTTTAAAACGAACGACGTTCGGTTTATAGAATACATGTAATGCTATTGCTATTCTATAAACTGAACGACTTTCGGTTTATAGAATAGCCATAGGATTACATGTATTACATAAGCCGAAAGTCTATAAACCGAAAGTCGTTCGGTTTATAGGCTGTCGGCATTTAACTATACAGAGACAGAGTCTCCATTCATAAAATTATGAATGGAGACTTTGTCTCCATGTAGTAAAATGCCGAAAGCCTATAAACCGAACGATCGGTTTATAGACTTTCGGCTTATGTAATACATGTAATCCTATGGCTATTCTATAAACCGACATGTATTCCATAAGCCGACAGCCTATAAACCGAACGTTCGGTTTATAGGCTGTGGGCATTTTACTACACGGAGACAAAATCTCCATTCATAATTTTATGAATGGAGACTCTGTCTCCGTATAGTTAAATGCCGGCTTTTAACTATACGGAGACAAAGTCTCCATTCATAATGAATGGAGACTCTGTCTCCGTATAGTTAAATGCTATTGTATTCTATAAACCGACTCTATTTCGGCTTATAGAATGCAATAGTACTACGAATGGACGAATGAACGAATGATTTTCGTTTATTAACCATTCGTTCATTCGGCTTTCGTTAGCTTAGCATTTTCGTTCTTCGTTTTTCGGGCGAATGGACGAAAATGCAATTTTCGGACGAAAATGCATTCGTCCAAAAACGAATGCACATGTCTAGTATATATTCACATGTAAATTGCTTTTTTAATAAAAAATTATGATATAAAAAAATTCTTGTTTTTATTTCCTTTTATGTGACAATGCTGCCTCTCTCTTTCCCTTGCCCCCAGATTTGTCGCTCTCCCCCCCTTAGTGTTGTCTCTCTCTCACCCTCCCTTTGGCTCCCCCCTCGCTCCCCTTGTGTCTGTCTCTTCCCCCCTTCCCTCCCCCTGTTTCTCTCTGCCCCCCTCCCCTTGTTTCTGTCTCTTCCTCCCTTCCCTCCCCTTGTTTCTCTCTGCCCCCCCCCCCCTTGTTATTCTGTCCCCCCCTCACCTGTTTCTTGCTCCCTGGTGGCTAGTGGGGGCAGCCGGGGGATGTATGCACTATACATAATAGACGGAAGTGTCGGGCAGCATGGAGGTTGTCTGCATGATTCGTGCAGACATCCCCCAGCTGCCCGATTCTCCCTGGTGGCTAGCGAGGCATTTTGTAATGGCTATTTTGCTATTGGTATTCCATAAACCGACTCTATTTCGGTTTATAGAATTGCCAATAGCATGAAATGATTTGAATTTAGTATTAAAAAATAAATTGAAAAAAGTGGAGAGTTTTAACCCCTTTGTGACGCATGGTGCTTGCGTCCCAAATGACGTAAGCACCAAAACGTCACGATTTGTTCCTGGCCACTGATCACAAGGTGATCGTTAGCCAGGAACACTATGGCAGAGACCCAATCAGGGTCTTAATAGACCCTGTGGGTCCCTGCCCAAAAATTGCAAGCCCTTCGGACGTCACGCACGATTTAGAGAAATGTAGCTGGTGCTCGTTTTGAGCACCAGCTAAATTTCCCCTGTCAGACTGAGGCCATTTAAAATGGCCTCATCTGACAGGTGGGATCCCGCTGCAAGTGCCTGCAGCATGATCCGAGCCGCGATATGAGCTGTTTAACACAGGACGTACTATGCCGTCCTAATGACTTTAAGGGACTTAAAATCAGGACGGCATAGAACGTCCCAACGTCACGAATGGGTTAACGTTTGCTCTGGTCATAATCACAGCACAGGCTTGTAGGAGTTAACTGTAATTACATTAATACATGAAAAGAATATAAGTAATATAGTAAAAATTTACAAAATAAAATTTATTTTGAAAAAACGAAATGAGGTTCATAAACTTGGAAGGAAACGGATCACAGTAAAAAGAAACTGTGATCAGCAAGGGAAGTGTTAATTAATACCCCTTTTATAATCGAGGTCGTCTTATAATCTGACCTCAAATTGAGGTCAGACTATAAGACTGGGATCCAGGTCCCCAGCAGAGCTGCAGGGGACCTGGATCCCCCTCTCTAACAGCAGGGGATGTCTGCGCGATGAGCGCAGATCTCCCCTGCTGCCGCCCGGCATGACCGCCGGGACTTCTATGATGAAGCTGGGTACTTCCGGCTTCCTCATAAAAGTCCTGGCGGTCATTCTGGGCGGCAGCAGGGGAGGTCTCGCTCATCGCGCAGACATCCTCCGCTGCCTCGCTAGCCACCAGGGAGAATCGGGCAGCTGGGGGATGTCTGCACGAATCGTGCAGACAACCTCCATGCTGCCCGACACTTCCGTCTTTATGTATAGTGCATACATCCCCCGGCTGCCCCCACTAGCCACCAGGGAGCAAGAAACAGGTGAGGGGGGGACAGAATAACAAGGGGGGGGGGGCAGAGAGAAACAAGGGGAGGGAAGGGGGGAAGAGACAGAAACAAGGGGAGGGGGGCAGAGAGAAACAGGGGGAGGGAAGGGGGGAAGAGACAGACACAAGGGGAGCGAGGGGGGAGCCAAAGGGAGGGTGAGAGAGAGACAACACTAAGGGGGGGAGAGCGACAAATCTGGGGGCAAGGGAAAGAGAGAGGCAGCATTGTCACATAAAAGGAAATAAAAACAAGAATTTTTTTATATCATAATTTTTTATTAAAAAAGCAATTTACATGTGAATATATACTAGACATGTGCATTCGTTTTCGGATGAATGCATTTTCGTCCGAAAATTGCATTTTCGTCCATTCGCCCGAAAAACGAAGAACGAAAATGCTAAGCTAACGAAAGCCGAATGAACGAATGGTTAATAAACGAAAATCATTCGTTCATTCGTCCATTCGTAGTACTATTGCATTCTATAAGCCGAAATAGAGTCGGTTTATAGAATACAATAGCATTTAACTATACGGAGACAGAGTCTCCATTCATAAAATTATGAATGGAGACAAACGTATAGTTAAAAGCCGACAGCCTATAAACCGAACGTTCGGTTTATAGGCTGTGGGCATTTAACTATACGGAGACAGAGTCTCCATTCATATGAATGGAGACTTTGTCTACGTATAGTTAAAAGCCGACAGCCTATATACCGAACATTCGGTTTATAGGCTGTGGGCATTTAACTATACGGAGACAGAGTCTCCATTCATAAAATTATAAATGGAGACTTTGTCTCCGTATATTTAAAAGCCGGCATTTAACTATACGGAGACAGAGTCTCCATTCATAAAATTATGAATGGAGACTTTGTCTCCGTATAGTTAAAAGCCGACAGCCTATAAACCGAACGTTCGGTTTATAGGCTGTGGGCATTTAACTATACGGAGACAGAGTCTCCATTCATATGAATGGAGACTTTGTCTCCGTATAGTTAAAAGCCGACAGCCTATATACCGAACATTCGGTTTATAGGCTGTGGGCATTTAACTATACGGAGACAGAGTCTCCATTCATATGAATGGAGACTTTGTCTCCGTATAGTTAAAAGCCGACAGCCTATAAACCGAACATTCGGTTTATAGGCTGTGGGCATTTAACTATACGGAGACAGAGTCTCCATTCATAAAATTATAAATGGAGACTTTGTCTCCGTATAGTTAAAAGCCGGCATTTAACTATACGGAGACAGAGTCTCCATTCATAAAATTATAAATGAAGACTTTGTCTCCGTATGGTTAAAAGCCGGCATTTAACTATACGGAGACAGAGTCTCCATTCATAAAATTATAAATGGAGACTTTGTCTCCGTGTAGTAAAATGCCCACAGCCTATAAACCGAACGTTCGGTTTATAGAATAGCCATAGGATTACATGTATTATATAAGCCGAAAGTCTATAAACCGATCGTTCGGTTTATAGGCTTTCGGCATTTTACTACACGGAGACAAAGTCTCCATTCATAATTTTATGAATGGAGACTCTGTCTCTGTATAGTTAAATGCCGACAGCCTATAAACTGAACGACTTTCGGTTTATAGACTTTCGGCTTATGTAATACATGTAATCCTATGGCTATTCTATAAACCGAACGTTCGGTTTATAGAATAGCTTATGGAATACATGTATTCCATAAGCCGACAGCCTATAAACCGAACGTTCGGTTTATAGGCTGTCGGCATTTTACTACACGGAGACAGAGTCTCCATTCATAAAATTATGAATGGAGACTTTGTCTCCGTGTAGTAAAATGCCCACAGCCTATAAACCGAACGACTTTCGGCTTATGTAATACATGTAAACCTATGGCTATTCTATAAACCGAAAGTCGTTCGGTTTATAGAATAGCAATAGGATTACATGTATTCCATAAGCCGAAAGTCTATAAACCGAAAGTCGTTCGGTTTATAGACTTTCGGCTTATAGAATACAAGTAATACTATTGCCTTTCTATGAACCGAACGAGAGCCCCATTCATAAGAATTTCTTATGAATGGGGCTCTCGTTCGGTTTATAGAAAGCCAATAGTATTACATTGTATTCTATAAAACGAACGAATAATAATGAAATAATGAACGAATTTCGTCTGAAACGAATGCATTAATGAACGAAATTCGTTTTAGACGAAATAAATAACATTTTCGTCCGAATGGACGAAAACGAAACGAAAATTTTAGTTTTGCACATGTCTAATTAATACACAGTCCTATTTTTAGCCACTATAATGCAGTAAAATAGTAATTTATTTGTAAGCTACATAGCAATTTGGAGAGTACATTTGAAAAGAATATCTACTTTTTTTTTTATTATTTACATATTGAATGCTTGGGTTTATCATATCATTGCTTAGAACATTTTATCATATACTGAAGGGTTATTTCTATTTTGTAAAATTGAGCAACTGTGTAATTTATGGGAGAAATTTTCGGGCTCAAACATAAAACAAAAATAAATAAATGTGGAAATCATGTATTTATCTGTTCTAGCTTTTGTGTTTAGTTTTTTTTAAATATGTAGTTTGACAATATACCTTTTGCAGGTTTTCTTCTGGGGATTCATTTGATCAACCCAGTTCAAGCAAAAAAATGGTCTCCTTACGATCTCATCGGAGCTAATCAGATGCTTGTCCAATTGATGCACATGGATGCCCACTGCACATGTGCATGCCCCTCCAATCATTGCGGTCAAAAATATAAATAAATACAGGAAGTCAATTGACAATTTCTGAATCAAGCTAATTAGTGTACATACTCAGTGTACCCAATGTACCTGCAGTGATCCTCTGCAATGTAAACACAAGAGGGCTAGAGTAGAAAATTATTAAAAACATCCCCAATAGTCCCTGGATACATTTGAATGCAAAATAAAAACTTTACAAACCAACCAAGCCTATGTGCAGTGTAAGGGACGGGGTGTCCATGATCTAGTGTATGGAAACTGACTCTTCCTCCTCTGCCCCATCTTCTGTCTCTTTTTCCAGAGTCAGAGAGTAAGGTATCATTCAGCATGGACACATAAAAGCACATTGGTGCACAGGTGCAAACAGGGTGTGAGTACTCACTCAAATTTTGAGTAGATAGCCTGTTTTATTATAAGTGAGTTGAACATAATTTGGGGTGAATAATTGAAACTATCAGAGACTGGTACCTCCAAGTCTAGATTCTAAATGTATTACCTCATTCTATGTGTATTATTCTCTATGTCCAAACAAGCATTGAGTGGGATTGGAGCAGGTGCCATTTGCTCCTTGGTTCTTTTAGGTTCCTGATCTCTTCAGGAACCTTGGCTGTTTTTTAATCCTGAAAAGAGGGCAGTGCATATTCGCTCAGATGGATTATTGAAAGATCAGTGAGTTGTCTACAGTGCCCTCATACAAATCTAAATACAGTTTATAATTTACAGGGATTGTGTAGTTACAAATGCAGATTCACCAATGAGCAAGAGGCAAAATCTTGCCTCTTTTTCAGCCAACTGTTAGAGCCACAAGCTTCTCCATGTATTTTCCATTCAGGTAATAATGAATAGGGGCTATGTTTTCCCACGAGTGCTTGCTTTTGGGTCATTTTGGATAATGGATCCATGGATAAGGGATAATAAACCTGCATAACTCTACCATTGAGCAGACAATCCTGGGTCAGCACTTCCCTCACCTGACCCAGATTCCAAACAAAGTATGGCCCTTGAGTGAGCTATACAAGCAAAGAGTGCTCAATATGGTACTGAGTTGTACAATTTTATTAAAGCATTTCTATTTAAAATGCCTACACTTAATGTAATCTTTCAATTAAACATAACATCATTTTTGGCTGACAGTTCGTCAAAAGACAATTATTATTTTTTAACCCTTGCTTTCTTCACTCTAGTAAACCAGACGTTTACTCTTGGCGGGGAGGTGGTCAGCCAGAGTGGCAGCTTCTCCTGCTTGTGTAATCGGGGTCTGTCATATCCTAGGAGACCTAGTTAAGGTTCCCTCTCCTGATCCCATGTACTAGCAGAGAGAGACAGTGGTCAACTTGACTTGGCTGTCTGCTTCCCAGGGAAGTATGGCATCTGCCAGTCAGAGGATTTAAAAGTGATGTTGTCCTTTAAGTAACTGACCAGTAGACACTTATTCCTGTCATTTGGCCATTTCTGCTCCATTAGCCTTGAGTCAATAAACTCTACATGTTTTTCCTCAAAGAACAACTATTTTGGGACAGCTATATCGCACAAAATGCACCTTTACCATTCTTAGTAGGGATTAATGTCCTATCCATGTGGCACAGCCAGCTCCATGAGAGCATTTTTGCTTGCTAATCATCATGGGGACTGTTGCCCATAGCAAACTTTTTTCACACTAGCTGCTGTGTACTGCACTTCACATGCTGCTTTCCAGTGTCATGGGAACCTTTGGCTGAGCATACCTGTATTCTAGTCTGCTGTGCAACATTTGTTTTTTTTGTTAGGAGAAGTTTTCTGAAAGCATTCTGGGTATATTGGAATTTAAAGATTGACTATCATAAATAATTTAAACTGTTTTATTTGAACTCGCTGCAACTTGGTAGACAATTGTATTCATGCACTTGTACACTAGATGGCAGTGTTTTACCACTGAAGATATGGTTTCCTCTTGTGGAGAAATTTGAATTATTATTACATTTGTTTCAAACGTGTGGAATCATAATATTTTATTGTTTTAAGTATAGTTCAAACATTGTGAACTGACATGGTCAGAAGAATATATAGAATACACAATTATCATCATTGATATGTACATTGTGTTATCAGAAATGGTGGTAGTTACAGTATTTTGAGGACAGTTGGAGCTAGGTGTTTTTTTTTTACCATTAATAAATGGGTGTTCTATTGGGATTTGTGGTAAGCTTCCTTAAAGAGATTTTGAGGCACTTTTTGAAGATTAAGAAAATATGCAAATGAATACGTTTTCAGTGGGAAATGTGTAATCAGGATCTAGGACACTTGTTGCCGCATCTTCATCATTGACAGTTCAGCGCGGCAGTAAGAAAGCTGAACTTTCAGCAATGAAGAATAATGCGGCCGCGGCTATGTAAGAGCTGACATTTCAGCGCTGAACTGTCAGCTCATACAAATGTAAAAGTAAAACGAAAATACCCCCCCCCCCCCCCATAATAAATGATTCCCAAATCCCAATACTAAAAATAACCCCAATACTAAAAATAACCCCAATACTAATATTAACCCCAATACTAAAATTAACCCCCGAACCCTAATACTAACCCCCTAAACCCTAATACTAACGCCCTAAACCCCAATACTAACCCCCTAAACCCTAATACTAAAATTAACCCCTTAAACCCTAATACTAAAATTAACCCCCTAAACCCTAATTCTAAACCCCTAAACCCTAATTCTAACCACCCTTAAACTAAAATAGGTAAAATACTTACCTTTAGCGAAGAAATGTCCCGATATGATCTGTCTTGTGCTGCAGAGTCGGCAGTGAAGCGGCTGCGCGGAAGCAGCCGCGATGAGTCCCATCCCCGTGTAATCAAGCCACAAGGTGATGTCATAAACATTAGATGTATAGTTAGGACAGGTACCTACTCAGTGGGGTAAAAAGTTTCGTATTTGCTTGAATATAAGACAAGGTTTTTTTCAGAGCAAAATGCTCTGAAAAAGTCCCCTTGTCTTATATTCGAGGTTCGTCTAATAATCAGAGCTCAAATCGAGCTCGGACTATAAAACTGGAATCCAGGTCCCCCACAGAGTTGCAGAGCACCTGGATTCCCCTCGCAAGCAGCTGGTGGATGTCTGCGCAATGCGCGCACACATCCTCTGCTGCTGCCCCGCACTTCCGTCGGGACTTCTATGATGGAAGCTGGGAGGTCATGTGACCTTCCAACGGTCCATCATAGAAGTCCAGGCGGAGACGCCAGGCAGCAGCGGAGGATGACTGTGCGTATCGTGCTGACATCCACCGGCTGACCCCACTACCCACCAGGGAGATTGGGACAGGCGGTGGATGTCTGCAAAATGTCGACAAAATAAGTTCTGTTTAATTTAAAGATTTCATCTAGTGTAGACATTTTAACTACAAATGCTTTAATGAAAGAATACAAATAAAATACATTACTGAGCCCTCTCCACTTATATCGCACTATCAGGGGCAGATCTTCCTTTATCTGACCCACCATTCTAAACAATATGTCTGCCACTGAGGGAACTATACCAGCAAAGAGTGCTAAATAAGGGGCTTTATTTGTATTTTTCATTAGACATTTCTAGTTAAAATAGTACATATATGTCCTTTCAAATTGTTGAGTCCATATATACAGTCAAAAATTGCTGTTAAATTACATTTCTAAATGACAAGTAACACCTTCCTCAAGGGAAACAGGGTTTCCATAATGTTTCTTTGAACTCTTAATTATGATAGATAAGTGCTTCCCAACCTAGTAGGAGCAAACCCGGATAGGGGTTGTGAGTGGTTCAGGCAAGTGTAGGCTATAATTCAGGTGGAAAAAAAAATACCTGTAGTCCATTAAGTAGATCCGTTCTTTTATTTGGAAACAGGCAAAAACCAAAGAAACACTGAGACACCTGTTAATTCATCTCAAAGAGGGAAAAATAGGCCCGAGGCAGTCATATTCTCATTGGATTCACATTAGCTAAACTAATTTAATTTGTTATAGCCCGTGTCCATTGCATCCAACTAGTTTTTCAGTGCATTAATTGAATCCGCCGAAACACCTTCACTTGGCAGCATATTCTACAATTTAACTGGCCTAACAGTAAAGGAGCCTATTAAATGTTGAAAACGATGGCTTTTTTTTCTATCTTGATGGATGCTTCGGTGCCCAACCACTTAATATTGCCACCCCAGCAACATGGAATGACATTGAGGTATTTTTTTAAATGTTCATCACATGAGAAACACACTGCCTTTTGAGTCAAAAGTCTTGGAATTTCTGCATGCAGCAAAAAGACAAAATTTATTTTTTATAAAGCAAAATCATGCTGTCATAGGACGACTTAGCATCATAGTTCCAAACCATCTGCAGTGCCAAGGTAATTACTCACTGCACTAAATCATCTAAAGAAAAATATTCAAATAACGCTGATTTTAAAAATGATTTTTTTATTAGTTGTACGTCTACTAAACAAAATGTCAGGGGTTGTTAAAATAATCATTTCTTTGCTAGGTATTTATGAACAAAGGCAGATAATAAGTCCTTGTAGGGTGTGTCAGAATCGGACTTCGATCTTGGGATGCGGCACATCCGTCGGAGAGTTGGGGATCGTAGCAGTAGATTATGCGTTAGGCCAACAAGACTAGAGGAGAACCAGTACAACGCCAGGGACTGTAAAATACAAGAAAAAACACAGTAGAACCAAGTTATGCTCATATATCATATAAAAATATAATAAAAAAGATATTTGCATTGTGTTAGCAGAATTGCAAGCAAATGCATAAATAAAGAAAAGTGTATTTTAAAGATGTCTGTGGTGTCTCCTGTTGACATCACCTTTTGGATGGTAATGCAAATTACACATTTCCCACTGAAAACAGTACATTTAGATATAGAGCCACAAGGTGTTGTCACACCACAGGCACATTTAAAACATATTTTCTCTCTTACTTTATGCATTTTCTTGTAATTCTGCTAGCACAATGTATAGATAATTTGTCATGACTTCTAATTCTCACCACAGTGTAAGTAATATTTAAGTGACTGAGTCCCTTTAACCTAAAGAACTATAACATGCAGATGCTGAGGTTTGACAGGGCAATATTAATGTTATAAGGTAATACAATAGAACAAATAGGCTTTTCAGCCAAGATAAGGGCCAAGACTAAAAACCTAATTTCTTTATCTGCTTTTTATTGTTAGGGGAGTTGATTATGCAGTGCATAAATCATAGTATATTTTGTTACATGTAAGTTTTAACATGAATTAATCAGTGATTTTAGCCAGTAGTATTGTTTTAAGTAGGATTTGTCCCTTGGAGCAACTATTTATGTGAGTATACAGGTTAGATTAACTATATTTTCACACAATAATATTTCTGGCTTGAGACACAATAACTTACTGAAGGAACGCTGGCAGCGACAGGAACCATGAAAACACATACAGCCCGAATAAAGTTGGTTATAAACTTCTGAAACTTAGATAGGTTTGTTTTTCGCAGTGCAAAAATCTGTATGGATTAGAAAATTGAAAGCTGACTCCAAGACAATTATAAACAGTTGCCCAAGTTATATGAATAATGGATGTTAAACAAAAAAAAATAATTAGTCTATATTATTATACCATACTTCAGGACATTGTTGTCCTGGGCTACTTGAGGTCCCTGGGTTGGTGCTACTAGTGGGACTTGAGCCACCTTTGTCTCCAGTGTCCACTTTGATAAGCCCATGCTTGGGAGAGACATACTTGACATTAGGTGATGGAGACGATGGGGACTGAGCTGTTGTAGAAGGAGGAGCTATTGTGAGTGCCGCAGATGAGTTTTGGGGGGAACCTGGACCTGTGGCACTGGCAGTAGTGTATGGGTCCTCAAAGACACTATCTTTCTTTCTTTGTTTTGTTTGTTTATTTTGATGTCCGTTCTAGACAATAGCTTTTTTTTATACTTCACCACATATAATATATTAAGGACATATATATTTTTAAGGACAGATAGGGCTTGCTTTTGAGACCATTTTTTTTTTTTTTTACAATTAAGTCTTTGTGTATTGTATAAAATTTAATAAAGTGTAAAAATGGCAAAAGAAAGTGGGTTTTTTTCCCATTTATTTTGACAGTATTTTCACAGTGATCACAGTATAAATGCAAAACATAATTGTTGATCCTGGTCTGCCTAACTGTTAAGGCATCCAGGATCACCTCATCCACCACCCCCCCCCCCCCCCCCCCCCAATATGGGGGAGGATGGCAATTTATTCTGACTAGCCCATTACACTAATGAAAATACTCACTGCAATGCTGAAACAGCCTGTCTCAGCTATTGCAGGCTAAGAGAGCCCCTTTCCTGGGTGTTTCAGACTTGCCTCATCAGAGGTAGCCTGAAACACTTCTCACCCGATTTGCATGGGGGGCATGATTGACAGGTCAGTGACAATTGCCGGGCAGTCCTGGTGGCCATTTTTTGTTTTTGCTTTCCTGGATAGCATTCAATTGTGAAGCTTTCAGGTAAGCTGAAAATAGCTAATTGCGCTGGTTTAAAAGGCAGCCCTTACATGTACAGGCATGGTCACCAATGCATTGCACTTAGAGCCCATACATGTACGGGCATTGTCATGAAGGGGTTAATAGGTAGTACAAGTCTGAATAAACTAAAAGGTTTAAGAGAAAAAAATAGACATTTCCCAGCATTTTGTAGCGTTCATATGCACAATATTACTCTTTTAAATTTGCTGTTTTTACTTTCTATGCTGTATTGCTGGAATTCTTACCTTTGACTCCTATTACGGAATAAATCTTTAACAAATAGTTCTGATATTATATCAATTATAATGTTAATAGTTATTGAAAAATACAAGTGTAGTATCTGGTTTTCCACTATTGTCACAGGTGAATCATTTAACATGAAGATGCTTAATGCACTGATTCTTTTTCCATCAATTCTGAATTACGTTACAGGTAATATAATCTAATAACAGATTAAACACAGAAAAGCAAAACATGAATTCATGAAAAAAGGTATGTAAAACTAAAACTAAAATGTAAAGAAATAAAAAATAATTAATAAAAGCGTAGTGGATTAAATTCAGACACCTTAATCACCCTATATTAACACTAATGGTTTTGGATCAACAAGGAGAACCACAGATATAATATATAGTGCATTTAATAAAATTAATGCTATTTAATAACTAAATTATTTCTTCTCCGCAGCCCAGCAGACAATATAAGTTTCATTATATTATAATAGTTGTATTCACGGAGTGATTAAATACTTGAAAATCAGTTTGTTTTTCAGCTCAATTGGAATGAGCCAATATTGTACAAACACACTTGCCTAAACAAATTTGACAACATTCAATAGAAGCTATTGTCATGTGGTATTATGGGGGTTATGTATGTAATTAGTACATGTGTTAATAGCTCAGCATACTGCAGTACACTTCACTGGAGGAGCAATTAGAGCTAAGAAAAATTAAAAGGGGGGGGGGGGCTAAAACTATTTTTTTTTTTTTAAATTAGAGCCTCTTACTTCCATGTTCCAAGATCATTATAAACATGAGGGTCTACTCAATACAAACCGATCCGAATCAAAGGCAGGTTGGGCAAACCAACCGAAATTCATAAATTACGCTACATAATACAGCTGATTTCGGTCATATTCGATTCGGTAAAATCGGACTCTCCTCAATATGGGCCGTAATCCACCAAATTTACCAGATATCAGCTAAAACAGACCAAATATTGGGCATTTAAAATTGCCAGTTAAAAACTGATTGAAATTAAATATTACTTTAAAAAAAAAAAAAAAAAAAAAAAAGATTTTCACTCCCCACTCCCCTGGTACCCAAAGGGTGGATTTGTTTTTAAAGGACATCTTATTGATTCGTCGCCACCTACCTGGGCAAGGTAGTGGTAAAGTGGAGTAGTTAGTGAATAATTTAATTGAAATTTGTTGGGTCTGGAGGCATTTGGCAGGCCCCAGACCTCTTTGTAGGGGTATAGTACTTTTATTTTTCTTTTGTCCGGGGGCATTTGGCCAGCCCTCAGACCGAGTGGGGTTGGGGAATAATATTTAATTTATGGGACCAATGGCAGTATGCTGGCACCAGGGGTCAATTTTATAAAATAATTTTTTAGGGAATGACTTTGGCTAATTTCACAATAGCTGAAGTGCTCCCGACATGAGTCTCTACTAGACTTGTGCAAAACTAAAATTTTCGATTCGTTTTCGTCCATTCGGACGAAAATGTTATTTATTTCGTCTAAAACGAATTTCGTTCATTAGTGCATTCGTTTCAGACGAAATTCGTTCATTATTTTCGTTTCGTTTTGTTTTATTCGTTCGTTTTATAGAATACAATGTAATACTATTGGCTTTCTATAAACCGAACGAGAGCCCCATTCATAAGAAATTCTTATGAATGGGGCTCTCGTTCGGTTCATAGAAAGGCAATAGGATTACATGTATTCTATAAGCCGAAAGTCTATAAACCGAAAGTCGTTCGGTTTATAGGCTGTCGGCATTTAACTAATAAGAGACAGAATCTCCATTCATAAAATTATGAATGGAGACTTTGTCTCGGTGTAGTAAATGCCGACAGCCTATAAACCGAACGTTCGGTTTATTGGCTGTGGGCATTTTACTACATGGAGACAAAGTCTCCATTCATAATGAATGGAGACTCTTTCTCGGTGTAGTAAAATGCCCACAGCGTATAAACCGAACGTTCGGTTTAAAGGGTGTTCTGTTTACGGAATACATGTATTCCTATTGCTATTCTATAAACTGAACGTTCGGTTTATAGAATAGCTATAGGATTACATGTATTCCATAAGCCGAAAGTCTATAAACCGAAAGTCGTTCGGTTTATAGGCTGTCGGCATTTAACTATACAGAGACAGAGTCTCCATTCATAAAATTATGAATGGAGACTTTGTCTCCGTGTAGTAAAATGCCGAAAGCCTATAAACCGAACGATCGGTTTATAGACTTTCGGCTTATGTTATACATTTAATCCTATGGCTATTCTATAAACCGAAAGTTCGGTTTATAGAATAGCAATAGGAATACATGTATTCCATAAGCCGACAGCCTATAAACCGAACGTTCGGTTTATAGGCTGTGGGCATTTTACTACACGGAGACAAAGTCTCCATTCATAATTTTATGAATGGAGACTCTTTCTCAGTGTAGTAAAATGCCCACAGCGTATAAACCGAACGTTCGGTTTATAGGCTGTCGGCTTATGGAATACATGTATTCCTATTGCTATTCTATAAACTGAACGTTCGGTTTATAGAATAGCCATAGGATTACATGTATTCCATAAGCCGAAAGTCTATAAACCGAAAGTCGTTCGGTTTATAGGCTGTCGGCATTTAACTATACAGAGACAGAGTCTCCATTCATAAAATTATGAACGGAGACTTTGTCTCCGTGTAGTAAAATGCCGAAAGCCTATAAACCGAACGATCGGTTTATAGACTTTCGGCTTATGTTATACATGTAATCCTATGGCTATTCTATAAACCGAAAGTTCGGTTTATAGAATAGCAATAGGAATACATGTATTCCATAAGCCGACAGCCTATAAACCGAACGTTCGGTTTATAGGCTGTGGGCATTTTACTACACGGAGACAAAGTCTCCATTCATAATTTTATGAATGGAGACTCTGTCTCCGTATAGTTAAATGCCCACAGCCTATAAACCGAATGTTCGGTTTATAGGCTGTCGGCTTTTAACTATATGGAGACAAAGTCTCCATTCATAATTTTATGAATGGAGACTCTGTCTCCGTATAGTTAAATGCCGGCTTTTAACTATACGGAGACAAAGTCTCCATTTATAATTTTATGAATGGAGACTAGCATTACATGTATTCTATAAACCGAACATCGTTCGTTTAAATACTATTGGCTTTCTATAAACCGAACTAGAGTCGAGTCCCCATTCATAAGAAATTCTTATGAATAAGGAGGGACTCTCGTTAGGTTTATAGAATGCCAATAGTATTCTATAAGCCGAAAGTCTTTAAAACGAACGACGTTCGGTTTATAGAATACATGTAATGTTATGCTATTGCTGTTCTATAAGCCGAAAGTCTTTTGGCTTATAGAACAGCAATAGCATAACATTACATGTATTCTATAAACCGAACGTCGTTTGTTTTAAAGACTTTCGTCTTATAGAACACATGCAATGCTATTGGCTTTCTATAAACCGAAAGAGTCCCCATTCATACGAATAGGTAGTAAAATGCCCACAGCCTATAAACCGAACGTTCGGTTTTTAGGCTGTCGGCTCATGGAATACATGTATTCCTATTGCTATTCTATAAACCGAACATTCGGTTTATAGAATAGCCATAGGATTACATGTATTACATTAGCCGAAAGTCTATAAACCGATCGTTCGGTTTATAGGCTTTCGGCATTTTACTACACGGAGACAAAGTCTCCATTCATAATTTTATGAATGGAGACTCTGTCTCTGTATAGTTTAATGCCGACAGCCTATAAACCGAACAACTTTCGGTTTATAGACTTTCGGCTTATGTAATACATGTAATCCTATGGCTATTCTATAAACCGAAAGTCGTTCGGTTTATAGAATAGCAATAGCATTACATGTATTCTATAAACCGAACGTCGTTCGTTTTAAAGACTTTCGGCTTATAGAATACTATTGGCTTTCTATAAACCGAACTAGAGTCGAGTCCCCATTCATAAGAAATTCTTATGAATGAGGAGGGACTCTAGTTAGGTTTATAGAATGCCAATAGTATTCTATAAGCCGAAAGTCTTTAAAACGAACGACGTTCGGTTTATAGAATACATGTAATGCTATTGCTGTTCTATAAGCCGAAAGTCTTTCGGCTTATAGAACAGCAATAGCATAACATTACATGTATTCTATAAAGCGAACGTCGTTTGTTTTAAAGACTTTCGGTTTATAGAATACATGCAATGCTATTGGCTTTCTATAAACCGAAAGAGTCCCCATTCATACGAATAGGTCAATTGACCTATTCGTATGAATGGGAAATCAATTTCGGTTTATAGGAAGCCAATAGCATTACATGCATTCCATAAACCGAAAGTCATTCATGTCGGTTTATGGAATGTAGTACAATGCTATTGGTATTGTATAAACCGACTCTATTTCGGTTTAGAATGCCAATAGCACGAATGGACGAATGAACGAATGATTTTCGTTTATTAACCATTCGTTCATTCGGATTTTGTTAGTTAAAATTTTCGTTATTCGTTTTTCGGACGAATGGACGAAAATGCTATTTTCGTCCGAAAACGAATGCACATGTCTAGTCTCTACCCTCCCCATAGAAGTCTATGGGGACTATAGAGGCTACTATTTCGGTCAGCCAAACTAAGATTTTTGTGTCTATTCGAGATCACTTTGGTGCTGAGTAGCCCGAATTATTCGGCTTACCAAGGTAATCGAAAACTCATAGCTCGAATTTTCTTTGACTACGCACACCATGCTTCATGGTTAAATGGTGGGTCTCCTGAAGCACTGTGTGTGCCACCAAAGAAAAGTGATCAGTGTACCAGAGTTCTGACTTACAACGACAGTAAGTTGTAGATCATTAATCTAACTCAAAGAAGCATGAGAACTTTATAGAACTCAGCTCTGAGCATGTTTAGCTGGAACTACTGGCAGTCGTGTATGTGACAGGGAGCTCCGTGGCAGATAGGTAAAACACATATGAAGGAAAACAACCCTAACATAACTCTAACCCAAGATCTTAACCCTATCAGTCTATTTTTTTCAGATGTAATGTTGATGACTGCCAGTAGAGGCAGTCTAGCAACTACTACAGAGCGACAGAAGTGGTGATTCACTGCTTCCAAAGTTCTACATTAGAAGCACAAGTGAAAAGTTTAGTGTCCCTTTGAGTTATAATAACAATTGTAACTGGTCTTTAGATGTATGTAAATATGCACAAGAAATATATGTTTATCAAGATTTTGGTGCTACAAGATCATTTATGTGCAAGGAGGAAGGGGCTTATATGTGCAGACTGTATTAAAAAAAAAAATTATGCAAAAATCAGATAAGTACATCATTAAAATATGTCTTAATTTAGTAAATCTCTTATAAGCATTTACTGGAGCAACAAATCAAGTACTTGTGTTTCTGAATGTTTCACACCTCTACGGTCAGTAAGTTGATAATGCCCAGTGATACTGGAAGGATCCATGTGGAATCTGGAAGAGTGAGATCAGGAAACCAGAGAGTTCCACCTCCTACTAGCTGGTCCTGAACGGATTCTCCTGTAGAATACAATTTTATGTCAGAACAACAGATATTTTATCAACATGCAGTGTGTCATCTACATTAAATTCATGAAGAATTATTTAATGATTACACAGTGCAGGATTTTTAATTATTAATCCATCAAAGGGCCAAGACTGAGGAGGATTACGTTTTCAACTGTAAGCAAAAGGCAGTTTTAATCACACAGAACTGGCCTTCTGCCTGTTAAAAGTAAAAAAAACTCACTTTACTTTATTTTTAATGTATATTAAAAGTTAAATAATTATAAAACTGTATGCATTAAAATTTTAATAACAAATATCAAATTAGCAGCTAATTCTAACCATCGCACTCAGCAATTGGGAGGAGTAACAAAAATGGTTTACAGGTTGAGTATCCCTTATCCAGAAATCCATTTACCATAATGATCTGTTATCCAAACAATAATATATATTCTTCAGGGTAGCATGGTATATGTGCACGTCATTCTTCAGGGTAGAATAGTTAAAGTCTCACATATATGGCCAAACATGCAAAGAATCAGAAGTAGGCGTTAAGCAATAGTGAGTGTGATTGAGATGGATTGTGATGACATTTAGAAAGTATGATTGGGATGAATGGTTGCTTAGGGTACAAGTAATAAAAGTGGAAAAAGCCTTAGATTCAGATCTGCTATGCTCAATGTCTTTTTGTGATCTTCAAAATATATATTTGGGAAAAATGAAGAGAGAGATAATTCTATGAATGTATAGTCCATTATATGTGTTCATTACACTTGAGCTCTTTTGTAACAGTAAACTTCGTGGAAACAATTTGAGTCTCGCACCCATACTTCCAGCAGCACTATTTTGGCCTGCATTTTGCAATTCCCTTGTCTAGTCACCACCATTCATAGTGAAGAACGCCCACTCTGTGTCTTCACCCCTTATTAAAAAGCCACTCATTTAAAAAAAAAAACCCAAAAAAAACTCTTGCCAAACTATGAGGATAAACTAGCATGTACTTTTCAACGTACCTGCCTATGTATCCTCTGACTAGCAGCCACATTCCACCAACAGAGCTATTTTTGAACCACACTACTAGAGCAACGAGAAACATCACAGACCCAAGACAGATCCGACTGTCAAGCCCCTGCTCTGCAGTGAACCTGCATGCATCTCTAAAGATACACGTTAGCTTACAATGTACAAGCTCTGACAGGCAGAAATCAGTTACACAAAAACAGAAAAATGTATCTTTGCTCCTTCAATGTACTGTGGCAGAGATTTCCAAATGTATGACATGACAAAATATGTCGGCCACAGAGTGTTGGTGTGTTGTGTGAACGGCCCACTTCCAAGCCATTCGACCAACACAGAGAAAGTCACACTAGGGCAGCGGTCAGGGTGCCCACATCCATCAAACAGAGGACCAGCCTTGCTGTCTTTGCTATTGACTTGTGGTCATATCTGGTTGCTATTACCCTCCACCTGAACTCTGCATGTAAGAGGGAAGACTGAGGTGAGCAGCAGTCAGGTGAGTACTGGGGCATAGATTAATGGTCAACTGACTGGGGAATATTTTAATGGACAAACTATGGCATACTAATATTGGCATATTTAAAAGGCACCTGCTGGCTGGGGCATATGTTAATGGGCAAACTGTATCATATGTAATGGGCAAACTAACAGTGTCATGTTAAATAAGTGCCTGGCTGGGGAATATTGTATTGGGCAAACTAACAGCGGCATATTGTAATGGGCAAACTAACAGCACCATATTTTAATGAGCAAACTAACAGCGGCATATTGTAATGGGCAAACTAACAGCGGCATGTTTTAATGAGCAAACTAACAATGAAATATTTTCAAAATATACATAAAAGGTTTTCATGAGATATGTTGAGTCCATTTCTTTGTTACTGGTATATTAATGAGGACTTACCGACACTTGAAGCTGCTGTGGCAAAACTGATGTTTCTTAGTGCAATAGAAACAAATATCCACATTGGAATTTGAATCCATATTAACAAACTGGCTTTGAAAGGATGGCAATTGTCTCTAACATAAAGCTCTGACATAATCCTTTTCAAGTTCTTTCCAAAATAAAATCTGTTTAATGGGAGGAAAAAAAATATTAATATGTATTTTTTGTACAGTGATAAGGACTGCAAGATTTTTACACTAAATATACTTACTTAGCAACTTTATTACTCCAGCCATGCTGCTTGCCATAAACAGACACTTCATAACGCAGACGCTTTGTTAAATTTTCTATTTCCGGCTGCAAATTTTCTATCTAGCTGAAGATAAAGGATAAACATTTTTAGAGTAAATGTAATTCACTGGATATATATTTTGTGTACCATTTCTTTAAAGGGACTTCCTCTCCTAAACCAAGTTTATTCTGTAAATACAGAGAATTAAAAACATTATTTAAAGATTGCCTGCAAGGAGAAAATCTGTTATAACAGGTGTACAAGCTGCACAATACACACACAGGCTTGAGTTTGAAAGTGTGATGTCCCACATGAATCAACAGCAATGTGACCGAAAGGAAAGTTGAAAATGGCACGTGTTGAAGAGAATGTATAACTAAAAAATGTATATTTAAGTTAAAAAAGAAGGCAACACAAACTAATGTACGCTATTAGGATTTTAATAAAAGTCAGTATGAAATGTGTGATTTGTATATCAAGCAGCATGATGATTTTACAAAATACATTTCAAATATATTTTCTCTCAATTTATGTGTTTGCTTGCAACACAATGTATAAAGCATTTTTAATCTCTACATTTAGAGTATATAAACTATGTTTAGGTGAGAGTATCTTTAACCCCTTTGTGACACAAAACTCAACTTTTTGTTCCTGTTCACCCATCACAAGGTGATCAGTAGCCAGGGACACAATTGCAAATGCCCATTTGGGTCTTAATCGACCCTGTGGGTCTTTGGCAAAAATTGAGAGATCACCCTATGCCACGGAGGTGTGTCCAAACTGCCAGATTTAGTAAAATGTAGACGGTGCTTGCTTTGAAATTCGGCTAGATTTTACCTGTCAGTTTGAGGCCACAAAATCTATGCATTTATTGTATATTCTGCTACATCCATAGGGTTTCAAACTTTAGGCCAAAGCGTAAGAGTTGCAAAAATACAGATGAATGGGAGACATTTTCCAACTCAGCTACTTTGGCCTTAATTTGGAAATTCCCTGCAACTTCCTCTTTATTGTGTAGACCACTCATGTATTTGTCATTGTCGATGCTTTACATTTACACTGTAAACATTGTTTAAGTGACAGGGTCCCTTCAACCTTACAATGTAAACTTTGTTTTTCATGTAAGCAAAATGAAAACGCACCTTGGCTAGAATGAACATTTGATATGCAGACAATGGGAAGGTTACTGCTGTTCTGAGTGCTATTGTAGTACAGACGATATTTGCCCACCATGGTAACCCTGAAACTTCCTGAAGGGTAACCAACATTGTTTCAGCTAGGTGAACAGGCGCAGAATCTGCCAAGCTCTCATACAGTCCATAGCCAGTGTTTGGGGCTGCTGCAGAAAGAGAGGTTGAACTTGCAATAGTCCTGCCGTGATGAGAGTGAGGCAGACATGATAGAAATGAGGTACTGGCTGAATGAGAGGTCACAAAGCCAGAACAGAGCGGCTTCTGTTGTTTCTCGCCAGGGCTGTGGTTGTTAAGAAATGAAATACCACATGCCCTTGAATATCTTGCCAGCTTATGGCACGAAAGTACTTCATTATCTCTGCGCCAACCAACCCACGTCCTCACATGGCGACATAACATCATGGCAAAAATCAAAGAAGAAATGGCGTGATGACGAGTTCCGGTGGGAGGAGCTTGGCCTGGTGCAATATAGATCGGGCGTTGTGGATTACATAAGTGAACACCGTGAACATTAATAATTTAGCTGGAGGCATAGGAAAGACAAAAACAAGAAGAGAGTGGTATCGTCGCAATCGTAGATAATGCAGACAGCTGAGGTAGTTGATAGTATGGTTTGACATGATGGGAGTTGTAGTTTAACAAACGGTAGTTGTCTTACTTACCTATTGGCCTGCTTATTGTAAAGTAAATAGTGAAAACCTGACAGCCAAAGAACAACTGACATAAAGATTAACAACATCTGAAAATGAAAATAAAGTAAAGTGGATTGTGAAGTGGTATACAAATACAAACATCTAAAGTAAAGGTTTAATTCATGAGTGAGAGAGTTGCCGGGAATTGAGAAGGGAATTTCCTCTTTCATACCGGTAATTAAACCCGGAAATAAGTAGAGTTAAAATGATACCATTGGCTAACAGAGATAAGCCCCTGCTAACACTGTACTACTCCTTTACCTATGATTAAAGCCCTAAGATGAAAATACTTTCATCTATGCCTGTGACTTGATATGCAAATTAACCGCTTTTCAATGGGAAATGTGTAATTTGAATACCAAGCCGCAAGATAATGTCATAAGCTGGGGACCCAGGAGATATCTTGAAAACATATGTCTCTAATTTTATTTGCTTGCAATTCTACTAACACAGTGTATAGATCTTGTTTCATACCGTATTTGCTCGAATATAAGACGACCCCTATAGGATATTCCTTAAAAAACTAAAAGCCCAAATATAAGACTTCCCTATTGGAAAAAAGTTAAACTTGTATATATTCACATGTGAATTGCTTTTTCATATTTAATAAAAACTTATGATATAAAAATTAAAAAAAAAATGCATTTCTTGTTTTTATTTACCTTTTATGTGCCAATGCTCCCAACGGTGTCTGTCTCTCTCTCTCCCCTTCCCCCCTAACATAGCCTCCCTGGGGACATCCCCCGACTGCCCATATCTCCATGCTGCCCAACACCTCCGTCCATAATGACGGACAGCCGGGCCGTCATAATAGACGGAAGTGTCGGGCAGCATGGAGGATGACATCCCCCAGCTGCCCAAATATCATTGGTGGCCAGTGGGGGCAGCCGGAGGATGTTTGCACAATACGTGCAGACATCCTCCGCTGCTGCCCGGCACTTCCACCTGGACTTTTATGATGAAGCCGAAAGGACCTGGCTTCATCACAGAAGTCCCGGCGGTCGTGCCAGGCGGCAGCAGGGGATGTTAGCGGGGTCAGATTATAAGACGACCTCGAATATAAGAGCATTTGCTCTGAAAAAAACCTTGTCATATTTGAGCAAATACGGTAATTGTTTTCCTCTACATTCATATTACAAACAATGTGTAGGTTTACTGATTCCCTCAAAGAGAATTCACATTTAATTGAAAACACTAGAAGGGAATGGACATTCTTTACGATAAAAACAATAAAGATATGGAACTCACTGCCAAGAGAGGCAGCGCTACCAAATACAATTCAGAAAGAGAAGGAAGAGATGTGTACTAAATCTGATGTTTTTGGGTACTCCTTTTCCACTTGATTTGCAGAGAATCTTTGGTTAATGCTCTCTATTTTTTTTTTTGCACCTTGCCAATGTTTTCTCACAGCATTCTATAAATAGTAAACTAGTAATATGGTTAGCCACTGACCTGGCCAGTATGGCGCTGGAGGACGTTCGTTCAGTGGCAGGGATCTCAAACTTTGGGCCAAAGTTGCAGAGCTGGGAAAATTCTCCCATTCATGTTGAGCTTGTTAATACACATTGATACAGTGAGCTCTGTGGATCCGTTTCATTTCTATTTGAAGATCATTTATCAGGATCCAACAAAGTCCCTCTGATCCAATCGTATCCCTGGAGCTTTTTTTTTTTTATTTGGTTATACCCTTGTGTGCACTTTTTACCTGCGCAACTATTACATTTATCATCTTGTATTGGATCCAAGAGTGCCCGTGTATTTTTTGTATTGGTCAGTGGATTTGGGGCTTGGTCAGCTGTCTTTATTCCTGAACATCTGGGATCATTATTAGGTGATATTAGGAACTTACCTTTCCAGCGGGGACGAGCCTGGTTTTTTTCCACGTGGGAGAGTGTTTTTCTTGTTCTCAAGGAAATACGTACACTAATAATTATGGATGAAGACCTCTATTATTGGTATTATTATAACAATATTTTTACTGTCTATATTCTCTTAATTTTTGTATATATTATGCAAATGTTACTTCAAAAGTAAAGGTCTACAAAGTACATCTTATATACAGTCATTATTTTACTATAACTACTCAGTATTCTATTTTCAATTAGAACACTAAATTGTAAGCTTTAAAATATTATAAATACAAATTGTGGTTTGGCTGGTAAGAGATCATTTAAGATGTAACTGGGCATTCGTGTTCAAGACTGAAGGTTACCCACTTCTTAAAGTTTGATCACCTAGAAGTTCTATCTTGGGATAACTCAGGCACTGGTGGTGATAGAGCGTGGATCTCCAACTGTGATAGACTGACACCCATATTATGGCAGTGTTGACTGGATTAGACTTTGGTGGGAGAGCTGGAAGGCAAAGTTTGCAATCACACAGTTCATAAATTACCATTTGAGAGGAAGTTGTGTGTCATAGACATGTCATACCAAGAGAAGTACCATTTTCTTAATTCAGTAAAGTCTGATTATATACAGAAAATGGAGAAGAAATATGGTAGTTAACCAGACAAACCTACACATGGCTACAGTATGGCTATTAGCCTTCAAGCACTCATCCGAATACTTGTCTGGAGTCACGGATATCCCACTCTTATAGAACTATGAACAGTAATGCACCAGGACAACTGGTTGCCAAAAAGGTACTCTGTTTGCACCCAAATGTAAAAAAACTAAAATATTCTTTGATGTTAAAAAATAAAGATACACTGGCCACATAGGCAACATTGTAGAGATCAGCGTGCAATCATCTGATGAGTTCCGTGATTTGATTAGCTCTTAATCATAAACTCCTTACCCCTGCTTACAAGTAATTACTAATTTTATACACTATGAAATAACCAGGGTATTATAAACATTTTATGCGTGATCTAATTTCAATATACTGTTAAAACCAAAAGGATGTGTTATACTTAGTACCGTTACAATACATCAGGGAATTTAAATTTTTCTTTGGGTTCTAGTTTTGTTTACCCCATTAACATTGCAGAGTGGTGGCCGTGTGAATTTGGAAACCAGGTTTCTTTTGGAGACAAATGATTGTTTCTCATTTCAGTGGTTACACTTTAGTTCCTCTAGGTGTCATGATTTCATACTTTTTTTTTTTTTTTTTTACAATAAAAGTTTTTATTGTGGCATATACAGATATATCAAAACTACACACATATATGCAAATAGACAGTCATCTTCTGATAAACGGATTATACAATGAACCGTCTATCTACAGGAGACGGAACCTCATACTTAAACACATAACATAATACAATAATTACTCCGTGAACCCTGAGTTAACATAAACCACAGAAAAGGAAAGGAAAGGGGAAAAGAGAAAGAAGAAAAAAAAAAGAGTTAGAAAACGAAATTGAAAAATAGAGCAGAGGGGCATATAGCTGACGAATGGGGGGAGGTCAGAGAAAAAACAAGTCCTCCTCTAGATTTGGTAAAATGTGCATTCTTAGGTCGATTTGTTGGAAAAGGTTTCCCAGAGAGTTCTGAAATCATTGTACACCTGTAGGTTGTCATTGGAAAAATAAAACAAACGCTCCATTTTCAAATTGTGCGTTATAAGATTGAGCACCTCTTCGTGGGACGGGGCCAATGTGTCTTTCCAATGTTTGTGTATCAGTGACTTCCCAGCCAGTAGGATGTGGCTTAATATAACCCTTTGTGGCCGCTTGAGAGTGAGTGGAAAGACGTTCAGGATAGCTACCTCTGGCGATTGTGCCAGCGATATCTGGAGAACCTTTGTTATGAGGTCGTAGATTTTTGCCCAGAATGGTTGGATTATGGGGCATTCCCACCATATGTGAAGCATAGAACCGGGGCATGTACAATTCCTCCAACATAGATTTGGGGCTGATGGAAATATCTTAGCCAGTTTGGTGGTGACCATGTACCACCTATAAAGAATTTTCTTCGTTAGTTCAACATGACTTGCATTATGAGACACTGATTTTGGAAAATGTATTGCTTGTATCCAAGTCGTTGGAGATAGACGATTCTGTAAGTCTACCTCCCAAGCAGCTATGAATGGGAGTTCATTGATCATAAAGGGAACTTCGAGGGCCTTGTAACAAAGTGATAATGTCTTTTTGGCCCTTTCTGGCATGCTAGAATGATATTGTGAGGGCTTTGGGACGGGGACGACAATGTACCAGAAAAAGCTGCGAGCGCATGCCGCACCTGCATGTATTTGTAAGAATCTGTATCCGACAGGTGGAATTGCAGCTTGAGGTCCTCAAATGATTTCATTTTAGACTGATGGAAAAAGTCTCTCAAATGCATGATGCCTGCCTCTCTCCAAGCAGTGAGCCTTAAATCAGGTATCAGTAACTCTAGGCACGTACTTTTGTTTAAACTAGGAGTCCGTAATGCTTCCGCAAACCGATGGGGTGACAGTTGTGCATCTTTTATATCCACCCATGAAATATCACATTCTGAGCCATGCGAGCTGCTTTATAATAATTCAGTACAGATGGGATTAGTTGAAGCCACTTAGTTGCTACCCTGGCTGGCTTGTTGGCGTGTACAAATTTCAGAATGTCCGATTGGATGTTTGCCAAAGTCTTGGTTGGTATGGAAATCGGGAGAGCACTAAATAAATAGAGCAATTTTGGCATGACCGACATCTTGCTTGCCGCTATTCTGCCCAACCATGTGAGATAAAGATTCGACCAGCTAATCATTTCCAGTTGGATTACCTTCCATAATTTAGTAAAATTTGCCTCCAAAAGCTGTACCGAAGATTTTGTAATATGGATCCCTAGATAGGAAATGCTATCAGTTCTCCATTCAAACGCATATTTAGTTTTAACTGAGACAGAAACTTATGGGAGATACCCATCGGGAGGGCTTGTGTTTTGGATTCATTTACTTTATGGTACAACACCCTACTGAATTCATCCAGAACTGTTTGCAAATGTGGCAGGGACCGTAAAGGGCTTGATAGCGTCACTATAATATCGTCCGCAAACAAACCAAGCTTGACCTCCTTATTGGGTGCATAAGAAATTCCCTTAACCAAGGGATTGGATCTTATAGAGTCCGCTAACGGTTCTAGCGCTAAAACGTACAACAGAGGCGATAGGGGACAACGTTGCCTGGAGCCATTAGAAATTTTAAACGGTTGTTAAAGAAACCCGGCATAGGCAACTTTTGCCGATGGTGAGGAATATAGCGCCATGATTGCCCTGATATATTCGCTTGGGAAATGGAATTTTTCTAAGACTTTCACCAAATACAGCTAAAGTAGGCGGTCGAAAGCCTTCTCAGTGTCTATAGATAAAAGCAGACTTGGAGTTTTATGTTTATTAATCACAGTTATTACGTCAATTATTTTCCGGGTATTATCAGTTCCCCGTCTACCATGGTGGAGACTATTCTCCACCTGCAGTTTGTGAGTGTACTGGTAGCTGGGGCCAAGAGCGTGTTTCTTTGTTTCTCCGATCCGGCGCAAGTTTTTCTCTTGTTTTTTATGTTTACAGAATAAATGTTATATTTTTACCTGGAACTCACGTGTTTTTGAAATGATCTCCACTCACGGACGTTTGTGAGTGTATTTATTACCATTATTCACGTATTGTGTGTCAAACAGTATCACACTATTATTGTACTTATTTTGAAGGTACCCACAATTCAGCGCCAGTCTGCTTTTTTCTGTATTGTATTTGTTGAGCACTTTGGAGAGTGCTACAGAAGGCTGCGTTTTATGTGGTCCCGCAAGTATCGTTTATTATCCAATTTTGCACTTTGTTTATTGCACTATTTTATCACTTTATATTTTACCATGGACAAACCCAACTTGGTCATAGTGTAAAAAAGAGGATCAAATCTGTTTCATACGATTAGCTAATTTTTCACATTTTCACATCTGTATTTAATAGAGAAATGGGTCTGAAATTTGGACACACCGTCGGAGGTTTACCTTGCTTGGGGATGGTGATAATATGGGCTAGTAGCATGGAGGGTAGGAATTTGCCCTTGGATCTGCAAGATTTAAAGGTATTCACCAAATGTGGGGCTAGTTGTTTGATAAAAGTTTTATAATATATGTTTAAAAATCCATCCGGGCCTGGCGCTTTATTCCTAGGGAGAGATTTAATTGTATCAGTCATTTCTGATTCTGTGATAGGGGCTGTAAGTTTTAACACTTGTGCTGTATCTACCCTAGGAAGATTTATCTTTCGTAAAAACTCATCAATCATGCCTGGGTCTGGCTGTGGTATATGGGAATCGATCTTTAAATTGTATAAAGATGCATAATATGAGGCAAATACTTCAGGTATGTCTGCCTGATTTTGAGTTTTAGTACCCTATGGGGAAATTAAATGGGGAATGGCCTTCTTCGAGTCCTTTGTTTAATCGCCTCGCCATCAGCCTACAAGCTTTGTTTCCGTTCGTATAAAAATTTTGTTTTAATCTCTGTATCTGTAATGGAGTATGATACAGCTGAATATTCATAATTCGCTGTTTTACGTCTGAGCCCTGCCCCTTATACTGGAATTGCTCAGTTAGCGTGAGGTAGAAGGGGGCATGATCAGACCATTGAATCTGGCCAATTTCACAATCAGTGATTCTTTGCAGACTATTTTTGTCCAGTAAAAAATTGTCTATTCTGGAATAAGTAGCGTGCACCTGTGAGTAAAACGTGTAATCTCTTGACGTTCCATTGTGTATCCTCCATGCATCGTATAATTTATTATCTCAGGTGGCGTTTTGGAATATCTGGCTATGGGATTGCAAAGATCGTAAGTGCTTAGCTGAGGGATTTGATGATGAATCCAGAAGTGGATCCGCCACTGTATTTAAATCGCCACACACAATCACCGCTGCTGTTGGGTCTGAGGGTATCTGATTTAAAAATTTCCTTCAAAAAATAGCAGAGTTTGAGTTTGGGGCGTATAGAGTAACAATGATGTAAGAAAGGCCATTTATGGTTGCTTCAACTATCAGGAATCTGCCCCTCGGGTCACTAGTAGTTTTTTTGTGGGTAAAGGCAAGAGAATTGTGGAACCACATAGAGACCCCAGCTTTCTTTTTGACGGTTGAAGAATGGAAGACTACCGAATACTGTTTTGTAGCTATATTCGGGATCTTCCCCGTTGCAAAATGTGTCTCTTGTGCACATATGATCTGAGCATGGGCCTTTTTTGCCTCCTGAAAAAGCATTCTCCTTTTGTGCGGCGTATTAAGTCCCTTGGCGTTAATAGACAGTATTTTTACTGACATTTATGACTTTGGGTAATAAATTAATAAACAGATTTAGTGTCAAAAACTGGATGCATGAACTGAAGCAAGTACTTACAGAGGCTTCGAACACATACGGGTGCCATATTCCAATCTTCTTCTCAGTAATCAGCAATGTTTTCTTGCAGAGCAAAAAATATCCAGAGCCTTCATGGGTGTAAAGGGCATACAAGATGTTTCCGGGTCCGCCTCGTGTTTTCCGGGACTGCACATGACCGAGGAGGTGGTAAGGGGGAATGAGCTGGAAAGGAGTGCATGTTGGACATGCAACTAGGAAACCAGAATATTGTAGAAAACAGAATAGTAGGATGAAGAACAGGCCTAAAATAGACCGGAAAAAACATAGTGCAATTTGTACCATATAGAACAGATTGTATATATCCATAAGCACTAAACTCATCACCAGATGAGAGGGGGTTGTTCGAACCAAGCAAAGCATCCTCTGCCAAACCAACTCTGGTGGGATTAGGAGTCAGCGTGGGCCACAGGGATAGAAACAGAATCCCTTGACTATTAACCATATACCACCATCCTATTTAAACATAATTAGTTAGTACTAGCTAGTAACGCCTAAACCTAATAGGGAAACAGTCCCTCCAGGAAGTGACTATACTGAGTTCCAGGTTTAACGTAAACAGATAAACTCTGTAGGGATACTCGGGTCGGTCAGTGCTGTGGCAGAATACTGAAATGTAAAAGGAGACCTCAGGCGCACCCAAAGGACCCCCACAACCGCAGATATACCCCCTTCAAGAAATCTCTGGGCATATAAACATAATATTGCAACACAATAACTGCTCAGATCCTCTGTAGGAATTAGCAAAAACATACAGGCAACATTGACATGTAGAATATAGAAAACCCGTTAAATAGGACGCCAACTACAGACCACCCCCGCCCGTAAATACATAAACAGAAACAAAACTAGGCGCTAGGCCTTTACTTATCGCCCTTGTGGTTTCGGTGAGCCCAGAATTCTGGACCAGTCCTTAACTAATCTTTGTCTCCTGTTTTGGTCTCGGGCCGCTGGATCGGCAATTGCAATATTCCACTGCTTGAGGTACATTACTCCTTCTTCTGGGGATCGGAATACCGTGGTGGTTCCCTGTCTGGTGACCGCAATCTTGACTGGGAAGCCCCACTTCTATTTGACATCCGCCGCCCTCAAAGCAGCAGTAACCAGCTGAAACATTCTTCGTTGTTGCAGAGTGCGGGGAGACAGGTCAGCAAAAATGTTAACATCAGAGTACGGGTCAGGCAGGGATAATATGTTGCGGCTCACTCTCATAATCGCCTCCTTGAAGTTATAATAATGAAAGCGGATCATATCGCGAGGGACCTCCTTCGGAAGATGCTGAGGCTTGGGGAGTCTGTGGATCTGATCTATGAGCGACTCAGAACTGACACCGTCAGGCAGTAGGGTCGAGAAAAGGCCCTGTACCCATTCCTCCAAGCGTGCCGGTGGAACGTCCTCCAGTATTCCTCTCACACGCATATTGTTTCTTCTGGATCTGTCCTCCAGGTCCCATACCTTCTCCTTTAGGGTCTGGAAGTCCTTCATTAAAGGTCAGATAGTCGTCTGTACACAGCGTTTCTCCCCAGGCCACACGGGAGCTACTCTAGCACATGTCCAGTCTCGGCTCCGGTCAGGACACGCCCCCATGATTTCATACTTTTTTAGACTTTAATACTTTATTCAAGAGCCTTTACTTTATTCCACACTTTTGATATGTTTTCACTATTTCATTTAACCCCCTTGTGACTAGTCAATTCTTCATAAGCGCCGCAGGTTTTTGATCAAACTCATGAGTTCTCATCATGCAGGTAAACCAGTGGTGTGCTCCGCCATCCAGTGTGTAACAGATCCAGGACTCTACCTCGCAACCATGGCCCAATCAGTGGTTTTCTGGTCATGTGATCACATGCAAATTAGTTGGTAAAGTCAATGTTTTCATTCAAAAAACAAAACCAGTTAAGTTAATCCTTCCCCTTGCTGATCAGTTTCCTTTCTACTTTATTTTTTTCAATTTTACAGGTTTTTTTCCTAAAATGTATGTTCTGACCAGTTATTCAAGGACTCTGAACAGTCTGCTGCAGAATAGAATCTCGCCATTAGCTTATTGTATTATAAGTCGTGGTGCTCATAGGATTCCCCAAAAATGTAGCACTTCTAATGAATTACATTTGCAGCTACAACAGCACACTTCAGCATCAGAAATGTCTGAAATTATTTATCCTAAACATTACTTTAGACTGTTACCAGTTAAAAAAAAAAAAAAAAAAAGCTCTATAACTGACTTCCAAATGAAGCAGTCTGTCTATTACAGTTATCTTTTGCCCTGTACTGTTCTACTGATCTGCATTTCGTTTTACCTAGGCAAACGCATCACAGCACTACCTATATAACAAAAAGCATTGACTAAACTCTGAAGAAGCCCTGTAAACGCAGCAGGCGATTTCACACCTTCACTGTGTCAACCTCTGTATGTGTACTAGATTTAATGTTGTCCTAGTACATGTGCTTTTATTTTAAATTGTATTAAAAATCCATATGTTATAGAAACTATGCTGTTCAACCAGGTTATTTTACACCTTTTGAACTAGTGCCCACATCAGTCCCATATATGCCACTACTCTCCTCCTAAACACTTTTTGTGAACGGTGCTTACTGGTAGATTTTCTAACCTTTCTTCTATACGCTTCATTTTTGGTGCAGACTAATACCAACTAACATTTAATGACCTTGAGTACTGTAATACAAGTGTTCATGGCTGAAAAATGTCTGCTGCAGAATAGCTAAAAGGAAATAAACTGAGGCCTAGTGGAAATACATAATTGGGAGTCCACACTTTGCTGCATAGCAGTGTTTCATGTAGGCTGCACAGTTTACCTCCCTACAGCTCCTTCCTCTTTCATAGGCTCAAATAGTGAGTTTGAGGATGCAGAGCAGTGTACGCATGCACATGTATCCAAAAAAAGCTCTAATGCATTCTCCATTGG
Source organism: Pelodytes ibericus (assembly GCA_036172795.1). Taxonomy (NCBI): domain Eukaryota; kingdom Metazoa; phylum Chordata; class Amphibia; order Anura; family Pelodytidae; genus Pelodytes; species Pelodytes ibericus. The sequence continues at coordinate 90,081,881 of CM069863.1, forward strand.
TGACTGGATCTAACACTGATTGAATGTCATCACTCATGCCAACCATCACAGACTGCTTCAATTTGAATAAAATATGGACAACTATGGATTTTTATTTGAGATAGAATCCCATGGGAAAGTTGTCACACGCCCCAAATCCATGTTTCAAGAGCCACCCAGATGTCGTTACCTTTAGAAATTCTCTTTAAAAAAAAGTATATGAAAGATTAGCAGTGCTTTCCATTTTATGTAAGTCATGCTATCTTGTTCTCATCACTGGAAGCATGATTTGTGAACAAAACAAAAAACAACTGTTGGATTTGATCAAGTTATATATACCGATGCAAAGATTAAGTCACACAAGAAAAGGTATGCTTATTAATAGTTTAATGTATGAAGGAAACATCCAGATTTCTGAATATGAAGGTACATCTCACATTAATTTAAGTCTACATACCGTAGAGCCTCTATACTGACATATTGAATTCTCTGCTTAGCCATTTCTGTTATGTAAACAATTGTACATTTATTTGCCATTCTAAAACTTCAGAATCAGTTACATAATTTTGCTAATTTTCTGTGTTTGCTCAGAAGCAGTTTACAGTACTAAAACCAACCAGCCAAACAGCTTCAAAGAGAAAAAGAAAAGGGGAGAGAAAAAAAAAAAAAAAAAAAAAAAGGTATTATGTTCATAAACAAAACAAAAAAAATAAAAAGAAGGTAAAAGAAAAGGGGAGGGAGAAAGATAACTATAGTGAGATTTATGTTGATGGGACTGGGTGGTCACAACGGTCACAGAAAAAGGTCAGTTAGTAAGTTCTTCTGCAAAAAGCCTACACACTTCAGTCAAGCACATCAGTAGAATGATCTGGGAGCATGTCATCTTTTTGCCTCTGTGGGATGAAAGTTTTGTCCCCCCGTCGCTAAAGGATTTTCCATGCTAGAGAGATACTCCGAATCAACCCATCTGGTTCATGTGCACACTGTTCATGTGAGGAGCCCAGGTTCCAGTCCATACCTGCAGAGACATTACAGACTTATCAGTACATGTTGCTTTCAATGAAAACATACTACATAACTGTGCGTACCACAGTTTATTATGGACAATTTGTAAACCATAAGTTTCTTTCAGCATTGAAATGTGTTTAATTTGTTATTTCAGCAGAAGCTTGCTTCATCCACTGAATATTTTATTTATTATTGTTCAAGACAATAAAAAAAGCACTTTATTCAATAAGCATTCCTTGGAGGACAGCGCAACAAAACGGCAAACATACCAAATAGCTTCAATATAGCATGTATTTGGGGTGGCAGGGAGGATGTTCATGTAGCGCCTTAAGAGCAATGCTACATGCCAGCAGTTATTCTCAGAGGCTGCCTGAGTGGAGTGAGTTTGGCTCCATCACCCCATCGCCCCATATGACCACCACGAATGTGATTGTATGCATTAAAATGCGCACAGGCAGTGATCAGTTCTCACTGCTTATGCTTTAAAGCTGTTGCCATGCACCATCCATTTGTTTTCTGCCCTGCAGGGCACCAAGTGATTGCATGTGTGATATTGAAGAGGAGCATGCTCCTCCAATATGGCATGTCCTGTGTTCAGCAGAGTGCGATGGAAGTGATAAAAAAAAACAAAAAAAAAAACAAAAAACTCTGCTATTGCCCTATTACTTGAAAGAAAAAAGAAAAAAAAAAAACATTAAAATATTGGTATTTATAAACTCAGGACAATTAGAAACTTTATAGACGGGGTCTTTTTTTATGGTTTGTAATTGTATTAAAAAAAAATTGGGGGCACATTTTAATTGTATTTATATTTTTTAATAGTAGATGATATCATATGATGAAAATAATAGTATCAAAAGAAAGCCCCATCTGTCCTTTAAACAATGATTTATAATTTGTGTGGGTGTACTGAACACGAAGAAAGTAATCACAGTTAAGCAAACGTATGACAAATAATGGAATTCTGGACTTTAAGGCGCATCAAATGCCGCATAGCACAGCACTTTGTCACTAAGGAGTTAAACTGAGCTGAAATGCATACTCAGTCTTCATAATGATCATTCACAGAGTATTTTAAAAAATCTGACACACACTATCTAGCGTCCCAGATATTTTAAGGATTTGTATGGATTAACCCCTTCTCCCTTGTAGGACATTCTATGCCGTTCTACTTTTTAGTGCATAAAGGGCTAGGACGACATAGAACTTCCTGTATTAAACAGCTCATCGCGCAAAATAGTGTCCTGGCATCCCTGTGACGTCACAAAGTATCGTGGGATGTCAGCAGGGACCGACAGGGTCTAGAGACCCTGATCAGGTACCTGCTTGATTGGTGCTTTGGTCGTTAACGACCAAAGTACCATCTTGCATGAAGGGGTTTAACTATATATATGGAAGCTTGTATATATATATATATATATATATATATATATATATATATATATATATATATATATATCCTATATGTGTCTTAGATGTTGGTTTATCGTTCGAAAGGAATAATTTACAACATATTAATGTTAATAAATCAATGATTGACATATTAAACCAAAAGATTCCTTACAGTTTGAGGCCCATTCTCTGTGGAGTTTGAAACCATCTTTATAAGCGAATTCCAGGATGGATCAGCAGCGTGAGGTCCATTAAAAATTTGACCACCTGTACCATCTGGCATTGGCGCTACAGGAGGGATCATTGCATTTCCATACATCGAGAAAGGCATGCCCTGCAATCAAAAGTACCATTGTGTAAAACATTTACAAACAAAATCTATTTAGGTTTAATTTATAGTCACTAAACTAATAGACCACAAAGCATGTTTACAGCAAGTCCCATTTTGGCAAAAATCTAAAATTACATCCAAATTGTACCACTAACAATCTGTGAGAAAATTTTGACATTTTAAATTACCCCAACTTTGGGAAAGTCCATGTAGCCAGCTGGAACATGTTGATGGTAAGCTCCTGATGGAGGCACTATGCCAGAGCTGTCTCTCTCCATTCCTTGATGCTGTGAAAACACACCTGGATCGGACATGGGTCTGTGCATCATGTGATTACCCATTCCTGTGTGGCACCAATCCGAAACTTTATCTGTTAATGTCAACACAAACATTAGAAGATAATAAAGGGGCATGTGTGTGTTTTAAAAACATTTTTTTTAACTGTTACCTCATCATTAATGACCTCAGAATATTACAACAAAATAGTCACACAAGCAATCAAATCATCTGTTAGATGCAACTCAGAAAAACTATTCAAAACATATTTACACATAGTGGCAATGATATAAACTCCAAAAATCTGTTTAAACTCAAGTTTGACCAACTCAAAACGTTGATTGTTTTCCTGTATTGCATACCTTGGTTACCTCCCATGCCTTCAAATGACCAGATTCCACTGTGACCCACTGAAGCAGCCAAGTTGCTCCCAATCACAGATGGTGTGGAGGTCCCCGTTTGCCTAATCCGCGCTGAGCGCTCTGTTCCGATTGGCACTGGAACTTTTCTGTCATGAGGCACCGAATTGGCTTTCTCCGATACCATTGGTACTCCTGAAGGGGAAGGAGACTGCGACCGAACACTGGCAGACACAGTCTGGGCTGAAGAATCTATACAATTGATAAACAGGTTAGCGTGTGGCCTACTGCATGATTATCATAACAGGATAAAGATCTACCAAGTCCATGTCTCCAGGAAGATTTGACAAGTTTACAAAAATTACTTTTCCATATACAGATCTTCAGAGGCCTACCAGCGTGTCTGGTAGGTATGCAATTTATTGAATTCAAGTAAGCATACTAACCGTGTGTAAACAAACACATTTTTCACAGGGTTTGCATGAGTGTTGTACCTGATAATTGTACTGGACTGAACAAAACCCCCCAAACCCTTAAATAATGTGGAATCTCAATGTTTTGATGGCATTTTATATTACTTTGAATAGTTTAAATATTGTAAAATGAGTGTTTTTACATAGACAAACATTTCCATGGTGGTAGCTACTAGGAAATGTTATCACTGAAGAGGGGAAGGAAGGAGAAATGAGCCCTCTTTGCACCACTTAAAATATATGTGTGTGCAATTAATGCTTCAGAATCAAATGGCATTACTATTATAACAAGAAATACAGATGCTCTAGTTTCTTACCACTGGATGCTGATGAACATGGGGTCAATAAACTAAGAGGAGAAAAATGCTGTCTGTTGAAATTAGCAGTTCCAGACGTACCCCCAGAAGCATACATTTGACCTCCAGAAAGATTGGAGGCAAAGGTACCCAGATGTGAAGTGGATGATGCCACGGATGTGTAAGATGAATCCATGTTCACGATACCTTGAATGGTGAAATAGAAGTGTTAAAAGAAAATATATAATACGATTTTGCTCTTGTTGGAGAACTAAACAGCAAGTTTACTTTAAAAAAAAGTAAACATTTTTAAATATATATACACACATATTCATTATATACAGAGTAGGGATTGACAAATTTCAGTGGTGTTTAGATGCCAGCCTGGTTATTTTTAGGAGCCAGGGAAACTGAACGTTTAGACAGTTCTGTGTAATATTAAAAGTTAGGAGGCAGCGGTAGGGATGTCAGGCCCTGATATAAAGTAATGAAATTAGACAATGTTCTGTATTAAAAAATAAAATGTTCATTTTTATAGATTTTTGCATAATTAAGCATGTAGACTGGGATACTTCACCCTCTGGTCTACTTTTGCAGATTATAAGCATACAACCTTTATGCTCACACATGTGCATGCCCAGCATTCCATTGAAAATACTAGGGGAAGCAACAGATATATGGGAGTTATGAGCTTCACGTGGAGCATGCATATGTGCAGTGAGTGTCTTTAGCCCCACTCTGTAGAAGCATGCTCCTGATATGCATGGATGTGACTATTCTGAGCACAAAAGCTTAAGTCATCTGCCTAAATCTCTATGGAAGCCATCCAATTAAATCGGAGATTTAAATATGCAGGTATTGCCCATGTCTTAAAATCCACTGAGAGGTTGCCATGAGTTTAATCCCAATGGAGGCTAATTTTTCAAGTTAAGTATTGCAAAAAATATTGATTAATGCACACTTAAGTTTAAAAGTTAGGCTACAAGATGTATTTCTTGATTTTATTTCCTTACTTGGAGTGTTCCTTTAACAACTATAGAATAGAGGTGAAAAATAATAAAAACACGCCACTAAACGCACCTGACTGATTTGGAGGTGGCCTTTGCATCGGTGGCCTGAAACCAGGAGCTTTGGAAGTATCAGATGGAAGCATAGAGTCAGGATTTGGCAAATATGAAGACTGATTGGAAAGCATGGAGTCTTGAGCTGACTGAGAAGAAACCATAGAGCCACCCCAGAAGGGATGAGGGGGATTAGGATTATTTTCAAATAGCGTGCTAAATGGACCAAATGGTAAAGCAGAACTGAAGTTGGGGCCCATGGGTTTATTTGAAGGATGACCGGAATTTTGAGCAGCACTTTGTGTACTTAGATTGTGAGGATGTGGACCAGAAGATTGAACACTTTGGGGTCGCTTCATATTAGAGTGTGCAACTAGGCCAGAGACGGGGGAATTTTGTACAGAAACTTGACTCTTGTGTGAAGGATTCGCTCCATGTAAGTGAGGTCTTACTGCAGAGTTTTCCATTTTAGCAGCAGACTGTGTAGACACCATCGATGGCTGAGACATGGAATAAGATGAAGAGATGTTAGAAGCAGCCTGGTGGGACGGCACACTGACTGCCAAGTTGAGGGATGGCACCATTCTTGGGTCTGGTGGAGGGGGAGCTGGTGTTTGCATTAGTGAAGGTCTGGAATCTTGAGAAACAGACGTTAAAGGATGCTGATGTGCTGAGTGTATTGAGGTACTCCCAGAGGTAGAGCTCGCATGCTTACTGTTGCCTGAGCTAGAAGCCTCCATGACAGGCTGGCTGCCCAGATCCTGCTCAGAGGAAAGTGAGGTCCCTTTGTTTGGAGAACATGTCAGGCAATCAGAGGGGCTGCTTCTAGATCCCCCTCCAGGTAGGGAGGGTGGTGATGGTGATGAAGGTGATGATGCAGGGTGGTGTTCTTTGGCAGTGGGAACAGGGTAGGTGGAGGCTGTTGGTATAGTGACGTGGTTGCTTGCAGTTGTGGTAACTGTAGTTGCAGTGGCGTTTGACGTTTTCACCACTGTGACAAAGAGCTGTCTTCGTACTGAAGGTGAACTGAGGTTCCCACTCGTGGATGAGACAGGCACACTTGTGGCTGCAGAGTTTGTGGTAACAGTTGGGCTCATAGAAGGGACTCCCGGAATCACCTGAGGACTGTTAATATTCTGGGTATTATGGCGAGGCATCACGTGAGACTTAGGTGAGTTGGTAGCTCGTGCAGGGCTAAGAGGTCTTACGGGAAATGGGCCCCAAGTGGACTGAGCAGGAGGGAAGGTGCTTCCGAAGTGTGTCATGGGCAATCGAGGAGGACGGATCTGCTGGAAAGTCTGGGCAGCAAGAAGAGCATGAGCAAATTGTGGAGGAGGGTAAGCCAAAGGGAGAGAGACTGGAAATCCTGGACGCACGTTATTCACTGGGTTTTTCAAGGGTTTGTGCGCAGATGCCGAAGTAATGGCTGGCACAGAGAGGGCAGAGGCAGCTTGTGATGTTGAGGAGACTGTGACAGCAGTGACTTTAATACCCATAACTGAGCTGTTGACAGAGGAAATGGTGGCAGAAGCTGAAGATGCAGTTTTTGAATTTGCAGAGGAACTTTTTAAACGACTCTTTGGGATAAGTTCATCAATTTCTTTGTCAGGGTCTTTAATAAGTGCATTTATCAGATGTGTTGCTTGTCTGGTGGATTCTGTTCCACCTCTGCACAAAAGGAAACAAGAGATGGAAGATTAACACATTTGTTAGAACATAAAGTGAGCCCTTCACCTCAGTATTGTTTATACTGTGAAAGCATGTACAGAGTTAACGCATAAACAAGGAGAAACTTTTTAAATGTTTGTTTATGACATCAATTGTGGCATAATATGAAAATTCACTAACGTGCAATAGGAAATGTTTAATTTGCTTATTGAGCCACAAGTTATGCCATAGACGGGTGATACCACAGAGATTTAAAACAGGTTTTGTCTTAATGTATATTGCCTGTATTTCTGCCAACATTGTATAGATCATTTGATATTTTAATTTTTTTACATTCACAGTATAAACAATGATAAGATTACTGGGCCCCTTTAAAACATTTACATAGTTATGAAAAAAATACTGGCCTTAATATTTATTCCTTCCTAGTGCTCTTTGTAAATTTCCTTGCAAACAATGTATGCTGCTTTAATACACTATTTATGGTTTAAACAGAACTAGACTAATTGCCAGCCATATTTCCTTTGCCAATATATAAACTTAAATGAAGGGTCTAGATTTTTACCTTATGGTTATTATTCTGTCACCAGTTTTGTCCTTTTGTTTGTCAATGTCGATATGTGCTCCTGTAAACTCTCTGATAGCATTGATGTTACAGCCACCTCGCCCAATAACTCGTGAAATGACTGTAGATGGTACTGATACTTTCTTTGACCTGGGAGTAACAAAGGAAATTAGAATTAAGTGTATAAATTTGGGTCATGGTAAACTGTTAAAAAAAAAAAAAAAGACTACATTCCAGAACCAAAGAAAATATCCATTGCATCTGCCATTCATAAAATTATCTTGCATACTCCTTAAAATACAATCTTTGTATGAAGGATACAAGTTTTTATTTTTATTAAAAATGGTAACCATCATAATTCTATGGAAACACTTGAGAATTTCCAAGCCATACACTGTATATAAACCACACACAGTCATCCAATTAGGAAACAATAAAAGCCTCTCAGGTGTAAGACATGCAAATTTTATAAAGTTGTAAACAGCTAGCACATCAATATACATCAGAAGGCGATACAATGATTGAAATGAAATGTGGGATACCAGAGAGGGGCGTTTTTAAAGGGACTACATTTGGACTGCACATATCAATGGGAGATACAGGGCCTAAATATAGCAACTGGATATAGCAAAGAGAAATCACAGACACCAAAGTGTCAAAAAATATGTTTTACTTACCTTCTAACCACTTCTTTCCACCCTTCTTCCCTTTTCTGTCCCCTCTTTGGACTAGCTATGGTTAGCTTGCCATTTGGAGAGGTGAGTGGTGTCGGCCCAGATTTGGTGCTTGCGGATAATGAGTTACAAGTTCCTTCAACAATAGTATCCGAAAGCCTTAGAAGAAAATAATGTAAGTTATGGCAAAGCTATAAAAAAGGCATCTGTAAGCAATTCAGAGACAGTTCTTTGGTACTGTGAAATTAAATGCATTTGATAATCCTGAGGACCTCAAAAATGAATGTAACCTCATAAATCAGGAGGCCTAAGAACGTAAGCTTATTCAAAGACCTAAAAACTACAAGGTCTTTAATTCTTAAACCACTATATGTATCTTTACTTTGGTACAATTTCTTTAAAAATCAGGTGTCTGTCCGTAAGTTGCCAGAAATTAAAGAATGAACACCAAACTAACTGAAGTAGCAAGCTACACAAAAGAAAATGCTTAGTCCACAATACATGTGATCGGGGTTTATAGGACCCTTGTGTAATATTATTGTAGAAGCTGGCCAACAGACATGTTTCTTACTGTAGTGAGATATATCAAAGAAGGACAGATAAGCACTGCAAGAGAAGAATGCACACTTACTTTACTGAAGTTTTAATAGATATCTTTCTTTCCTCCTTGGGGGAGGTAACTAGGACTGAAGGTTTCTTCTTGCTCTGCAGACTGTCGATAGTGGAAGAATGATGGTCACTCTTATTGCTGCTGTTACTGCTCTCATCACTGCAACTGGAGATCCTCATGTTGTCGCTGTCTCCGCTTTCACTGGTGCTGCTGCTCTTGGACTCTCCATTGAGCTTCTCTTGCTGCCCATATGCAATTGGGAGCTGGTCTTCAAATATGATTTGCACATTTTCCCCTGCGATTTTGTTCTTTCTACTTTTCCGCTTGGTGCTGTTCGTTGTAATGGTATTATTTCTTTTCCCATGTGAACCAGCCAGAGTGGTCCATGTAGCAGATATACCAATAGTGGTGGTAGTGGTTGCACTAGGAGGCTCTGTTAAGACTTGGGGTTCATCTGTTGGATAATCAAAAAAAAAAGAAAAAACTAGTAACAAAATCGGTGGAAAATTGGTGTGCTTGGGAGGGTGAAGCAGAATTTGAAAAATCCCAGGCACCATAGCTGCTAAAATCCCTACTGTAGGCTCCTGACTGATGGAAGTAATATTTCCCTGGTTCCTAAAAATAACTAATAACAAATATTTGTAACGTCCTGGTTTAGTCATAACTAGCGAATATGAGGAAAGACAAAGTAAGTAAAAATACAATTTTAGTATCCTTGCATAGTCCGATTACATTTTTTACTCAGCTGAAAAAGTAAGCTAGTATATTTAGATGAAAGAAAAAATATTACCTTCAACTTTTTGCTTTTCTTTCTCAAGAGCAGCTTGCAGCTCAAAGTTCTCCTTGTTTTTAGCTTCAATTTCTTCAAGTTTTCTCCTCTGCTCCTCTTTCTTCTTTCGCCGCTTCTCTTTTCTTTTCTCTCGTTTAGCAGCCAAAGCCAGTCTTCTGCTCTCTTCTCTCAACTACACAGAACGGGAAAAAAAGTGTTTTTGGAACTTTAGTTTAAAGAAACAGAGCTGAAAATAAACTGATTTTCTTTTGTTCAGATTTATCTACACCCAACTAATGCCTGACAAAAAGCAAACTTAATACAAACTGGCAATTATACGACGACAAACATTCAGATTTTTGATTCACCCCAACATGAACAAGCACCAAGCTCTATTTCTATCGAATGCATGCTTAAACTCCCGTCACTGTATCAATCTCTACCACTTCTGCTGGAAAACAGTTCCATGAATCCACTGAACTCATTCGGTAATACTTCCTGATGTTAATTTTAAACCTTTGCCCCTCTAATTTAAGACTATGTCCTCATGTGTATACACTCCTACAATACCGTGTCGATTAATTTTTCTATCATATCCACTTTGTACTGGTGTGCAATACTCCAAGTGAGGTCTCACCTGTGTTCTGTACAATGGGCATGATCACTTACATATTTCTAATATCTCTCCCTACACAACCAAGCATTCTGTTTGGTAGCAGACTATTTTAGGAAGCAACCAAAAATTTTGGAAAAAGTGAATTGTTAAAATACAGTGGGGAAAAAAAAAAGTTCCTGTTAATGTGGCAAAGCCAATTCGTGGAGCAGTTCTCATTACACAGTTTTTGTAGATAGAAATTAGAAATAAAGAAGCCCTTGTACCTTTTCCAGATCCAGTTCCTCTAAAAGGATACTAGCATTCTTGTTTGCTTCAGCAGCCTGTCTGTCTTTGGCTTGAACAATTGACTCCATGCATAAGTGGCACTTCTTCAACATCTCCTGAAAAGAATGGTTCATATTACAAAACTATAGGTAAAAAAATGGTAGACAAACTGGTATAGTAAAGCTAGGCGTATGTTAGAGAGGTCTTTCATATCTGGCCGTGGTTAAACCAGCACATCACGTCTGGTCTCGGGTAAAAATATCCATTTCAAGAACTTGGCTCAGTTCTTGGTGTCAAATCACTAAAACATGCTGCACATCAGGTTTTTATAACCTTACCAGTTATGGAGATTGCTTGACATTTATATTATTGATTGCCTATGTACGTATTGATTGTATTCATGGCTAAAACAAATTATACTATTTATATCTAAATTAGAGCTCAGAACTGGGATCAGGAAATTCAACAGGTATGAAGCAAATTCACATAAACATTGACTGAATAACTTTATGCAAAAACACAATATGAACCTTTCCATGGAGACATAATACTATTAGAATAAGGTCAGGTATCCTTACCTTATCAGTGATGGTTGCTATATATCTCATGCACTCAGAATCAGACGGAAACTGGTTTACCTCTTTCACAAGGTAGCGTACAACCTTAACGTGACCCTATAAAAGAAATTTCATAGATTAAAAAAAAAAAAAGAAAGTCTCCAAACATATTTGTAGCTTTAAGATTAATAACACTCAGACAGACAATATGAGTATAATTTGAATTTTAAGTTAGAAATTTAAAATAACAGATGAGATGTAGCATCATAACACAAATACAAATGTTTAGGAAGGGATGGCAGAAAAATAAAACACCTTTCTAAATGCTGCCATGAGAGGAGTTATCTTTCGGTTGTCAGCGGCGTCTACATCAGCGCCAGCTTGAACCAGTAACTGAACAACATCCAGGTGTCCTCCATTTGCTGCCAACCAGAGTGGAGTATTGCCCTTTTTGTTGCGCACATCAATGTGTGCTCCCCTAGAAAGAGAAAAAGTACAAAGATTCTTTCACACGGAGTAATGTATGTAGCGTTAGCAGATCATGTTATTAATATTTTGATTTGGCATTTCTATTACACCGTTTTGAAAAGTATCACTGGTAAATAAAAGTATTCTACTTTTACCCATTCTTGAATTATTGAGTATTGACTCAATAAAACTAGTTTTATTGACTGAAAAACTTCAGAAATGCTTAATTTGCAGCCCAAAAGATATCAATTAAGTATATTTCAGTAAGCCTTGACACTGTCACTTAAAGATGATGAAATTCATGGCCAATTCATACAACAAAAGCTTTAAAATACTGCAATAACATGAGTTGCCCATGGAGAGGCCTGGCAAATTTTGGCCCGGTGAGGCAAAAACAATTTAGTTGGTGCCACAACAGTCCATCTAACAAACATGCTAGATAGATTTGCTGACAGACAAGGTACAGAGATTCATAGGCAGAAAAGACAACTGGATAGAAAGATTGAGTTAACAAGTAGGGCATTTACAAGTTAATTGTAAAATACACAGTACTTGCTTACTACACAGGTGTGCCCATGCGACATTGATATAGCTTATCTAAATTTTAATAAGACTCAACACTGATCCTCATAGAAAAGTTAGAAAGAAAAAAAAAGTCTTTGGGTTTGAATTCTACACCGTTGAATGGATTAAGCAGTGCTTAAAGTGGAACTCAAAACATTTCTTTTTTACTTCATGGTTACGATGACTAAATCAGCATTTAATCTAAAGGAATCCCATATAACATGCCGAATGTAACTAATAAATGTTTAGATAGCAAGCATGTTATCTCATATTGTGAGAGGTCAGAATGGTCGTCAACAGTACAATGGATGATTTCCCCTAAAGAGTGTGCTGTAAAGGCTGTCGTTCAGCTAGCTGTTGGCTTGATACTGTTTTCAAAATGGCCGTGGGACAATTGGAAACTGCATTTTCCATGAACCTATGTATCTGCAGAGTGAGGAAAGCATACGGGTGCACACTCAGACAGTTCAGCGCACTGTATTGAAGAGCACGACGGTGAGCCAAGATGGGACAGAGCATAATAAAGTAAGTGAGATACTCCATCTAAATCACGAATGTATATATCAGTTGCAATATATCTAGTCTGCCCAATTATCTAAAATACTTTTATTAGTCCCTGGCCTTATCTTATATCTAGGATAGTCTTGTGCCTATCCCATGCATGGTTAAACTCCTTCACTGTGTTTACCTATACCACTTCTGCTGGACGGCTACTCCATACTTCTACTACCCTCTCAGTAAATTGTATAACCGATTTAATTTGTACCACAGGTGTATCAAATTATTTTAGAGCAGACAAAATGAGCAGTCCTGCCATTAGTTAATATGGTCACAACTGGCTAAATCAGAGTTTTCTGCTGCAGTGAAAATCAGAAAAACTCGAATGTGAGACACCCCAGATAAGCTAAAAATGGCAGCATGCTAGCAACTGGTAAAAATTAAGTATCTCTGCCGTTACTTAATAGATCAGACCAAGATGGATCGGTCACCTTTGAGATTTTTAATTTGATTAAATTTACCTTCATTGACTAGATTTATTTAGTGGATTAACATTTTAAACATAGGAAAGGTCTCAGAAACATTAACAATTCTTTGGGGAATTTAAATTTGGCATATGTTACCCATTCAGTGGTTATATCAGCCTCAGTGGGGACTTCAATAAAATTTTGGGAGGGGAAAATTAAGCACACGCAAAAAAAGTAAATAATTGAGATTGTCCACTTTAAAAGGAAACTGCAGGAATAGGCCTCAAAAGAGCCGCTTCATGCAACCATGCAAAAGCTGGAATGATAGGCAGAAGGGTTGAACTTGATGGACTTGTGTCTTTTTTCAACCTAAATTACTATGTAACCAACTAGAGTTAAAACCTACAGCACAAATTTCTCACTTTGGGGCTGGGGACACACAATGCAGTACAAGTCTGAATTCTGATCATAGACTTGCATTGAATGGGAGGGTAATGTAACTATTACATCATAAGGGGGCGGAGTTATGATCCTGTTTGATCAGGTCAATCTCCTCTCTGTGTTGAAAGCAAGTAAAAAAAAAAAAAAAAAAATAAGTATACACAGCCACCTAATCCTGCCCACTATGTGATCACCAGACAGTGTGGTTTAATATAAGAACAGTGACGCAGTCACACCACACAAAAACAAAAGTTTTCGATTTTAGAAAAACAGACTTTTCTAAAATTAGATTAGGTGTAAAGGAGTCATTATCAGACTGGAGCAATTTAAATGGAGTCCAGGAGAAATGGGATTATCTAAAAGTTGCACTACTGAAGGCAACAGAAAATTGCATAAGGCTTGTCAGTAAGAGCAAAAAATTGAAGAAACCACTGTGGTACTCTGTAGGGTGGCTAAAATAGTAAAAAATAAAAAGCTAGCACTTAGTAATTATAAAAATACTCAGAGTGAGAAAGATAGAAAGATCTATAAGAGTAGGCAGAAAGAGGCAAAGCAAGCTATAAGAGCTTCCAAAGCACACACAGAAGAGACTATAACCCAGTCAGTGAAAAAGGGGGATAAAACATTTTTTAGATACATAAATGAGAAAAGGAAAGTAAAAAAAGGATTAGTTAGATTAAAAACAAAAGAAGGATGCTATGTAGAAGAGGATAAAGGCTTAGCAGACTGCCTTAATGAATATTTTTGTTCAGTTTTTACAAATGAAAATGAGGGTAAGGGACCCCATTTAGGGAAAAAGACTAATGAGTCTTTTGATGCATGTAAGTTTACAGAGGAAGAGGTTTTATTTCAGCTGTCTAAAGTAAAGACATAAGTCGATGGGACCTGATGGGATACATCCAAAGTTATTAAAAGAACTTAGTGGTGTACTAGCAAAACCGTTAACAGATTTATTTAACCAATCATTGTTAACGGGAGTAGTTCCAGAAGATTGGAAATTAGCTAATGTTGTGCCCATTCACAAGAAAGGTAGTAGGGAGGAGGCGGGCAACTATAGACCAGTAAGTCTTACTTCAGTAGTGGGGAAAATAATGGAAACCTTGTTAAAGAATAGGATTGTTGAACATCTAAAGTCTCTTGGATTTCAAGATCAGAGACTGCATGGGTTTACTTCAGGGAGATCATGCCAAACTAATCTTATTGATTTTAACTAAAATAATAGATCAGGGTGGTGCAGTAGACATTGCTTACCTAGATTTCTCTTTAATATTTTTATTAGCGATATTGCAGAAGGTCTTGTTGGCAAAGTATGTCTTTTTGCTGATGATACAAAGATTTGCAGCAGGGTTGATATTCATGGAGGGATAAGCCAAATGGCAAATGATTTAGCTAAACTCGAAAAATGGTCAGAGCAGTGGCAACTGACATTTAATGTGGACAAGTGCAAGATTATGCACCTTGGGCGTAAAAACCCAAAAGCAGAATATAGACTATTTGGTACAGTCCTAACCTCAACATCTGAGGAAAGGGATTTAGGAGTAATAATTTCAGAGGACTTGAAGGTAGGTAGGCAATGCAATAGAGCAGCAGGAAATGCTAGCAGAATGCTTGGTTGCATAGGGAGAGGTATTAGCAGTAGGAAGAGGGAAGTGCTCATGCCATTGTACAGAGCACTGGTGAGACCTCACTTGGAGTATTGTACGCAGTACTGGAGATCGTATCTCCAGAAGGATATTGATACTTTGGAGAGAGTTCAGAGAAGGGCTACTAAACTGGTTCATGGGTTGAAGAATAAAACTTACCAGGAAAGGTTAAAGCATCTTAACATGTATAGCTTGGAGGAAAGACGTAACAGGGGGGATATGATAGAAACATTTAAATACATAAAGGGAATCAACACAGTAAAGGAAGAGAGTATATTTAAAAGAAGAAAACTACCACAACTAGAGGACAGTCTTAAATTAGTGGGGCAACGATTTAAAAGTAATATCAGGAAGTATTACTTTACTGAGAGGGTAGTGGATGTATGGAATAGCCTGCCAGCAGAAGTGGTAGAGGTAAACACAGTCAAGGATTTTAAGCATACGTGGGATAGACACAAGGCTATCCTAGCTATAAGACCGGGAACGGGGGACTAATAAAAGTACTAAAAAAAAAAAAAAAAAAAAAAATTGGGCAGACTAGATGGACCGTATGGTTTTTATCTGCCGGCACATTCTATGTTTCTATGATACACAGGAACGATGTTGCATCACGGGAAATATTCACAAAATGGAGCCAGGAGGAAAAAAAAAAAAAAACTAAACACTTTGTCTTTCCTTTTATTTGCAGTTAATTCAATCATATACAAAAATCCAAAAAAGGTGTCATATGATTTATATATGTGTGTTTTAAATGACCAGATTATCTAGTTACAGCTTATGTGGTAGTGTCCCTTTAAATCAGACAGAAGGATGCACCATTGGAGGCACTGTTCAGAAGAGACACACGTTTGATTTTGAATCCAAATACAGACTTCCAGGCTGCCATGTCATGGAGGGAGCTATTCGCAACCTGGCATCCAGGTGTTTTGCAGTGTCTATAATGCCAACAGCAGTAGAGGAGACCATCAGATATTCCTCGCTAAGTACACCTTTTATCCTCCGTAAAAGAAAAAAAAAGGTAGACAACCTCCTTGCTAGTGTCTCAAAAAAAAAATTAAAGGGCAAAACTGCCTATAGAGTTCACAAGTGCCATAAATGGTAATATGAAGACTGAAACCTCGTGACTGCAACAAAGCTACTGCAGAGTGCAATTCTAATAGTTCCTTGTTCTCAGGCACCACACAAGAATGCCCCTCACGTTGGCCATGCCTGTAGTTGCCAGTCATAATACATTTCCGTTTGAAGACCTGTATAAAGTAAACCCTACCGCTTGGCAAAAAGATTTTGCCCAATTTCCTACAGCACCAACTTCACAGCAGTTTCTAAACTACTGCAGCTTACCCACCTGCATGGCAGTAAAGACAGTGTGGGAGTGAAGCTCTGGTCTGGTTAATTAGGTAAATTAGGCAGCAAGACCAATCTGAATACAAAAGATGAGGCACAGGTTTGGCGGTAGCTTTATCAATACTACAGTTAAAACAGTTAAGGACAGTACAAAATTTATGCCACAACAGGAAAAGGGTTCATGTTTACATACATGGAGTTAATATATTGCCTCAAGCAATGATCAGTTAAACAAACTATACTGAGACCATGTTAAAAACCTGACAATACGCTTATTGATTATGCTTAAAATCAAACTGTATAATAACATTTCATGGCAGTCCATTTACACATTTTCTTTCACAAAGTTAGATTGTTGAAATATACCTGCTGATGAGCAGCTCGCAGAATTTATAATGTCCCTTGTCTGCTGCAATGGTCAGAGCTGTATCTCGAGACGATGGCACAGGTGGAGCATTGACATCTGCTCCTTTATCAAGAAGAACCCTTCCAACTTCTGCATAACCTCCAGATGCTGCTTCCATTAAAGGGGTGAGGCCAGTCTGCAAGGAGGAACATTTATAAAGATTTTAAATATGGTGAGTGTCAGACTTAACAGGTCATTTACTTTAACACAATGTGGAACAAACAGATGCCAAATCTGAACTCTTCAAATTAATCTACAGTTAAATTCTCATTTCGAAAAGACAAATTACTAAATTTAAAGTGGTTCACATATAAATTAATCTGAAAGTTTTGATAAGCATAATTATTAAAGTATCTCTCTGCCCCAAAAGCCTCAATCAACCCCTTCATGACGCATGGTACTTGTGTCCATGAATACACGTGTCAAAACGTGGTTTTGACCATGTTGTTTTCCTGGCCTTGGTCACAGGTGAGTTTTTTGCCAGAGACTCAAAATGGCCTCGTCTGACAGGTGGGATCCCGATGCAAGTCCCCGCAACGGGATGAGAGCACTGCTCATCGCAGGTGGCTGCCATGAGCTGTTAAGTTCAGGACATTCAGTTCTGTCCTAGCATCTTTTAGGCACTGAAAAATAGGACGACATGGAACGTCCTAGTCCAATTAAGGCGTTAAACACTCCCTACAGGTCGAATGCTTGTTTTACCTACAATGAAATAAGTGATAAATTATTAGACAAAACATCACAGATTATGTGAAAAGTTTGTCAGCAAACTATGACCAATTTATCAATTTTGTTATGGCAATTCTTATTAGATGTTCCAAAGAATATCTTGTTTAGATGCTTTTTAAAATTGACGACTGAGGCCATGAAAATTATTTTATATTTCTAAAAGATTTAAGTTAACAGGCAGTGCTGGGATTCCGACGGTTCAGGTAAAGAATTTTTGCAAGTTTGAGAAAATGGTGATTAAAACGACTGCAACTTTAAGGGCTCATCATCATGCTCTTGATGCAGGGGGCGTAATGACATTGTGCCAAGTCGAGGGAGAGAACGAGGGGGAAGATGTTGTTCAAGCTGAATCGTGGTCCTGCCTATACCTCTATATCTATTTGGAATTAGGCAAGAATCACATTATGCATACACTACTGCAGATTGGCTTTATATACAAAATTAATTGGATGCTAAAATTTGTGAATCCCGCTACTGCCAACAGACTATTGTGCAAAATAACTTGATCATCGTTTTAAAACCGGTTTGTGAGCATACATGTGAAAAAGGGCACCAACACGTTATCTGTGGTGGGGACTGGGATTTTTGCGCAACTTTATGCCGATGACTGAAAATTCAACTGAAGGTTACTTGTAACACGTCCGCACACAGAGTATGCAAAACCTGTGTTTGCCAACAAAAAGTGTACTAAAACTATATACTTTATCAATAAAAAAAGTTAACGGATTCAATTTTAATGGTTTAGATTTAATTTCCATAGCAACAGTTGTGCTTTAATGTGAGAAAGTAGTATTGAAAGAATAGCTTGTATAGTAAGTTGCAACAAAAGTGTGCTTCTTTGAATATGTGCCATTGCTTTCTTTTCCTGCCCGTAGTCACCTAAATATTGGAAACGGAAGTAATGATCATGTGCCAGTTTAGGTATCTCTAAACCTAAGCCACAACAAAGCAATCTTTCAGGAGTGTGTGTGGAGTAAACAACATCTGTTGGTGAAGATCAGAATTGCCCCTTAACCTCACTCGAATATACAGCCAAAAAGCCATATTGCCCAGAATATACCACTTAACAAGTAATAGGGATTGAACAAAGGGGGCCTTTTCAGTACAAAAAAAGAAACTATTCCAAAGTTGGGTTTTTATTCTAATCTAGAAAGGTTACAACAATGATTTGTGTTGTATTTACTTTGATTGTGCTTTTAGTTCGGTAATAGCAACACTTGTATATTTCATTGCCTTTCAGTTTTATAAAATGATACCTCTCTAAGAGGCTTACATTCAGCTCTGCTTCTCAGCTGAGGCACACACGGGATGCTGACACATGCTCTGCCAATCAGAGCAGTGACTTACCGTCCGTGCGCATCTATCTGTTGGTACATGACACTCATTTAATTTAGTGGTGATTTACAAATGGATCAAAATACTACTAAACTACAATATTAACTTACTGGTACAATTCCATACTTTACTATCCTTACCTTGGCCCTGTGCTCCACATTAGCTTTCCGGTCTAGGAGCAAACTGACTACTTCTGTTCTTCCTTGGAAACAGGCCAAAGTAAGTGCAGTGTTGCGATTGGTTTCTATTTGGGCATTGATATCCGATCCCATATCAAGGAGAAGCTTCACTGCAGCAGTGTGACCATTCATTGCTGCCAACATCAAAGGGGAGATACCCAACTTGCTACCAGTTCTGAAAATAAAAAAGCAAAAAAAGTTATTTTTAATGGCACCCGTCTGCTTTTTTCTGTATTCTGCAGAAAAAAAATATAGCAATACAACCTATTTGTAAATTGTAATTATAAACTGCACTGACCAGTATGACAAACCTTTGAATGTAAACGCTACATACTTCTTATCCATTTCACACTGGTGGGCGCTTAAGCAGGTGACTGCGCTTTTGACCTGTAAACCCCTGCCATCAGATTTTTTCACATTAAAATGTATTATTTTTATGCATACAATGTGGGCCTCTGTTGAGCATGGTGCATGTTTACAGTGTCTAGGTGCAGGGCCAGGGCACAGACTCCAGACCAAATGTTGACATCAGGCCGCCAACCTTCTTAGCAGGCGGTTCCTAAATGGGGCAGACCTCCGACATGTGCATGAGTGCCGCTGTGTGTTTTTCATATGCTACAGTGAAATGGTGAGTGTGTATGTGGTTTTTCTTCAAAAACCCTTGGGAACCATAAACAGATGAGTTCCTGCTGTACAGATCACTTAAATGATACAGATCCATCTAGAGAGTTTGGAAAAATGTTAAGATAACTTCTGTATCATTTACAGTCAAGAAAAATGTCTTTAAATGATTAAGTCTGAAACCAACTCTGCATTTAACACACTTAAAACAACAGTTCAGCAGTTTTCATGCTCCCCCTCTGAGATTCTGAGTGCTATCATTTTATGTTGAAGAGGAAGTCCAGATCCTGGGTATTCCATCTCACTGATTCAATTGAACTTAGAGGCTTAAGAGTAAGTGAACTTTGCATAATACAATACATGTACATTGTATATGTAGAACTGTCCATTTCAATTTTTCAGTGCTTTATTTATAATTAAGAGCCTTTGTTGTGAAACTAGCAAGACCAAATTCCAAGATTTGGCATTTTGTTTTGAGTTATTTGTTTGTGTTTTCTTGGTCTGGGGAAAGATCTATTGCAATGATCGGGAAGGTCTACACAGCTAAAATGATCAGACATCTATAGTAGATCATATCAATATAAAGATTAAACATTTCTCAGGCAGTTAAATACCATCTGAAGTCTTTCAGAACATGTACCTGGAATTGATCTCAGCGCCAGCATTTAGCAAGATTTTGATGATGTTTACATAACCACCAGAAGCAGCCAAGCTTAAAGGGGTGTAGTCAGAAACATTTCTATGTTCTTTGTTTGCTCCACGGGCCAACAGCAACTCCACCACCTTCAAATATAAAACAAGAATTCATGCAATATTTCTCTTTGTAACTAGCTTAGCTCTGTTATTTGTGGTTACTGCAAATTGCTCTTTGTTTATAAAGTCTACCAAATGGCACAGGTTGCTCTGCTGCACTAATAATCAAAGGTCTTTATCATCAAAATGCTGTCGTAATTTTTAACTCAAAAGCCTGTTATACCAATTTTAAAACCTATTATGCTGCAGAACACAGTAATAGCCACTAACAAAACTAAATTGGACAGCCAGGTAATGTATGCAAGATTACCTAAATTACTTGGAAGGAAACCACTAGAAGATCTTAAAATGTATAATTTGGAGGAAAGAGGAGTTCTAGATACATTAAAGGAATCAACACAATTATAGAAATGTGTATTTAAAAAGAGGAAACTAAATTAAAAAACAAAAAAATTCTCACATCAGTATTTCACAGTAACAAAGTGTTATCTTACCTCTTGTCTGCCACCAGAGCAAGCCAAAGATAGAGGGGTGTCTTTGGTCCTCTCAGACTGAGCTTCAATGTCAGCACCATTGTCTAGCAAAATTTCCACCACACCAACATGACCAGCAGTTGCTGCCAAAATAAGTGGAGTAAAACCTGAAGAAAAAATAAAAAAATAATTCACAGTAAAGTTCTAATACAACTGAAGGGAATACAAAAATTATATGGACACAAAAGTTACATTTTAATTTGTGCCTAAATAAATAAAAAAAATACAAAAGGATATGCAAGGGAAATTGAACTTGGCATAGGCAGAGCTAATTTTTCAAGGAAAGGAGATTATGGGTTTCCAACCTTCAAAACTGAACCATGTTTTGCAGCTGCAAACAAATATTATACTTATGTTACTAAGAAAATGGAACAAAACGTGCCTTTTTTGTCTCTGTGCTCAATGTTGGCTCCCCTTTCCAAAAGTGTCTGCACAAGTTCCTCATGGCCACCAGCACAAGCAAGAGTAAGAGCTGTATCATGATTACTTTCAGTCTGTCAAAAAAAAAAAAAAAAAAATGGTTACAGAGTTCTTGGACAAAACTATCAATGCATTGAAAATAAGTAGAAAAATATCGTTACATTTTGCCACCAGCGGTTGGTCATCGCTGAACAATTGGCTAGAAGACTAAATACACATGGGTGGGAAGCAAAACCACTAAATATCAAGACAGTTGCACATGCATGGACAGTCACACGGAATCTTTAACATAAAACCTGTATTTAGCTATACATCTGCATTATGTGGAGAGGGACAGGCAATCCCTTTGGTTAGTTTAAATCTTATCTGACAAAGTAAGAGACACCTTCACATCACTGTGCATGGGCAGTGAAGCATTTTAATGCAGTTTGAAGAGCTCCCAGTGAAGTTCTCAGCTGCAATGCCTAGCATTAATGTGCATTAAACTGCTTCACCACATCAGTTGTGCAGTTACAGAAAAGCTCCATTCCATCAGTTCATGCAGACCAAGGGATGGGGGAAATAGTCTAGGCCTAATTTTAATATCAACAAAAAGACATACTAAATATGCCAACAGAAAAGGTTTATTTGCAAAACAAAATTTTGAGTCTTTAAAAAATGAGTAATATATTTGCATTTTTTAAATTTTCATTATAGTATCCTTCTAATAAAAACACATTTCTATGTAAAAGGTCATATACATGAACATTTGTATCAGCTGATCCAATGATATGGCAAACCATTCCACGCTTACCTGTGCATCGATATCTATGGAAGGGTAGATAGGCAGCATGGCTGAAGGAGATATGATGGGGCTTGGCGTTGGTGTCTGAGGTTGGGAAATTGAAGTTGCAATGCTGTGGGTAGGAGTGTTTGATATTGCAGATGTTCTTCCACTCACTGCTGTTGAATAAAATGTCTACACTTAGTCGGGCTAGAAAAGATCAATTAAAGCATTGGAATGTACAGAATTTAGGAAATAAAGCTAGGATCAATCAGGCTGCAAGTACATAATTTTAGTGCAATATAAAACTTATATGTCAGTCTAAAATTAGGATTCCTTTTGTAAAAAAGATAAAATATATAATAATGTAAGTCATTTGGCAATCCATTCATAGTTTGAACTTATGTGCATATGTTTCATTAGAAACTATTTTAAAAACTGTACTAATTGTACAGTATTGCACACTACCAGCTCATTTTACCTACCTTATAGTCATTGGAACACATTTCTTAAGCGTTTGTAGCAAAAAAAAAATATTTTAATCAATTTCCTTGGCAAAGAAACTTGGCATTACACTTAGCTTCAAAAAACTATGGGAATCGAACGATAGAAGAAAATGTTTGCAGAAATATTCACTGCATTTCTGGACACTAGGGTTTTTTTTTTTAAGGATACATTTAAAGTTTTTCAGCTATAACAACTATTTTGTCATAAGAACATATGCACAAAATTCACAAAGTTTCAATAACCAT
Source organism: Pelodytes ibericus (assembly GCA_036172795.1). Classification (NCBI taxonomy): domain Eukaryota; kingdom Metazoa; phylum Chordata; class Amphibia; order Anura; family Pelodytidae; genus Pelodytes; species Pelodytes ibericus. The sequence continues at coordinate 90,104,695 of CM069863.1, forward strand.
GTGTCAAAATATATGGAAATGGGTTTTTATTGCCAATCTGTGTTTTCTGATTTGTATTCGCAAAACCAGGGTTCACAAAAAAAAATAAAATCCCTTTCTAAACATTGCTAGTCTGTGGTGTTTGTGTTCTTCTCAGTTCAAATAAAGGTAAAAAATTATATATACACATATATATATATATATATATATATATATATATATATATATATATATATATATATATATATATATTATATCCTACAATAGTTTCGTGTTGCACAGCAAGCAACTTGATGTAAACAGTTAGGCTTTGATGATTTCTGCCAATACAAACTGTGCGAATAAAATCAACCTTGATATTATGGAGTTTAAATTTGTTGTTTTTTTCCTAAAAAAAAAAAAAAAATACAAAAATACAAAAAAAAAATAAAACACTGAGTAGAACTTACCTAGAAAAAATAATCAAATTATAAGGATAAAAAAAAATACCCACATCTTGTAGAAAAGGGTCATCTTAATTAAACAAGCTGTCATTTGCATGCATGCTTAGACTACATGTTACAATAAACCAAATGAAATGAACATGTTAATGCAACAGAGTACACATTAAGTCTCAGTTGCAAAAATTAGCTACTAATTCCTAAGGAGAGGGAAAAATTATACAGCAATGTAATATGCTATTTAAGAAAGCTGATCTTGCAGTAAATACCTTGGATTGATGTATTTAGAAACATACATTTATCCTACACACAATTTTACAATAGGTCATTGATTACATAAGTTTAGCAGCTTCCAACTCAAAACCTCAAGGACCTCCGATGGGTGAGGAGTCAGCTTTACACCTACCAGATGCATCATCAGTGTGTGTTTCTTTACTGACCCAATATGCCAAAGCAGTGGTAAATTGAAAGCCTAACCCAGTAGAGATCCTGGAGAACTGGAGTTAGGGGGTGAAAGACACTATCTGCAAAAGACCAAATACAGTTTCATGGGCCAAACTAGGACAGGTCAAATATTTGCCTCTGCCTGTTCTTACATTGCTGTCCAAATGCATTAGCCTATACCCTAACAATTTGGTTATTTGTGAGGCCGACTTGAGAGGACAATTCTCATGTTTTTCAATTGCACTGGTAGATATATGAACTGAAACCTGTTTGATTCATCATACCCACCTGCCATGATGTCATCCAGAGTATCAGTGAGGGTCTGAGCAGGGCTGGCTACCATTAACCCATCTTGTGTTTCTGAAAGGACACCTTGTCCCAGACCTGTTAGCTGTGCTTGGCCCAATTCTTGCTGTCCCACTATAACTCCTTGGAGATCTGCAAGATTTGCAATTTGCCCAGGGGAAAGGGCACCAGGCGCCAATGGCAAAGCTTGCGGCATTGCCAGAGGCTGCATGGGAGAAAAGCCCATCTGTACTGCAGTCTGCTGTGAGTCCTCTTTGAGCAGGATGGTATCAACCTGCTGTAAATGGGCATAGTCTACCTCTGTGATCTCTTCCCCTACTGGAGTCAAGAGCCCCAGATGCTGGCAGGTTTGCTGCTGTTGTTGTTGCTGAAGCTGTATTCTCTGAGCTTTTACTTCAAGGTACTGCTTTTTAAGCTGCTGTTGTGTCTTTAGCTGCAGCTCCCTCTCAACCTTTTGCAGCTCCTCCAAAATCTTTTGTTTCTTTTGGATCTGCTCTTCCCTTGTTTTGTTTAGCTCCTCTATCTTCTCCTTTGTCAGCTGGTCAGCATGGGCCAACTCCAGGGACTGTAACTGGGCATTCTTTTCAATGGCTTCTTTGATTCTCTGCTCCAACTCTGTCAGCTTCCCCTGAGCTTCTTCTACAATGCTCTCTGGAGACTGACTGCTGATGTATCCCTGCACGTCCTGGCCGCCGTCTGGCACATGGCCACTGGACTTCTGCTTAGAAGCAGCTGTGTGAAAAAGAAACCCCCTCAGAACCAAATGGAAGCGCAACAGGAATGGTATTCTTATGGCTGAGCTACTGCCAGGCATGGGAAGAAGTAAGGAGTCGGGATAGGCACATGTACTACTACATCCACAAAAAGTATGGAACAGATTATGATAGGCTGCATGGAACCATAGCTTTAGCACAGGCCACAATGTTATAAAGGGGAGAAGTGACAGTATTATTTAAAGGGAAAATGAAAGTGGCAGGATGGTGTATTTTAAAGCAATTTTGTGCTCACTTTCAACATAGTAACACTTTGGAGCCATAAAAATAAATCATAAAAAAAAAAAAAAAAAAACATGAACATCTTTTATAGTTGCTAAAAATGTAAATCAATTTAAAGTCTGTAATGCAACAGCAGGATACTTTAATAGCAAAAGTAAATAAAATCATAAAATACCAAAAAGTTTTTTCCAACAAAACAGAAAAGCCCAAATCACAGTGCTGAAGGAAAAAGGTGAGGGAAGGGTACTGCTAGGACAGGGACACGCTGTTATTAAGTGGGTTAGAGCAGTTTGGAAAAGTTAGCTGTTATAGTGCAGGATAAGCAAAACTTGTTCTGGCTTGTCAGAATTGTGTCAAGTCTATATTATTAATTTGCAGTGGGAGATTTAGATTTACACCTGTACTTCAGCCACTGAAATTGTTGTAATAAAAAAAAATAAATAAATAAAAAACCACACAAAAAAAAAAAAAAACACATACACAGGCGGCAAAGCTCTAAGCAACAATACATTTGCACAAGGATCAGCCTTAATTTTTTTTCCAGTGCTGGACTACTACACAACCAAATACGAGATTGATGTGTCAAACTAAAAATGGATTTGAAGCAATTTAGGTCTAGCTGTACACAAATTAGAAAACCTATAGGGTGATTTGTTTGAGACTTGACAATAACCTAATATAAATTGTCACAATTTTAGGTTAGTTACAACCTTCAAACTACGGGGAAAATATGATCCTCCTTCGAATACCAACAGTGATGCAGGGAGGGGAAAAAAAACCCAAAAGACTTTGTAAGATTTAAAACTGAAAAATTCCAGAAGCCATCCTTAAACGGATGTTTAGCTCGCCATATTACTGTTAATGGGAAACTACCACGCAAAACCATGTGCAGTCATAACCTGGAAGTAGGTTTTATTTTAGAGTCATAATTTGATTGACTTCCAGCTGTTCACATATTGATGCAGCATTAACACAGAAAGTCTACTTCCCTCATAGGTCACAGATTTAGTAAAATGTACAAAGTGACAGGAGGAAAGCTGGACACTGCTGCTCCTAATGTAATATCTTGCAATAGAAAACCTTTAGAAACCTGTGTTTATGGCACTATCAGTTGCTGGACAGAATAGGATGAAGATGCTGTTCAAAAGGGGGTCAGATAGCTGGTATCTTTTAAAACATGATTACACACACACTAAAGCATTGTGAACCAGCAATGCAAAATTACCGTAAATAACATTTGACCAGTTGTAATTTTATGAGCAGAGTTTTCATTTAAAATCAAAAAGTTGTTGAGGTTTTGCAAATAGTGACTATCAAATGCTCTGAACTAGGTGGAACTATACTGACCAGACTCCCAAATTTTATATTTCTAAAACTCTGATTTTATTGAGTAATTTCATTGCCTAAAATATATTCCCAAAACAAATTCTTGATGAATTTCAAACTGTACTGTATAGTCAGCCACATGAAAAAATACTGAAAAATAGCATTGCTATGAAACAGTTCACATTACCGAAACAGATTTATATACAATTATACACACATTTTGATGGTAGTTTCCCTTTAAGGAAGCAAAGGCACAACTTTTGCTATGGCTGCCAAAGAAAATAAAGCTTGTAGTTTTCTACGTGTGATTTATTTTTTTAAATTGCTTTAAAAAACTTACACCCTTGGATCAGAGTAGTTACCAAACAAATTACACCAATGATAAAGGAAAGTTATGGAATTGCACAAAAGAGAAGGGAAAGCATAATAAAGAGAACACATGGTAGACAATTTCTACTACAGCAATGCTGGCTAGACAAAAGACGGCCTTTACACAATGTTAAAAAAAAAAAAAAGTGGCCCTTTCTACTCCTTCATATATAGGAGAGTAAAGGGGCCAATACCAAAAAAAAAAAAAAAATCCAGATACAGCCAATAAAAAGGTGGATAACTACCAGTGAAAATACAGAGAAGCACAGAACCAAACAAAACTGAGCAACCCAGGAAATAAAGCAAAAACATAAAAGGCTGATGCAATGAACTGTGTGAAGTGCAAGAGAGAGTTGCAACACTACAAAGACAGATTGCCATTAAAAAAAAGGGAAAGTGTGCCACTATTGTACAGGTGAATTTGAAAGAAAATTAGCAAAGTAGGAGATGCAAATATATTCCAAATAACTGGGCAAAATTGTTAATATAGGCTAAAAAAATATATTTTGAAGGTTTGTACTATCAAAAACAATGAAAAAAAACTTACCCCAATAAATCAAGCTTGCTTAACAACAAACATTTACTTATGTGTAACTGATAGATTGCATTAAATATAGATGGTTCATTTGGAAATCCTTTAATGAAACAATACAAATTGTGTACCTTATTGAGCCATCCAATGGTTCCAAATAGCGCTAACAGGAGCGCTGGCCCCCTGATATATGGAGCAAAGAGGACTCACTAGGATACTTTATTTGTATTCTTACATTAAAGAATTTCTATATTAACCATCTACACCATAAAGTTTATCAATTAAAGTTGTCCTTTAAAAAAAGACACTAAACATTTTTCACTTGTGCTTGTAATAGAATATATATTTTATATAGAAGCACAAGTGACATGTTTAGTCACCTTAGGATGAGGATAAACTGGCATATACTTTTAATGGCATTACCAACTTGTCCTCTAACCGTCAGTCACCATGTTTCCCTTAGAAGCAGGCAGGTTGATGCAGCTGCTGACCTTCTCTCAATGCTAGCACAATTAGACACTCTTGTTTCTGCATTTCACCAACACCAGGGACCTTAACTAGGTTCAGGCCATGTACAAAGTAGCATCTCTCTGAATTAGCCGGTACAGACTCTTGTAACAGGAAAGCCTCACGAGTAAGCAACTACTCAGAAACCCATGTGTATCTCTGTCAAAGATTTACTCTGGAGACGGGACATTTTTATTTTTTTTAGCACTAGCTTTGTGATTCAAGACTTTTTCCATCAAGTCTGTATATTCATCTAAAACTTTCAGCATACGGGAGCTGTCCTGCCAGCAAATCACATGACAACTCCCCAGATACTGATGGACTACAATGCCCATATTTCCAAGGGAATAGCAGCAAATTAAGAAAAATGTAGGAGAAAAACATTTAATGGCTGGACACCCAAAGAATTGGGTAATGTGTAAAAGATGGCAAGAGAACAAATATGAACCTTCTATTTTGGATTAAGATGAAGATCTGATTCATGCATAGAACAGGGGTGAAATGTTTGTACCCTTTGACAATGGCTGTTTTAAAATTTCTGAGGTGCTTGTATTTTGCTGTAATTTTCCTCTCATTTAATGTACCCACACATTATACACAGTTTATCACCATGAAAGGGACTCTCATTTGAAACAAATTAAAATATAAAGAAAAGATTGGAGAAAAAAAACTTTCTAGCTTTCACGTGAACTGCTAAATAGATATTATTTGTCCTGCATTTAGAAATAGGACATATTTACATTAACAAAAGCATTTTTTTCTCTCTCTAACCTTTTAACCCCAACATTAATCACCCTAAAACTAACCCTAGTTGGGAACAGTTAACCCAAGGCAGTCAAGTAACAGCAAAGAGCCACAGAACTCTCTGATCACTTCTGGAGCCCTTGCTGGCTGCAGGGCAGCACCATATTGGAGTGGCATGTTGCCCTTGATTTGTCACTGGTGCCATGGGGGAACCAAATTTTGGTGAGGCATCATGCAACACCGGCTAAGCACAAGCAGCAGACTTTTGTGAGATACACAGAAAAAAAAAGAAAAAAAAAAGTGTCAAAAAGAAGTTAATATGCTTATCATGAAATCGCTGCAGCGACATCAGATATAAAATGCCCAAATACATTTGAAATCTTTTCTAATCATCTGTGTTTGCCTTAGACTAGTGACCGCTAATCTAGCCACTGCAGATGTTTGAAAACTACACATACCAAGATGCTTAGTCAGCTTTAAAACCGAGCATCATGGGACATAGTTCCCAAATAGCTGCAGTGCCACAGTTAGCCATCATTGCTTATACTCTATTAAACATAGTTTATTTAAGAATATGAAATGCAAATCTTCTCTTAAGTGTAAATGAAAAACTCAGTTTTGTGAAAAAAAAATAAAAAAAAATTTGTGAAAGTATAGTTAAGCTGATTTAAATTTACACTTCGCTTGTGCTCCCAAAAGACTGATAAAACAGAACAATGTGCCAGCATGTGTGGGAAGAATTAACAAAAAAATAAAAACTCAAGAGTGTTCAGCAATTGGAATATATTTGCAATCCATGCACAATGCAAAATCTCATTTTGGAAAAAAATTAAATGGGGGCCTTCAGCTGTTGGAAAATAGGCAACAATTAAGTGTGTGGTGCTGATGTAAGTGGATTTCCCTAATTTTGGGAAAACATTTGTAGAGAGGAAACAAAATTTGACATCCGGTGCAGCTTAAATAGAGTGTATGAGTTTTTACATCCAAGCAGCTGTAAGAAAATGTGCAAGCCAAAAGTGAGCCTTACACCAATAGAAGAAAGTGTAGAAAGCTAAAACTGACCTTTGTTTCTGATGGGAAGGTTTGTAGCGACATTGGCAGGGGGTTTGTCTGGCTCCTGGGGTGGGACGACCATTGGCAGTGCCTGCATTGGTACACGAGGAGCCTAAAATATTGGACACTGTCATTGCTAACGAAGTTGTAGATTAAAATAATTCTTATCATATTAACATTCACGTCCAGTAACTGAAGCAATGTGTACATTTTTTTCGTACCATAGAAGACTGAAGTCTAGAAATTCAAAATAGAAACAAAAACAAACTAAGTAGTCTACTCAAGTTAAGTGATTAGAAATACATGTTACCCGGTTCAAGTCATGGGAAGGTGGTGTGAACTGTGTGACATCAGGCGGGGGAGCTGATAGAAGGTTATTGGGGTAATCCAACAAATAGCAAACCACACTAGTGTGACCTCCTTTGGCAGCTTCAATTAGCATTGTAGACCCATCCTGTAATGAGGAGAGAGAAAAATAAACACAATTATTCACTATGCCAGACAGGAAATGTATAACTTCTTCCACTTTATAAAAACATGTCTAGAACATAGACCCCATATAGAAATGGCTGCAACAAACTTAGCAGAAAATATTATTTCACTTATATATGAAATCATTCAACTGACTAACTAGAGAACTGTTCAGCAAAAAGAGCTAAAAACTTTTTTGGGAGAAATAAAGTACAAACTTACAGGTAAACTAGTTTTAAAATAAATGCAAGGTTTGTATAGAAAATTATTTGTATACAGGGTTTACCTCTGCTGCATTGTTCTACGTTTTAGGTAACTCAAAGGGGGGGGCGGGGGGGGGGGCGACACAGACATTTTTATTACTAAGTGTTATGGAGTGCCTTGGAATGATCTTAAAAAGGGATTCTGCGAAGATTTGTAAAACTGCATTGTACCTTTAATCGGTGTGTGGGATCAGCTCCATGTGCCAAAAGCAACTCTACCACAGCCAAATGTCCCCCAGCACAGGCAAGTGACAACACTGTATGGTCATTGTTCAGTGTTGTCCTATTCACATTTGCACCTGGACACAAGAGTTGGAGAGAAAAGTCAAAAACCTTGAGATCCACTGTTCTTTTTAACATGAATGTGTTACTGATTCTATGTAAAATTACATAAGGCAGAAAAACATGTTTTGAAAAGAATACATGTGGTGCAAACCGTAAACTTGCAGGAACTATAGTTACCTGACCTCAAAAATTTGATAAGCTGTGCCGTTAAACACACAAGCCACAATATTTAGATTAAATCAGTAGTGAAGCGGTAATGAGCAATATTTCATCTATACATTAAAGCATTCAAAATTATGAACTAGCTTCTTGGAGCTGGGGACTTGAATGGATCAAGTCTTCTCAAATCAGAAAATAACTTACCTTTGCTGATGAGAAACTGAACAGTGCAGACATGGCCTGCTCTAGCAGCTTTCATTAAAGGAGTTCTTCCACCTTCAGACTCATGTTCCTAGAAAGAAACATTAAAGAACCATAAAATAGGTTTAATGTTCCATCTACCCCACAATAGGTACAGTAAACAATGGGGATTTTAGAGTACAGAACATTTTATACATAATCTCCATAGTTTATCTAATGGAGCGAGGTCAATCTATGTACAAAGGGATGATTCTCTGTAAGACACTAGGTAAGCAAGAGGTAGTAGGCAGCTTTAAATAAAGAACAGTATCAGCTTTAAATAAAGGGCGAGATTAAAAAGGCTTAAAAAGGCAAAACATGAAGTAAAGGGAGAGAAAAATGTTAAAACCACTACACAGAGGAATGGTTGAAAATTTAAGGTTTTAAAAGAAAAAGGAACAGATCGGTTAGTAGAGGAAAGATAAGCTAGGAGTATTTCTACATCAAGCAACTTACCAAGTCGGCTCCAGCTTGGAGCAACACATCTGCAACATCAGTATGGCCGTTTTCACATGCATATGTAAGAGCCGTGTCACCTGTTGCTGTTGTTGCATGGACGTTGGCTCCTTAATAAAAAATTAAAAATTTGTTACAAAATGTGAAAACATTCAAAGGATCTTCACGACCACAACAAGACATTTGATCTTTACAAATCAATAACACTTTGGCATATCTTACAAAAACAAAAATAAATTGCTGAGCGTACAACTATGATTTTTGATTTAGAATTACAAAAAGCAGTGAAGTTTTAAGTATGTACATAAACATGTTTTTGCCGTGTTCACATAAATTATATACATCCTGCATAGATTTTGGCGTTTCACCTAGTCATGGTAATGAATCATATACCATTGGTGCTTAGTAGGGATCGACCGATATTGATTTTTTAGAGCCGATACCGATAACCTGTGAACTTTCAGGCCGATAGCCGATAACTTATACCGATATTTCGTGCATTTTAATTTTTTGGGGGAAAAAAACAATTTCTACACAAATCTGCTGTTAAATGAACATGTTTATTGTTAACGTTTAGCTTTTTTTTGTAAATCTTTTTCATTGCTAAATATGGTCAAATACAACAAATTGGACCACTTTTTTTTTTTTTAAATAAATATCAGTCAAAAGGTAACAAGAACAACAATGTTCAATTGCACATAGTCCATACTTAGATTAAATCTTAGTAAAATGAGCAGCAATGACATAGGCAATTATATCAACGGGACACTACAGTAAATATAAGCAAGGCATCAAAACAGCTTAATTAACCCCTTAGTGACAAGACATTTTCACCTTGACTTTCCCTTGGTGACAATGGCTGTTTTGACATTTCTAGGGTGTTTGTGTTTAGCTGTAATTTTTTGCTTTCTCACATACAGTACCCACACAAATTATATGTTGTTTTATCGTCATAAGAAGGGCTTTCATTAGATACCATTATGTTCATCATATCTTATAATTTACTACAAAAAAAAATCATAAAATATGATGAAAAATTTAAAAAAACCCACTTTTTCAAAAATATGCATGTTTCCATATTTTTCGGTATTTTTTTGCGAGTTATGGGGCAAAAACCAAAAATAGTGTTTTTTGTTTTTTTCCTATATTGATCTTTTGACCCCAACCCGAACCCAAAATTTAACCCTAACACTAAATTTAACCCCAACTCTAATCCTTATTATATCCCTTAATATTTTTTAACTTTAATTTAATTTTAACCCTATCACTTATGCTAAAAAATATTTAATTTTAACCCTATAGGCTAATATAGCTAAATAACCTATTTTTATTTAATTATGTATTTTAATTATTTTCCATTGCAATTCTACTAAACTACCACTAGGGGTAGTCAAGTAGCATATTCAGAGCGACGGAAGTGAAGTTACTTTCACTTCCGAAGCTCAGACCGGCAGAGGACTTAGCCATATTGACGGAGCAGCATGCTCCGTCAATATGGCTCCCCACGATCGCTCCGTGGGGCGATCGTGGGGGTCCCAAAATAGAAATATCGGTGCTGGCTATTGCCTCGATGTCGAGGCAATAGACCAGCACTGTTAAAGCGGTTTTCGCGATCATTGATCGCGAAAACTGCTTCATTCAAATATTATCGGCATTATCGGTAAAGTTAGATGCCGATACCGATAATTTAGGAAACTGTGAATATCGGCCGATAATATCGGTTAATCCGATAATCGGTCGATCCCTAGTGCTTAGGCTGTGAACTACACTGCACATGATGCTCAGCAGATGAAGTGCCTTATGATTTGCTGTGTACAACACAACCATAATGCACCTGCTGGCAAGGACTTCTAACCCACTCTATGCCAAGGGGGACCTAACGATAGTCTGTGCAGGGAAACTATCATCTCAGTGCCCAGATATTGCGAGAGACCAGTGATTGTACATCTCAAGAAAAGCAAACAAGTGCAAGAGAAAGCTTGAAAGTAACAGTGCAAGTGTGATATAGATATTTATATATATTTGTTGCAGCACAAATCACAACAGTGAAGACATTTTTTTTTTTTTTTCAAAACAGCAAAGCGATGCATAGATTATGTGGACGTTTGCGGTTTAAATTAACCTTACATGCACATGCTCAGTTGGGTTTAGTGAGGATTGTTTGCCAGAGACAAGTCCACGTTTGCACAGAATGTTTTCTCAGATTGCCAGACATTTGATGGTAATCATGGAATAGTAAGTTGTTTTCAATTAAATTCACAGCTTGTGCCTTCAGAATAGTTGTGACAGGGTATATTTATATGCATTTTAGAGTAATCAAATCATATGTCAGGCCTTTGTTGCTTACAGGAGGGTTATAGAACCATAATTCACTATACATGCATACATCCCAGGAGCCAGAGTTCCTGAATGCCAACTCCTGCTATTACTTCCATGGAAATATATGCATGCAATTTCCTTGATTCTTAAATTTTCTGGAACCTGAATTTTTCAGATTTTTCCAATCCCAATATTTATAGACATAAAGCTGACAGCCCAGTTGTTTTAGAAGCCAGGAAAATGGTTCATCCATGAGTTCTATGTAAAACAGTCTGGAGCCAACGGTAGATCTTTCAGGAGTCACTGCTGCCTGGCGGCTCCTGGGATTTGTTATCATACATACACACAAGTAATTGTAATTTTATTTGCTGGTTTCAAGAAAACTAATACAGCAAAAAAAAGTTTACATATTTAAATCTATTTCCATCAAAAATATATTGGTGGCATTGGATGAAACTAAAAACACACACATGGAATAAAGAATGTGCTAAACAGTTGGAGGAATTTATATATACACTCACCAGCTGCAAGCAAGTATTTGACCAATTCCAGATGACCTTCTTGGGCAGCTTCCATCAAAGGAGTTGAGCACCCCAGCTCTATATCTGCTCCAGCTTTGATGAGGAAATCAGCTACCTCCAAAAACCCACCACAACAGGCCAACGTGAGTGCAGTTTCTTGAGTCTCTTCTGTCTGAGCATTGATGTTTGCTCCTTATATAGAAAAGAGAAAATTCAGTTTGATGCAAAAACCTAGCAGATCTGGTAATTCACCTGCTATTAACACGCTAAAAGACTAATACAGACCAATAACCGCATTACCAGGAAAATTTTGTGTAAAACTAGTCAAGATGCATTTGCAGAGTGATCATACAGGATCAAAAAGTGTTTTACAATGCTGTAGCAGATTCCAAGAAAACAGAAAAAGAAGAGTCTGCCCTCCAAGATTCATCCGGAATGACACAGTTTGGTGCAGCCAGGTGCATCGTCAAATCATTGAGGCGCAGGTTAATTTAAGGTTTCATTCAGTGTTCGTATTAGTTGTAAAGTTAAAATTTGGGTTAGGGGTTAATATTTGTGGGTGTCAACAGTCGCACTGAATTGTCTGTTATAACTGCTGCAGTAAAACGGCACTGAGGAATAGTCCTATACCAGCTTCATGTCACCTTGAGGAGCCATATGTAAACAAACTACTAGGTAGATCAATTTGCATATACTACCCACATAGGGCTGATAAATGGTAGACCGTTCTCCTAATCTGCACGTGATTGTATTTGTGACTTGTAGAAATCATCTACACGTTTTACATTTACACTACAAAATCTATTTGCAAACCTAAAGAAATTGTAAAATAAAATGACTGGAGTTATAGAATATATCAAACACACTCATTCTGCAATTTCAATGCAGTCATTTAGAGAGCTTTTGTCACTTTTTCGTACCCATTTCAAATACAAAAATTAAAAAAAGGCACAACTGAAAACGAAGGTATGCTAAAACTACAGAGGACTTACCTTGTCCTAATAGTAAAGCAACCATTTCTTCATGTCCTTCCCTTGCTGCTTCCATGAGCGGTGTGTAACCTTCATCATTCACCTCTTCCAAGTTAGCCCCACGCTCAATAAGTAAGGCTGCCAGCTCTACATGGCCACCACAAGCTGCCAGAGTTAAAGGGGACTCAAAAGAGTCAGCTGGCATGTTCACCTGGGCTCCACTGTCAAGAAGCAGCCGAGCTACTTCTACGTGGCCATCCTAAAAAGACCAAAATTAATTCAGATTAAAATGCAGTAAGGAACTACAGATCATGTTTAAAGACTATTGTAGGTGCGAGATAATGACCATTACTTTATAAAAAATAAAAAAATAAATATGAAATGTACTTATTACTGTAACAAAAAAGTATCCAGTCTTCAGTTTTAAATTGGAAATAATTCCACAGGGACCTCTAAAGTCAGTGACCTCCAATAAGAAGAGCTTGAATATATATAGGCTGGCTGATTCCTACAGCAGTTGTAATAACCATTACACATTATATGCAGATTGCTCCATTGTGCAATTTAAAAACACTCATACAAAAATAAAAAGATTTTAGTTTTTTATTTTGTATTGTTGATTTCAGACATGTCTTGTTTTTGTTATGCGAGTTTATTTTATGAAATATTTTACTAAACAAGTGTGATTGGGTGCCGCCATTTTGTGAAATAGCATTTCTGGGTGCCACAGCACTAGCATCTCACTTTGGGGCTGCAGTCTAAGTCAGAATTCTGATCATAGACTTGCATTGAATGGGAGGGTAATGTAACTATTACATCACAAGGGGGCAGAGTAATGATTCTGTTTGATCAGGTCAATCTCCTCTCTGTGTTGAAAGCAAGTTAAAAAAAAAAAAAAAGCTGTACACAGCCACATAGTCCCACTATGATACACAGGAGACCGTAAGAGAGCAGGGGTATATCTTATGACCTCATCATGCAGGCTCTGGCCACAGTTGTAAAATGAGACTTGCTGGAAGATTTTGTAGAATGTTGCATGGGTAAAATTCTCAAAATGGATGCTGGAGATAAACACCTAATTTTATTGTTCCTTTTATATGCAATTAATTCCATCTTCTATATAAATAAAAAAAAAAAAAAAAAAAACACACTGTGGCATATGATTTATATTTGCGTTTGTTTAAAAATGACCAGGTTATCTAGTTACATCTTACGTAATTGGTAGTGTCCCTTTAAAAACTCTACAACAAAATTCAATCAGCAAGCACTGACCATGAAAAACCAACAAAGGGTTTTGACAAGGTTCAAGGAGAACAGCTGTTAACCTCCCTGATGGTTTCACTGGACTACCTACATGAAAGCTTTATTTAATTTCCATAAAATAGTCACAATGTATTTTGTCATTTTTTAAATGAGATTGTGGTAAGGAACACATGCTATTCCTTCACAGCTAGCGAAGCCTTGGTACATTCAAAAGCATGCAAGCTTTTGACACCTAACAGCAAAAGGTATACACAAAATATTCCCTGAATGTTTTTCAGTCAAATAAAAAAGGGATAGAATTTCTAATCAATATTAACCACTAACTGCGCTTCATGACAGATTACAATTTTAGTGAAATTCTAGCTACATAATTAAGACAACCAAAATATTGTCAAAGTCCTTACCTTAAGATGTGACTATACTTTGACTGTAAAGAGCAGATTACTAGGAGGTAAATTTCACAACGCTTATTTGCTTTCTGATTACATCAGCACTGCAGCTCACTTGTTTATTTAGACATGTGTTTCAAACAGATATGAATGACAGTATTACAGACTAGAACGTCTCTCTATTAATGGTGTGTACATTGGAGTCTCTTCATAAGGTAATGGAAAATAACACCACAAGGATATTAAAGAACTGTTGTATGAAAGAATACAAATACAGGACCTTATTGAGCTCTCTTTGTTCCATATGGCTATATCTGGGTGCAGACATCTTGGGTTAGATCTTCCTCATTTAACCCAAAAAAAATTAATATCTCCCCCCCCTGATAGATTTTCAACTTGTAATATGCTTCTGTGGAAAGCATCTTCAACCATAGCTCTATCTGGGGAGAAGTTCGATTAAAACTTATAAGCAACTAGTTTTTGCATCAGACACTATGTAACACTAGTGCATTCAATCTCATGGTTTCTTAAAAACACATTCATACTTTTAAAGGGAGCCTCATTGTTCATTTAATGCTAATTATAACAAGTATGTGCATGAAGCTATCTTTGGAGCTGTAAGACAAGCTCAATGGGTAATCACCGGAAAAGGTCTAAATGTTTTCAGAGTTTCTCGCTGAAAGTACACATTTGTGTTCAAGGAAAGTACATTTTGCATACACATAATGAACATACAAAAGGATTTCAAAATGTGCTTTTTTTCCTTTGTACACCGTTGTTTTATTTTCATATAAAATGTAAAGAGTAAGCTACAGTGATGTTTACTGGAACAGCTTCTTACCATGCAGGCTTCCATTAAGGCAGTGTGCATCTCATCTGTCTTGTGTTCCTGATCAGCCCCAGCTTCCAAAAGGAACCGGACCATCTCTAAATGCCCTAAAATGAAGAGGAAACAATATAAATGTACTGAGGAACCAGGATTTTCAGTTAATTTTTTTACCCCCAATTAAATTTGACAAAAACAGATTTATAAGCCATTTTCTTATTTTTAAGCTAAGGGAAATGTACTGTTTGAATATATTTTTTGGGTTTTTTTTTATACCTCATACCACATTTCATTATATGGTATTGCATTTAAACATTATTTGTGCCATTTTATAAGCTACTAATAAACAAATGTATATTATCTCATTGGGGTAGGCTCAAACTAATATAAATTATTTTGCACTCTTTATTCAAATAAATGCACTTTACAAAGTAATGACTTGTTTTATTCTCTTAAATTACCAGAAACAGTGGCACACGGTGGGCTGAAGTCAAACAAGCTGATGTCCCCATTTATATGGTGACTGAATAAATGAACACTATCTTGTTAGCTTAATCAGTGCTATAATGTAAATTCTATAATTAAGAAGAAAACAGAAATTACATTCCTGAAACAAGTGCCACGTTATTGTGTTTGTTTGTGACTTGTAAGTCTTTATATTGTAACAGATACAGTATTCAAATAAATGTGTTTATGATGTCAATTATTAAAGTGGAAAATTCATATTTGTATGTTTAGTGTTTTAATATAAAGAAGAAAAAAAAAAAAGAACACTATCTTGTGGGTGTTTAAAATGGCAGATTAGTTTTAACTTCGGCACTTTAACTTTGAGTTACTAACAGCTCACTTTCTGTAAGGATCCTGCAAAAAACAAAAGTATGCATTTTGTCGTTACTCCTACTAGTCAAATACTTTTTTTTTTATCCCCCCTGTAAAGCACTGTATGGACACTTAGTTATTTTTTTGCAAATCTAATACAAATGGTTTTCAAGTATCATACCTTTATAGCATGCCAACGTTAGGGCACTTTCCTTGAATTCATTGGAATGAGTATTGATTCCTGCTCCATTCTCCAGGAGAACCCTGGCTACTTCCACATGTCCAGCACTTCCAGCCTCCATAAGAGGTGTGTGACCATTCTCATTGTGGTCCTCAATACTAGCACCAGATTCAAGCAGCACCTTAACAACATCTACGTAACCTCCAGCACAGGCATACGTCAGTGCGGTGTTTCCTAGGTAAGGGATAATGTAAATTAAAATATTTCAATACAGTCACATGACTTGTTTTACTATGAACAATCCCCATCAAAACTAGGTATTCATATAATTGTTGAATACATTTTGGTTGTGTTCTATAAAAGGCACACTACTTGGCTTGGTTCATTCAATGTTCAAAAGACAGTATGAGATGAGTCATTACCAAGTGACAAGGAAGACAAAATTAGCACAGAAGCTATACAAGAGTGATACATTATCATCAAATGCTACATAAAGACTTATTTTATTGATGAAGGTAGAGCTTGATGTACTAAATAAGGTCACCGCATTGGAAGGCCGATAGCTGCACAAGTATATCTTTTCCTAGTGAAAGTTAGTGATTACAACACCGATGCAAGATATTGAGAAGATCCAAACCTGTAGATGATTGGGAGTTGACATCAGCATCGTGGGCTAGCAGCAGTTTCACAATTTCAACATGCCCCCCATTAGCAGCAGCCATCAAAGGCGTTATATCTCCCTTTATCCCTCGATCTTCAACATTTGCATGCATAGCCAGAAGAACCTGCAGAGAAAATAGATTGCCGAGTGAAATTGCCATTGCATTGATGCAAAAATAAGCTTTAACTGAAGCAGGTCAATTCAAATAATTATAAATTGCAGGGCCTGCAAATTTTCACCATCCTCAAATGAATGTAACTGGTTTGATCAATGCACAATCTGTCCAATGAGAATGTTATCATGGAAACCGTGGCATCAGTTTTTCTGGGCACAGATATTATTCCACGCAAATCCGTATTGGTGTTATTCATATGCTAGCAACTTGGTGATTCATTATAAATGTAACCACATGAGTTTTTTTTTTTTGTACAGACAAGCTTACCTGTGCAAGTTCGTAATATCCTGCGGAACAGGCAAGGCAAAGGAGGGACTCCCCTTCTTCTGTGTGCTCATTAACACTACGCCCTTCAATGAGCAACTTCCGGACAGCATTAACGTCCCCTTCTGAGCAAGCTTCTGCCAAACTGCGGCTGGAAAAACAAATATTTTGACAGAGTCTTACCAGCTGTGACAGAAAATAAAACTTCTATTCTGCACAACTTGTACATGTAAATCTTACTTTACTCTTTAGTGACTAGACTACATTCCGGACCATGAACCCTTAAGCAAATTTAATAAAGCACTTTGCTTTGTTTAAAAGACCACATTGTGCTGTATCTTCTGGAGAAGGAGCCCTAGAGACCACATTTTAATAGCAAGTATACCTATAACGCAATGCATTCTTCGCTATGTGTTAACACTGTTTACCTGTATATAACACTGGCTCTTGCTTTGGCTTCTGCATTGAGACAGTTTAGCAAGATCTCAGGACTCATGATCCCGCTAATCTTGCGATGTGAATCATGGGCTTCAGCCTTCTGCAGGTTCTTTATAGAATTCTTATTATTCCATCAAGCTAGATGAAACTCCACCATATATTTCAAAATACATTTTAAAAAAATAAGGATGCTCTGCAATAGATTTTTTTTTTTTTTTTTAGCAGTAATATCCAGAATCGGGAATCCATCTAAACAGACTTAAATTCATTCAGTGTGTTACTATTAACTTACTTGTCCGTCTGCCCTGCATTTGAGGTGCTCTCAGCTCTCATTCTGGTAAGTGCAGCAGCAGCTTCATCCAACGCACAGCTGACCGAGGATGTCAATCTGCGAAGCACTTCAGGATCTGCGAACGCTTTACCATCAGCAGTGGATAATTTACCAATTCCTTATTAGAACATGTCGCCAAGGAAGTTAGTAGGTAAATACAAGAACCAAAAAATAAAAAATAAAAAGCTGTGTGTTAGTTCATTCAGACCATGCAAATAATCTTAATTAGTAGCAGCAGGTAATTTTAGATGATATAAATTGGCTAGGCACTACCACATTAACCTAGCTGCCTTGCAAAAAATAAAAAAAAATAAGAAAAATAAAAAAAAAAAAAAAAAAGAAGAAGAGGGGAGTCTGATATCACAAGTTACTGTTTAAATAGCTGAGAGGTCAAGAACAGTCAAACAAAAAAAAATGTACAAGACTTGGGATGGAGGCACCAAGATCGTGAATAGCAGAAGCTCAAAAGTCAGGCAAAATTAGCAGTTGTAGAATTTTCCAAATTCAGTGGACTGATTATCGCACCTCTTGCCAAGACAACATTTAGTGAGTATACCTCAAACCCCTAGTTAAATGTTAAGGCATATTGGTTAATTTTAAAGCCAGCTCTCAAAGGCATGCATAAAATGACCAAACTGTGACAGTCATTTATAGGTACATATATTTAAATATACGTGTAGCGTAATAGATATTTATAGCTGTCTCACATGTACACACATAAGTGTATACATGTGAGCAGGGATGAAAGTAAAAACTTAAGGGCCCTGGGGCAAAATTTTAATTTGGGAACCCTCCCCTCATAAAAACAGATTAAAATCTATCCACACATACAAACATGCACACACATGAACAGATACTCAAGCAAATACAGTTATGCACGTACAAATACAGAAGCAGACATTCACAAACACAGATTGATATATACAATCTGGCACCATATAGGATCACATTTTGTCTCCTGTGTGCAGTGTTAGCTCACACACAGCGATTTGTTGCACTGGGTGTGGGGTGAGGTCTGTTACTTCAGACCCTGGCAGCAACATGATCGCTTTGTCAGGTCTCTAACCTGAAGTGTGGTGGAACACCGGCTTGTGGCGGCATGGAACCACCTATAGCGCTGTATGCCACAGTGGAAGTTTCTGCATACCCACTGTGACACATGTGCCATAGGTTTGCCACCACAATCCTAGATGACAAGGTAAAAAGTAGAAATCCTATATGTTAGCTTTTCAGGAGGACTCCTGAAGCTTTAAGTTAGTTTTTCACTTTATCCCAGAAGTATTCCTATAGAACACTGGAAAATCAATGCACTTGAGCAGTATTGACATTGGGTCTGTTTACAGCTGGAAAACCTTTTCCTAGGCTTACTTCATGTTGGCATTCTGCTCTGCTTAAGCATTTGAAAGAGACTGGTATAAGCCTTTAGCGGTATTAAAGCACCCAATAAACAGTGCTTTAACAGCCTAGAAAAGACATGTCAGACTCATACAGAAATAAAACAAAGCATCACATCCACATAAAAACAGCTAGAAGACCAAAATAAAATATTTATATTTAAATAAACTGCCAAAAGGAAGATTCCACTGGCACCATACAAATGGGATTTAAATAAAATTTAAAAAAAAAAACTACTACCTACGCTGCAGTCTTATTCCCGATCTTGCACAATTCACATTTAGTTATGGTAAACTGTTTTTCTAAACAAATTCTCTTTATTTCCCAAATTATTATCCTCTAAATGCTATCAAATTTTAACACGTTTCTGCACACTTTCTTCCTTATTTGGCCCCCCAAAAATGTACTCCTCTACTCCTATGAATACCATTCCCCTCATTTGGTAAAAACATAAAACTGAACATTTTAGAGCCCCGAGTGAGGATAAACTGGCAAATGAATGCCCGTTTATAATCTGATCAGCAGCTGCCATGCTTTCCTTGGAAGCAGTCTGGTCAGTGACCGTCTTTGCTAGTGCAGGGAGAGAAGCTCGTTCTCAAAAGGGATCAACAGACAAGACCGTTAATAGCAAGTAGAGAGACAAACCACTCCAAGCAGTGGTCCTGACCGTCTCTGCCTCCGCTGAGACAAAGCAGAGAGTAAACCTTTATGAGAAGTGGACACTTTTTTAACCCTAGCTTCCTACATGAAAAAAAAAAAAAAAAAATTGTCCTTCAAAACTACATATACCATTGAAAAAGAAACTGTGGTACATACAATAATTAAAAGGAATATTCGAAAAGGCTGGCCATTAAACGAAGCAAGATTTAGATGGGGCAAGAGGAAGACAGATGAAGCTCAATGAACCTTATGTTTGACATTTGTTCTGTTCAGTCATGACATTAGTTATGTTAGAGCAGGGCTTGACACATGTCTGTACCCTGAAGAGCCAGACACGTGTGTGTGTGGTATGAGAGGGAAAAAAAAAAAAAAAAAACACTTTTCCAGGGACTAAAGCAGTAGCCCAATCAAATTATTTTAAATCAAAACTGTATTTTAAATACGGTCTTTATTTATAGCAACATAGGAGACAAACTTAATATTTAAATGCAACCAACAAATGCAAGTAGGTAGTGAGCTTGAACAGAACAGATTGCAAACAGAGTTGTAGCTTACTTTATAAAAGTAAATAATAACTAATGCACAGTCATTTACCTATGCAAGCAGTCATATACCAATACATGCACGCAGTGATATTACATATGAATTATGATAATTATCGTAATTCATATCTAGCCCCCGGGGCTAGAACGAAAAAAGGTGACATTCATTTTTTATTTCTTCAAATGTAATTTCTTTTTTAAATGTTTATTTTTTATATATAATTTGTTTAATACAATTTATTATTGTTTAACCCTAATCCTAGGGTTAAAAAAAAAAAAAAGAGAGAAAAAAAAAGGGGGGGGGGGGGGGCGCTTTTATATAATGTATTTGTATTTTATTACTTCTTTTTTAACCTTAATCTAGTGTTATGATGAACCCTAACCCTGGGGTTAGAACAGAAAAAGGGTTATTTTTATTTAAAGAGTCTGGGGGGAGGAGGGTTGGGGGATAAATGGCAGACTGCAAAATCTATCCTTAGTCTCTCCATACCCAATGATCGCTGTGGAGCAGGGAGAGACTACAGCTATAAACACCTGGTCACTGTGATTGGCCATGACAGTGACCAAGTTTTTCCAGGGGGACATAGCAGTCTTACCACGATCACGGTATACCAGTGTGCATACCATGATCTGCAGTTGGGAAGGGGATAATCCTGCCACTTGTGTGCAACAGGGCTAAAGGAGCGTCGGGAAATAGGAATCGCGCATCCCTGCAGACAAACCAATTAAGAAGCCAGTCAGTCAATGTGAAACTGTCAGTTAGGAGCCAGGAGTATTTGTTTTAGTAATCATGGCTCCCAGGATTTGTCAAGCCCTGATTTAGAATTCTATAAACCTGATAGGTTGGACACAAAGACTCACAAAAGAAAGAAAAACAAATCCTTACCTGCAGCTTCAAGCAGAGCCTCAAGTCTAGCCTGTGTTTCTGGATCTACTGTCCTTAGATCGGTGCCATCAGCTGTGCCCGATAATAGTAGTTTTGATGCGGTCTCCAGCATTGGATTTTCCAAATCATCTTGGTCCAAAATAAATGACTCCACCTGTAAAAAAATTTCATTTTTAGATCACAGATGAAGCAAAAATCTCTCTATAGCCATCGCCACACACACACACACACACACACACACACACACTTTCAGTGAGAACTATTGCTTGGGAACACATTTGGGAAATGGCGCTCTAAAAAAGAATAGCAAATGCACTGCCGATACATCCCACCATAACCAGCAGCTGCCACTAGAAGACACAACCACCTCACAAGTCTGTTAAAAGGTGTGGTGTGTACTTCTGTTCTTTCACAAGTTACATACACATTCACCAATATTTATTGGTGGAAAAGACAATCTCAAGACAGATTTTGGTTTTAAGCACAAGTTTTCATTTGTAGCAAACTGTATGAAAAGCACTAACATATACGCAATGTAAAGCCGCATACATACACACCATTTGTAAGCCAGAGATTTTGGTTAATTTTATTTGCTATAGGTCATTGCTTTGCTCCCAACAGTACTAATTACAACACTCGAAACTTGGACTTGTTTTGTAACTTTCTTTAGAAGCAAAAGTTTAAAAAGGAAACACAATTTCTAAAAGTCCTTTTCAGGAGAGCGAGCATTACTACAAATCCAGGGCAGGAAGAGCCAGCTGGTGACATAAAGGCCACTTGGCAGACTATACCAGGTATGCTTACCAGCATGGTTGGGGGTACAAGCCACAACTTCCAATTAAATTGAGAAAATTGGCTGTTTGGGAACCCACAGCACTTTGTACAGGCTTGGGACACTAATCTAAAAGGTAGTAAATCTTCGACACTCCAGTTGTTGTGGACTACATGTACCATAATGCTCTTACAGCCGTAATGCTGGCAAAGCATCAAGGTAAATGTTATCTGGAGTGCAAAACGTTGCCAACCCCTGTTCTAGTCTATCATTCTCTATGTAGAATACAGAAACTTCAGACTATAGTTTTCCTTTGCCTTGCTATCTAGATTGAATGTAAACCCTCACCCATAAAAAATAAAAATAATTTAAAAAAAGGACTTCATTGGGGGGGAAATATTTTACATTTGGGAAAGCCAGAGACGGCTTTTTTCCCCTTCATTTTAAAGAGAGGCTAAACACGCTTATCTGAAGTCGGTTTAATCAGACAGAGGTTGTTGGCTTCGGTCTCATTTTGAAAGTTAAACGATGTTGCCAGTCTCACAAACCGACACTCCAAGTAGAGAGGAAGTACTCATCTGCAGATTCTGTTCAACCTTCAGAATTGCAGGTACAATTCCCGTCAGGGTCTACATAGCCTTCCATCCTAACGAGCTACTTAAAAAGTAGTATCACATAGTGCAGGGTTAAATCATGGAGCCAGTACAATTTGCATCACAAGAGGAAAAATAAATATTTCCATAAACATGTATAAAAATGACACATCTATTGATACACACCATTCACATTAAATATTTGCACACATTCTGACACACAAATACATACATACCCATATGCTGACGCAGACCAACACATAATCTCACTCTTCCATACTTGCACACACTTAAATGCAAATACGCATTAACACATCACACACAGTCACAAACACATGCTGACAGATCCGTACACACCAATATGCCGCTACACACTAACACTTCACGGATTTTGACAGATACATTAATAAAAACAGGTGCTGAACCCAAACATGCATGCGAACACACATGCCGGTACACACTATTTACTTAATAGACTGGCACTGGGTGCCCTCACTGCAGTTGCTGGACCTCCTCACAGGCGTTTCCTACTGCTACAGCTGTTCCCTGGTGAGCAGCAGAAACAGGATCTGCTGCGAGTTATCTGATCAGTAAATAACTGCAGAGTGGGGGACTGGGCCAGTATCTTCCTGGCGCCAGATTCATGAGACCCAAATTTGTAGAGCCCGGACATAGGTTAAAGTTAATAGTAACATCCCCGGTTAAACACTTTGTTATTGTCATTATCTCTTTCTCTGCTTTGGCTTGCACTCCGTGATTGACCTGTGCACACCACAACAACAGAAAGCCAGTCTCTAGGCCACCTCTCTCAAAATGGCAGCTTTAATCAGGCATAAATGGCCTTATACCATGTTAAAACTGTTTTTTTTTTTCATTTCGTACCATTAAGTATGCTAAGATTTACCACAGACAAAGTTCACAAAAACAAATCTATATAAAAGCAAAAGGCAGATTCCCGCTATACATCCTTCCTAAATCTATGAACGTCCTTGAATTAGATCTACATTCAGCTTCCGGAAAAAAATTACTTTTGGAAAATGGTCTCCATAGAGTTGCACAAACTAGAAGGACAAAGAGGCACAAAATAGGTAAAGGTCTTGCTCGTAAGTTGTGCCCAATCTGTTAAGAGATGCATTAAAAAGTTTATAAAATCAAAACTTTTTGCAAAGTTAACAGTTGGGGCTGACCCTTGGGAAGAATGCTTGCACAAAAATCAAAGGTTTTGACAGCAAACCTATTTCAGACTAAAAGGCCCTAATGGGCCATGGATGACAAATTTGTCATTCTATCTAAAGCCACATATAGCTGTAATGTTTACATACATACGAGCAGTAGAAACATTTTCAGCACAGACTGTTTGCAGTATGCATGCTTGCCATAAACTGATCACATCCCCACCAGCTCACCTCTTCCACTACTACTCTCTGCATGTCGTGAGACAGACATGCACACAACAATGACAGATCACTGGCCACAGGAACAGATCTTACCACTGCCACAGAGCAATGCTTAATTCAAATAGCAGTTCTAATGAGGCAGAAACAGCCTTGAATAATTCCAGAACATAAATAACCAACGTTATGACTCAGAATAGTGCAACATTGCAAATTAATGAAGCCATACTAATTGTGCCATTTTATTTACATGTACAGAACTCACCAAGTCATGTGTACATACCAAAAGGAATAATAGAAGCCACACTATTCTGGATACATCACTTCCATGGTGAGCACCAAAGACTGTTACTAGGTCAAACAGTTTAGAAATATATGGTAGAGATGTACTTTAAATTCTTTGTGCAAATTGTTCTGTTAGTAGATTTACAACATATATGAGCAAATGTATGACTGCTCGTAGCCCTGATGCTTAAGTCTAACAATCCTACAGCATACGTAGTTTTGCTGCTGAGGTACAGGTGCAAGAAACTGAACAGGCCAACTGTAGTAAACGCATGGGCAGTATCAGACTGATAGGGCGTTTGAATGCCACAATATTCTAGTCAGAACACCTGCTCAATGTGCAAGAAACACATAATGCAAGGAGAATGGCACACAGGAAATGCCACATGCCAGTCTCACAACAGCAAATACCCCTGGTGAAACTAGAAAATTAACTGAAATGTTTTCCTATGGATAATAAGTAATATTCACACTTGCTGTGAACAAAT
Organism: Pelodytes ibericus; assembly: GCA_036172795.1. NCBI lineage: Eukaryota > Metazoa > Chordata > Amphibia > Anura > Pelodytidae > Pelodytes > Pelodytes ibericus. Next base: position 90,129,437 of record CM069863.1, read on the forward strand.
TTAATGCAGCCCAAAACACATATGTATTACTGAACATGTGACCCCCTACCAAAAAATGCTTGAACACCCACTGCATACACCATGTCCAAAAGCAAAAACTGGAGTATCCCATGTTTTCTCCACTGGTAGCAGACATCTGATACACAAAGCATCCATTTACACATTAAGTGAGCAACAAAGGACCAGTTTGCCATAAGTTTTAAATATTTGGCATTAAGAACAAACCGATTTGGGGAGCCAGGCAGAACATTTCCAGATTTCTTGGAGATAGGCATTTTGCTGTGACAATCACTTTTACATATGCACATGTAGGGTTGTTAACTCTTTGCAGTGTTTTTATTTAACAAGGAAGAGTATTACCCAATAAAGACTTCTAAAGAGAAATCAAGGTGATGTGCCAAACAGTTCACTATGCTGTGATTTCCTGGTTATCCTCCAGTTCAGTGATGGCAAACATTTAACTTAAGCGCCCAATCTTCTGCACAAAGCCAAGAAGCAGCTCTCAAAGTGCCCTCTATTTCAGGCAATTTCCCACCCATTATCATCATCCATCCTTCTTGTTCGCATTACCTTCCAATAATTTCTCTTGCAGCAATTAATTAATTAAAAAGTAAAATACCTGCAATCAGTGAGATCAGTCTGCTCAACACAAATACCTGGCAACAGATAAAATGATGGTGATACTATAAGAGGTCTCAGCATGGCACCTGTGCCATAGGTTCGCCATCACTGCTCTAACCTTACAAAGTCAAAAGATCAAATAGTCACACGTAGAATGGAAAATGGCTGATAAAAACATTGTATAGATACCTGGATATTTAAAAAAAAAAAAATGTCATCAATTCAGAGAGACAGCCCTAATCAGATCTCAAACAGCATCACAAAAAATACTGGCCTGGTGAATGTGGAATTCAAAGGTTATGAAGTACAAAAATCACTAAAACAAAAAAAATAAATTTTTTTTAACTCCTAAAATGGTCAACAGCAATGGATTTACTAGCATGACTCCTGAAGGACAGATTAATCGTCCTAAGATCGTCTTGCAAAAAAAATAATCTATTTAACTAGCGTTGATACGCGAGAAACAAAATAAATGCAAAGCGATTGGCTGAAGTTAATTTCTCGTCTACCACAGTTTCAATCACCTCTGGGAGAGATCCTCCAGCGCAAGAGCCAACATGACTGTCTGGAAAGAAAAGAAAGCTGAACAGATCCAGTATCTCCAGAAAGAAAGAGGATGGATGTGGAGTCCATGTCCCAACAGACGTGACCAACCAACACAATCTATACTCAAAGCAATAAAAAAGCAGCACGAAAAAATAGCCTAGTAAAAATCCAAAATAAGCTGACATGGAAGAAGTTAATTAGGTTGATCCTGCTGTACAGAGTGTTCTATAAAATTTCTCAAGTAAATTCTACTGCACAGGCGCAGCAGAAATTGATTATTGCTCACCAAAGCGCATGCGCACAAAGTTACAGCTGTCAATCAGCCGTAACTTTGACAGAAGAGCGCCCGCGCGAGGGACACACACCACCTCAGGCCCTTTCAGATCAGCTGCGGTGACAGGTAAGTATAAGCGTATTACTGATTGTCATTTACTAGCGTAGCAAGCAATTGGTAAAACTTATATCAGTGACATGCTACGCTAGTAAGTGGAAGACACACACGGGGGACAGAGGGGGGATACACGGGAGCCTAAGGTGTCGATCACAACTCCCATCAAGATGAGCAAGCCCCCCCCCCCCCCCCCGTGTGTCTTCTACTTACTAGCGTAGCATGTCACTGATATAAGTTTTACCAATTGCTTGCTATGCTAGTAAATGACAATAATGGGAAGGGCTTTGACAAACTCTGTCATAGACCTAATTGGAGATTCATTGTTGTTGGCTCACAAGACCAGTGTATTCGAAGCCCTTCCCATTCACTTCATCTTCACTGGAGTCTATTTGTGCTCTAAGCACTCTAACAAACAAACAAAAAAAAACATAATGGACAGAATGTCAGTATTATACTAAATCAAAAAATCTTGTAGGAATATGTTTTGTTATATACTACATCCTGTGTTCAAGTGCCCAATGGACTTTGAGGTACTGACTACATAAAGTTGTTACGAGCTGTAGTATCGGGAGTTGATTAGTTCAGAGTGTTTTTGTGGTAGAGTAAGTTCTCCAAGTTGGTCTTCCAACCTTACTAGGAAGGCACGCCCCCCCCCAAAAACCAAAAACAAAAGAGCATATTAAGGTGTGATCTTTACAAACCATTCTGTTTTTGGAATGCATTTTGAAAGCCTGATTGTGCATTTGTGTAACCAACTGGAGATATGGTATAGATCATATATTTGTACATAAAAAATAGATATATACTTTTTGCAAGTTTGGAACTAAAATATTTGGTTTGTTCCATAAAATAAAAAAAGAAAAAAGTAACAACTGATTTCTTGTTTTTTTTTTTAAAAAGAACTTTTGCCCTGACAAATAACTTTTAGATATGCACATGCAAGGTTGTTGGCTCTAATTTGGTGCTTATTACCTGCATAAAATATTGCACTTTGACTTACCGTATTTTAAATCCTTCATGAAAAGGAAGAAAGGGTTAAAAAGGGTCTCCTAAATAAACTTGATGTGTATCTTTAGCAATACATATGGGTTTACTCTCAGCTCAGCTAGAGTAAGGGCTCATCCCACTTGTCCGAATGGGGTCTCTAGCTCTACTAGTGCAAGGTATGTTCCCATGTAAAAATGAGGATCTCTCTGCAATAGCCGAGAGACTGACAAAGGACCGGACTGCCCGCTTTCCAGGGAAGCATGGCGCATGCCAGTTTTATCCTCTGAACGGAAGCTTCTATTAATTTTTACATGTGCTTCAATATTAGAAGCACAAGTGGAAAAACACCAAAAAAGTTTTGTTGTCCTTTAAGTGTAACAGATATAAATATATTATTGACAGTCTTCAATGTTTAAACCAAAGTTGGTACAGATGATGGCAAAGTTAAAATATAAGCAATGACTTTGGTAAGAAATTAATACAGGGCTCGACAAACCCCGGGCGCCAGGTCGCCATGGCGACCTGGAAATGGAGCCTGGCGCCCGGGTGCCGTTGCCCTAATGTTCCCCTTGCCGCTGCCATCCGTCTTTTGCAGCGCGAGGGGACAGACAGCAAGCTCCGCCCCCTCGCGCAACACGTGTGTTAGTGTTCAGCCGAAAGAGCCATGAGGATCGGCTGCGGCACGAATGTTCCCCCTCCCCAGCAATGAGGTAAGGCAGCAGGGAGGGGAAACATTCGTGCCGCAGCCGATCTTCATGGCACTTTCGGCTAAGTGCTGGGTTGTCAAGAGACGACACCCAGCACTCAGAAGTTAAGAAGGGAAAAAAAACTTGTGTATGTTTGAGTTGTATATGTGAAGTGGGGGGGAGGGATGTATATGTGAAGTGTGGGGGGGAGATGTATATGTGAAGGGGGGGTATATATGTGAAGTGTGGGGGGGGGGAGGTGTATATGTGAAGGGGAGGTATATATGTGTGTGAAGTGTGGGGGGAGGTGTATATGTGAAGGGGGGGTATATATGTGAAGTGTGGGGGGAGGTGTATATGTGAAGGGGGGGTATATATGTGAAGTGTGGGGGGAGGTGTATATGTGAAGTGGGGGGGATATATATGTGAAGTGTGGGGGGGAGGTGTATATGTGTAAAGTGTGGGGGGAGGTGTATATGTGAAGGGGGGAGGGATGTATATGTGGGGGGGGGAGTTGTATATGTGAAGGGGGGTAGTTGTATATGTGAAGGGGGGTATATATGTGAGGTGTGGGGGGAGGTGTATATGTGAAGTGTGTGTGTGTATATGTGAAGTGGGTTGGTGTGTGGGGTGTATATGTGACGTGGGTTGGTGTGTGTGTGTTTATGAATTGCGTGTATGTTTGCGTGATTGTCTGGCTCCTAAAATTTTTTGCTGGCTCCTAGAATAAAATTAAATTTGTCAAGCCCTGAATATGAGAACTAAACAAGGCCAGCAGGGAATTTGTGCTTCAATTGGTTATGCTGGTACTTATAGACTACCAACGCAAATCGAAGCTGCAAGAGCAAACATGTGAGAAATAAAATGAAGAGTAAATTTTCCCTTTGTTGTAAGATATTACTTATTTCTCACCTAGCACAATCTTAGATTATGGGCAAACTAAAAAGTCTAGTCAGGGATGCAAAACATTTAGGAGTTTGAGTGTACAGTTTTCTACAGGAAACCAGGCTGAGGTAGGAACTCAACAGTGATAATTACTGCATCATATTTATACCCCAAGTTGCCCGATTTTCATCATATTTAAGTCTGTTCAAATATAACTTTTTGCAAATACATTTTTTTTAAAAAGGTTTCAGAGAAGTGTATTTTCTTTTATCTGGCACAGGGGACATATTACATCGTTTCCCTTTTTGCACAGTGGGATGTTGGGAACAGTCAGCTGAGGAAATCCTAGGTTGTGACTGGTTGCTGGCAATAGCTTTTCTTTCAGTCTCTGAGGAGAGTGTGATGCAATTCCGAGGTAGCCACATCCATACTAAGAGTGGTCATGTACGCAGGCAGTAATTGCAGCTAAATATAATATTTCATTGGATAAAAATAGTAATATGTTGGTAATAATTTAAACCGGTACACTCCTACTCGCAAATTACCTTGTTTTCATACATTCAAGTTAATTTAATGAAAATGTGTTAAAAGTGCAATATCCATAATAAATAGGTTTTATTTACTCCCGTTTGAAGCTTGTACTGACCCTTCCACACTGCTCTCAGCATTTGGCTTGAGCATGGAAGAGGGGGGGGGGGGGGGTGTCAAAGCATTTTTCTCTCTAAAAAAATCATTCTGCAGGGTATCAGGTAAATTCTACATATGTCTCTCAAACAAACTGTAAAACATACAAATGTAGGCATGAACTCAGAAGTTGGAGACAAGGTCTATTCAGCAATAAAAAGGAGACAGAGGAATGAATGGCTGCTTAGCATTCAAGTTAAACATTTTTTTTTTTGGTCCTGCCACTACTACATGTACTTCCTTTCCCACCTAGTACCAGCATACATACATACATTGGATACTCAATTTGACCATAAAATCTCTTAATTCCAGTATACCACTTTAGTTTTCCTCCACTGCAGTCTTTTTCTACCTCCTTGGTATCAGTGCCACCGTAGCTGTACCCTCATATGATAAGTTTCTCTGCTATTTATTTTCCACACCATTATAGCTTATCAGATCTTCATTCCACTACTCTCTGTTCCATGTTCATAGCCCATCTAGATAAGTCTCAATTCGGGTTCAAGTTACCAAGTTTTAGTCAAATCCACATATTAACAGTGCTTAATATCTGCTAATGACTGCACCCAGACAGATAAGCCAAAAGGTTTGTTTATATGGGATGTAATACTGGCCAAACTGTAGGCTTGGTGTATCTGTGTAGTTCACAAACCAAATTTAGCACACCTGAATTTAAAATCATTAATGGAGCCACCCAAAAAGAACAGCGAACACTGTATGAATTGTGACATGTGGGCTTAACTTCTTATTTGTTTGTTGTTCTCGCCTTTCCTTTAATATTGGGGGCGAAAAAAATAAATATTTACGAGAATGTACACTTCTGGAAGAGGCATTTGAATGTATGTGGTGGGACATGTGCTGTAGGGTCAAAATGACAAAAAGGTTGAAGGTCTGCTCTAATGGGAACTCATTCATACAGGCTGAGCATATATCAAGAGAACGTAATTTGAAATATTAAAACAGAGAAGGGGATTCTGTACAGCAAGGTAGCAAAGTTCTGGAACGCTCTAGCGGGGAGGTGGTGACAAAATGCTGTGGATGTTGGTACAAGAGTTGGATAGATTTGATAAGAGGGTATTCATGAATAAGCCATTTTACAATGACTTTAAAGACAGATCAATCTCTTGATTAGGCAAAGTTAAACTATTTCCAACAATCTTCTCGGCCAAATCTGTTAAAAGTTGGTGAATGGTTAATTGACTTCATCTAAAATACAAAAAAAACTTGCATATGGACAGTATTTCACATATACATACACACGACAAACAATAGAAGCCAGGCAGCAAGGCTGTTAAAAAGATACTAGTAATTCCTACATTTCAATAGAATAAGCATAAAACACAAACTGTACACCAGAATTTAGTAAGCAGAAATTAAAAGCTCTCCAGGTTTGTGAAGCACTGATGTGCAGTCAAGTTTAATGGGATATTACTGTTGAAATCTTTAGGAATGTGGGGGCTTACACAAAAACTGAAACAAAACACAGGACAGACAAAAGCTGCTTTTGTACAAATGGTGTTAAAATATCAGTGCCGAGGATGTCAAACTACAGAACTTCATTTTTACAGTACACTTTTGAGGCAGGACCAGAAGTGATGCTACAGCTACATCACTTCCTAGTTTTGTTTCTAGAGTATATGCCTATATCAGACATTACTTTATTGTAAATCTACTGGGAAACAAAAATATACAGAAGATTGTGCAGGAGAAACACAATCAAAGAATACAACTTGTTCAAGCAAGTTGAATATATTTAAAAGCCAGAAATCAACCAACAAAAGTAAAGTTGATATTAAAGTGGGCGGTGTGTAATACTTTTATAGCACAGCTAAAAGCTTTAAGATTTTACTGCAATGTCAGCTTCAGACACAGCAAGGGACTACAGAAAATGCTCATTGATCGTGCAGCACTATATAATGCGCAGTTTGAGATCCCCACCTCCATTCAATAACAGCAATAAAACCAGAAGTCAAATGAGAACTCAGTGGATATAAGATAGGGTTAATAATTCAAATTAACCAGTTGCTTATGCGTTTTACACCAAGCCAGCAAATGAAAGTGGAAGAATTTACACTATGGGTATTCATCCACCAGAATAACCCACATATTTCAACAAGGTATTAGAAAAAAAAGACTGATATTTAAATTATCTGTAAATATAATTTATATTATTGTTGTAACACAAGCACGTGCCCTATTTTAGCAAACAGCCTGTACCATGTTGGAAACCCATATACTATTCAGCCAAAATAAAAACTGTCGGCATGTTCTGGTGTTTTAATATTTGGAATATAACATTTTGAGGCCTTATGATGCAACTCAAAATTATACAACCTAAAAAAAATTAAAATAAAAAACCCAGCACATAATGCACACAAAAATCAGCAGTTTTGATTCTCTAAAATGTTAGCTGGACTGCAGGCCTCTGGTTGTTAACGAATTGTGCAAGACATATGATACTAAACCCACAGAAAGCAGCTTTGCAGACCCCACCTTCTAATGAGTTAATCTAAAGGTCACAAGCACGCAGGCATTTTATGTAATCTAAGGCCCTTGATTTTTCTTTACTAAACTAGCAGTCGCAGCACACACATCTACAACCCTGCAAATCACGAATTGACTAATCTTCGCATATAAAACCGATCACAATATACACAAGGCGAAAACACACAAAGTCTACGCTAACCGTCAAGCCTCCCCTCACATTATCCAGAGATCCGTCTTTCCCGTCCCTCCCCCCGTCTGCTTTGCAGTATTCGTTGAAGCAGCTACACGACTCTCAATACCTCCAGGATGTCTTCTAACACATATGCTTCCATTTCGGCTGCTGTTTCCACCATGTTTTCTCAAACAGCCATATCCTTTACTGCACTATGATTAGATCAGTGCCAGCAGGAACCCTCCTCTGTCAGCGAGGGAACAGGAAATGGAAGGTTCTATTCTCGCCCGAAGCAGCAATGCAGTTTCAGAGTAGCCTCTACCAAACACACAGGGGTGACTCACTGAATATGCTTTTAAAGTCGCAGGCACTTGTTTTTCTCCACCGTCTCGCTTAACATTAGAACACAGATTATTGCTCTAAAGTGCAAAGATTTCTTATCCATCAGTATATTGTTTGTAAATGACAACACAACGTTTCTTAAAAATTATATTACACACACAATTCAGACAATTTATAAACCAATCACATTGAAACCAGTCACTAAAAACTTGTGGGAACGTTTACTAAACTTTAAGATTATATTAGCATGCACATTTTTTAACATTAGGTACTTTAAATACAATTAGTTCAAATACATTTTTTTGTCTCTCCGTAACCCTAGAAGACGTTTCCGGATGCGTACAGAGGGGAAAAAACATTTGGTAGCACATTGCTACCGTATCTGGAAAAATGGTAAGGAGTGAAAATGTGTTCTAGAATACTGTACAAAAGGTTAAACAAAAACATAAAAGACAGAAGTAAGGAGTGCCACAGAGTTTAATTTCATTAAAAACTTTTTTTTTTTTTTTTTTAAATAGCATCCAATTAGAAAAATAACATTTAAAACTTGTAATTAAACCAAGGAAATGGTTATTGTTAATGAACAATAATCATAATAAAAGCACTCACGCCTTTTCAAGAAAAATTAAGAGGCGTTTCACAGTCCTTGAATTACTGTCCTCCCTATATCTCGGCAACATCCAACGGCCCATTTGACAGCATGGAGCAGCCCACTGGACTTCCTTACACATATACTCTTAAGCCCTATACATTTGTAGTTTTGTTTGAATAATGTTGATTTAAAACAGTGACCACACATTTTTCTATGGATAACAAGCCCTGGCATACCGACAACTAACTGAACTGCAGCCTACTCAAAAAAAACCCACTGATGTCCATGTGTCATACTAAACAAGACCTCACTCCACAAGTTATTAAGCCATCCAAGAAAGGTTTATTAAGGCACTGAACAAATGTACAGGTCATGAATACAACGTTGCACTACATAAATAGTGCCAATAATGGCATGGGTCAATGTATACCGCTAACACCAAATGTTGTGCGTTAACAGGTCCGCCAATGGGCACCAGCAAACCTTTCTCCAGGAGGTAGGCAAAATATCCTCCCTATTTTTCCCCTCTCCCATCCCAATACTTCCTTCTACCCATGGCCTACCTTTGTTGGTTCAGAATGAGTTTCCTGGTGATAGGCAAATTTTAGTTGCCCATTCTAACAGACTAGCCTGTAGCTGTGCAATGACTGGGGTGGTAAAGATTAGCCACAACTACCCCACTCTACAATACCCATCTGTTCAGCCAGTACTGACTGTAGAGGACTGCAGCTCTCATGGTATACACAAAATAAGTGTGTAGTGTAGCATTGTTTACCATAACCTCAGTCTACAAATACAGTTACCATAAATACAGCTAACAATATGGCTGGATGAATGTTATTGTAGATGCAGGCAACAAAAGGTAGGGCTTTATTCATGAAAGAGGGAATTGCTAAGGGAATATCTTCAAGACCAAAAGTAGCTGAGTTAGAAAAATTCTCCCAGTTAGCTGAATGGGATATTTTTTCTAACTTGGTAACTTTGGCCTTAAGCTTGAAATGCCCATCTCAATTCCCTACAATTCATGAATAAAGCTTTTAGTGTTTGTACTGTAGCCCAAGACCAACAGTTAGCAATGGTGTGTGCTTGACATCATGGGAGTTGCAGTCAACAAAAGTTAGTGTTGTGTAGAGTAATGCAGGGCTTGACAAATCTAATTTGATTTTAGGAGCCAGCAAAAAAATGTAGGAGCCAGACAATCACGCAATTCATAAACACACACCCCTACTTTACATATACACATATATACAAAACACCACACACACACACACCCCTACTTTACATATACACATATATACAAAACACCACACACACACACCCCTACTTTACATATACACATATATACAAAACACCACACACACCCCTACTTTACATATACACATATATACAAAACACCACACACACCCCTACTTTACATATACACATATATACAAACCACCACACACACACACACACCCCTACTTTACATATACACATATATACAAAACACCACACACACACACACACCCCTACTTTACATATACACATATATACAAAACACCACACACACACACCCCTACTTTTCATACACATATATACAAACCACACACACACCACACACACACACACCCCTACTTTACATATACACATATATACAAACCACCACACACACACACCCCTACTTTACATATACACATATATACAAAACACCACACACACACACCCCTACTTTACATATACACATACACCTCACACACCCCTACTTTACATATACACATACACCTACTTTACATATACACATACACCTACTTTACATATACACATACACCTCACACACACCTACTTTACATACACATACACCTCACACACACACACACCTACTTTACATACACATACACCTCACACACACACACACACACCTACTTTACATACACCTCACACACACACACACCTACTTTACATACACATACACCTCACACACACCTACTTTACATACACATACACCTCACACACACCTACTTTACATACACATACACCTCACACACCTACTTTACATACACATACACCTCACACACACCTACTTTACATATACATACACCTCACACACACCTACTTTACATATACACACACCTCACACACACCTACTTTACATATACACACATCTCACACACACCTACTTTACATATACACACACCTCACACACACCTACTTTACATATACACACACCTCACACACACCTACTTTACATATACACACACCTCACACACACCTACTTTACATATACACACACCTCACACACACCTACTTTACATATACATACACCTCACACACACCTACTTTACATATACACACACCTACTTTACATATACATACACCTCACACACACCTACTTTACATATACACATATATACACACCTACTTTACATATACACATATATACACACACCTACTTTACATATACACACACACCTACTTTACATATACACCTCACACACACCTACTTTGTATATATGTGTATATGTAAAGTAGGTGTGTGTGAGGTGTATATGTAAAGTAGGTGTGTATATATGTGTATTTGTAAAGTAGGTGTATGTGAGGTTTGTGTATATGTGTAGTAGGTGTGTGTATATATGTGTATATGTGTAGTAGGTGTGTGTATATATGTGTATATGTGTAGTAGGTGTGTGTATATATGTGTATATGTAAAGTAGGTGTGTGTATATATGTGTATATGTAAAGTAGGTGTGTGTGTGAGGTGTTTGTATATATGTGTATATGTAAAGTAGGTGTGTGTGAGGTGTTTGTATATATGTGTATATGTAAAGTAGGTGTGTGTGAGGTGTTTGTATATATGTGTATATGTAAAGTAGGTGTGTGTGAGGTGTTTGTATATATGTGTATATGTAAAGTAGGTGTGTGTGAGGTGTTTGTATATATGTGTATATGTAAAGTAGGTGTGTGTGAGGTGTTTGTATATATGTAAAGTAGGTGTGTGTGAGGTGTTTGTATATATGGGTATATGTAAAGTAGGTGTGTGTGTGTGTGTTTGTATATATGTGTATATACAACGACAAACCCCAGGCGCCAGGTCGCTATGGCGACCAGGAAATGAGACCTGGTGCCTGGGTGAAGTTACCCTCCCTGTCCCCCTTGCCATCCGATTTGTTTTTATTTTTCCGCAGCGCGAGGGGGTAAACCTCACACACACCAACTTTACATATACACAAACACCTCACACACACCTACTTTACATATATATACACAAAAACACCTCACACACACACACACACACACACACCTACTTTACATATTCACATATACACAAACCTCACATACACCTACTTTACAAATACACATATATACACACCTCACATACACCTATATACACACACACCTACCTTACATATACACATATATCAGGGCTCGACAAACCCCAGGCGCCAGGTCGCCATGGCGACCAGGAAATTAGACCTGGCGCCTGGGTGCTGTCAGCCTCCTGGTCCCCTTGCCGCTGCCATCTGATTTTTCCGCAGCGCGAGGGGGTAAAGTCTGTGCCGATAGCACAGACTGCAAGCTCCGCCCCCTCGCGCAACGCGTGTCTGAGTGCCGGGTGTCGTCACGTGACATCCTGGCACTCAGCATGCCGACCAACGGAGTTAAGCTACAGCGTGAATGTCCCCCTCCCCTGCAGTGAGGTAAAGCAGCAGGGAGGGGGACACATCAAGAAGAAACCCCCAAGAAAAGGCTGTGTGCGGTGGGTGTGTGTTTGTATGTATTGTAAAGTAGGTGTGTGAGAGGTGTTTGTATATATGGGTGTGAGAGGTGTTTGTATATATGGGTGTGAGAGGTGTTTGTATATATGGGTGTGAGAGGTGTTTGTATATATGTATATATGTAAAGTATGTGTGTTTGTATATATGTGTGTGTGTGAGGTGTTTGTATATATGTGTGTGTGTGAGGTGTTTGTATATATGTGTGTGTGTGAGGTGTTTGTATATATGTGTGTGTGTGAGGTGTTTGTATATATGTGTGTGTGTGAGGTGTTTGTATATATGTGTGTGTGTGAGGTGTTTGTATATATGTGTGTGTGTGAGGTGTTTGTATATATGTGTGTGTGTGAGGTGTTTGTATATATGTGTGTGTGTGAGGTGTTTGTATATATGTGTGTGTGTGAGGTGTTTGTATATATGTGTGTGTGTGAGGTGTTTGTATATATGTGTGTGTGTGGTGTTTGTATATATGTGTGTGTGAGGTGTTTGTATATATGTGTGTGTGAGGTGTTTGTGTATATATGTGTGTGTGAGGTGTTTGTGTATATATGTGTGTGTGAGGTGTTTGTGTATATATGTGTGTGTGAGGTGTTTGTGTATATATGTGTATATGTAAAGTATGTGTGTTTGTATATATGTGAAGTAGGCGTGTGTGTTTATGAATTGTGTTTATGTTTGCGTGATTGTCTGGCTCCTAAAAAAAATGTCTGGCTCCTAAAATCAAAATAAATTTGTCAAGCCCTGACATATATACAGACACCTCACACACACACCTACTTTACATATACCCATATATACAAACACCTCACACACACACACAACCTACTTTACATATACCCATATATACAAACACCTCACACACACACACACACACCTACTTTACATATACCCATATATACACAAACACCTCACACACCCATACCTACTTTACATATACCCATATATACACAAACACCTCACACACACACACACACCTACTTTACATATACCCATATATACACAAACACCTCACACACACATACCTACTTTACATATACCCATATATACACAAACACCTCACACACACACACACACACACACACCCCTACTTTACATATACCCATATATACACAAACACCTCCCACACACCTACTTTACATATACCCATATATACAAACACCTCACACACACCTACTTTACATATACCCATATATACAAACACCTCACACACACCTACTTTACATATACCCATATATACAAACACCTCACACACACAGTACTTTACATATACCCATATATACACAAACACCTCACACACACACACACACACACACACACACACACACACACACCTACTTTACATATACACATATATACAAACACACACCTCATACATTCTTTTCTTGGTGTCCCCCCTCCCTGCCGCTTTACCTCATTGCAGGGGAGGGGGACTTTTGTGCTGCAGCCACTCTGCCTGCCGAGTGCCAGGATGTCACGTGACGACACCCGGCACTCAGACACGCGTTGCGCGAGGGGGCGGAGCTTGCAGTCTGTGCCATCAGCACAGACTTTACCCCCTCGCGCTGCGGAAAAATAAAAACAAATCGGATGGCAAGGGGGACAGGGAGGGTAACTTCACCCAGGCACCAGGTCTCATTTCCTGGTCGCCATGGCGACCTGGGGTTTGTCAAGCCCTGGAATAATGTAGCTCTGTGATGCACAACAAACATTGAAGTTTAACAAAATAGAGGGTAATAAATGTGGACATAAAGACTTGTATCCAAAATACGGCACTTGGAGCAAGAATTTGGCTATGAAGTTATGCATCACCCAAAACTGGGAACAGCCCGGTCCTATTAGGTGGACAGAGGTTAGGAACCTAATTAACCACTTTGGGGAGATGGATCAAAGGTATTATCTGGTTAAAAAGAAATTGAGTAGCTACTATAAAATATGGCAACCGTGGCTGGATACTTTTCCCCCCCAAGAGGGCTGGGGATAGGGAACAATGAGAGCCCTGAAAGAGCACCCACCAGACGCACCAAAGGGGTAGGTGTGGAGAAAGGGAAGCCCACTTAAAGATTTATCTAGTATATGTTAGGCACTCGGCTGCAGTCTACGTGTTCGATGTTAATTGTTGTATAAAAGGCTCTTTGGGCCATACACTGCTAAGGATTGTATGAGTGTTTTTATGAATTGTACGGCCCACAGCACATCATGCAGTATGTGTTATATGTTTTAGATTTTGTACCATATAATAAAGTGTATTTAAACCTAAAAAAAATATTCAAAATACGGCACTTGGAAGTTATACAGTATTAGTGGCTAACATTTGGCACTTTATCTGGCTGTTAATATATTACCCGTGATGTTCAGCGCCAACCAAATGGATGCTTGAGAATCAGGAGTTGCACATTCCACAGAAGATGCAGTACCAATCCAGTTGTTGAGTACTCACTTTCACATGATGCCCAACATACCAGACTGGCTGAGAGTCATGGGAAATTACTGTGTGTGTGTGTGTGTGTGTGTGTGTGTGTGTGTGTCTGACTGACGGTCTGTGTGTGTCTGACTGACGGTCTGTGTGTGTGTGTGTCTGACTGAGACTGTTTTTTTCCTATTTTGGCCCCAACCCAAACCCAAAATTTAACCTTAACACTAACCCCAACTCTAACCCGTATGTCTGTCTCTCCCCCACCCTCCCCCCCAAGTTGTCCGTCCCCCCCACCCTCACTCCAATGTTGTCTGTCTCTCCCAAATCGTTGCCCTTCTAATTTAAGACTATGTCTTCTAGTTGTGGTAGTTTTTCTTCTTTTAAACATACTCTCCTCCTTTACTGAGTTGAACCCTTGTATTTAAATGTTTCTATCAATACCCCGTTACGTCTTTCCTCAAAGCTATACATGTTAAGATGCTTTAACCTTTCCAGGTAAGTTTTATCCTTCAACCCATGAACCGGTTTAGTAGCCCTTTTCTGAACTTTCTTCAACGTATCAATATCCTTCTAGAAATACAGTCTCCAATACTGTGTACTATAAAGTGAGGTCTCACCAGTGCTTTGTATAATGGTGAGGTCCCACCAGTGCTCTGTATGCACACTTCCTTCTTTCTACTGCTAATACCTCTCCCTAAACAACCAAACATTCTGCTAGCAGTTACTGCTGCTCTATTGCATTGCCTACCTACCTTCAAGTCCTCTGAAATTATTACTCCTAAATCCCTTTCCTCAGATGTTGAAGTTAGGACTGTACCAAAGTCTATATTCTGCTTGTGGGTTTTTACGCCCAAGGTGCAGAATCTTGCACATTTAATGTCAGTTGCCACAGCTCTGACCATTTTTCTAGTTTAGGTACATCATTTGCCATTTGGTTTATCCCTCCAGGAACATCAACCCTGCTATAAAACTTTGCATCATCAAAAGACATGCCTTACCAACAAGACCTGCAATATCACCAATAACTATTTTAAAAAGAGAATTGGTCCAAATACAGATCCCCAAGGTACCACACTGGTTACAAGACCTTGCATCGAATATACTCCATTGACTACAACCCTCTCTTGTCTGTCTAATCCATTCAACAATATTGAAATCCAAAGATTGTAGTTTATTGATAAGCCTCCTATGTGCGAGTGTCAAAATCCATACTGAAATCTAGGAAAGCAATGTCTACTGCACCACCCTATTCTAGAAAAAAAAAAAAAAAAAAAAAAAAAATATGGGTGTATGGGCCATTTGCCACTCTCCAATCTTCTGGAACTACTCCAGTTTCCAATGATTGGTTAAATAAATCTGTTAACATTTGTGCTAGTACACAACTTATTTGTCTTTAGACAGCTGAAGAATCTATTCCTCTGTAAACTCACTTCAAATGACTGTCTTTTTCCTAAATTAGGTCCTTTCTCTAATTTTCATTTGTAAACACTGAACAAAAATATTCACTGAAGCAGTCTGCTAGACCTTTATCCTCTTCTACATAGCATCATTTTGTTTTTAATCTAATCCTTGTTTTACCTTCCTTTTTTCGCATTTATGCATCAAGAACAATGTTTTGTCCCCCTTTTTTTTTTGACTAACTGGGCTGCGTGTGCTTTAGAGGTTCATATTTTTTGCTTTGGCCAATTCTGCCCACTCTTATAGATCTTTCTCCCTCACGCATATTTTTTTTTTTTTTTTTATATTACTAAATGCTAACCTTTTTTGTTATTTTTTTTTTACTACTTTAAACACCTCTGAGGAGTACCACCATAGTGGTTTCTTACATTTTTTGCTCTGACAAGCCTAATGCAATTTTCTGTTGCCTTCAGTAGTGCAACTTTGAAATTTCTCCTGGACTCCATTTAACCCCTTCAGGACCAGGGATTTTCTGAGCCAGTGACCAGAGCGATTTTTCCATTTCTAATATGTGTTTGTTGAAACTTAATTTTCCTCTGTCATTTAACACACCCATACAAGTTATTTGTTGTTTTTTAAAGGACAGTTAGAGCCTTCTTTTGATACCCTATACATAAAAATAATCTATAATTTAGTACTAAAAAAAATACATATAAAAGGGGAACATTTTTGACTTTGCCATCTAATTTGCATGGTATCAACTGATCACCCGGAAACCCGCTGATCGGGTCAAGTTAACTCGTCAGAAGGTCGCTAATGCTGCGGCTCTTATTTTCATACTGCCTTGGTCCATTTAGTATATTTATAGGAGTATACTTTGGAGTGCAAGTTTAAACAGCCGATTTTCTCTTTTTTAATTTCAGGTCAAACAATCTACTAAGCAAGGTTTTTTATTAGCATTTGTAGCGGTGTAAAAGATTAATTTAAGTTAGAAAATGTTTATTTTAATTTTTCTCAAGTTTTAATGATATATGATTTAATGTAATATATTTTGATCATATCATGTTATTTACTATACAAAGAAAGCCCTTCTTGTGGCAATAAAAATGAAATATGTGTGGGTGGATTAAATGAGAAAGAAGAAAATTACAGCTAAAAACCACAAACATCACATAACTGTAAAAGAAAGAAAAAAGCCTCTATTCTCAAGGGGTTATGGCAACCAGGAAATCCGACCTGGTGCCCAGGTACCGTGAGCCCCGCATGGTGCCCTCGCTGCAGTGTTAGTTTTTTTTCCATTCTTTCATCCAGCGGTGCTCGACTGAGCATAGTGTGTTCACTGAATGCACAGACTTTCTGCTCCGCTCCCTCACGCACCGCGCTATGGTGTCAGACAAGTTGGATAGGAAACGTCCCCCTTCCCTGCAATAAGGTATAGCAGCAGGGGGGACAACGACACATTGAGATCTTCACTTTTTTTTTTTCTCTTAAATGATGGTGTGTGTGTGTGTGTGATTGAGCGAGTATGTATGTGCCGTTACTAGATTTGTTTTTTGCCGGCTCCTAAAAAACTCAGTTAAGTTTGTCAAGCCCTGGGTTATGCAACTGAACATCGTTAAGGCAGACAAGGCCCCAGGGCCATATTTTGTACACCCAAAGATACAGAAAGATGTAGCCTTATCTGCCTAGACAGTGTTTGATCTTTAGAGAGATTCTTTCAGATCAGAAATACTGCCAATAGATTAATCAATTATGCCAATGATCTACCAAGCTGCATTGCGAGCCATGTCTCGGGCAAGTGGCAAATTAAATTTAATGTAGGCATGTAAAGCTGTGCATTTTGGGCTTGGTGTTCTTCAAGTGGTTTTCTTCCTGGTAAAAACTACTAATAAGAATTTAGGAATAACTGCAGAAAGACTTCGCAACAGTGCGCAATGTCCGTCAGCCACTGCAAAGGCCAAAAATACATTGACTTGTATAAAGAGGGTTATTGATTCAAATGCCTCTTTACAAGTCAACAGTAAGACTTCACATTGAATATGCAGTGCATTTCTGGTCATAGGGCCTTAAAAAGAGCATTATGAGAGTAGAGAGTGCAAAGGAGGGCTACAAAATTAATAATGGGAATGGAAGATCTAAAAAAAAAAACAGCATCTTCGAGGGAGATATATATTTGCAGGACAAATATAAAAGAACTCTCCAGTGACCTGTTCATTGAAATGATTGTACAAAGAACACAAGGTCATCTTCTGAGACTGGGAGAGGGAGGATTTCATAGACAACAACTGAAGGGATTACTTTACAGTAAGGACACTAAATTAGGTATGGAATTCAACAAGAGGGAGGTTCTATCAAATACAATAGACTCAACAGTTTATTCAACCTCCAGTCCCCTAAAATGGCGCATGCTCAGATTACCCCACAAAGGGTAATACAATGGCACGTGTACAGGCCTGACGCGCCAACTGCAGGTTCCCAACAATGACTCACATCACAGGAAAAGTGATTTATTTGCTCTCCACAGTATCTGCATTGATACTACTGTATTTCATGAGTGTTGAGAGGCTGTACTATATCTTATTGATGAATTACACAGACTGCAAGCTCAGCCCCCTCACGTAATGCGCTCCAGTGTCTGGGTTCGGGGTGTCACATGACATCCCGGCACTCAGCAGTAAGACACATGAAGATCTGGCTGCAGCAGAAGGTCTGTTTTAAGAAGTCCTCATTATGACAAAGATGTGGCATGTGTTTTAGACACTATCAGCTAAAGCAGGGCTTGACAAATGTATCTGAGTTTTAGGAGCCAGCTAAAAAAAATCTAGGAGCCAAACAGCACATAAACACAAGCATTCACACACAGACACATAGTCTGTCCCATATACATATAGGATCCTTTATTTCACTAGGGTGAAAATCCTCTCTTTGCACCCTCCACTTCTGAGTGCGAAACCTGTTACACCTTGTTTTTCTACATATACATACATACAACACACACACACACACACACACACACACACACACACACACACATACAGTCACACACACACATACACACAAACACCGTTGTTCACCAGATTGTCTGGTTACAGAGACAATGCCCTAAAGCTTGCCATTTTACCCACATACGAGTCTCATATAACACTATTTCACAATTTTGAGGTACTTTCAAATCAAACTATAATAAAATATCACCAATCTGCCTCAGTGTTGTCCAATGTTTTAAAAAAGCCACATACCACATTAGGATGGGGGAGGCAGATATTAATCAAAGGAGGCAGTAGAAAAGAATATATTGGCTTTTCAGACAGTATAAGTGCCACCAGTAGAATTTCAATGCTCTGTATATTAGTCTATGAAACTACACACCAGTAGCTGGGACTTACATGCGTGGTGTCTCTTGTTTGACTTCACCTGTGGCAGGATATGCAAATGGACCATTTTTCAGTAGGAAAGGAATAATTTATATATCAAGCCACAAGCTTGAGACAGACAATTTATAAAATGCAACAAATGTATTTTCAATTAATACATCATTTTTCATATCTGTATCCTCAATATTCAAATACAAGCAATGTTGAGGTTGACAGAGTCTTTAGCCAGGTATATTCTGACCTTTTCTTCTTAAAAAAAATGGAATCCTTCCTGACCACACATCACAGAAGTCATCTCAGGAGCAATGCCACTAGGGAGAAAGACAACTGACATTCCTGTTTCTTATTTAAACCGCTCACAATGCCAAGGCGTGCGTCTAATTTCCGTTCATAAAGGAAAACAGTATGCCAAAAAAAAGTTAGGTTTAGATTGAAAGATTGGAGGAAACATAGGTGTTTTTTAAAAAAGAAGTGTTTTCATGAAAGAATGCGAATAAAAGTGCCATAGTCTCTGTGGTATAGCACTTCAAGGTGGCAGACATTCCTCAATGTAACTCAAGATTCTAAACATGTCAGCCTTCTGATAGATTTATACAGGTCAGTATTGAATTTTCATTAAATTATTTCTATTCAAAATGCCTACGCTTGATGTAATCTTTCAAATAAACTTTATTTTCTTTTGCTGGCAGCTATCCTTTAAGGAATCTTATAGTGGTCCTGATGCCATATATAGAAAAAGGATCAGGATACCAGCAACAGGACACAGTAAGTTGGTATGACCTATCCAAAGCTATTGTACAGGGATTCCAGGGAAAAAAAAAAGAAAAAAAATCGGTAATAAAAACCCAAACCAAGTAGAAAGTAAATGTTAGGTCTTCCGTACACATAAAAAAAAAATATATCATTAGTATATAAAAAGATACTCAGTGAATGGGACACCGAGTAACAGTAAAAACAGTGTTTCTTTATATACTAATATGTACAGACAACATTTACTCTGATGACATATTTAGCTTTATAAATCAGAATTTAAAGCTTTTTTAAAAAATTGTCACACACCTTGTATACCATCATGGTGTGCAGGACCATAATAGGTGCTTAACCACTTCGCGCCAGGTAGTGCCTTAACGACCAAAGCACCAAACCAGCGTCTTTGTGCTCCTGGCCCCGAACACTTTGCAATGAGCTATTAAATGCAGGACGTTCTATGCTGTCCTACAAGCCCTTAGGCACTAAAGAGTAGGATGGCATAGAACATCCTACAAAAAGTGTACAACATATTTGGGACAAGTTTCCACTTGGCCTATCCTCAATGACACTGAACAGATGCATAGCTGAATACTGTTCATCTTAAATATCTTCTTTCCTCTAGATCAGGAGTCTCCAAACTACAGCACACGTGCCGGCACTGATGCTGGCTGGGGAGATCAAAAAGATCTCCACTAGCCAGCATCTCAGTGCGAGAAGGCAGCATGGGATGTGTGTAATGCACATACATGCTTCCGTGTTACCTCTCACACTGTGCGCGCACTTATCTGACCTCAGAGTGCCAGGGGTCACATGACTTACCGGTGCTCAACTTGAGTCCGCGAGAGACAGCATGGAAGGCTGCAGTCTCTCACAAAGTTAAGTACCGGGGAAGGGAGGGAGGAAACTGGCAGTGGAATTTTAATGGACATACTGACTGTGGCATATTAATGGACATATCTGGGTGTTGGGGCTGTGAGTGCAATCTGAGTACTTGAGTAAGGCCTAAGTGCAGAGAAAAATTTAAAAAACAAGAAATGGATTTCAGTAACCTTTTTATTACGTTTGTAAAAAGTTGAATTATAATGTTTTTTCTTTGGTCAGTGAAAATGTGCAAAATGGACAATGTGGCCCTCCTAATGAAGTTTGGAGACTCCTGCTCTAGATTTTAAGCTTGCGAGCAGGACTCTACCTTCAGTTTGCTCTTGTTCTTCTTACTTATGTAATCTCTATGCCATCTCTAACTAGCGCTACATACATCGCTGGCGCTATATAAATGTAATTTCATGTCAAAATACCTTTCATGTACTATACAAGCCATCATTATATTGTTGTTTTGTTGGCAAAAAGTATTATCACTTGAACATTTATCGTGATGTCATGGGGCCAGTGGCGTGTTCTTCACATCATGCATAAGAAATTAGCATATAATTTAATCAATACATTTTGCTGCCAATTAATATTTTTACCTACCTGGAAGGGACAGGAGATTAGGGCCCATTATAAGTAAAACCGTTGTCTCACTTATTCATGAAACAAAAACCCAACCACACACACTTGCTACATCTTCAGTAAAGGTTAAAAATCAAGATAAAAAGTAGTGTCCTGTAAGAATAAAAAAAAAAAAAAAAAAAAAGTACAGCAATAACAAACACCACCACAATTAAAAATGTATAATGCTCTGTGTCACAGCTACTTTTGCTGCTTTCCCTTCCTGTGCTATGTCCTCATGCACACTACATTGGACTTTGGGCATCAACCAAGTAGTCACAAATGCGGCCCCCAGCAAAGTAAACCTCTGGCAGATATTTTCACCACGTATATTGAATTCCAAATGTATTGTATTTCCATATATTACATACACCCCATTTAATAAAGGGTCACTTGTTAATAAGGTGAGTGGGGGGACGGGGGGGGATTAATCACATGCCTGTATTCTCTCCACTGCAAAGAAAGCATTTTTATCCCAGCATGCATTCTCATTTATGTCAAACAAACTGCTAAGGAAGTTTGTCTGCACTACAAATTTGTATTGCTACAGTCTATCACCTTTTCAGAGATTATATTTTCATTTTACTAATCTCATACCAAGCACCATTAACACAATAATTAAGCTACTAATAAAATCAACCTTAAAGAAAGGTCTCTAAAATTACCCTATAGTCTTTGCCACATGCCCCTACCCAAAGTCTGTACTACTTTGTTATTAAAGGTGGCTTGGACTCTTCCGTTTACTTTCCCCACCAGACACCATGCTATTCTTTCAGACCTTACCCTTTCCTTCATTCTTATCCCTAACCATCACTCTCCATTGCCAAATGTTCCTTTGAAGCCAATCAAAATATGGAATTATCAAAATTACATGACAGCTTCTGTCAAATTCCTGCACTCTCTACTTCACCTTCTCAAGCTAAACATCACATTTCTGAGTAACTAGTGAATACATAAAAATCTGTAAAGGCTAAATGTTTTCAGGAATATTAGCTTTCTGGTTAATCAACCTCCCTTTTACATCTTTTTGTGGTCCCTTCTGACAATCAACTTTATTTCAAACTCCACCCTACTTTCCACCTGCATAGTCATGCTTTATTAATGCTTACAATTGGATACAGATTGTACACCTGACACTGTATCCTTCCTTTTAGAATCCCACAAGTGGCTGGGCCTCCTCTGCCAATTAAGGTTTACTTCCTGTTTAATGTTTAAACATGTTTGAGCAGGGCCTTTAAAGCTTATTGTTCAGTTTATTATACAGCTCTATGAAATATGATGGTGCTTTACAACATGGATTGAGTAGGTGCATTATTGCACATGCAAATTTAGATATACTGCTAGATCACTATGTTTTTCCTAGAAGTTTAAAAAGGATGCTACTGTCGCCCACTCTAATGAAGAACTTATATTATGGACAATATCCAGTAGTCAATTGCATGCATTTACAAAATGTGTTATTAAACCAGTTATTTGCAAACAGCAATTTGTGGCAGAAGCCTTTTTTTTGCGATATTAGAAGATTTTTTCCCCTCAATTTCAAGTGCATTGCATGAGTAAGTAAATCACAAGAATGTGAGCAGCTCTTGGGAGAACCCTGCTGGCCAGTTTAATCCATCTGACTCAAGCACATGCGGCAGCCCTACCCATATCACTCCATAATGGAGACAGAACTACAAAACTAAAACGACTTCTATAACTTATCCAGATTTTCAGCGTGACATCCAATTTTGCATTTAGAAGCTCATTAAAAGCATAAAGTGGTATTTTTTTTCTAAAACTACAGCTTACTAACAAGGACTATCCACCTTTCAGAAGAATCGTGCTGTCCCTTTAATTTGAAAGCACATCGGGTCACATGCAAGAGATAGAAACCACCAACTAGACCACGGTATGCCACTTGCATACATGCTTAACCAATTCGCAGTAAAATGTAACCCTTCGCAGTAGATTTAAATACAAAACCACGGAACAAGGGCTCTGAGCATATCCAGAGATCACATTCTCGAGTTAGACTAAAACATGTATGTATACACAAAATACATGCAGTGGCTACTACTATCTGAGGTGTGTGTACATTAAGTAGAAATACTTGGAAAGATGTTTACCCTCACAGTCCCCAAACTACCAAGAACCATCTTACATCATTTTAAGGCCGCATTGTAATCACACCACCTCAAAAGTGTAATACTTAGAGATCTTACACAAGCACACAATTAGGAATGAGCAGCTATGTTAGCCTCCCAAAAAAGCACATAAAACAAAGTTACCACAGTCAGGTGCCCAGTCAACTTCTGTCGTTACTAGGACTGTTATATACATTCACCGCCTTTGATACTCAATCACACCTGCTTCATTAACATACATATTTGTATGTATAGAAAGACACTTCTAAGTCACGAACGTATGATTTGGCTTCCCTTGGCAAACTCAATCACACCTAGCTAGGCCCACCCTCAATGCCCACATTCCCCACCTCGGACACTTCTTCCTCCTCCTCCTCTTCCTCCTGGCTGCTGCTACCGCCGCTCTCGCTGCTTTTGTCGGTGTCGCTGCTGCTGGCAGTGCGGCTGCTCCGACTCCTCTTCTGCCTGCGGCTACGACTGGCAGGACCGGCCCCGGTGGGTGAAGACGGTGAGGCTCCTGTTCCTTGTTGCCTTCGCTGGCGTTGTTGCTTCTTCTTCAACAGCAGGTCGCACATCCTGAC
This sequence comes from Pelodytes ibericus, assembly GCA_036172795.1. Classification (NCBI taxonomy): domain Eukaryota; kingdom Metazoa; phylum Chordata; class Amphibia; order Anura; family Pelodytidae; genus Pelodytes; species Pelodytes ibericus. Next base: position 90,153,709 of record CM069863.1, read on the forward strand.
AAGGCCTCGGGCAGACTTGCTTAATTCAGCCGGCGCCTCGCTGACTGGATCGCCGTGACTCCCGTTGTTTGTCTGGTTTGAGATCTTCTCTTCCTCCTCAGTCTCTTCATCCTCGTGATTTCCACCTGGCTGTTGTTGCTCCTGGGGTGGTGGTAACGGCGGCTCCATCATCATCATGTCTTTCTGGCCTCCTCCTCTTTTCGGACGCTGCGCTACCTCTACGGCCACTCTGTGCCTCGCGAGAGCTTTGACGTCAGCGAGATCTCACGAGCAGTCTAACCTGTGGAGAGGAAGATAAACGTTAAGTACGATGCACGTGAATTAGCGCGCACGTTCTCGCCAACGTTAATTACTGGCCTTATCTTTACCTCCTTACTTTATTCATATATTAAGTAGACGCCGTTTCTTTATTATGTTTAGTCTTTTCTCGTCAGTCGAATCGACTGCTTTAAATTATATACCCCTTCTTGTTTACAGTATAATTATACGGTTTTTGTTCTTTCTTTCTTTAGTTAGTTAGTTAGTTATCGGGCTGTTCTGCTGGGCACACAATCACTGCCCTTGCCCGATATGTTGTCTCTGAGGTCGCGGACTCCTCCTTCCTGCGTATTCCGTGAAGTGTCCTCCGCTGCCGTGCGCTTTAGCACTTCCAACCCCCGCCCCTTCACATTTGTTCTCGTGCACGGCGACGTCAGTCGGCGCTCGAGTGTCGTTCCCGCGCAATAGTTGTAATGGGAGTCCTTGGTTCTCGGTCTCGCGCTCTCAGAAAGGGTCAATTGAGGAGAGAAAACTTGGAGTTACTAAGGCGTAATGTTGAATATAGGTGATGGATAACATTTGGCACCCTACTACTTTTCTTGTGGTTCTCCGTGAGCCAGTTGAGTTTTGTGGTTCGAGCACTGGATTGGCAAAGGTTAACCATCACTATAGCTATTTTCCTCAGACCACCGAGTTAACCACCCACAAAACCCAATACAACATATATTAACTTGCTAAAATATTCAAAGAAATATAAAAAAAGACATGGGGACTGTTTAGACTAGAAATAGCTGTATCTGTTCGCTAAATGCATTATACAGAGTCAAAGTTGTTGAGTTTTTCCTGTAGGAATAACAGCTATTGTTTTATTTCTAGAACAGGGAGGGCTAATGAGCTACCTGTCTGACATGAGGCTGCAGCCCAACTGTCTTAACCTTCACATATTTTGATAGATTTTAAATGTGTAGGCCACCTCCTGGTTTCTAGGCCATGGACCCCCCCCCCCCCCCCCCCCCCCCTTCAGGAGCAAGGTGCTGCCAGGCTGTGACAACGCTCAGCTGTGTAGACCAGTGTCTCCTCACCGTGGTGCACCTGAAACTAGGGTCAGTGGCGGCTCTAGACTTTGTGAGGCCTTAGGCGAAAGTCGAACATGAGGCCCTCACGGACACACATTATTAAATAAAATATATGCAAATGATAATAAAAATGAACTGTAGAAATAGCATATTTCAAGATCAGACTCAAATCTCAGCTTCTAGAAATGAACAGCTCCTAGAATTTTATTTGTCTCATAATTATTCTACAAACATCTATAAACATTTGGTATAGATAAAATTGTGTGCGGCTGACTAACTCACATTGTTATTGCTGTGTCCTAAATGTGAACACTAACACATATCACACAGTCATTCATAGACACACTCAGTGAGCACACACTGACTCACAGACACAGTCAGCACACAATCACACTCAGCCAGCACACACTCACAGATACACTCAGCCAGCACACACTGACTCACAGACACACTCAGAAAGCACACAATCACACACTAAGAGAAACACTCAGCCAGAAGGAAAGGTGCTCAATGTTGAAAGTGGTCTCACAGACCACGTTGTGCTAGAAGATTGGCACTTTGTTCTTCCTCACAGCACCGGATGCACTGTGATTTAGCCATTCATAATGCCAGAATTTTGCCACTCAATATGCCAGGATTTAGCCATTTAATATGCCAGGATTTAGCCCCTTAATATGTCAGGATTTACCCCCTCAATATGCCAGGATTTAGTCCCTCAATATGCCAGGATTAAGCCATTCAATATGCCAGGATTTTGCCCCTCAATATGCCAGGATTGTGCCACTCAATCTGCCAGGATTTTGCCCCTCAATATGCCAGGATTTTTCCACTCTATGCCAGGATTGTGCCCCACAATATGCCAGGATTTTGCCACTCTATGCCAGGATCTTGCCCCTCAATTTGCCAGGATTTTGCCACTCTATGCCAGGATTTTTCCCCTCAATATGCAAGAATTTTGCCCCTCAATATGCAAGAATTTTGCCACTCTATGCCAGAATTTTGCCACTCTATGCCAGGATTTTGCCACTCTATGCCAGGATTTTGCCACTCTGTGCCAGGATTTTGCCCCTCATTATGCCACAATTTTGCCCCTCACAATGCCACAATTTTGCCTCTCAATATGCCAGGATTTTGCCACTGTATGCCAGGATATTGCCCCTCATAATGCCACTATTTTGCCCCTCACAATGCCAGGATTTAGCCTCTCACTATGCCAGGATTTTGCCACTATGCCAGGATATTGCCCCTCATAATGCCACTATTTTGCCCCTCACAATGCCAGGATTTAGCCTCTCACTATGCCAGGATTTTGCCACTCTGTGCCAGGATTTTGCCCCTCATTATGCCAGAATTTTGCCCCTCACAATGCCAGAATTTTGCCTCTCAATATGCCAGGATTTTGCCACTGTATGCCAGGATATTGCCTCTCACTATGCCAGGATTTTGCCCCTCACCTCATTATGCCAGGATTTTGCCCCACACTGTGCCAATATTTAGCCACTCATTATGCCAGGCTTTGCTCGTTTGTGCCACCCTCCTCCCCCCTTCCCTAGTACTTACCTCCATGCTGCTCTCTGTTGTTTCCTCCGTGCATCTTCTCTCCTGCATGGAGGAAGGAAGTTCCGGTCGCGTTTTTTTTTTTTTTTTAAACTTTATTGAAGCCGCGCGGGTTCAATAAAGTTTAAAAAAAAAAAAAACCGCGATCGGAGCTTCCTTCCTCCGTGCAGGAGAGAAGATGCACGGAGGAAACGTCCCAGGTTAGTGTAACAGGGCGCTTAACGGCATCGTTAAGCTCCCTGTTACATCAAAGGTAATAAGGTGATTTAGGCAGCCGCGAGGCCCCCGTGAGTGCGAGGCCTTAGGCGGCTGCCTAACTCGCCTAATTAGAGAGCCGCCTCTGACTAGGTTGCCACCTGGCCGGTATTCTACTGGCTGGCCGGTATAAAAATTGGCTTCAGGTCAATGTTAAGTCTATGGAGACAGTAGCAAGGACGGTATTTTTCTGAAGAAAAGGTGGCAACCCTACCTGAAACATAGAAGACAAGTGGCAGAACCAAAGCCCAAGAATACATCTAAACATAGGGAGGGAGGGGGAAATACCACTTGGGAAACAAAGTTGTCTGGAGCTTGATTGATAATCCAGGCATATATACCCTGTGAATCCCATCTCCGCTCCCATCCATAACCAACCAATAGTTACAGCCTTGTTCAGCACAATCTGTCAAGGACCTACTATGCTTATTCATCTCTGTGGGCCTCACTCCGGCATAAGCCCAGCGCAGCTCTCTATATCATAAACCCCTTGTCTTTTCCTCACACCGTAATATATACAAATTCAAAAGCGCATATTGCACTCAGATAAATATTGCACTGAAATAAATTAATTATAGCAATCAGTAGAATGTAAAATATAACATTTCAGAAGCACTGTACAACCCTGTTAGCAGCAAATCATGAAAGTTCAAAGATATTGCCCAATAAATGAGTAAAACGTAGGGAAGGCAACCACCTAATACTAACCATAGTTTATAATAAAAAAAGATAAATTTTTCTCGCTGCAACTCGCAGTTTGATTTTAGTACCTCACACCTTAATGAATATGTGAGATGCCTTTAAATGTATAGGACGAGTATCTTCATGTGAGTATCTAGAACTCATGCTGAGATTCTTGCATTTTATAGTTTACGACCCAGTTAGGCATTATACACACCTGATCATTCCTGCAGGATGATAGTATACTGGTAGAGTTGAGCAAACCCGAACCGCAAAGTTCGGGTTCGTACCGAACATTACGATTTTTTGGGTTCGGCGATTTAAAATTACTAGTGACTGGACAGCTATTGCTGCCCAGTCACTAGTAAAATAAGCCCCCCCCCCCCCCCTGGTCCCCTCCCATTGCCCGCGGGTGGGGACCCTAATAATAATAACCTACCCCCCCTCACCCTAATAATAGTGAGGGGGTTAGCTATAAACTAACCTGTAAAAAAAAAACAATTTCCTACTTACCATTTGATGTCTTCTTTTTTCTTTCTTCTTTTCTTTAACCCCAAAAAAACCCAAATAAAAAACCATAATACACGCCGCAACTGTTAAAAAAAAAAAAATCCACTGGGTAAAAAATAATCCATCTTCGCCCATGGAGGGCCCCATGCACTGAGCTGTTTTTTTTTACAGGTTAGTTTATTGCCCACCCCCCTCACTATTATTAGGGTGAGGGGGGTAGGTAGGCATTTTTTTTATTGGGGGGAAGTGACTAGGGGCTCATGGGGGGGGGCACTAGGTCCCCCCTCATTATTATTTTAGGGTCCCCATCCGCCGCTCATGGGTGGGGACATTAGGTCCCCCCCTCATTATTATTATAGGGTCCCCACCTGCCGCTCATGGGTGGGGACCAGGGGGGGTCACTAGGTCCCCCCCTCATTAAAATTTTCGGGTCCCCACCCGCCGGCAATGGGTGGAGACCGGGGGGACATTAGGTCCCCCCTAACAATAGTATGTTCGGGGTCAAGTTCCGAGTACGGCTAAACCCAAACATCCAGGTGTCCGCTCAGCTCTATATACTGGCAGTTCGGCATTTTGTTTTCACTCTAATTACTAGTAGTGGTACCTACAGATGTGACTGATTGCTTTGAAACTTAATGTTTTTACTGTGGGAAACTTGAAAATATGGCAAGTTTTTCTCATTGTGAACAAACTTCAGATTGTTTTTTCATTGTATGTAAGGAAACTGAATCTCTAGTTGACTTTATGTGGGACTACTAACAGGTCATTAGACTTCAAAAGCAATTAAGCTTTCATCAGTAGTTTTATTTACAAGCTGTGGATATTTTTTGTGTCTCCACCCTGCACATTTTACTGAAAATTTGTAGCAACAAGGAAATAAAGGCCATAAATGAATATTCCAATATGTTTGTGACCCAAACAAAATAATACTAAACTGTAGTCAAGGTCACCTTGACTTTTTATTTGGTGTAAAACAAACACATTTTCCTGTACCATGTTTTTGCTCAGGTTAAACTAAACTTTGTCCCCTTCCAGTCTTAGAGGTCCCACAAGGCTAGGTGACTCATGGGTAGGACAACCAAGACGAGTGAGGTGATCTTTTCACCTGGTCAGTACTACCCTCTGTTTGAGCCTCAGGTGTAATGACTGGGGGTTTGTACAGGATTTCCTGGAAAATGACAGGTGCAACTTGGGGATTGTAAGCCATAACTTCTGGCCATTTCAAGATCCCTTGCTTGTACATATTGGGTGCAGAGTTCCAGTGGCCATGTTTGTGCTCAGAACTCCTGCACCCAATATGTTGGAGACACAGGTCAGATGGACGTTGCTAAAGAGCATGATGGCTAATGAGAGATGCTTGGCTGAACTTAAGAACAGGCATGGCATAAGTATCGGGAATAAGCTTGGTGCCTAAGGGTGAGTGAAGTGATTGCGGGCTGGGGCCTACCTGCTTACAGACTTAACTGAAGTTTACCAATTGCCTAACCTTTCTGTGTGGTGCAGACATTAATGGATGCCAGGAACTGTTGTCTCTTTATTATTGGGGAAGATGGCTTCCGTTTGAGCATGTTCCTCTAGTAAATATGCTGATGAAAACCTATAAAATAAAGAGTTGCTGGCATTCATTAATCTGACACCACATAGACAGGTTAATCCACCTGTAAACCTTTGGTGAGCCTGTGAACTCCTGTTGCATTATACAGAATATGGCCCAGTTTGAGAATGCTTTTGTAGAAGCATCCTTCTCTCATATCTCAAAACGTGACAAGTAAGGTATTTGCTCGAATATAAGATAAAAGCTTGAATATTAGACAAATGCTCTGAAAAATAACCCTTATATTCAAGGTCGTCTTATAATCCGTTCACGTCATAGAAGTCCCGGCAGAAGTGTAGGGCAGCATCGGAGGATGTCTGCCCACGCCCCGCAGACTTCCCCTTGCTCCCTCACTAGACACCAGGGAATCACCATTGAAAAGGAGAAGAAGGTCATGTCTAGGGGAAGGAGGAGGAAAAGGTGATGTCTGTTGGAAGGGGGGGGGAGATGGTGATGTCTGGAGGAAGGAGGGGAGGCAATGTTTAGGAGGAGAAGGGGGAGGATGGGATGCCTCTGTCTGGGGGCAGAGGGAAGGAGAGGATGCATTGCCTGGGACAAGTGGGTATCTGGGGGTGAAATGGGGGACACATTGGCGGGGTAGGTGGCTGTCTGGGGGGATACATTGGCTGGAGGCAGGTGGCTGCCTTGGGGGGAGGTGGGGCAGGTGGCTGGTTGAGGGGATACATTGGCTAAGTCTGGGGGGCAGATGCCTACGTGTGTGGGATGTGGCTAAGTCTGGGGGGTAAATTGGCAAATAAAAACAAGAAATGCGTTTTTTTCATCAAAATGTATTAAATATGAAAAACATGTAAATTAATATTTACACGTAAAGTATTTTCCTATAGTATAGTCTTATATTCAGGCTTTTTCTTTTTTCCTCACTGAACATTCACCATTTGGGGGGGTCATCTTATATTCGAGCACATACTGTAATAAAAAGCATTTTTCCTTTCCATGGGAGAAACCTTTAAATAACTGTCTTTATGATATTCTATGCCGCTTTTAGATGTATTAGAAAGTTAATATGAGGATCATCCACTTTTAGTATTATCAACTCTTTGGTATCAGTAACCGCCCCATGATACTGACAGTAAAGAGAGTAACAATGAAGTCGGGCAGCTGAAGTGAAAGAATAAAAACAAAAATTAAAAACAAACAATAATCCACAGCAGTAACAAGTACTTGCAAAAACATGGTTAGTCACCTAACGCGTTTTGTGACAACGACTAACCGCCAGATAAGCACGAAACGCGTTAGGTGACTACTCACGTTTTTGATATTGCAAGTACTTGTTACTGCTGTGGATTATTGTTCGTTTTAAATTTACGGCTTTCAATTAAATTTGGTTTAATTCTTTCACTTGCTGCCCAACTTCATCGTTGTTTCATTTCCCACTGTGTCGGAGCTATGGTCCTAATTTATGCACATACACGTGGCTAATTAATATTCACTGCTGGTCTCCAAGTTGATGCTCTCCACGCTGCTTTCTGGGCTAAAGTAGCCAAAAGGCTAACAGTACTCCATAGTAAACAAGGCCTTCCCAGCCTACGTGCAGACAGTATCTGTTGGGCAGTCTTGTTATTCTCCAGGTTAGTTGCAGGGGAATAAACAAGACCCCAGCATCTTTTACTCAGGGATGTGTATATTTATACAGGTGTCATCTCTAGTAATGAGCACTGTGTGATAAATGTATGGCATTAACACAGAAACGTAGAATGTGTCAGAAGATTTGGCCCATCTAGCTTGCCCACTTTATGCCTAATTTATAATAAATGTAAAAAAAATCTGAATGCTTTCATTAGTTCCTGCCTGTATTTTATATCTAGGATAGATTAACCCCTTAGTGACAAGACATTTTCACCTTGACTTTCCCTTGGTGACAATGGCTGTTTTGACATTTCTAGGGTGTTTGTGTTTAGCTGTAATTTTTTTCTTTCTCACATACAGTACCCACACAAATTATATGTTGTTTTTATCGTCATAAGAAGGGCTTTCATTAGATACCATTATGTTCATCATATCTTATAATTTACTACAAAAAAAATCATAAAATATCATGAAAAATTTAAAGAAACCCACTTTTTCTAACTTTGACCTAAAATATAATTTACACAAATAAAATCATTAAAAAAGACCCCGTCTAAATAGTTTCTAAATGTTGTCCCGAGTTCAAAAATATGCATGTTTCTATATTTTTCGGTATTTTTTGCGAGTTATGGGGCAAAAAACAAAAATAGTGTGACCCCAACCCGAACCCAAAATGTAACCCTAACACTAAATTTAACCCCAACTCTAATCCTTATTATATCCCTTAATATTTTTTAATTTTAACCCTATAGGCTAATATAGCTATATAACCTGTTTTTAATTAATTAAATATGTATTTTAAATATTTTCCATTGCAATGCTACTTAACTACCACTAGGGGCAGTGAAGTAGCATATTCAGAGTGACGGAAGTGAAGTTACTATCACTTCCGAAGCTCAGACCGGCAGAGGGATTAGCCATATTGACGGAGCAGCATGCTCCGTGGGGCGATCGTGGGTTCCCCAAAATAGAAATTTCAGTGCTGGCTATTGCCTCGACATCGAGGCAATAGACCAGCAGCGTTAAAGCGGTTTTCGCCATCGTTGATTCACCGCAGGACGTGCCAGGCACGTCTTTTGTCGTTAAGGGAGTTTCTCCGAGGACGTGCCTGGCACGTCCTTTGTCGCGAAGGTGTTAATGCCTATCCCATGCATGCTTAAACTCGGTGTATTAACCTCTATCACTTCTGTTGGAAGGCTATTCCACGTATCCACTACCCTCTTAGTAAAGTAATACTTACTTTTAAACATTTTCCCCTCTAATTTTAGACTATGCTGTGGTAGTTTTTCTTCTTTTAATATACTCTCCTCCAATACCGTGTTGATTCCCTTAATACATTTACATGTTTTGATCATATCCCCTCAATCTGCTCTTTCTTCCAAGCTATACATTTTAAGATCCTTTAACCTTACCTGGTAAATTTTATCCTGCAATGCAGTTTAGTGGCCCTTCTCTGAACTCTCTCCAAAGTACCGTATTTGCTCGATTATAAGACGACCCTGATTATAAGACGACCCCCCAAACTTTGGATATTCCATTAGGAAAAAAACTAAAAGCCTGAATATAAGACTACCCTATAGGAAAAAAGTTCAACTTGTATATATTCATATGTAAATTGCTTTTTTAATAAAAAATTATGATATCAAAAAATGTATTTCTAGTTTTTATTTATTTTTATGTGCCAATGCTGCCTTTCTCTTTCCCTTGCCCCCATTTTTCTCTCTCTCCCCCCTCCCCTTGTCTGTCTCTTAACCCCCTCACTCCCCTTGTCTCTGTCTCTTAACCCCTTCCCATCCCTTGTCTCTGTCTCTTAACCCCCTCACTCCCCTTGTCTCTGTCTCTTAACCCCTTCCCTCCCCTTGTCTCTGTCTCTTAACCTCCTCACTCCCCTTGTCTCTGTCTCTTAACCCCTTCCCTCCCCTTGTCTCTGTCTCTTAACCCCCTCCCTCCCCTTGACTCTGTCTCTGCCCCCCTCCCTCCCCCCTGTCTCTCTGTCCCCCTCCCTCCCCCTGTCTCTCTGCCCCCCTCCCCCTGTCTCTCTGCCCCCCTCCCTCCCTTCCCCTTACCTTGATCCCTGGTGGCTAGTGGGGGCAGCCGGGGGATGTCTGCACGATACTTGCAGACATCCTCCATGCTGCCCGACACGGCAGTCTATTATGACGGACAGCTATCCGTCATAATAGTCTGCCGTGTCGGGCAGCATGGAGGATATCTGCACGTATAGTGCAGACATCCCCCAGCTGCCCGATTGTCCCTGGTGCCTAGTGGGGCAGCAGAGGAAGTCTGCGCGATGAGCGCAGACCTCCCCTGCTGCCGCCCGGCACGCTCGCCGGGACTTCTGTGACGAAAGCGGAAGTACCCGACTTCTTCACAGAAGCCCCGGCGGTCGTGCCGGGCGGAAGCAGGGGAGTCTCCTCTCGTTGCGCAGACATCCCCTGCTGCTAGAGAGGGGGATCCAGGTCCCCTGCAGCTCTGCTGGGGACCTGGATCCATGTCTTATAATCTGACCTCAATTTGAGGTCAGATTATAAGAAGACCTCGATTATAAGACGAGGGGTAGTTTTCAGATTTTTTTTTCAAATACGGTATTTATATCCTTCTGGAGATATGGTCTCCAGTACTGCATGCAATACTTCAAGTGAGGTCTGACCTGTGTTCTATACAACAGCATGATCACTTATACTGCAAATATCTCTCCCTAATCAACATTTCTACTGCCCTATCACATTGTCTACCTACCTTTATCCCCTTCGCGACAATGGACGTGTCAGGCACGTCCAGCCGGGAACTCTGTCCCCGACAATGGACATGCCTGACCAGTCCTGCGGTGAAACGAGCGGTTTTCATGATCAGCGATTGCGAAAACCGCTCTAACGGTGCTGCTCTATTGCCTCGATGTCGAGGCAATAGCTAGCACCGAAATTCCGGCTCTCAGGCACCCACAATAGATCCACGGAGCTATCGTGGGCACCAAATTGCGGGAGCAGCATGCTCCTGCCATATGGCTGTGCCCTCTTGTGGTCAGAGCTTCGGAAGTGAAAAAAAATTCACTTCCGACGCTCTGAATATTTTTCTTGACTGTCCCTAGAGGCAGCGTTGACCATTTTTCTACTTTACCTAAATCAATTGCTACTCAACTTATCCCTCTAGGAACATAAACCCTGTTGCAAATCTTTGTGTCATCTGCAAAACAACATACCTTACTATCAAGACATTCTTGAATATCAGTAATTAAAGTAATAACCCCTTGGCGACACAGGACGGACTAGTTCCGTCCTGTGTGCCGAGGCGTTAGTGACACAGGACGGACCTAGTCCGTCCTGTGTCAAAACGAGCACTGAAAGCGGAGTTTTTCCGCTTTCAGTGCTCTAATGGTATTGTAATGATGCTTCCGTATGGAAGCATCGTACAATACTGAAAAAAATGCCCGTCGGCATTTCGATCACTTCGGAGAGCATTACAAAACGAGCATAGGAAGCGAATTTTTTCGCTTCCTATGCTCTGTAAGTTTTGCTGATTGCCTTGCAAGTCGAGGCAATCAGTAACACAAGAAAAAAATGCACGATCTTGGTCACTGTGTGTCCAAGATGGCGCTGCCCTTCTAAGGGCAAGAGCACAGGAGGCAGGAAGTACCTGCTTCCTGTGCTCTCTGGCTGCCACACGATTGCCTCTTCACAGAGGCAATCAGTGACTGCCAGGCACACTGACAAGCAGTGGGGATGCTCTGATGAGCACCCCCACTGGCTGGTCAGATCAATATTAACCCTATATTGATCTGACCAGTTAAGATCTGCCTCCCTCTCCTCACATTTTTTTTAAAGAGGGAGAGAGACAGATCAAAGTTATAAAAGTACAAAAAAATAATAAATACACAACACACGAATAATAAAACAATAAAAAAATTATAAAAGCAAATCCCTGCGTTTAACCCCTTCCCTGCCACTGATCTTGCGTAAGCAGTGATCGTGCACATCAGCGCATTTATTTTTGCTGTTTGCATTTTTTTAGGGGTTAATTTTTTTTGTACTGTCATTTATTACAGTACTACAAAGGCTCTTCTAAGAGTTATTAACCCCTTATTTGCCGTCGATCACTGCTTACTCAATGATATTGACGCCAAAGCAATTTTTATCTGTCTGCATATTTTTTTTTTTTACACATACCCGCTAGGGGATTACGTGTAAAGTAAAAATATTTGAGATTTTTTTTTAAAGCTGTCTGAGCGCATAGCGATCAGTAACAGCAAATTAGTGGCAAAGGCGGTTTGGTGATTGCTCAAATAAGCTCACCATTCAAAATTCATATCAAAATTGGTCGGATCAATATTCACAAATATTGGTCGGATCAATATTCACAAACATTGGTCGGATCAATATTCACAAATATTGATCTGCCTCCCTCTCCTCACTTACATTTTTGTGACGGAAAGAGACAGATCAGTATTAGTGATATAAAATAACATTTTATAAAATTGTCAGTTTTTATGAAAGTCTTTCACTGTTAATTAACCCCTTCCCTGCCATTCATCACTGTATAGGCAGTAATCTTGCACAGCAACAGTATGTTTTGCTGTCTGCACTGTTTTATGGATTAATTTATTTGTACTGTAATGTATTACAGTACTAGATAGGCTCTTCTAAGAGCTATTAACCCCTTCTTTGCTCAAGATCACTGCTTAGGCACTGATTCTGAGGCCGCGGACTCAGGGTTCGATTTTGACCCTGGTCAGCTTTCTGATACATCATCTAGTGATGTATCGGTGGCTGCTGAACCCTTGCCACAATGAGTGATGGTTTGGTGGGGGTAAATTACATTGGCTGGCTTCAAAGATATATTCCATATAGGACACGGACGCAGGTTGACTAAAAAACAAACCAACAAACCTATGCATGGGTGGTATCCCTGTACTCGGGAGATGTGGCTGAACATATATTGGGTTGTTGTTTGGCAGTGACATATACCAGAATCTGTGAATTCATGCCTGAAGTACAAAGCATGTGGGGAAAAAACTCCCAAAAAAGTACTACCACAAACTTTTACAAAGGCTGGTGGTAGAATTAGTACATATACAGTATTAAAATACCACCATTTGAGATACCTAAGGATGTCTATTTTCCAAAAATATATGGTTTGGTGGGGTAAAATACATTGGACGGCTTCAAAAATGTTACAAATTGAACACGGGCGCAGGCTGACTACATGTCAAAATTCCAGGTTGGAAATGCGCACCCCCTAAATGTGGGCTTTTAGCCCCAAAACAAACCAACAAACCTATGCATGGGTGGTATCCCTGTACTCAGGAGATGTTGCTGAACACATATTGAGGTGTTGTTTTGCACTGACACATAACAGGATCTGTGAATTCATGCTCAAAGTACAATGTATGTGGAAACAAAACATTAAAAAATTACTAACCTAAAATGTGACAAAGGCTGTTGGTAGAATTAGTGCATGGAAAGTTTTAAAATACTACCATTTGAAATACCCTAGGGTGTCTAGTTTGCAAAAATGTATGGTTTTGTGGGGTAAAATACACATTCTGGCTTCAAAAATGTCCCAAATGGAACATGGGCGCGGGATTTCTGCATGTAAGAATTCCAAGTTGAAAAACCAAAAAGCGCACCTCTCAAATGTGGCCTTTTAACCCCCCAATAACCTAACCAACCTATACATGGGTGGTATCCCTGTACTCAGGAGATGTTGCTAAACACATATTGAGGTGTTGTTTGGCACTGACATATAACAGGATCTGTGAATTCATGCCCAAAGTACAATGTATGTGAAAAAAAATTACTACCCAAAACATTGACATAGGCTAGTGGTATAATTAGTGCTTGGAAAGTGTTAAAATACTACCATTTGAAATACCCAAGGGTGTCTAGTTTTAAAAAATATATGGCTTTGTGGGGTAGAATACACTTTCTGGCTTCAAAAATGTCTCAAATGGGACATGCATGTTTTCTGCATGCCAGAATTCCAAGTTGGAAAATCCAAAATGCGCACCCCCTAAATGTGGCCTTTTAGCCCCAAAACAAACCAACAAACCTATGCATGGGTGGTATCCCTGTACTCAGGAGATGTTGCTGAACACATAATGAGGTGTTATTTGGAAATACCCCTTCACATTTTAAGATAATGTTTACCTAAATTGCAATCTGTGTGAAAAATTAAAGAAAATTTTTTTTTGCTGCAAACTTTGCAAAGATTGGTGGTAAAATGGCTACATGAAATGAGTCAAAATACTAATAATAATAAGTTAAATGCCCTGAGTGGTCTAGTTTTCAAAAATATGTACATGTTGGGGGTCATTCATTTATTTAGTACAGATATCACAATGTTACTATTGCTAGTTTTGAAAAAAAGGATTTTAAAATAGCTTTGCACTACTTCTGGCCCTGTAACATGTATAAAAAAAAGCACAAAAACATAAAACATGGGCTATTTATGAACTCAGGACATATATTATAAACTATTTAGCAGTGTTTTTTTGTTGTCTCTTGTACATGAGTATACGATTTTTGAAAAGAAAATCATAAAAATAATTTTTTTAAATTTTTTTTCCATATTTTATTATTTTCAAATTATATGCTATTATCAAAAAAAAGGTTATCAAAAGAAAGCCGTTCTTATGACAATACAAACGATATATAGTTTGTGTGGGTACACTAAATGAGACAGAAATAAATTACAGCAAAACACATAACAGAAATCTTAAAACAGCCCATGTCACCAAGCGTCGGACAAGCCAAAAAAGTCATGTCACTAAGGGGTTAAAGATTCAAAAAACGAAGTGATGCACATAAATTATTACTAATATATAATAAATAATCAATAAATAGAAATAATGTGAATACTTATCACGATGGAAGAGATAATGTCAGAGATAAGTGTCTCCCATATAACATGTAAAAAACAGAAACAAAGATGTGTCAGTGTACTATGAGTTGTACCATATATTTGTTTTAGTTAAACAAACTTGGACTGTTAGCAGGTCCCATAATAATGGGTTTTCTAGAGAAAAGAATAAAGGGAACTGCAGATAGTGAACACAACAACTGTGGCTTGAGCCATACGCATATTGTGGTAATGGGAACTCACTAATACCTCATCGGCCCTATAGTAGGGATGTTTTTTTCAGAAGTGGGCCACGTGTTCAGAAATGGACATACATTTAGGAGGAAAAATAGCTTGTTAGTCATATAAAAAATGTTTGACTGTTACAGAAGCAATCCCACAACATTTGAAATTAACTTCAGTCAAAAAAAACTAAACATTTATAGGGCTCATGAGAATGGAACTAGCTAAATTAGTTGGGCTGCTTCTTACCCTGAATAAAGTCTGCATTTCGTAAACTTGAGTCTGGGAGTCAGTAGCATTAGGGGATGTATGGGCAAGCTAGTACTGAATTGCCAAATCTCAGATGTGGTCTAATAACAAGCAAGGACTTGCCTGCCAGCGTCTACCGTATTTCCCCCCAAATCTTACCGGAAAAATAAGCCTTATCATGATTTTTCAGGATGCTTGTCAAATATAAGCCCTACCCCAAAAATAAGCCCCAGTTAAGATTGTCAGCCAGACGGACGCATCTTGAACTGGCAGGTGGCCATGTAACGGAATGCCAACAGCTAATATGACTCTTGCCCGTTGTAGGTTCGACAAGATCCTCAGGTCCCTGTTAGCAAAAAGTCTCTCAAACGGGCTTTAATCACTCTCAGGGCTTGATATCCAAAAAGACGAAATCAACACACCGTTTGCTTGATAAATATGCATGTGTTTAATAACCAAGTGATGACACAGGATGAGCAATAGCAATTACAAAAGACTTAATGCTTTCACGCTCACAGGAGTGCTTACTCATAAGTAGTGATATAGCAAAGCAATCATCAATTTATACAAAACATGTGATCAGTAAAATCCAACAGAAAAGTAGTGCAAAAAACAGTTCTTTTAACCATATAATTGCTGCAAATTATTCTCCAATTACAGATTTTATTTTTCCTTGACAAAAAAGCTCACATAAAAGTATTAGTGCTGTGCATAATAGCTTATTATATGAAAACTCTGATGGTCCTCAATAAATTAAATACCAAAAAATAATGATAATAAAATAATAAATATAAATAGAAGCTTGGCAAACTAAATGGGTGAGCTGGAGATACTGGTAAGTGCTGAACAGTATGATTTAATCGGAATCACAGAAATGTGGTGGGATAAGACCCACGACTGGTCAGTTAATTTATAAGGCTACTCACTTTTTAGAAAGGACAGAGTAAATAGAAAAGGGGGAGGGATTTGTCTCTATGTAAATCCTAAATTAAAGCCCAGTATTAAAAAATGTGTGCATAATGTAACTGGAACTGATGTGGAGACCCTGTGGGTGGAGATTAGCATAGACACTAAAAAGAATCGCACATTACTTGTAGGTGTATGTTACAAGCCACCAAATATAAGCATTGATGGAGAAAATCAGCTTTTATTACAAATTAAAAAGGCTGAAAATATAAAGGAAGTTTTAATCATGGGAGATTTTAATTACCCAGATATAGATTGGAATTGTGGCACAACTAGTTCCACTAAGGGCAGCAAGTTTCTGAACCTGCTTAATAACAAATTTATGGCACAATTAGTAGACACCCCAACTAGAATGGATGCCTGTCTGGATTTGGTAATAACTAGTGTTGAGCGAACCTGAACCGCACTGTTCGGGTTCGTACCGAACATTACGGTTTTTAGAACACGGACATTTCACTGTATGTTCGGGTTGGAGTTCGGGGTTCGGCGATTTAATGGCGCGTTTTGAAAGGCTGCAGGGCAGCCAATCAACAAGCGTTTGACTCGTTTGCCCTTAGAAGCCATCACAGCCATGCCTACTAATGGCATGGCTGTGATTGGCCAGTGCAGCATAAGACTAGGTTTTTTTCAGAGCAAATGTCTTAAATTCGAGGTCGTCTTATAATCTGACCTCAAATCGAGGTCAGAATATAAGACTGGGATCCAGGTCCCCCGCAGAGCTGCAAGGGACCTGGATCCCCCTCTCTAACAGCAGGGGAATGTTTGCACGATGAGCGCAGTCCTCCCCTGCTGCCACCCGGCACGACCGCCGGGACATCTATGATGAAGCCGGGTCCTTCCGGGTCGTGCCGGGCTGCAGCAGGGGAGGTCTGCGCTCATCGCGCAGACATCCTCCGCTGCCCCGCTAGCCACCAGGAGAATCGGGCAGCTGGGGGATGTCTGCACGATACATGCAGACATCCTCCATGCTGCCCGACATTTCCGTCTATTATGACGGACCAGCTGTCTGTCATAATAGACTGAGGTGTCGGGCAGCATGGAGTGTAGACATCCCCTAGTGGGGGACTAGCCACCAGGGAAAGAAAGGGAGGGAGGGGGGGAGACACAGACAAGGGGAGGGAGTGGGAAGAGAGAAAAGGGGAGGGGGCATAGAGAGAGACAAGGGAGGTGGAGAGAGAGAGAAGTTTGGGGGGGAGGGAGATAGAGACAACGCTGGGGAGAGGGGGAGAGACAGCTGGGGGAGGGAGAGAGAGGCCGCATTTGCATATAAAAGGAAATAAAAACAAGAAATGCATTTGTATAATATCAATTTTTTATTAAATATTAAAAAGCAATTTACATATATATAAGTTAAACTTTTTTTTCCTATAGGGTAGTCTTATATTCAGGCTTTTAGTTTTTTTCCTAAAGGAATATACAAAGTTTGGGGGGTCGTCTTATAATCAGGGTCGTCTTATAATCGAGCAAATACGGTATAAGCAGGAGTCACGTACACGCACATCACATGAGCTCTTCTTAGTGTAGGGAGAGGATGCTGCAGCTGTGAGGGACAGATTAAAAAAAATTCTGGTGTTGAATCTGCAAACTACAGCGATTATTCAAACTGGGTGCTATACTACATATTTGTACCCTGCCCTGAGCCCAGTGCCACAGAGAGTGAGTTGCACTTGCAACTGCATGTGTGCCAGGCACATGACTTTAATCCTGTTCTGTTAGCTCAGTGGGCAACATCTAGGCATTTTTAAATACTGCAATTTGTTGGTGTTAAATATTACATTTGCGTCCTGCACTTCATATCTGAGAGTCAAATAGAACCGTCAAATACTGTGCTTACAGCGCACTTTGAAAATTCTAATAGTTTTGGGTGGTAAATAGTACATTTGCGTCTTGCGGTGCACTTCATATCTGAGAGTCAAATAGAACAGTCCAATACTGTGCTTACAGCGCACTTTGAAAAATTATAATTGTTGTGCTAAAAGGTACATTTATGGCCTGCACTTCATATCTGAGAGTCAAATAGAACAGTCCAATACTTTGCTTACTGCGCACTTTGAAAAATTATAATTGTTGTGCTAAATAGTACATTTACGTCTTGTGGTGCATTTTTTGCAGTAGAATAAACAAAAAAAATACAAATATAAAACAGTGTTGGCTACCTCCTCCTCCTCCAGCGCCACTTCCACCTACACCGCCACGGTCACCGCCTCCTCAACCTATGGGTCACTTAGTATAAACTGAAAGAGAATACCTGCACTCCAACCCTCTCTCAAATGGATAATTCTGTTGATCCTCCTGGCATCCATGCGTTAGGTTTAGATTTATGTTCTTCCAAAGCTAAAATCAAAGATTCCATCTAGTGCTATTTTATGGCTCAGGTGTATTTGTAATTTGTATGTATTTTATGTTATTTTAAGTTATTTCCCTATCCACATTTGCTTGCAGGGCACTTGTCCTACTCTTACCCACATTTTACTTCCTTTTGCAGCCCTCTAGCCCTTTCCATGACTTTTTTAGAGGCATTTTAGTGGCCAAAAGTTTGTGTCCCCTTGACTTTAATGGGGTGCGGGTTTGGGGTCAAGTTCGAGCACGGACCCGGACATTTTTTCGAAGTTCGGTCGAACCTGCCGAACCCGAACATCCAGGTGTCCGCTCACCTCTAGTAATAACAAACAACGAGGAGCTTATCTCAAACACTTGGGGAATAGTGACCATAACATGGTTTCATTTGAGATTAACTACGCCACCAAAACACTTAATTTTAGAAGGGCCAACTTTGATGGACTAAGGTCATCGATTGAACATTTAGACTGGGAACAATTGTTTTCTGGACTAAAAAAAGAAGACAAGTGGAAGTCCTTTGACCCCTAAGTGATAAGACATTTTCACCTTGACTTTCCCTTGGTGATAATGGCTGTTTTGACATTTCTAGGGTGTTTGTGTTTAGCTGCAATCAGGGCCGGCCTTAGGGGTGTGCGACCTGTGCGAGCACACAGGGCGCAACACCCCAGGGGGCGCCTGCCCGGCTGCTCAAAAAAAAAAAATTGTTTAAAGAAAAAAAGAACCCCCCTCACCAGCCCTCTGCACGGCAAGCTCTGCTGGATACGGGGAGGGGGCGGAGCTAACCGGCTGAGCGGTGTAGCTCCGCCCCCACCCTGTGAAGCAGAGCAGCGTCTGTTTCATGGGGAGCCCTGGGCAGCATGAGAAAGTTCTGCTCGCGCTCCCCATGCTTTCATTAAGCATGGGGAGCCTAGCAGCACTTTCTCTTGCTGCCCGTGAAGCAGACACTGTTGTGCTTCACAGGGTGTGGGCGGAGCTACCCCGCTCAGCCGGTTAGCTCCGCCCCCTCCCTGGATCCACATTTGCAGGTAAAGGAAAGGGAGGGGGGAAGAGAGAACAGGAGGGGGAGGGGGTAGGAGGGAGACAGAACAGGGGGAGGGGGGAGAGAGAGACAGAACAGGGGGAGGGGGAGACAGGAGGGGGGAGAGAGAGACAGAACAGAGGGAGAGAGAGAGAAAACAGGTATGGGGGAGTTAGAGAGAGACAGACATGGCAATGAAGAGGAAAGAGACACATATATAGGGGGTGAAAGAGATGGGGGGGCCACGGGGGAAGCCCGCACAGGGCGCTGGGACACTTAAGGCCAGCCCTGGCTGCAATTTTCTTCTTTCTCACATACTGTACCCACACAAATTATATGTTGTTTTTATTGTCATAAGAAGGGCTTTCATTAGATACCAGTATGTTCATCATATCTTATAATTTACTACAAAAAAAACATAAAATATGATGAAAATTTAAATAAAACACTTTTCTAACTTTGACCTAAAATATAATTTACACAAATACAATCATTAAAAAAAGACCCCATCTAAATAGTTTCTAAATGTTGTCCCGAGTTCAGAAATATGCATATTTCCATATTTTTCAGTATTTTTTTTTATGTTATGGGGCAAAAAACAAAAATAGTGTTTTTTGTTTTTTTCCTATATTGACCTTTTGACCCAAACCCTAAATTTAACCCCAACTCTAACCCTTATGCTATCCCTTAATATATTTTAATTTAATTTTAACCCTTTCCCTTATGCTAAAAATTATTTAATTTTAACCCTATAGGCTAATCTAACTATATAACTAGTTTTTAGCTAATTAAATATTTATTTTTATTTTTTTACATTGCTATGCTACTTAGCTACCACTAGGGGCGGTCAAGTAGCATATTCAGAGCGACGGAAGTGAATTGCCCCAGATTGGACATTTTGGCATCGAGGCAATATACCAGCACTGTTAAAGCGGTTTTCGCGTTCATTGATCGCGAAAACCGATTGATTCACCGCAGGGCGTGCCAGGCACGTCCATTGTCGGGAACGGAGTTCCCGGCAGGACGTGCCTGACATGTCCAGTGTTGCGAAGGGGTTAAACACACATTACAAAAGTACACATCCCAACATATACCTTTGGGAGACAAATGCAAAGGACACAAATCACAACCAATGTGGCTTACCGGTACCGTGATCAGGAAATACAAAACAAGAAAATGGCATTCAAACATTATAAAAGCAAGGGATCAGCATTATCATTTATAGAGTACAAAGATGCCAACAAAGCCTGCAAAAGAGCAATTAAAATGGCTAAATTGGAAAATGAGAAAAGGATTGCTAAGGAGAGTAAAACTAACCCCAAAATGTTTTATAAATTTATAAATGGAAAAAAGCTAAAGAGGGAAAATGTTGGGCCTCTGTGATCCCAAATGGAAAATTTGGTAAGTGAGGACAGAGTGAAAGGAGACATTTGAAATACTTTTTTTCTTCTGTTTATACTAAAGAAAAACAGATGATGAGCCCCTGCTACCGCAAGTTACGAAACAGTCACCGCAAACATGGGATTGGCAGACACAGGAAAAAGTGCTTAAGCAATTAAACTCTGTTAAGATAGACAAGACCCCAGGACCAGATGGTATACACCCAAGGGTCCTTAGAGAGTTAATCATAATTCTGGCCAGACCACTATTTATGATCTTTAGGGATTCTTTCAGTTCAGGTATAGTGCCAACAGACTGGCGAAAGGCGGATGTCATTCCACTATTTCAAAAGGGATCAAAATCTCTGCCGGGTAATTATAGGCCAGTGAGCTTGACATCTGTAGTGGGGAAATTATTTGGAGGATTGCTAAAGGTATACACTCAAAAATTTATCTTGAATCAGAATATAATTAGTAAAAGTCAACATGGTTTTGTGAAAGACAGGTCTTGTCAAACAAACATAATAACATTATATGAAGAAGTCAGTAAAAATATAGATCTAGGTGTGGCTGTTGATGTGATCTATTTGGATTTTGCAAAAGCATTTGATACAGTTCCACACAAAAGGTTACTCTACAAATTGAGAAAATTAGCTTTGGTGCAAATGTATGTATTTGGATTGAAAATTGGCTAAAAGATAGAACGCAAAGGGTTGCTGTAAATGGAAAAGCCTCAAATTGGACCAGGGTATTGAGCTGAGTACCTCAGGGGTCTGTTTGGGCCTTCTTACTTTTAATTTGTTTATAAATGATCTCCCATGTTGTGCTGAGAGCCATGTAAGATAAGGTAATACAGACTAATCTTGATGTTTTTTCTTTACAGGAAGATTTGGACAGAGTGGGGGACTGGGCAGTTAAGTGGCAAATGAGGTTCAATATAGACAAATGTAAAGTTATGCATTATGGGAAAAATAATAACAAAGCAACATAAACTTTAAATGGTATTTCCCTGGAAAAAACTACTAATGAAAAGGATTTAGGAATAATTGTAGATAACACACTTGGCTACAGTACCCAATGCAAGTCAGCAGCTGCAAGGGCCAATAAGATATTGGCATGGATAAAACGAGGTATAGACTCACGGGAAGAGGATATCATCTTGCCTCTTTACAAATCAATGGTAAGACCTCACCTTGAATATGCAGTACAATTCTGGGCACCAGTCCTTAAAAAGGATATTAAGGAACTAGAAAAAGTGCAAAGTAGAGCTACAAAATTAATAAGAGGATTGTATATCTAAGTTATGAAGAGAGACTTAAAAAATTGCATTTATATATGTTAGAAAAAAGGCGTCTCAGAGGGGATATGATAACATTATATAAATTTGTGCAGGGCCAATATAAAGAGCTCTCCAGTGACCTGTTCATTAACAGAAATGTACAAAGAACAAGAGGTCACCCCCTGAGACTGGAAGAGCAAAGATTTCATAGACAGCAAACAAAGGGATTCGTTATGGACCTCACTGCCAAGAGAGGTAGTGCTATCAACCACAATAGATGCATTTAAAAATGGTCTGGATGTAGCAGAACATACAGGGCTATGAATAATAGAATAAGAATGAATAATAGAGCTTATTGATCCAAGGAGAAATCTGATTGCCCCTTGGAGTCAAGAAGAAATTTTTCCCCCTAGGAGGCAAAATTCGAAATATCTTCCTTAGGGGTTTTTTACTTCTTTTGGATCAAAAGCTGGAATGATAGGTAGAAAGGTTGAACTTGATGGACTTGTGTCTTTTTTCAACCTAAATGACTATGTTACTATGTAAATATATTAAAAAAATTATTAGGAGAAAAATATGTATATATTTCTATTCAGTTATTGCACGCAAAATTACTCTCTATGTAAAAACAATAAGGTATGAATATTCTTATTTTCTTATATCCGAGTAGAGACATCCCAATATTCTTATTCCTGTAAGACTGGTAAAATAGAATAAATACAGAACTTATTACTGTTGTTATATGAGATTATCACAATCGTATACCTATTATTGTCTATTATTGCATAAATTAAATATATTAAATGTACCCATAAATAATTTAGATTTAGATTTTGACATAAATAAACTCAAAATACCAGAAGGAAAACACTAGAAGAAGTGTGTTAAAGCATACTCCTTATTCATACGTCGAAACACTGAACCATTTCTGGGGCCCCTTTTGATAGCTTCAATCCCAAAAACTTCAAAGAACTTTTTATTACTCTCACAGCATGTTTTAAAGTGTCTAGCTCCCGGGGTATTCACTTAGCCTTCAATATCTCCCAAATGCTCCCTGATTCTACACTTTAATTCTATGGGTGTATGTCCTATATATTGCTGTTTACACTTTTTGCATTGTATTACATAAATTACATTAGCTGTGCAGCAATTAATGTATTGTGTGAAAGATCTCCTATTTGAACTGCAGGTAAATGTTTTGTCTTTGCCTTTAAATTTACCCATCATACAGATGTTATGTCCACAAGGATAGGTCCCCAAGGTCTTCAACCAGTTCCTGTTTCTCATTTCATTAACAATCCTATTTGTGCAGAAATGGCTGGGTGAGGCCCTATCCATTAATGTTTGTGCCTTTCAGGACGAAAATCTGATACCCTCAAACAATACTTGTTTGTACCCCGGATCCAAGTACAAGATGGGTAAATGTCGCCTGATAATTCTTTTAATTTCATTAAATTCTTTACTAAATCATCAGCTGTGAGATGCAGAGAAGTCTGCATATCATAAATTGCATTGCCAGACATGACATTAAGTCATAAACTCCAACATAACAGGAAATGCTGGTAGGGTGCTGGGAGCCTGAGGTAAGTCCTGTGTGTGTAATCGAACAGTTTGGGGTCCTGTGAGTTCAATCTAATGCATGGGGGTCCTGTGAGTACATTAATAAATGTAGATTGTTGCACTAAGACATGCCCTGAAAATAAGCCATAATGCGTCTTATGGGACATTCTATAAACCTGGTCTTATTTTTGGGAGAAAACGGTATATCAACACAAGTAGCTAAGAAAGGTAAGGATATCAGAACAGTCAAAAAGAAGCACCAATACTTCTTTTTGACTGTTGATTACTTGCATCTGATAAATAATATTCTCATGTTTTTGTTGAATGCCGGGTGTCCATTGAGTTTGTGTGCACTGTCCAGGCACAAAGACATCCTCTGAGACTGCCTCCCCACAAGTCAGATTGTCGCATGTCAGTGAATTCCTGACACTGACCTATTATTCTTTAAAATAACATTAAAATAGAGGTGTCACCAATAACTGGGACGATAAAGTTTACTCACACGGGACCTGCCTAACTATATTCTGATGGGAGCTATACTACACCTTGTCAATGTCTTCCTAACTATAAACTAATGGGAGTTATGCTGTACCACTTAAAGGATTATTTGTCTGGCTAACTATACATTGATTAAAGCTGTTCTGTACAACCGACTGTGAGTTAGCTGCATACTAATAGAAGTTATACCGTATTACATCTGTGCCTTGCTAAGACTAAGACTGAACTTGACTATACCACACCTGAAATGGTAACACTACGTGGAGGGGGTGGCAAAGTCCATCTTCGCCTAGGGTGACAAAAACACTTGTACCGACCCTGTGCACAATAGACTCTGCTGGCAAATATCTCCCAAGGCTTTGCCTGTGATTACAGTTATAAAATAGTTTTACTGGGTGTACCGTGATTGAGAGCTCAATTATTCTTTTGTCATAAATATTTAATGAACCTAGGCAAAGACTGATGAAGATGGATTTTACAAATGCGACTTTCGGTTTATAGACTTTCGGCTTATGTAATAAACGTTCGGTTTATAGGCTGTCGGCTTTTAACTATACGGAGACAGAGTCTCCATTCATAAAATTATGAATGGAGACTTTGTCTCCGTATACTTAAATGCCCACAGCCTATAAACCGAAAGTTCGGTTTATAGGCTGTCGGCTTTTAACTATACGGAGACAGAGTCTCCATTCATAAAATTATGAATGGAGACTTTGTCTCCGTATAGTTAAAAGCCGACAGCCTATAAACCGAACATTCAGCTGTCGGCTTTTAACTATACGGAGACAGAGTCTCCATTCATAAAATTATGAATGGAGACTTTGTCTCCGTATAGTTAAATGCCCACAGCCTATAAACCGAACGTTCATATGTTAAAATTATGAATGGAGATCTTTGTCTCCGTATAGTTAAAAGCCGACAGCCTATAAACCGAACGTTCGGTTTATAGGCTGTCGGCTTACGGAATACATGTATTCCTATTGCTATTCTATAAACCGAACGTTCGGTTTATAGAATAGCAATAGGAATACATGTATTCCATAAGCCGAAAGTCTATAAACCGAACGTTCGGTTTATAGGCTGTCGGCTTTTAACTATACGGAGACAAAGTCTCCATTCATAATTTTATGAATGGAGACTCTGTCTCCGTATAATTAAATGCTATTGTATTCTATAAACCGACTCTATTTCGGCTTATAGAATGCAATAGTACTACGAATGGACGAATGAACGAATGATTTTCGTTTATTAACCATTCGTTCATTCGGCTTTCGTTAGCTTAGCATTTTCGTTCTTCGTTTTTCGGACGAATGGACGAAAATGCTATTTTCGGACGAAAATGCATTCGTCCGAAAACGAATGCACATGTCTAGTACAATCTGTTATGGGTGTCATATATATTGAAGATGCTTATTTAATTTTCAATTACATAAAGTTCACAGCTGGTTTATAATACCTCATACACAATGATGATACAGCACTTCTAATATCTAGAGAAAAAAACAATGTATTATCCAGCACTCCGTTAAGTGTGGTGTTTATTATCACCAAAGTGGCATGATAACCTCATAACCCTGCTGGGTCTTTGTCAAGCCAGAATGCCCAAGTCTTTAAATGCTTACCCCCAAATCCTTACCCCATAATCATGTGCTCTGCATACCTCCCAACTGTCCCAAGACTTTGGCACCCAAACTGTTATTACAGTATCAGGGCCGGCCTTAATTGTTCAGGTGCCCTCTGCGGGCCACCCCTATGGCGCCCCCTCATCTCTACCCTCAAGTCTGTCTCTTCTCCTTCCTTGTGTATGCTTCTCCTCTCCCTTGCCATGTATGTCTCTTTCCTCTCCCTTCATTTCCCAAATGTCTGTCTGTCTCCTATCCTTCCAAGTATCCCTCCATGTGTGTCTTAATCCCTCCTCATGTCTATCTCTCTCTACTCTACCTTCCCATGTCTGTCTCTCTCCATCCCCCCATTTTATGTCTCTCTCCCGTCCCATAGATGTCTCTTTACTCTGCCTTCCCATGTCTGTCTCCCCCTCCTCCCCATCTGTTATCTCTACTCCTCCCCTATCTATTAACTCTCCTCCTCCCCATATCTGTTATCTGTCTCCCCTCCCGATATCTGTTATCTCTCCTCCTCCCCCTCCCCATATCTATTATCTATCCTCCCCCTCACAAAAACTGTTATCTTTCCTCCTCCCCGTCCCCATATCTATTATCTCTCCCTTTCCTCCCCCTCCCCATATCTATTATCTCTCCTCCTCCCCCGATATCTGTTATCTCTCCTCCCCCCTCCACGTTTATTTAAAGTTGCATTCCCTGGGGAGCAGTGGGCAGCATCAGTTCTCTGTGTTAAATACATGCAGAGCTCAGTCAGTGCTGCTCGCACTCCCCTGAATGAAGCAGAGAATTATATTTACGGTGCCCTGAATCATCACTATGCGTGGGGAGTGTGAACAACACTGACTGAGATCTGCATGTGTTTAACTCAAAGAGCTGATGCTGCCTGATGCTCCCCAGTGAAGCATGCTGTGCTGTTTCACAGGTTTGGGCACTCCTTTCACCTTGGCACTTGGTGTGGTCCGCCCCCAGCCCCCCTGGAACTGCCAATGCGCTGAGCAGGGGAGATCTTCTGATCTCCCCACCCAATGCCTCTCAGTGGTGTATCTTGATTTTGTGCTGCCCTAGGCAGACAAAATCCGGGCACCCCCCTACCCAAGCTGCACACCCACGTTACACACCTAAGACATGCCCCATCATTCAGACTCACATCAAGCTCATACTCCCATCACACACACACTCCCATCACACTCAGTCACACACTCCTACTCCCATCACACTCAGTCACACACTCCTACTCCCATCACACACACTCTGACTCCCATCACACTCAGTCACACACACTGTCTCCCATCACACACACTCTGACTCCCATCTCCCATCACACTCAGTCACACACTCTGACTCCCAACACACTCAGTCACACACACTGTCTCTCATCACACACACTCTGACTCCCATCACACTCAGTCACACACACTGTCTCCCATCACACACACTCTGACTCCCATCACACTCAGTCACACACACTGTCTCCCATCACACACACTCTGACTCCCAACACACTCAGTCACACACACTGTCTCTCATCACACACACTCTGACTCCCATCACACACACACACACACACACACATCCCATCAGCACTTACCTTTCCCTGGCAGGCAGGCAGCATGGTCCCTGGTGACCTGTTCGGCTTCCCGGCGATTGTGCCGACAGGTCACGTGACTGTCGGCACTTCCGTGTCGGCACACTGCACGGGGAGCCGAACAGGCAGCACGGAGGTTTCTCTGTGCTGCCTGTTCGGCTCCCCGTGCAGCCTGGCAGGCAGAGCGATGGTGAGGGGGGATCTTCCGATCCACTCTGTCTCTGCCTGCCAGCGCGGTCTTTTTTTTTTTAAAGGGCCGCGTTTTTTTTTATTTTTTTTTTTATTTGTTTTTTAAATTTATTTTTTCTTCAGTGCTGGGGGGCGCTGCCGCCCCCTAAAATTTGCCGCCCTAGGCATCCGCCTAGGATGCCTCGCGGTAAATACAGCACTGGTGCCTCTACCGGCAAACCTTTCTGAGTGACGGGTGCCACTCTTTTTGTGGCTTCTGGGTATTGTACTGTGTGCAGTTGCATACCCCAACGGCTGGCCCTCTAAAGTATTGAAACACCCCATCATTCCGTGCCATTTTTGCTGTTTGGTTTTATTTCAGTTTGAGCCTACAAGTTTTTCATTAGATCTGCACCAGACCTGGTGATAAAATAATAATATATTTTGATTATATTCTTTAATAAATATAAAAACCTTTTAAGGCACATTTTAATTTTACCACTGTTATATATTACTTTTATAGTACTGCTTTTATAGTACTGTATATATTATTGGGTGATATTTATTCATTGTATTGGAAGTTTTTGGACGATGTTGCATTATGGGAAATATTCGCAGAATGGACCCAGGAGATAAACACCTAATTTTATTTTCCCTTTTATATCCAATTAATTCAATCATATAAAAAAAACAGTGTCATATGATTTATATATGTGTCTGTTTTAAATGAGCAGGTTACCTAGTTACATCTTATGTAAGTAATAGTGTCCCATTAAGTGTCATTGATACGTGAAACGTGTAAAGTATGTTTTTTATACATGGTCAGATGCATAAAAATAGCAAAATAAACTTGTTCAGCTGTACTTAAATAACATTGCAATTTGTAACTGACATAATTTCCTAGACATTAAACTGAACACAATCTGTTCATAACGTTCATTGGCAATACAACAATCCATTCCTGTTCACTGAAAAATACTGCACATCTCTACATTTTCATTTTTACCACCTGGTATTGGTAGACAAAAACATGTAAATATAAAGAGTCGAGAAAATTGGTTTTAAAACGAACCAAATATTATATACTAAAATTAAAAATCAAAAGATATAAAAGAAAATGGAACGACACACCCCCCCCCCAACAAACATATTGATGATACCGTGTATAAGTATGTTTGTCCTCCAATGCGTAACCATAATTAGGGTGGTCAGTCTAATCATTACTCACTGTTAGGAAAAGGAATTCAGTTTAGCAACACTTGAGCAGAGTACCAGGAGGTCCACTCAAATGCTTTTTTCCTGGCTAAGATCTATGGACAGGAAATAAACTCACACATGATACAAATAGCCCCCTAATCACCTCAACCATCCGCCTTTTTTTCCAGTCCTCTCAGACTGACAGGAGGAACACCTTTTGTGAATGTTATATGTTTCTTTTTGGTTTACCTGGACCCTCTTGAGTCCTGCCTGGGGAAGTTCAGCCTCTCTTCCCTGGAAGCTCTTAGCACACAGCTCCTATTGCAGTGAGTCTCCCTGGGAGTCCCCCCTTTAGCGACCAGGGGGCGGGCAATCATCACTTGCCTTAAGAAGGCTCTGTTCAATACTGTTTCCTGGCTTTACATTTTCTGGATTACAACTATTTGAGCAGCCAGAGGTAGAATCCGGATCCTGCTCTCAGTATAGCAGTGTTTAGGTACTGAGTGACGGTATCATCTATGTTCAGGTGACCACATTTAGCAATGTTTGGCTTACATGGTTGCAGCATTTAGCAATGCTTGGCGTACATGGTTGCAGCATTTAGCAATGTTTGGCTTTCATGGTTGCAGCATTTAGCAATGTTTGGCTTACATGGTTGTATCATTTAGAAATGTTTAGTTGACATGATCACAGAATTTAGCAATGTTTAGGTGACTTGGTCACAGCATTTAGCAATGTTTTTGTGTTATTTTAGCTGGTTATGTGCCTATTGTGATGCTCTCTGCTCATTGTCTAGAGTTTAACATTCAGTTTTATATTGGCCTTAACCTCTGTTTTCAGACTTCTGCCCTTCCTTGGATTTTTCCTTGTTAGTCACAGCTCTTGTTTTTGGTGCACCCCTAGAGGCTGATTCCTTGAGATCCATTCAATTTAATTCATAGCATTGAATACCATAGTCTGCAATAGAATATTCGAGTTCTAACAAGTGTCAAGTGATATTTTACATCATTGTGTATATAATATAAAGTGTCCATAAACTATAGGATTTAGGCATATGCTTTCTTCATTTTTATTTTATTTTATATGTGCAGCCAGATTTGTCTGCCTTTCCTATGAGCTTCCGGTATTAAGTGTTTAAGATTTAAGGCATTGTTCCTAATTTATATTAATTTGTAGCAGTATTGGTTTGCTCATCCAACACGTTTTGTTTGTTTTTTCACCTGTTTTTGGTCTTCCTGCTGGTAAGTGTAATCTTTTGTAGTTTTTCTATGTTTTTCTTTTAAGAACGTGGTTCCTTAATATTTTTTTATTTGGGTTCCTGCAGTTACCCAGCATGTCTAGGTCCATTTTTCCAACTGCTTCTAACTTATGGTCGCAATTCCAGGTCTTAAGGTTAGTTAGTTAGTTCGATAGTTAATTATTTAGGTTTCATCAAAAGAGTACATTACTTTGGGCTGACAGT
Organism: Pelodytes ibericus; assembly: GCA_036172795.1. Taxonomy (NCBI): domain Eukaryota; kingdom Metazoa; phylum Chordata; class Amphibia; order Anura; family Pelodytidae; genus Pelodytes; species Pelodytes ibericus. The sequence continues at coordinate 90,183,627 of CM069863.1, forward strand.
ACATCTCCGATATGTGCTTCGATCCCAGATTGGACCTCCTGCCCTTGCTCAGGATAACACTCCAGCAAGTCGGCCAGCTGTGATAACAGAACCTCGCTAGACAGGCTCCTATACCAAGACTGTTTTGTTTCTGGTCCTTCAACTTCTACACCTGCGGTCCTCAGGCTGATATTTTTATATTTTTCAGCAAGATGTCCTTCAAGGCAAAAGGAACTTTTCTGCATTAGGTCCATAGATCCTACAGACAGATGAGATTTTTCTTCGGATGTGGACATTTTCACAAATATTGGTGATGTAGAGGATAATTATTCCTCTGAAGCTGAGGAAATGTCTGATGGCCTAATACACCTGCATGGCCGCCCCCAGATTGTGGATCCTGTAATAGTCCTGCCTTCCTCCCATGAATAACTTTTCTTTTTTCTTCATAATGGTAGAAGAATGAAACTGTGTATTTTCAGGACAGGATATCTTGTCTGTAGCCTGCTAAGGCTCCCCTTATGTGGAGGCAGATGTGGCACAGATCACTAGACGCACAGTGATTCCCATGGTTGATGCCCCTTCCTTTAGAGATCCGATATATAATAAAATGGATTCCTATCTTTTCAAGCATATTTAACTACTGGTACGGGTTGTCATCCGGCGATGGCTATGACAGTGGCTATTGCTGTGACAATTCCCATGCATTATAGATTTTGAGGAGTAATCTATAAGCAGCTTTGGAGTCAGGCATTCGCCGGTCTATATAGACTCCTTGTCTGTGCTCAGGTTTGCTGGAGATGTAATGCTGGTGGCTTCAGTGGATTGCATTCAGGCTCACTCTATGGCTCTGTCTGTTGCAGCCAGATGGACACTTTTATAGCCTTCCTTTCCAGGGTATAGCCTTCCTTTCCAGGATTACAAACAGTTGGAGTCAGAACTGGTTGGCTTGATATCATTTAAAGTGCTGCTGAAGGAAGTAGGATTTTCCTTCCCTAGGAATGAAGAACAAAGAAGGTGTCCATCCACCTGCTCTGATATGTGACTTTCCAGAGATGTGTTTATTCCGGGAGCCTAGTCCATACAAACCTGGCAAAGAGTATTCCACAGATATGGAAAGACGGATAGTCCTCTGGCCATCCTAAAGTTTTCATGGATAATACCAGTTCTTTCATTCCAGAAAGCCTCAGTTCTGAAGGAGGCTTTGCTGCACTTGTCAGTGCTCGACTTCTCCTCTTCTCAGACACCTGGGTTGCTCACATTCCAGACCAATGGGTAATTTCAATGGTAAGAAGAGGCTACATATTGGAGTTTCAAGACTGTCCTCCTGTGATGTCCTTCATCAAGACCTTCCTACCTTGGTACATGAGATCCATCAGGGAGATTGTGCCTGTTTTCCATATCCCCATTTTTACAGATCGATTCATGAGATTTGAGATGAGTTTTTCCAATTCACGGCCATTCAGCCTCAGTATGACTCCAAAGACATTCTCCAAGATTCTGTTCTCAGTTATCACTTTACCCAGACTCTAGGGAATCTCCATTTTCTATTACTTGGACTACATCTGATTGTTGCAGATTCTCCCAAGCTAATTGCCATACACAGAGGGCAAAGTCTATCAGGACATACCTCTTAAGGATGTGGACTGGCAATTGGTAACCACAGATGACCGTTCTTGGGGATCCCATGTTCAGATAACTCTATTCAGACTGGGCCATCTTCTGAAGAACTGTTGGGTTTGCATTTGAATTAACAACAGGGCAGCTGCAGCTTGCCTGAACAAGCAGGGAGGTACCAGAAATCTCCATTTGAGAGAACTGGAACCGCTGATGGAATAGCCAGTCTGTCTGCAATTTTACCTTCCGGGATCCCAGAGTACTCTAACAGACTAATTTTGAGAAAGTTAAAGATGGACCAAACGGTAGGACAGTTGGCGCCACTGTTCTTTCAGTTCCTAATAAAGAGATGGAGACTTCCGCACATAGACCTGATGGCAACTAAGTCGAACTGCCCTTTCCAACTCCTAGCCAGCCTTCAGAAAATTTGCAATGATCAGTTGAAGGTGATCATTCCATTCTGGTCCAGATGTTACTGAAGAGATTTACAATGGGTCCACCTTCAGAACTTCCTCTGCCATTTACACGGCTATGGCAAGGACCGGTGTAGCATTAAGCTCATGAATCCCTACCATTGATGGCTTGGAGACTGAGTAGAATATTGTGCTAGCCAGGGGTGTTCCTAGTTCTCCAAAAGAGATTTGATAGAAGTGGAGTAAATGCTTAGGCGGGCATACAGGTGAATATATGTGATGCCAATTAACAAAAGGTAAATTGGTGATATATCAGGGCGCAACAAATCCCGGCAACCTCAAAATTATACCTGGCACCTGGGTATTATTGTCCCCACATGGTGCACATGGTGTCCAAGTGCCGGGTATGCTCAGCAGGTCTAAAAACAAAGATGGTCTGTGCCTGTGTGAGAGGCACAGACCAGACTGGAATGAGGTATGGCAGCAAGAGGCTTGTGTGTAAGTGTGTATGTGTGATTGACTATGTGTGTGTATGTGTGACTAGCTGTATGTGTGTCTCTGTCTGTGACTGGCTGTATGTGTGTGGGTGTCTGACTGGCTGTATGTGTGTGACTGGCTGTATGTGTGTGTCTGTCTGTATGTTAATGACTATGTGTGTGTGTGTGTCTATATGTTATTGAATGTATGTGTGTCTGTATGTTACTGAATTTATATGTGTCTGTATGTTACTGACTATATGTATATGTGAATCTGTATGTTACTGACTGTATGTATGTGTGTGTCTGTATGTTACCGACTGTGTGTGTGTGTCTGTATATTACTGAATGTATGTGTGTCTGTATGTGTGTGTCTGTCTGTACAAAGTAATATTTAGAAGAGAAGTTTATAACCTAATACATCCAAATGAATATTTATAGTATAAAAAAAGTTACTGACTGCATGTGTGTGTGTGTGTCTATCTTTGTGTATGGAACAGACTTCATGTGTGTGTGTCTGTATGTGACTGACTGTATGTGTGTGTGTGTCTCTGTGACTGACTGACTGTATGTGTGTCTCTGTGACTGACTATGTGTGTGTGTGTCTGTCTGTGACTGACTGTATGTGTGTGTGTCTCTGTGACTGTATGTGTGTGTCTCTGTGACTGACTGTATGTGTGTGTGTGTCAGTGGCGTCCCGAGGGGAGGGGGCGGTTGGGGGTGGACTGCACCCTTGACACCTGTGCTGCCGGCATCCCCCCCCCCCTCCCCGCATTGCGCTGCGTAACTTTTTTTTTCTTTTTTCTGGACGCGGCCACCAGAAAAAAAAATAATAAAAAAAAAATATTACAGCAACCGGATGTGACGTTACGCCCCTCCGTGCAGGAGGGAAGACTGCACGGAGGAGGCGTCCGTCCGGGAGCACAGAGAAGCAGCGATTCGGTAAGTAATGGGGAAGGGGGGGAGTAGGGTAGTTTAAAATGAGCAGTTTATTACTGGGCTCTGACTGGCACACTATTACTGGGCTCTGGCTGGCACTATATTACTGGGCATCTGGCTGGCACTATATTACTGGGCTCTGGCTGGCACTATATTACTGGGCATCTGGCTGGCACTATATTACTGGGCTCTGGCTGGCACTATATTACTGGGCATCTGGCTGGCTCTATATTACTGGGCTCTGGCTGGCACTATATTACTGGGCTCTGACTGGCATAATATTCCTGGGCTCTGAGTGGCACTATATTACTGGGCTCTGGCTGGCACTATATTACTGGGCTCTGACTGGCATAATATTCCTGGGCTCTGACTGGCATAATATTCCTGGGCTCTGACTGGCACACTATTCCTGGTATCTGAGTTGCATAATATTCCTGGGCTCTGACTGGCACACTATTCCTGGTATCTGACTGGCACACTATTCCTGGTATCTGACTGGCATAATATTCCTGGGCTCTGACTGGCATAATATTCCTGGGCTCTGACTGGCACTATGTTACTGGGCTCTGACTGGCATAATATTCCTGGGCTCTGACTGGCATAATATTCCTGGGCTCTGACTGGCACTATATTACTGGTATCTGACTGGCACACTATTACTGGTATCTGACTGGCACAATATTCCTGTGCTCTGACTGGCATAATATTCCTGGGCTCTGACTGGCACACTATTCCTGGTATCTGACTGGCATAATATTCCTGGGCTCTGACTGGAACACTATTCCTGGTATCTGACTGGCATAATATTCCTGGGCTCTGACTGGCATAATATTCCTGGGCTCTGACTGGCACACTATTCCTGGACTCTGACTGGCATAATATTCCTGGGCTCTGACTGGCATAATATTGCTGGGCTCTGACTGGCACACTATTCCTGGGCTCTGACTGGCACAATATTCCTGGGCTCTGACTGGCACTATATTACTGGTATCTGACTGGCACAATATTCCTGGTATCTGACTGGCACAATATTCCTGGGCTCTTACTGGCACAATATTACTGGGCTCTGACTGGCACAATATTACTGGGTTCTGACTGGCACACTATTACTGGGCTCTGACTGGCACTATATTCCTGGTATCTGACTGGCACAAAATTACTGGGCTCTGAGTGGCACAATATTTTTGGGCTCTGACTGACACAATATTACTGGCATCTGACTGGCACAATATTACTGGGCTCTGAATGGCACAATATTCCTGGTATCTGACTGGCACAATATTTCTGGGCTCTGAGTGGGACAATACTACTGGGCTCTGAATGGCACAATATTCCTGGTATCTGACTGGCACACTATTACTGGGCTCTGAGTGGCACAATATTACTGGGCTCTGAGTGGGACATTACTACTGGGATCTGAATGGCACAATATTACTGGTATCTATAATTGTAAGATTGTCACCTCGTGGGGCTCCTGTGTGTTGCATAATTATGGGGCACTTGTGTGTGGCATATTTATTGGGCCCCATGTGTGGCATAATTAAGGGACTCTTTTGTGTGGCAAAATTAAGGGACTCTTTTGTGTGGCATAATTATGGGGCACCTGTGTGTGTGTGGCATAATTATGGGGCACCTGTGTGTGTGGCATAATTAATTGGGCAGAGGTGAGGCATAAATAGTGGGGCTCTGGTGTGGCATAATTTATGGGGCTCTGGTGCTGCATAAGTTATGGGGCTCTGGTGTTGCATAAGTAATGGGGCTCCTGTGTGTGGCATAGTTATGGGGCTCCTGTGTGTGGCATAGTTAATAGGCCATCTAACTGGCATTACTAAGGAATCTGTTTGGCATTGTATGGAGGAAATCCAGGGGGGTGATGCCATGAGTTTCCGCACCGGGTGACACCAACCCTAGTAACGCCCCTGGTGTGTGTCTCTGTGCATGAAATAATTTAATACATATAAATAAAAATATACACAAAAATACGAAAAACACAATGACATAAACATATGTTTTCTGGTATAAATATAAAATGCAATACCAACAGAGCATCAAAATATATAGATACATAAAACATCCGAAATAAAGACCACTAAAATAGCTGAAAAAAATCTAAATAGGCAAAATACCTTAAAATAACCGTATGGGTTTGCTAGCAGTCACCACAAACTCCAAGGAAACGTTGCACGTGGTCCCGCAAGGATGAGCCAGGCTCAGGCCAAAAGATGGCAGTTATATCCTATAGGGGGTGACGAGAGAGGTGCGTGTTCCAGCTGGCTGCACAGTGCTTCTGGGAAAGCACTTCCCCCTTCTTTTTTCGAGCACTGTGTGTCACAGGGCAGCTTGCGCCCATATTCACAGACACCCATACACACACACACACCGACAGACACCCTTATACACAGACACCCTTATACACACACAGATACACACACACACACAGACACCTTTACATACAGACACCCACACACCCTTACACACAGACAGATACCTTTACACACAGACATAAAACCTTACACACACACACAGACACCCTTACACAGACACCCACACACCCTTACACACACAGAGATTTTCTTTTACCAGTTATGGTGTCTGAACCATCCCCCTCCCTGCTCCTTTACCTTTTATTTGCAGGGAGGGGGATGATTCAGGCACACCGTCTGCCTCCAATGCCTGCAGCTTGACAATGCGGTGTATCAGAGCGTGAGGGGGCGGAGCATGCACCCCTTTGCGCTACTCTCAACTCAGCCCGATGGAGGTCTGCCACAGAGGTGCCTCTGCCCTACACGCAGCCAGAAACAAACAGGGCTGCGTGAGGGCTTGAACACCACGCTGGATATGAAATCATATCATATCCGGCGCACTACAGCACAATGCAGGGGGACAGACAAGAGGTCCCAGGGGTCGCCTGGGCAACCAAAAGCAGCAGGCCCGGTGGCAATCACAACCCCTGTGACCTCTTTAGTTACCCACTGCCTTGAAAAAAAAAAACAGGATTGGCGACGACTCAGGGCTATGTAGATGATATTCGGGGCTTCAGCCCCAGTAGCCCCCCCCCCCCCCAGCGACGCCACTGGTGCTAGCCAACAGCGTCTAGTGATTAGTGAACAACCCTTCTTCAAGCAATAAAGCGGTCTACTTTAGCAACTTATTACAGGATCTGATCTGTATACTGCACATGGGCCTCTAATCAGCTATTCCCCTGGATCTTTTTCCTCCAAATGTCTGAGCCTCCTTCCTTAAGGGTTCAAGTTTCGGATATTTCAACTCTGCTAGGGGTTCGATGGGCATTGGATCAAGAGGTTTCCAGAATCTTCAAGGCGGTTTTCAAGATCGGACCTCCTCTCCAGTCTTTTGCACCTCCATGGGATCTCCTTTTGTTCTTTTAACCAACTAGAGGTAGCTTCTCTGTCTCTACTGATACTGAAGGCAATTCTACTGGTGGCAATTAGCTTGGCTGAACGTCAATCCTTCTCATGAGCCGTAACTTCTTTTCCATCAAACCAGATTTGTTTTCAGGCCTTTCCATCATTTCTGGCCTAGGTGGTTTCCGATTTTCATTTGAACCAGGAAGTTATTCTATCTTCCCTTTATCTGGACTCATCAAATGAGGAAGACCTTATACTTCATTCTCTGGATCCAGTCAGAAGCCTCCAGTCATATATTCAGAGAATGGCAGATTGGAGGAAGTCTGACGTGCTCTTGTTCTTCTTTCAGGATTCTGTAAGGGGCGTATGGCCTCCTCCTCTACTCTGATCAGGTAGTTGATGTAGACAAATTCTAAATCCTTCGACTCTCCAGGAGTTCAAGGTTCTTTCTGGTTTGTATGCACATCCTCATGTGCAGTATTTCCTTGAATCTATCTGCAGAGCAGAAACTTGGTCATCACTTTCAACCTTTGTGAAATATTGTACAATGGATATCCATGCAACTTCTTGACCTCAATTCAGGAAGGGAGTCCTGAAAGTGGCTTCTTAATGTCTCTGTCTTAATAAATGTTGTTGATTATAATTTGCAGTATCTCTTTTCTTTGATTTTTTTGTGTGCACACCTTTTGTTTATATTGCTTGGGTATTACCCATATGTAATGCTGCCAAATGACGGTCATACTTGCCGTCATTTTCTTTTCCTTGCTAAGATCCATGGAATTCCCTCCCTTGTGTCTGATTGTTTGTTACAAGACTGATGGTTGAGGTGATTAGGAGCCTATATGTGTCATGTGTGAGTTTATTTCCTGTCCTATCAGCTGCCCATATGTAATGCTGCCATGGATCTTAGCCAGGAAAAGAAAATTATGGTAAGTATGAAAACAATTTTCCCCTTTCATGCATCACCGGGCTCAGTGTCAATATATAAGATCTCCAAACTTGAAATAGTGATTTTGTCTTCTTTTCTCTATCCGTGGATGTCTCCAACCAATCCATCTTAAACAAGAAATCTATTTTGGTTTTGAAAAGTGGGAGATCATGAGGGGTTGGATGGATCCACTGATGTAGAATTGTCTTGCGGGCGGCCGCCAGAAGAATATGAGACAATTTCTTATGTCTGCTAAATTTATCATATTCAATAGGAGAAATAGCCGTTTCAGGGGGTAAATTATCCCTTAAATATCCCAGAGATATCCCAAAACTAAAAGTTTCCTTCCAAAAGACCTGGACAATTGCGCAATCCCACAAACAATGGTATAAATCTGCCTCAGGTGCATCACATTTAGGGCAATTTGCGGTTTTGCGAATACCCATTTTATATTGTCGTAATGGGGAGAAGTAAGCATAGTGGACAGATATTGGTAAGCCTTTTCAATATCCTCAAAATATACCATAGGCATGCTCCTATTCCAAGTAGATGTAGGTAAATAGGTTCAATTATTTTCTTTATCAGTGCTTAATAATGCATAAATCTGTTTGGTAGAGTGTTGTTTACTTGAGGTGTGTCTGATTATGTTATCTAACCTATTTGACCAATCCAGATCCGTAAAGTATCGAATGGTTTGGGAGATATAGCTATGTGCTTGTATGTATTGGAATATGAACGGAGATAAATTAGACATAGTGGTCTGGCACTCATTAAATGAAAGTATAGATTTTGTGGATGCATTTAAAAGCATGTCTATGGTGGGAAAACCCCCATCATGTCACCCTGAAATTCCGGATTTTGTATCCAAGAAACAAATGGTGACCATTGCCATTGGAGACCCTGACTCATTCTCACTAATTTTCACACCTTTATGGTTGTGTAAATTAGTGGGTTATCAAGCAAATCGTTTGGGATGTTAGAATATGGGAGATGTAAGAATGAATTTAATGATAGGGTAAGAGTGAAGGCATGGTCAATACTAATGTGGAGTTATGAGAGGCCCAGTCAGCTGTATAACGGAATAGATTAAAATCCCTAACATAGAGTAGGGGATAGTGAGAGGGTAGTGGATGTATGGAATAGCCCTCCAGCGAAAGGGGTAGAGGTGAACACAGTCAAGGATTTTAAGTATGCATGAGATAGGCACAAGGCTATCCTAGATATAAGATAGGGAACTGGGGACTTATAAAAGTATTTAGAAAATTGGGCAGACTAGATGGACCGAATGGTTCTTATCTGCTGACACATTCTATGTTTCTATGAGAAGTACAGAACAAAAATATATAGTTCCTGAGTCTTGAAAGCAGTATTGAAATCGAATGATTTTCTACTGCCACCTTGTGGGTGAAAAGGCAAAAGCAGTCTACTGTAAAAATAAGTTATAAATCACAGTTCTATACAATATATGTGGGTTTCAAGATGCAAAAATAATACAGTCAAATCGATCATATACAATTGATTAGAAAAAATAGGGCTTATATAGATTTATCAGGAGTGTAGATGTAAAGAGTATCTTCGCAATAGAGTTACTCCTCACGCTTGGTAAGCGTATAGCATGAAGTTTTATGTTGAGCAACATGGGTTAGTTTTTCCTCAATATGTAAATAATTATGAGTGTACAATATATGAAAGATTACCAGACTTGCGGGTCAAAAATATTAGGTGCTCCGCTCCGTACTGGCGATATTCTCCGTTCAGGATGAAGGGAAGGGGCGAGGGCTTGATTCAAGCCTGTTGGGAGTTTGATGTAGTGGGCCATCAGTGGGCCACCCACTTCATTATTTACCCCACATCCCTTGCCATTACACCCACAGAACCCAGCTTGCAGCTTGATAGTTCTCCGTCCAAAATAGCACCAACATTTTGGAACTATTTAGGACAAACTATCTTTTTATGCGAGCAGGTTCTTTTTTTCATCGAATCATCTCCTGAGGAAGCCAGGATGCGCGTTGAGGGACAGCAATGCTGCTGTTTAAAGGATGTGTGCAAAATCTGGTTAGCGAGATTATGATACACCAAGAGGTGGTAATGTATGGGGACTTACCTCACACATCTGTTGAGAGTGTTAAGGCCATGATAATGCCCCCTTTAAAACTCATCCATAATTGGACAAAACCTAACAGCATGGAGGAGGAATTGGCCTATTTTGGGGGAAAATCTGGGTTTACCCCATTTGTCTAACAAAAAGCTGCTTCTGTTGAATCAGCTTCTCTTGACTGTAGACTGAAGTCAGTTAAGTCCTTTATAACACACAAATCATGTTTCGAAAGTGTTGGAGGTTTTTGAAAATTTTACAGCAGCAGAGAAAGCTAGACAAATGTAAAAGTGGGAAAGTGACCTGGACTTGAATTACCCATACACGCTTGATATAAAACTTGGCAATTCACTAGAAAAGTGGTGCACTGTATTAATTTTCAGGAACAATTCTACCAGCCACATCCTGCTCCAAGATGGCTCAGACTCTTCAGAGAAAGAAATGGGAGAACCCTGCTAAGAAAAACTGCCAATCAATGCCAATATGGTGCACATATTTAAAAAGGAATCAAAATCCCAGCTGGGCAGCCCTATAAGCTTGACATATGTGGTAGGAAAACGTATTGAAGGTTTGCCAACGGAATATATTCAAGATGTCATCTTGAACAGGAATTTCATTGGCAGGAGACAACATGGCTTTGTGAAAGACAGATCCTGTCAAACTAACTTAATTGCATTATATGAAGAAGTGAATAAAAATATAGATATGGGTGCTATGCTGGATGTGATATATTTAAGGCCTTTGATCAAACACATAAAAGGTTACTGTACAAACAGTTCAATGTTAATTTGTGGATTGATAATTGGCTGAAAGATAAAATGCAAAGCGTGGTGGTAAATGGGAAGTTTACAAACTGGGCAAATGTGATAAGTGGAGTATGACACCAATTTAAGTAGGGTAATACAGTCTGAATTAGATGTGTGCAACGGGATTTGGACAAATTGGGTGACAAATTTAAAATTATCGATTGAGTATAATAATAAAAATGCAATATATAGTCTAAATTCTGTCTAAACCAGCTGGCAAAGACCAATACGATATTGGCCTGTATTTAAAGCAGTATTGACTCAGGAGAGTAAACTATTATTCTAAATCTTTACAGGTTTATTACAAGATCCCATCTTCAATATGAACTTCAATTTTGGATGCCTTTTCTAAAAAAAAAAGAGACATTATGGAACTAGAAAAAATGCAGAGGAGGATAAGAAAACTAATGAGGGATTGGAAAGTTTTAATTATAAAGACAGGCTAAAAAAAGGTAAAATTTGTACATGCAAGGGAAACAGCATCTTAGAGGGGATATGCTAATGTTATATAAATATGTACAGGGCCAATACAAAGAGCTCTCTAAAGACCAATTCATTATCAGATCAGTACATAGGACAAGATGCCTCCAGCTAAGACATGAGGTAAGGAGATTTAGTGTATAACAGCTGAAAGGATTCTTTATGGTAAGGACAATAATGGTATGGAATTCACTGCCTGAACAGGTGGTGAATATATATTTGATGCCTTTAAAAGGGGCCTGGATACTTTTTTTTTAATGACACAGAACATAGAGGTCTATGTATGTTACTATAGGCATTAATATTTATTCGGTGCTTGTTAAAGGAGAAATCTTATTGCCTTTTAGAGATTTTTTCCCCCATTGAAAGCAGAATTCAAAATAGCAGAAATAAGTTATTTTATGCCTTCTTTTGGATCAAAAGCAGTATAGAAGGATTATGGAAAGGATTGAACTTGATGGACACAAGTCTTTTTTTTTCAATCTAAACTTCTATGTAACTCTTTAACTATGTTACATACATTTAACCTGAAGAGTCAACATGACGGTGATGTGCCAGGATGTAGCCTAGCTTCAAGGGAATAGACTTGAAGGGAACCACAGATGGCATAAAATAACAAGTGGTGGCCAGACATAGATCCTGACTAATCAGTGCTATGCTCTACAGAGGCAAAATACTGTTGTGACGGGCTAGTAGGGCCCACTGCAGAGTGCACTTACCTCCATAAACTGGTAGCTCATGTCACACATTGCACAAATCTCTCTGAGTAAGGGGGGGGGGGGGGGGCGGACAATGAGGGCAATATCCCATTTAACTACACATCCAAGAGGGCTTTGATTAAAATACAGGTGGGAATAGCTGCGATCTCTGCTTGTGTAGAAGGAAAACAAGGCCCTCTCGATAGAGGATTTGACTAACATCGCAACCTTAATACAGGCTCTGGGCGTACCGCAGCTTTCTCCTGAACAGAGCCCACAACATGCTACAACTTGCACTTCTATGGGACTCCCTGCTTTGAAGGATCAGCAAATGGATGCAATATAAATCTTGGAACCAGCTGTACCTGCGTTTACCCATGCAGGACTGAGCATTGTAAACTGAATACTGTTTCACACTACACTGACTATACTGAAAGTTTCTACAGAGGAACACATTTTTTGGGGGGTGGGAGTTTAGCAGCTCCTTTCAGTAATCTGTTGACAAATGGGACTTCGATGACTGATCAGCCGGCCACTTTGTGGATCAATTTTTGTTTCTACTACTCGCTGGAGAATCCACCACACTCTGCACGAAGAGTGTTTGGCCCATGCTTGGTGGTACCAAAACCCCCCCTTTTTTGAGCTGCACTAATTTGTGCAGCCAGTATCCTCTCTCTTGGAGTACTCTCTTCCTTTTGAACTCCATGTCACCCTTACTTGCTTATATTCCTCTCCTTCTTTTCTCCCTTATTCCTCACTCTTCCTACTTTAAATCCACCATCTTCTGAAGTTTATTATTTTGTATAAATTGCTGTTGATATTTATGCTTATGGCCTCAAGACGGTGCTGTTGGGCCACAAATATTTCTTCGCGTGCAGTGATGCTATCTGTTGATTAGCTATGCGGCTAGAATATATTGGAAGACCCATGAGTGGTACCGGCTACGAGATAGATTTATTATAATCTGTCTGATCTTTGTATTTTGCAAAGAATGTTTAAATTAAATCTGTACGACTTGCCATATATTACAGTTTTTATTGTCATAGAGATATTTATATTGAAAACATATATAACAAAACAAAACAGAGTACTGAATGAGATCAAACTGGAGTAATTCACGATGAGCACGATAGCTAGGGTCTCCCCCATAAGTAGAAAAATAACAGTGCATACTTTAAATCTGTAGCACAGAGTCTTGGTTTTAAGGTGAACAGCACCTGGTAGGAAGTCATGAATGTATGGAACTATGCTTGATTTTCATGAAGGACCACTTGTGGTTCAAGGTTTAGGCTGAACTATCAGGAATGAGGAATGATAACAGGGTTAGGAATAGGGTTGCCACCTTTCCCCCAAAAAAATACCGTCCATAGTGGTGGGGGGAGCCACAAAGGGGTGTGGATACAAAGGGTGGCGCCACTGAGGGACAGATCCACTCAATTTCCCTATCAGATTAAGCTTCTGGCTCCTTGGTACAGGTACCAGGCGCCTGGAGCTTAATACTTATTATGCAAATATTTTGCACTGACACAATATATATATATATATATTTATATTTGTATATCATGCCAGTGTGACATACCGACAGACAGAGACAGTCACATAGACATACCCAGAGACAGTAACATAGACATACTGACAGACAGAGACAGTCACATAGACATACCCAGAGACAGTCAAATAGACATACTGACAGACAGAGACAGAAACATAAAGAGACACACAGTAACATAGACATACTGACAGACGGATATAGTAACATAAAGAGACACACAGTAGTATAGAAAATCCAAGTTACAAGGCAGACATTTTTTTATTTTTTTGGGGGGAGGGAAAAGGTGCATAATTCAATGTGTCCCCCTTCCCTTTTCACCTTTTTGCACTGGAAGGGGGACGCTTCTTCAACAGCCTGGTCTGCCAGGCACTGACCATCTCTTCATCCAGACAGCCGAGTGTCCCAGCTCTCTGATGTTACAGCACTATGCACAAGGGTGCGGAGCTATCAGTCTGTGCAGGAAGCAAAGACATTCCCCTCGTGTTGCGCTCGTCTGGAGATCCTTTACATGTTGTGAGACTGACAGGACACATGGGCACAGCAAGCTATAGGTGCAGCCAAATGCATAGTCTGCCTTCTCTCCGCTCCCCTGCTGCAAATAATACCCGCCTTAGAATGGCCGGTATTTCAGTTGTTCCGGCATCGGCTCCAAGAGGTGAAATACTGAAACCGGCCGGGTGGCAACCGTATATATAAGTCGTACTAATCTAGAATAGGTATTGGTATACCAAATGGGATATTTTATTTTTTAGACTCTTGCTGGTGCTCAATTTCATCCCCACCATCAATATAAAAGGACAGTCTCCTGAATACTATTTCTTACATACAATGAAACAATTCAATGCAAGACTGCGCCACATAAAACCAGCAAAAAAGACTGGAAAATTAGATAGATAAATAATCGTATGCTGTTCCCCGAAGTGGACCTCTAAACACAAGAAAGGGGCGTGATGACGTGACGTGGCGTGCACGCAAGTGGGCGTGCCGGCAGACGCCGAGTTTGAGAGTGAATGAGTAACAGCAGTGTCGCACTGGGAAGGGAAAACCTCCGCCTTCGACCTCGCTGAGTTACCTAGACGGAACTGCCTGACTCAGTATTCTGAGTCTCTCCTCTCTCTCACTACTCCACGACTGTCAGACACAACTCTGATTTCCCATACGGTACTGCATTTATTGCGACATAACGGGACACGAGCTGGGCAAATTGGCGAGCTGCGAGCTGTTCCATGTTGGTTCTACCGCTGGTGTGGCTATGTCTTTGACGACGTTAGGTACGGGGCTTCCTCCGGCGGGAGGAGCCCGGATCCTGAGAACATCTCTTTTTTTGACAAGAAGCACACCAAGCCTGGACGGACAAGGTAGAAACCTGGACTTTCTACGCCCTCTCCTTCGACGCGAACACAAACCAGGTAAAGTTTTGCCTTTCGTATTTCTGCCTATGGGGTCTCCTATGTACCCAAGATTCTGTCTAAAAACTTTTTTTATTGAATACTCGGCCTGAAATACTGCTAACGGAACTGACGGGGGTAATTCAAGCGAGAGAGAGCGAGAGCAGGTCTGGCTATACATATTAAAACTCTGAGATATCGGAGTACTAAACACACCTTGTGGGACTATACATTTTTATATAACTCTTCACTTAAACACCAGTCGCTCTGTTAATTGGACTATTTCTGCTGTTGAGACAAACTGAGGGGAAGGAGGTGAGGGGAACAGAAGGGAAGGAATGTTGTATTGTCTTACCTGTCTGCTGAAGCCCTTACGTCGCTCACAATGCCTCCTAAAAGCAGAGACAAAGATAAAGACAAAATCCAAACATCTGACAAAACGAGAACATCAAAATTAGTGGTATCCCTGAAAGCATCACCAATGACCAACTGGAGAACTTCCTCAAATCCCTGTTTCTTTCAATTGCTCCAGGAAAGGACTTGGGACTATATCCATTCGAGAGACTACACAGGATCCAGAAATCCCGCTCAGCAGAGGCTGCTTTCCCACGAGACGTAATTGTGCGTTTCTCAAGTTATTATCTGAAGAACTACATCATGCAAACGGATCGAGGGAATAAAAACCCAAGAAACAAACTTTATAAATACATTACATTTTTTTGAATGAAAATTTTTTTGCACAATAAAGCATTAAAACGTGAAAAAAAAGAAAGAAAGAAAAAAAAACAAAAAAGCTGTTTCCAAAGCCAAATGAGAAGAAAAACAAATATGTATTGAACTCAAATGAGCACTTAAGTACATACAGGACAAAATACAGACAAAGATATTTTAATCTCTTATACAAAATAGTAATATGATATAGTAAAAACAAACAGATAAATAATCTTAAATATATAAAGAACATGGATAAATATTGTAAAGACAATATTCAGATAAAAATACACTTTTGGGGAGACCTGACACATTTCACCCTACTGGGGGCTTCATCAGAACATCTGAGGGCTTTATCAGATGTTGAGTGAAAAAAGTGCCCTATACAAAAAACATATCAATGTGCATGCATGCCTATGATTATGTGCAAAACACATAAGGCTTGCTTCTGGTTCATGCTGAGGCTGTTTTTGTACCAGACAGTGAATACAATTTTCATTGCTCACTGCTCAGAAATAAAGCAGCTCTCACTCACACAAGCTGACTCACACACACAAGCTGTCTCTCTCACACTAACTTTCCCCTTCTCACACCCACAAGCTGTCTCACACACTCATGTGCTGTCTCACACTCACACAAACTGCCTCACACAAGCTGTCTCTCACCCACACAAGTCATCTCTCGCACACACAAGCTGTCTCTCTAACACACACAATCTATCACACACACACAGAAGCTGTCTCTCTCAAGCAAACTGTCACATACACATAAGCTGTCTTACACACAAACTGTCTCACAAACACAAAAGATGTCTTGCTCTCTCACACATGATGTCTCTCACACACAAACTGTCACACACACACACACACACACACACAAGCTGTCTCACACACACACGCTATCTGTCACACACAAGCTGACACTCTAACACAAGATGTCTCTCTCACACACACAAGTGGGCTTACATGCATACACACAAACTGTCTCTCACACACAAGCTGTCTCGTACACACACGCTGTCACACACACGCAAGCTGTCATACACACACAAGCTGTTTCTCTCACATAAGCTGTCTCACTTACTGAAGCTTTCTCACTGACACAAGCTGTCTCTCACACATGACCTGTCTCTCACACAAGCTGTTTCTCACACACTCACACAAGTTGTCTCATACACACACACTGTCTACCTCTCATGGCAGCTGCAGGGGGGATCTCTTGATGTGATGTTACACTGCACAGACCACATTCAGCTGGTTTTTCCTGTGACGTCTGAGCACTGGATGTCAGCTTAAAAGGCAGCTTGCAGCAGAATTAAGCCGGGTCAGGAATGATCATATGGAGAAATATAAAAAAGTGGGAAGTCATGGCATGGCAGTGAGGAAGGCATGGCTCCCCTTAATTTGCCAGTTTTACTCTTACTCTGTCCCCCCACAAGAGCATATCAATATGTGAAACGCATAAGGTGTGGTCTCTTTCCCAGCACACTGTGTGGATCCTTGATCGGATTTATGCCTATTAAAGTACTTTATTATCGTACGGAGTGTGGAGTGCCCATCATTTGTTTTCCTGATCATCCTCGCTCAATCAGCATTTTGGAGCACCCACCAACCCATTGCTCATGGGAGTAAGTCATTTGCCAGCAAATGGAACCTACTTGCGCCTAATCATGTATTCATTGGACAACCTCATCTATAGGCTGGGACCTGACAGTGTCAGTCAAATAAGGTTTTAGTGGCATACAATTGGAGTTCACTACTAAAAATGGCTAGGGTTGCCACCTTTTCTTCAAAAAAAATACCAGCCATGCAATTGCCTCCATGTACTTAACATTGGGCTCAAATCAATTTTTTACCGGCCTGGCACAGTTCATATATTTAACATTTTTGAAGTGTATCTTTGTGATATGGACACATTTTACTAGGAAAGCTGGATTTTGGAACTGTTAGTTTGAATTATGGGCACCTGCTAGTTTATTTCTGACATGCTAGTATTTTTAGTGATAATAGCTTGTGAGCAGGGCTCTTTACCACATGTATCTAAGCTAGTATGTAGTTCCCTTCTCTGCTCAGTAACAATTGATAAGTAAACTGTTGGCGAAATTAAATGTTGATGTAAAACAGATGCACCACTAACTGGTTAACAAAACTGTAAAACACTGCATAATGGAAAGTTCTAGTGAACATGAGACACCTAGTTGTAAGTCAGTAAATTACATGATATTAGCATAAATGCCATCATTGAAGAAATGTTTGCTGACCCAACCTTCTCATAGTTGGCAAGCTTGAAGAACAGCAATTTACGTTTGTTAATGCCAATGGGCCACAAGAGGGCCAGCTTTCTTTTGTTTTCTAAACATATTGTAACGGTCGTGTTCAGGAGATGGACCACAAGTGTAGATGAGGCTATAGGGACACTCACTAAGTACCGTAGGTAGCAAGTATTGGTCTTCACCTTAATGACTACACACCCTTGGTTGAGCCGCCGGTGGTATGTCACCAAGGATTTTGCTGGAACACTTACTACCGGATACTCAGCAAGTGGAGCCCGTATAGGATCGTACAGGAATACAGGCAAACGGAGAGTCAGGAGACAGGCCAGGTCACGGACAGGAGAGATACGGATAAACAGGTCACTAGCAGAAATCGAGGCAGGCGGCGGACGGAGAATAGTCAGGAACAGCAGGGTCATACACAGAATAATCAGGAATGCAGGAACAAACGGATGGAGAATATAGGGACGAACCGGGTCAGCAACAGATAAACGGAGTCAATCAGGAGTCAAAACGCTAGTGAGATACACAAGGCACTATCACAGGCAAAGGTAACCTGTGAAATGACCGTTTAAATA
This sequence comes from Pelodytes ibericus, assembly GCA_036172795.1. NCBI lineage: Eukaryota > Metazoa > Chordata > Amphibia > Anura > Pelodytidae > Pelodytes > Pelodytes ibericus. Next base: position 90,201,924 of record CM069863.1, read on the forward strand.
CACTACCAATTGATCAGGACACACCTCTGATCAATTGGCAAGGGAGTGGTTAATTTAATAAATAGCCCTTTAACTGGGCTCATGAATATTCATGAAACACCGTGCGTGACGTCACTGAGCGCGCGTCTTACTGGACGCGCGTCTCAGCATCAAGGGAAGCTGGGGCTCTCACTCTGAGCCCCAGCCGACGGGATGGCGTCCTCCTGATCCGCGATGGCGGCGGATCAGGAGGTAAATCAAGGTAGGTGACACATATGGTAAAGATAAAGAAATGAAGAAATGGAGTAAAGGAAAAGTGATCTTGGGAGGCGATCTAAACAGGTGCAGTTTCCAAATCTTGACAAGAGCAGAGGTTTCACACCTAACCTATCACGTGATGTTGGTTCAGTCAGTGAGATGTTCAAAGATCTCTAAGATGTTTGGCCATCTTTCAACCCTCAAAAAAGAGAATATACATTCTACTCTAAATCACAACATAGTTCTTCTAGGATAGACTGCTTCTGGATTGACAGATTTCTTCTCCAATCAGTCCAAGACATCTCTCACCTCTCACTCACCTGGACAAATCATTTAGCAGTTATGATACATTTATCAAAACCAAATAAACAGAAAGATTACTATTGGTTGCTGCTACGCTCAGAAGAGGACATTAAAGAAGCTGAACTCCATCTGAATATTCAGAATAATAGAGGTACAGTGAAGAATAATGGTTATTTTTGGGCAAGACATAAATGGTTTATGCGTGGCTTCTTTATACGTAAATAATCATATAGAAAAATACATTTAGATGCTCAAATTTAAAGCTGGAGACAAGAAATCAAAAATTTAGATGACACGTTATACCAAAACTACTGCCCCATTAGCCTCATAAACATTGACATGAAAATATTAGCACACCACTTGAATAAATACCTTCCTCACATTATTGCATGCAAACAGGTAGGGTTTATCCCATAGGTCCAGACAACATTTGTAAAGTCATCTATCTTATGGAACACAGCAAAAATTTTCAAAACCATTGTTACTCCTTGGTCTTGACTTCTCAAAAGCATTTGATTCTGGAAGATGGGATTTCATGTTTGAAATATTAGAACATATTGGTGAACTTTCTTTACAAGCATAAAAACGCTATACTTCACTCCCTATTCCTTTATTAGAATTCATGGAATAAAATCATTGCCAATTGAAATGCTCAGCGGTACTGAATCTTGGGTAGGATATTTATCCTAATTGCCTTAATTCTTCCAATCCATGATGTAGATGGACAGTTCTGAAATTAAGCTTAAATAAATTATTATTTAATTATTATTATTTGGGGCAGGTGTTATTTTTTTAATTTCATTTATGGGGAGAGTGGACATCCGCTGCCACAAGGGGCTACTTTTTCAAAAAATAATTTTATCACATTTTAACTTTTTATTTTCAGTTCTCCAGATCAGATCTGGAGAATTGAAATGGTCAAAAATGCGGCTATTATCCCATAATCCGAATTGTGTTTGGGGCTGATCCTTGCATATTGAGTAATTGAAACTGTATGTTTTTATCGCGAAAATGTCTTGAAGGTCTCCAATGCTTTATTTTCCTAATGGCCCCAAACTTCCGATTCAACTCCTGTTTCCATCCTGGTTTTCTTCGAGTATCTCTTACACTTGATGAAATATGGACCTGGGGAACGTTCGTTGAAACTAGTCTGTATATTTGCTTTTCATCATCACATCTTGCCAGAGTTCCACAGAGGTTTCAGGCAGGTCCCAATGGGATCCTTGAGGTCATATCAGCATCACTGCCGTAATATAGATGGGGTGCAAGTGGTAGAGTCTGGTCCTCCTTCAACTGCTAGGCAGAGAGGATGATGTGGGACATAGTCTCCCCAGCATTGAACAACATTCAATAATGTGTCCTCTTATCAGGGGGCATCAGGGGGCATGGCCATACTTAATATATATTCAAATGAGGAGAAAGAACCAACATGGTTATAGGGATACAATAGCAACACAATAACAATGCACAGTAGGAAGTACTTATCCAGATTAAAGGTAACTTCCCTGTCTTTCCCTCATCATGTTCAGTGCTTCGTTGTTAGTAAGCTAACTTCAGTTGCTCCCTTTCTTGCCTGTTGTGATTCTCCTGTGCTTTGACCTTTAGCCTGTTTCCTTGATCCAGATTCCAAGCCACTAGCCCTGGCTTCTTTTAACATTTGACCATGTCTCCTGCCACATCTCTTTTTGTATCTTGTTTCTGGAATTATTTGCCCTCGAGCATATATTCACTGTTGCTACTGTTGCGTTTTTGTTTCCTGCTTCTGAACATTTGTAATAAGAGATCTCGTCATCACAATGTGTGTATAAATATCTACTTATATGATGTGATGCTAATTACAAAGATACATCAGAAAAAAAAACTTTTATTGGAAAATCTTGCTTATGGAGATTGTTGTTTCATGAATAGATTGACAGGTGGGAGAAGTAGTATGCAACATGTCACAGATAAATGGTGACTGCCATGACTCTGTTGCTAAGAAAATTCAATAACTTTCTATACCTTTTTATTATATTTATATGGGACGGGAAGCATTAGGAAACAGAATATAATGCCAGATCTGTTTCTTTAGCTTCCATTTACAGGCGTAAGTGAGGGTACATGGCAGTCCAATGCTGAGTTGATTGCAATCTATGTGCATGCAGCAAATGGGAAAATAGCATTGCAGAGGATCTGTTTAACCCCTGAAATACTGTGATGGCTGCATGCACCCACATGTATAAACCCACATATATATAATATAAACTTCTACTTACAAGGAGGGCACATGGCAGCAAGACTTGAGCAGTGTAGATGTTAGCACAATGGAGGCGTGAACTCAGATATTTCTTCTAAATGGTAGCAGTTTCATTAAGAGATCTCCCCCGCACTCCTTTCACAAGATTCCCACCAAAAGCTGCAGCACTGGCTGTCTTGTGTGGTGGAGGAGAGGGGTTCATAAATATTCACTCTGTTCTGAACCTTGCTTGTGATGTCAGATATAGGAGGCCAAACAGGGCCTGTGGGAGCATGAGTGATAAAATATGCAATCCCTGGATAAAATCAAAGAAAGGCAAGTTTTTTTTTAAACCAACAATCATTTGACGCACATTTAAGAGTTCTAAAGACTGACATAAGTACTTAAAATGTGAAAAAAAAGTCAACGTGGAATTACACCTTTAAATTGTACGATATTTATCCATCCATATATAAAAAATTAAACTGGGAATAAAAACAACTCAAATCCAATAGTTATAAAAATAAAGATATAATATGACAATTGATGTTAATGTATGTTTAATACATTTTAATATTCTATTTTTTTTTTAATGGTATTGGGATCATTTCTAATAAATACTTATTTGGGTGACCCAAATTAGATGAATGGTATATTTTGTTCAATGTGGATCTATTGGATAAATTGTTGAACTGCAATGAATTTCAGTGATATATGGAAAGGTAGCACACATTTGGTAAATTATTTGCCTGTTTAAAAAAGACCTGGACATTCCATGAAACACTTGGACATGGTCACTTTTCAATTATGTGAGTCATTACCTCAAATGTTTCTGTAGCAGTCTATGTTACTCAATGATCTGAGATTAATTAACTAATGCCCAATGTATTGCAAGAATAATCAGTACAACAAATTATTGAACAAACAATAATTGTACAAATAATAATTAGAAGCAACATGCTTGTTAAATAGCGAATGTCAATAAATCCATGTAGTCTCAAAACTGAATCATTGGATGCACTTTTATTTTGTAAATTCTTAATAGAACAGGTCAATCTTTATCATTAACTGTCCACTCTGACTACAAGTTATGGTAATTATTAACAGCTGAGAACAGAACAACTATATAAAGCTAATACCTTCAATAACAACATTCAGGTCTTTTTCTCTGGTGGTACTCACTGGTCCTGACTATTGGGCATCTCAAAATAGACAGAAGAAGAGAACCCCCCCACCCCCCTCCCTTATATACAGCCAAATAAAGAACTGATGATAATTATTCTACTACAGCTTTCTAACCAACATGAGACTGACTCTTTTTGCCTTTTGGACCATTTTTACAGTTCATGAGACTTATGCATGGACCACAAACACCCTCAACTATAAACTCCATAGAGTACAGAGGAACACTGGTAAGATTGTGTTTTCATTGGTTTTGTCTCTTTGTCACTTTTATATCTGAATATGTTCTTGAATGCAACTTCGAAAAGCAATGAAAGAATTTTGTTTTCCTGTATACAACTGACGGAAATATTATATATGTTTTAATGCTTTCAGTGACATCATGGGGGGTTATGAACACAAAAATAGGATGTATATTCCAACATGATATTAATTTAATGAAAAATCGATGTTTCGTACCATTCAGGTACTAAGTCATAGGCTTCATGGGTGGTGGTGGTGGTTGGGGGGTATATACAGTAAAAAATGTCCTGCACTGCTGTCTTTTATATTAATCCCAACACTTTACAATGTGGGAGAAGAACCTCAAGTAACCAACGGCAATAATCTGGCACTGAATAGTTGTCAGGTGTGATCGCGGAGACCGCACTTACCCCCATGGCGCTCCTTGCGTCTGTCTCTGGTCCCAGGGTTCTCATTGTTGGGTGAGCGGGTCCCTCCTATTTCTCACCAGGTGGCTGCCCAGCTCCCTGCTCCTGGACTTGCCGGATTGTGCTACCGCATCTCTAGGGAAGGTAGCTGTTCTTGCTCGTTCTAGGGGTTTCTGTCTTGCTGTACTCCAGTATCTCACCACGGCCCGTTTTATGTACCATCCTAGCCCGCTGCCTACCCCGACCCCGGGTTCTGTTCTACCATAGTGATTGTTATCTGCCTGCCTCTGACCTTTGGACCTGTCTGACTATGTCTTGCCTCACCCCTTTGTACTGTGCATTAGGCTCAGCCCACGTGCCTCTATTCCTACCCATTGGTTTGCCTAGCAAACCTTCTGGGTCAGTGCCATTGCAAGAGGTTGCCTCCACGCCATAGAGTTCCCCTACTGTGTTCCTGACAATGCTACTTTATACAGTTGCCATGTGCCATGTTTATACATAAGACACATATTTTCCATTATAGAAATACAATCAACCAATTTTATTGAGTTACAATTTCAACCCCACAATCTAAACTAACATTGTACTCCATTCTGTTATATATTCCTTATACTGTATATATAGTTCTATTATGAATTAAACTGAATATCTCTGCTTTCTCTTTAGCAGGGGTATTTAAAAGTTTAAAAGTATATGCTTAAATATAGCGCAACTGAGTAGTTTTTATACATACTTACGAAGATGGTTTAAAAAAATGTTTTTGAATTATGTGTTGGGACTTCTTATTCAAGATCCAGAGCAGACCATTATTATTATTATTAATGTTTTCAGTCAGGATAAATGAACTTAGCTGCATATAGGAGACTGACATGCCTTCTTCAGCGGTCAAGTTCACAACATCCCAGACCAAATTTAATATAATTTGGGTAGTGTCCAATGCTGTGTATTGTCACCTGATTTAAAAACAATACAGGCCAACTCATATCAGAAAGTATAAGAATCATATTCTTTCACCATAGCAAAGTACTGAAACTTATATCCCTACAAATAAAACACTGACTAGTTTAAATATGCCAAAACCCTGTTTGTTAATATACTAATATTACTGGCAAACAGACTTTGTCATGTAAAACATGTTTTGCAGTTATGGGATAATAATAATAATAATATCTTGCAACTTTCTCCCTGTGAGACTCAAAGCACAAAACAGACTTACAAATTAAAAAATATTCCTGATAAACAGGTGGGTTTTTAGCTTTTCGTAAAAGGATGGTGCCTCTCTGACTGAGCCCGGTAAAGAGTTCCAGAATGTGGGGGCAGAGTGGCTGAATGCCTGGGAACCAAAGTTTGTCTTTATTCTGACCACTGACAGGAGGGATTTGGTGGCTGACCGAAGTGAACGAGATGAAGTTGCTCTTTCAGGTACCATTTAACTGGAAGCCAATGCAGGGAATGTAGTCAAGGACATGATTTCTTGAATATCAAAACATTGAATTTATGTTATATAACATAACATAGTAATATATCTTAAAATGTGATTTTCTATTTGTAGTGGAAGAAGGAAGAAACTCTGGATGTGACTTGTTTTACACAACCAATGTCATTTTTACATACAAGTATGTATCAATGTTTTTTTCAGTTTGTGTACAATCAAGTGTTGATGATTGTATGATGAAGTAATAAATGAATAATAAATCTCTCAATATTTTATTAAAACTTACAATACTAGAATCAGTTTTACAGTTCATGACACTTATAACAAAAGAGTTATTGGTAGTCACTGGTTGAGTATAATAAAACAATAAATAAGATTAAAAATCGACCGTGCTTCCAATTAAACAATAACAAAAAACAGTATAATTCCTTAACATTTATTAAAATATTTTATTATGCACAAAATTTAAAATTATAAAAATAGAAAACAATTTATCTTAAGCTAATCAACATAAAAAAAAATCCATCTCACAAATATATATAAAAAGTTTTAAAAAGAATACAAATCAGTTTCAAAATTAGTTAGCTATATCTATCAATCACATACACATATACTACTTTAGGGTCAAATAAATGTAATCACAGCCTTTACACAAAACATGCATATGAATAGATTTAAATTGATTCATAAGCTGTAACTAGATTACCTGTGCATTTAAAGCAAACACACATATAAGACATATGCCACTGTTTTTTTTTTTTTTCGATGTTTGAATTAATTGCATATAAAAGTAAAAATAAAATTAGGTGTCTATCTCCAGCATCCATTTTTGAGAAGTTTCTACCAACTTACCTGTAAAATAGTGGCAAACCTACCCTTTACTAAAAAGGTGAGTTTTCTAATTAAAAAAAACACCACTGTTGCTGACATAATTAGGCATCAACATTGTTCATTGTGGACATTTACTGGACTTTGTGACGAACAGTTTAATGCACTCTTCACAGACCTTGCCACAGATGGTGTCTTTGAATGTACACTTTGCCTACCCCTGTTAAACTTCATTATTGATCTCTATTTAAGAAATATATTTAAACCTGCAAATCTGTTAAGAGGCTATTAACATCACCTTTTTTCCCTACAGTTTTGCCTTCTACCTAATACACAAGTATTTTTTTCAGTACTTTATTCATTAGGCACATATGTGAACTACACAATTGTAGCTGGAGAGCCTTTTCCGCTGCTTTTCATTCACAGCTCTAACTTCCATGACTGTGTATGAAATTTGTCCAGAGGTGTTATGTAGATCTTGAAGATTACATACTTTTGACATCCTTTGTATGTTCTTTATATTAATTTCTCAAGCTCTGTCAACCCCTTCGCGACCTTATGACGAGTTAACTCGTCATAAGAGCCGCAGCATTAGCGACGAGTTAACTCGTCATGCAGTCTAGCCGGCTTTACGCTCCGTGCGCACCGCCAGTCAGTCTGCAACGGGTCCAGGACTAAGCTTCGCACCCGAGGCAAAGCTCCTGGACCCGATCGGTGGATTTTCGGGCATGTGATCGCGGTGATTGATCACCGCCATAACATGCAAATTAGATGCAAAGACTTTGCCTCTAATTCACTCTCTGTGCTTCACGTTCTTATAGTGAAGCACAGAGAGTGACCTGTAAATAAAAATAAAATAAATAAAGAACATAGCCAGAGGGAAAAAAAAATTCCTTTCAATGCCAATATTTTTCTTTTTTATTAGTTAGTTAATTAGGGGGATAAGTGGGTTAGTGTTGCACTAGTTGTGTAGCTTATTATTGGGAAAATAACTTTTTTCCCCCAAAAAATGTCCTCTTTTATATGTATTTTTTAATACTAAAATTTAAATAATTTTTATGTATAGGGTATCAAAAGAAAGCTCTAACTGTCCTTTAAAAAACAACATATAACTTGTATGGGTGCGTTAAATGAAAGAGGAAAATTATGTTTCAAAAACCGCATATTAAAAATTGAAAAACGCTCTGGTCCTTAAAGGGTTAAAGGGTCAGTAAAAAATATATGTTTAATTGAAACATTTCATCCAAGATTCTAAACAACATGACTGCCCTGTGATATACAGCTATTTAGAGCAAATGTGGAACAATAAGGTACTTTATTGTGGTCTTTTATTATAGCATTTCTAATTCAAAATGCTTATAGTTTTATGCAATTTTTCATTTAAAAACAACTTATTTTTGGCCTATTGTACTGTTACTTTAAGGACAACTTCTTTAAAGGCTGAAGGGAACATCCCAGGTGATGTATTCTGTGTTTCCCTTTATAGAACCATTGCTTTCTATAGTCAACGACTGGTATTCAACACACTGGAAGATGTGAAGAGATTGTTGGATAACCTGAAGACCTTCAGCACAGGATGCTGTTTATTTCCACCTGACCTTGAGTGTTTCTTCAGTAGTGTAAGTTTCCTTTCCCAATACCTATGATACAGTTTTATTTTTTAAATTAAGCAAAACAAACATAAAATTGTGATCATCATAGGTAATCCTGTTACAGATGTTTAGTGGAACATTACTCCTGTTTAAAATCTTTAATAAATATGTATGTGAATACAAAGAAGAAATAAAAAGAGCTTATAGTGATTAATTGACATTAATTCACAAAAATGTGTTAATATTTGTAGGCTTAAAATGGGTTTAAGAACATTGTGAGTAAAATTTACTAGTACATTCCTATTGTTTCCCATTTATTTTATTAGCATTAAGTGGTGTTGCTATGCTCTTGACAAGATAAAAAGATGACAAGATCATGTGGCGTATCACACAGTTATTGTACTATTTCCCTGTTATATTAAGGTTTGCATTTGTCAAGTTCAGTAGCTTTTCAGACATCAGCTATATCATTACATTTTAGCATGCTTGTCATTTTCTGTAGATGTCAAGTTCTAGGCCTACAGGGAGTGCAGAATTATTAGGCAAATGAGTATTTTGACCACATCATCCTCTTTATGCATGTTGTCTTACTCCAAGCTGTATAGGCTCGAAAGCCTACTACCAATTAAGCATATTAGGTGATGTGCATCTCTGTAATGAGAAGGGGTGTGGTCTAATGACATCAACACCCTATATCAGGTGTGCATAATTATTAGGCAACTTCCTTTCCTTTGGCAAAATGGGTCAAAAGAAGGACTTGACAGGCTCAGAAAAGTAAAAAATAGTGAGATATCTTGCAGAGGGATGCAGCACTCTTAAAATTGCAAAGCTTCTGAAGCGTGATCATCGAACAATCAAGCGTTTCATTCAAAATAGTCAACAGGGTCGCAAGAAGCGTGTGGAAAAACCAAGGCGCAAAATAACTGCCCATGAACTGAGAAAAGTCAAGCGTGCAGCTGCCACGATGCCACTTGCCACCAGTTTGGCCATATTTCAGAGCTGCAACATCACTGGAGTGCCCAAAAGCACAAGGTGTGCAATACTCAGAGACATGGCGAAGGTAAGAAAGGCTGAAAGACGACCACCACTGAACAAGACACACAAGCTGAAACGTCAAGACTGGGCCAAGAAATATCTCAAGACTGATTTTTCTAAGGTTTTATGGACTGATGAAATGAGAGTGAGTCTTGATGGGCCAGATGGATGGGCCCGTGGCTGGATTGGTAAAGGGCAGAGAGCTCCAGTCCGACTCAGACGCCAGCAAGGTGGAGGTGGAGTACTGGGTTGGGCTGGTATCATCAAAGATGAGCTTGTGGGGACTTTTCGGGTTGAGGATGGAGTCAAGCTCAACTCCCAGTCCTACTGCCAGTTCCTGGAAGACACCTTCTTCAAGCAGTGGTACAGGAAGAAGTCTGCATCCTTCAAGAAAAACAAGATTTTCATGCAGGACAATGCTCCATCACACGCGTCCAAGTACTCCACAGCGTGGCTGGCAAGAAAGGGTATAAAAGAAGAAAATCTAATGACATGGCCTCCTTGTTCACCTGATCTGAACCCCATTGAGAACCTGTGGTCCATCATCAAATGTGAGATTTACAAGGAGGGAAAACAGTACACCTCTCTGAACAGTGTCTGGGAGGCTGTGGTTGCTGCTGCACGCAATGTTGATGGTGAACAGATCAAAACACTGACAGAATCCATGGATGGCAGGCTTTTGAGTGTCCTTGCAAAGAAAGGTGGCTATATTGGTCACTGATTTGTTTTTGTTTTGTTTTTGAATGTCAGAAATGTATATTTGTGAATGTTGAGATGTTATATTGGTTTCACTGGTAAAAATAAATAATTGAAATGGGTATATATTTGTTTTTTGTTAAGTTGCCTAATAATTATGCACAGTAATAGTCACCTGCACACACAGATATCCCCCTAAAATAGCTAAAACTAAAAAAAAACTAAAAACTACTTCCAAAAATATTCAGCTTTGATATTAATGAGTTTTTTGGGTTCATTGAGAACATGGTTGTTGTTCAATAATAGAATTAATCCTCAAAAATACAACTTGCCTAATAATTCTGCACTCCCTGTATTTCTTAGCACCAATTATAAAGTATGTTGTAATGCCCATGAATAACAGAATACCAAGAGAACTAGGAATAAACAAAGGGCTAGCAGTGGGAATCACTCACTAGCTCTACAAATGGAATGCAGGGTAATTTAGTATAGTGCTGGCAGCACTCCCAAAGAGTGGCGTCCAACTACTTGGAGATAAAAGTAAGAAAAGAGCACACAATAGTTATGTATAGGGAGGAGCTCTAGGACTATTAGGAATAAATAAGAAAAAATTAAATACAAATACAAGTAAAAGAATGTATAGTAATAGAAAGTGGATGTAAAACAGTAGTAAACAGTAATAAATAGTAGTAAAAATAGCAGTAATTGGGAGAGCACCAATATGGACTTATACACGTAATAGGTACACAGAAGACATAAAATAAATAAAATACAATAATATCAACAGTGGTGATAAAAATGGACACACACACAGTAGGCACTATAAAGTGCAATGATATGGCTTTTGCTAATATATATACGACCTATTTGCTTCAACAGAAGCAAATATAGGTTGTAATCTCATACAGTTAGTAATCTAGGTTCTAGAAGTGGCGCAAAAAATACGCCATCTGAGGATCCTAATGCCGAACTCCTATAATGGAAGCCGTCTGTAGTGTCCTTGTTATAATGATTAAATGCTGTGGATAGTGCTGGGGATGTAAAAAAAAGGATCTGCTTGTTTCGTCTCCTCTGCTCCGGTGGACACCGAGTTAGTGTGAAGGACGCCCTCTAGTGTGAAGGAGGAAGAGTGAAGCAGAGATTGTGTAATAACGCCACAAAGCTTTATTAACTACAGGACAAATGAACACTTACAAACGAAGGATGCAAAATGCATGTAGAAAAAAAAACAGAGGATCCACAAGACGGCCAGATGTAAGGAGTGTTCTGGAACACTTCTTCTCTAATATACCAACGAGATAAATGTAAATCACCACAGACCGCTCCCTACGTGTTTCGTAGATCTATGCTACTTCGCCAGGGGCTTCTGAACACAGGACTACTGGGAGTTTTATTTAAGGCCAGGAATTGAAGTGGCAGTACATATCTAATCATATCTGACTTGCTTGTCTCAACAATATATATCATGTCAGAATTCCATATATATGTTAATAAAATCATGAAGGACAGAGCTTCCATAAACATAAATACATAAAAATAAATACAAAAGTAAATATATAGGACAATGATAGAAAAAAGTCTATAAAAAGCATCAATGTAGAAAATAATGTTGAACAAAATCTACTATTGGTCATTGCTATTGTGATTTCAGTCTATAAGAGTACTGATTTACAAACTTTCAGAAGATGTCCATATTACATAGCTCAAAATGTATAAAGTGTTTAAAAATAAATCAGCATGTGAACTTATATTACCATTATAGCTAATATCGCAGAACTAAAAACATTGTTTGTGGTAGTTTGAAAAGGAATCTGATCCCACAAACTCACAAGAGTCTGTTTTGGTTGAATAGTAACATCATTAGACTGTTGTGAATATTTCTGTGTGTTGGTTTCATGTCGGCCTTGCACCATTGTCCTCTTTTTACTCTGATAACGTAGGCAAAGTTTACTTTAGCAGTGTTTTGGGTTTATATAATCTAATTTACTGCATTGATCTTGAATGAGAGGTTTGTTCACTGCCTCTTCTCTACATGCACACTTCTTACCAATTTAGGTTGGGTCAACGTGAATTCTTTAATCAGCCGGCATCTCAGAAGACGTCAGTGATGACCTGGCCTAGGAGATGAATAAAGAGCCAGTTCACCTAAATTAATAGGTGTCAAAACATTTATTAAAAAAACAAACAAAAAAAAAACATTTTGTATGGAGATCTCAATGGCTCAAGTTGCTAAGAGATTGACTCACACTTAGTGTCCATCTTTCTACTTATGACAAGTTACACCTAGATCTGATTAACTGGTCTGCATCTTCCATCATCCATTTATTAACTACATATTATTGTGGTACCCTGATTGAGACCTTGATGTTGATTATTCGTTTGTATATTTAACTGCTCACTGACATAGGATTTCATACACGTTCAGTGGACGCAGACCACAAGTTGTATACAGTATTTACTATTTGCACAGACTTAATGTGGCATATGCTTGTGAAGCAATTTCTGTTTTGTATCTTCACCAATGCATGTAACTAAATGACTCTGTGGATCACACACATCCATTACTACATAAAAAAACATTGTTTGTGCAAAATAATTAGTGAGAAAAAAACAAAACAAGAAATACAATATCTGAAGATTATATTGCCTGCAGTTACATAACAAATCATATCAAATGAAAACCCTTGTATTTGTATTCTTTTTCTTGAACCATTCACTTTAAAAAAGCCTTGAGCTCAAATTCAATATTCAATCCTCCTAGGTGGATTGTTTGTCACTTAAAGATGCAGGATGCTTCTCTCCTGTCTAATTGTGCACAGAAATCTCTACCTCGCCAATTGGGAGAAACCAATCCAATGGCTAAAAAAATTATGCCTGCGGGATTCTTGTTGTGGGCAATGCGGAAATGTTCTTATAAACCAGTTGAAGTAAGACCTTTTTTGATGTTATTAATGTGTTCCCACAGGTGCATTTTGAACACTCTTCTTGTCCTTCTTATATATTGTAGCCCACATGGGTACATCAACAAATGGATTACTCCTTTGGAGCCACTAGTTATAAAATTATTAATTCTGAATTCTTCATGTGTTATTGTGCTGGTAAAGAGTTATGTATTCTAATGTTCCCAGGATTATTCAGGCATTCTGTGCATTGCCCACATCTATGGAAACCTATTTCACGACTATCAATTTCAGCCTCCATATTGTTTTTTTTAATAGTGCGGGCCATGATGGAATTGAAATTGGGGGCTCAAGAGAAAACTAGTTGGCGGCGATGAGACAAAAGGTCTCCCACAACTGGGTCAGCTTTCAGGATGTTCCAATGTTTATTTTAAATCTTTCTAATGGTGTTTCCTCTTCAATTAACATGAGTAATAAAGGGTAATCTTAAGGTGTTAGTATCATCCACATGCACATCCATATTTCTATTTTTATTTCTATGTTTCTCTGTATCTTTATCCAAGAGAATTTCTTCTCTTGTAAGAACTCTAGCTTTTTCCAATGGTCCCTCCAGCAGATTCTGATGATACCCCTTTGCTCTAAACTGAGATTTAAGGGCCCTTGCTATATCTGTACAGTTTTATTTAATGTGTCTGAATTGGCTATACAGAATTTTGTCCAGCCATGAATGATGGTGATGAACTGTGTATGGAATGTAGCTATTACAGTCGATTTGGTAAAGGTACGGGTTTTTAACAGTGTTTGATTGAATATAGATGTCCAAGTCTAAGAACTCAAATTGTAAATTGGATACTTAGTGGGTAAATTTTAAATTAAATGGATTATGATTTATATACTCCATAAATTGCTCCATTTCACTTGGGGTACCTCGCCAAACAAAGAGACAATCATCAATATAGCGTCGCCAAAGAACCAAATTCGCGCTGCGGGGACAGTTGCTCCATATAAATTTGTCCTTCCATTTACCCATAAAGAGATACGCATAACTTGACGTGAACTTCATACCCATCACTGTGCCCTGAAGCTGTAGATAAAAAGTACATTCATGCCCAAAAAAGTTTTTGCCTAAAATGAATGTCACGCATTGAATGATGAAATCAGTTTGAGTATTTTCCAAATCTAATTAAGTGGCGAAAAGATATTGGACTACCTCGATCCAATGCATATGATCGATGACAGTATAGAGAGATGTAACATCAGCTGTAACTAAATAAAAAGTAGGTTCCCATGAAATCTCATTGAGAACACATATGGCCTGAGTTGTATCTTTAAGGTGGGATCTCTGTTTGATGACAATTGGTTGCAAATAGAAGTCTACATATTGTGAAAGATTTGAAGTGATAGAGCTTATGCCCCGCTTATTGATGATTCCCCTCTCTAGACTCTCCTCTAACAAGGTTATTAAACATACACTGATCTCATGTGTGATGTCGCGCTCCAATTTCATATAGTTTTTACTATCACTCAAACGGTGTAGGAATTGCTATTATAGTCCACTGTGTTCAATATAACCACACCACTGCCTTTATTGGCCGGCTTAATTGTTAGTGCTTGATTCTCACGTAGTTCTTTGATTGACTATCTGGCTCTCATTAGTACTTAGGTTTAGTTTCCTTAAGTCTGACTCATGTAGTTTAGATAAAGTATTAATATGTATGCCTCACATAACCTTCGGATAGAAGTGAAATGAAAATGAAAATTTGTATGTACAAAGTTGTTGGGGTCCTCTAAATTCCTTATGTTTTATTCTAAATAAATATTTTTCTGCTTTTTTGACTCCTATTTATTACGGTCTACTACTGTTTTACATCTGTTTTCTATTACTATAGATTCTTTTACTTGTATTTGTATATCTCTAATTTTTTCTTATTTATTCCTAATAGTCCTAGAGCGCCTCCCTGCACATAAGTATATTGTGTGCTCTTTTCTTACTAGAATACTAAGTGGGCTATTCACTGAAAAATGAACTGCAAGTGAACTGGAATAATCAGGGTTTAAAAGCTGAGCTGGGAAGATGGACATATTTAAGTGTGTTTAATAGTGAGAAAATCAACAAAAGAAAATATCCATGAATGCATTATTTCACTATGTCCATGTAAGACCCAGGTAAAACTTATGACCCCAGCAAGTTAATATTGATCCAATCAAGTTATTCCCAAGCTCTGTTTATGAAAACAGACTCTTCCAACAATTTATTAGGAGCTCAACGTTGGGAAACTCATAGATACCTAAGGTCTAGTGGATTTGCTAATTATTTTGGGGGTGAAAAGTTGTTCACATGTTTCATGAACTTTTTGTTAGGCCTTCTGTGCTTGAGTACTCTCTCTCAGAGACACGCACATGCCTCTAATAGAGCTAGTAGGAAGACAACATGTTGCTTATAACAAATCTAAAAATGAAGAAATATGTAATTCAACGTCTTGTGTTTTTAAAAAAATGTAGAATAATAATGTCAAAAAACATATTCTATTTTTTTTCTTTATTTCTACAGAAAATAATTTTAGAAAACAGGATTTGCAAGGACCAAGTATCCATGTCTAAAAACAGACAGGCTGCTCTCTGTTGTGATCAAGATTATTTAGAAAGGGAAAGATGTTTTCAAAATCTGCAAAATAATCCTCCCTTACTGCTGCCTTCAATAGGAGAACACATCAGCTATGAGGAGGAGTGCCTTGCCTGGGCTGCCAATAGCCATGCTTTTATGGAAAGGTCAGTTTATTTAATATAGAAACCTATGAAGTAATTCTGCTTGCCATGCAAATGTTCTTTAAAAACAACAGTATGCAAAATATAAACATATTTTTAATTGAAAGCTTACATCAAGTGTCAATGTTTTAAAACAAATGCACTGTACTGAGCCCACTTAGCTCTATTTTGCATGATCAGCAGACATGTTGTTTGGAATCTTGATTCAACTATTCCTTCTATCTAAATCAGGGGTGGGGAACGTTTATGACACACAAAATCATTTTGACTGGCCCGGCAGTGTCGTCGCAGATTTCTCCACGCCCTAGGCCGTTTTAACCAATGGGCAATGTGGGCACTGGTTAAGGGGGCCCCCGCTTGCCACGGGGGTCACCCAGCAGGGTGACACCCAGCAGGGTGACACCCGTGCTGACGGCATCCCCCTCACAGTGAATCACGCTGCTGAACTTTTTTATTTTTGGAAGCTGCATCGGCTGGATGCAGCTGCCAAAAGAACAAAAAAAAATGAAAAAAATCATTGCCATTGGATATGACAGTTCATCATATCTGGTGACTGTATTTCCCTCATACGTGCAGGAGGGAAGACTGCATTAAGGAGACGACTGGGGACACGGAGCAACCAGGAGATTGGGCAGATTCTCTGTGGCTTATTAATGGCAAAATAATACTGGCATATTATTGGATAAATTGGCTGTGGCATATTAATGGCAAAATAATACTGGCATATTTTTGGGCAAATTGGCTGTGGCTTATTAATGGCAAAATAATACTGGCATATTATTGAACAAATTGGCTGTGGCATATTAATGGCAAAATGACTGTGCTATATTAGTGGGCAAATTGGCTATGGCATATTAATGGCAAGATAACACGGGCATATTAATGGGCACGCTGTGGCATATTGAATGGACAAATGGCAGCATATTTTAATAGGCAAACTGACAGTTGCATATGTTAATGAAAACGTGACTGTGGCTTGTTAATTGGTACCCGACAGTGGCTTATTTATTTGGCAAAGTGATGTTGTGCAACATCATCAATACCAGCTAACATCACACACCTCATTGAAGAGAAGCAGTTCCAGGCATTACATTAGGGGTGAGTTAATTAAAGCTTTTAATCAAATATAGCAGGGTCATTTTTAAGTATGATAATTTTGTATGGCCCTCAAATGATGTTGAAAATATCCAAATGGCCCTTGGTAAAAAAAAGGTTACCCACCCCTGATCTAAATTAAGATTAAGGGACACAAGATTCTAAACATAGTAGTGGTACAGGAAAGACTAACACAGGTGAAAACAGTGAAATATAAAACCAAAACTTCTCCTAAGTACTGCAGCTCTCAGATAAGTGCTCCTCGGGCACTTCAAAAGACAAAAACACCAAAGCAGTGGCACATGTACAGGGGAAAATAAAATAACTATAGTGTAATACCAGATAACACTCCTGATTTGTACTGAATTACACAATATTTGGTGTTTTTACTCTTCTTTGGTGTTTTTTTTTTTTTTGTTTACAAGATTCTAAACAACATATCCTCCCCCTGATCTTATGCAAAGCAAAATACTGTTATTTTTTAATTGAAGCATTTCTATTAAAAAAACACCTACCTTTAGTGTAATCTTTCAATTAGAAATGTCAATGTTCTGCCTACAGTTGCTTTAAATCTGTCTGACAATTTAGTAATAGCTCTAAGCTAACTAAACAACTATTGTGTTTTAGTAGATAGAAGACACTAGTGATCACTTGAGCATTGCGTCATCATTTTCACAATTCTTTATTTAAAAGCAATCTAAACAAGCGAAAAAATTTTTTGCGTCCAAAGAAATTCATTCTTGTTTGAGTGTGAAAATGACTGCCCACTCACTTTGCACCCAAATGGTGCTTTGCAAAAAAAATATTGCTTTTAAACATCAGAACAAATACAGATCATAAAAAATACTTCCCAAAAGGATAGTATGTGGAACTTCTCATATCCCAAAACCAATAACATTTTGTACAACATACTGCACTATATTATCACTCTCTCTCCACTTTCCCCTCATGTGAACAACCTATTCCTACACATTGTTCGGGGACTGGAGTGGCTGCCTGAGAGTGGTGTGGTCACCTCAAACTGCCATCCACACCAGAGACGGTTTGATTGGTTCTGGTATATGTGAGTAAAATACCAGGGGGGTTGTTTTCTGGTTTTCACTTTATATTTATAGATCTACATATATCATTTTTTCTCTATATTTTCTCCTCTGTGTATATATGTTTTGAATCTACCCAACTGCACTAAATATAGATATTAGTTTAACCTAACACTTATTTTCTCCCACCCATTATTTATTCATTTCTGCATACATACTTGTCTCACACTTGTCACCCCATTTCCTTTGCCTGGTCCTGCTTTGTTACTAACTGTTATCATCATGCAGTTACCTTCACGGATTTTCAAGACGACTGACAAAATTCACACCGGCGCTGACCTCTGACATTTTTCATTCATTTTTAATTATATACATGAAATGCTGTGACTCGGAAGATATGAATTCATGTTTTTCCACAGAAGTAAGTGTAATGTATATTCATTTTTCCTTAGCTCTTCCTCTCAACTTCAAAATGCATATGAATGTTAAAGGTGCAGTTTTGGTGTATTTAAAACAAAAATATTTGTAATATTATATTAAGTGTTGTCTATACTGCACTCTAAATAGAGTGACATCATTGAGGGAGTATACCATTTCCTTCTGCATCAGCTTTCATCCTGGCTATTATAATGGAATCAGCCTCTGTCTGTTTCAAATGCTTTGACTGTAGAGTCATAAACTGCATAAGTAAAATCAGATATCATGAAATCTAGCACTGTAAAATAAGAATCATAAATGTTTAGTCATCCAAGGAATGCAATCATATATGACTAATAATTTTGCTACATTATAACTGGGAGACAAAATAAGTAGTAGCAGTGCTACAGTGATAAACTTTGAGAAAATATTATTTCACAGAAAAACTAGTGCATTATCCTCCAGTGGAAGTATTAAATGCAAACATGGTTAAATAATTTAGAAATGTCTGTGATATCTATATGTCTATCCCGAAGAACACACAAATCAGAGCTTTCATTATGGGAAAACTGGTTCGTTTCTGTCACATTCTAAGTGTCTACAATTTAGTCTTTTGGAAATATATGTTTTCCGCACACATCATTTTATATCACTCAGAAACTTGCATTATTTTGAGTGCTGGGTTCCTGAAAAACCTCTGTATTGCTAAGTAGTGCCACAAGTAGTGTACAATTGGAGTGACCTTGTAAGAACCTTGACATAACATCGAGAAGCATGGTGCTGGGCTCTTGTTGTTTCTTTCACTTGGGGATTTCAGATCTGCAATATGTGTATGTGGTGACTGTGTGCACCTGATAGACCAAGAGTGTCCCTGTATAAATATTTACCATTTTAAAGTCCTACAGTAGCATTTTGTAGCTGTAGAGCTTGAGCTTTAAGCCTCTTCCGAGAATGCTAGAAGTGTGCACTTACTCACTGTTGTACATTTTTGAGCATTCAACTTGACTTTAGCCCACAATGCCCTGGTGGTTCCACAAACCTCAAAGTTGAATTTAACTTGAACTAAATCATAATATAAAACTATCCCTGAAGGGCAGAAAGGAAGTTGCCTTGTTTGATTCCAATTTATAAAAACTGGTTATGTCTGTTTATATGTTACATAGTTACATAGTAGTTTAGGTTGAAAAAAGGGGTCTAGGACACTTGTTCGCCGCATCTTCATCGCTGACAGTTCAGCGCGGCAGTTAGAATGCTGAACTGTCAGCAATGAAGAATAACTATGTAAGATTTGACAGTTCAGCGCTGAACTGTCAGCTCTTACAAATGTAAAAGTAAAACGAAAATAACCCCCCCTAATAAATGATTCCAAAATCCCAATACTAAAAATAACCCCTTTTCTAAAAATAACCCCTTTTCTAAAAATAACCCCAATACTAATATTAACCCCTGAACCCTAATACTAACCCCCGAAACCCTAATACTAACCCCCGACCCCTAATACTAACCCCCGAAACCCTAATACTAACCCCCGACCCCTAAAACTAACCCCCTAAACCCTAATACTAACCCCCGACCCCTAATACTAACCCCCTAAACCCTAATACTAACCCCCGACCCCTAATACTAACCCCCTAAACACTAATAATAACCCCTGACCCCTAATACTAACCCCCTAAACCCTAATACTAACCCCCGACCCCTAATACTAACCCCCTAAACCCTAACACTAAAATTAACCGCCTAAACCTTAATACTAATCCCCCGCCCCCTAATACTAACCCCCTAAACCCTAATACTATCCCTGACCCCTAATACTAACCCCCTAAACACTAATACTAAAATTAACCCCTTAACTATAGTACTAAAATTAACCCCGAACCCTAATACTAAAATTAACCCCCTAAACCCTAATTCTAAACCCCTAAACCCTAATTCTAACCACCCTTAAATGAAAATAGGTGAAATACTTACCTTTAGCGAAGAAGTGTCCCGCAATGAAATCTCCAGCGACGATCTGTCTTGTGCTGCAGAGTCGGCGGTGAAGCGGCTGCGTGGAAGCAGCCGCGATGAAGAGACTTGCGATGAAAGAGACTTGCGTCCATCAAGTTCAACTCTGTTCCTATCCCATGTTTACTGCTGTTGATCCCAAAGAAGGCAAAAAAAAAAAAAAATCTTTCAACAATTTCAAATTTAGCTTTCTCCTTGGATCAACAAGCACTAAAAAAATATTAATGCCTATACTATCATGCCCTCTATGCTCCGGCTCATTAAAAAAGTATCCAGGCCACTTTTAAAGGCATCTAATGTATTTTCTAGAACCACTACTTCAGGCAGTGAATTCCATATCTTAATTGTCATTACTGTAAAAAATTCCTTTCCGCTATCATTGACTAAATCTCCTTTCTTCAAGTCTTAGCGGGTGACCTCTTGTCCTTTGTACCGTTCTGTTAATGAACAGGTCTTTGTATGGGCCCTGTACATATTTATATAACATTATCATATCCACAAATCCACAAATTTCCCTTTTCCAGCCTTTCTTCATAATTAAAACTTTCCATTCCCCTTGTTAGTTTTGTAGCCCTTCTCTGTACTTTCTAGTTCCATAGCATTTTTAATGCTTGTTTTTTATTGACCACTTGTTACACTAAAATATAAAATGTTTTACAATCCCAAAAGCAGATAATTGTAAAGCAAAAAATCTTTTCACAGTAAGCAAATGTTTTAAAATGTTTTAAAATATATCGACTTCTATTAGCAGAAAATAAATCTTTGAAATTATAATGTACAAAGATAAGACACTTTCACTTGTTGACAGATTTACTGTGGCTGGTTCCATTAATATAGAGTATAGTAGGTGTTAATTTGTAAATATTCTATTTGTAATGTATTTATTTATATTGTTTTTACATCTGCAGAAAAAAGCATTCTCTGAAAGTATGAGAACCAAAATCCGTTTGGATAACACCATGTGTCTAATGAATAAACGCTGGGAAGGAGGACTGAGGTAATGCATTAATTAATTATTAATGTATGCATTTCTATATTTAATTACATGTCATGGGAGTGAAAAGCAAATTTGGCCTAATTAAATGTTTAAATGTTTTATTTGATTGCCATTGTTTTTTGGGGGGATTATTTTAAATAGGAAACACATAAGCAGACGTCAACCCAATACAATGTTCTATCTGTCATACAATTGAGTTTTATTCCTCTTCCTCTGAAATATATGTTTCTCTTGGTCTATGTGAAAGCACCACAGATGAAACAATAAATTATTTTTATTTCTGTATTTCATACAGAGTTTTTCAGAAGTAGACCTAATGCCTAAAAAAAATGATCAACAGAACATACACAGTTAATATTGTATTTTTTTAATAATGAAAAAGCTCAGTTTGAAACCTATAATTAGCCCAAATACAATATTTTTTCACTATATCATTTTGCCTACTTCATGGTGAGACTCAAATCACATATAATACATCTTGCCACCAGTCCTTTTAAAGGGATAGGCAAAGTGTCCCTGGCAAGGTGTGTGAAGATCCATAGAACGTCATTAAATTGTCCATCACAAAGTCCAGTAAATGTCCAC
The DNA here is from genome assembly GCA_036172795.1 of Pelodytes ibericus. NCBI lineage: Eukaryota > Metazoa > Chordata > Amphibia > Anura > Pelodytidae > Pelodytes > Pelodytes ibericus. The sequence continues at coordinate 90,223,904 of CM069863.1, forward strand.
CATGAATTAAGTAAATGCCTATCCCTACCCTTTTAACATGTGAAATTACATAATAGTTTATGGTGAAAAAGACATCCATCAAGTGTAACCCTTTTCCCTGTTCCTTGTTTACTGCTGTTGATCCAGAAGATGCCAAAAACCCTCCTTATTCAGCAATTTCAGCTTTTAGTGGGAACAAAAATTCTTCTTGACCTTCTCTTCGGATCAACAAACAAATGTATATAATATATATTAATCCCAATACTACCATACATAGCCCTCTATTTACAGCATCTTTAAAAAAGTATCCAGGCCCCTTTTTCAAGTCATCTAATGTATTTGATAACACCACCTCTTCAGGCAGTTAAATTCATAACTTTCTTGTCCTTGCCACAAATATTTACAATTTTCTGATATCCATAAATTGAACCAGCATCTGTCGTGTGAGAAGACTGCACATGAGACCACTTGGCTTCACTTATAGATCATTCACAATTTTTGTGCAGACCAGTATTTAGACTTCATGTTTTTTCTTTGCCTTAGAATAACATATATAACTAAATATTAATTAATGTTGAGTGATGCAGATGCTTTTCAATTGGTACAGGAAGGACAGGAACTATCAGTGCAAATAGAACATACTAGTGGCAGGATTATCTATGATAGCCTGATGTTGAACTCCACAAAATGTAAGGTAATATGAAGATATTAATTTTAATCTGCTTTTCCCTATTTCTTTTTTTAAAGACCCTTCATCTTTTATGTCAAGATGAGACCTGGTGACATGATTGATAAAGCTGTAATGTTTGATAGATCCTATATGGCTCTTGCATCCCAGTGTTGTAAACCAGAAGCAATGACTTCCGAATGCTTTGAGACATGGGTAATTATAGAAAAAACAATCAACAAAGCTAACAAAAACAAGTAATGGTTGAGTCTAATACATTTTTAAATATGCATAAATGTTAAACAATAAATTAAATGTATAATTTTATACATTATGTTATACATCCACCAAAAAATCAAGGAACAAGTCATCTCTATACAGTTTATTATAGATATAGTAACATAATATTCCAGATTCCGAACCCTATGTCACGATCCCGACCTCATCTCTGGTGCTCTGGAGGATATTGAATTCTGTGCATCTGAAGAGTTTTGTGAAGTTCAGTTGTCACTGTGTTACTGATCTACCATGCATTCCACCTTTTTCCCATCCCGCCTGGCCTCCCATGATGCTGGTGGGGCATGATGGGAGGTATGCAAACACATTAGTATTTTTCCTATACACAAAGCACAAGCTTTTCTCCTAGGGTTGAGTACCTGGCTTTTATTTGTCACATAGAGAAGTAACCTTGTAGACTTTTAAACATGGCATAGCATAGCATGCAACAAGGAACACTCCATGGAACATGCAAAAAGGTACCTTGCAGGTAGTTGACAGCATTATAAATATCCAAAGTGTGGCAACAGATTATTAATAAGCAGAACACAAAGTCAGGAATGTCCATGTCAACAATAGATACTTCGTAATCTTTAGTGTAGAAGCATGTAAAGCAAGGAACTACTAATTAACACCTAGTACAAGTTAACAAACAATAAAAGCTTGTAATGTTCCACTTTTGAGACATGGGAGTGGCAGGTTTATCCAGGTAGTCCATTAACAAAGATCTAAAAGAGACAAAGTAAAGGGTGTGGTCAGGAGCAATGGGAAAGCTACGCACACTTCATTAACACACTTGATCGCTACAGAAATAAATGCAGAAGCATTAAAGGATCACTCTAACATGAAAATGACCTACTTTTTTAACTTATATTCAAGCTCAATAATTATAAAAATGTAGGCATTTTAAATATGTTCATTGTATTCCTAAATATTAGTTTTAAAGCTTCTATTAATCCTGACTCACTTCTCCAGCATTTGGTTAGAGCTTTGGAAGAAAAAAACAACAAAGTGTCTTAAAAAGTAACATTGAAACATAAAATGTCAAAAAGCAAAGACTTGGGAGAAATAATTTTGTGAAGCTGCTGCTTCACTGAAATGGTCAGGCGGCTGTCTTTTGCTCCTAGTGGAGTTTTCTGTGTGCCAGTATAACCTGGAAGAGCATGTGTGAAAGTGAATGCATATGCTAATGTACATATAAACAACTAGGAAGTATGAGGGAGCAGTTAGACGGTGAGACATACACACGATGCCAGCACTGTAATATAAGGTGGCACAAGGAACATTTTAAAATGTATAGGTAAGTTGTTCATTTTGGGACATTTGACCAGGATAAAGGGTCAGCATTAGAGAAAGCTTTTCATAGGATTTTTATTTTTAAGATTTAATCCCTCTGTAAAGCAGTACCTTTAACTCAAACACTTCTAATCCTCCATCTTGTTTTATAGTCTGATGTACTCTTGACTCGTATTTGTTTGCTAATGAAGAACAGTTCACAAAAGATTTGCTGCCTTAAATCTAACCCTGAAAGAGAGAGTTGCCTTACTGAATTAGCATACCAGGAATCAAAAACTATACCTACTTTATCTCTAGAACCAAGGAGAATCTGTAATTTTAACAGTAACTCGGAATTATTACAGTGGTAAGTTTTCCTTCGTTTTTATTTTTTTATTTTTTTGCATGGCTTGAAACTGGGGACAGCTTACTTTTTAGTGAACAGACCCAACTGAGTTATCTGTAAAAGGGATCATCTTTTTAATTTCCAGTTAGATCCAATAAGATCACTGAATTTTGGTTGTTTGTAAAAAATATTCCCATTAAAAACATTAATATAGAGTTGAGCGGACACCTGGATGTTCGGGTTCGGCAGGTTCGTCCGAACTTCAAAAAAATGTCCGGGTCCGTGCTCTAACTTGACCCCGAACTTGACCCTGAACCCGAACCCCATTGAAGTCAATGGGGACACGAACTTTTGGCCACTGAAATGCCTCTAAAATAGTCCTGTAAGGGGCTAGAGGGCTGCAAAATGAAGTAAAATGTGGGTAAGAGTGTCCCCATTCATACGAATAGGTCAGTTGACCTATTTGTATGAATGGGGACTATATTTTGGTTTATAGAAATCCAATAGCCATGTAATGCTATTGGCTTTCTATAAACGAAATAGAGTCCCCATTCATACAAATAGGTCAATTGACCTATTCGTATGAATGGGGACACTCTTTCCCACATTTTACTTCATTTTGCAGCCCTGTAGCCCTTTCCAGGACTTTTATAGAGGCATTTTAGTGGCCAAAAGTTTGTGTCCCCATTGACTTCAATGGGGTTCGGGTTTGGGGTGAAGTTCGAGCACGGACCCGGACATTTTTTCGAAGTTCAGCCAAACTTGCCGAACCCGAACATCCAGGTGTCCGCTCAACTCCAATCTTTACCATTAGTTCATTCCAGCACATTGCATACTTTATATGATAAGCAGTGGGATACACCAACATTGCTCATGGTGGATGTTTACTGAGGTGTGTGGTGGACAATTAAATGATGTTCTAACCTTGTTGTGGACACTGGTGTTCACGTACAGACACTTTACCTATTCCTGCTGATAAGACCAAGGTTCCTGTTCACTAAATAGTGAACTGTGGTGAACTGACAAGTGAACTACAAAAATCAAACATTAATAGCTGAGCTGGAAAAGTTCTACAACTTGCCTAACTGTCCGACTCAGCTATTAATATCTAATGTCCAATGTTTATTGCAGTTCATGTTTTCATCAGCTGCTGACTTCTTGAGTTCATCCAATGGTGTCTTGCCTTGCATTGGAATCTATGTTTATTTGGCACAAAAAGATCACAGCATATAATCATTATCACAGTATAGTTATAGATAGGATTGAGAATTTCCACTTAGCTACTAATGCCAGATGTTTGCAGTTCACTTTTAGTGAATTGCCTCCACTAACATTGACAGATGTGTCTAATATTATCAAAACCAATATTCCAAGAATAAGTATACATAAGTATATTATACATTTATTTTAGACAGAGGAACACTGACATTCCAAATAGCTGTACATGTCTGCCAGGACACTTAGCTACTGGATACCATTTTTCTTCATCCTAGAATGTGGCTTAGCCACAAAGTTATTTCAGTATTGTAGCAGCCTGGTTATTGCACTTATAGGCAGTCTTATTTAAATCTTACAATTAAATGAATTATCAGTATAAGTAAAGCTACAAAATACCTGTTAATCTAACCTACATATGCAAATAACATTTGAGGTTAATCAAGATATTACATGTTTCACATAAATCACAAATGGCTCATAATAATGTAACAATTTAATATGTGAATGTTGGTCTATTGGTATTACAGGTAAAAAACTGCTATGGGCTTGTGGCAGTCTTCAGATATGCTTGTGTAACCTCTAACAAAGATTGGCATGTGAAGGTGGGACATGTAAAAGAGGCAGAGCTTTGGTGGCGGAGTGTTGCTACCATGATTGCACAGCAGCATTGTCACTCAAATGGGTAGTGCTACTGCTTGTGCGCTTAACCCTTAGTGGGACCGCGGGCCGGGTAAATGGGAGTTTTTTCTTTGGGGACTGTGGTTACCGACTACCCTGCTCTAGAAGTTACAAATATCTAGAAGTTACTAAGGTATCAACCATTCTCTGGCTACATATTTTGATACATTAAATCTATTGCTTACAAGCCTTCTCTGGTAGAGCATTTTCTAAGTGGTGTTACTACAGGTTGAGTGTCCCTTAACCAAAATGTTTGGGACTGGCACTCACATTGTATTTAGGCAATGTGGATCATTTATACGGTAAAGCAAAGGAGCTTCACAACCAGGGTGCCAGAAAGGTGAGTGTTCCTTATCTGAACTGACCCATATCCCCAAAAGTTTTTTTGTATTTTGGCTCATTTCATATTTTGGATCTTCGCATAAGGGATACTCAATCTGTATATATGTTATACAGTTTACTCCACTTTGTCTTATTCCCAGAAAAGTATATATAGGCTGTTGTATCCAGCGCCAATAGATTAACAAGTGGGACACAGGTATTGTTTTTAATTCACTGTTTATTCACATTGAATACACTACAGTACCATTTTCACCTTGTGTTTTTATTGGATTTCATACTGTGCAATTAATAAAAGTTATGTTTTAATTATACTTACCATTACTCCTTTAATAGTTAAACTGAAATTAATTTCAATATTCATTTATTTTTCTTCAAAGGGTCGCATATGAGCATTCAAGAAGAGATCCAAAGGGTAGCATCATGGATCATCACATATTTGCTACTAATGTAAAAACATTTGTGGACAAATGCTGTAAAGCAATAGATCAACACCTTTGCCTTACCAGCTTTTATAAATATTTTCCTATGTGAATTTTCTTCTGTTGACATAAAATCAGTTGTATTATTTACCCTCAAAGGTATGTCAATTGTATTTACTACACAGAGTAGAGATACATTGGCTGAATTATGACCGTGCTACTTTTGGGTCCAGCAGGAAATGAGGCCATAAATATGTTTTTCCTCTTTTTCAGAGAAATGTTGTCGTTTAAATGAAATGATTTTACATGACCCAATAACATATTGCAAAACAAAGACAATACATGTATATTTTTGGACAAATTATTCAACAGTCATTAAAAATATGTGAATACGTTTGTGGATCTTTGCATTTATTGTTTGATAGCACTGTCTCAAGTAAAAATGACCTCAAGGAATTTCCTTTAGTTGCTGGTGTTTCTCTCATGTAAGAACTTTGGCCCATTCTTCCTTATGGAGCTGCTTCAGCTCAGTGATGATTGAGGGTATTGTTGCAGGAAAAGCTTGCAAACACACACGTTGCTATTCTGTGTGTTGCCCTATTGTAAATTATGTTTTCTCTCAGATTTACAATCACTTAAATACATGAAAAAATTAAATCTCATTAATAATTTGGCGATGTTATTTCTGGGATGTTTGATGGGCATGATACAGATTCTGTAGTTCCCAGAATGAAAATGAAGAATGGTTGAAAATGGCTGCAGATTTAGCTCTCCAGCTACTGCATGGAGCATTTTACACTTGGATATAACTTAATGATTCAGTACAAAATATTGGGGAAATGTATAAGTCCTGCAGTGAAAACGGTTGAGATGTTAAAAAATGGGGCAATAACCAGTGTCTTAAATACAAGATTTATACATAAGTCTTATATATTTACAATGACCCTACCAGTCATTGAGGGTGGTGTAGTGTTTTGGAGACTTTAAAGGTGCATTACAGTGCTGTTTTTGAATAGTGGCATGACAACCCAGAAGTATATGACAGGTGCCCATGACACGAGCTCCCTACTTTTGTCAAGAGTCATACGTTTTCCTATGCTTTGATGGTACCTTTATTGGTACTATTTCAACATGCACCAGTTTTATGCATAACCTCCCATGGGGTAACTATAGGGGTTGCTTCGTGACAGGGCTCACCGATCTTTGGGGGCCCAGGAAGGCACTTGAGGAGGATGAGCAAGGCAGGACTACTTTTCTAATGATGTTAGCCAGCAGAATTGTAGTTAACAGCAGACAGGGTAACAGGTGTTAGCTGTGGACTACAATTCTCATTATGAACAACCAGTCAAGTGTCCACCATGATGCTGGCTGAACATCATTGGAAGAGTAGCCCCGTGCAACCTAGTCATGATGAACTATAGCAATATGGCCCCATGAGGAGCAGTGGCATGCCTAGAGTGATTCAGAGGATACCATGACTACCCTCCTGTGATCTACAGCCAGCTTCATGGCAGTTTTTATCAGACTGAGCAACTTAGGAACTGTAGTCATCAGCCAACCATATTGTCATTATTCTGCAAACTATATGCTGATAACTACTACTATTTTGCCACTGTCTGTGGTTGGCAGAATATGTGCTTATGTGAGGTCAAGGCTGGTACTATGACAAGTGATGTTGGGCAAAGCTGGCACTATGGACAGTGAGGGTGTATGGAACTGGTATTATCATGTGGTGACATGTTAGTGATGGGGGCAGAGAACTCTGGGGCAATGTCTGCACTGGGGCCCAGTGATTTCTATGACCTCAAAATGTTATGAAATCTCATTGCCTTTAGACATGCTTTCCATTTACTCCATGTATATGTTTCATCTGTTGCTCATAGTCCATAGCTAAATTTTGATTCAGGTAACATCTAGCACTTGCTGAGGAAGACACTTTTCACATGGCTTAGTCAGTCTCATGGGCATCATGATATCTGGCACTTCAGGTGTTACAAACATAGCCTTGCATAATTATTGATATTACTCGTGAGATCTTTTGTAACTGCAACTGTTGTTCCAAGTGTCACCATTCCCTTTTGTGGAAAAAGTTAAACAAAAACAGGAAGCAGGAAATGTAAAAGATGTGGCAATGAAATATGGTAGTTATGGTAGTAAATGACATATGCTAGGCTCAACATCAGCAACTATATTATAATTAATACTAAACAGGTGAAAGGACCTTTCTTAACTTGTGGTCAGTGGTGTATTTTGGCCAATGCCAACCAGAATTAGGCCTAGGGTAGTATGTCACAGGGGGCATCATAAAATGCCACCCTCCTGGACATGTGCCCGCTTGCTGGCTCACCATTTCACAGCACAGAAGGGTTGAGCGCAGTGTGAAGTCTGTGCTGACTGAACCGGCACAGATTTCATGCAGTAATCTTAAAGTTGGCGCTCCGGATGTCACTGTGGGTACAAAGATATCAGGAACACGTCTTCTGGGCACTAATATGGCAGGGATAGGCTGGATGAAAAGATGGTAGGGACAGGCTTTTTGGGCACAAGATGTTTGGGTAGAAAATAGCAGGGACTTTGGGTAGAATTATGGCACTGATAAGCTGTATGACAAGGATGCTACCGCAAAACTGTTTGTTGACAGATGTGACACCCACAGACCGTTTGGCAACATATAGTCCATGGGGACAAAGATGGCACTGACAAGCTGTTTGGAGAAATTGGAGAGATTTCGGGATAAGCTGTTTGGAGGTAAGAATAGCACAACAAACTGCTCGGGACAAGCTGTGAATGGGGAGGTGCGTGAGTTTTGTCAGGCCTATGGTAACACAAAATCTAAATGCACCACTTTACAGTTCAAATCCGCAACTAAAAATGCTATTTCTGCTGTCTATCGAGGATTATGAGAGGTCAAATAACACCATCCTATTCCCAGGGGAAAACTTTAGGGTCCACTTAATTTAGACTGAAAAGCCTGATGAGGGCCACCTTAACAGTTGACCAAGTCTCAGTTCCTCGGTATAAATGGACTTAATATATGCTAGATAATACAGATTCTCCAGAAACAAATATAACATTTCAAGAAGAGGAATCTACTTCTGGGGACAGACAAGAACATTGTTTACAATATAAAGCATCTAAAACAGAAATGTGACAGGTCTTCAAACATAGCGTGAAACACGACTTACATGAGCAACACACATATTATGTAGCAAACTGCTTTGACAAGATTTTGTGCGTTACCTTTTATATTTACTCAACCGATTACGCTGACCAACGCTATGAATTGGGAAGTAAGAACTCTAGGATTATTTTTGTTTTCCATGAAAATTACATGTTTCTGGCATTCTACTGAGTACAAAATATTGGTCTAAGTTGTCAATGTTATACTAGGTCATGATGCCCTGTAAAACAAATGGTGAGTTTGTTTTCCCATCTGCTGCACAACTTTTTTCCAGCCACATAAAACTGCTGTTTAAAGAAAGAAAGACACATTTTATTATTTCAAATCTTGTTCAGTTGAAACAGAGTTCTTTAAATGGCAAAAGTATAAATCAAACATAAAAAATATATTTAGTAAATATTTACAAATAACCCCTGCATATCACTAAAATGAAAGGACAATATTGATTTAAATTTCCACGAATGTAGTTCCTTAAAGAGGCACTTTTCTTTCAGAACAGCAAACAGTACTCATGTAGGACTATTTTAATTAATGAATAACAGAAAACAAATGAGAAGCTAAAATAAATTACCCTCATAAATACATCAGATATCTTGGCCACTGAAACTTCATGGGACATTTGTAGAGATGTTGAAGCCATTCTTTGTCATTTTTTACCTTGTTTTGCATTCAGATGTTTTTATATTTGGAAGAGTCAGTGAAAATTCAGGATTACCTGAAAGCGCCAGTAAGTGAGAACATATATTTTCTATTTTAATGCAATAGGTAATTTAATGTTTGCTTATCTTTATCACTTTAACAGCTTTGGACAGGGACATCATTTTCCACAAGAGACCTGGTTGTTTCACATGTGTAGCATTGCTTATTGCTATTATGCTTTCTGAGCTCTCCAATATAGCTTTATTCACATCCCTAGCATTTTTGAGTTACTTTATTGAGAAAACTATTAAATTTGTCCTCACAGACCCTGGCTGGCGAGACAGAGAGTTGAGTCTCTTTACTTTTGATGACATTATTGAGCATTGTAGCCCATATTTTATAATTCCTGAGAGCAGTACTGCAGTCTTTCCACTCCATTGCATAATAGCTGTTTTGCAGGTAGGGGGGCATCTCTCCCATAGAAAATAATGTATCTCACCACCCTCATAGGTGATGAGATTCATTAAGCAAGATGTCACAGAATCCCCGTAAATTTAACTACTGTTTATGTTGTGTTCATGTTGTGTGCACTAGACATGTGCATTCGTTTTCAGACGAATGCATTTTCGTCCTAAAATAGCATTTTCGTTCATTCGTCTGAAAAACGAATAACGAAAATGCTAAGCTAACGAAAGCCGAATGAACGAATGGTTAATAAACGAAAATCATTCGTCCATTCGTAGTACTATTGGCATTCTATAAGCCGAAATAGAGTCCGTTTATAGAATACAATAGCATAGTACACTACATTCCATAAACCGACATAATGAACAACTTTCGGTTTATGGAATGCATGTAAGTCTATTGGCATTCTATAAACCGACTCTATTTCGGTTTATAGTAATGCCAATACTATAGCACGAATGGACGAATGATTTTCGTTTATATTAAACCATTCGTTCATTCGTTCAACTTCGTAGCTTTCTATTAACCGAAACAGAGGCCCCATTCATAAATTTTTATGAAGGGGAACTCTAGTTCGGTTTATAGAAAGCCCATAGTATTACATGTAATCCATAAGCCGAAAGTCTATAAACCGAACGTTCGGTTTATAGACTTTCGGCATTTGTAATGAATGTAATAGTACTATTGGCTTTCACTACACAGAGACAGAGTCTCCATTCACTTTCGGCTTATGGAATACATATAATCCTATTGCTATTCTATAAACCGAACGTTCGGTTTATAGAATAGCAATAGGATTACATGTATTCCATAAGCCGAAAGTCTATAAACCGAACGTTCGGTTTATAGACTTTCGGCATTTGTAATGAATGTAATAGTACTATTGGCTTTCACTACACAGAGACAGAGTCTCCATTCACTTTCGGCTTATGGAATACATATAATCCTATTGCTATTCTATAAACCGAACGTTCGGTTTATAGAATAGCAATAGGATTACATGTATTCCATAAGCCGAAAGTCTATAGACCGAACAGTAGTAGTGCCTTTTTATGAACCTATTCATAATTCTTATAAATGGGTTCATAGAAAGGCACTACTACTGTACGTTTTCTATAAGCCGAAAGTCTATAAACCGAAGGTCGTTCGGTTTATAGACTTTCGGTTTATAGAATAAATAGAATTACATGTAATTCTATGTATTCTATAAACCGGAAGTCTATAAACCGAACGACCTTCTGTTTATAGACTTTCGGCTTATAGAAAACGAACAGTAGTAGTGCCTTTCTATGAACCCATTTATAATTCTTATGAATGGGTTCTTAGAAAGGCACTACTACTGTACGTTTTATATAAGCCGAAAGTCTATAAACCGAAGGTCGTTCATGTAATTCTATGTAGCCGAAAGTCTATAAACCGAAGGTCGTACATGTAATTCTATGTATTCTATAAACCGAAAGTGAGGATTATGTGACACTAGATATTTTTCTGGTACCACTGAGTATTATGGGCTATGTAGGTTTTATATCTTCACACTTCAAAGAGCACCTTTCTATGATTCCCCCCGGTGCATCCAGTATAGTGTTGCTGTGACATAACAACCAACCCTGGAATACCATTTCTTTTGTGCATATGACACACCTGCTTTTTAGCAAATCAGGCACTTGGTATGTGGTGTTGTCATCGTTGTGTCTATGTTGTGTCCATTATGCTAATGTGATTATTTATTACTTACACAGGTAGAAGAAATCTAGGATGTGAACTGACACACGATGTCCAAGCAGTTTTTAAAACCAAGTAAGTTTAGACAATTTATAAATCACAGACACTATTTCCACAGGATAAAACTGTATCCACGTGAATATGAAGAGGTAGTCATAAGTCACTAGAGTGATCAAAATGTCTTCACAAATGGCTATTAAAAGGGATCTTGCCAATTTCAGAAATGGTGGTAAATCTCTAATTTAGCTTATAGAGTGTACATTGTCTAATAGCATGGATTGGTTTACACAGCATGCCCACCAATAGAAAGACCTTCAACAGGTCTTTGAAGGTCTAATAGGCAAATTACACATTTCCCATTGAAAAGCAGTTCATTTGCACATTAGGCCATAGGTAATCTCATAAGCAGGAGACAACACAAACACACTTCCGCTGGCCCCATAAATAAATAAAAAAATAAAGGTTGCCAGGGATAGCAATAATAAAAGGTAGTACCTAAATTAATCATGGCGGGCCAGGGTAAGTGCCAAAATGGCTTCCAGCCCCCTGTTTCCAAATATGGGGGATCAGGTCAGGTCAGCCAAAACCCCTCAATTATATACAGATTTTTTTAGGGGGCTGGGATTTGGGCAAGTTTTCTCACGCCCCTAAAAATGCATTTTGGGGTCAGGGCTAGTAGCTCCCCTTTAGTATTACCAAATTACATAGACCTGGACCTTGCCCCGTACAATAAAAAACATTCATGCAAATGCCCCCAAAGCAAAGGCTCCATAAAAAATTAAATATATAGTATCCTCTTCAGTCCTGGACTGCTCTTAGGCCACACACTCCATTAAAAATAAATAATGACTCCCCCTGTGGTCTGCGACAGCTCTGTTGGCCCAATACCCCATAAAAAATAAATGATGACCCCTCAAAGGTCTGGGCTGCCCAATGGCCCCAGACCCCATTAAATTATAAATAAAATTAAAAAATCCCTACCTAACCCCCCCACATTGCCCAGGTAGGGGGGACAATAAACCTGTAAAAAAAATCACCTGTTATGTGCCCAAAAAAACCCCCACTTCCCACTCCTGGCACCCAAAGCATGCCCTGTAAGTAAAAATATTACCTGTATCCAGGTTACAGCCAGTGGTAATCCACAACGTCCTCGAGGCCACCAAAAAAATAAAATGTGGGACGAATTTGGCTATATTATTTGTAATAACTAAGGTCCTCCTTAAATGCCCCTGAAATAAGCCAAAGCCCTCTCCATAGACATCTATGGGAGGGACAGAGGCTCCCACTTAATTTCAGTGCATTGTGGCTTATTTCAGTGTTGGGAGGTATCGGTGTGGAATTGCCTGTGATGCCTGAATTGCGCACTTATTCGGAGGCACATTGGAACTGGCTCGAAATTGGTAATTTGTCGTGTCAATGTGGGCAAATTCTTAATTCCAGTAGTATAAAAGCTTGAAGAATAATAGTTAAATTTTGGAAATAATAGAATTCCAAAAATAGGTTTAATGGATCAACTTATTCAATACAGCACAGCCAGCTGAGATAAAATAAACTAAAACTTAATTTGCTGGGATCTGCTGCCACCTTCTGGTAATTATGTGTTTGACAGTTCTGATTACTGTTTTCTTTCCTTAAAACTGCTCATGCAGTAACATTAAGAAAAATACAAATCCCAATAAAAAAAGTTGGAAAAAAAAAGAATAAATTTAATGTACTAACACAAGAGGTACACTTTTGTGAGCTCTTCAAAAATTGTAGGAGGAAACATGTGTAGTTCTCGTCCAGCGCAGGGGATTCATTTGTTTTGGGGTCCAGAGGCATTTTCTGAAGGGCAAATCTGGCTACTGGGACCAGTCCTGAAGGGCAAATCTGGCTACTGGGACCAGTCCTGAAAGGATTTTCATTAAAGATATAGCACTATATATTACATGTCATTATGTTTCATTTATTATCATTACATTACATAATGCCAGATGATTAATAAATTAAAGTGACTTACTGACATTATAAATAACAAATAGAGAAAACTTGCATATTATATTTATAATTATTTAAAATTTGGTTTACAAAAAAAGGTCTGCTCAGCCTAAAATGTCCAGGCCTATTTTTGGTCCCAGTCCACTTGGTGTCACCGCTCAGCTCAGCAGTGTCACCTCTGTCCCCAGTGTCATGTGCAATTTGGTACAGAACAATGAAACACAATTTATATTTTCAATAACATTTTTATTAAATATATATAAAAAGTTGAATATAATATATAAAAGTTCACCAGCAGCAGAAACCTAACAGTACTGGAAGAACATATATGAGAAAAAAAAAATACACATAATGCCAGTGCAAAGTGATTGTAGGACCTGAGAACAGACCACAGCAATCTCCCAGAACAGGAAGCAGTCACAATCACAGTAACAGACATCCAACAGCGATTCAAGAACACGAGGAGCTGGGCAGCACCTGGCCCAGAAATTATCCACACCTGCTGGGTAAAGAAACTAACAGCTATACATGAACATGAAACATCTGGATTAACTATAGGAAAGCCTATGACTCAATGCCACACACATAGATCTGTGAAAGCCAGGTGTTGTACAAAGTCAACAGGACACTAAGGGCCGTCTTCAAGAACTCAATGGATCTCTGGAAAACAACACTGGAAGCCAACGCAAGACAGTTAGCACAAGTGGACATCAAGTGCGGCATATAACAAGGTGATACAGCATCAGCCACCTCCTCTACATTGATGACATCAAGCTGTATGCTTGTCAGGCTCCCCAACGGAGCTCATCACCGGTATATCCACTGATCACTGGAGGGTGCACCAATCTGCTGAGAGTGGCCTTCATACACATTACCGACGTCCATGCTCTCTCACCGTCATGACCAAATATGCACGCGTCCACTTCCTCCATTACCATCGAGCATCATCATCACAATGTTTCTCCAGCCCCCAGACTTCAGAAAGGCCTTCAGCATGCACCCCGGGTGCGCGGTGCCTCCACAGGTAATCTATCTCATCAAATTACCTTCAAGAAATCCTGTTGCTGTCTCCCACCTACGATCAACGCATTCTGCTTATGCCGGCTTCGCCTGTCTTCTGCTGAAAACGGAGTGATGCCACCTGCTGGTCAAAGTCCAGTATTGCAACAATGATTACCCTACTGGTGATTTCTTGGTACTGTATTAAGAACATTTCTCCACACCACCTAATGACGAGAATTACGAATTCTGTTAGGATCACGTACCGTGGTTCTGATATGGTGCCCATAACAGGAGTAACCCTGTTAGAAAAACTGTATACCTGGTAAGACTCATTGGCACAGGTCCTCAAGTTGGTATGAGTGCCAAGAAAGGGGGTGATATTCATGGTACTGGTACTGATGAGAAATCCCAATAAAACTGGCAGGAAGCTCTTGGTTGCAGCACTGAAATAGTATATTTAATTGAATATGTGTGTCCATTCACTAAATGGAAAGTTGCAGGTGATATTAACAGTTCATTGTACAGTGAATAACCTTGTAAGTTCCTCCTGCTAGAACAGTGATTACCATGCATTGTTAAATAATTAGAGTTTTCAAAATGTAACTATGCACTATCCATGGCCAGTTGTGTTCTTTTAGCAGGAGAAACTCCCCAAATATGGCCCTTCAGAACATTTAGTTGTGCTCATCATCTCACCTCAACAAACCTGTAAGTCACCTCCTACTCACCTGTTAGTGAATTATTTGGGACATCATTATTTAGGAACTACATCCAGCTGGTCTTTGTGTAGAGGAGACATTTTTGTTTAGCATAGCAACATTCAACTTTACCTGCATATATGATAAAAAAAAAAAATTGAAACTAATATGCAGAACTTTTGTCTGTCATATATTGTACTAACTTATTGAAAATTCATAAACATACAGTTAACATAAATGCAACTCAGTTTGCCACTTTTCCTTTAAAAATATTACCCATGCTATTGCCTCCATAGACTTAACATTGGTAGCCAATTTTTTTTTACCATCGTCCCAGTATAATACCGGGTAGCGTATATATTTAAAAAAATATATAATGGTCATGCTATCGCTTCGATACACTTAACAATGGCTTAAAAAATGTATTAAAAAATGTGTCACTGATAATACTAGGACTGTTAATATGCCTATATCTTACTATTTTACTATTACTAGTGCCACACAACTAAATGAAAAAATATGGTCATAACTTATGAACTATTTTTCCACTGTCTTTCAGTGCCATGGTTTTCTATAGTCAGATGTTAATGAATAACTCCTTAGTAGACGTGAAGCGGCTGGTGAGCAACCTTACTGCATTCATATCACAGTGCTGTATGCCTAATGTAGGAAATGGCTGCTTTGTTGATAAGGTACATCCTTTATATAAAATGCAAAAATCTGTGAAACTTGTAAAGTTTAGTTCATATTATTTAATTCATTTATTTTTTTCTCAAATAGCTATAATAAATTAAGCCCTCTGCATTGTTAGTGTTAAAGATCCATATTTTTTCCTTCAGAGTATTACCCAAATATTACCAGATAAAAACATCATAAATGATGACCTTTTCTCACATGACTCAAAATTTACCTTGTGATAACTATAAATTAAGAATGTGACAAAATAAGTATCTGGCACTTATGATTATAAGTGAATGTCTTTTATACAATATACTTATCAAACATCCTCCAGAATATCACTGTTAACCCCTTAATGACAAGACATTTTGTCCCTTTGTGACAATGGCTGTTTTTACATTTTGGATGTTTGTGTTTAGCTGTAATTTTATTCTTTCTCACATACTGTACAACACAAATTATATGTTGTTTTGATCGTCATAAGAAGGGCTTTCACTAGATACAATTATGTTCATCATATCTTATAATTTGCTACTAAAAAAATCATAAAATATGACGAAAAATCTAAAAAAACACTTTTTCTAACTTTGACCTAAAATATAATTTACACAAATACAATCATTAAAAAAGACACGGTATGGAGCCAGATTGAAACCTTTGAATGTTTGGGACAAAACCCTTATTATTTTTTCTGGAGAAAAAACCTCAACTTCAACAAATCGAAAATCCTCAATCCTATAGTTATTGATGTGGTTAGAGGCATGTTTAAGTTTAAGAAGATGTTTGCTGAGGTACAGGGTCTTACCAGCCTGGCCCCTCTGGGGGCCCTAACGTCCGTTATTCCCGACTTGAATATTATTCATTGGTCACTTTCAGGTCTGTTGGTCATATCTGATATAATGATTGACGGGAGAATTGCCCCTTTTGACACTCTGCGGGAGGCATCGAATTTACCGAGCTCACAGCTGTTTAACTATATAAGAATTAAATCCTATTTGGAGACTAATCCTCTGGTGGAGACATCTCTTTTGGACGAATCCCTTCACCTCTGTAAGAGGTCGGGGGCGATTTCCAGATTACGGTCCCTCCTGGAGGATTCATCTCTAAATGATAAACCTAATCCTATAATTTATTGGGAACTAGATTTGGGGGTCTCCTTTCCTTTGGAAACCTGGAATCAACTATGTTATAATACCAGAGGTGCCCTACATGGTATTAATCTGCAGGAATCCTTTTACAAGGTACTCTTCCGATGGTATTTTGTTCCATCCCGTCTTAATAAACTTTTTCCGGACTCTTCAAATCTCTGTTGGAGATGTGGTAGAGGGGAGGGTACCCACCTCCATATTTGGTGGGCGTGTCATCTTTTGACCCCTATTAAACTCTTAGTCTCTCAGATACTAAATGCAGTGTTTCAAAGAGATGTCTTACTAACCCCCGAAACTTTTTTATTTCATACTAATTTGGGAGCTAGTAGATCACCAAAACAGATTTTTGCTATAAACCTACTTATGGCAGTAAAACTCTCACTAGCGCGACTTTGGAAGAGTCAGGACCTCCCCAAATGGGTGGACATTGGTAAACAGGTTGATTCTCAGCTTTCAGCCGAGAAGGCTTTTTATATTTCAAGGGGATCTGAGAGTAAATTTCAAAAGATCTGCGGGAGGCCAGGAGGCTAACCCTCTTGGACTAGCTGGATCTAATGACAGCGGGGAGGACAGGGGCGACGTGGTGGGTGCCGGCGGAATGGGTAGTATATTTTTTTTTCTCTTCTCTCTCTCTCTCTTTTCTCTGTGGTGCGTTTTTGTGTTACGTGTCTCTTGTGAGTTTTAAGATTATTTGTCTTAAATGTTGATTAAAACATGACTGATATTTATAAATTATAAACTTTGGATATAATAGACACAAGGATGACCCATTAAACCGTTACACTACTTAAGTACAAACGTCTGTAGGTGTCTGAGTGTCAAAAAAAAAAAAAAAAGACCCCATCTAAATAGTTTCTAAATTTTGTCCTTAGTTCAGAAATATGCTTGTTTCCATTTTTTTCTGCAGTTTTTTGCGAGTTATGGGGCAAAAAACAAAAATTATGGGTTTTTTCCCCCCATATTGATCTTTTGACCCCAACCTGAACCCAAAATGTAACCCTAATCCTAAATTTAATCCTAACTCTAACCCTTATGCTAAACCTTAATATATTTTAATTTAACATTATTGTAACCCTATCCCTTATGCTAACCCTAATTTAATTGTAACCCTAGCTGCTATTCTAACCCTAACACTAGATTTAAGTTAATTAAGTCTTTTTATCATTGCAATGTTGCTGACTGCCTCTAGGGGCAGTCAAGTAACATAATCAGAGCATCAGAAATGATTTTTTTTTCACTTTCGAAGCCCTGACCACAAGAGTGCACAGCCATATTGCAGGAGCATGCTGCTCCTGTAATATGGCGCCCAAGATCGCTCCGGGGAAATGTTTTGCAAAGGGAAGGTTTGGACTCTATAGAGACTCTCACTGGAAGTAGGCAACCAACAGATAATCAGAGATACGTTTATACTTAATTGCAGCTTTCTTCAGGTCCTTTCTATATCTGAGGCAGTACCCAGACCATCTCACACCATATGAGTCACTATGTATGGCTACAGAAGTTCCCAAAAAGATTATTTCTAGTATACAATCAATTCTCTCTAGTAATAGAAGGGCGCTAAGCCTTATTATATATGTGAATGGGAGAGGGACTGTGGGATCACTCTGAATGAAAAGCAATGGAAGAAAATAGTTATATTGTCCCACAGATGTTCGGTCTCAGTAGCAGTTCAAGGAAACAACTTTAAACTTATGTCTAGGTAGTATAGGACCTCAGCCTTTCTGCATAGAATCTTCCATAAGGTTTCAGATAGGTGTTGGAGATGTCAGGGGCTGGGAGACTTTATTCATGTCCTCTGATCAAGCCATTGTGGGTAATTTAATAATTAGTATGATCCATCTGATTCTGGACCCTTCTTTCTTAAACAAACCTATTTCAGTACTGCTTCATTATACGGAAGAATCAGTGAACATATATAAGAGGTCCCTGGTCTCAGTATTCAAACAATATATAATTTGTGTGGGTACAATATGTGAGAAAGAAGAAAACTACACCTAAACACACCCCAGAAATGTCAAAACAGTCCATGTCACCAAGGGAAAGATAAGGTCAAAAGGTCATTAAGGTGTTAATTAATTGTTAATATCAAAACTATAACCATGCCAATGAAAATTTGTAATGTTTTTTTGTTATATGCATATTACAATAATATATATAACATTAATATAATATTTTTAATATTATTATTATTCCTTTAGTGTAATTGCTTTATATTTATTTTTATTTACTTGATTGTTATGATGTCTACTCCGGGTTTCTTCTCTGGCTGTAATCCTGGGTAGTTGACACTCAAAACACCTCACGCCACTTCCGGAGACCAGTCATACGCATGGGTCCACCATAGCTGTAGAGCCATGCGCATGCCTGGATGTCTCGCTTCTGATGCATCTCAGTTGTGAGGGATCGGCAATAGTATTACATGAAATTATGTGTGTTTCGGTCCCCTCCTTAATCAGCCCTCAGGGTGTGCCCACATCATGGTGGGAGTATATTTAGCCCACTGGGACAAAGCATTCAAAACTGAGACATCAGGTAATCCTGTGCCTGAGCTGCTCCCCAGTCCATTTTCCCAGTGTCTGTACATCAGAACTGTGGTTCTCAACTTCCAGAGGTTTAGTCAGTGACACACAATTTCCCAGTAACTGGTATCTTATGCTCAACCTTGAGGTACCAGACTATCAGGCTGAAAACCTTGTCTGTTTCTCTGGTTCTACCCACACTTCTACCAAGTTTTACCCACAGGTGCCCTTCTCCTGCCAAACTCTACATTGTGGTTCCATGATTGCCATTCTGTTAAAACTTTAAACTTTAATTGATTCCTATGTTCTGTATACTGGATTATGTAAAACACAAATGTGATACAATTCAAAGATATCTATAAGTTTATATATTCCTCATTAAAAAAAAGTAATTACTATAAGATATAGCTTCTTGATCTCGATTATTCTTTACAAATAGAGAAACCTACAGATAATATCAAATTGTTACTAAGATAACTGTATGATTAGCTCTGCTACATTCTGGTAAAGAGACACATTATATAATGATGAGAACCATTTTATTTATAGATATTATTAATCACAAGGGTCATAAACATCACAGGGAAAATGAGAAAGTTAAACAATTTTAGCTTTTAAATCTAATGTAAATAATTTATTACATTTTCAGAGCAGAATGTTCATTGACAGAGTATGTGAAGATCACCTTTCTCAATTAAAGGACAAAGACATATCTGAATGTTGTTCTAAAAGGAATCCACATAGATACACATGCTTCCAAGCCGCACAGCATGGACCTCCTGCAAATATGACTGAAATCTATAAATTTATACCTTACTGGGAACTGTGCTTGTTATACATTGCTGATCAGCGCACCTTTATGGAACAGTAAGTATCCCAAGCATGATAACATTTTTTAATTTAGAACCCTTGTTTGTTTTTTTTGCTTTGTGACTAATATTAATTAATTGTAATAGAACTTGTAATAGAACTTGTCTAGACTTCAACATATTAATATTTGTGTGGAGAACAGCTATATTTAGCTGAAACTTAATCTCTATTATCAAAGTGGACCCATCACCAGAAAATTTCTGTAACTCGGTTTGCCATTAGGTTGTATACATCCTCAATAATATGATCCTTGAGGACCATGCAGATGTATAAATATGTCCTTGCTCTATAGACAGCGAGTACACTTGCACCCGTCAAACACATTTATCGTATTTGCTCTGAAATGGGCATTTAGACATAGACAATGGTTTCAAAGGCACCCTAAGGGGTTAATTAAATCATTTTAAAACAATATTACCAACAAAATAATATTTTTTCTAAAAAAAGACTTCAGTATATTTTGCTATTCATGTGAGGATACGGTTACTTTCAGAGCAGAGGTGCCCACCCTATAGTTACAATTTTTAAAACCCTCCTTAGAAACAGTAAGTGTTTAAAAATAAAAAGCTGGTGCCAGCTGCCATTGAGATCCTGGTATTACCTCAGATGAGTTGCATTCCCAGAATTCCATTGGAAAAGAAGGGAGGATATGGCATATGTTACAGTTGGCAAACAAAACAATAGGAAATTGGAGTTTGGTAGACATAATATACTTCATTTTATAATAAAAAAAACCTGTTGATTTGAATCAAAATCAACACAATCAAAATATGATACAAGATAGCATAATGAATTGTATGCTGCTTTGTTTTGTTGAATGCATGCCACAAACACTTGATTTAAGGCTTTTCATCAGGTATATGTTGTATAATTATGTGACATGTGACATTTTAAACTATTGGGCAATCCCCTGTGAATGATCTGGCTCTCAGTCTTGTTTGTTTATTTTTCTCTTTTATCAGACATATGTTGCATAATTATGTAAACTTTTAAACTATTGCTCTGCCCCCATGAATGATCTGGCTCTCTGTCTTGTTTGTAGATTTTTTTCTTTATAATGTCTTTATATGCTAAAGATGTATCTAGAAAAGTGCGTCTGAATATGTCATCGTGATTGCACTAGTACTACTTTCTGCTTTTCATATGTGATTTTTTTTAATCAATCTGCTTTATTTATTCCTTATAAAAATACAAGACTTACAAATATAAAACATAATATGTACAAAACTAACATGTAGAACTATACAAAAAAAACTATACAAATCTCAGAGCATTGAAGTAGAAACTCTATTAGTAGCATCACTTTGAAGACTCAAATATCTAAGCATTTAGGATCTTATTCCCAGCTCCTGCATGTCTTTATTATGTCTCAGCATTGAGCCGCTACCATGCAGCCGAGAGAAGGAACATAATAATAAATAAATAAAAGTAATAAAAAAAAACACCAGCAAAACCATAATGGACACTACCAGGCCCAGTACAGGGGAGGGACCTCAAGTAAGGACCAGGCTATGACGGGAGAGAAGCAAACAAGCCAAACTATCAAAAAGCAAGAAGAAGACAGGATCATACCCGTCAGCTGCAGGCTAGCCATTGCCCATCTCCTCCTGTTCTTCACTCTCCAGCCTTTTAATATGGCCTGCTGATAGCCGTAAATATCAAATTTGATATTGGATACCCTCTTCCATCCTCAGCTGGTTAAGGATCTGAAATCTTAGATGGGGCCATGTTGGAGCTTGGCTTGATTTCCAATTTTTTGCAACTAATAATCATATCTCTGCTTTCTCTGGGCCAGGTAAGCACATCAAGACAAAGCACAAATGTTTCCGGTACATGATCCAAAATTACCCCACATAGTTTGTTAATTATTTTCCTGCCTATTTATCAATATAAATTTATGGGGTTGCACTGCCCGCTCAATCCCCCCCTTTTCAGAGCTCTACGCAAAAAAATCCAGATGACCCTGTTGAAAGCCTTTTTGGCATCAAGCGACAGGGTCAGCATGGGTGTTTCACTGCGCGGAGCAAAATCAATAGGTGTCTAATGTTGTTTGTGGAGGCCCGGCCAGGGACGAATCCTGACTGGCTGGTATGGACCAGATAAGGTATCTTCAATCTTTCTGCAAATATTGAGGCAAACACATTAACATCTACATTTTTAAAGGACTAACAGTCCATAAATAGGAACCAATTCTGAATCCTTTCCACTCTTAGGGATGCATTTGTGACTTTCTATATACCAATGTCTCAAATCCATGTTTAGCTTGAACTCTTATTGTGGTTATTCTTCTCTTCATTTCAGACAACTTTATGATGTTTCAAGACAATATCGAATATTTCCACCAAGGGTAATGGCTAAAATTATAATTGCATCAAAGAGATTATACAGCAAGTGCTGCAAAGAGTCTTCATTGTTTAACTGCTTCATTGAAATGGTAAGTAATACAAAATATTGTAACAAGTAATATCAGTTTAATGTGTTTGAAATGAATGTGCTATGTGCAAACTGTTAATAATGTGTTTTTACTATTCATTATAAGAAAATTGGGATATGTTTGGAGAGCTATATATTTTAGGAGATTTCGGAATAGGTTGTATAAACAAAAACAAAACAAGATAATAGCACTGCTTTCTAGTAAATCATGGGTGTCCAATGGACGCCATGTGCAAATGTAGACCATCTGAGAGCAAGGTGTGGCATCCCTGACTTAACTGTACATATTTTATTATCCATATAAATGATCTGTTTTAGTATTTATGGTAATTAATAAAACTTATTTTTTCTACCAGACTGTTATTCACTGTTGCTGTAAATAGTAAAATAAATGTTAAAAAAAATACAGTTACCCATGTAACTGTAACACATGTATTTCTATTTATGTGGCTGCTTTATTTCTGATCAAGGAACCCAATTCAGAAAAAAAACTGGATGCCCCTGTGTGAATGTGTGTACCTAACTTATTTGGCACCCAGAGTGGATTGGATCTGTTAAAGCTTTGCACCTTTGTCTGCCTCCAGTGCCAGAGTGGTGGGGGCAGTCGTGCATTCTGCCAGTGGCACCAGCGGAGCAGTGTTAAGTTAATTAGGGAAATCAATAGAACCTGCATCACATGCCAACGTCAGTTAGTACTGACTCTGGCGCCTTGCAAGTCATTACTTGTGAATCAGCGCTAACTGAGGTCTGATGTTGGTACATAAAGTTTTGTTAGGGATATCTTCTGATCTCCATAACAAACATACCTCTGTCTTGCAGTCACTGGCACCCCCCAGCACCATGCCACCATGCCACACAGAGCGGACTGATCCCCCACTTCTGCTCCAGGTACACCACTGCCCTCTACTATATTCTACAGAATTTATGTTGGAGGAAATATTAAAACTTGGAAGGTGATAAATTAATTTGTTATGAAACCCTGGCTGACTTAAAACTTCCTGGTACAAAATTGTGTTTTTTACTTAAAGTAAATTGGCTCTTGAGCTATGGTTGATCCAAAGGTGGATGGCAACAGGGCGATTGCACCACGCTTCCTCCGACCAATGCAGATGTCTGGCCACATGTTCAGTTATTATTGCTGATGTCACTGCAGAGGACGGACACCAACATATTTTGCCCATGGATGCTGTAGTGAAACATCCATGTGCTGTACACTACAAATCCTCTCTCATACACTAAGGCCCTCCCTCCTCTTCCATTCTGTAGTGGCTGTGTACAGGAGGAATTCAGTGAGACTTATTCTTACCATTCTTCCAAGCTGTCTGTGGATAGGGGATGTGATATCCCACCACATAACTGCAAATGCATACCACCACATTAAGAACAGAATTGACAGAATTGTAAGGATCTGGGATGGATCAGGGATTATGCTCAGCCAGCATTAAGTAAGCCATTTGGCTGGCTGAGTATTATGGGAAGTATAGTCCACATTTGAGTTGTGAACTTCCCCTCCTGTTATGGTCAGTCATCCCTTTGCATAGCCATATACTGATCTGCACACAGAATGGTAATGCTTGCTTCCCACACAAATGAGTTTTCTTTGGCAGATTCCAAGTGAGTACAAACATTTCTTCTGAGCAGATCAATCATTCTGGCACCCAAATAGAAATATATATGCAGAATACTGAGCAAAATGAAGCAGTTCTGAAGCAAAGCATGCGTATGCCTTTGCTAAATCCTGTCAGCTTATTCATTTCTGCATTAGGTGGCAGCAATTTATTTATTTTTAGTTCAGTTGCAGCATTTGATTAATGCTTTGTTTAAACTCCAT
The DNA here is from genome assembly GCA_036172795.1 of Pelodytes ibericus. NCBI lineage: Eukaryota > Metazoa > Chordata > Amphibia > Anura > Pelodytidae > Pelodytes > Pelodytes ibericus. Next base: position 90,248,267 of record CM069863.1, read on the forward strand.
CTCAGCAACTGAACTAACATTTTTTAAATTGCTCCCACCTAAAGCAGCACTCCATTAGTGAGTCTCAGCGCTATAACTGAAAAACCAAAAGCTGCTTTCATCCAATAAAGCATTTAGAACTGGACGTTTCAGCGCTTGAAACCTAGCAACAGCAGGAGCGCTGCTCCCTGTCAAACCAGTTTTTTAATTACCTGTAGTTTTGGGCTTTGGAAAGATTCCAGATTTTGGGATTGCAAATGCTGGTTCTTAAGGCACCATTCCAACTTGAAAATCACCTACCTTTTTTGTGCATTGTAAAGATAAATAATTATGAACTAATCACATGCATTTATTAACATTTGTATCTGTATTCCAAACATGTTTACTTTACTCACAAATATCAGGTTAGCAGCTTTTTCTGACCCTCCCACTCAACTCTCAGCATTCGGCTGGAGTTTGGGAGAAAAGTAGCAAAGAGTTTCAAAAAGCAAAGTATACCAAAATATTACTCTAAATGTGTACATACTGTATATTGCACCGGAGCCTGTACTGAGCACACATTTGCATGTTTTTCCCCCACCAGTTTTATAAGATGTCACGTCATCTGTTTTTGTTGGTTCATGCATGTAACTTTTAAAGACTCCCCCCATAGACTGTAGAGTGCAAGTGTGTTGATGGAGAACAGTTAATTAATCAATGAGTTGATCCCATATGAGCTGCCTTGATTATTTAACCTATATACCTTAAACACATGCGAATAATACATTATACAGGCCAGTATGTAAAATGTATTTTTTGTTCTTCAAAAAAAAAAAAAGGCCAAACATAAATACTTATATGTGGTATAAGAATTAGGATAAGTTAAGTAAAGACGTATTTAGGTTAACAGCAAGAAAAATGGTAGCAAGTACCAAGAGGAATGGCTGCCTATGGATACAAGAAAAAAAAAAAAACACTGCCTGGAGTGATAAAATAAAGTGATAATTATATTGTTGTTGTTTTTTTAATTATAAATCTTCTCTTAAGTTCAGCCACTTCAGGTTTGCTTCTCAAACACAGTTTTCTTCCATTTTGTTTGCCTAATAGGAACTGCACATTCAGAACACAGTTACAAACGTAATTAATGAAAGTAATAAAATCTGTGTGGAATATAAAAATACTGGAGCTGTGAAAACCATTTTGTGGTGAGAAATTATTTTACTTTTAATGTAATATTTCATTTGTTAGTGTTGTCTATACCGAAGATCCTTGTTTTGAAACTATTGTATAATATCCCAGAAACAAATATTTTTGATAAATGGTCCAACTTTAGCTTATACCTCATGTGTTGAAAGTACTCAAATGGGGCCATATTTCTAGAGTCTTAACCTCTATTTATTGGGGATATGTTGAGGTAATGTTATTTTGTTTCCACATTACATTATAACTCTGTGTTCCAAAAACTATGCAGTTATATTAAAATCTTTCATATATTTCCTAACTTTTGTTTCAATATTTTTGATGTCATTCCTTATTAAAGGGGGATACAGTATTACACACTGCTCCATCCAACTGGCCCAATGGCAGAAGCTGTTACATTTGCTAGCTCATATGAACAATTCTCTTCAAAATGTTGTATTAAAACTGAATGGACTGCCAACTGTTTTCTGGACGAAGTAAGTTATAATTGATTTCACTATGTGTACCACCAAATTACAATGTTAACTGCTAATCACCAAAACCAAAATAAATAAGCAATCTTATACATTTTACATGTTGTTGTTGTTTACAACATGTAAACTATGTGTCTGTCTATTTTATATTGATCTACTTTTTTCATATGTAGGTATAGGTTTATGCATAGCAGCAGATAATAATTAAAGTAATGGGATGATTGATTCCGTCTTTTCTATATATAAATAGGTCTGCACACAAAAATATTCATTATTATTAGCAAATATTGACAAAACATATTAACATTAAAACATATACAAATACATATACATCCATTATAGTCTGAGGAGATAAATACATATATAATAAATGTATAATAAAACAAAAGGGAGTGTTCCCTGTGTCATGGAGTAAGATCAGATCTGTACCTGGCCTAATGGGGGTGGACTAGGAAATACAATTTGGAAAAATATCATTTTTGTCACCTTTTCTCTTTAGAATGAAGTCCTCTTACTTCAGTTTTGCTCCAAATCAAGTTCTCCTGCTCATCTTGCATGCTGTCACGAGACTGGACAGAAAAGATCAACATGTCTAAACAATATCGCAAGTCAAGAATCTCAGCTGATTCCTGGAGAAATACGTTTAACTCCCGAACAACTCTGTAAATTCTCTGCTGCTCCAGATGGTGGTGTCATTATATGGTAAGCAAATCTGATATAGTTTTAGTTATAACATTAAATAGTATTATTAATATTATTATTATCATGTTTAAAATCAGAATAAAATAAAATAGAGAATTTCTTGACCACTTGGTGACCACCTACAATATTTCAATATTTACAAATCTCACAGGCACATTTCCTTCTCAAAGATCTAAACAATAAATAATGTGGAGAAAATGTAATCATCTTTTGACATGATTCCTGTTACTGCTGTCGATACTGATATATTCAGAATTCACTGAAAATGCAATACTGTTAAGTGAGGGCTGGAAAAGTGGACAGAAGGTCAATTACTCCCCCCAACTATCCTCTACCCTAGCTCAATGGGCTGTGGCGGTGTTCTGACAAAAAACTGGAGCAAATTCTACTGCACAAGCTTAGTAGAATTCACTCATTGCGCACCACATCGCATGCGCACAAAGTTGCAGCTGTCAATCAGCCGTAACTTTGGCAGAAGTGTGCCTACGCGAGGGACACACACCATTTCACATCCCCCCCCCCCCCCGGATCAGGTGAGGTGACAGGTAAAGTATAAGCCTCTTACTAATTATTCTCACTTACTAGCGTAGCAAGCAATTGGTAAAACTTCTATCAGTGACATGCTACGCTAGTAAGTGGAAGTCACACAAGGGGGCAGAGGCAGCCCCCCCCCCCCATGTGTCCCTCGTGTGTGACTTCCACTTACCATCGTAGCATGTCACTGATAGTAAGTGAAAATAATAAGTAAGAGGCTTATACTTTACGTGTCACCTCAGCTGATCCGGAGGGGGCGTGAGGTGGTGTGTGTCCCTCGAGCAGGCGCATTTCTGCCAAAGTCGCGGCTGATTGACAGCTGTAACTTTGTGCGCATGCGCTGTGGTGCGCAATGAGTGAATTCTACTAAGCTTGTGCAGTAGAATTTGCTCCAGTTTTTTGTCAGAACAGGGGGAACCAGTTTTCACTTCTAAATGCCCCAACAAACTTTCTATGTAATTGTTTTGTCTGTGTACCAGTCTCTGTACATTATCTGTCAGTATATCGGCCCTGCCTGTCTATTTGTGTCTGTCTCTTTTGATAATGGGTGGGCTGATGAAATTGGAAAAAATGGGCCACTAAATAGTTTTTGCGCCCCAGGCAAAAAGTTGTCAGCCTTCCCCTGAATACAGATGGACTGACATGTGTTGAAGGAGTCTCTGTCAGATCTGTCACATGAATCATCCCCTGTGTTGATATGTATGCAGTAAAAGTTTAATATAAGCAATCACAAATGATAAGATAATTTTTACTAGTCATGAACTGAAATCTATCAAAATTATATGAGCTCCGTGGGTACTAACTATTACTTTGTAATAATAAGCTTAACACTGTATATTTATGATAAATAAATGCAATATTTATGCTGTATTTAAAGGTAAAAAAAAACAAAACACCTGTGTCCTGTTATTAAACCTGATGTTGAAGCTATTATGCACTTTCAGGCACCTGCCTTGGTGCATCCCTGATCGATTATTGGCAAAGATTGTCCGCATAATACATTTAATTTAACACTCACTCCAAGATATGATATATCCCTTTATATTGATTTTTTTTTCTAAACATTGAACCTTATACTGAACAGTTGCCTTGATCCAGTGTAATTTACAGGATACTGAACCTTTCTTTCACAAGGTAAAGTCAATCAAAAGTTCACTTGGCGACTAGACAGGTAAAATTAGTTTGTGATTTTCAGTGTGGAATAACAGGTTGTATCTTTATTAACTAACTTACCTGGGTCATAGTGCAAGATTTAGTGACCACCTATGATAATGCCTGGCACATGGTATCATATGAATTTTTAAAACAACCATTTTGAAATATAATATAATAATAGATGAATATATAAAATTAGGCATACATGCATGTGAATGTTCCAATATAAATATATTTTTAAACATATCCTGTATCAGGACGTGCTAGTACATGGTATGAGTCATAGGTAACATTTTTAGGGTCTTAAATATGTAAAAAAAATTACTTTCAAGTGCAAAAGACATTCTAAAACCACACTATAAGCAGGAAGCAATACATTCTGCGTATGCACAAGTACAAGTTTGCAAGTGCATAACCAGCATCTCAATGCAACTGCAGTTGGTTTGTATTCTTTGTGCCACTGAGCCACCAGGGAGATTAGGGCAGCTGGTGAATGTACATACATGCAGACATCCTCCGCTGCTGCCCTGCACTTCCGTCGGGACTTCTATGACGGAAGCTGGGAGGTCACATAAGGGGGTAGAGCCAGCATTGGGCAAGTGTGGGGCAAGAAGGGGTGGAGAGGCAGAATTGGGCAAGTCTGGGGGAGGGGAGGGGGGGAGGGAGCATTGGGCAAGTCTGGGGGGTAGGGGCAGCATTGGCACATAAAAGGAAATGAAAACAAGAAATGCATTTTTTATATAATAATTTTTATTAAATATTAAAAAGCTATTTACATGTGAATATATACAAGTTAAACTTTTTCCTATAGGGTATATTTATAATCAGGCTTTTAGTTTTTTCCTAAAGGAATATCTTATAATCAGGGTTGTCTTATATTTGAGCAAATACGGTAATTATTATAATATGATTTCTGCTTTAGTATTACTGTCTTAACTGTCTTAACTGTTTAACCAGTTGAAATCATATCCTGTCTCTAGGTAAATGTTGGAATTTTGATCTTATATCATCTATTTAAATGTCTGTCTATGTATAGTTAAATATTATACTTTTCTTTTTTATTGGGATTTGATGTAAATTTTCCCTTTTTAATTTGTTCAGATTCTGCTGTAGTTAGATTGGAACTGAAAATATCCGAACTCGTTATTTAATATTGTTGTATAATGCAGGTCTCATGATAGCAATAGAAAATATTAGTTTATTTCAAACCTTTCATGAGTAAATATGCCAGCTCTAAAGGTCAGCGATTAGTGATAAATGTTTTGCGTAGGATGTAAGTAAGCAATTGTTAAAGCCAAAGTATTTGTTTCTAATTTCATTATCTATCTTTTAACTTTTTTTCACTGTTTGGGTTTTTTTTTTTATGTACTGGGTACTTTTGGATTTTTGTAGCAAATTTTTGTGGTATATTTATACGTTGGCATGTCAGGCCTGCACATGTGCCATTATATAACCCTTGGTGGGTGCTGTTATATAGCCTTTCCACATGCATGGAAAGGCTATATAACAGCTTAAGGGGGCTAGACACTGAATAAACTGTTTGGAATTGGCTTTTTTGTGGCAAAAACCATAAAAAATATTTGTATAACTTATCACTTTGGATAACGGATTTCTGGATAATGTATACTCAACCTGTACATATTGATAAATGATTTTAGATTTTTATAGTAAAATATTTTTTAACTTTTAATTTGAGCATGCATTGGTTTGTTTTTTGACTTGTTAATTTATTTTGTTGTATTGTTTCTTTTACTTAAAAAGAAGTGCCTGGACAATTTATAGACCCTGCAATAGCGGATGGGTGGCAATGGAGGAAGAGCAGTTGAACCACATAATGCTCTTGAATCTCCTTTAATGGCACGGTTGTACCACGTTTCACTTTTAAATGTCCCACTGGTTAAAACTTTCGATCTTTCTATCCAATTGTCTTGTCTGCCTATCAAACTCTGTATGTTATCTGTCAGCATGTCTTCCTCTTCACTGATGATATCAGGTGGCTGATGAACTGGTACCAAAGCTAACTAAATTGTTTGTGCTGCCCTGGGCCAAACTGTTGCCAGCCTTCCCCTGCTCCATATTGCAGTGTTTAAACAATGCAGTTAAGTAAAGAGTCATTACCAATCAATAAATCAGTCATATAAATAGTGTATTCAGAATTAAAATATGATTTCAATTTGCAAAATAGCCCAAAAAGTGCCTACTTTACATCAATTCATTATGTTAACCTTATTATCTAATTCATTATATATGTCTATGGTTTCTATTTTGCAGGTACCTGTATGAATACACAAGACGACACAGACAAGATAATTTGGATATGGTGTTAAATTTGGTTTCTGAATTTGAATCAGATGTAAAATTGTGCTGTCAAAAGACAAACAACCAACTTTGCTTTTCCTCTAAATTGACAAAGTTTGGTTTTTCATTTCCACAGTCAAAAAACAGATTTGATATCCTGGAACCTATTATTGTACCAGCAGGCCAGTAAAATAAATTACTTTGAGACCAATGGTCTGTGAAGGCAATAGCATGACTGGTGTTCTTTAATAAACGGTGGCAACCCTACCAATAGGCTTAACCATCACAGCTTGTTAAAGTTTGCTTATCACTAACAAATTATATATTTACAATCTTGTAACTCTTGAATTAAAGAATAAAATGTATCCTCCACTTCTCTGGGGACTTTTCGACCCTGAGGATTGTGTTATTTGTTGACGTATTCGACGACAGGACAGGTAGGGCCAAGATTTTAGAGGGGAACGGACATATATATGTTATGTTAATGTTACTGTTAAGATTACTGTCTACTATTGTATTTTTTTTAAATTACATTTGCTGAAAAAATGCAAAAGTCCACTAACCCTAAGTTTGGAAACTCAATGAATTATACATGCTATAGTTGTAAATGACGATTTTCTATGATCATGATGATACCCTATTTCTGGTATTAACAAATTTCCTTTAATTTTTTCTACAAGACATAGATAGGCATCGTACACATGGCTTATTTAATAAAATTTTTTTAAAAATAAACATTTTAAGAAAAGAAAATGTCACACCTCCAAACGCGACAATCACCTGTCCCAAGAGTCAGCATCGAAAACGGAGTTGGGCATTCCAAAGTCCAGTATCAAAACTGAAATTTAGTAAAATACACATATAACATGTAGGTTATTTATGCTTGCACAATAAATTATGTATTTAAATTTAAAAAAAAAAAGAAAAAAATGAAAGAACATCTTAACTTTAAATTGTAATTTAATGCTTGGAAATTCACACTGCAAAAATAAATAATATCTACCAGTGGATGAGATAATTTGATAATTGGAAAAATGATGGCTGTCAGAAAACAATTACTCTTTTCATTGTTCATAGCAAAAGCTAGACTTTATAATGTATGTACACATAAATATAAAAAGAACTCCAAAATATAATTGGACTTTATATTAAATAACACATTTAGCATGATAACACATAACATAATAAATAAGTAAAGAAAAACAAAAAGAATGTTATAGTCTGCAGAATCGGTGTTTGTATGTGTACAGTTGGAAATAGTGTGTGTCCCCCAATTTGACACAATAGGGTCTATAACCAAAAAAACAAGAGGCTTCACAATTAGGTTTTAAGGTAAGTAGGTGCTTTAATACTCAATACTAATTCATACAGAGATGTGTAACAAATGTGTAACCACCAGCATAATAGCCTTACACATTTCATGCTTTTGGGCACTTACTAATAGCCTATGAGTAAGCATTGCCCATATTGTTGAGGGAATAGAAATAAACATTATTGTCATGCAAATGTAATGTTATTCCAGTAAGTAACTTCCACTTATTCTTCCACTTATTCTTCGTTACAATTTTGCCATTTTTGATACCAGACTGTCTGTTTCTTATTCAAATGCCTCATAGCCTTTCCCGCCTTTTTCTTGAGTTCTCATTATACTCCTCCCACTTACCTTTAAAATACTCTTTCCTTTAAAAGACATCTTTCACGTGGGATATGTGGGGATTTAGTATAGGTCACCATCAGCTTTCTTACTGTGCAGTCCCTCTTGGCACCTGAACATATCCTTGAGATTCTAGTATCCTTTTATAGTTCTACTCCTTTCTTGGAGCCTGCTGGTTTCTTGAAAATTAGTCTCTAAGACTAAACTTCTTTTAAAAATATGATTTGCATGTGCCACTTCGTAACACAAGATGGAAGCATTGTCCAATTTGCTTATATTTTCAGCTTGACCATAATGCCTGATATACACAGTTCGTGTTAACTAAAAGGGGAGTTGCAGGTGAGATGAACATGGAATAGGCCCCAATGTGTTATTAATTTCCGACTGACCCATCTCTCCACCTTTTGGTCTTTAATTTTTTCTTGCTGAAGGGAATGTTTTCCTCTGATAAATCACATCTTCCTCAATAGACTTTATGCTCATTTTAATGATTGCTTTTGTATTACTACAAAGTAAGCAAACATTTTTATGGAAAATAAGCTATTCTTTAACATTACTGTAAATAAAATTTAAAAAAAAAATGAATTGGAAAAAATACTTGGATGCCCCTATACCATACCATTGCATTTCGATTATTATTAATAGAAATCAAAAGTAAAAGAAAAAAGAGAAGTGGGGTTTCTCATTGGTATATTGACTCCATATGGAGACTGTCCCTTCTCTCCCTATCTTAGACAAAAAGTAGAAAACAAAAAAGAAGTGGACCAGAAACTTGGAACACCTCTGTGGGGTGCTAAAGGGAACAGTCACTAGATTCTAAAAAAGGTTAACTATACTATATAATAAAGAACAATACAAAAATCTATTTTATTGACCAAATATTACAATACATTGAAAACATGTATCACAAAATTGGTATAACACATATATTGTGTGTTAATTCGGATAACAATATTCAAAATACACAACAATCACCAGTGGGTGGATTAAAATAACTGGTCACGGGAGGGTGCTCGAACTGTGTGCTGGGAAATGGTTGGGCTGAATTAAATGCAAAGTCACTTGTAAAAAAATAATTGCAAACATAAGAGCATTCAGCCCCTGCCTATAAAGCATAATAATCAAATAAAGGATCCAGCACTCAGTCAATTGCAGTGAAGAGTTTTATTGAAAACATAGGCAATGTTTCAACCCTGGTGGGTTTCTTTCAGGCTTGAAAAAACCCCACCAGGGTTGAAACGTTGCCTATGTTTTGAATAAAACTCTCCACTGCAATTGACTGAGTGATGGATCCTTTATTTGATTTTTATGCACTGTTGGCTTGGGTGGCGCCCCAGGACATCGGCACCTCCACACACATTGAGTGCAGATACGGCTCTATCTTTATTTATTACCTGCCTATAAAGCGACCATTTAACTTTACTACACCTTGTACAGTTCCTCTATATAGACAGGGGATGAATGCCCTTTGGTTTGAAATTTCTTTTTTACAAGTGACTTTGCAATCCTATTGATCAATAAAATATAATTAGTAATTGTTCTTTATTATATAGTTAACCTTTTTTTTTGGAAACTTGTGATTGTTCCCTTTAGTATCCCACAGAGGTGTTTCATGTTTCTAATATAGAAACAAAGTTATGTTATTGAATGTATCAAATCGAATGTACTGTATCAAATCAAATCAAATGATAGTACTACATATTTGGATAAAGATTATTCACCTGGTAAGTGGCATTTGATAAATAAACGAATAATAGAATATGATTAGAGACACCTCATATTATGGAACTCTAAAGCAAAGTAAGTTACACTGATTAAGAAATAATTAAAAAAAGCAGTCATATCAATGCTCCATGGAAAGAAAAAACAACTCAGAGCTATTTATTCTTAAATCCATTTTTTTTTATAACAGCAATCAGTTTAGAGAACAATTTTGACCAATTTTCTTCGTGTGTTAAAATCAGCAGGAAAATGCATTGCTTTTGAGATTTTATCTGCTTTTTATTTATACAGCCTGTGTATGCAAATCTTATAGACAGGCCGATTAAAAGATTGACTTCGCCTATGTTAAGGTTATGACCAGTGTATTTTGTAAAGAAAAGCATATAAAAGAAAAGTAAAAAGTCCAATAACTTAAAAAAGTTCTATGTGGATGTACATATATTACTTAACTGAATTCAAACATCTAATTGAGAAACTGTACAGTGGGCAGTGACCTGACCAGCAACCTTTAGACTCTGCAGGACTCACAAAACAAAAGAGATAAAACATTTTGAATTCTACTTTAAATGCATCAAAGAGTAAATAAATGCTTTGCATGTGTTGGCTTGAGGTAATGTCTCACTCAATATTATTTTAGTTAATAAGGCTAAAATTATTGCAATGTATACTGACATATTAATAGAAGTGTCACAATAACCAATTGTTCATCCAAAAGTTGAGACAATACATGTAAAATACAATAAACATACCATAAATTCTAGAAATATAAATATATTGTATTGCCAAAGCATTCGTGCAATATATGTCAGGGTTGAAAAACAAAAGAGGGACTAAACCTTGAATTGTGGTACCACCAATTGCGCACAATTCAAAAATGATTCAGCCCTGGTCCTTTTCCAAAACCAACAACTAGGGAGCCGCCATCTTCTGTTACTTGTGTGTTTGCTCATCACTCCCTAGGAGCATCATCATAATCTACTTTAACAGATAAAAGTGATTTTCTGTCTGATTAAAAGCTGCTCTAGCGGTTCATCTCTAAGTTCAGATATGAGATTTTGCTAGTACGTTTTTCATTCACTCCATGATATAAGCTGTTAAAGTGAACACATAAGTTAAGTCTTTATGTGCAGTTTTAGTTTTTATTGTTTGTGTTTTGCATTGGTGTGTGTTACAGTTGCTCTTTACTGTTTATCTGTACTGTAAAAACAAGGGTCTCAGTCGTGGACCAGACCAGACTGTCTGCCACCCAGAGAAGCATTAATTAAATACTCCTGTATTTATTTATTATATTTTATTTAATTGACTGTCCGTGTTGACTCCGAACCCTATTTTTGAATGACACTTACACAAATCCTATATATTTGAGATTAACATTCACGTCACTAGACTTGAAAAAAGCTCATCACGGAGCTGAAACGTCAATTTTGTGCGGAATAAATCCCTTTAACATGGAGTGCTGAGTTCCTGCATTTATTTATTGCTTATGAGCGTGGGTGATGCTCCCTCATGCACCCGGCTTTTTTGGTGAGTGCGAATCCAGCCATTGATTACAGTTCCAGGGAAGCATGGTAACTGCTGATCAGAGAAAAAAAACTGGCAGGTATTTATCCTCAAACTAGGTGGTGTATTTTAACATGAATTGGAAGAGAAGAGGAATTAAGACGGAGTGGAGAGAGAAAGTGCTTTGTATTTAAATGGCATGGTTAAAGATGGCCTCTGCGTTATACTGTAGGATATTCCTGCTTTTTTTATTCTACCAGAAAAAGAGCAGAAACATTTGAATTTCATATAAAGATTGTATAATTTCATAAAGATGATAATCAAATGATGATCGCCCTACATATTTATTTTGCACCAGCAGCATACCTGGAAGGTCCACAGTTCATGGTGCATCTCTTTTCTTGCTCCCTTGTGTGATATCTATTAAATCCATAAACTCTGCTATCCCCAAATATTGATGGTTTAACTCACATACAACACCAACTAAGTGCCTACTTAGAGTCATTTGAAAGCTGTACTCTTATGAAATGTATTTAGGTAACTAAAGCTATCCATGAGTGGTGATCTGGCTTTTGCATCTTTGTCCAGTGCTGTGTTTAAAGGCTGTCTTGTACAACAGGACTACTCTCCAGGGGGTCCATGTTTTGTTTTGTTTTTTAATTCAAAATTTGTATTGATTTTGACATTGAGAAGAAACAAAGTAAGAGCAATAGTATTTGATAATAGACAACAGCAAATATAGTGGCAATGTTAAATACAGTTGTTAAGTCTGGGTTCAGTTTGAAAGCTCTGTAGGAAGTATGGTAGTTTGAATGAGATAACAATTTTTGGTTTCCAGTTTACAGAAATGGGTATAATAATAAGAAATATCGTATTATTTGATTTGTATACAGTAATATTTATAGCTCTAAGAAATATTAGTCACAGAAAATAGAGAAAGTGTCAAGAGAAAAGGCAGAGAGAGAGATGAAAAATGAGTAAGAAGGGGGGATAGGGAAAAGGGTGGAAGGGGGAGGTTTGGGTGGAGAGGTATTGTACAGCTTTCAAATCGTCCATGCGCTATAAAACCTTAAAATGTATCAAGCAGTTTCATTGTGAGATAATGCAGTTTTTCCAGTTGTAGGTTATAAGTAATCAGATTATGCAATTCTGTTTTGCTTGGGATATAAACTGTTCTCCTATTCCTGGCTAACAAAGTTTTCACAGCTATTAAGGTGTGACCTACATTTACATTCTGTGGTCAGACCTGACCACCAGATATGGATCATGGTTCCACTTTTTTGACAGGGCCTCCAGCAGAGGTGTGATGAGGTAGTGTACATTTTTTTAAAACTTAATGGGGACTAAATACACAGCGATATAAATTTGTTCGTCTTTGCTCTATGTGGTGAGACTCCTCTCAGGCTGTTGATGGCCTGTCTCCATTGAGTGGGGGACAATTTGATTTGGAGCTCCTTTTCCCATTCAGTCATATATGGGTGTGTAGTGGTTAGTCATGGAGGTTGATACGCTCTGTAGCAAGTGGACAATAGTTTTGAGACCAATTGTATATCTGTGCAGCATATGGTGAGTTCATGAGGAGTGTAATTAGGATTGGATGATTCGCATTACATGTGGTGGAGAATGCATGTCTAAGTTGGAGAAGTATATAAAAGTCTTTTACTGGTAATGAGTACTGATTTCTTAGGGTTTCAAAGGATTTCCATTGGTGGTTAGAGTATAGATGATCTAGACAGGTAATTCTTGATTTATACCATATGGAAAGACTGAGGTTTCGGATCAGTAATTCCAGTGTTTTAAATGGTGTAGCGAGGATAGCTGTTTTAGTTCAGTATGTTGTATTGTGTACTTTTTCCATATTTTCAATGATGTGGCTGTGCTTGGGAACAGTATGTTCTGGTTCAGGAACTTAGATTCCTGGAGCCAAAGCAAATGACATATTCCGTGAGAAGCGCTCTGTTTTGTCTTCCATGTCTACCCAGGCAATTGTGTGGATATGAGAATGGAATTGAAAAGTTTGGGCCTGTTCCTTTGTAGTAGCATGGTATAGAGGACATACCCAGGCTTTCTTGTTTGAATGGTATTTGTAATAATTTGGTTGCTTTTCTAGATGGTTTACCTCCATTTATGAAATTGCGGATATCCTTTTGCATGTTCCGTAATAGAAGCTGTGGGACAGTGATTGGCAGTGTTCTAAAAAGAACTTCTATATAGAAGTTTCAGCATAATTGTCATTTTGACTACTGCAATGCGACCAAGCTAGGAAAGGTATGATTTGGACCATGTCTTCATATCCAGTTTAACCGTTTTCCAAAGCTTGAGTAGGTTAGCCTCCAGCAATTTATTTGTATGTTGTTGTCTGATTCTTATACATTTCAGGCCAGATCGGTCCATATTGGGTAGAACCCACAGGTGGTCTAACCTGTCTGTGTGTTGCAGATTAAAAATGGATGGCAGGAACTCTTTATATGTTTCAGCCACTGTTGGGTATCACCAACAATTCAGCATTCAGATAGAAACAACTTCAGCTCACAGTAAATTAATGGTAAGTTGTTTTTAAAAAAAAGTTCAACATTAACATTTTATCTCCAACATTGCTGTATGCAGTTGTTTAATCAGCACCATCTATCTGATAATAGGTTAAGTATATGAATCTGCTGACCCACCTCTCTGGCCCGGTGACACAACACAAATGTTTAGGTCTCTCTAATTATACTACATTAATGGTGAACTTTTAAATAGCCTCTCATTTTATATAGATTGTGGAATATTTATATTTTCAAGCAGCAAGTGAATCTGCTAAGCATTTACCAAATGTATATATATATGTAGTGGAGTTTATTTGGGGTCTTGTTTCAGATTCTTTCCCCCTGTAGTTATGCTGGTCCCTCAATGTAAGTTGTTTTTTCACAGATGTTTCCTGAGGGTCTACTGAAACTCAGGTGTCAGAATCTTGCAGTTTTACTATACCCTTCATTGGGTGGCTGGATTTGTGAAGTGAGAAGTAGTGTTGAATGTCTTTGCTCAATAAAAGATGACAGGTGTCAGGGAATACTCATAATCATGTACAACTAGCTGAACTGGACCCATTTGGTCACTCCAAGACTTAAAGTAGTAGGACGCCTTAACTGAATTTCTGAGGAGGGATGACTCTGGTCTGGCATCAGTGACTTCAGCACTTATCATCTTGGAGAGCTTACTGCTCTGCAGTCCAGTCTTCCTACTGGCAAAAAAATGATATAACCTCCTTAGAAAGTGGAGACGTATACACTAGAGGAGATGAACTATATATAAACTTTATATAAACCTTTAGCCAAGCCCTACAGCTGCTTCAGGTAAATAGTTGTAATTTTGCCCTATTCCTGAGTGCGTGGCATATAGAATTATAAGGACACATGCACATTATGTTGTCCAAGGCTCATGGTTACAACTATCTTCTGTTTGTGAATTTACAATAAATGCAGTGACGTTCATAAAGTTCACAGTAAAGTTCACAGTAACAAATAATAGTATTTTCTCCTTCTCAAGCACATATACTTCTTCAAAGGAAAACGTTGCCTCTCTATTTTCTGTGGTGTTGAATCAGATCCTGGTCTGTGTGTCAATAGTCTCTACTTCCTCCCTTTGTCTTGTCCAATTTGTTCTTCCTCTGGTTATTTTCATTCTTGGCCAGCTCAGATACATGTAATGCCTGGCCATTCTTAGGAGTGGCCAATTGCTAACATTAGTGAGAAGGGTTGCACAAAATAATCTGAAAACACTTTTTATATCTACAAGTGAAATGCTTCTTTTGACTAATGTAGTCCAAGCATCTGGGTGCTATACTATTGGTATATGTTTTGGCTTCATTCAGGATCAAGTGATCAAGTGGGGACAACCATTAATACATTTATTTTCTTTATATACCGTATTTGGTCAAATATAAGATATGCTTTTTTTTTTCAGAGCAAAAGCTCTGAAAAAGTCTAATATTAAAGATTCATCTTATATCAGACCATAAATCGAGGTCTGACTATAAGACTGCGAACCAGATCTCACTCGCAAGCATCGTTGGGGGAGAGATTTAGCATTAGGGGGAGGAAGGGGAAGAGAGCCAACATCGGGGGAGGGAGGGAGGAGAGTCAGCATTGGGTGCAGGGGGTAGAGCCAGCATTGGGCAAGTCTGGGGGAGGGAGGGGGGAGAGCCAGCATTGGGCAAGTGTGGGGGATTGAGGGGTGGAGAGGCAGCATTGGGCAAGTCTGGGGGAGGGAGCGGGGAGCAGGCGCATTGGGCAAGTCTGGGGGGTAGGGCAGCATTGGCAATTGAAAGGAAATAAAAACAAGAAATGCATTTTTTTATATCATAATTTTTTATTGAATATGAAAAAGCATATATACATATAAAAAGTTCTTATAATCATCTTATAATCAGGGTCGTCTTATTTTCGAACAAATACGGTAACTAGTAGAGAAAAAAAAAACAGCCAATGGGCTCACAATACACGTCTCTGGCATTAAAACTGTACTTCACACATCACAGTGTACATCACAGTGCCAAAGAACAGTTAGTGACATCTGGGATTAAACATGGACTCTGTATTTCAAAACCCACATATTTACCTATTAAGTCCATCTGTATGCAGCATATATCACTGTTATCTCTCTACAACTGGAAAATTCCAGTTCAATATGTATAGTTAATCATTCAAGTTCAATGATAATTTAAATATTGTATTATGTAGCATTTTCACATATTATACTTGTAGGAGGTTTTAATAAATATAAAAATATTATAAACAATTAAACAAATATATTACATGGAAATTAATGTTTTAAGGAGAAGCAATATACAGCTGAGAACTATTAAAGTATAAAAAAAATATAGAATAAAAGTGATGTTATTGCCACATGTGCCAATGTATGAAGTCAAAAGTCAGTTATGCATTAAGAGGCGCTATGTGGCCTGGTCATACACTTAATGCTCCTGAAAAGTGTCAGACACCAGCTGTTTGACAGACGCTCCCTTATGTGTATAAAATCCTTTATACCTAAGATATTGATGAATATAGCCATGCACATGAAAGTGTTGGGAATTTTTTTTTAAGCTGTTTTTCACATCCGGACAATTTTTTGTGCACCTTTATCAAACAGTTTAGCAGAGGTTGTCCAACAGTTTTCAGAAGTTGTAATATAATTCCCTGCATTAAAGTTTGTAGACTATAACAAAGAAGATATTAGTATGGACTATTGGCTATGAATAGGTGTTAACGCTATAGATTAACTCTATTAACTCTAGTATAGGCTCACACAAAGGAAACATGCTTTTCTACATGTTCTGTTTATGTCATTCACATTTTCTGAAAAATCTTCTAAAACATTTGGACAACTTTCTCCTGAGGAAGCTGGTTTCTGCTGGCGAAATGCGTTGAGAATCCTGATCATCTATCAAAGGCCTCGGAGTTGTGAAATTAGGACTTCTTCACTGACCCTTCCCCTTGTTTGTTTGAACTTGTAGTGCACATCTTTCATGTGCCTATAATCTTGTAAGTGTCTTTATCTATTTCAAATTTGCACTTTATTCAGATACTGCACCATTGTGTTCATTGTTTTTTTATAGTGATATTAAAGAAGATTAACCAAGTCATGGATGTGAGGAACCTTTTTATTTGTTGATGAGCTGTTCTATGAAGAACTGTTTGTAAGTGCATACATACCCCCACAAACATCTCTTATTTTATCATACTGTATTGCACTATTATAGATTGTTGTTTTTTTCTCTTCCGTCAGCCCAGTGATGTACTTGGGAAGTGGTCCACCCAGTGTGCCTATCATCAGAGGGTTCCACACTGGTACAAAGCCTCCAGCCTCGAGTCCTCACTACTGGATTGCTGTGGAATATGACCACTGCACAGTTGACTGATGAAATTTCACAAACTGACTTATTGCAAAGGTGGCATCATATCACAGTACTGCACTTGAATTCCCTGGGTGCTTAATGATGACCCAATTTTTTCACAAATGTTTGTAAATTCAGACTGCATGGTTATGTGCTTGATTTTATACACCTATGGCAACAGGTCAGATTGAAAGACCTGAATTCAAAAATCAAGAGATGTGTCCCAATACTTTTGTCCATACAGTACCTCTATTTACGCTTAAAAATACACAAAAAAACCATTAGCTAAAAGGAGCACAAAAAACATATAATTTACAGGTGAACTTGTGATTAAAAAAGCTTTGTGATTTTTAAGTCCAATAAAACTCTTTTCATTTTATCTTGAAAATTATTTCAAATATCTTTTCTCAATTTTGGAAATTTTTAAAAAAATGCCTAAACAGATTAGGAATCTTGTTTTTAAAAATCCTTGCAAATAAAATATACCATTGTATAGAATGGGGGTGAAGTCTTCCCAAGTTGAGGAGGGCTGCGGAGAGACTAACCAGCAGCTGCAGGTTCATCTGTGTCTACCTGTCTCAGACATGTCAATTCTGTCTGCCTTGCATCTATTGAAGGCGCTATACATGATAGCACTGACAGGTCTGAGACAGGCAGTCACTGGTCGACCTGCAGCTGCCTGTTAATTGTAATGTTGTTGTGTTTGACCTTTTTGCATAGTTGGAAGAAAAGTAGATTCAGGGCACAGACCATGATGCTGTCATAAACTAGGATCAGTTTGTTTAACCTTTTGTTCAATGTTTGATAAAGTAATTACCAAAGACAAGGTCTTTGAAAGAGGAGAGGGCCAAGACATATTTAACATGAAGCTGTTTAAATATTTTTTTCTATTACATGTTATTTAAATTTGCAATTGTCAGCAAAGCAAATACTAAAAAAAATATGAACTGGGTTAATTAATAATTTTCTAGAATTTTACCCTGCTCTTAAAATAGTATAAAAGGAATGATATGTCATTCTTCCATCAGGCTTCCAAGAGGTCCTCCCAAAAGTCTGCAGCCATGAAGTTCTTCATACTAATTTGTTTGATAATTGGCACTTCATTTACTGAATCAAAGAACATTTTCAAGAGAGATGCAGGTGAGGCTATGTTACTTATGTTACTGACAAATAAATTTATAATATAAGCAGCAATATGTAAAACCGATACTTATTTAGGTAATATGTATTTATTTTGGCAGTACTATTAATTATTGCATATAAATGTAAACAAGGTTTTATTTTGTTGATTTACTTTATAAAGTAAATATATATAGTGAAAACCCCAAGTTACAAAAAAGTTATTATAACTGCTTAGACAGATTAACACAGATAAACATAGATTTCATGGACCCTAATCTTTTCCTTTCTGTAGAACATAAAGAAAAACCCAATTAACGCTAGTTAGTGCTTTATCACGAAAAGTGATTTCAATTTATTATGCCATCCTAAATTACACCTCAATTTCACAATAGCTGGCTGATCTGTTTTAAAGGGTTGTTTAATGAATTGAATGCCTTTCAGTACATGCAAAGGTCAATATTTGAGGAAAGTTCTAAAAGTCGACCAATTCCAATGGTTTTTTGCACCTTTTCCTAGAATCAATCTTTATACATCATGCCATTTTTTTTAGATTATTTTTGAAATAATATTGCATTTGAATATAGTTAGTAAAGATTTCCCAGTTTTCCCAAATCATCTTTAATATCCCAGTTTATGATACCCTATTCTGTACGAATATTATTTGGTAGCATTGCTTATAAAAATGGGAATTGTACAGGCATTATTGAATTTGAATAATTTTATATTATTTGGCTAGGTTTACCTAAAACGGAAACAGCAGATTGGTTTTCTTTTGTTGTTAAACTTTTGTCATATTTTTTATTATTTCCAAGGTTTTGATGATTTCTCTTATTTTGTTTTTCAGAACATGAACATAGACATATTCATGATATATACAAAGCTGTAGGGGAAGAAGACTTCCAATCATTGTAAGGATTTTTACTATACGCACACATGTACTTTTATATTTTATATATATATATATATATATATATATATATATATATATATATATATATATATGTAACATGTCATTGGTTTATTGTGTATTTAACCTATTTTTCATAACATTGGTAATATTGTAGATAATGAACCTGTTTCTACATACAATACTGCATATGCGTACCTTATATGTGCACATTTTGTTTTTTAAAAATGGTCACATTCCATTGATTTTTTTTTTTTACAATGGATTTTTTTTGTATAGATTTATCTTTGCTCATCTTTCTTGTTGCACTGTTGATTATTTTTTCCCATTTCAGAAACAAATTACAATAACTGGGCAAGCCTTTGGCTGAGTGTCTGGCTCCACAAGCATACACAAGTTTCAGATATTCTTCATCCCCCTTCTCCCTTCGTCAGGATCACTTAGAAGTCTTGTTTACCCTTTGGAGTACTCCAGCCTCTTACCTGCCCCAACTAAAGCACAATCTCCCTATTCCTATTTGAAGTTCTAAAATTGAGCAAATTCCTCCAATTAACCTCTTCCTCTGAGCACAGCCCTATAAGTGACCCCTCATCCTCAACATTCTAACTTCCAGTGGTCCTCAAATGAATCTCTCCCTTGTAGTGCAATAATCAGTTATTCTCCCCTCTCAACGCCTCACCTCTAAAACACAGCCCACCAATCAGCACAGCCTCCTAATTAATATTTCTCTCAAACCAACCACTAATTCCCATTGCAGTACAGTCCATTTATTAACCCCACTGGCATTACAGACAAGAATTGTCTACCATGCAGAACAGTGTCCCAAATAATACCCCTAAAAATATAGGCTTGCTTTCCTATCCTTAAGAAGCGCAGTCCCCATATGAACCCCCTATGCTTTGAGATGAGAATTAATTGGTGTCTAATCTTTAGACATATTAGCTGCCCTTCAAACACATAACTGTGCGTTTTAAATGTTATGGATATCTGATATACCATACTTATGTCTTGTCATTTGTGTTTGTCCGCAAAGGAGATTTGCATAATTTCCCCTGCCTTGCACAGTTGTGGCATTTTTAAAATCGTAATGTGTTTTGAGGGGGTTTAAAAATTGTGGTTTTCTTATTTTTTAAGATTCTTAGTTTGTTACTATAATTACTTGATGTATAAAAATGATTTTTGTAAAGACATATTCAGGTGATAGGTTCACTTTAACTGAATGCTTTTTGTTCATTTTTAGGGTGCTGGTTATGGTATCACAGAACCTTCAGAAATGCTCACTTGAGGAACATTCTAAATTTGTGGCAAAAGTTGTGGAGTTTGCTAAGCATTGTGTAGACCATCCTACGGAGGAGAAATGTTTGAAACCACTGGTTAGTAACCAATGCTTATTTCATTTTTTTTAATTTGTAGTAGCCATCTTTATCAATATTGTCTAAGTCTTGATCTAACCTGATGTGTAAAGGATTGATGATGGAATTGCTCATATGTGATAAGCTCCAAAGAGTTGCTGATGATGCCTATTTCTGGACAGAGCTGAAGAAATCATAATGAAAAGTGTGAAACACTCAAACAAAGAAAACAAAACACCCTACTTTTTAAAAACAAATCCATAATATGCACTTCATTTATTTCCAAGTGTTTAAATTAATAGTTTGTCCCACTATGTTTTGATGTACACACCATGCTAATTGTTACACTGTACAACATAAACCAGTATGCAATTCTCATATGCTATGGGACATCTTTGCAATGAACAATTCTGAAGTAAAGTTCTATTGGTTGAGCAACTGCTATGGAAAATAATAAAACATTCCTGCAGACTGATCCACTTTTAGACTTTTGACCAGTATTGCCATAATACGTTATAGCGTAACTATTGATTCCATAAGAGCTAGTTCATATAAACAGTCATTCAAAAAGCATAGAAAACATAAAATATTATTTTCCTTCCGTACAGGAGGTTTTTATCTTACAAATAATGCATTGGCTGCTGTGTTTCAAGCTTTAGCACCTCCGTTTGGGACGCTATTGCTATGCACAATAAATAAAAGTAGAGGCTTCCTGAACTTCATAGTGTAATAAGCATGTCCTCTGTTGGTGTGCTGGTGTAGGGTCATTAATACCATTACCACTTAATAGCAATATGGATAGTGGAGGCTTCTAACATTAGCAATTCTCAATTTTGTTCACGTTTTCTTAGTGGTCAAGTGTAAGCATGCAGGAAAACTCTTATTCTTTTGCTCCCTTTCCCTATATGTTATGAATGCAATAACCTATGATCATCTGCTATACCAGAAAGCACAAGATGAGGGAGCAGGTGAGAAGGGGAAACCTGTTCCCTTACAACAGACCGTGTTGTATTATGGCACAACCCCAGTAATCCTACGACGAGAAACAAACAGCACAAAACTATTATAAATAATGTATTAAGTATGAGCAGTTTTGAAGTTCAATAATTCTTTACATTTTTTGGAGGAGAATTTTTGGGTGGCAAAAAAAATATTATTATTATTTTTTTTTAACTTACAGACATCCGTATTTTTTGATGCGGTTTGCGCTATTCCTGATTTGCACACTAGTTATCCATGGACTGAACAATGCTGCGCTGAGGAAGATCCTAAAAAACAAAGCCAGTGCTTTAAGGAGCATCGACATGTCGATCATGAACCATATAAGAAACCTGATGTAGAGGAAAGGTGTAAACAATTCAGTGAAGCACCAGAAAAAGTTTTGCCTTAGTAAGAATGGTTTTAATTATTATTTTATGTACTGTACATGTAAAGTGCATGGATTTTGAGCTGACCTTGCATCTAGCAAGGATATAGAAAATAACCCCCAATACAACTGAAAAAAGGTTTCCGGAGCTGAATTTAATAGCTATTTTTTAATCTTTGTAGTTACATTTATCGGACTTCTCAGAGACACCCAGATATCTACAGTGGCGCACTCCTCTCACTTGCCATGGATTATAAAACTATCGTGTCTGATTGCTGTGCAGCTGATGACAAAGAAGCATGCTTTAAGGAGAGGGTACTGTAATTATAATATTATTTTGAATTGAAATACTAGTTTTTGAAGATTTTCATTGATGCAAGATGCATTAGTGCTAATTGTTTATCCGTGTAGTAATATATATGGGATTTGAACTTCTAGCACCTGGTCAATAGTATAATTCATGTCTAGATGCATGCGATATTTGTCTTTCTCTCAGTTCCCCCAGAGACAGAATCTTTAAACTTGTCCTTTAAGCTATACAAACAGAGGTCATTGGATCATCCAGTAACCAATGGTTTTTTTGACTCCCAGCCACAGAAGTATGGGTCCTTTTCTTATCTCTAGATA
This sequence comes from Pelodytes ibericus, assembly GCA_036172795.1. Lineage (NCBI taxonomy): Eukaryota > Metazoa > Chordata > Amphibia > Anura > Pelodytidae > Pelodytes > Pelodytes ibericus. Next base: position 90,270,712 of record CM069863.1, read on the forward strand.
AGCTTTGGAGCTGCAAGACATAGTGAAATAATATATACAGTATATTCAGGTATAATACAGGAACATTTTCTAATGCAATAGAATGCAGTACTCTTGTTTAATGCAGAAATGATACTGATAGTATATTTGCTAGTAAGACAGATTCCATTTTGAAACACTATAGTGCACAGTGATTATAGAAATTCACATAAGGGTACCAAGCCATACAGCAGATAGTTTTGAAAAATAATTATTATGAGCACATATGGACGGGTGGAGATAAAAAAAAAAACCATATATATATATATATATATATATATATATATATTGCCAGTTAGGAAACTAAGGGGGCTATTCACAAAAGGGATGTGTAGGTGATTTGCAGTTCCTCTGTCAAGAAGAGTTGGCATTATATAATGCAGTGTTCAAAAACAAAAGTTTAAATGCATTATTCAGGGCCACTTGTGCTCTTCTAGCAGGAGAGACAACAGATTGGTCCCTGCACAATGTATAGTTAAATTGGTCAACATTCAACTCGCCTGCAACTCAATTTTGGTGAATATCTCTTTAAATAACTTGGTAATCTTTAATGTGTATTAGATACACTTACTTGAATAATGGCGATAAGCAATTAAAACATTATAAGATTAAACATGGAATTTGAAAAATCTAAAAAGAGGTTCTCTATTTAAACGGTTTATAATAAAACTGTTCTAATGTGAGAAACTGTAAACTTATACTGTTATCTTTAAGTAACGTTCAGCAGGTTGCATTCAAATTTCAGTTGATTTGACTTTATTTTATTTAAGGAGGGACAACACAATGTAGGGCAGAGGACTCATCAATATATAACTAAGTGGGAAATTAATATATTTAAATTCTAAATAAACGTGGAATTCTTTTTTGTAAGGAAAACAAAATAATGAATTGCCATTATATATTGCTATTTACTGTTTTCACTTTATTTATATATATATTTCACATGCCACTTTTTTTAACTTTCCAATTGATCAGCCAATAACTGTAAACTATTGTTTGTTCAGATGCCACAGCACAAGAAAACACTGATCATTATTGAAGCGCGTCAAAAGCATATCTGCCAAATTCTTAATGACTTTGGAGAACGAACCCTTAAAGCTTTGTAAGTGTTTTGTTGTACTACACATGAATGTAATCCATACTATGCTGTTATTGTAGTTTGTCGGTCTGACTCATTTGTACTAAGTATTAGACACAGGGCAGGCCAGACCATTCTTGTTATATTTTATGGATGCTTATATGAATGAATGAGATTTTTATTCAGGTTCAGTGAGTTCAGACACTGATCTCACAAAAAATAAAAATAGTTTTTCCTTAACTTTATTGTTCCATTAACTGTGTCCATACTAAATCCCATTCAACGCATTAGCACTGTGAGACCAGGAATGGGGCATACATTTAAACACATTTTTTCTCTTTAACTGTTCAAAAAAACTCCTTTTTGTGCGGTTCTTTTTGTATAAAGTATACAACTATTTTTCTCGTTATTCACATTATAAATATTAGCTCAATGAGATAATTGAATTAAAGTTTAGAAAGTGTCAGTGTGCTTCAGAGATGTGTTGAAAATTGTGATGATGAGATTAGAGAAAACATTATTATATATTTAATATAATCTATTGCCATGCCCTATTAAAGAACTAAAATGGCACTTAGCAAGGGATAGACTTCAAACAAATGATTAAACGCTCCACGCGCGAAACGCGTCATGCTGTGAGACACCTTTGATTTTCCCTTTTCCCATGTGTTTCTGTGAATATTTTTTCAAGATACCTGCACATTAATAAATTCACTTTTTTTTTATAATTTACCGTGAGTGGCATTTTTTCTGCACATTCTGCCTTTATCCTCTACTGGGTGTTAGCCATATACCAGCAGAAGGCACCCGGATTTAATATTGGAGCTGAATACGTTACCCTACGTTTTTTTGGTCTGTGAGCCAATACCTCCTTTGTTTTTCTATAGACTTCCAACAAGCATGAAGAATGCTACAATGCTAATTAATAACAATATAATTTCCAGGCACTGAAAGAAGGGAGAGCTATATTTAAAATCAAAATAGACTATTATTAGACAATCTTTTGGGGTGTTATCACTCTAATAACCAAAATAGTTCATTTGAACCAGTTCAACCAATAGTCAAGTAGAAATGCCCTACAAACCTGGTATACTACAAGCAAGCAATAGTCCACAGAATCAATCATCTTAAACTGGAAAGTATTATGGTCTGTCTGTTATTCAGCTCAAAATATGTGACTCAATATTTTATCCACAGCATACTCTCTGAGATAGGCCAGCGGTATCCAAAAGCTTCAAATGAAAATTCAATTAAACTTCTTGAGGAAACCGCACATATGCATAAGGACTGTTGTCAGGGCGATATGTTGGAGTGCATGCTTGAAAGGGTAAGACTGTTTTTGAAAACTACCAGTATATTGAAAAACTACAGTATATTGAATAGTTTACACACTAAAACATTCTGTCAACTATTTTAGTTCCCCACATTGCTTCACTATGCACAACATCAGTGAATGTATTTTGGGGCATGTGAATATTTTCTATCACTAAGTAAACAATAGCAGTTGAACATTTTGTGATGAGTTGTCATGTAGCAATACACTGGCTTTCACACAAGCTGCTAGTTAAATTATGGCTGAACCTAGTTTCAGAGTCTAATACATGACATATTCTGTTTTACTGGCAAAGTTATAAAGAACATACATTATAAATAGTATTTGGTTAATTCATTTAATATGGACATTATTGCAAAACAGTGGTTTTGTTTTGTAGGAAATGAACATTAATTTCCTCAATCCCAGTTTCTGTTTACAGAAAATATTTTAAGATACAGAATTTACAATTTGGTATCAAATTCATCAAATTCATTGTCCTTCTACTATTCCAAAGAATAGGGTACATTTGAAATTAATTTATGGAACCACAGGGTAGGTGACCAGGAAAGCAATGCTTTATATTATGAGAGCATCATTTATACACAGTGGTACAATCACATATATTTATCAGTAATGTATCATTGTATATCTCAGGTAGATCATAATATTATAGGTAACTGCCCCCAAGACCTCCTCTTCCACTAGAGAAAATGAATATGATGAAAAAAGTTATACTGCTCATTCTAGACATAATGATAGATAATGGAAGAATGCATAAACACAACAGATAATATAGAATAAAATACCTTACTTCTTTTTATCTTTATATGACAGAAAGAACTTACCGAACATATGTGTGAACACCATGAAGAAATATCATCAAAATTAGGAGTTTGCTGTAAAAAGCCTTTAGTTGAACGGACAACATGCATTGTCAACCAGGATTATGATGACATTCCCGAAGACCTGTCCCCTCATGTGCCAGAATATATTGAGGACCCTAAATTGTGTGACCATTTCAAAGAAAAAAAAGATGTATTTCTTTCTGGGTAAGGTTACAATGTATTTCATAATTTGATTTGATATAACATAAACGGTGATAGAGGCATCTTATTCTATATAATCAACATATGGTAACAAGGAGGTCAAGTTGGGAGGTAAATATAGCCATACAAATAACAACCTATAAAAGAATCCAGCCCTTGAATGCCATGAGAGTGGGCAGTACAAATCACTGGCACACAAAGGATGTCCTGTGGAATAAAATGATACCTGAAATGAAATCCCTTAACCATCACCACTGACCCGAATCGTCATCCTCGGCCCAGGGAAACAGGAAATCCAAAAATAAAAGTAATCCTATTGTAAAAAAAAATCACACCAGCACAAAAAAACAAAACAAAACACACAATAGACCCAACTATAAGCACCCTTCTTCATTGGACGATGGATGAATACTAAAAGCTCAGACCATGGGTTTTATATGAGGGGGTTAACAACTGGACTTAGCCCCCAAAACAATTTTCTTCCCTCCCTAATTGAAATAAATGGGAGTCTGAGTTTAATATTGCTGTTTCAGCTGCCTTCACTGCATTTCAAACTTACAAAAATGCCTAGTGAATACCATTTTGAGAGGTCAAGATAAGGCATGGGCGTTGGCTGATTTTGTACAAGTCTGGAGTTCAAGAGGAACTCTCAACTCAAACTGAAAATTCCGGCTGTGATGAATAGACCTATATGTGATTTAAAAAAAAATATTCTATACATTTTTACAGTTTAAACAATATTTAGATGAGAGTCCCTTTAACATCAAGTTCAACCATTTCCTAAACAAACATTTTATATGTTTGAGTTTTTATCTATGGGACAACATTATAAATCAGATAATGGTTTATTGCCTTTTTCTTTTCTAGTTTTCTCCTTGCCTACTCTAAAAGACACCCCAATCTGTCCAGTCAGCTGCTTATGTCAATTGCTCATGGATATGAAGAATTACTTGAGAAGTGCTGCAAAGAGGAGCATCCTTCTGAATGCTACAAGGACGCAGTATGTATATTTCTATGATTCAGGTGTTTCAAGTAAATGTTTTCTAGATATTTTTTAACTATGAAATTATTGTTTTTATTTTTAACAGAGAACAATCCTGGAAAATGCCATCAAAGAAAACTTTGCATTATTAAAACAGAACTGTGATGCCCAGCAACATCTAGGAGAGTATCAATTTCAACTTGTGTAAGTTTAGCAATAGTTAACATGGGCTTTTTTTATATCCAATTGGTTGCCAGGCCGCCAGTAAAATATTGGATTTAAGGCCAATGGAAGCAATAACAGGGCTGAAATCTTTAGGAAGGAAAGGTGGCAACCATATTTATACCTACATTCGCTTCAAGAAGTATTCCTTTAATTCAAACTGTCTCAGTAGATGTGGTCTAGGATCAGGGCCTTTATTTCCCAGTTGTACATAGCCACAAAGATCCCCCTAGTAGTGTTTACGCAAATGTGAATATAACATGATAAATAAAACCAAAAATAGAAACAGTTGGCCAAAAGTGGTTAAGAGGCAGCAACAGACGTTTGCATCAAACTATACTTATAATAATATGTTTAATAAGACCTTGAATGGTTGAAAATTTGTTATGTTTTGGCCTATTTTGATTTATGCTAGTTTATTATGGATTTTGCTAACAAGGCTGTCAGATATGCATACCAATTTGACATTCTTTTTGTATATTTTCTGAGGCACGCAACTGAGTTGTAGGGCAGGTGATCTCACAGAATTAACTATAGGATGGACAGGGACAAACCTGGGGAACTTCTCCTGTTAGAAGAGCTCACTGGGCCCTGCATAATGTATAGATCAATTCTTAAAGGACTCTTACAGGTTGAAGAATACATTTGACAAGCTCTAACTAAGTTAACAACTAACTGTTCTTACAGGAGAAATCCGTCAGGGTTGGCCTTTTATAATGCATGTCTAAGTTTGGGAGATGATATGTTCATATCACTGTATAGCACTTTACTGAATAACTCCTAAAAAGGTTTATAAAATCAGAAGTGACCTGAGGTGAAATGACCATATACTGCTATAACAGGTTAGCTAGTCTTTTTTTATGTGCAGTAAAACCTTTAAAACTCGTATTTTTTCAACAATGAATTATGACCAGTCATTTATATGCTTCAAAATGGAGGAATTCAACATGCTTGGCCCTGCACAATGCATAATTATGAGATGAAATGTTCTCCTGACCGCAATCCACCTATTAGTGAATAGATCCCATTATCCATGGTCATAGGAAGTCTTCTTGCCGGAGAAGCTCCCCAAGGCTGTCGCTACTGAATGTATAATTGAGTCAGTGAGATTATGTGGTTTATTAACTAAAAGGTGAAATGAGGGGAGATGTGCCTTTTATCTGACTTACATAAGCGTTGTGCCGTGACAAACCTGATGAGTTCTACAAAGTGTGCTTTTTAAACAATTTAACTATGCTTTAGCAACTGCCAACTGAGCTCTTACTGCAGAAGCTCACCAGGTTTGTCCCTCTCACCTCAACTAACCCCTAACTATACTAAGCATTTCAAATATTCACGAGAACATCACGTTGGTAACCGGATGTCTGTAGCTTCTTTTTCAAGTATCTATTAAAAACCATCAGTATTTGAGAGTTAAGAGTGCCAAAGGAACTAATAGAATATTTTCAAAGGGGTTTTTCTAAAAGCTAGAGGGCAAAATCTTTAGATACTGTAGGGTAGCAAACATTTATCTAATTATAATAATGACATCATTTCTGCTCATGTAGGCAGAAAGTACTGATGCAGACAAATTCCTCTTTTATTGACTTCAACAGATCTTTACATGAACAGTTTCCCACCGCACAACAGGACAGGTTGTTTATATCCTAGCTTGTTCCATATATAACCCAGAGAAAAGATACTGAGGAGAGGCAGAACTGTAACTTGGGCTTAGTAATAAAACACCCTTTTAGTAAATCAACCACAACAGTCTAAACCATTGTAGATTACTATTCTAATTAATCATTTTCATTAAGAAGAAAAATCCAAAGTCAACAGGGATTCTGCAAAACGTCATTCCCAAAAATGTTTGTCTTGTAATTTCAGATTACTTTCACGCTACGTAAAGAAGATACCCCAAGTGTCAGCTGAAACATTGATAATGATTACCAAGACAATGGTTGACGTTGGCACTCATTGCTGCGCACTTGATGAGAAGAAAAGAATGTCATGTGCTGATGGAGGGGTATGTGTATACTACATTGGTTTTCTTTTTTTATGCTACTTGAACTTTTGTGTGTAGCCATTTTGCATAATCTAAATCAATGTTTTCAAATGTTCTATTGTGGAGGGTTTCTTATGGTTTAGAAGTTTAAGTTGGGGGGGCAGACATTCTTCATTTCATGAGGTAATACAATAGAAACAATGGACTTTTTAGACCATTCTATTCTGATACCCCTAGGGATGCCAACCAGCCAATATTTTACAGCCAAGCTAAAAAAAAAAATGGCTCCAGGGCAATGTTAGGTTTATGGAGTGATTTTTTACATTTTTTTTATAAAGATGGCAACCATGTACACTCATGATTTTTGGCATAGTTCATAACATGCCAGATATATAGTCATTACCAATAACTTTGTGTGTTTATTTATCTATTTATTAGTGATATCAGACTTTAGCATTCTTCAAAATGTCAATATTAGACATAGGGCTATTTTTATACATGTTTCTCATGTCTGACTTGTGAGACTGCGTTTGGCTGATGCCCCTATAAATCCACCGACTGACTGACTGAAATGGAATTGGAAAGCATTTTTCTGTTCCAGCATGACTGTGCCTTAGTGCACAAATCAAGGTCCATAAATACATGATTGAATGAGTTTGGTGTGGAAGAACTTGACTTGCCTGCTCAGAGCCCTGACCTCAATCCCACTGAACACATCTGGGATGAACTGGAATGGAGTTTGAAAGCCTGTTCTTCTCATCCAACATCAGTGCCTGACCTCACAAATGCTCTGTTGAATGAATGGGGATACATTCCCACAGAAACACTCCAAAATCTTGTGGAAAACCTTCCCAGAAGAGTGGAAGCTGTTATAGCTGCATATCAATGTCTATGTATTTAGAATGCAATGTCATAAAAGTCCCTGTTGGTGCAATGGTCAGATGTGCCAATACTTTTGTCCATATAATGTACCTTAGAACAACTTAAAAAACGTAAAATCTCAAGAAAGAAAATATATGAAAATACATACAGTACATAAATTGGCAGACATTGGCATTGGATTGCTGCGTGTGTCTAATTTCACTGCAGTCGAAAAATGAAAGGCCAAGTAGCTTTATTTATAATTCTTTTGATGGTTGTTTTCTGTTTGTACTCTTGGCTTGGGTGATATTCTGTTCAGTGGATAATACAATATTATTTATTTAACTATTTAGTTCGTATTTTTCATAAATAAATAATCTTTTGTTTTATTAAGTACTGATTGGTAGAAAACACAAGTAAAAGCATGTGACCAGCCTCATTCCTTTGTAAAACTCATCAAACATCCTCTACCTTATGTGATTGGAGTGAGTTATCACCAAGGAGATGATTGCTTAGTCACCATCTTTAATTGACTATATGTCGCTCATCTGTTATCATAATCTTCTGGAGAATATCCCACATCAGCAACTAAGACTAAATCACTACTCTATTTATAATCTTTGTTTATGGACTTAGAAGAGCTCTAACTATTATCAATCTTCATTTTGTGCTATTTAGTTAAGCTTAATCATTGGAGAAATGTGTGAGAGACAGAAGAAGACATTTATCAATGACAATGTTGCCCACTGTTGCACTCACACATATTCCGGAAGAAGAGCATGCTTTACTGGTCTTGGGGTTGATCCTAAATATGTAGCCCCAGCAGTGGATGAGAGTACTTTCAAGTTTGATGCAGAATTGTGCAAAACCCCTGCAGATCAACTTCCTATAAAGAGATTGGGGTAAGTGCCCCAACAACTCCATTTCTAAATTTACCTGTTAACAAATGTATTCTCAGTATTCTAAAATGGAATGAAGTGATATTCTTTTCAAATACAGTTAGAGAATAGTTTATAATACCATAATGTAGTAAAACTAGAGAGTTTACAAAATAAAATAACAAAGCCATTTTTCTTCTCATTTTCAGACTATACATTACACTCTTGAAATTGAAGCCAGATTTGGAAGCTGACAAACTGAAGGAAATTACAGAAGAATTCACAAAGATGTTAGGAAAGTGCTGTGCTGCCCCAGATCACCAAGCATGTTTGGATGTGGAGGTATGTTTTTAACTCTGGGAATGACTGGCATCAGAATATTTAATAGGAGTATAAAATGAGGGATAAAAGTGACTTCTCTAAGCACTCCAGAGTTCTCCTGAGTTGCTACCAAGTTCACATATTCATGGCACAGCAGTTGGGTCTAGTTTGGTGAGCGAACTTAAGATGACAAATTGGCTGCCTTGGTCTGAGCACTTCAGATTCAAATTTAATGTTTTTTTAAAAAAAATTTTTTTACAAAATGTTTTCTTTATTTTCTCCCAGAAACCACTGTTGATTGCGCATTGTCAGCAGCTGACTGCTCATTAAAGAGAAAAATGTAAGTGTTTTGACGTGATGATTTGTCATTTAATAAGAAATACAAAATCAATACTAAAAAAATAGTTTTTTTCATTAAACAGTGCATTCAAAAATTGGGCATGAAGTTGGAATAATGGGGAATTTCTCCAGCTCAACTATTTTAACATGATTTTTGTAACGTCCTTGGCAATTTACTACAGTTGACTGTTTAGTAAATTGACTTCAATCACCCCCCCCCCTCCAAAATAGTGAAACCATAGAAAGCTAAGCATCAAGCCTCTCAGAAACTGTTTGCATGTAGGCAAGGTCTTATTAAGCGCAATATACAGAAATATAAATCATTTGTAAATAAAATATTGATAACCAAACAATAGCAGCTCAGATTTAATTTAGTCACTGCATGTACATACAAGAGGTATATTTGCCCAGCCTACAGGGGACACAATCTAAACATGCAGGAAAGAAGTGGCCCTCAAGGATTTTTGTGCAGCCACTTTCATTAGTAAAAGTAATATATATTATATTGTATTAGTAGGCCTTTACATATACAGTTTATGTTATAGCTTAGATTTTTTTCCAACCAAATGCATACAAATAATTGACCTTGTACAATGATAATGTTTATATTAAAACTCTCTCTCTTTTTCATGTAGGGAGTGCTAAAGAACAGTCATCTACTATCAATAGCAAAAAATATGATTTATTTGCTGGAATCATACAGAAAATGTGCAAATGGCACTTTCTCAATAAATAAAACTTCCATAATTTGTTGATGATTTTGTTTTTCTTTTCCAGTCTTTTCTTGATTTTGAATATAAAAAACGGATCCTCACACAGAGAAATATTCTCTGAAGGGCATATATCATGTACTAGAGTTATTTGTGTTGCTAAAGTAACAGTGTTAAGTATCTGCCTAAGCGTGCCTTCTTGTATGATGTCCCATCACACGGAGCTGACTCCCCTGCATGTCCCCTGCATTCCAAACATTTGAAACAGCTGAGTACATTAGGGAGAGGTTCAAAGTAAAGGCTAATGAAAGCACTCATTAGTTAAAAAGAGCAGATTTCGAATATGTAGTACAACATAAAGAATATAAGATTCAATGACTGAGTGTGAATATAATCAATTTATGTACTAGGCAAATATCAAGGCTGATATGCAATAATGCTATTAAGATTCCCCAGTAATATAAACAGGAAGATTCTCAGAGACTGGAAGCCTACTCATTGACTTAAAATCAGTATGTACTTGATAACATGCAGGTCAGGATTTAGATTCCAGATAATCATAATGAGAGACTTACATGTGGCTCCACCAGACCTTAAAAAAAAAATACTGGGCATACACAAATGTATGTGAGTGAAGGTGGCCAGGGTTTGACAAAACTGAGAGGAACTGTTCCTTGGCCCCACTTGAGTTATGTGGCATCACTAATAATGTGATGATACTGCAGTTGTCTAGCTAGGCCTACAGGAAACCTACCCCTGGGTTTAATTGACCTTTGTTATTAGCATACCAATGTAACTAAAACACTTAAATCTCTTGCTTAAGCCATACATTTACATTTTAATTTTTCTTGACTGTATAATGTAGAGCATGTGTAGCAGGATCATTCCATGTCATACCAATTTCTGCAACTTAAAAGCCTATGGACGTTTATATCTTGTGTGCTGTATAACACTCCCTTGTTGATGATGCATTATCATGGTGAGAAGTCCCTAAAATCTAATACATTCTAAAAGGTTGAGAGAGTCCTAATTCATTCATGTTAGAAGAACAAATTAATAGATTCCCTTGCCTGAGCAATGCGTGTGCCAACCCTGCCATAGAGTAGTGCAGCATTGCATAAGAGTGTAAGAGCCCAGGAAACACATGTGCAGTCTTCTATAGAACCAGAAGGCATATTTATTTGTATATGTAGATGGCCAAAAGAATAATTAAATATCACTCTAAATACATTACCAAAATGCCAGGACTTTCTCAGCAGTGAGGCTGAAATCCACATTTACATCACAATTCTTAATAGGTGCTGCTTCTAATACCAATCCACCGGTTATCTGGAGCCATTATTCAATCTGATCACTAGCTAGAAAACTGCAACTTGTCAGCAGGCCATCGAATGGTCTCCTGAGAAATCCAAAATGCATATAAGTGGAGAAGACATTCTATAGTGTTATGTCTATAAAAGATCTGGTTCTCACCATGCTGTCAGTTTGAAGAGTTCTGTATGTCCTGCCTTACGGAACCAGCTTACAATTGTCTTGCTATTTAGTGAGAGTGGTGCTGCATGACTGACTATAGTTTAAGATTTCCTAATGACGGGTGTACCTAACGTATTTGTCACCCTGGACAGCAGGGGCGTTGCTAGGTTCCCAAAAGATCCGGGGCTAGAGCCCATAGCAGATGTGATAGCACTGGCGTAGAGAATATCACACGCTTGGACAGGCATATACATGCACATAAAATACATGTGTGTATGGATATATATATATATATATATATATATATATATACACACATACATGTTTACATTTCTATTAATAAGATCTGCATGCATATATGTGATGAAGGAATATAGAAATCCAACTGTTGACCACTACTATCATATAGAAATAAATGAGATATGTGGAAAAAAAATAAAGCTAGAGTCATTTACGACAGTTTTTTAATTAAAAACAAAAACACAGCGCAGTTGTAATACCATATCCCGGACCGTCATAACCGCACCAACATCACCTGTCTCTCACCCCCATAAAAAGGGAAAACATGCATTTTAAAGCACCTTTTAAGAATTTTTTTTTTTTTATTATAGATAAAACAGATACAGTCAGTCACACACACACACACACAGTCAATCACACACACAACACACACACAGTCAGTCACACACACACATAGTCAGTATGTAACATCCCAGCAGTGAGGGCACCATACAAGGCTAACAATACCCAGACACCAGACCTAATTTCCTGGTCGCCAAGACAATCTGGGATTTGCCAAGCCCTGGTCTTCCCACATAAATATTATATTACAGTATATAATGCCCTTATCCCAATCCCCTTTCCTCCACTCTTCCAAATAAATATATTGTAATATAAATTTCCTTCACCACTGCAGCCCTCTCTTTTTACAGTTCCTCCCCACACATAAATATAAATATTAAAAGATATAATTCACTCAGCCCAAGCCCTGTCAGCTCCACTCAGTTTTTTTTTTTTATTACAGATCCCCCCTCCCCCCATTAATATAATATTAAAATATATCATTGCCTTTGTCCCCCACCTGAGGTACAATGATATATTTTAATATGGGCCACATTGAAATAAACATCATATAAATATAATCATTGCATCCCTAAGCTCTCATGACCCTCAGCCAGCTATAGGATCAGCATCAGTGTGAACAGCAGCAGGAACAAAAATATTCAGGTTTATAGATGTGAACCATTTTGCTAATTTTGACATGTAAAATGGTGATTAATATTTCTGGAGTGGTTGGGTGTATATACATACACGATCAGGGATGCTGACCTGACTGTGGGCATATTGTTTAATAAAAACCATTGGGTCTAGATGCACTACTTTTAATATCCTATAATATGCTATTTGTATTGTAGTCAATCATTTTTTGGGCTCTTTAATATTGATATTAATGGGGGGGGGATCTGTAATAAAAAACAAAACACATAAGAGGGGGGTCATTTCAGTATTATAGAGCCCAAAAAATGATTGACTACAAAGAACATATTAAGGGAAACAAATTACCACAAATAATGACTTTTACTGAGGTGGAGGGGGGGGGGGGGGGTGGGTAGTTATATATATATATGATATTAAAAGTAGTGCATCTAGACCCAATGGTTTTTATTAAACAATATGCCACAGTCAGGTTTTATGTTTTTGATTCTGTGACTCACACTGATGCTGATCCTATAGCTGGTTGAGGGTCATGAGAGCTTAGGGATGCAATGATTATATTATATAATCATTGCATCCCTAAGCTCTCATGACCCTCAGCCAGCTATAGGATCAGCATCAGTAATGCAAACCCCTCCCTTCAGTCCCCCTACCCTCCAAATTTAAGAAGTAGATCTTTTTTTTTAAAAATAACATTTATTTTTCTTTATGTGAGAGGAGCTCTCACCTCACCAGCTACTTCGTGTGGAGGGAAACTCCCGATCTGTGCGCACTGTAGCTCTGCCGGATGTGACCTCGTATGATCATATCCGGCAGCTGGCAACAGGAGCGTGTTAAGGGATCGGGTTAAACACCCGATTCCTTAAAAAATGGAGGAAGGCACATGCAGGTAAGTTAGAGACTCGAAAGCATGCCCCTAGAGTCGCAACTCGGGGCTATGGGCTGAGACTCGGGGCTTCAGCCCCAGTAGCCCCCCCTAGCGACGCCTCTGCTGGGCAGATCCTATCTTTGGCACCCTCCATGCCATCCATGTCAGTCTCACTCTTCCTCCATGTGTGTCTCTCTCCCCATGCCATCAATTTCTCTCTTTTTCCATGCCATCCATGTCTCGGTCTCCCCTATTTTATCTTACCCTCTTTTGTTTCTCTCTTCCCCATGTCTGTCTGTCTCTCTTCTCCCTTCCTATGCATGTTGTCTGGTGAAGGGTATACTCAATATAGAGGGAATTGCAGGCAATTGAGAAGGGAATTTCAAACTTAAGGCCATAGTAGCCAAGTTAGAAATAGTCTCCCATTCAGCTGCACTAGAGTATTTTTCAAACTCGGCTGCATTTCTCTCTTTATGGAGTAGACCCTTAAGGGCGGGTGATCAGATCAACTTACTTAACTTTCATGTGACCTAACATTGGATTTCTTAATTAATAGTATGGGAATTAAACAACACATTTTTTTTTTTGACATTCAGACACCAGGCACATATATACATGACTGCTTGTATGTTAGTAAAAGGGTCATCCTTGTGTCTACCTTATCTATCGTATTTTCACCGTTCCAATGAGTGTGCTTATAGTGAGGGCTAGGTAAACTAGAAAGGTGGAAGAATAGGGGAAAACCTCTTAAACCTTTATATCTCTAATTCGTCTTTTAACCTTACTTAATATTTATTTTGATCTATTATGTGGGAGTCCAGTGTCCTTAAAGACAACATCACAACACTTACATAAGACAAGACAAGACAAAAAGTGGGATTTGCAAGATGTTATATAGGGGGAGGACGAGAGAGGGAGAAATCTTTATTTTAATTTTATTTAGGCTGATAAGTGCGTGGAGGTTATGTCACAGGTGTCGACTCTCTAAGTATATAATTAAGCTGTCATACTAATTTTTCCATATAGAGTACTGTTTAGGGGCATTCAGGTAGGGCCAGCTGAGATCTTTTTCCATCTTAGCTTGCAGCATTATTTGATTTTTACTAAATACCAGGGTATTATTCCCGTGGATTTCCAGTTTTGAGTGATGGTTATTTTCACAGATATAAAACAGTTTGTTATAAGACAATTCTGAGAATTTGTGGTGGGGGGTCAAGTCATATGTAGTAATGCAATGTCTGGTTGTCTTCTTAACTTCAACAACGTCAGTGTTTCTATCAGGTCATATGTTTTCTTCCATAGGTCTTTAACATGTTCACATCCCCACCACATATGTATGTATGTTCCTTCCTGGAGGTTGCATTGCCAGCACTTGGAAGAGATTGTATTGTACATTGAAGCCATTCTAGTCGGAACTAAATACAACCTGTTCAACACTTTGAAGTGAGTCTCAGCCAGGGTCAGGCAGTGTATCCATTTAGTTACATTTCCTAAGGATTTGCACCAATTGGTTTTATCTATTTTACAGTTCAGTTCCCTTTCCCATAAGTTTTTTTGAGGATATATGTCTGGTCTACTTTTTGTTTTTATTAGATCTAAAGCTTTGGAGAGAATTTTGTTAGTTTCAGATTGGTAGAAAATTGTTTTACATTTTCTGTATATCTCTGATTCCATATGTTGGTAATGTTTGGGCTAGTAGATTTTTACTCTCAGATAATTATAGATATCAGTTTTTCCTAATTAAAATTCTTGGACGAGGTGTGGGTAAGATTTGATTGTTCCTTCTGACATTATATGTTCAATGTAATTTATCCCTTGTTTTTTCCAGGAATTTAAACTGATCTCTTTGCTATTATGTTCTACTTGGTTGATAGGGATGAACTCATATATTGTATTGTTCAGGCCCAGTATCTCTTTTATTTGGTACCATCTCTTTAGTAGTTGGTTGGTGATGATATTTCCTTGCTGTCTTGGTCTATAATAATTTGTGTCTGAGGTTTCCCAAAGTAGTAGGGAAAGGTCCTGTGTTGATGATTCTTCTCTCTCTATCTCGTACCAACCATCTGTTTTTGAGCTCAGTTGCTGCATTCTACATACACTATATTAACAAGGTAGATGGTATTAATTATGGGAAAGGAAAGACCGCCGTTCTCTTTTTTTGGGGGGATAATAATACTTGATTGATTCTTGGTTTTTTCCCTTTCCATATATAGGTAGTAATGCTTGACTGTAGCATACCCAACCACTCGTCTGGGATATTAAGCGGGAGCATAGAAAACAAGTAATTCCATTTCGGAATGATATATGAATTAACTGCATGAATTCTTCCCCATCATGATAGCATTAGGTTTTTCCAACATTTTAGCAATTGGTTTGTTGTTTTTAGTAACTCCATGAAGTTTATCTGCATTAAAGTCTGTGCGTCCCGAATTATTGTGATTCCTAAATATTTAACATTTTGTTTTGCCCAGATGAATTTATATTTCTGCATTAATAGTCCTCTTTAAATTTTTGGCAGATAAAAATCTAGGAGTACTGATTTGGATTTGTTCATCTTATAATTTGATATCTCGCTGAATTTTTCAAATTCCCTCAATAATGGTTGCAGTGAAGAGGATGGTTGTGTAATAGAAATTAAAATGTCGTCAGCATACAGACCTATTTTTAGCTCTTTTGTGTTTGTTCTATATCCAGTGATGTTGGGGTTATTTCTGATATCTGTGGCAAGAGGTTCTACCGACATGATGTATAATATGGGCGAGAGGGGACAACCTTGTCGGGTGCCGTTGCCAAGCTTAAACCATTCTGATCTAATATTTGGGCCAGTTGTTTCCGCAGTTGGATTTTTGTATAAAGACATTATTGCTGAAAGTAGTCATCCTTGCACCCCAAACTTCTGAAGCGTTTTCTCCAGATAACTTCAGTTTACTCTGTCGAATGCTTTTTCTGCATCAACTGCTAACATAATAGTTGGAATTTTTTTCTTGCTCACGGAGTCTATGATGTTTATTATTCTTCTGGAGTTATTGATTGCTAGTCTTCCCAGGACGAATCCAATTTGGTCAGGATGTATAATATCACTCAAAACAGTATTAAGCCTCTTTGTCAAAATTGATGCAATTTTTTTTACATCTACATTCAGCAGCGAGATCGGTCTGTAGTTTTGAACATCTGTTGGATCTCTATCTGGTTTTAATATCGGAAGTATATTTGCTCTTGTCATTTCTTCTGGAAATATACCTTTATCGACTATACTATTGAATATAGACGTCATATGTGGGGAAAGTTGTTGTTTAACCCCTTAGTGACAAGACGTTTTCACCTTGACTTTCCCTTGGTGACAATGGCTGTTTTGACGTTTCTGGGGTGTTTGTGTTTAGCTGCAATTTTCTTATTTCTCACATACTGTACCCACACAAATTATATGTTTTTTTTATCGTCATAAGAAGGGCTTTCATTAGATACCATTATGTTCATCATATCTTATAATTTACTACAAAAAAAATCATAAAATATTATGAACAATTTTAAAAAAACCCACTTTTTCTAACTTTGACCTAAAATATAATTTAGACAAATACAATAATTAAAAAAGACCTCATCAAAATAGTTTCTAAATGTTGTCCCGAGTTCAGAAATATGCTCGTTTCCATATTTTTCGGTATTTTTTTGTGAGTTATGGGGCAAAAACCAAAAATAGTGTTTTTTGTTTTTTCCTATATTGACCTTTTGACCCCAACCCAAACCCAAAATTTAACCTTAACACTAAATTTAACCCCAACTCTAACCCTTATGCTATCCCTTAATATCTTTTAATTTAATTTTAACCCTATCCCTTATGCTTAAAAAATATTTAATTTTAACCCTATAGGCTAATTTAACTATATGACCAGTTTTTATTTAAGTAAATATTTATTTTTCTTTTTTTAACATTGCTATGCTACTTAACTGCCACTAGGGACAGTCATGTAGCATATTCAGAGCGACGGAAGTGAAGTTACTTTCACTTCCGAAGCTCAGACCTCCAGAGGGCATAGCCATACTGACGGAGCATTACATTTCTGTACTGGCTATTGCCTCGACATCGTTGATTGCGAAAACTGCTTGTTTCACCGCAGGACGTGTCTGACACGTCCATTGTCGCGAAGTGGTTAAAAATCTTGTACCAGATCTGTCTGGTCCAGGTGTTTTAGATTTTACCAGTAGGTTTATTTGTTCCTCTACTTCACTGATTCTTATGGGTATATTTATTTTCTTGCTCTGAGTGTTTGTAATTTTTGGTATTTTTAGATTCTCCAGAAATGTGTCTATTTGCTGCAGATTTTTTCTCGTCTTGATGTTGTATAACTGTTCATGATAGTCGTTGAAATGTTTGCCATTTTTTTCTGGAGAGATATATACCTTGCTGTTTTCTATTAATTTAGTTACTTTCTTACCTGCTCTATTTTTTCTTAATTTATTTGTTTGCATTTTGTCTGTTTTGTTTCCTTGGCAGTAAAACTTCAGTTTTAATTTCGCCAGGTTTTTTTAGGGCTCTTTCTGTTAGTCTTTGCTTAATTTTTTCCTGTATTTCTGACAATTCTTTACTTCTATTTTCTGTTGGATTCTTTTTATGTTTCCTTGATAGGAGGTCAAAGTTGATGTATAAAATAGCTAGTTCTGGACCTCTATATTTCCTATTCCTACTATTCATTTGTATCAAATGACCTCTTGTTACTGCCTTAAAGTCACACCAATTCATCTCATATGAGGTGACTGCTGGATTATTTTCCTCGAAAATTCTTTGTGGATGTGGGTCTAGTATGCAATTAAAGTCCACTGCCACCAGGCTGCAATCAATCTTAACTTGATCTACTTTATCAAGAATTTTGTTCAATAAGCCAATCGGCGCCACGTTTGGCAGATAGATATTTGTAAGTGTATATGTGTTTCTGTCGATATCACATACCAGGATCATATATCGACCTTCTGGGTTTAAGAATTGGTACCCAATTTCCATCTGTATTGAGGCAGCAAAAATCATGGCTACTCCTTTTTTGTTTTTGGATTTATCCGAAGCATGAATTATTGAAGGGAATTTGTTTTCCCCCCACTGAGGATTGTCAGATTTCCTCCAATGGGTTTCTTGCAGGAAACATATCAATATGTTCCTTTTGTAGGTAATTGTATATCAGAGATCTTTTCTGTTGAGAATTTACTCCCTGTGTGTTAACTGATATTAATTTAAACATATCGCATTTGCTGTTACCTCATTAAGTCTCCCTCTCTCGTCCCTCCTTGCAACCACATAGAGACAAAAACATGTGAACATTTAACCCCGGTTGTGCTGAGCCCATCTCAGTGCGTTTCATATGCCTCTATTTCAGGCATCAAGTAAAGGACTTTGGCATTTCTGGTCTTCTCTGTGTTGTACCAATATATTTGTTGGATTTCTTAATTTACTTATTATTGATATTCCCTAAAGCATTTACTTTATAGAGGGAAAAAGAAGAAAACCATACATAGATAAAACACAAATTTGAACCCATGAGATATATATATATATATATATGGTATTTATATGTGCTATCTGCTATAGTACTGGTGCTCGGTGTGTTGCTATCTTCTTACTTATGAGAGGGAGAAAAAAATAATCCCTAAATACATACATAAATAAATCACAAATTTAATACCCATGCTATATTGTGCTATTTATATGCTGTCTACTATATTGCTGGTGCTCGTTGTGGTGCTATCTTCTTACTTATTTGTAGGGTCTTGATCTACAAATCTATTTTACTCCATTGTATTACTAATTTATTATTGGTGTACCGTATGGGTTTTAACTTATCTTCAAGATAAAATTAAATACAATAAAGAAACATAAATCCGTGCCCGTCTTGTTTAATACTTTGATTATATGCTATCCTCCATGTCATTAGTGCTCAGTGTATCATGCTTTAGTCTTGTGTTTTATGGGATCTTTTCGAGGGTTCTTTTCTATGTTTGTACAGTTATGTTACTTGTTGGAATCCTCGAATTACCTATTCTTCATATACCCTATAGTTAGTACCCGATAACAGGGAGAGGGAAAGAAAAAAAAAAAATGTAAATGGATTATCTTCTATTCATCTAGGGTACTTCTTTTATTTTGGGATCGCTTATATTTTCTGGTCCTCCAGCCAATTTTCCACTTTTTTTGGGTCCTCGAATCTATATTGATTACTATTCCAGTTATTTGTCAGGGCTAGGGCCGAGCTCCATCGGTATCGTATTTTTTTTTGACACATTAGCATTAAAGATTCACCATAAGCTTTTTCTCCAGGTTCGGGTCTGAAACGACAGGTCCTGAATGATCTGCATATCTTTGTAGGGAGTTGCTATTATGGATTTGATGCGGTTTGCTTTTAATACTTTTTCTTTGAAAGGATACGAGTGGAATTTAACAATAACGTCTCTGGGGGTGTTTGCTGAAAGACCTTTTGGTCTGTATAATCTGTGACATCTTTCCATAGTTGCTTCATGAGAATCTATTTCTATATCCAGGGCTTTGAAGTAACCTAGGAGAAAGTCCTGCAATTGTTCCGATTCTATCTTTTCTGGAATGTTCCTGAAGTGTAGATTTCCCCTCCTTGATCTGTCTTCCAGATCTCTTAGTTTTATTTCCATTTTCTCTAGCCTGTTTTTCAGATCTCTATTTTCGGACTTTAGGTGTGTTACGTCTGTGTCTAATTCCACCAGTTTCTCCTCACACTTAACCTTCTTTTCTACCAGGTCTTTATTTTATTTTTTTAATTCTTGAGCACTATTGCTTATTTCCACTTTAATTTGTTTTAATAATTCCTCTAGCTGATTGGTAAAAAAAAGTCTTTGGTCATAATATTCAGTTCATCTGGCTCGTCTCCTCCTTCTAGGTTATATACAGGGGAAGCGATTGAACTTTTATGTTCTTTCAAATAAGAAAACCCTAATTTTAAATGGTTCATGCCATGGAAACGGGTGCATTATTTTTGTAATATTTTTAATCACCTTTTACTACCTAGAAAGAAATCCTTCTTCTATGAATTCAATTTTACTGAAACAGGTCAATGTGTATTTTCCTTGGCTAGTACTGTGCACACTGGTTGTTTTTTTATTTATTAAAAAGTAGTCACACACAAATATTGAAATTCATAAAGGGCAATATAACATGATACAATAGCATATTAAATATTAACTTGGATGACCAGAGAGCGGTACAGAGTATTGCATTTCTTACCCTTCAGCATTAAAAAAAAGAGCAAAACAGAAAGTGTACAGTCTACAATACACATGTACTAAAACAAGGACCCTTCAGTTGGGGAAAAATAATTAAATATTTGGTAAAGATACAGTACGTTTAAATTATTTTACAAATCCCTATTTTTGTAAACTTTCATTGCTATTTTAAATTGTCCATGTTCAATCATCAGTATAGATGAGGTCAATATATCTACAGATTTTTTGAGTGAATATTTGGTCATTTACTAGTATTATTTTCCAATCTTTCCATACAATTCCATAGGGTCTAGTCAATAAAGAGACAATTACAGGTAATTGACATGGGAATTTCAAACTTAAGGCCAAAGCAGCTGAACTGAAAAATTATGCCATTAAGCTGCATTTGAGAACTATGCTAAATTGGCCTAAGGTTTGACATTCCCATCTCAATTGCCTGCAGTTTTCTCTTTACTGAGTAGACCATCATATATATTAGTTTTTTTGTTTTTTTCAGAGGATTTATCCAACACAAAGAAGAAACAGTACAAATCATGTCGAAGTCGTGGTTCCAATCCGCCAATGATGTCCATCTATGTGCTTCATAAATGCAGAAAATAAAGATTATACAGTAGTTTCTGTCCTTTTAATTTTAGCGTTGAGATGATGTAGCACTATAGACTTTTCCTTGAAGTACCTAAAAAAAAAAAATTAAGGTAGAAATACATTGATATTTTATTTTCTAATGGGGTGTATGTGGCACCTTAAGTGGTGCAATGTGGGTGATGGGGCATGTCCTGGGTGTGCAAAGTGGGTGGGTGCTGGGGCATGTGATTGGTCTGCATTGTGCCATAGTTGCCAACATCGGCCATGTTTCCAGGGACTCATATTTGTTCAACATGCTGCAGAAAGACCTTTAAAAGTGCAGCTCGGCAGTTTGTAGGATGTATATACACACAGACAGCATCCAAGTAATTAATCATGGTAGGTTCTATGAGATCTCCACCCTGGTTAATTAATTGGATTATGTCTGTGCCTATATGCATCCTACATACTGCCAGGCTGCACTTTGCATGCTCTGTCTACAGCATGTGGAACAAACATGTGTCCCTGGAAATATGTGCAATGTTGGCAACTATGTTGTGCATGCCAGGGTAAGTCCTTGGGCATGCAATGTGGGTGCTGGGGCAACTCCTATGGGTGCAGAGTGGGTGATGGGGCAGGTCCTGTGGGTGCAAAGTGGCTGCTATGGGGGCAATAATGAAAGAGGAAATAGAGTGAAGAATTCAGGTTCTCCACAATTTCTGATGGTAGCGCTCACCAGGGGCATACATATGAACATAGTGTGTCATTAATAATTCAGATTTCTTTTTATGCTCATGCTTTGTTGAAGACTCACTTATTAATAGTTCTCTGAATTTCTCTTTCTTCTTCTTCATTTAACTTTTTCAGAATTGACTGTAGAAGTGTCAGGCTAAACTTAATATATTGTGCTACCTGTTAAAGACAAACTAGAGTAAACATTTGTTTTAATTGGGTATCATGATTTCATGTTCATAAGATGATAATGTTATATACATCACTGCTGATTTCTTCAACTTCTTTATCCATAAGGAACATTTTTGCTGTTTTTCCTGAGGGACCCTGTAAGAGTCTTTCCCAAAGTGGACAGTGATTATTCTTCAGCTTTTTCTTTTCTATGGATGGAAAATAAAACTTTTATCATAAAACATACAAACTAGAACACTGAAACAGACACATTATGTTACAACAATTAAATTAGTTGAAAAATACATAGAAATGCAAGGAATAACAACTTACATTCAAAACTAAACTAAATAACCATAACATTTCATAAAGCGCTTTTTATAGGTATACAGTTTGTATTGTAAATTCATATTTATGTTAAATTTTAAGGGTAGATCAGAATTCTGATAATTTACTATTTTCTTTTATTTTTTTTAACATTTCTCGCAACCTATTCGACCATGCCACAGAATATGTTACTTTGTAAATATTACTAATGTAGGGCCTACTGAAGTCCCAATCTGGCCTGAAATTGGGTCAGATCAGGGCTTGTAGTCGAATTGCTAAAACATTTCAACTATGCAAAATGGCTTTTGGTTCAGGGGAACGTCGGTCATATTCAATTTGGGAAACTTGGGAATCCATAAGGTTTATGCAGAGGCTGTGTTGTGGATGTTACCTTAGACTGCAATTTCTTATTCTGGGTGAAGGTAATCTGGGTATAAATTTTGATGCAATTTTATTACATGTTTTATGAATAAACCCGTTTTTCTACTGCATCTTCCTTTATGTTTGCGTGGTAAGAACTCTATATGTAGACATCATAATATTAAACAAAGGTGTTCTTTTTAGAGTGTGAATTTTATTAGGAGCTAAGTTATGACCTGCTTCCCATTCTGTTCACCCAATTCTAATTTTATACTCAAATATATTACAGTAGGTTAGCTTCAAATAGCAATTTTCTAGATTCTTATAAAGCCTATAATTATAACCACAAAATAGATAAAACATGCAATACTCACCGCCAGTGGCATGGATAATGTATAGTGCAAACTCATTGGGGCTATTTTCAATCTGGAACATAGTTAAAGATTTATATGAGCCGAAAAATGTTCTTCTCTTGTCTCACTGCTTTGTTAATAAAACATCAAGGGAAGAGCAGCAACATTTTTCAAAAGGTTGCTATTGCTTTTTTTACCAATATATGCAGCTGAAAACAAGGGCTAATTAACTCATACAACACATATGTTTTTAAATCCACTTTTAACTTGTTTTTATTTTTTTTTAAATACATACAACTTAAGTATTTACTCAGAAAATTGCATGGGCATAAATTCCTTAGCAACACCTAAGTAAGTAAGCTACTCAGCTGGTGTTAAGCTTAGAAATTCGTAAAAAAAATCCATGGATCACTATAACATAATAATAGTAAAGTGCCATAATCAGTGCTCCACTCTGTCTAGGAGAACCAGCAGACATAAATATTGTGGCTCTCGCAAAGAGAATTGACACATTTTGGACAATTTTAACCATTGGATGCAATAAAAAGCACCATTGTTTTTTCCTCTGCATTGCACAATGTGCTTATTCGGTTTCCTCGTGAGTTACAACTCTACTCTCTGGATGATTTGCCATTCTAAAGTCTTATTAGGGGATGGGACACTTCATCGCGGCTGCTTCCGCTCAGCCGCTTCACCGCCGACTCTACAGCACAAGACAGATCGTCGCTGGAGATTTCATCGCGGGACATTTCATCGATTTTAGTTGGTTTAGAATTAGGGTTTAGGGGGTTAGAATTAGGTTTAGTGTTTAGTGTTAGGGGTTAATTTTACTATTAGGGGTCGGGGTTAGTATTAGGGTTAGTATTAGGGTTTAGGGGGTTAACTTTAGTATTAGGGGTCGGGGGTTAGTATTAGGGTAAGTATTGGGGTTTAGGGGGTTAACTTTAGTATTAGGGGTCGGGGGTTAGTATTAGGGTTAGTATTAGGGGTCGGGGGTTAGTATTAGGGTTTAGGGGGTTAATTTTAGTATTGGGGTTAATTTTAGTGTTAGTATTGGGGTTTAGTGTTACTATTGGGGGGGGGGGGAATTATTTATTAGGGGGTTATTTTAGTTTTACTTTTAGATTTGTAAGAGCTGACAGTTCAGCGCTGAACTGTCAGCTCTTACATAGCTGCAGCTGCGGTGAAACGGCCGCGTTATACTTCATTGCTGACAGTTCAGCGTTCTAACTGCCGCGCTGAACTGTCAGCGATGAAAATGCGGCGAAGATGTGTCCTAGACCCGTCTTATTAACATTTATCTGAAAGAAACTAATGTATCAATTTTTAACTATGCTACTCTTTGCGAGTGTCGCAATGTTTTTGTCAGCTCAGCTCATTCTCCAGGAATTATTTTCACTTTGTGGCTATTAAAAAAAAAATTCTCATATTGGGTTCAGTTGACAATGTAGTTTCAGAAGCCTAGGTGTGCAAACCGACCGGGGTGACAGGCAGTAGGAGGTGCCATCAGGTTCATGGTTATGCAGCGCTCATGGCATTGGGTTGCATATGGTTGTCCCCCATATGAAAGAAGCACGGTAAGCACCATAATGATGCTTTTCCAGGGACTGTCTGCGTCACGGGAGGGTTTGTCATGTAGCAGGGTAGGCCCTGCTTTACGTTGGCCATGCTAATGTAGAGTACAACCAAATACATTTAGTTGAGTCAGACAAAAGAAACAAATAACTTAACCACTCTAACTCATAACTGTGACTAAATACTTCCATACTTTTCACTACATAAATTATATTTTTCACAGAATATATCATTTTGAGTAGTGTACACAATCAATAACATTAAAGCCATAATGCAATTTAAAATATTTAATTTTTATCTCATTCCACGAGAAAGATTTATAGGTCTTTCTTTTTAGCATGGAAATCCCCTTTTTACAGTCTACTAATCTACTATTTTATTGAAAAATATAGAATGAAAATTACCTTAAACTTGTGTAATAGTTGTTCAATCACTTCTTTTGTTTTCATATTGCTGTTTATCATAACCTTTGTTTCCGATCCAAAAGCTGGAGTAAAAATTGAAGTCTGCAAATATTTTTTAAGAAAAAAAAACACAATATTTGTCATCATTTATACTACATATAACCATGGATAGGCAATGAGGGTTATGTATAAAAATTCCTGCACTACAAATAGACATTTGTCATGTATACCCGCGATTGAGTCTTTTCATAAATCCCAGCTCTTTGCAGTTCGGGAGAGAGTCCTCTGCCAAACAGTGTTTGGGGCTGGTCCTCTGGCACTAATCAGGTGCTTTTTTTTCTGCACCCTGATTTTTTTTTTTTACATAGGCTGCGTTGGTGCACTGAGTGCACACAATCAAGAAACAGTTTTCTGGTGCGCGCAGCTCAGATTTCCCAAATTTGTCAGGCGTCTTCTTTATTCATATGTGCACACGCCAATGGTGCCAATAGTCGGTGCTATCTGCCTTTGCACCAAGCTTATACATGACCCCTAATGTGTTTATACAAGGTTTGTAAAGGTCCAAAGAACATCATCAAAATGGATGTCAAAAAGTCCAATAAGTGTCCACCATGAACTATTTATAAATATATAAACCTGCTTTATAGATAATAACCTAATGGGCTTCTGGCATGCTTTTATTTAAAAGCAATACCTAAACATTATGAAAATCTATGGCATAGTTATTCTATTTAAAGAACATATATATATAGCATCTATTTTATCTACTCTAATTCTCTTAATATTGTGTTTTTCCTAGTTTCTGTACAATGTTTTTATTGTTTTTATTTTATTATTCAGTCCCTGGAGTGCACAGAGTTTAACTCTTATTCCTGCTAAATATCACATTACTCCAAACCCTTGCTTCCCTTTTTAAAGGCTTGCATGAATAACCTTCAAACATATAATGGTTCGTATCATAGGTGGAAGGACTTCGAATCAGTTCCTCACACTTTTTTTTTTAATAAACTTCACTTTTTTGGTTTAACATGGCTGCAGTTTTGGGCCTTTTTGACCTATTTTTTTGCTTCTGTTCTGCCGACACAAAGACTTACTTTTTTACCTGTTTTTTTCAAGGTGTCCATGAAAATAAATCCTAAAAGCATGGCTTTATGAGTAGTGAAAAGTAATCTGAGACACTCATCACCATTGTTCCATAACATTTCTTTGTCAATGGGCCTGCAACAAGGGTGGGATTTCACGAAATAAAGACTATGCATTTAAGGTAATTATTCAATGCCACTAAGATCATATAACCTATCGACTGGCAAACCAAGAAGACATTTAAAATTAATTATTTTTGGTAGAGATTTTGTGACTTGGTTTACTAAACACTGCCAGTAACCATGTGTTCCAGACCAATGGGCCTTTGTGGTTATCTTTTTCCTAATGAAAAATAAATTTTATTATAATGTCAATAAGAAAATTAGTATCTTACTCCATTATGTTACAAACTTATAATCTTTACCCTTTATTTTTTGCTACACCCATGTAATATTGCAATCCTGCGTTATTTTGTTGCTTGTTCATTTTGGCTAGCAGTAATAAGGGGACGATACGCTCTTCAGCCATAAGAGGATGTACAATGTTTAAGATGTTTTGTTGCTCAGTGGTTTCAACATAGTGATTATACAGCGATTTAATTTCAAGGCCTAGTCACCGGGCCATGTATATTTGTACTTGCTTATATTTCATGTAACACTGCATTGTATATAGTGTTCTCCAGATAACACTTAATAATAAGTAGCAGAATGTGGCTACAAGGTTAACCATGATCAGGTAGCACATTTGGCGGACCAAAATCTGGTGGGAAATATGTACATTTAAAAACCAGTATATATCATTTTGTTTAAAAATATCCTAATTTTTCCAAAGTCTGATTGTTTTTATATATATGCACATTTCAAATATAGTAAAATTTAGAGTTAATATTTACTAAACAAAGCTTAACACATTTCATTATGGCAACCAAAGCACA
Source organism: Pelodytes ibericus (assembly GCA_036172795.1). Lineage (NCBI taxonomy): Eukaryota > Metazoa > Chordata > Amphibia > Anura > Pelodytidae > Pelodytes > Pelodytes ibericus. The sequence continues at coordinate 90,297,761 of CM069863.1, forward strand.
CAAATGATTTTACCTTGTAGTTGTAGAAGTGCCCATTAATGGAAAACCTATGATTCTTCAAATGTTCCCTGTCAGGTGTGTTAGGTTTAATTCTATTTTTCACCAATGCTGCGTCACTCATAGTTCTATACAGTGATGGGGAGTCTGGAGTGTTGTCATTGAAGGTAGGCTTCAGTGTACTACTGTCGAAATCATAACATAAGTACTCTAAACAAAACATAATAGATAAAAACGCTACTTAATGTTGGCAAATACATTTAAAACACCACAGTCACATATTTTGTTTCCTAATGGAATTTCTCATAGATCAATAGTTATAGATCTTGAAATGTATTGCAGAATTTTGGTTTACAAAAAGGTGTGCATTATTCATACTTCTCAAACCAAGAGCCCCGTCTACTTACTTATACTTCCAAATGTTCAAGGAAAAATAAACTCTTGGATGGCATCACACAATTAAAAACAAATCTTAGAAAGTTAACTGTTAGTGATCCCTATTTATCCTCATCCTTAGCACCTCACATTTCCTGAAGGATAATCTGTCAATACTCATGCCAATATCCCAAGACTGCTGCCTTAGGTTTACACCCAATTTAAGGTTCTGTCTTTCTTTTAATATCCACGTTTAACTGACATAGGCTCCTGTATCTTTTACATGACAGAAACAGAATGACAATTCAATTGATTGATTGTCTGATCTACTAAAATTCCTTTGTAATTAATATAATGCAACGTAATGTACTATTATATCAATCTTCCTTAAGACGTCTCCTCACCTCCAGCTAGAATGTAAGCTGAGAAGAGCAAAGTACTCAACCTCTTCTGTCACTTTGTGCATATACCTAAGAAAAGTCTCAAAGTGTAAGATCTTTGAGAACACCTTAAGGGCACATCTGACATATCCTTACGCACTAACAAGGAAATCTCTCAAATATTGTTATGAAAGAAACACAGCAAACTATGAGTGATTATTACCAGTCTTATCCTCTGTCTCTTCATCTGAATGCCTTGTTGGCTCTTCAGTTTCTGAAATGCGGTAAAGGTCATCAAACTCACCCCAGCGCATCATCCCACTGAAAAAAATAAATAAATAACAAAACAGTTCAAATGGCTTCTAATGTAGATTCTGTTGGCTTAATGAACACAAATCATTATAACCTCACAAAAGTGTGATGATATTTGGATAAACTAACTAACAAAACTAACTATGGGTCTAATTAATGAACTTCCTCATACTATGTAAAGGAAATACCACAACAACTAGATTTGTTTTCATTTGTTAATTAACACAACGCTCATCGTAAAAATTGTATTGCAAATATACTGTATACAAGGTTAAGAAAAGCAGCTCTCTAGGTACTGGTTAATTAACAGGATGCTGTGAAAGACATTTGGGCCTCTATGAAACATTTCACTTACAACATTGTGTAAATTTCCAATCCCTGTATCAGTCAACCAACTAATATCTTAAAGAACCAGATTATGTTTAAAGTATAGTCTCCATCGCTGCTGCAAAGATACCAGTGAGAATTGCCCCAACTACTGAAATTTAGTGATTATTTTTTATTTTTATAAAAAGGTTTATGTGAAAGGAAAACAATTAACATCTAAATTAAAGGAAATATACTACCTTTTCGTCATACTTGAACCAATCACTTCTGGTAACTGGATAGTATCCGAGGACAGGAATTTTTCATCTTGCATTTTAAATCTGATAGGCCTTTGTACTCCCCAAAAAATCTCAATCATTCCAGACACCACAATTTGCCCGCTTTCATCCTGAAATGATTAATATAATATGTAGATGTGCTAAATAAAATAGTACCTTTAGTTTTCTGTCGTTGTTGTGTAATTTTACCATCAATACCCGACAAAAATGTTTTAATGTGAATATATTTAATTGATGTATTCAACAACAATATAGTTGGATTTGTCATTATTTAAACTAACTCCTGAAGAATAATCGTATACATACTCATGACATAGAAAAGGAAAAGAGTGGAGAGATGACGAGGACGTGAGGACGTCGACGTGAATGGGAGGAGCACCCGCGAGTAACCCGCGAGCGACTAATGAGCAGCTGAAAGAGTGACCAGAGCGAACAGCTTCTCCACACCAACCCCTTATCGATACTCGGTGGCTGATTATATCTGCAGGTCTGGACAACACCTACCTGGTGGCCCACGGGAGACCAGCGCCGCATGGGAATTGTGTTGGGCAGCCGGTCGGGAACTGACTCTGTCCCGGTGGCGTCCTTGGGTGGATTGGAGCAGTGTTACAATCCTTGACCGGAAGACTGAACCACGCTTAATAGCACTCTAAAAGCAAGTAAAACCCTCGCTTTATAGCATTCTCAGGCATATAGTCGGATTTCCTGATACAAGTACAGAGCGGAGCAGTCGGGGTTAAAGAGATAAGTACCCTTTTTTCCTTTTTTTTTTTTTTGAGAGGTGGACACTAACCTTACATACTAAAAGGTAGTGGTCCCCTTCTTGATATGCAGAGACTTTATCTATAGGGAATCTTTGATTAATCGCACTGCTTAGACTGCAGCTCAGAGGTGTCATATGTCCAATACTGCTGTAAATACATAATTTCTTTGATGTGCCGCTGCCTGATAATCAACTAATCAATACTAAATGCTGGCTTAAAATAATACAGGCTCTGTAGCCTCCTAAAGACTGAGAAACAACTCTGCCTGGTCAGTATCTGATTATTCAAGCCCCAAGAGTTGGTGAATAAGAATAACTGGAGACTAGGTGACAGAATTATTAAAAAAGCTCCAGAGACATAGATCCTAAGCTGTTCTCATATACCATCAAGTGATACTGATCTCTGCGGTTATTAACATCCCATGAATTTACTGCTCCATTAATATTCTGACTGAGTACCTGATATCTGCTAATAATCACCTAGGGTACTTGTGATCTGGACTGAGTATCTGACAATCTGCTAATAAATCACCCAGGGAACTTGTGATTTAACATCTCCCTCCAGGGGGCGTTTTAGGGTAAAGATACCTCTTGCTCTAGTATTGACAAAAGAGTGAATTGAGCCTAATTTCTATCTTTGCATAACGAGATATACTCTCAGAAAATCTCTCGCTCAATAAATGGCTCCTAAACCGGATAAAACCCTTAAAGCGGACAGGGGAGGTGAGGAAAGAATAGAAAAGAAGAAAAACGCAGGGAAATCGGCTAAAATTCCTCCTATAAGTTCATTTTATTCCCCGCGGAGCCAAGCGGATCTCTCCACACTCTCTGAAAAACCTCCTACGGACCAAAGCAGCGAGGGTAGTATCCTGGAGACGGCCAGCTACATCTCAAATACAGACCTTTCAACTGCGCTGGAAGCTCTTTACCAAAAGATAAGAGTAGATTTAGACCGTAATTTAGCAGAACATAAAGAAGAATTTCTCCATTTAAAAACTACTATCCTTTCACAATCCAACGAGATAATTCTCCTTCAACAGAAAGTTAATGAACTCCAAGAACAAAAATCAACATTGAAATCAGAAATTACTAAGATGAATCTTAAGATCGCAGATATAGAGGATCGCTCAAGGAGACAGAATTTAAAAATAAGGGGTGTTCCAGAGGAGATTACAGATATTGATAAATACCTGACTGAGTTACTTGCGGTCTATATTGACCCAAAAATATCTGGCCCATTTCCAATAGAACGGGCACACAGACTTCCTAAGCCCTAAAACCTCTCACTACCTAATAGCAGCAGAGATGTAATTGTCCGATTTCAGAACTCAAGGATTAAAGAGCTGTTGACGCTTGAAATGAGGAAGAACCCACACAAAGATACTAGATATACTGGATTAACCACCTACGCTGATCTTTCAGCAGCAACTAGGGGGTTCAGGAGGAATTTTGCAGATCTGACTCTCTGCCTGAGAAATAACAATATTACTTATTCCTGGGGTTTCCCAGCCAGACTTAGAGTTACATGGAGAGAAGAGAGACTTGTATTTTTTGAACCAGACCATCTTAGGTCCAAAATGATTGCATGGGGTTTGCTACACTAGAAGATAAAAAGTGATGTCTACTCTGGAGGGGGAGGGGAGAAAATTTGATTGGGGCTTATGGTTTGGTAGCTGATGTATTAAAACTCTTGTGTTTTTTTTTTTTTAACCATCTGACACAGACACAGTTAAACAATGTACTAAAATCAGGTGGATTGGTGACTGAAGCGGTCCCGCAGTAAATTGCGGGTAGGCTATATATATAAGAAATTATCCTGATCTCTGGGTTTGGGGGAAATTATCCATAGAATAATAACGGTTATGAAATATGTGAATTTGGACACACTGGGTCAGATTCCTATAACCCATAGTTTATGGGACAGACCAGACTTCACTTAATGATCCCCCGGATCCAGATAATATCAAGGTACCAGGAGCTATAATATTATATTAGTCTCTACCCAAAGAACCTGGCGACCTTGGTGGTTATGAGTAAACCCTCATACTGAGGCGGACACGCCTTTCTCCTGATGCCTGAATTATTGCCCAAATTCTTGTGGGTAGTACAAGGATAGATGGTAATGCATTGAAACATAGTATTTTAGCCACAACAGGTGTAATTATAGGAATGGTTAGGGTTGGAAGACGGTAGCCGGTCATATAATTAGGGTGTAAGCCAGGATTTTATAATTACTGGTTTTTACACACCAGATCTGGTACAGTTGAAACATACTTCACACCTACACCTTATTACACACGACTGATTATTGTATAAAAATCTTTAACCTTTTTTTTTTTTTTTTAATATGGGAACACGCTTATTTAGTTACATTTACACACATTTAAAATTATATGAATGGTTTAAGTTCCTTCGAGCAATTGGGTATATTACGTTTGCGGAACAGATTTTACTACTCACCTACTATATAATTTAAACACATATCACAGATTAATAAAAAGAAAATGTTTGATTGTGTAACACGTGATAGATTTTGAATATTAAATTATTTTTTATTTTTTTTTCCTTGTTTTAGATAGATAGATTCTGCACGCAATCCCGAATCAATGTTAAATTCTTTTAGGTCACAAAGGGATAGGTTTTGCCTCACGTATGAATAGTATTGGATATTATGATATGAGTTCCTTGGGCATGTAGCTATTCTCCCAATACTTGCCATTGCGGAACTTATTATACTCTCCACCTATTATATCATTTAAATATAATTTAAACACATATCACAGATAAGTAAAAGGAAAATGCTTGATTGCTTAACATTTGATAGACTTGAACTACTACCCTTTTTTTTTTTTTTCTCTCTCCACTTTCCTCACTTGTAGATATAGTCACACTTAATGATGAATTGGTGATTCAACTGGCCAGGGTCACAAGGGATAGATACTGACTCACTTATGAATAATATTAAATCTTATAATCACAATATATATATTTTTTTTTGTTTTCTTTCTTTTCTTTTTCCTCTCTCCCTTCATATTTATCTCCTTTTCCTGGTGTAAATTCATAATCACGATTCCGGAATAGATATGGAAGGTGAATAATGGATGTATATATTTATATATTTGTTGACGTGGAATGTAATAACGGATATATGTATGTATATATTATATGTATATGTATATATGCCCCTATGGTAGCCTGATTAATTGACTCCCCACATAGGGATGGGATAATAACCCCGTAAGAGTCTATTGGTTGCTGCTCTCTAAGACTAGGATTAATAACTATTTAAAAGGGGGCTCGCGACCCCTCCTCACGCTTTTTTTTTTTTTCTCTTTTGTTTGGTTGTTGTTTTTCTTTCACTATTTGCTTCCCAGATGGTTCAGGGAAACAGACCTTTCAGGAGTTTGGGAATTTATTTCCCAGGCTCATTTGAGGGGTGTAACGGATATGATTGGGTGTTCGTGTGGATGTGTGTGAAAGGGTTGATGTATGCTGGGTCTTCTCCCCCTGGGGCTGGGGGACGCGGTGCCACTCTCTCGCGCCCCCATGTACAGCAGACATATAGCTTGGATGACACTTAAACTTACATCTATAAATTCACAGGGTCTAAATTCCCCATACAAGAGGGCCTTTTTATATGATCTCTTGACAAGGGAATCAGTTGATATTGCATTTATACAAGAGACTCACTGGAAGAGAGACCAAAAACAATACTGGAAATATAAGAGATACCCGCATGTCTATCAGTCCTGCCTCTGTGATAGGAAGAAGCGTGGAGTAGCATTAATAATTGATGGCAGGCATAAATTTGAACATATGTTCCACGAGACAGACCAGGATGGTCGCTGTCTTATCTTAGTCTGTCAAATTAATGATAAAGTTTACACATTTATGAATCTATACGCCCCCTCGAACCACTCAACTCAATTTTTTAGATCAGCCCTACAAAGACTTGAGGAAGTCGCCAAAGGCTTGGTCATTATAGGGGGAGACATGAACTGTATCTTAGATATTGAGCGGGATAGATCTTCAATTAAAAACTGTAAATATATTGGAGAACTCAGACGTAGGGCGGATAGATTTGCGGATATACTGTCTCGGTTTAACTACTACGATATCTGGAGAGTTCAAAACCCAGAAGACAAAGATTTCACCTTTCACTCCCTGCCTCACTCCTCTTACTCGCGTATTGACTTTTTTTTTATGCTGGGTCCAACCCTGGGTAGCTGTCTTCGCTCCTGGATTGGTCCCATCACATGGTCAGATCATGCCCCTATATTCATGGAGATCAGGCAGAATCCAGAATATGGATCTAAAAGATCCTGGAGACTCAATGAGACTATTCTTGCTACAGTTGAGCAACAATCGGATTTGGCTACTCAGGCAAGGCTTTTTCTGCAGGATAACGATACGGGAGACACCTCAGATATTAATCTGTGGTGTTCCTTGAAATGTTTCCTACGCGGATATTTAATAAAACAGGGATCCTGGATTAACAAACAAAGAGGGAAATCTTTAGCTGATCTCCATATTGCACTGGCGAAACTCGAGAGAACAAACAAACTAAACCCGTCTTCGCACTGCAATGGGGAGATTATTAAGATCAGGCAGGAGATTATTGAGAAGCTTAGTGAAAAGGCAGAGTATATGCTGGCGAGACTGAAACAGAGATGGTACTCCACCAATAATCAGGTGGGTCGGGACCTTACAAATAAATTAAGATACAATAACCAAAAAGCTAGGATAAAAAAAATTATATATAATGGGAAAATAAACTTATCTCCAAGGGATATTGCAGACGCGTTCCGAGCTTATTATGAGGAGTTATATAATCTTCCAGATCCCCAGATAGAGGAACTCGATCAGACTAGGTTTTTGGATAATCTCGATCTTCCAAAAGTCTCGCCAGAAAAACTAGAGACTATGGGCCGTCCGTTTACACAGTTAGAGATCTCGGGTGCAATACATGAGCTGAAGGTTGGTAAGGCTCCAGGTCCGGATGGCTTTTCGGCCCTGTTTTATAGAATCCTGGATCCTGTGATTGTACCAATTCTGGACAGAGTATTTAATAGTATTAACAGAGATACGATCTTTCCAGATGAAATGATGGAAGCTTCGATACTACCTATTTTAAAGGACGGGAAGGACCTGACTCAGATTTCCAACTACCGCCCAATCTCGCTCATCAATCAGGATATTAAGATTTATTCGAAAATCTTGTCCCTTAGACTGAATGAAGTTGTTTTAGATCTGGTGGCTCCCGATCAGGTTGGCTTTATGCCAGGGAGGTCGAGCGAGGATAATATCCGCAGGGTCTTCGGCATAATGGAGGTAATTCATCTGGAGAAAACTCCATCAGTCCTTCTCGCGCTGGATGCCGAGAAGGCATTTGATCGAGTAAACTGGAAATATATGGCGGGGACCCTCCGTGCGTTTGGACTTGCTGGCCCTTTTCTGGATAAAACCTTGGCACTATACTCTAACTCCACCGCTAGAGTGAGAGGCATGTGCCTGGACTCGGCAATATTTGGGATTAGGAATGGGACACGACAGGGGTGCCCTTTGGCCCCATTAATTTATGCGCTTTCAATTGAACCACTTGCAGCTCTAATACGTAACTCAATAGACATTACCGGGATTGGAATTGGAAACAACAATCATCGTATTATGCTATACGCAGATGATATCCTGCTAACGCTTTCTTCTCCCCAATATTCAATACCGGCTATGCTGGAATTGGTCTCTAAATTTTCAAAATTGTCAAACTACAAATTAAATTTATCCAAAACCCAGGTCATTGCGCTCTACCTAGGCACCAGTGAGAGAGACGTATTAGAAATCATAGGTCAAAATATAAATAATTTAAGCCCGATTGATTATCTGGGAATCAAAATTACACATACTCTTGGAAATATTATCCCCATTAATTATGCCCACCTCCTAATGGATACAAAAAAGATAGTCAACCCATGGAAGCAGTTAGAATTATCCTGGCTAGGTCGATTAAATATTATAAAATCATATATACTCCCTAAGGTACTATTTCTATTTAGAATGATCCCTTATAGAGTACCCTCTGATACACTGAAACAAATCGAGCTTGAATTTCTGAGGTTTGTCTGGGGATCTGGCAAGCCAAGGATAGCCAAGACAGAATTAAAAAAAAGTATCCAAAAAGGGGGTCTGGGCTTTCCAGACCTGATTAGACTACAGAACGCATGCCAATTGGCAAATGCGTTGGCATGGAAGGTGAAAAGCTCGGATAATGTGGGCTGGATTAATATAGAAAGGGTAGGAGCAGGTAGGGCAGACCCGTTCCTATTCCAATGGTTGAGCCCAGAAACATTTAGAAAGTTAAAAATAGATAATAAAATTATCGGAACACTTACTCAAAATGTATATAGACTGCGTAGAACAAAGGGACCTCTGAATAAGATCACATCCGACACTCAATTAGAGGCGATATCCCTGATAATTCAGGATATAGACCTATCGAGATGGAAAATCGCAGGGATCCATAATGTATCTGATTTATTCGCTAATGACAGCTTTCTCTCCTTCTCAGACTTACAGATACGATATACTATCTCGAATGCAGAGATATTCACACATCTAAGACTTAAACATTTTTTCACAGGAACTGAGGTCACCCCTCCAGATCTATGGGGAGATCTGGTTAAGACTATTTCAGTTTCCTCTGGGAACATGATTTCTAAGTTGCTTGCCTTTTTGGAAAATCTCCAACCACAGAGTAAACCTCGGGCAATTGTAAGGTGGGAGAGAGACCTCTCATTGGATGAACCACTGCAGAAATGGTATAATGCTTGGCAGTCCACAAGGAAGGCCACGCATTGTGCAAACCTACAAGAACAATATTTTAAACTTATGCACCGATGGCACTTGGTACCCACACGCCTATTCAAGTTTCATCACTTGCCAGACGATTTATGCTGGAGAGGTTGTGGTGGACAGGGATCTCAGATTCATATCTGGTGGGAATGCCCCAGATTAATGGAGCTGAAGGGATGGCTGAGCACTACCTGTCAAGAGATCTTTGGGATACCATTGAACTAACAGCCTCAGACATTTTTGTTCCATATGGACACTCCTTTTAGGGATAAATATAGTACTATACTCCTGCTGAATGTCCTAATGGCGACAAAAATATGTCTGGCTAGACACTGGCGTACGCCTGTGATTCCCTCTGGACATGAAATAAAAAGACAAATAGAAAATCAGGCTGGAGCAGAAAGATATTTTTATAGGAGAGATAGAGCGCTCCGCGATTCCTTTCTTAACATCTGGTCCAAGTGGAACGATAGGAGAAGTAGGGGGGACCCTGTGAACTAGGAAATAACAAATGTATACTGACTGGGTAACCGAGGGAGAGTCGCCGCGCCCCGGTCCCAGGGGGGGAGAGGGAGAGAGAGGGCAGACCCAGAGAGATAGAACGTTTGAATGTAGGGTTGAATGGGATTAACAAAAGCTGGTAGTAGAGCGTATGATGGCAACAGGAAGTTCAGGAATAATAATCACCTCATAATATATGAGAACATATAAATCTAATCTCAAAAGAGACAGGATCCAGGACAACTAGGAAGCTGAATCTTTATTAACCTCAGTCATAGCATAGCTACACCTATATTGGCATAATTGAATCTATTTTTATTAGATTACAAGTTTGCCAATTTTAGGCTGAAATAATGTGCGTGGTCTTATATTTGTACGTTTGCATACCTTCTGTATTTGTGTGTTCCCATACTTTCCTCCTTTTTTGCCATCAATTGTTATATTTTTAACTAATATTGAAAATAATAAAGATGTATTGAAACAAAGAAAAGGAAAAGAGTATTGTGATCTGTATGATAGGTCGAGAAGCTATTAAGTAATGACAAAATGAGGCCTAATACTTCTCAGCCCTAATTAGGTGATAATAGATGACATTTCACAGAAAAACATAACATCTTTTTTTTTTTACTAACTAACTGGCTTATCCAAGAACAAGTGAAACAGAAATTGGACATATTGGAGTCTAATAAATCACAATGACTAATGTTAACCCAAGTAAATAAAATTGAAAAACACATAATTGAGTACTTACCTGGTCATATGTTATCTGGAGGTTCTTTTGTTCTTTAAAGTAGTAGTTATACATTTTCAATAATGAATCAAGTTGACTCCTAAAATCAGACAGACAATCACTGTTAAAATTATAATATTGCAAAGATCACTACACAAACACAAAGCTCCCAATATTATCTATGAAAACACACACACACACACACACACACACATATAAACTGCAAATGAAAATAAATACTCTGATGACTAAGCTAAATGAATAGTTTACAATTTACTACATTAAAATCTTCAGTTTAAAATCATAAATTTTGACACAAATTACAAATCCATATACAAAAAAGTCCATCAGTAGGGAGTCTTTTGGGTCTACTCATTAAAATTCGATTTAGTCTCAGGATAGTCTCGTTGGGAAATTGAATTTGACTTTGTATAAAAATACAATTTTACCACTTTGAGCTATTCATTAAGATCAGTTCGGCCTCCTTCTCCACTTGCCTCAACAAAGTCCAACTCGGACACCCATCTCAAACTCGCCTTCATGAAATGCAAAAAAAATTGCTATCCACTAAAAAGTGAAGAAAGTTTGATTTGGGAGATCATCCGAGTTGAACTGAAATGACTGTGGATAAGATTACCACACTTGTTAAAAACATTTTAAAAAATGTGCCCCCCACTTTAAATACCTGGCCCAGTGGCTGCCAAAATAGTGCCGGCCCCAGTAAAAATAGTTGGGTCAGGGGCAGGGCAAGATGACCTGCCCAACATATGAAATCATTGGGGCCAGGGACAGCCAAGTGCCCCCAGCCTAAGCCCCCTGTTAAGTAAATAAAGTCAGGGGTTGGCCAAGTGCTCTTTGCTTCCCATATTATAATTATGGTCTGGACTACCCAAAATGCCCCCGACACCCTGAAGTCAATGGGGCCCAGAGGTGGTCAAGTGCCCCTAGCCCCCAATTATATATGTAATGATGCCAGGGCTTCCCAAGTGCCCCTGGCCACCCCATTAGCCATGGGCTTCCCCAAAGGCCCCCGACACATCTAAAATAAATAAAATTAAAAATATTTCCTAGAAAAAGACACAAAGTTGAGCACATCTAGATGAAAATAGAAAGATTATACTTCTCAATATTATAGATTTTCAATTGTATCGTTATTGTTTCCACATGTAACAAAAAATAGGAGAGAAATACACTGATTGTGCAGTAAGTGGATATGTACATTGGATATAATAGTATGTTCAAATATATAGACACTTAAAATGCCCCTTCCTGGGGGCCTGAAACAATTAGCACAATGGCAGCAGTATCTCCATACAGCATGGAAACAGACAAAACAAGGATGGAGGCAGGTGTTACCAAGAAACTGGAACTTTACTATAAAGAAATAGAAATGCAGTATCTTATATAATAAAGCAATAATGTCCATTTGCTGGTCTGGTCTGATGCGCAATGAATCCTATATTCGCTTGGTTGTGTATAGACCTATTTGTACTGATTACTGATTACTGTGAACTTTTGGTTATGCACATGTAATTGAATTAGAATATGCTCACATATTAAGTAAATGTTTGAGTACATTTACAATTTAATCATTCAATATACTGAGGAAACTGTAAAGATGTTTTTTAGCAAAACAATACAAAGGTTTAGTTCTAAGAAATACTATTTATTGTAATGTAGTGGTGTGCTCAATTCTTTGCAACTGCAGTGGTATCTATGTTAGGAAAAAGGTTAATCTCTGAACTTTGTAATTGTCCGGACCATTGCCATAAGTGGAGGGAGAGGGAGAGGGGAGACAGAACGGGGGAGGGGGTGGGGAGACAGAACAGAGGGAGAGAGAGAAGGGAGAGAGAGAGAACAGGTATGGGGGAGTTAGAGAGAGACAGACATGGCTATGAAGAGGAAAGGGACAAACATGAGAAGGGAGAGAGATACATACATGGGGGGGGGTGAAAGAGATGGGGGGCATTACAGGGGAAGCCCGCACAGGGCGCCGGAACACTTAAGGACGCCCCTGTCTATGCCCCAGTGCACAAAGCTTGGTCCGATGAGTTTGGTATAGAAGAACTTGACTGGCTCTGACCTCTACCCCACCGAACAACTTTGGGATGAAGTGGAATGGAGATTGCGAGCAAGGCCATCTTGTCCAACATCAAAATGCTCTACTGGATGAATGGGCAAAAATTCCCACAGAAACACTCCAAAATCTTGTACAAAGAAAGAGTTGAAGTTATTATAGCTACAAAGAGGGAAAGAACTACATTTTAATGTCTATGTATCCAGAATGCAGCGTCATAATAGTCCCTGTTGATGTATTGGTCAGGTGTACCAATACTTTTGCACATATAGTGTAAATATAAGTGCAAGGAGTGAGCTTCAGGTACTGGTAAGGCTGGAGCTCAATCTCGTGAAATCATGCAACACGCAACATCACATAACCCCCTAATTTGGCTCTGGACCTGCTGTGCTCCAGAACCTGAGATTTTGACAACTATATCAACTCAGTTTTGGGAGGCACAACTCTTAACTTGGAACAGTTATTCATTAAATCAGTAGCCAGGAATATGCACTAATGTCTTAGGTCAATTGAACATGTGATGTTAGGAGATCTACAAATTACATCATAATGTTCCCTATTGAAATACATTATAGAATTATAGTCAATAATAAGGAATTGGCATAAATAAAACAAAAAAACACAAATAGTAAGAAACACAGGATTTGGAACACAAACATATATGCAGAAAAAATTCATGCAGAGATACATACAAGATTAAATACAATCAAGTGAAATATATGTTCAAATAGATGTAAAATAAATAGATAACCACACACATATAGCATCACCGAATGACAAAGGTTTATTGTTAAATATCACTCATTTTCACTGACATCTATATACAAAAAGCCAGCTAAAATGACTTATTTGAGGTGCTGTAAAAATAGACAATGTTATGTGTATATTTGGGAACTCCAACTTGCTCTAAAGGCTGTAGTTATGATAACATGTTGCGTGGCATGTGAGACATAGCTATGGTTCCCCAAAATTGCCAGGTCTATCAGTGGTGAATCTTGGTTTTGTGCTGCCCTACCTAGGTTACACACCCAGGACATGCCCCATCACCACCATTACATGCCCCCATCACACTATTTCATGCCCCCATCACACTATTTCATGCCCCCATCACACTTTTACATGCCCCCATCACACTATTACATGCCCCCATCACCCCCATTACATCCCGATCTCCTCTGCCGGCAAGCAAGTTTTTTCTTTCTTAAAAAGGTACAAGGTCCCAGAGGCAGGCGAGGCAAGTGGCACTTGCCCTAGGCACTTGCCTTGTTTTCCTCACGCTAAATACAGCATGACAGTGATCTCTGAACTGTCAGATGTGTAGAACAGTTCAGAACAACAGTTTCAGTGCAGAACTGTCAGTACTTACAAATAGACAATAGTAACCCACCTTAATGATGTAACCACCCTAATACTAATGCCGGACCCTAACACTAACCCTTAATACCAACACTAACCCTGAACCCTAGTACTAACCCTAACACTAACCCTGAACCCTAGTACTAACCCTAAAACTAACCCCCGAACCCTAATACTAACCCTAAGACTAACCCCCAAACCCTAATACTAACCCTAACACTAACCCCCGAACCGTAATACTAACCCACGAACCCTAATACTAACCCCTAATACTAACCCCTAATACTAACCCCTAATACTAACCCCTAATACTAACTAAGTGCTGCAATGAACTGTCTCCACTAAATGTGTCACAATGAACTGTCTGTGAGGTGTAAATGACTAAGTCTCACGATGAAGCAGTTGTGAGGAGGCAAGCGCACTTATCTGTCCCATCCCCCATTTGCCAACATACACAGATTTTCCAGTACAGTTCCATTTTTTTGAGTCCTGTCCTATCAAATTCAGGCCTGTCCTAGCTGCCTGCTGCCTATGTAGAGTGCTTTGCGTTTAAACATCTGGTATCTGTACCAGGTAGGCTGGTGGGGGCATGTAACCACACTAATTTTATATTCTGTTCCCCTGTCACATCTCTGGACCCCGTTCCAGGATGCTGAAGTCTATGGTTTCCCATAGGGATTGATGGTTTGCATTGCTCATGGTTGACTTACTCTTTCATGTAGCTGCTGGCATTCAGACTACAAAACTTCACTTATTTTCAGACAATAGAAATGCTCAAATTTACATACAGGCTGACAAATCTCTGCCTCCCACTCAGATGACTTATTTAAAAAATTTTGCAGCATATGTCAAACCATGATTTGCATCAGTAAGTAGTTAGCAGGTGAACTTGCAAATATAATCCATATACATGCTTTGCAATGCAAATTATTCTTAAACTAGAAAAAGTCAAAGAAAATCAGAATGTTTATGAAACACTCAATTCAAGCTAAAAGAGAGCAACGTACAGACATGAATTGTAATTTTATAATGAACATCAGTATAACAAAAATCCTTTTATAAGGAAAAATAAATTATTTGCAGTTGGCATTAACGATAAGCTTAAAACATTTAATACATTTAAAAAATCTCACCGGGTGATGTGCTTCTTTTCATTAATACAGATTGATTGGAGTGGAGAATTCTCAGCCATTTCTTTAACAGTCTGACTCAGCTACAAATCTGCAGGAAGGAATTAGATGGGTTAATCAATACCCAAAAAATTATTATAATTATAATAACTAATTTCTTTGTTTCTTTTCAGCTTCACACTTTAGTATCAGGAAAAGGCTTGTTGCCAGTGTTAGAAATGATTATTACCCTGAGAGAAAAATACTCTGTTCCTCAATGTTCAACTATTGAATGGCAAAATTCTGGCATATTGAGGGGTTAAATGCTGGAATATTGAATGGCGAAATTCTGGCATATTGAATGGAAAAACGCTGGCATATTCAATGGCAAACTAATACTGGCATATAATTGGGCAAATTGGCTGGCTTATTAATGGAAAAATAATACTGCATATTGGGCACATTGGCTGTGCCATATTTATGGGAAAACACTGGCATATTAATGGGAAAACAGGTTTATTTTAAATGGCAAAGTACTATGATGAAAGTGACACTGGCTAGTTCTGTGGGGCAAAGTGATATGGCATGCCAAATCAAGTAGGTGCAATATGAGTGCAAGCCATGTGCTGTGGGTGCAATATATTTGCATGGCAAGTTCTGTGGGTACTGTATGGTGCTGTGTTAAGTCCTTTAGGTGCAATGTGGGTGCAGAGTAAGGGGATAAAAACAAGGAATGCAATTTTTCAATAACATTTTTATTACATATGAAAATAGTTGAATATAATATGAAAAAATTCAAATAAGTATAAATGCAACTAGTTATAGAGAGAGATAGAGAGATGTATGTCTCTACAGATATGTATTGTTTTAGAATTGTACAATTGTCACCTTGTTGGGCTCCTGTGTGTCGCATATTTAATGGCGGTGCCGTGTGTCGCACAATTAATGGCGGTGCCATGTGTGGCATAATTAAGGGGCGCCTGTGTGTGGCATAATTAAGGGGCACCTGTGTGTGGCATAATTAAAGGGCTCCTGTGTGTGGCATAATTAAGGGGCGCCTGTGTGTGACATAATTAAGGGGCGCCTGTGTGTGACATAATTAAGGGGCGCCTGTGTGTGGCATAAAAAATGGGTCTCTGGTGTGGCATAATTTATGGGGCTCTTGTGTGTGTCATAGTTATTGGGCTCCTGTGTGTGACATAATTTGTGGGGCTCCTGTATGTGGCATATTTAATGGGCCATCTGACTGGCATTACTAAGGAATCAGTTTGGCATGGTATTGGAGGAAATCCAGGGGGGGGGGGGGGGGTGACACCATGAGTTACCGCACTGGGTGACACCAACCCTAGGGACGCCTCTGCTGACAGGTCAAGGCTAAATAGGTCTATGACAGAGAAAAAAACACTGAACAGGGCACACGACTGGAAACCCTCAAGCAGGACATGAGACAGGATTGCAATGCTGCTGTAGGATGAAAACAAGAGATCCTGGACAAGAACTAGGGTCGCCACCTTTTCCTCAAAAAAATACCGGCCATGTGTGGGCGGAGCTACATGAGGGAGGGGCCATCAGCGGTGGAGCCACAATGGGGGCAGATTATCACTGAAATGATATATATTATTTGTATAGCATGCCGTAAGAAGAGTGTGTGTGTGTATATAAATATATATATATATATAAATATATATAAATATATATATATATATATATATATATATATATATATATATATATATATATTTGTATATCATATACAGGGAGTGCATAATTATTAGGCAAATGAGTATTTTGACCACATCATCCTCTTTATGCATGTTGTCTTACTCCAAGCTGTATAGGCTTGAAAGCCTACTACCAATTAAGCATATTAGGTGATGTGCATCTCTGTAATGAGAAGAGGTGTGGTCTAATGACATCAACACCCTATATCAGGTGTGCATAATTATTAGGCAACTTCCTTTCCTTTGGCAAAATGGGTCAAAAGAAGGACTTGACAGGCTCAGAAAAGTCAAAAATAGTGAGATATCTTGCAGAGGGATGCAGCACTCTTAAAATTGCAAAGCTTCTGAAGCGTGATCATCGAACAATCAAGCGTTTCATTCAAAATAGTCAACAGGGTCGTAAGAAGCGTGTGGAACAACCAAGGCGCAAAATAACTGCCCATGAACTGAGAAAAGTCAAGCGTGCAGCTGCCACGATGCCACTTGCCACCAGTTTGGCCATATTTCAGAGCTGCAACATCACTGGAGTGCCCAAAAGCACAAGGTGTGCAATACTCAGAGACATGGCCAAGGTAAGAAAGGCTGAAAGACGACCACCACTGAACAAGACACACAAGCTGAAACGTCAAGACTGGGCCAAGAAATATCTCAAGACTGATTTTTCTAAGGTTTTATGGACTGATGAAATGAGAGTGAGTCTTGATGGGCCAGATGGATGGGCCCGTGGCTGGATTGGTAAAGGGCAGAGAGCTCCAGTCCGACTCAGACGCCAGCAAGGTGGAGGTGGAGTACTGGTTTGGGCTGGTATCATCAAAGATGAGCTTGTGGGGCCTTTTCGGGTTGAGGATGGAGTCAAGCTCAACTCCCAGTCCTACTGCCAGTTCCTGGAAGACACCTTCTTCAAGCAGTGGTACAGGAAGAAGTCTGCATCCTTCAAGAAAAACATGATTTTCATGCAGGACAATGCTCCATCACACGCGTCCAAGTACTCCACAGCATGGCTGGCAAGAAAGGGTATAAAAGAAGAAAATCTAATGACATGGCCTCCTTGTTCACCTGATCTGAACCCCATTGAGAACCTGTGGTCCATCATCAAATGTGAGATTTACAAGGAGGGAAAACAGTACACCTCTCTGAACAGTGTCTGGGAGGCTGTGGTTGCTGCTGCACGCAATGTTGATGGTGAATAGATCAAAACACTGACAGAATCCATGGATGGCAGGCTTTTGAGTGTCCTTGCAAAGAAAGGTGGCTATATTGGTCACTGATTTGTTTTTGTTTTGTTTTTGAATGTCAGAAATGTATATTTGTGAATGTTGAGATGTTATATTGGTTTCACTGGTAAAAATAAATAATTGAAATGGGTATATATTTGTTTTTTGTTAAGTTGCCTAATAATTATGCACAGTAATAGTCACCTGCACACACAGATATCCCCCTAAAATAGCTAAAACTAAAAACAAACTAAAAACTACTTCCAAGAATATTCAGCTTTGATATTAATGAATTTTTTGGGTTCATTGAGAACATGGTTGTTGTTCAATAATAAAATTAATTCTCAAAAATACAACTTGCCTAATAATTCTGCACTCCCTGTACACAAACAAGCTTTCTCGCACACACACTGTCTCACACACACACACGCTGTCTATTACACACACAGACAAGATGTCTATCACACACAAAGACAAGCAGTTTCTCATACACAGATTGTCTTGCTCACACACAGACTTTTACTCACTCTCTCACAGACTGTCACTCTTACTCTCTCTCTCACAAACTCTCCCTACCCCCCCGACAATATCTCCCACTCGACCCACCTACCCTCACAAGCAGGTTATATGTTAATGTAATATGGAGGGTGGTTGGGAGCAGTTGGTCAATATGCCAGTAATATTTTGCCCCTCAGTATGCCAGTATTTTGCCATTTAATATTACAGTATTTTGCCCCTCAATATGCCATTCTTTTCCCATTTTAATATGCCATTCTTTTCCAATTTTAATATTCCAGGATTTTGCCACTCTATTGCCACTTAATCTGTCAGGATATAGCCACTTAATCTGCCAGGATATAGCCACCTAATCTGCCAGGATATAGCCACTTAATATGCCAGGATATAGCCACTCAATATGCCAGGATATAGCCAATTAATATGCTTGTTATGCCACCCTCCTCCCCCCTTAACCAGCCAGTACTTACCTCCTTGCTTCTGTCTCCCGGTGCAGGTCCGTGGCTGTGAGGGAAGCGTTGTGCACTCCCCTCCAGCCGCACGGCTTCAATAAAGTTTGTTTTAAAAAAGTGCACAACGCTTCCCTCACAGCCACGGACCTGCACCTAGAGACAGCAGCAAGGAGGTAAGCACCGGGGAGGGGGAATTGGGAAGGGGGAGCAAAATATCGGGCCTTTGTATTGCCGGTATATTAGATATACCGTCCCCAAGACCCCAAATACCGGCTGTGCCGGTAAATTACCGGCCAGGTGGCAACCCTAAAAGGAACACAGAACAGAGCAGCTGCTAAATAAAGGACAAATGAGCACATCACAATTGAAAGGATAAAACCCAATTAATACAAAAAAAGGCCATGTTTGCAATAAGCTGCAGGTATTTAAAGGGCAGGGTTATACAAGTTAACAATGACAGCTGAGATGAATTAGAAAATTGGGAGGCCACTAGAGGCTGAAGTGGGAACAGCACAGCCATAAAACCTGAAAATAACAGGCAGAAACCAGGGAAATAGGGTAGAAACATGACAGAGGACTGGCAAGTGGGGTAATGAGCTGCTCTCTAACCTGACTCAATGGACTGAGGCTTCACCACTTTTCACTTCTACATGGTCCAGTGTGTAGCACTTCTATCCATTTGTCTATCAATCTCGGTACCTTATATGTCAATATTTATGTCTTGCCTGTCAATCTTTAATGATAATGTGTGGGCTAATGAACTTACAGACTAAAGAAGCTGTATCATTGGCCATTAAATAGTTTTGTGTTCATTATAAATATCACCCAATGAATATATTTTGCACCTTTCATTGTTGCCCAGGAGCCACTTCTTCCTAACTCATTAAAAAATGAATGCCATTTCCACTGCAATGAAGGAAAACATTATTAGTTTCATTTTATACCTCCCAGATATGCATCTGGGTTAATACCATGAGACTTTAAACATTCCAAAAATGTTTAAGATGCTACCCACCTGTCTAACTACCCTTCTACTACTCAAACTTGCCTTTCCCCCTTTAAGTCTCTTCAATTAGGTTTCAGTACCCTGCACTCTAGTGAAACGCTGACCACAAAAATAGGTGGTGATTGAATGTCTGCCACATTCAATAGTCATCTGTTTTACATGAGTTGAGCATGTTTGGCACATTATGGTTTTTTTACATTTGTATTTCTTTATTAATTATCAACATACAAGAACAATACAAACAAGAAAACTAAGTTATTAGTGAAAAATTAAAAATACATTAAACAACATTAAAAATCACAAAAAAAAAACAACCTATCCAAGCTGGCAAATACCATAGTTCACATATGTAAAGTATATATTCCTAATTCTTTAAAACTGTTAGGTCAACAAGTTCTTCTTTCAGGAGAAGAAGAGGTCACATTATGTAGCTAAAACAACAACGACAACAAAAAAAAGAAATTGGACTATTGGCAGATCGATATATTTTTTTCTCTATAAAAAAATAAATCGGAGAATGAGAATAAAAAAATAAAATAAAAAAAACCCTACAAAATCTCTAACAGACGAAAGAAAATCTATCCCGGATGAAAATCAACCAACGAGAACTAGATATCACATTGAAATAGATGGAAATACTTAAACTCAAATTTTACCATACATAGAGGAAATAGAGCTGACTATAGGGATCTGTACTTGGACCCATTCTCTTTAATATTTGTATTAGCGATATTGCAGAAGGTCTTGTTGGCAAAGTATGTCTTTTTGCTGATGATACAAAGATTTTCAGCAGGGTTGATATTCATGGAGGGATA
This sequence comes from Pelodytes ibericus, assembly GCA_036172795.1. Lineage (NCBI taxonomy): Eukaryota > Metazoa > Chordata > Amphibia > Anura > Pelodytidae > Pelodytes > Pelodytes ibericus. The sequence continues at coordinate 90,318,539 of CM069863.1, forward strand.
AGCCAAATGGCAAATGATTTAGCTAAACTCGAAAAATGGTCAGAGCAGTGGCAACTGACATTTAATGTGGACAAGTGCAAGATTATGCACCTTGGGCGTAAAAACCCAAAAGCAGAATATAGACTATTTGGTACAGTCCTAACCTCAACATCTGAGGAAAGGGATTTAGGTTTAATAATTTCAGAGGACTTAAAGGTAGGTAGGCAGTGCAATAGAGCAGCAGGAAATGCTAGCAGAAGGCTTGGTTGCATAGGGAGAGGTATTAGCAGTAGGAAGAGGGAAGTGCTCATGCCATTGTACAGAGCACTGCTGAGACCTCACTTGGAGTATTGTACGCAGTACTGGAGACCCTATCTCCAGAAGGATATTGATACTTTGGAGAGAGTTCAGAGAAGGGCTACTAAACTGGTTCATGGGTTGAAGGATACAACTTACCAGGAAAGGTTAAAGCATCTTAACATGTATAGCTTGGAGAAAAGACGTAACAGGGGGGATATGATAGAAACATTTAAATACATAAAGGGAATCAACACAGTAAAGGAAGAGAGTATATTTAAAAGAAGAAAAACTACCACAACTAGAGGACATAGTCTTAAATTAGTGGGGCAACGATTTAAAAGTAATATCAGGAAGTATTACTTTACTGAGAGGGTGTATGGAATAGCCTTCCAGCAGAAGTGGTAGAGGTAAACACAGTCAAGGATTTTAAGCATGCGTGGGATGGACACAAGGCTATCCTAGCTATAAGACCAGGAACAGGGGACTAATAAAAGTACTCAAAAAAATTGGGCAGACTAGATGGACCGAATGGTTCTTTTCTGCCGACACATTCTATGTTTCTATGTTTCTATAGAACTGAAACAGAGCAGAATGATGTCGAATAAATTGAAGAAAATGGCAGCTAAAAATAGAATTGCAAAAATTATAGATGGGGATTCCATATAAATGGCTCCAGGAGATATCTGGAAAAGATTTAGGAAATTCTACCAAAACAAATACAATCTACAGGAAGAAGGTACAGATAAGAATATTAGACTATATTTAAAAAAGACAAAAATTCCTATCATTTTAGAAGATCAAAATAAGATATTAAATGTCCTTATAGAAAAAGAAACGGCCCATAGAACGATTAGTTAAATACAAAATGAGTTTTATTAACAGTTTACAATAGATATTCTGAATTATTTAACAATAACATTTAATGAGATAGCAGAGAAGGGTAACTACATAAGGGAAATGCCAACCTGCTGCCATTCTTCAAACAGCACAAAAAACCTAAGGATATTATTAATTATCTGCAGTCCTGGGCAACAGACTAAAAAAAATATTACCAACAATCATACATACTGACCAAGTCAGATTTGTCCCCGATAGGGAAGTGAGTAACAACACAAGGAAACTGATTGATGTCCTGGACGGGACAGGGAGGGTGAATATGACACTCCTGACCCTGCCATAGGATGCCAAGAAGTCTTTTGATAGGGTCAGGTGGGGATATAGAGAATATATATATATATATATATATATATATATATATATATATAACTATTAGGTAAATAAAATATAGATATAGATAGAGAGAGAGAGAGAGAGAAGGAAAACATTTTGTCATATATTTGGTTAGCATATTTATCTCTATGATAAAACATAAAAATGAAAAAAAAAAAAACTTTCTTGGCAAGGGCTTTTATTTGTATTTGGGATAGAATCTCGTTCCACGTGGGAACATCAGTTCTTCTCCAGTAGCGGGCTAAGCAACCTGCCAACAAAATGTTGATTAGCAGGAATCTGCCTTCTCTGTACAGGGTAGAGATAAATGGAATAAAAAAGCCTGTGGGGAAATAACTGAAGGATAGTCAAAGTTCTCCACTAACATTTTTAGGACTTTCCCCTTAATTTCAGCAAGTAACATTACCACTAAACGTACATACGTCTATTTCTATGACATCTCCAAAAAAAGTGTATCTTGTCTCTGATGAACCTGAACAGCATAGACAGTACAAGGTACCAACGACGTAATGATGTATAATAGTGTTTTTCATTTAGGTTTGGTACAGGACATAACACTTTCTGGGTCTGTTGTTATGTTCTGTACCAAACCTATATGGATAACTAAGATGCCAGAACAGCCTCCCACCTAGTCATTGCTTTAGATTTCCCTGAGGGCTTAAAAGTATCCCAACAGCCTTAATGGATTTAAAAAAAGGTTGTTTGAAGGGAATGAGATCACAAATTCCTCCCACAAATCTAAAATCGGCAGGAAGGTTCCAGCTGAAAAAATGTTTCAGTCAGTAAAAAGTTCCCTACATATTTAGCTCAACAAATGGAATTAACCCCTTTTCGACATAGGATGGACTAGGGATGTCCTCGCTTGCAGAACTTTACAACATAGAATTTAGTTGTTTTTTTACCATCTATAATTGTGTAAAATATTTTTCAGTGCAAAGGTTAGAAAAGTTTTTTTTTTAAAGTTCATCATATTTTAAGATCTTTTTGTAGTAAATTTTAAGACCTTTTCCACCTTTTTAAAAAAATAAAATAAAATAAGGGTATCTGAAGTAAGCCCTTCTTATGCTAATAAAAACAATATATAATTTGAATGGGTACAATACAGCTAAAAAATTACAGCTAAACACAAAAACTGAGAAATGTTGACACGGCCCATAGGAAAAGATACAGCCAATTCTCATGTCAATTTCTCCATTGGATCAAATTCATATCTTGAAGATAAGCAGCTAGCGCTTCAATCGGAGTTGCCTTAGTGACAAAAAATACTGTACCCAGTGAGCTTCTGATTTTATGTACAGTGTTTATAAGGCCTTTAACAATAATTCAATATGCTTTTTTAATCCCATACCATCCCACCTCAACATATTTTTACAGATGCCAATCTAATGGGTGTGCCAATTGAGTTGCCTTGTGCAATTTAATCAAATCAGGATACCCTAGGCCATCACAGTCCAAACTTCTTTTTATAACAGAACCCAGTATTCTTGGTTTTTGTAATGGCCCAGACATGCCCTGAAAACATATATTCAAATTCTCTCAGCAGCAAAGTGGAACAGGAAGGGGGATTTCTCTAAATAGATAGTATTTTAGGGACAACATAGGTTTTTCTTGTATTGATCTGTCCCGTCGATCGAAACCTTTCCAATTATCCAGCAAGATCAGTTAAACATTTCCCATAGTTATTGGAGACCTCCATATCGATTCTAAGACAAATCTTTATTCCCAGGTAATCTATGTATTTAGCAGGTGATGTCAGCCATCCCATCTTTGCTAAGGCCTCTCTCTGCCCAGGATTCAAATAGAATTAAGGATTTGAATTTTATTAAAATGAGAAAAGGCCGAATTGTCCTACAACTTTTACCAGAGCAGGAACTGAAGAATCCAGGGAGGATAGAGAAAGCAGAACATCATCTGCACATAGCACAATGGTATGTTTTTGTTTACCAATCTCAACTCACTATTTCTCATTGTTGATTATTATTAATGCTGTCAAAAGGTACAATTAACAGGACATTTAAAAGCAGTAACAAGGGGCACCCTCATCAGGTGCTGTTTTTAATTTGAAAGAATCCAGAATTCAAACATACTCCCCTAATCTTGGCCCTATGGGTTGAATAGAAGGCCATCATCATGACCCTAAGCAATACCTTTTCACCAAACACACACAGGGTTTCTGACTAAATCTGCAGTTAACTCGGTCAAATGCTTTTTCAGCATTTAATGGCACACCATCTTCTATAGGCAAAAATAATGTAATTTTTTTCTGCCTTATGATATATCTGTGCAATATCCCCCTCTCTGTCTTTTTCTCTGACATGGCTGTTGGTGTCTAACAATGATCAGTTTCTTATGAATGTGGACTCTAGTTCGGTTTATAGAAAGCCAATAGCATTACATGCATTCCATAAACCGAAAGTCGTTCATTATGTCGGTTTATGGAATGTATATGTAATGCTATTGGTATTCTATAAACCGACTCTATTTCGGTTTATAGAATGCCAATAGCACGAATGGACGAATGGATGAATGATTTTCGTTTATTAACCATTCGTTCATTCGTCTTTCGTTAGTTTAGCATTTTCGTTATTCGTTTTCCGGACGAATGGACGAAAATGCTATTTTCGGACAAAAATGCATTAGTCCGAAAACGAATGCACATGTCTAGTTTACAGTTTAAAAAGAATTGACACAAATGTGTTATAAACTTTTGACATCTAACAAAACTTTTGTAAACACAATACTTAAGACGAGCAACACAAGTAATAAGGGTAATTACAAAGGATTATACCTGCAAAGAGAATATACAGGTAATGAAATATGTGAGGAAGAAAATTAGTGTGTCTTTACCAGAGCAGCTGTTTGATTAACAGCGTGATTAACACAGTATTTAACAACAGGTCATAGTAACCTTCTGTTTCCTGTTAATGCTGTATTCATTGGCACAAACGATCTTATGAGGAGAGGCAGTTTAAACTACAAACACCTTGATTAACCTGCAGAAGCTTACTGCATGGCATTTCCTATATCCTAGAAGCCTGGAACATATTGATGTAATAATTGTCCATTTAGGTATTTTTAAATATACTTTTTCATCTTTTTAAAAAAAAATTAAAGTCAATTTTTACTTCCCGATTTAAAGCAACATAAGAACTCCGCAACATGTAAATACAAAACACATAGTAACAACATAAACATTCTTACCGTCCCTTTACATTAAGTCAAAAGCAGTCTGTCCAGAGAATCTGTCAGCACATGTCATGCATGGGTTCATAACAATACACAAGCAGAGACTTTCATTTGTATTCAATAAATACCTGTTTAGTTAAACATTTATTTAAACGGGCCTGATTTTTCAGTAAGCACCTTTAAGTAAACAAACTGATCCCTGCATCCTGCTTAGTAGGGAAGACTGAAACCTACACTTCTCGCTATGGTACTGCACACTAGTTTATGTTTTAAGGCCATATGCTATAACACTTTCACTATACGTTGTTCAGCAAGCATGTTATCACATATAGCAAGCATACTAACTGTGTCAGTGACAGCATTTTCTAGGGAGTTTTAGCCACCTGGTCAGCGTTACTCAGTAAGCAAGGGATATAGTCTCTCAAATTACGCTTACCTTTGTTCTCTTGAGAAGCTGGTAATACATTGCACTGTTTTCTACACAGTGCCCCCAAGTCAACATGACAGAGTCCAACTGGTCTGACGGCTCACTTGGATAGTTTGTAGAAGACAAAAGATAGTTAATTATTACTCAGTAGCCACAGAGGTACTGGAAACCTTAGGCCACACCCTACTGCCTCAAAGCATTTTGGGAGTGTTTACTAACTATGACAGCAGCTGATGACAGAAACACTCCCTTACATACATTCATACACACCTGTGTCAGGGGTGGGGCTTCTACCTGTCTTGCAGATATCAAGCTGCAGGGCATGCAGTTCTGAGGAGTGAATAATCCATAGATTCCAAGGAGTATTAGAATCCTAAGGCTTATTAGATTTCAATTATACGGATTTATAGGATGATGTACATTCTAATGACAAACACGGGAATTAATTGTTATACTAACATAAAATATGCCACATTCTTTGTGTTTTACTAGAGCAGTTTTCTTAATTTCGAAAGTAAAAATGAAATTGGATATATGTTGAATTACTCATCACAATGAAACGTGCAATACTTGATATTGTTTTTACTATTTAAAGAGGGTGTAAGTGCAAAAATATATTTGTTATGTATTTAAGTCCATTTCTTCCTGTTTTATATTGTTTTTGATGGTACTTTGGCGAGTGTCGGACGCTCCTACTGGTGCGTCTGTGTATCAGTCATGTAAGCTGGGAAGCAAGAAAGCATCTATGATTGGGAATGCGAGCAAAAATGTGAACATGGGTCGCTCTATTACTACAAGATGTTCAAAACCCATCTCTGTCCAAGGGGAACCACAAGAATGTAGTGAAGTAAGAGGCACTCGGCAGACAGTACAAAGAGGGGGGATCTGAGCCTTCCACAAGATGCACAGGATTTACTAATGGAAAAAAAAATATGTATAAATGAAAAAAATAAACCCATAACTAACGGATTATGCAACATATGCTAACAAAGCAGTGACTTTTGTAGTACATTGTATCCTAGGAATTAAGCAATGTCATATGTATAAAAATGTTGACTTTTATTGTAACAGTTGTATACATCATTATTTGCAAGTTTGTTTTTAAATTTCTATGGATGTAAGATCTTGTTTATACCTTACCTGATTATTGCTTACAAGTAAATCCCCAGGACACGGACATTCTGCATTTTATTATACCCAAGATCAATTATCTACTCTCAGGAGCAATTAATGCTCAAAATAGAAAAACAGATCATCAGTCAATAAGGGCACTGGTCTGGGCATGACAAGACTACAGCTGAACGTCAGATGTTAAAGACAAGTGCATGAAGTTATAAACCATGTTTTTAGGACTGACCTGTTCAAATAGGAATTTAGTTAGACTGAGTGGAACAAAACTGACTAGATGGTGGAACAAAACTGTTAAGAACCGGGTTGCAGAAACATTTTCTGGACCCTCACCAGACCATTGATTTTCTATTCTAGCTTTTTTTTTCACCTGCTGCATCCCCACTATTCCACTTACAGACTTAACATTGACCTCAAGCTAATGTTTTACCGGCCTGTTGGTAAAATATTCCTGGGTTGGGCAAAATGAAGCACACAGTATTTTTAAGTATGGTGTGTGAGGGAGTACCTGACATAACAATAATACTGAAATTATATTTTACAACTATGTGCACAGCACCCAGATGAACCTTCTAGCTCTGAACTAGAGACACCACAATTTAATTCAAGGGATTTGATTCTTAAGAGGAGTATGGAGGAATCCAACACATAGCTGGCTATCAATAGACATGAAGACTAATGGGAAACTAACTGTAAACTTGCCCTGCACCTATCACATTGTATTATAAGTTAAATGACAATATAAAAAACATTTGTAAAATAGTATTGACATTGGACACAGACACTACTCACACTCCAGCTTTTTGGGGCAAACAACCTTATACCTGTTCTGGAAATGCTTATTTGCATTAATAGACAGCAAAGAAACCCAACTGACAAAATGCCCTTGTCAAATAAGTGTTGTGTAGACATTTTTTTGCTTTACACCTTGCATGCTATGTAGAAGTATCTCAACTAGTGTTGAGCGAACCCGAACCGCACTGTTCGGGTTCGTACCGAACATTACGGTTTTTGTACCCCGGACCCGAACACGGACATTCCACTGTATGTTCGTGTTGGAGTTCGGGGTTCGGCGATTACATTGTATGTAATGCTATTGGCTTTCTATAAACCGAAATAGAGTCCCCATTCATAAGAATTTCTTATGAATGGGGACTCTATTTCGGTTTATAGAAAGCCAATAGCATTACATCTATTCCATAAACCGAAAGACATTCGGTTTATAGACTTTCGGTTTATGGAATACATGTAATGCTATTTCTATTCTATAAACCGAAAGTCTATAAACCGAATGTCTTTCGGTTTATAGACTTTCGGTTTATGGAATACATGTAATGCTTTTTTGCATGTTCGGTACGAACCCAAACAGACTGTTCAAACATTAGACTACGGTCTGGTCCATGACTCTACTACAATCTTATTCCAGTAATGTCTTCAACAAGGTAATATGTACCCCTTGACACATATGGTAAACAGGAGACACAAACCTTGAAAGAGAAGGGAAAGAGGAAACATAAATCTTAAACGAGAAGGAAAAGAGGAGATGAAGTATCATAGTTTTAAACACATTTTTTTAAGTATGTAAGAAGATAGCAGAATATATATTTAAACAGAAAGAATATTGAAGAAATGTAAAAATGCTTTCGACCATTTAAAAATATATATTCCCTAAAAACATAGAGAGTCTCACTGTGGCACACGACCACTGAGAGTAGGGGAGCAGGAAGCTGTGCTCTGCCAAGAGGCACATATGTTCTCTCACACTGCCTCTCATGCTCTGCCCGCTTATCTGTGGAAGTCAAAGCTTCAAGGATCAACTGACATCCTGGTGCCCAGACTTCAGAGACAGGGGAATGTGAGCGGGAGCTTGAGAAGATGTCTGAACTGCCTTCCCACCTGCTCTTAGTGGCTGTGGTACTCCCTGCATGTCCACTGGGGCATGCCTACCACAGGATCAAATGGATGCAATCTGGGTGCCAGGCATGACCTGTGAATGCAATCTGGGTGCTTGGCATGTCCTGTGGATGTCCTGTATGTGGCATTATAAATGGGGTCCATGGCATTTTCTTGGAAAACTGGGAACTCAGGTCCAAAAACGTTCAGTTTCACTGTTTCAGACGGTAAAGTTACTTAATGAGAGCCACTGTCAGTTTTGTTGGTTGGTCTTTCAAAACTTGTTGTTGTGTATATTATCTATGCTTTGTGGAATGTAATAATGATTTGCAATACATTTGCAATAATAAAATGTACATGAAAAAGCACAGATTGCATTCCCTATGCATTTCCACACACCAAAATACAATTAGCAGAATATTTAGACTATAGAGCAGTCTGTTACACAATAGGTATCCTGCAAGAAATCTGAAAGTAACATATCATGCATACATATTTACATGTCCCGGATTTTTATTTTTAAAGGGACATTTTAAATGTTGTGCACAATTCAATTGTTGACATGTAGGTACAAATGTACCTTTTGCCTTTTTTTTTCTTCCATAGATATGCCCAAAGAATTCCTGTCATTTAGAACTCCCACTTGTTAGGCATGATCAGCTATAAACTCCAGAAAATCATGTTGGAGCCTGCTAGGAATTTGACAATCCATTGGCCGGGTGGGACACAGCATGTTACTAGATAAAAGTGTATTGTTCATATATGTTTTTGTGTGGGTGCCTTGGAGCTACAAGAACTTTTGGCTGGCTTCATAAAGATGTAAAAATTTAATCAAATAGCATTTGTCTGAAATTGGCCTCCACCTTTCATGATTCTAAGTAGTGGAAATCTAAAATAAAAATGGAGAGAATGGCAAAATGTTTAATAAGTGGATTAAGTGAATGTCATGGAATCCCACATGCAGTGTCCAGGAAATGGACCTCCTTAACACTTCTTGGGGCCTCAAAAATATGTAATTCGCACTGACACAAAAGAAACCAACAGCTTTTATTTAGACAGCAGTCTTCAGCAAACTTATGTCTTGGGACCACAGTCGATAGATCATTCCCACTTCCCAGCTCCTCTGTCAATAACATATACAAATATATTGCCTGGACTTTATTTGTCAATTGACAAAGAGAAAGCGATAGCTAATTAGTGGCTAATTAGCGAATACAATTATATATATACATGACCACAATAGAACATGTGCCCCATTGGCCAATCAGATTTTTTTATTCTGTTACAGCTACCATCAGTGGCAGATGCTCCATATATGCTAGGTGGGCACCGAATAGAGAGCACACAAAACCCGGAAATACATCCGGGAGACAGATGGCAGCTGCAATCTTCGTATACTTAGTGCTCTGGACTGGCAACATGCCTGTCACTCAGGGGCGTGATACCTACCATGTGCTTTTTGGGGGGAATTAGAGGTTCTAGTACAGTTTATATGTTTTGCTTCTCATCTGTTCACAAGCAGCGGGGTGCCTGTAGAATTTCTTCTTTCTCCAACTCATCACCCCCAAGGAAATTACAAATGTGTAACAGGACCCCTATGCATCTTTTTATGCATGCACCTTTAAAAAACATAAAACCAATACATTCTCCTTACATCAAAGGGTAATGCACACCACAAAACGTGATCCACCATGGACCGTTATAAGTCTTTTATCAGCAAACATTTTTGGGCGGCCACACTAAGTCAATTTGGCCTACTGTGGCTTTGATAGTTGACAGAGTGTGCCTTTTACCCGCTTAAAGGCATCAGCCTGGGTGCAAAGCACTGGCTGCATCCCCTATTGCTCTGTCTCTGACAAGGAAACAAATGACACTACTTATTCCAGGGGTCACCAGAGAGATTTCCACTCACCCAGACCACCTTTCATGTAGCTGCCAGTGGTATAAGTGCAGGCCTCCATACTGGGATCTCTGATGTTCTATAAGTATTTCAACATCAGTGAGACGAGAGGACTCAAGAGGAAGGATGGCGGCGACCAGCGGGAACAAACTTCACAAACCAGACCACAGATGAAGCTGAAGGTGAGTTTAATGTCAGGTGTACACAGCTTCAAAGTCTAAGTGCCTGCTCCTACCCGGTGAAACACTGAACGCCTACGCATTTCGCACCAAACGTGGCGCTTTCTCAAGGCTCATTTCAACATGTCCAGACTGTCATGTTTCTCTGCTGATTGTAAGGTTGTAGGTAGGATCTAATAACTGGGGAAGCACTGGTGTGTAAGCAGTGCAGTATTTACCGCGAGGCATCCTAGGCTGATGTCTAGGGTGGCAAATTACCCCCCCCCCCCTAAAAAAAATGCACAGGCATCCTGATCACGATGATCGGGTTGCCTATGCATTTTCTTCTTAGGGGGCGGAGTGATGACAGGTCATGTGACCCTGCACTCTGACGCCGGACGCGTGCCTGGTCACAGGACCTATCTAAACTCACCGCAGGGAGTGTACATGGTAGGACACCATGCTGCCTGCCACTAGCCACCAGGGATCAGGGTAAATCCTGGGGTGAGGCGGCATGTAATGGGGGTAATGGTGGCATGTAATGGGGATGATGGGGCATGTAATGGGGGTGATGGAGGCATATAATGGAGGTGATGGGGCATGTAATGGAGGTGATGGGGCATGTAATGAGGGTGATGGAGGCATGCAATGGGGGTGATTTGGGCATGTAATGGGGGTGATGGGGCATGTAATGGGGGTGATGAGGCATGTTATGGGGGTGATAGAGGCATGTTATGGGGGTGATAGAGGCATGTAATGCGGGTGATGGGGCATGTAATTTGGGTGATGGAGGCATGTAATTGGGGTGATGGAGGCATGTAATGGGGGTGATGGAGGCATGTGATGGGGTCATGTAATGGGGGGATGTGGGTTATGGGGCATGTTGTGCGTGTGCAGTGTGGGTAGGGGGGTGCCCGAATTTTGTCTGCCTAGGGCTGCACAAAACCAAGATACACCACTGTGTGTGAGCATACACATGTTGGAGGGATAGGGTTAAATGATTTGACAAGCCAGGTGGACGTGCCTGGAAACCCCTAAAAAATGTTCCTGGCTAACCAGCTAGTGCTCAGTTATTCTGCTGTCTCTATGGTTGTTGGTACCCAGTTCCTTGGCTGTGTTACATTACTTTAATATTACAATGTGTTTCTATTCTGGATTCTGATATATGCAAATTTTGGTTTTTCACTTTATAAATACAGAATATGCAGAAAGCAAAATGCTATTGCAATAATGAATAATCTACAATTTTCTTGATTCCAATGAACAAGGTACAGCACATTAGTTTCTTATTGTAAGAGGAGTCCAGGAGAAATCCGATTATTTAAAAGTTGCACTACTGAAGGCAACATAAAATTGCATTAGGCTTGTCAGTAAGAGCAAAAAATTGAAGAAACCACGATGGCCAAAATAGTAAAACACAAAAAGCTAGCATTTAGTAATTATAAAAAAAACTCAGAGTGATGAAAAAAGAAAGAGCTATAAAAGTAGGCAGAAAAGCAAGCTATACGAGCTTCCAAAGCACACAAAGAAGAGAAAATAGCCCAGTCAGTAAAAAAAGGGGGATAAAACATTTTTTAGATTGGGATCTAGATTTCAGTAAGGCTTTTGACACTGTCGCACATAGAAGGCTTATCAATAAACTGCAATCTTTAAGTTTGGATTTCAATATTGTTGAATGGATTAGACAATGGCTGAGTGACAGGCAACAGAGGGTTGTAGTCAATGGAGTATATTCAATGCAAGGTCTGGTTACTAGTGGGGTACCTCATGGATCTGTTCTTGGACCCATTCTCTTTAATATTTGTATTAGTGATATTGCAGAAGATCTTGTTGGTAAGGTATGTCTTTTTGCTGATGATACAAAGATTTGCAGCAGGGTTGATTTAGCTAAACTAGAAAAATTGTCAGAGCTGTGGCAACTGACATTTAATGTGGATAAGTGCAAGATCCTGCTCCTTGGGCATAAAAACCCAAAAGCAGAATATAGAATATTTGATACAGTCCTAACCTCAACATCTGAGGAAAGGGATTTTGGAGTAATACCGTATTTGCTCGATTATAAGACGACCCTGATTATAAGACGACCCCCCAAACTTTGGATATTCCTTTAGTTAAGTTAAACTTGTATATATTCACATGTAAATTGCTTTTTTAATAAAAAATTATATCAAAAAATGAATTTCTTGTTTTTATTTCCTTTTATGTGCCAATGCTGCCTCTCTCTTTCCCTTGCCCCCAGCTTTGTCTCTCTCCCCCCCCCTCTCGCCTCTGTCTCTTCCCCCCTTGTTTCTCTCTGCCCCCCTCCCTCCCCTTGTTGCTCTGTCCCCCCCTCCCTCTGTCTCTTCCCCTCTTCCTCCCCTTGTAGCTCTGTCTCTTACGCCCTCCGTTCCCTTGTTGCTCTGTCCCTCCCCTCCCCCTGTCTCTCTGCCTCCCTCCCTCCCCCTGTCTCTGTCTATTCCCCCCTCCCTCCCCTTGTTGCTCTGTCTCTTCCCCCTCTCTCCCCTTGTCTCTTTCCCCCTCCCTCCTCTTGTCACTCTGTCCCCCCCTCCACCTGTCTCTCTGCCCCCCCTCCCTCCCCCTGGGCGTCATAATAGACTTCCGTGTCGGGCAGCATGGAGGATGTCTGCACGTATCGTGCAGACATCCCCCAGCTGCCCAATTCTCCCTGGTGGCTAGCGGGGCAGTGGAGGATGTCTGCGCGATGTCATCACAGAAGTCCCGGCGGTCGTGCCGGGTGGCAGCAGGGGAGTCTGCGCTCATCGCGCAGACATCCCCTGCTGTTAGAGAGGGGGATCCAGGTACCCTGCAGCTCTGCTGGGGACCTGGATCGCTGTCTTATAATCTGACCTCAATTTGAGGTCAGATTATAAGACGACCTCGATTATAAGAATTTTTCTGAAAAAAACCCTCTCATAATCGAGCAAATACGGTAATTTCAGAGGACTTAAAGGTAGGGAATGGTAGGGAGAGGTAGTAGCAGTAGAAAGAGGGAAGTGCTCATGTCATTGTACAGAGCACTGGTGAGACCTCACTTGCAGTATTGTACACAGTACTAGAGACCGTATCGCCAGAAGGATATTGATACTTTGGAGAAAGTTCAGAAAATGGTTACTAAACTGGTTCATGGGTTGAAGGATAAAACTTACCAGGAAAGGTTAATGCATTTTAACATGTATAGATCGAGGAAAGACATAATGGGGGGGGGGGGGGGGGCGGATTTGATAGAAGCAGTGATAGAAAGCCTTCCAGTGGTGGAGGTAGAGGTAAGCACAGTGCAGAATTTAAAGCATGTGTGTAGGCACAAGGCTATCCTAGATAGAAGACAGGGAACGGGGGGACTAATAAAAAGTGTTTATAAAAATGGGCAGAATAGATGGACCGAATGGTTCTTATGTGCCGACACATTCTAAGAGCATTTTATGGAACTCTGTTCTCAAACGATTTCCTCAAATAAACCATAAGTTTTGCGATACCATTTCCTATAACTGATGCAGCTTCTGTGACCTCTCAGTGTGCCACCCTGTACTTTTGCACCAACAGTACTGTCACTAGCGAGTGGTAGACCTATGCCATAGAGGGATCTTTTTTTATCGAGAAATGTCCATCTGGACATGTCTAAGGTCCTCCTGCGACAGAACCTGACAACCAGCTTTTCTTGGCAGGAGAATAAGACGCTAATTATCTGTGCCTTGTCTGATGGAACAAAGGAAATTGTGAACATTGTTATTCTTAAGGTCACCTTTATTGTACCTTTTTGAGAGCATCTAATCTGAGGATTAGATCACTCAATAAAGTCTTCAATCAGGATAAGTGATCAACAGACAGCCACATAAGCACTAACAAATTTAGAATCTTTCTAATTTGCTACAAGCAAAATGAATATATATATATATATAGAAATCCAAACATATATGCACTCAGCTCTGTTCAGAAACATAGACAAGTTTAACATACCCTGGTGCAGAATCGTTTTAGTAATACACAGATCCAAGCAGAGATGAAACGCACTCACTGGATTTAGTAAGGTGAAAAACGTATATATTATACGGTATTGATCATATACATCTACGTTTCAGCTCCTCCTGGAGCCATTTTCAAGATAACAATACCATTGCTATTCAACAAATAAATATACATACCAATTAAAATGCAGTCCCCAAGGTATTCACCGCACCTGTGTGTATGTGTGTGCCCAATCCGGCAAGACAACCCACCGGAAACCAGAAGAACCACTCCGTTAACATAAATGTATAAACATACCAAGTGTTACCTAGGTGACAAAGGACGCGACGTGTGCAGGCTGAGACATCAGCTATACGCTGGCCGAAGACGTTGTTTGGAATGAAGCACAAATTCTCATGAGACGGCTGATCAGCTGAACAAAAATTACTGCAACACGCCCCCTTGACGTACCTGGTCATCCACTGTCCCTGTCGTTTATTCCGACCAACTTGCCTAACAGCTTTGAGCAAGAAGTGGATCTGTATAAATTTTATCGGGGTTTACACCTTAAAGAACAATTTGGTGAAGATTCAGCAACTCAACCTTCTGTATTTAAATTAAAGAGCAATTTTGATCCACACTCCAACAATCGGTCATTGAAAACTTTTGCTCATGTAGTGAACTCAGAGGTCAAAACAGCCCTTCGGAAGAAGAACATCAAGATGAACCTCACTCAATCTGAGACTCTAGCATTGAAACAACTGGCGAAGGATCCTTCGATCATTATCCGACCAGCCGACAAGGGTGGTGGAGTAGTAGTGATTAACTATTCAGACTACAGGACAGAAATTATGAGACAACTATCGGACAAATCTGTATATGAATTTTTAACGGAAGATCCCACTATAATCATTACAAAACGAATTGTTAGTGTACTAGATGCAGCATTATCTGCCGGACACATTGACCAGACTACATATGAATTTTTATTGCAGACTAAGCCTAGAGGATTAGAGAAGTTTCGATACCATGGATGTTACCAGCCTGTATACTATCATACCACATGAAGCAGGCTTGGCAGCTATTCATAACCTACTGACAGAAGCAGTTGAATTTTGTGGTCCACCGATCGACCTCATTATAGAGCTTTGGAATCTAACTCTGAAGTGCAACTTCTTTAAATTAAAACAGAATTACATACTTCAGAAGTTGGGTACATCAAAGGGAGCGGCGATGGCACTCACTTATGGAAATATGTATATGTACTCTTATGAAAGAGAAAGAGATCCTGAGGAAATATTCGGAGTGTATTTTATTTTATGCAAGATTTGTTGATGATATCTTTTTGCTCTGGAAGGCGGACAAAAGCTTACATGAGACATCCCTGAAGAATCTGAATGGTTTGAATGTCCCAGTACGTCTGACCATGACGGCTGACTTAGAACGTATCCAATTTTTGGATGTAGAAGTCTTTAAATCCGATGGCGGCCTAGGCTATACAAAGTTTCGTAAATCCACCAACCGGAATACCATTTTACATTCAACCAGTTTTCACCCTGAAGCCACTAAGAAATCTCTGCCTTTCTCTCAGTTCTTAAGGGTAATACAATATGGAACAACACGGACGAAATGACATGCAAACTTCAACTACTAGAGATGGCGCAGAAGTTCTTTGAGATGGGTTATTTAAAGGCTGTAGTTCAAATGGCACTACATAAGGGTGAAAATCTAGAAACCAAAAACCCAAAAGTCAGTACGAATCCTAGGGTTGTATTCCCTCAAAAATGTCATACGGCCTCTTATGAGGTTAAGCGAATCATTCATCGTAATTGGATTATTTTACAGCATGACCCTAAACTTGCTAAGGCAACACAAGACCTACCCATGATGTGTTACAAGAGAGGCGTTAATCTCTGGGATCGGCTAGTGATAGCGGACCCAATGCATTGTTATAACAACATGGCCCCAACACAACAATATCTGAAACCAGGATGTTACAGGTGTTTAAACTGTGTGACATGCTCTCATATGAGCTCGGGCACACACTTTGTACATCCTCATATGGGTAAAAGATATACTATCAAGCATCGGATTACCTGTATGACTAAATTTGTCATATATATGATTACCTGCCCATGCAGTCTGGTTTATATATGAAAAACGGATCTAACTTTACGAGAACGAATAAGAGGAAATCGGTCCTCGATCATGGTTGCATACCGCGACAAGAAATCTGATAAGCCTGTAGCTAGACATTTTCTGGAACAAGGACATCGCCTGTCTCAACTTCGTTTTATTGCCTTTGATAATATACCTTTGAACCCAAGGGGTGGTGACCGCTCACGTCAATTATTTCAACGAGAAGCATTCTTAATTAGGAAACACGCTGTCCCCGAAGGGCTTAAATGAACATTTAAGCCTCTTTTTTGCTTCCTTGCCGATGATTTTTTTCATTTTTCTTCATTTTTATCAATTTTTTTCTTTTTTCTCCTTTTCTCTTCCTTTTTTTTTGTTTTCTCTATTTTTTAATATTTTTTTAATATTTTTTATTTTTTATATTTTCATATTTTCTTTTTACATTAAGATTTTATTTATTTTTTCATGCTATTAATATTATTTTGTTTTTTTGGTCCTTATCTTAGTGGTCCAAGTCTTTTCAGGAAATTACTATGTCTGTATATGATGTATATATATGTACATATGTCTTTTCTTATGTTATCTTAATCATTACACACTTGGTTATTACATTAGAGGTATAGGAACACTTATTATTGAGTTTGTGGTATTCTAGATTTTTTTAAATGCATGTCTCTATTTACAATTTTTTGTTTCTGGTTATAGTTTCACACACTCTTTATATAGTTCTTTTTGTTTTGTGACATTTTAGTGTCTTTTTGGTTTGCTTTCAGTTTTCTTTAGGTATGGCGTTTCTGCACAGTTAGTTTCACACTCTGTCTTTTGGTGCAGTGTTTACAGGTTGCTAGTGGACCAGGGACGTCAAGGGGGCGTGTTGCAGTAAGTTTTGTTCAGTTGATCAGCAGTCTCATAAGAATTTGTGCTTCATTCCAAACAACGTCTTCGGCCAGCGTATAGCTGATGTCTCAGCCCGCACACGTGGCGTCCTTTGTCACCTAGGTAACATTTGGTATGTTTATACTTTTATGTTAACGGAGTGGTTCTTCCGGTTTCCGGTGGGTTGTCTTGCCGGATTGGGCACACATATACACACAGGTGCGGTGAGTACCTTGGGGACTGCATTTTAATTGGTATGTATATTTATTTGTTGAACAGCAATGGTATTGTTATCTTGAAAATGGCTCCAGGAGGAGCCGAAACGTTGATGTATATAATCAATACCGTATAATATATACGTTTTTCACCTTACTAAATCCTGTGAGTGCGTTTCATCTCTGTTTGGATCTGTGTATATATATATGGGGTCTCACTGTAGCATTAAAGTATTATTGCTGTGAACTGCATGTACTTTGATTTGATTTGATTTTTTAAGTATTTATAAATATAAATATATATATATATATATATATATATATATTATATTATAGAGATATATATTATATTATTGAGATGCGTTTCGAGTCTACTGACCAAGTAGGCTCGAAACGCATCAGGTGTTTCTGTCCTTCTATCTGCGCTTGTTAAACTATTCATTCACTTTATGAACCGGAGTGGCAGCTTAATTTTTTCCTTTGGAAATTTCTTCATAAAAAATAAATGCACTCTATGACCCGAAAGAGGACCACAGTGAAGATCACTCAACACTCAACTTTTCAGCTCTTTCAACTTTTTCAAGGGAGCACAGATAACCTTTTATTTGCATCTTGCATCAATATGGATTTGTTATATGGTTGACCCAGAATTTTGGGAAATGTGCCCCATGTTAGTAGCAAACTGGAGAAAGAGATTTGAAGGAATTCATATTGATCCGAATTGGATCGATAAAGGGTTAAAAATAGTCTAGACACTAAGTCATATAAAATTGCTGTGTCTCACATAGTCTTTGTGATATTACCGTATTTGTTCGATTATAAGACAAGGTTTTTTTCAGAAAAAAAAATCTGAAAATTACCCCTTAATAAATATTGTATATGTCTTATAATCGAGGTCTTCTTATAATCTGACCTCAAATTGAGGTCAGATTATAAGACAGCGATCCAGGTCCCCAGCAGAGCTGCAGGGGACCTGGATCCCCCTCTCTAACAGCAGGGGATGTCTGCGCGATGAGCGCAGACTCCCCTGCTTCCGCCCGGCACGACCGCCGGGGCTTCTATGAAGAAGCCGGGTACTTCCGCTTTCGTCACAGAAGTCCCGGCGAACGTGCTGGGCGGCAGCAGGGGAGTCTGCACTCATCGCACAGACATCCTCTGCTGCCCCACTAGCCACCAGGGAGAATCAGGCAGCTGGGGGATGTCTCCCTCACCTGTTTCTCCCTGGTGGCTAGTGGGGGCAGCCGGGGGATGTCTGCACGATACGTGCAGACATCCTCCATGCTGCCCGACACGGCAGTCTATTATGACGGACCAGCTGAGGGACAGCGTAATCTGATAACAATAGCTTTATCTTTTACTGAACTACATGTTTACTACTTTGTACTATTATAACTGTCAGAAATTTCTAGCTCTATAAGATGATATTTAAGACCATATAATACAATGATTTTATATATATATATATATATATATATATATATATATATTTATATATATGTTATAAATAGCATGGGCAGTAATACTTATGGACGCATATTATAAATTCAATAAAATCATTGAATTCATAATGAGATTTTGGGCTAATACTTTAAAACCCTGAGTTTCACCCCTCCTCTAGTAATGTATCTGGACAATAACGGGTATTTTTTTGAAGTGGAAGGTGATGCACTATGGTGTCTCCTATTTACGTAGTATAGTAATTGTACATACCATAGGAATGACGTTTAAAATATCCACTAGATGGCTGCATTGCACCAGAATGTTGGAGCATTGCTGTATACTGTATGATAGAGAAGTTTAAGTACACTTGCTGTGTAATTTTCTAATTGATAATCTTTGATGTCATATAACTTTTCTTGATATTCCTGAAAATGAAACACATTACAGTTTCATAACAAAATATTGTATTTACCAAAATACCCATCCTTTAGATTTATTGAAACTAAATAACATTTCATCCTGAAATCACTCTTCCCATCCACATTTCAGAAGCAATACTTAAAAATAAAACCATACCCCTTCTCCAAACCTGCTTGCCCCCCCCCCCCCGGATTTTCAAGGAAAAATAAACATCAGCAATGTTTCAGGGACACATATGCAGACAGAGCATGCAAAGTGCAGCCCAGCAGTATGTATGCTGCATATATGCACAGACGGAATCCAATTATTTAATCATGGTAGGTTGAGATCTCCACCCTGATAAATTAATTGGATTCTGTCTGTGCGTATATCCATCCTACATGCAGGTAGGTACTGGAGAAGGGGGGGAGGGGAGAATATAAGGAGCATAACGCTGGCTTATTAAATGGCTAAATCCTGGCACATTGAGTGGCAAAATCCTGGCATATTGAGTGGCTAAATCCTGGCATACTGAGTGGCTAAATCCTGGAATATTATGGCTAAATCCTGGCATATTGAGATGCAAAATCCTGGCATAATGAGTGGCAAAATCCTGGCATACTGAGTGGCTAAATACTGGCATATTGAATGGAAAAATACTGGCATATTGAATGGCAAAATACTGGCATATTGAATGACAAAATACTGGCATACTGAGTGGCTAAATCCTGGCATATTGAGTGGCAAAATTATACTGGCATACTGAATGGAAAAAATAATACTGGCAAATTGATAGGCTAAATCATAATGGCATATTAATAGGCTAAATAATACAGGCGTATTAATTGGCTAAATCATACTTGCATATTAATTGGCTAAATCATAATGGCATATTAATTGGCTAAATAATACAGGCATATTAATTGGCTACGTCATACTGGCATATTAATTGGCTACATCATACTGGCATATTAAATGGCTAAATGATACTGGCATATTAATTGGCAAAATCATACAGGCATATTAAATGGCAAATTGGCTGGGGCATATTAAATGGCAAATTGGCCAGGGCATAATAAATGGCGAATTGGCCAGGGCATATTAATAGCAAAATAATACTGGTATAATAAATGGCAAAATCATACTGGCATATTATTGGGCAAATTGGTTGTGGCTTATTAATGGCAAAATAATACGGGCATATTATTGGGCAAATTGTCTGTGGCTTATTAATGGCAAAAAAAATGGCATATTATTGGGCAAAATAATACTGGCATATTATTGGAAAAATTAGCTGTGGCTTAGTAAAATAACACAGGCATTTTAATGGCAAAATAATACTGGCATACTAATGGGAAAATTGGCTGTGGCATATTAATGGAAAAAAAATCATTTAATGCAGGGCTCAACAAACCACCGGCGCCAGGTCACTATGGTGACTAGGAAATGAGACCTGGCGCCCGGGTATCGTGTGCCCCGCATGGTGTCCTCGTCGCTGGGATCTTTTTTTTCTTTTTTTTATACGGTGGCATATTTTAATAGGCAAACTGACTGTTGCATATTTTAATGGCAAAGTGACTATGGCATGTTAATTAATACCTGACAGTGGCTTATTTTAATGCTTTGCAAAGCAATGCTGTGGCATCACCATTTATCAACTGTTTGCATGCTGCACTGATAATGACTACGCTCCTCCACTTCATAACATTGTCAAAAAGAGGCGTGGCGCATGGATGACATTAAAAGTATGCCCCCCCCCCCCCCCCGAAAACATTTCTGTGGATGCCCATGCTCTTCTATTATTTAAACCTGACTTGTATCTTAGCAGATTTATATATGTGGTTTTACAATACGCTCTTCCTCAAGTTGGCACATCAGCTCTCAATCAACCAACTGGAGTGCATGTTGACAGTTTACTGCTTTGTCTATATTATGGATTTGCCACTTTCTGCAGTTTTGGGTCCTATCATATAAAGGAATAGTGTTTATAAACCAAGTGCAGATGTAGACTCACAATTCATGGGTCCCGCCAATAGAAAATCATGGGTCCCCCTTGTGTCCGCCCATGTGCAAGCCACACCCATGTGTAAGCCATGTATAACTTTATTAGAAGGCGTCACTCACGGTCATGTTCAATACCCTTTTAAAATTACAGGTGTCCGAGCAGGTGTTTGGGGGCAGGGCAGTCGTCAGAAGTTTTGAGGCTCTTACAGAACAAATGGTTTGGGCCCCGACCTCCCCCACTCCATTTTCTCTGCACTTCTTTCATTATTGCCCCCATATCTCTTGCAATAGCACCACATTGCACACCCAGGACTTTCCCCAGCCAGCACTTGCTTTGCATACACAGGAAATGCTCCAGCACCCACATTGAAAACCCAGGACATGCCCCAGCACCTACATTGCAGACCAAGGACATGCCCTAGCACTCACATTGCAGACCCAGGACTAACCCCAGTACCCCAGAACATACAATATCACCCACATGACAAACCCAGGACCCAAATACACAGCTCCCTGGTGTCTACTTGCTGTGCACTGTCCAGGCAAACAGACATCCTACCATGCTGCTTCTAGTTCTCCCCTTGTGGTCTGAGTACTGAGCGCTAGCTGGTCACGTGACCCCCGATGAACGCACACTTGGAGAGCGAGAGTCAGCATCTTTTAATCAGTTCTGACAATTATTGAGTTATAACTTAAGAACTTAATTGTGTCAATCCGGGAGGGCTGTTTACCACCATTAAAACATTGCTTAACCCCTTAACGACAGATGACGTGCCAGGCACGTCACGGCAAATCGTGGACTTGCCGACAGCTGACGTGCTTGGCACGTCATGCACTAAATGGAGTAAAGAAAGCGACCAGCGGTCGCTTTCTTTACTCTAACGGTGTTGCTACAATGCCTCTAGTTAGAGGCATTGTGCAACACCCCCCAAATGTGCAGGGGCGCGCTACGATCACTCCACGGAGTGATCGTAGCAGCCATTTAAAAATGGCTGCGCCCGCTGCACACATGTGCTTAGAAAGCGAACGATCGTTCGCTTTCTAAGCATCTGCGGTGTTGTTAAAGTGCCTCGCCAGCGAGGCACTTAACAACACCTCCAGGCTGCCCAGAGCCGATGGTGGTCGCTCTCCTGAGCGACCCCATCGGCTCAGTAGAAGGGAACGCTGCCTGTACAGGCAGCGCTTCCCTTCTAATGGCAAGAGCATCAGAAGTGAAAGTATTTCACTTCCGATGCTCTAGGGGGAGCCAATCGATGCCGGCACAACAGATCTATGTGATCTGTGTGCAGGCATGTATGGTAAGTGCTCTGATGAGCACTTACCATACTGTCAAAGGCAATATTACTAAATATTGCCTTTGACAAGTATTGATCTGCCTCCCTCACCTTACTACTTTTAGTAAGGGAGAGAGACAGATCAGATCAAGTAATAAAATAAAATAAAATAATAAAAAAAATATTTAGTAAAATTTTAAACACCAAGGGCTTTTATAAAAGCCATTTAACCCCTTCCCTGCCATTGATCGCTGTGTACGCAGTGATCATACACAGCAGCACATTTTTTGCTGTCTGTGCATTTTTTAGGGGTTATTTTTTTTTACTGTAATTCATTACAGTATAAAAAAACCTCTTTTAAGAGAGATTAACCCCTTTCTTGCCATAGATCACTGCCTAATCAGCGATCTGACGCAAATGCAGCAATCTTGCTGCAGAAGCATTTTTAATTTTTTAAAAACTTTTTTTATTACACCCGTCACGTGTTAATTATACCCGCTAGGGGACTACGTTTAACGTAAAAAAATTTTTTTAGCTGTCTGAGCGCATGTATAGCGATCAGTAACAGCTGATAAGTGACAATGGCGGGTTGGCGTTTGCTCAGATGAGCATCACCATTCGTCTGGTTAGATCAATATGTGTAAATATTTGATCTGACCCGTGTAGATCTGCCTCCCTCTCACTTGAGTTTTAGTGAGGGAGGGAGACAGAGCTGTATAATGTAAGTTTTTAATTATAATATATTTAATAGAATTGAGACCCAAAGGCTTTTATAAAAGCCGTTTCCAGTATTTAACCCCTTCCCTGCAATTGATCGCTGTGTACGCAGTGATCTTACACAGCAGCACATTTTTTGCTGTGTGTGCATTTTTTTAGGGGTTATTTTTTTTTACTTTGATTTATTACAGTATATCAAAGGCTCTTTTAAGAGCTATTAACCCCTTCCTTGCCGTATATCACTTCCTAAGCAGCACATATGGTCAATGCCTAAGCAGTGCATATGGTCACTGCCTAAGCAGCGCATATGGAGCAATCTAGTCGCCGAAAGATTTTTTTTTGCTATCAGCATTTTTTTTGTCAGACTCACTAGGGGTTAATTATACCCACTAGGGGATTACGTGTATTCCTTTTGAAGCTGTCTGAACGCGTGTATAGCGATCAGTAACAGCCGATCAGTGGCAAAGGTGGTTTGGTGATTTCTCAGATGAGCATCACCATTCGTCTGGTTCGTAAATATTGTTCTGACCCATATGGATCTGCCTCCCTCTCCTCACTTGAGTTTTAGTGAGGGAAAGAGACAGATCTGTATAACATAATTTTTAAAGTGTAATAAATTAAATAAAATGTTAATACATTTTGAGTCCCAAGGGCTTTTATAAAAGCCATACCTTTTGTATAGTGTAGTGTATTAACCCCTTCCCTGCCACTGATCACTGCACAGCAGAACATTTTTTCTTGTCTGTGCATTTTTAGGGGTTAATTTTTTTGTACAGTACTACAAAGGCTCTTATAAGAGCTATTAACCCCTTCCTTGCTCTACATGTTCAAATTCCAAGTTTGAAAATCAAAAAGCGCACCTCTCAAATGTAGCCTTTCAACCCCTAACAAAGCTGACAAAGCTATGCATGGGTGGTATCCCTGTGCTCGGGAGATGTTGCTGAACATATATTGTGGTATTGTTTGTCAGTGACACATACCGAAATATGTGAATTTGTGTCTAAAGTGCAATGTATGTGGGAAAAAATACACAATAAAATGACTACCACAAACTTTGACAAAGGCTGGTGGTAGAATTGGTGCATGGAAAGTGTTAAAATAACACCATTTAAAATAGCCTAGGGTGTCTACTTTTACAAAATATATACTTTTTGGGGTAAAATACACTGTCCTACTTAAAAAAAAGTCCCAAATGAAAGATGGGCTCAGGCTGACTACACGTCAATATTCCAAGTTGAAAATGCGCACCTTCACAATGTGGCCCTTTAGCCCCCAAACAACCCAACAAACCTATGCATGGGTGGTATCCCTGTACTCAGGATATGTTGTTGAACACATATTGGGTTATTGTTTGGCAGTGACACATACCAAAATCTGTGAATTTATGTCTAAAATACAATATTTGTGAAAAAAAACCACACAAAAATTACTACCACAAACTTTGACAAAGGCTGTGGTAGAATTAGTGCATGGAAAGTGTTAAAATACCACCATTTGAAATAGCGTAGGGTGTCTACTTTTAAAAAATATATGGGTTGATGGGGTAAAATACACTGGCTGGTTTCAAATATGTCCCAAATGGGACATGGGTGCAGGCGGTCTGCATATCAAAATTTTAATTTGGAAAACCAAAAACTGCACCTACCAAATTTGGCCTTTTACTCCCCAAACAACCCAACAAACCTATGCATGGGTGGTATCCCTGTACTCAAGAGATGTTGCTGAACACTTATTGGGGTGTTATTTGGCAGTGACACATACCAAAATCTGTGAATTCATGTCTGAAGTACAAGGTTTGTGAAAAAAAAACACACAAAAATTACTACCACAAACTTTGACAAAGGCTGTGGTAGAATTAGTGCATGGAAAGTGTTAAAATACCACCATTTGAAATAGCGTAGGGTGTCTACTTTTAAAAAATATATGGGTTGATGGGGTAAAATACACTGGCTGGTTTCAAATATGTCCCAAATGGGACATGGGTGCAGGCGGTCTGCATGTCAAAATTTTAATTTGGAAAACAAAAAACTGCACCTACCAAATTTGGCCTTTTACCCCCCAAACAACCCAACAAACCTATGCATGGGTGGTATCCCTGTACTCAAGAGATGTTGCTGAACACTTATTAGGGTGTTATTTGGCAGTGACACATACCAAAATCTGTGAATTCATGTCTGAAGTACAAGGTTTGTGAAAAAAAAACACAAAAAAATTACTACCACAAAGTTTGACAAAGGCTGGTGGTAGAATTAGTGCATGGAAAATGTAAAAATACCACCATTTGAGATAGCCTAAGGTGTCTTCTTTTAAAAAATATATGGGTTGATGGGGTAAAATACACTGGCTGGTTTCAAATATGTCCCAAATGGGACATGGGTGCAGGCGGTCTGCATGTCAAAATTTCAAGTTGGAAAACAAAAAACTGCACCTCAAAAATTTGGCATTTTAGCCCCCAAACAACCCAACAAACCTATGCATGGGTGGTATCCCTGTACTCAAGAGATGTTGCTGAACACTTATTAGGGTGTTATTTGGCAGTGACACATACCATAATCTGTGAATTCATGTCTGAAGTACAAGGTTTGTGAAAAAAAACCACAAAAAAATTACTACCACAAAGTTTGACAAAGGCTGGTGGTAGAATTAGTGCATGGAAAGTGTAAAAATACCACCATTTGAGATAGCCTAAGGTGTCTTCTTTTAAAAAATATATGGGTTGATGGGGTAAAATACACTAGCTGGCTTCAAATATGTCCCAAATGGGACATGGGTGCAGGCTGTCTGCATGTAAAAATTTCAAGTTGGAAAACAAAAAACTGCACCTCAAAAATTTGGCATTTTAGCCCCCAAACAACCCAACAAACCTATGCATGGGTGGTATCCCTGTACTCAGGAGAAATAGTAGAATCTATTTAGCATGTTTTTTCGTTCGCTATTGTCGATGAGGAGAAGTTGTTTCAAATAAAAACAAAGACATTTGTGTATTTTTTTTTTTTTAACATATTTTATTATTTTTTTTAATAATATGATAAGATATGATCAAAAAGATGGCATCCATAGAAAGCCCTTCTTGTCCCGATAAAAACAATATATAATATGTGTGGGTACAGCAAATGACAAAGAAGAAAATTCAAACAGCACAGAAATGTTAAAATAGCCATTGTCCAGAAAGGACAAAAATGTTTCAAAGGCTCTGTCCTTAAGGGGTTAATACTGATGCTTTCTATCATTTAAATTGGTTGAGGAGGACTCTCACCTAATGCTTCATGCATAATCTTTTTACTCATAAAACATGCCCAGAAGACTACAGAGTAAAATTTAGAGTTAATAGACTCATTCAGAGAACCAGTAGTACCCCCAACAATCAATTAAAGCTATTCAATTAATGCTGTTGTTTTATGTTCAACTAGTTTCTATGAGCATTACATGTATGATGCAACAAAACATAATAACAGTAGCATGATAAAAATCTAATTCCTCAGATGAATACCGAAGGATATTTAATTTTTTCACACTATTAACTGTATGTAGGTGTACATATACTGTGTGTGTGTGTGTATGCAGGTTATTATATTTCATCACATCATGCACATGCATCATTCCTTTGTTGGCAGTTTTTATGTTGTGAGCACTTCCGTGGAGTTTTTTTTTAAATTATTTTCCCAAGACTCCTTTCATAGTTACACTGCTCTCCATTGTCTATATTATGATGACGTACCTGACAAAACTATTGTTTGTAATTTTAGTTCAGACAGCTATGTGTAACTTACATGTTTTTATGTCTTATCTGTCGGTACACTTCTTGTTTAAAGTTTACTCTCCTTTAATCCTTTCGTGTGTTTTGGTTACAGAGTTATTACTCAATCTTGTATTTTTGTGTTTCTTTGTTAAAGTAATAGTTAATCCTGAGATTTTAATATAATTAAAGGATGAAAAGAATTTTAATTAATGTGCTTCTAATTTGACAAAACCAAGTCTTTAGGCACGCTATCAACCCATTGTGATGTAAAGAGCGCTAACATTATCTGAGCAGGTCATCTCAGATCCCAGGGGAATGCCTGTGCATTAGGGGGCATGGTGACTAACAAAGTTAATTCACTGGACTTGCAACTTTTGTATTCGAAATATAGAAAAATGGTAAGTGTTTTATCAGTATTTTTCATGAAATTATTATAACGCACATAAAAAATTAAGTTTTAGAAAAAAATCCACACAAAAGGATCCTTCCACACTGATACAACTTATCACAAAAGCTTAATTGCATATATTGTTCAATGTGTTGAACTGAGCTGTGGGGAGTCTTCATGTGTTGGGATTGTAGAATACTTTTCTGACAGAAGAACTACATTGGGAACTGCTCAATAATAGCAATACTTATTTGCATAAATGTACAAATCATTGTACATACTAACATACATTAGTCTATTTGTTTTTAATCCACTGTCCTGTTGACTTGCATCAGTCTGAATAATTAGACAAGTTGTTTTTTACTTTTTGAAAAAGAATCCTGAATACGGCCAAAGGGCCGGTTGGAGGTTGAATAAACAATTATTATGTAAAGACACTGAAATACAGGCTTTACACAAACAGACTGCTTCCTTTTTATTAAATAATGATGATGGAGTGGGCTCAGATTTTACATTGTGGTGCGCACTAAAATTTTATACAAGAGGGCTCTTGATTAAAATGGGAAGTCATAGGAAGAAAAATAACGATAAAACTCTTGTTGACCTATATACAGATTTAGCTAAACACGAAAGGATTAACAAACGTAAACCTAGTGCAACATCCTCCAAAACTATTTCAGACTTACAAAATTTGATTCAAATAAAGTTATATGAAGTTATGTACTTGGGAGCTAATCGAGTTGATAAATTACTCTCTAATAAGTTAAAAGACAAAAGGAAATATGACAATATTAAAAAGATAGTGATCGTCCCCCTTTTGTTTAGGGGTAATTCTTTTCCCACTTTACAAGGGGGGAAAACACCTGGATTAGATATAAAACATTTCTTGCAGGAACTGAATCTTCTTAAAGTTAGTGCAGATAACTGGATTTTGTGAACTAGCCGTTTTTGGTAGAACAGATCCTACAAGCTATTAATAATTTGAAGCAGGGAGAAGCCCCAGGATCTGACGATTTTTACGCAAAATTCTATCAGGTCTTTCCCATGGGTCTCCTCTTCTTCTCAGATTTTCTAAAATAATTTTTAAAAGCAACCATACCCCCCCCCCCCCAGATGTTTTTAGACTAAATTCAATAGAGACACCACAGAAGCTTATCTCTGATCACATAAAAAAGTTGCATAGGCAATCAGTGTGAGTCTGTGCTGTTCTGATAGAGAAATAAAGCAGAGGGACAAAAACTAACAAAAAAATTACTCACACTGTCCCAAAAAGTAAACAACAACACCAGGTAAAGTACAAAATACAAAATATGTATTATGACTTACAGTGGCAAACAGCAGTGTGCATCCTGTGGACAGCCAGCCTGTTTTTAGATTACTATTTCTCCCATACCAAAACCAGAAAAGGATCCAGCCACTCAAACTATAGGCCGATATCTCTAATAAACATAGATATTAAAACATTTGAAGCTTGTGATTACAGATAGATATCATTCATATTGATCAAACTTTCATTTAAGGTAGAGATGCAGCCGATAACATTCACAAAAATCTTAGCATCTTACATACTATTTAAGTCCAAAACATAAAGAAAACTCAAATACTAAAAGATAATTTGAATACAGCTACCAGGGATAAACTTTTACGTATGGAACTGGAATAGATAGGAGATAGATTATCTGGGGATTAAATTGAGACTACATTTAGACTTAATAATACAGGCTAATTATCAGCCTATGCTGATGTACTTCAAGGAAAAAAAGAATGAAAGATAATTGAATTAAGTGAATGCCAATTTGATTTCAAAATTACTTTATTTATTTAGATCTATTGCACTGAGAGTTCCACAGAAACTTCAGACCTCTGTTTTAGGTCCGGATATATTTGGAGCAATAAAAAACATATAAAACTATGATAACAACAACCTAAGGGGGTTGGCCTTTCGCTTCGCATACCTGGGGGGTCCTGTCCGGTCTCACATGTCCTGGTCTCTAAATTGTATTGCATCCTAGGAAATGCACTGCAGCCCAGTGCCCCTCTGAAGAGGATATAAGGCACTTTGTTTCTTTGGTATCAATAAGCTAGGATGCGATTAGGTTTTCATTTTAATATATACGCACTATATATGTATCTATTGCGTATTGTAAGGTCTGATGTTGTCTAGTCCGTTTGTCCATGCTCTTATTATATGTATATGTTTATAAAACGCAAAATAAAGCATATAAATAAAAAAAAATAAAAAAAATATGATAACAAATATCGAAACAAATGGTGGACTCTCAATGCCAAACTTCTATTCCCTCCATGAGATATCTATGCTGACCCACTATCCGAGATGGAGCAGAAGGGGGTAATTAGCCACTAACTGGTACTTGATGGAAAAAGAGTGGGTTAAGAGTGACTTGCTGAGATACATGTGCGACCCATGCCACCATGGTTGTTATGTCCCGACCATACTATATTTATGTCTAGTGTGTCTTCAATATATGCCTTAGAAGAAGGTTCCAGATGAAAATACCTGATGTTGTAGCAATAAATTATGTCAATCAAAGCTAAAGATATAAAAGTTACTGGTGTCCATTAATTCCATCTGCACCACACAGACAGGAAAGGTCAGTTGTAAAATTGTGTTAAGTTATTACAGTCAACTGAGGAACTTATCACCTAGATGTTATTTCACAATACTTATCAATGTGCTTACAGTTAAATAAAATCATCCAAAATAATGTCAGTGTCTCTCTCAACTGCAGTACATGAATGGGTTTTTCATGGCTTTAATTAACCTCAAACTGCCTTTACTTTTACAACATTAGCTCACAAATATACAAATTATCCCACTTACACATCTGTGTACTAGGTAAAAAAAATTTAGATAAACAGCAACTAGCAAGATTTTTTTGTCACACAAATGTAAAAATGAATTAGTTGTACTTGCAAGCATTCCTTTGATATTTAAGCTGGCACACAATCAATGCTTACTTTAATTGTGGTTACTCATGCCAGGGGAAAAAATGCAGCTTACTGTTGCTTAGACACTGAAAGTTCAAAAGGTGATGTTACTCAGGATTCTAGCTTGACAGGAATAGGAGAAGTGCCCAGCAGAAGCTGCCAACACATGAGTGTCATCAGTTCCTATTGGGCAATAATTCATCTCTTCTTAGCTTTATTAGTCGTCTCACTGTGGGATTTGTCATTGAACTAATCCTGATGGCTCGCTTGTTCAGTGTTCACCATCTCACGAGGAGCATCATTGACTTTTCCTGGGGAATTTCCCCTGGTTCTTTTCATTTTGTGTTAACTCTTGTTTCATATTTGTCCTCACCACTTTTCCCTGAGACAAATAATACATAATTTCCAAAAACTTTAAAATTTTAGAATTCTCTCCTTACTTTGTTACCCCATGTAACAATGTGCAGATAACTGAAAAAAAAAAAACCTATTATTTTTAGAACATAATAAAACAAATAAAAAGTGGCCTATTTTGATTGTGATATATGATTTTCTAAGTAACTAAGGTTAATTTATGCCTGAAATCACATAAACACACACGCTTACCTGAACCCAAAACTTTGGACATGTCGTGTTTTATTCAAATGTAACGTCGTTCACTTTGAGCATCAGCTATATTTTCCATGTCAGACAGAGGCCACTCAATTGGCTTCATCGGACAGAGGAGATTCCCCTGCAGAAAAATCATCGGCTTCCCTCCTGCGATAAACTGTTAAAGTGATTTATGAGTGCTGTTGTGTTGTCCTGTTACAAATAATTTGTTTCAAGTTTGATTATGTTCAAACAACTAGACCAGACTGTCCCATACATGTTCCTGAGATCTCTCCTGGATCCACATATACTCTCATCATCCCTCTGCAACTAGACCAGACTGCCCTATACAGCCAGAAAACATCTAAATTTGGACTTTAGACTTTACTCTACAATATTTGTATACTATGCTCTCTGGATAATGCAACTTAAAATTGATCACCTTTAAGTTTCTATCTCTCTATTTCCCTCTTAATTATCTCCTCCTCCTTGTTGATTTCAATCCCTTCTACATTCTTCCATGTGTTTTATGGCTTTTATTTTTTCCCTCTTTCACAGAGATTTTTCCTGTACCCACATACACTAAATCACCAATTAAATAACCTCTGGTGTGACTCTCTCAGCTCCCCCACACCTTCCATTATCACAATCTACTTATATTTGTACCTCCCCCATCTTTTCTCCCTTTTCACTCCTTATGTATCTCATGTTCCCCATCCCCTCTAGAATGTAAGCTGGCACGGATGCCCCTCTACCTCATGTTTTAGACAGAAAATGTCTGTCTAATTTTGTTTGTAACTACCTTCTTATGCTTTGTACCAAGATCTGCGTAAATTGTTGGCGCTGTATAAATAAACAACTTCTATTTACATTATTTATTTTTATGAGGCATCAAAATGCTAATATGATGTTAACAATAAAGCTATGTTAACATTTATGTGACGTGGTCCAGTGAACAGGGACTACAATGCTGCAAAATGTTTGACAACATATATTTGTGTAGTGTTCCCGAAAGGAGCAATAACAATGACACAGTGGGTTAGAGTCAATGGCCCCTGTTAAGTCAAAACAAGCTGTGTTCTGTAAATTAAGGGACATTTGCGAATAAATGCCCATACTTACAAAGGATCTTACAGCAAGTGTTAAGATAACGCAAAAACACTTACACTAGAATTAACGCTGGAATTACCCTACTACAAGGGATTCAATGTGGTGCGTTAACCATTAGCAGGTCATTAAATAAGAACATTTTCCTGTTAATGTAATACTATAAAAAACACGAGTTAACTTAGCTGATCCCGCTGATACAAAGTTAGTACAGCTGTCAAAGTTAAATCAAACACTTAACGCATGAACAAAATGAACTAACCATACTAATTTAATTCCTATCAATGATGGATAAAATGTAACTAAATTATTTTAACCCCTTAGTGAAAGGACTGTTTTAAAATATGTGTTCCTTTTGTGACAATGGCTGTTTTAACATGTTTTGCAGTGTTTGTGTTTGGCTGTAATTCTCCTCTTTCTTGATTAATGTACCCACACATATCATATACTGCTTTTACCCCCTAATTTATTTATTATCCTCATATCATATCATAAAATATGATGGAAACAAAATCCCCTCTTTTTCTGAGCTTAGAAATATGCATGTTTACATGTTTTTCTGTTCTTTTTGCCAGTTATAGGGCAATAAAGTAGCATTTTTATTTCCTAACCATTTGACCCCAACCTTAATCATAACCCTAATTGTAACTCTAAATCTAACACTATACCTAATTATAACAATAACCCATCTGTAACCTTAAGTGGGTCTCTAACCCTAATGTTAGATCTAGGTTTAATAGATCTAGGGTTAGTTATTTCCTAATGCAATGTTGCTGACTGCCTCAAGTCAGGATCCAATATGGTGCCTGCAATCAAATGGGGGTGATTGTGGCATCATAGCAACACCATTAAAATATAGACACTAATTGGCAGGTTTTGTGTGATGTACCTGGTACGTCTATTGTCTTAAAGTGGTTAAAGGGACTGTATCTGAACATTGTTTTTAATGTAAATTTAGATAGGAATAACTGGTCTGTACATAGTGTAAGCAAGACTGATAGTAAATACATAGATTGCTTTTACATGCATCTGTTGAGTCACCAAACTTTAACTTCTGCTGACTTCAACGCAGGCGCCATTTAATCTAGCCCATTGTCTATATATTAAGCTGCAATGTATTTTAATACATTAAAAAAATAACAAGAATAAAGTAAGACATTCTCAGAATACACATTTTAACTGCATAGTCAATAGTCTCAATGCCCTAAATCAGAAACAAACAATCCTTCAATAAACAATATGCCCAGCCTCCAGGACTGTGAAAAATCCAGAATTGATACAAATGATTTCTTTATCGGATTATGGCAGGGCCGTCCAACATGTGGCCCATGGGCCAAATGCAGCTTGCTGGACATCGAGGTACAACTAGCAGCGGTTACCGCATCTCCAACTGACGTCCCGACCAGTGATGCTTGCAATTCTCTTTTTTCAATACATTTACACGAGTTGAGTTGAGTTGAGTTGAAGTTGAGGTAGACTATTGTTTAGTCTACTGAGTTGAGGTAGACTAGTGTTTAGTGTTAAAAATGCTTATGTTAGTAATGAAGAGGTTGAGCAAAAGAAGGTGGACGCCATCTGGCACTAGACTCAAGATAACTTAAAGTTGATTATTAACCCCTTCATGACCGGACTGTTTTTGGAATGTTGTGCGTTAGTGACCAAGGCTGTTTTAACACGTCTGAGGTGTTTGTGTTTAGCTTTAAAAAAAAAATTCAGTTGCTGTACCCACACAAATTATATATTGGGTTTTTTTTAGGAGAAGAAGGGCTTTCTATTGATGTCATTAGTTTGTTCATATCATTTATTGTATAATGTAAAAATAGTAAAATATGTCTAATATTAAAAAAAACAGCACTTTTCCTGAATTTTCTTTGCAAAATCTTTTACTAAGCTCCAAAAGCTAATGAAAAAACCTGCGAAATAGATTCTAATATTGGTCCTGAGTTTACAAATATCCAAAGTTTATTATTTTTTGCTTTTTTTTTTGCTGTAGGTTAATAAATACAAGTAGCATATAGCTGTTTCAAAACCATTTTTTACAAAAAATAGTGTTAGTGACATTGTAACACCAATATCTGTCATGAACCTTGAATAACCCCCCACATGTACACATTTTTATAAAGTAGACATCCCAGGGTATTCAACTTGGGGTATTTTGACACTTTTCATTCAGTCATTTTACCATCAATCTTTGACAGTTTTGGCATAGTAATTTTGTGTGTGTTTTATTTCCATACACTTAGAAATTTAGGTATGAAT
Organism: Pelodytes ibericus; assembly: GCA_036172795.1. NCBI lineage: Eukaryota > Metazoa > Chordata > Amphibia > Anura > Pelodytidae > Pelodytes > Pelodytes ibericus. The sequence goes on from CM069863.1 coordinate 90,352,776, forward strand.
TTAAAGGGATTGTTCTATTTTATTGCCAAACAAAACCCCAATATATGTTCAGCAACTTCCCCTGAGTGTAGCGGTACCCCACATGTATAGGTTTGCTAGGGTTATGTGTCAGGTACAGGGCCAAATTTAGGATAAGGTAATTGAAGCTTTAAAATGTGTATTTATTATGTATTTATTTATTAGGGTTTTGATGAACTCTAACCATAACCCTAGGGTTTGGAGTAGCACTATAAAAAAAAAAAAAAACTTTTTTTTTAATTAAAAAGTCCTTGGAGGGGGGCTGGTTGTGCTTGGGGGGACCAGGGGGAGACTTGCAACACTATATTTAGCCTCTCCTTGCCCCACGATCGCCGTGGAGCAGGGAGAGAGTATAGCTGTGAAAGCAGTCTGTCACAGTGCCAGGATGTTTCCAGGGGGGCTTAAATGGATATGGCTGAAGTGTCTTGGTATCGAGACACTTCGCCATGTACTTTTTAGCATGATAGTATCTGCATGAGGGTCCCGGTCTGTCATCGGTCACGAAGGGAGTTTTTCCCTATGACGGTCCAGGACCGTCATCGGTCACGAAGGGGTTAATATATTTAATCCAGGGAGTCCAAGTAATAAATAAATTGGAGGATTATTATTTATTATAAAAAAGCATTTTTTTCATTATGTGATGAATTATTATAGATAGAATATATAACCTCCCATACATTCTCTTTCTAAACATAGCTTTGTCGACAGCTACATTTTTATTCAGTTTATTTTTTAAAGGTAGACCAATGTGAAACAGGAAATAGGAATGCCCACTGGCCCCACAAAATACACAAGTATGGCTCCATGGCTGGATATATTATAGTAATTTTCATAATTAATAAATCTATTTATCAGCCAATACTGCATACTGATGTCTAGGCTGCAATCAGCCACCCAATAATATCATATAGGGTAATAGGGTTGATCTCCATTTAGATAAGTATCCTGTGTTCTTCCAGGTTTTCTGTTTTTTTCTGGGTAGTCAGCACAGACTTCTTGGGTTTGTACATATTTAAACCCATTTTACATATAAAAAGCATATATTTTTATTTTTAGTTATCTTGACAAAGGTTTGTGTTTGGATCTGCATGTATTTTACTACTGGAGAACCAACTGTGCACACTATATGATTGAATTAAACATTTGGCATTTTGGCGTAGGACATTATGAATATATATAAATATATATATACACATATTGAGATGGTTACTGAATGAGTCCTCTGGAATTCTATGTATTACTTGAACCCATCTGTCATTTACACTTCTGTGGACAACAAATCCACGTTAAACACCACACCCTACAATCCAAGAATGTACCAGAATATGACCCACTAAATAAAAATTAAATAAACAGTCCCTTCCTAATATGTAAACTATTCATTCACAATAGCTAAATCCAAACACAAGGCTATGCCTTATAATGGCCATAGTGTAGCAGCACAGTATTGACATTAACCTTTGTATTCTTATTATAAAGAGGTTAAGTAAACAACAAAAAACTGACACGCAGACAGAAATTCTCCATATTTCAAAGTGCAAAGTAATCCAAATGTATTGAAAAATATAGCTTGACAATAACATGTCCTTACAAGTAGAGAACAAAAACATAAAATTATATTTAAAGAGACATCCCTCTCTTAGCTTCTAATATTCTTTACAATTATTGGTGTTGACTTTTCTTTATGAGCAGGAGGCTCTTGAAAATCAATTTATTAAAAAGATATATGCTATTAATATTCATTAAAACCATTACTAGAATCAATGACACAAATATATATGTGTGTAATATATATATATATATATATATATATATATATATATATATATATATATATATATTACCATGTTTAAACTATGTACAAACAAAAACTGTGCATAATAAAATAGTTATAACCAAGGTTATTGTTTTTTTTATTATATGTGCATCGTATAGGTGATCATGCTGGACAAGTTGCTTCTTCAGAAACGTTGCTTATTCAATCACTGTAATATATGCTAATGCAAATAAATGGTGATGTAAATAAGATTATCCTTGTTCACAGCTGGCCCTACAATGGGTCCGGGTGGATCCATTGACACAGGTGCCACTTTAAGGGGGTGGCAATTGTCCGCCCTCCATTTTGTGATGACTAGGGGACTGCACGCAATCTAAAATTTCCATATTAGTGCAATTCTGGACAGGGGTGAATAACACACCTGCACAAACTGCCCGTTCCTCCCGATTGCACTTAGTGCTCTTAAGTCATAACACCGAGTGAAAGTGGGGTCAAAATGAACTGGGTGAAGCGTAGTTGCCACTGTGACTGTGTGTGTGTTTGACTGTATGTGTATGATTGAGACTATGTGACTGTGTATGCAATTCTGTGTAGAAGACTGTGTGTATGTGCTTGTGTGACTGTGTATGTGTGACCTTTTGTGTATGTGGTATGTGTGTGGGGGAGAGGGGCAACATTTCAATTCTGGACCAGGCAGCACAGCGTGTTGCGTTCAGGAAGAACCAGTTTAATGCAATAATATTAGATGCAGCAATGTTGCTCAGACTAAGAGAGTAAACGGTGGAAACAATAATGTAGATTATAGTATAAATACTACGATGTCTGCCCCCTGGTATAATCTTTCAGTTAGACATAGCTTATTTTTGCTTGACAGTTGTCCTTTAAACTAATCTTTACATTGGGCATAGGGAATTCCTACAAATCTGACAGGATTTTTTTGAGACCCATAAAAGACTGGCAAATTATTAGAAATATACATGTAATCTAATTCAAATAATGATTTACACAAGCCAACTTTCTGTCTAGCCTATTGTATTTCTTTCACCTTTTATCTCCCAGACACCTAATGGAAATGTCTCAAACAGTGTTTCATTGTCATGTAGTAGAAATCAGCAGTGTCATTTTTTTGGAAAGTATGGTAATGTGGATGTGCGCAGTTGTATATGTCATTCAGAACTGGAACATATTTGACAAGTGATAAACTGACTGATCATAGACACATCCTGTTTATGCAAAATCAGAAACCACAAGGAAATGTGTTAATCAGAGGGCAGTGGTATCATTCAATAATATAGAAATGTTATAAGAACCACTAAAGCATTCAAAACATAACAAGTAGAGTTGAGTGGACACCTGGATGTTTGGGTTCGGCGGCTTCGGCCGAACTTCAGAAAAAAGTCCGGGTTCGGGCTCGAACTTGACCCCGAACTTGACCCTGAACCCCATTGAAGTCAATGGGGACATGAACTTTTGGCCACTAAAATGCCTCTAAAAAAGTCCTGGAAAGGGCTAGAGGGCAGCAAAATGAAGTAAAATGTGGGTGAGTGTCCCCATTCATGCGAATAGTTCAATTGACCTATTCGTATGAATGGGGACTCTATTTCGGTTTATAGAAAGCCAATAGCCATGTTCGGTTTATAGACTTTCGACTTATGGAATACATGTAATGCTATTGACTTTCTATAAACAAAAATAGAGTCCCCATTCATAAGAAATTCTTATGAATGGGGAATGTCATTCGGTTTATAGACTTTTGGCTTATGGAATACATGTAATACTATTGGCTTTCTATAAACCGAAATTGAGTCCCCATTCATAAGAATTTCTTATGAATGGGGACTCTATTTCGGTTTATAGAAAGCCAATAGCATTACATACAATGTAATCGCCGAATCCCGAACTCCAACACGGACATACAGTGCAGTTCGGGTTCGCTCAACACTAGTCATAATATCTCAGTTCAGTAATTCCTTATGCTCAGGCAGAGTCTCCCCAAATGGTATGGCTGTGTCCACAGCTTTAAGGAATACATCTCCTGATTCTGCAGGGAACTTTAACTCCTTTTGACAGATGCAAATTGTAGCAAATAACTTAAATTTAAAGGACTATAGTTTCCACGAGGATTGATGTCCCAAATATATTGTGAAGTTTAGGGAATGCTCTCCCCAGCATCTCTTGGGAATGGGATGGAGGGTTATATGGATGTCACAATCATGCATGCTCAATGACTGTATGCTTAGAATTATCAAGTGGTCCAAAGCGGGGAGCATGCTTACTTGATTACCATTACTATCATATACAAAATAGCGTATGTTTGAAATATGAACCAGCAGGTTAAATAAACACTTTCTCACTTGGAGTGGATCTTTAAATCATATTTAATGCTGTAAGTAATTGGGCCCGATTCGTTGACTCAGAATATGACTTATTACAGTTTTTTAGTTAAAATTTTGCAATTATAGTGTAGGGATTCAATGACAGGAAATAAATTAATTCAGATTGTTGAATAAATTCCAAAATGTACTATTCCTTTCATCGAACATGTCCTATCTGAACATCTTATTGGATAGGTCTGTTGATTATCAAGTTAGTATATTTAAATTGTAGTGTCCAGAACTATGAAGTAATATCCACTGACATTACTTATAATCCTTTCTTTCCTGATATGTTGAGCACATTTTAGGTTTTTTTTTTCTAAATATTTTATGCAATACAGCTAAATGATTAACTTTAAATTCAGTTTGGAAAATAGTGTTTTGGAACAGTATGAATGTTGGTTGATTACAGAAAACTACAGGCCTTGAGTACTGATTTTGACACTTGGTTACTAGAGAGATTTTAAACCCCATTGTGTGGTGATAAAATGCAGAGAAACAAAAAATACAAATTACATAGAAACTCTTGAATAAAGGAAATCATTTAGTGTGTAATATGAGGCAATAACTTTTTTTTAAATTATTGTTTTGTATTTGTTGTTGGATTTTGTTTTTAATTTGACTTTGTTAGGTGTTTTGATTATGTTTTTTTTATGGAAAAATACAAAAATGAGGCAATTCATGTAAACTATAACATTTATTCCAACAAGCTCACTTGAAAATCCAGCATTCCATATCTTACTAATTTAAGCTGGTCAGAGAACTCAGTGGGCAAATGCACAACCTGACTCAGCTCTTCGTCCTCCCAGAGTAGATACAATACATTCTATTAAATTGGGTAATAGAAGCATCCCCTGGATGTTGGGAGTAAGTAAAATCCCCTGCTTAATCACTGTGTTATTTTTTGTTCCCTATCTAATGGAAAATTAAACTAAAGAGGCAATGGTACCAACAATTTAAAAAACTTGGGATCTTTTGCTGACTTATTCACTTCTTAGATCATCTTTTTATTGCATTTTTCTAAGTATGTGTTAAGGATTAAAAGCCATCCTTTGAGATACCGTATTTGCTCGATTATAAGACGAGGTTTTTTTCAGAAAAAAAAATCTGAAAACTACCCCTCGTCTTATAATCGAGGTCTCTTATAATCTGACCTCAAATTGAGGTCAGATTATAAGACATGGATCCAGGTCCCCAGCTGTGAGGTAAACAGGGGGTGGAAACCAACATGCAGGATAACTAAGCCGTAATACAGTGATCACGGTGAGAAACACACCTGGCAGGAAATATAGGCACTGACATCGAAGGCAGACAGTCTCACTGGAAGGTGTAGTCCAATCAGTAGTAGTATACAGCAATGTACAAGCGGCACTACGGTTGAGGAGAATAATCCGGGGAAACGCCAGGTAAATGGGAGCCAGAAGAGAAGCAACGTCAGCCGGTCCAAAGGTCGGGGGCACAAGCATAGGAGAGTAGTCAAAAGGAAATCCGAGGTCAGGGGCACAGGCAAGGTAGCGGTAAACGAAGACAATCCAAATCGGCTGAAGTAACGGAGATAATAAGGCAGGATACACGAGAATCACTCAGCGTCATACTGAATGCAGAGTCTCCTTTTAAATCCTCGCGGGCCTGACGTCACGCGCCGTGCGTAGCGTGTTCTGCTTGTTGTCAAGGTGATGGTAACTTTGCAGGAGAGTATTGTATTGAGTCTAGAATGGAGGAAATTGCGATCGTCTGGATTCCAGGATATTCCGGTGAGTTACTTCTTTGGGGAGTCTGACAGTACCCCCCCCCCAAGGCGGGACCTCCGGGCACGCTGAGGACCAGGCCGATCTGGGAAGCGAGAATGGAAGGAACGAACCAAGTCGTCGGCATGAACCAAAATAGCAGGCTCCCAAGATCTATCAGAAATGCCATAACCCTTCCAATGGACTAGATACTGAAGTTGTCTTCTAAACAAACGAGAGTCCAGAATCTCCTCCACCTCGTACTCCTCCGCACCATCCACCAAAACAGGGGCAGGAGGTACCACGGATCTATTGGGAAAGGGATCAGATATCCACGGTTTCAGAAGGGATACATGAAACACCGGGTGTACCTTCATAGAGGGAGGAAGTTCCAGTCTCATGGCCAAAGGGGAAATACGTTCCAGGATACGAAAGGGGCCAAGATGTTTAGGGCCCAGTTTCCTTGAAGGACATGATAATTTGAGATGTCTGGTGGAAAGCCATACTCTATCCCCCACTTTGTAGACAGGGGCCGAAGATCTGTGTTGGTCAGAAAAAAATTTATAATGGGTTTGAGCTCGTCGTAACGTATTGCGTACCACTGTAAAGTTTTGGACCAGATTGCTGACATGAAGTGATGCAGAGGGAACCGTGCTGGATACAGGGGAACCTGGAAGCATTGAAGGATGATAACCATAGCTAGCGAAGAACGGAGACATTCGGATGGATCGGTGCATATGGTTGTTGTAAGCAAACTCGGCGAGAGGCAAATAGTCCGCCCAATTATCCTGAAGGTGTGAAGAAAAACAACGTAAGTACTGTTCCAGGGTCTGGTTTGTACGTTCCGTTTGGCCATTGCTTTGAGGGTGAAAGGCAGTGGAAAGTGATCGGTGGATGTGCAGACCTTCACAAAATGCCCTCCAGAATTTAGAGGTAAATTGGGACCCACGATCAGATACGATGTTTTCTGGAAGACCATGGAGACGAAAAATGTTCTGTATGAATAGCTCGCAAGTTTCTTGAGCTGAGGGAAGGGTCTTGTATGGAATGAAATGTGCGGTCTTGGTGAAGCGATCCACTACCACCATCAAGGTGGTGAATCCTTTGGAACGAGGAAGGTCTGTAATAAAATCCATAGATATATCCCCCCATGGTCTTGAGGGAACAGGAAGTGGCTGAAGTAGACCAGATGGAAGTATTTTCTTGTTTTTGGATCGAGCACAGATCTCACAAGATGACACGAACGCATAGACATCCTTGTGTAATGTAGGCCACCAAAATGTTCGTTGGATAAGATCTCTGGTTTGTTGTATACCACCATGACCGGCCGCCGGAGTATCATGAAAGACTTGGAGGACCTGTAAACGAGTCTCGGGGGGCACAAAAACTTTATCTCTGTGAAAATATAATTCTTGACGGTAATCGAGATTAGTGTGTTCAGAGGGTGGGAGTGAACGAGAGTGGGATTTGAGAGATTCCCAGAGGGTTTGGGTGACTGCCAAGAAGTGCTCTGGTTGTAGGATGGTAGTTTTCTCTGCAGAAGGTAGTTCCTCCCCTTCAGCCATTCTTGACAGTGCGTCGGCCTTGCCATTGCGAGAACCTGGGCGATATGTAATATGTAGTTGGAAGCGGGTAAAAAATAAGGCCCATCTGGCTTGTCGGGGTTGTAGTCGCTTAGCGGTACGTAAATACTCCATGTTCTTATGATCAGTATACGTGGTAATGGGGAAAACAGACCCTTCCAGTAAGTGTCTCCACTCTTCTAATGCCAATTTTATGGCTAAGAGCTCACGTTCCCCCACATCATAATTGCGTTCAGCAGAATTCAATGATCGTGAGAAGAAGGCCACAGGGTGCAGTAGGTCATCACTCTCTTGACGTTGTGACAGAATAGCCCCGACTGCGGTGTCAGAGGCATCGACCTCCAACGTATATGCTTTAGTGGGGTTTGGCAAAATTAGAATGGGAGCTTGTGTGAATTTGAGTTTAAGAGATTCAAACGCAGCTTGGGCAGCCGTGGTCCATTGAAAGGACTTTTTCTTAGAAGTGAGTGAAGTGATAGGTTGAATCACTTTAGAAAAGTTTCGAATGAATTTTCGGTAGAAATTTGCAAATCCCACGAAGCGCTGTATGGCTTTTTTGTCCGTAGGGATAGGCCACTGTAGTATTGCAGATACTTTCTTAGGGTCCATTTGGACATTATTGGGGGAAAGTACAAAACCAAGGAATTCCACAGTCTGTGTATCAAAGATGCATTTCTCCAACTTTGCATAAAGGTTATGTTGTCTTAGACGGGAAAGAACCAGCTGCACGTGACGTCGGTGCTGTTCTATGGAAGGGGAAAAAATTAGAATATCGTCCAGATAAATGATGACAAATTGGTCTAGTATGTCGTGAAATATGTCATTGACAAAGTGTTGGAACGTGGCTGGCGCATTGCAAAGGCCAAATGGCATAACGAGGTACTCGAAATGCCCATAACGAGACCTAAAGGCTGTCTTCCATTCATCACCCTCCTTTATTCTTACTAAATTGTAGGCTCCTCTAAGGTCAATCTTGGTAAATATTTGTGCAGTACGTAGATGATCCATTAGTTCAGAGATTAAAGGTAGAGGGTAACGGTTCTTGGTGGTAATTTGGTTCAATTCTCTGTAATCCACACAAGGTCTTAGGTCTCCGTCCTTTTTTTTGACAAAAAAAATGCCAGCTCCTGCTGGAGAGGTGGAAGGTCTGATGAAACCTTTAGCAATATTTTCGGCAATATATTCCTTCAGAGAGGACAGTTCAGGCTCCGCCAAGGGATATATCCGTCCGAAGGGTATGGGAGCCCCAGGTAGTAAATCAATTGGGCAATCATAGCTTCGGTGTGGAGGCAGGGTATCTGCTTTTTTCTTTTCAAAAACATCCTGGTACGTTTGATATGCCAATGGAAGGTTCTGTATGGGATTGTTGGTGAGACATATCAAGGACCGGATCAGACATTTTGAGGTACACATCTTAGAAGAAAATACTAGGGTGCCTGTCTCCCAGTTAATCATAGGATTATGGTTTCGAAGCCAAGGTAGCCCCAAAATCACTGAGAATACTGGAGCAGGTACGATATCAAATTGTAAAATCTCCTGATGTCTTTCTCCAATAGTAACAATAAGTGGTATGGTTTCATGAGTAACCGGACCAGTCTTTAATGGACTTCCATCTACTAATTGTATTTGTAGAGGTGTGGCTTTCTTTTGGAGTGGAATGCAAAGAGTCTTGGCCAATTCTATGTCCAAAAAGCAACCGCTGGCGCCGGAATCAACCATGGCTGATAATCGTATGGGTTCTTTAGTCCACTGTAAGGAAAGGGAAAGAGACAGGTGAGGCATCAGGTTGGGCGGAATAACTGTGTCAGTGGGAGATGTTGCAGAATTATTCTTACCCTGAGTTGGGCGTCGTCTGATCCTGCAATCTCTATATGCATGGCCTGGTCTTCCACAATAAAGGCATAAATTTTGGGCTCTCCTTCTAGCCTTCTCTTCAGCAGGTAGAGGTCCCCTAATAAGACCGATTTGCATGGGTTCCTCTGTATTAGGGATCGTTGGCGTGGATTCAAAAAAGATCTGAGGTGAAGTTGGGTTCATAGAATAAGATGGTACCCCACGCTCCGCTCTTCTTTCTCGTAATCTACGGTCAATTTGTGTCACCATGCGTGTCAGTGTATCCAGGGAAGAGGGTATTCCCACTCGTGCCAATTCATCTTTAAGAGCATCGGATAACCCCAGGCGAAATTGGTCTAATAGAGCCGCTTCATTCCATGTGGTTTCTAGGGCGACTCGGCGAAACTCTGTGATATATTCCTCTACCGGTCGTTTTCCCTGTTGGAGGGAGCGAAGTGTGTTGGTTGCTGAAGAAATTCTAAAAGGATCTTCATACAGTGAGTCTAGTGCTTGGCGGAAGGATCCCCAAGATTCAAGTAGAGGGCTGTTACTGTGTAGCAAATGGTGGGCCCACAATTGAGGTTCCTCAGTAAGAAGGGATATCACTGTGTGTACTTTTACAAAATCAGATGCATAAGTACGTGGTTTTAAATTAAACAGGATTTGACATGCAGTAACAAAGGTACGGTATTTCTTTCTGTCCCCTGAGAATTTGTCTGGCATGACGACTTGAGGCTCTAAGGCTGTGGCCCCCTCCAGATTGCTAGATGCCGAGACTGAAAAAGGAGCCGATACTGCAGGTTCTGGAATTCTGTTTTGTAGTTGTTGTAATTGTTGTTGCAACTGATTTTGTCCGGTCTGTAGTTCTTGTACAGTTTGGGTTAGGGACGATACTTGTTGGGTAAGGGCCGTAATTGCTTCTGTAAGTCCTGCGGTTTCCATAACGGCTGAGTGATTATGTGAGGTAAACAGGGGGTGGAAACCAACATGCAGGATAACTAAGCCGTAATACAGTGATCACGGTGAGAAACACACCTGGCAGGAAATATAGGCACTGACATCGAAGGCAGACAGTCTCACTGGAAGGTGTAGTCCAATCAGTAGTAGTATACAGCAATGTACAAGCGGCACTACGGTTGAGGAGAATAATCCGGGGAAACGCCAGGTAAATGGGAGCCAGAAGAGAAGCAACGTCAGCCGGTCCAAAGGTCGGGGGCACAAGCATAGGAGAGTAGTCAAAAGGAAATCCGAGGTCAGGGGCACAGGCAAGGTAGCGGTAAACGAAGACAATCCAAATCGGCTGAAGTAACGGAGATAATAAGGCAGGATACACGAGAATCACTCAGCGTCATACTGAATGCAGAGTCTCCTTTTAAATCCTCGCGGGCCTGACGTCACGCGCCGTGCGTAGCGTGTTCTGCTTGTTGTCAAGGTGATGGTAACTTTGCAGGAGAGTATTGTATTGAGTCTAGAATGGAGGAAATTGCGATCGTCTGGATTCCAGGATATTCCGGTGAGTTACTTCTTTGGGGAGTCTGACACCAGCAGAGCTGCAGGGGACCTGGATCCCCCTCTCTAGCAGCAACGAGCGCAGACTCCCCTGCTTCCGCCCGGCACGACCGCCAGGGCTTCTGTGAAGAAGCCGGGTACTTCCGCTTTCGTCACAGAAGTCCCGGCGAGCGTGCCGGGCGGCAGCAGGGGAGGTCTGCGCTCATCGCGCAGACTTTCTCTGCTGCCCCACTAGGCACCAGGGACAATCGGGCAGCTGGGGGATGTCTGCACTATACGTGCAGATATCCTCCATGCTGCCCGACACGGCTGTCTGTCATAATAGACTGCCGTGTCAGGCAGCATGGAGGATGTCTGCAAGTATCGTGCAGACATCCCCCGGCTGCCCCCACTAGCCACCAGGGATCAAGGTAAGGGGATGGGAGGGAGGGGGGGCAGAGAGACAGGGGGAGGGAGGGGAGCAGAGAGACAGGGGGAGGGAGGGAGGGGGACAGAGAGACAGGGGGGACAGAGAGACAGGGGGGAGGGAGGGGGGCAGAGACAGAGACAAGGGGAGGGAAGGGGTTAAGAGACAGAGACAAGGGGAGTGAGGGGGTTAAGAGACAGAGACAAGGGGAGGGAAGGGGTTAAGAGACAGAGACAAGGGGAGTGAGGGGGTTAAGAGACAGAGACAAGGGGAGGGAAGGGGTTAAGAGACAGAGACAAGGGGAGTGAGGGGGTTAAGAGACAGACAAGGGGAGGGGGGAGAGAGAGAAAAATGGGGGCAAGGGAAATAGAAAGGCAGCATTGGCACATAAAAAGAAATAAAAACTAGAAATACATTTTTTGATATCATAATTTTTTATTAAAAAAGCAATTTACATATGAATATATACAAGTTGAACTTTTTTCCCATAGGGTAGTCTTATATTCAGGCTTTTAGTTTTTTCCTAATGGAATATCCAAAGTTTGGGGGGTCGTCTTATAATCAGGGTCGTCTTATAATCGAGCAAATACGGTACTTAATTTCTCCATAACTCAGAGCATCAGCACGTTACCTGATATCACGATGATCCAACTCAATAGGAAATGTGCAGGACTGGTATAAGTATGGGGGTAGCAACATTTGGCTGGTTTTATTAACAACTGCCTCAGCCAATTTCTTCAGAAAGATCAGTTAGTTTCCACTATTTTATGGTTCATTTTCTTAAATTCCTGGCAGTTGGTTGACTTGTATCTTCCAAGACACATTAATAATGCTTCCTAGGAAAAGGCTTGTAAGTATATTACAAGTGAAACCTTCAAGTTAAATATCTATTCAGATTATAGTGTATAAAACTTGCCCAGAGATGGACATTAAATGTCTTCAGGGAAATATTGTAATTTATGGGAAAAGGAGATTTAGTTATTGGAATGGTATGTTGACTACTGAAAAAAATCCTGCTCATAGAAACAATCATGCAAAAGGGCTATGGGAAAATGGATTCAGGGAGTCTTAGTCATTTTCATCTAAAACTAATCAAAACTGTTATTGGCTATGATTACTTTTATAAAGTCAAAATATGATGTAAAGAGTACATTTGTTGCTATAATGGCATTTTACCAGTAAAATTTGTAGTGACAGGTTTAAAATGAACCTGCCTGATGAGCCACTCCAAAAATGTTATTGTTTTGAACTGTATACATATTTATAAGGCTAATGCCAAATATGAATTGAGCGACCGTAATTGTCCTGAGAATTGTGTGAGCGCTATGTTTTGTATTTATATGTTTTATAATGTGTAAATGTAAAGAAAATTTTAAAATAGGAGCCATATTGGATTAAACATCAGACCCTCCCAAAATAAACTATCCCTGCAAAAATACTGAAATGTTAATTTTAAAAAAATCAGTTAATTAGCAGTCAAAAATGTACCTACGGGATTTACTTCTTTATTAAATAATTAGCTATATGTGGCCCTATAAACAAACCTCCCCTAAGCTTACTTTTGTCCTTTATAATAAACAAAAAAGCTAGTGTGACCGGCTCTACAAAAGTATGTCTTTGGCACTAATATTCACACATATACACAAGACTCAGGCATTACTACTCTTGTGTTGCTTAAATGAAGGAATAAGATGTATAGGGGTAGATGTGATCCTTACCATTAGTTTAAAAAGTGCCATAAGTGGGTTATTAACGGGTGGTTATTTCACCCCCAGCCACATAGCATTATATTAACAGGGAAATAGGTAAGAGCTGAGTTTTATGCTAATCGCCTTTATTCCCCATTAATGCACTGGATGTTTGCGGTCCCAGTTGCAGTTAACGCTATTCCAGTTGGTACATCATAGGGAGGTTTGCATCTACCCCATTTACTTCAAATTAAACAATTCCAGACGGCCTTTGCCTTTTTTTGTCCTATATGTTAGCCTACCCATCTTTGGCTGATACTAACATTATTTTTCTCATAGCACATAACTTGTAAATTCATTTATTTCAAATAATTACATACATTAAGTCCCGAAGAGGTTAATGGGAGTGATTCATTTCAAGTCAACCACTGAATAATTTTTTTTCAATTCATAAAGAGTGACTGACTGGTGAACAGTATTAGACAAAGTTTAGACAAACAAAGTTTAGAGCGGTGAACAATGTGATAAGCGTTATGACGATATGTAAATCCTGATTCAGGAGTTAGGATATGTCGCATCTTGCATATTTTGGAAATTACAATGTTGTAATCAAATAAAGATGACATCAGGATGACCATGTTGCCAGGCTCCAAACTTCCCTTATAAATAACATCCTCCTAATGCTATAACTTAGAACATTTTGCAGAAAGCTCAACTGGAAGCAAGACGCCTGCCAGTAATCACACGAAAGCTTCAGTCATGACTGGCACAAAAAAGATCTCAGCCGTTCTCGCTCTATTCCTGCTTTACTCCACTGTATCAGAAGGTATTTTTTATTTCATTACAATATAACTGGGGTGAATTTACAAAAGGATGAAATGTTGGAGACTAGTAGAATAACTAATAGTATTCTATGGGGTCCATTCACCATCTTTGAGGTGATTTTTTTCTTAAAATATCATTGTCAATTTTACCTCAGTTTCCTTTGTCTAAATTTTGCATGTATTTTTTTCACTTTTTGGATTAGCTTTTTAAAATAAAAAAAAACCAACAAATATATCTTAATTAGTAGCTGTAAATTTATGAAGCTTAGTTTTTCATACATGATTTTCTTACTCAAAGTTAATAATATATTTTTTAAGATTAACAAATATTAAGGTTAATGAGGAATGTTATACATAACATTTAATATTTACAACATTTAAAACATATTTTTCCCTATGCATTCCCAATTCTGCTGATAAAATGTTTAGATCATTTGCTAGTCACATCATTCACAATATAACAAATGTTTAGCTGACAGAGTCACTTTACTGTATCAATAGTGTTAAAGGCTATAGCACAAAGTTAAGCATTATAATTCACTGGAGGTAATGTGGCTGTTGTACAGAATCTTGCAACATTATTTTCTTAGTAAATATCTAGTCTGCAATGTTTCAAACTATATATGTGTGTATATATATATATAATTTCATGTGTGCAGCCATTTCATGGGTTCATGCGTGCAGCCATCTTGTGACCCAGTCTCCCAAATTAACCATTTTTGTTTTAGTGCTCATTTTATGAGAGTTTCTGTTGTTTCAATAATCAATGTTTTCATTTTCTCTTTTGTAGCCATGACACTGAAAGCAGCATCACAATTAAGATGTCAGTGCACCGATACACAATCCAAGTTCATAAATCCTCGACTATTTCAAAGTGTGGAGCTCATACAAAGTGGCCCATACTGCAAAAATGTTGAAGTACTGTAAGTATCATGAACCTAATACTAACTGAAAGAATCCTTTTAAAGTATACATAAAACAGCATTTAACACCCTTGAAATATTTTTTGAAATGTTTTCAAAAGTGTTTGCACTACTTTCTTAGTAAAGGGAAATTGAAATCCTGATACACTGGCGGTTATGTAGAAAAGCCAATGGTTGTGCACAATTCTAGAGGTGCAATCACCATGGAAACCAATGGAATGTTCATGCTGATTGCTCAATTTTAGAGCTTTGCCTCACATGTAACTTTTATTCTCCATTATGTTCTCTCTACAGAATCATTTTATAAACACAGGTGGGAATACCACAAGACAGTTATCAATTTAATAATAATCCTAATGCTATTGAGTTCTACCAACTCAAGTTGAGTCTTTTTCTTTTTTAAATCAAAGTGGGTAATCCCTAAATCCTGGATTGTAAATCTTCAGCATGTTCTGTGCACCTTGTTATATTACACTGCCAACATATAGTGTCATACTTTCTAATTCTTTATATAAGTATTTACATACGCATTCACATTCACTCCTGCTCCAGTAATCCTTCCTAACTGTTCACATTAGCATTCACATAGATATTCCCATCTTCATTCACATTCCCATTAATAAAAGGTTTCCTCCCTCCCGTTTTACACATGTATAGTGTATAATTCCCTAAATAGGTCATGGGGAGTAAGTTTATGTATGCCCAACTTATGTTAAAGGTTAGACAGCTTATAACAAGAATACATTGTATTGATTTGTTTTATGTTTAGTATAAACGTCTCTAGTTATATTTTTTTTAAGTACTGATTTTTTTTTTTTTTTAATGCTTGGTTATTTAATGATAACACTGAACATTGTCCACTGGTCTTTGATAAGGTAAATGCACTTGTGGGTTTACAAAGTTTCATGCTAAACTCTGTATTCATTCCAGGGTTTCTTAAATAATCTGTGAACCTTTTTTTCTTTTTAGCATTACCATGAAAACAGGAGAAGTTGTATGTGTGGATCCCTCTGCTGCATGGGTGGAAAAGATCATAAAAAAGATATTAGAAAGGTTAGACAAACATGCAAACAGATATTACCTATCGTATGTCTTTGTAATTTGTACATTTTTTTATACATTTTTATTCAGAATACAAAATTAACAGCATAAAATACATTTATAGACACAGTCATATATACAACAAAGAATAAGTATCAATTGATGAAAAGATGAAGAGTTGTGCAGATTAGAGAAAAAAAAAGAAATACAAACATCTGTGGCTTGAGGTTAGAGGATGGCGAGTCAACAGCTTACTCATGAGAAGGTATTGGATTAGGGGATCACTGAGTGGCTAGAGAAAATGCTGCTTAGGCCCAGCAATACTCTAGAGTAGAGTGTAATTTGCACATTTAATAAACACTGCCATTATAATTTTCTGAAACACTCAGTAAGTAAGAATAATAATAATAATACCTAGAAATATTCAGTGACTTTCAACACTCTAATGACATTTTAAGATATCAGAAGATTCCCATCTTTCAGAAGTTGACTTGAAGGATTGTTTAAAGTCTAAGCCATGCAACACACCTGATGTCATCAGGCAGCAATATCTGTCAGAATATGATTGCAAAAACAAACTACAAAAAAGTACAAATGTTTATTTCAAATGTAATATTTGTTATGTTAGCAACCCCTAATAGTTTATCAATCGAACACAAATGTGAAAAAACAAAATAAACCCCCATTATTGGTATGGTGTGTCCTTGAAACATTTACGAGGAGTCATTTAATTTTTAATTAGATTTTAATGCTGTTTTCTTTTTGTTTCAGTAATGAAAACCAGGAGGAAGCAGAGGTATAGAAAATTCCCCAAAGGAAGATGGCTATTTTTCTCAGGAATATTTTGTCAACCGACAGTTGGATCATATATGTAATATTGACTAACAGAGATGATTATTTCATTTTTAAAATGCCTTTTTATATTCAAACCAATACATTGTGCATTTGTTCTGTAGAAAACTACTGCAATCTTTCTCCCGCACTTGAATATATAGAGCCGAAATATAGTTATTATTCCAGTACTTTTTAGTACAATTTTTTTTATTTGTTTTTCCATTCTTACATAGTACTCAATAACCCTAATGTTTGATTATAGGTTTATTAGGCTTAGGTAGGTTGTACATCTAATGACTTTTATGACTAGTCTGTTAGTTTTAAAAATTATAAACACATATTGGAATAATAAATATTGGAATAATAACTATATTTCTCCTACTATACAATTAACAATATTAGCTGAAATTGTTATGCACAAGGCTACACATTTAGTTAACTGTACAGGAGCATTGTAGAATTCACGGAAGGTACAAGTGTAATTACACAATCTGTGTGTAACATATAAATATATATATCAAACTTTAGGCCAAAGAAGACGAGCTGGAGAAATTCTCCAATGCAGCAGAATAATAGAATTTTTCCAACTCCGCTACTTAGGCCTTACATGTTAAATTCCCATCTTACTCTTTTTTTGAGTAAACACTTTAATGAAAGATTCTGATGAAATATCCTTCTTGTTTTTGTTGACAGGATTCTATAGAGCTGCTGATAATTATCAGGAAATTGTCATACTTCTGTAAGCTAATTAAGGACCAGAGGATGACATTGCAGTTTTGTTTCGAAAATATCTATTTAATATTTAATGTTTGTATTTATTTAAATCATTTTCTTGTCGATTCATCTAATGTATTTTAATTATTATTTTGTAAAAAGTTTTTTTCATGTAGCTTGTCTGTTTTGAAATAAACACATATATGGTTTTTTTTACCAAAACAAGTGCATAGTGCTGTACTTATTTAAAACGTTTTAATTTAGTCTACACTACACAATCTAACTAAGGCTTCATGGCTGAAATAAAGGGATGATGCATCATGGTTCCACCAGGACTTTATGGTGCTATTCACTAAAAGTTGAATTACATGTGAGTTGAGGTAAATGTACCTCAGTGTTAATAATAAATATTTATTGAGCATTTTGGATGATACCAGCTTCTGCTATCTGCATTTTAGATAATTGAGAGTCTGTGTTTCCTATTTTTCTTATTTTTGGATATACATTATTTTTATTTTCATATCAACCTTTGTAGATATTATTTTCATTAGTGCAGTTCCTATTAATGCCACTGGAGGGAAGCATGGGTTAAAAAAAAAAAAAAAAAAATCAGATGTAATCCTACATTGGTACCATGAAGACTATACTGAGCTTTTTGTAAGTAACCCGTGCTTGTCCTGTGGATCATGGACTATACAGTAGTGAAGTTAAAAAAAATACACATTGAAACAGATACATACAAAACGATGGACTAAATAATAGACATCATTTATAAAAGTATGGTTTCTGCATGAGATGCTGTCAAAGCAATTTTTGTGTACCCTAAATTGAAAAAAGAACTTGCCACAGTACATTTACTGAGATGTTTACTATTCTATAATCTCTGTTAAAATGAAATAACATGTATTGAAAATACACATGAAGTAAAATCTTCAAACCATCATTAAATTGGCCCTGTTTTGCTTAAAAAAGAGGAGGCAAAGGTGAATACTAAAAAAAACACCATAATCACAGGTCAATAGGTCAGGGCAAGCACAGAGCAGACAAAGATAACCCCTTCGCGACAATGGACATGTCAGGCACATCCAGCTGGGAACTCTGTTCCCGACAATGGACGTGCCTGACACGTCCTGCGGTGAAACAAGTGGTTTTCGACATCAGCGATCACGAAAACCGCTCTGATGGTGCTGCTCTATTGCCTCAATGTTGAGGTAATAACCAGGACCGAAATTCAGGTTTTGGGGAACCCACTATCGCTCCACGGAGTGATTGTGTGCACCATATTGCAGGAGCAACTATTTTTTGTTTTTGCCCCAAAACTCGCATAAAACTGCAGAAAAACTGCAGAAAAACATGGAAACATGCATATTTCTGAACACGGGACAACATTTAGAAACTATTTAGATGGGGTCTTTTTTAATGATTGTATTTGTGTAAATTATATTTTAGGTCAGAGTTAGAAAAAGTGTTTTTTTTTATTTTTTCATCATATTTTATGATTTTTTTTTGTAAATTATAAGATATGATGAACATAAGGGTATCTAATGAAAGCCCTTCTTGTGGCGATAAAACCAATATATAATTTGTGTCTGTACAGTAAATGAGAACGAAGAAAATTACAGCTAAACACAAACACCCCAGAAATGTCAAAATAGCCCAAGATTTCACCAAGGGAAAGTCAGGGTCAAAATGTCTTGCCACCAAGAGGTTAAAAGAAAGTCAACACCAGGAGATCAGGAGCAAACACTGAGTGTGAGTGACAAAAGGCAAGGCATTTGTTGGCATAAAAAGGTTTATGTGGCAGAAAATCTAGTTAACAGAAACAAGGCACACCTGAGCGATGGGTGTACAAGACACAGACAGGAAACTGACTGCAAGAGAGCTGGCCTGTAAACCAAACCCTCAGTGCTGAGCAGAATAAATTCAGGTATTGGGAAACAGAGATGCCCAGGGCTCAGTCCGAGTGGATCCTTAAACCTGATATAAGGCAGTTAGCTGCATTCAGAGAGCCTAAATCATCTATGAGGATGATCTCTTGCAAGCTCTCTCCCTCCTTGTGTGCTGTGTCTGACTGATACATTGTGCAAGAAATCACATAATTTTCTTGCATGTTGTATCAGTGCATGGAGAGAGGGAGAGAACTATCAAGATACCTGCTCTCTTATTGTTAAAAGCTGTTGTTCACCCTCTATAAGGATTCACTTAGACTGAACTCTGGCACTCTGAGAGAGAGACACAGGACCTGACCTGGCAGCAGGTAAGTAAGAGGAGATTGGCACCGTGACAAGTGATGTCATGTGTAGACAAATCTCACACTGTGACAAGTGATGTGGGGCCAAAGCTGGCCCTGGGATAAGTGGTAGGTGTATATCACTGGTGGTTTCATGTGGTCACTTGTGTGATTGGGGAAGGAGGCTGTGTGGCAGGTTTTGCACTGGGAGCCAGTGGTTTGTAATTATGCCCCTGTTCTTTTTGTAAATAATTTACAAAGCCAGCTAAATTGTATGGGAAATTTGTTTTTGTTTGAAAATGTTGGCGTTATTTATTAGGTCTAGCGCAGTTCTACATATATAGACATTACTAAAGTGCAGTGGCAAATGGCCAAATAAAACGGGTAAGCAGAATAAAATAGCCAGGTGAGCCCCAGAGTCCTTAGAAACAACGGACAATCAACTTATGCTCTCTTCTTGGGAGTTGGGATGAAAACAAACTGGGTGAGCATCCCAAGACCCCAAATAAACTACTCCTTCCTGCCCAGCTGCTCCAATCCTGTAGGGGAAGTGTTTCAATTTTTTGTTTTATATTATCAAATGGAGACATTTTTTAATAACAAATATTCTTTGTTAGTATACATTATTTTTCATCTTTCATCAAGTGAACTGAAAAAGTGAGGCATTAACCCAATGCCAACATAGGACGGACTATGTCCGTGCTGTCTGGCAAACTGTTGCGTCATTGGATGGACCTAGGCTGTCCTGCGGTTAAATGCACGTTGTTTGCAATCTCAGTTCACAAACAATGCTCAAACGGTATGCTTTAATGTCTCGCATTAAGCATCAGTGAAATTTGGTGGGCAACATGCTCCTCCAATATGGCTGCTGCCCTCTTGTGAGAAAAGCATCGGAAGTGAACATAATTTCACTGCTTCTAGAGGCCGTCAGTGACATTGCAATGAAAAAAAAAAGCTTAACATCAAGGGTCAGGGTTAGAATAATGGTTAGGGTGACAATAAAATTAAAATTGGAATATATAAGGATTAGCATGAGGGTTAGAGTCTGGGTTAAATTTAGGGTTAGGGTTAAATTTAGGGTTTGGGTCAAAAGGTCACTGTAGGTGAAAATGGTGAGAAAACAAAAAAAACTCTATTTTTGGTTATTGCCATATAACTTGCAAAAAAACAACAGAAAAACATGTAAACAAGCATATTTCTAAACTCGGGACAAAATTTCGAAACTATTTAGATGGGGTCTTTTTGGTGTAAATTATTTTTTAGGTCAAAGTTAGTATTAAATTTGAAGATATGATGAACATAATGGTATCTAATGAAAGCCCTTCTTGTGGTGATAAAAACAATATATAATTTGTGTGTGTACAGTAAATGAGAACGAAGAAAATTACAGCTAAACCCAAATACCCCAGAAATGTCAAAATAGCCCAAGATTTCACCAAGGGAAAGACAAGGTCAGAAGGCCATGTGTTCTGGATATCTTGCTTTTCCAACTCACATGGATAATGGTTTTCCAAAATAAAATTAGAAATTTACATGAACTTTTTCCCCGCTCATAAATGCACATGTTCAGAGCATCACTTCTCTATTTTATTTCTAGATAATCAGGTGCTGTTTATTCTTCCTGCTGAATACTTAGTATTCTGGTACTGATTTGCTTTGTAAAAAAAATAATTCTAGATCTCCAAAAAATGTAATTCAATTTATAACAATTAAAAAAAAAAAAAATATATATATATATATGTATCAAGTAACAAATTAAACATAAAAAAATCTGTGAGCATAATGTGAAAACAATATTTTCTTGTGAAACCTTATCCTCTTGCAGCCACTCTTTGTCAATAACTATGATGCATTCCCATTATGTCAATAGACTGATTCGTTTTACCAATATTATGGATGTCAAGGCCAAGTAGGATGTACATGCAGCTGTGGTTATACACAGTTGCATACTTCTAGTGGAAACGTTAAGTTATCCTGATGAATGTAAAATGTATCTTAGTCCACAGTCAGCTTTAGACAAGCTGTGACTTCACTGTAAAACCCAGGAGAGATGAGTTGTGACTGTGCTAGAGAGTATTCTAGCACAGAGATCAGATCTATAACATGACAAAGTCCCATTTTAATATACACCTCATGTCATCTATAGGTATGCTATTCTTGCTTCGCCAGGGACTGATTTATAGCGTGCCAGGTGAGTGCGCTGGTGCACTTTTATTTATGGCACTTTCTGCAGAAAAAAAAAAATGACAGAAAACTGTTTGATAAAGCAACAATCTATTGAAATAACCTCCCAAGATTCTAAATACCGTATTTATCAGCGTATAACACGCACCTCATTTTAAGAAGGAAATTTCAGGAAAAAAAACTTACATTTCAAATAAAGAACTTTGAAGCAAAATAAGGGTAGCTCAGAACTTTTTTTTAGGAGCTAAGAGACACACACTAGCTGACAGGCCCCCCCAAAGGCAGCAGTGTGCACTGATTTTTAAAGTGGACCAGATTATCAAAAGAAGTCTGCCAGGGGGAGCAAAGAAACACTGCCTGGTAGGGAGACAGACACTAGCCATCAGCAGTGTTTCTTTGCTCCCCCCCTGGCAGACTTCTTTTAATACTCTGGTACCCTTTAAAATCAATGCACACTGCAGGGAGGGGGGTCAGCTAGTGTATGTAGTAGTATGTAGTAGTCTCTTGCTCCCCCTTGCTCTGTCAGGCAGTGTCTAATCTTTGTGTGCAATATTGTACTTGTCACATTCTTTAAATTCCTTAAAGGCCATTCCCTAAATGCCTGTACCTCAGTGAAACTCTCGCCGAGTAACTCTCGCAAGCAATGCAGAGCCGTTGCCGTGGTTACGCTCCGACGGCCGCGAGATTTACTGGTGTGACGTATCCCCTGTAGCAGGAAGGAGGAGGGCTGCACTGGAGGTCTGTAATGCTGCGCCATTCAAGAAGAATTCCACTTGCTTACATTATGTGACACATTCCAGTGTAGCAGAGGAAGGCTGCCGGGGACTGCAATGTGCGCTGATGACATCCATTCGCGCCGCTATGCGGTATGTACTATGGGTCCTTAACATTATATCGGCGTATAACACGCACACATCATTTGCCCCCTATTTTCAGGGATAAAAAGTGCGTGTTAAACACCGATAAATACGGTAGTTGCATTCAGGACATATCCAGGCACATTGTTTTTGTTACAAATAGAGATGAAATGTATATTTAGATATCTTTAAATATTATTATTATTATTATTACATATTCATATATATTTATAGATTTTTTATATATTATTATGAAAACTATAAAGTTGGTCACAAGAAAAGACCCATGATAATTAATTTGCTATAATATATTCAAATAAAAAACATAATAACATATTTAAAGTTTTCAAATCCAACACAACTTATTTCCTAAATGTGTGAAAAAATGGTTTCTGAATGAAAACTCTTTGTTTGTGTCCAACAACATTTTATACATAATGAAACTTAGAAGAAGAAGATGATCTGGTCATCGAGCACTGCATATATAAATAGGAAACTTACAGCTGTATTCATAGCAAGTCATCACAGAGTAGACAACTCCAAAACAACTCGACAGGGAAAATTCCAGCCTCAGTAATGTGCACTAAAACAATCGCAGTGCTTCTGACTATCTGCTTTTTTTACACCACTGCATCAGGAGGTACGATTTTCTTGAAAAAAATATTTTTAAATATCAGGCTTTTATTAATTGTTACTTACATTACATTGACATTTATTTATATAGCATCAACAATGTACTTGGTAAAGAGAATTACACACTATTTTTATTTAGTAAAATGGATGTGATTGTGTTTTAAAACTAAAATGAACAATACATATGTAGTAAAAGGCTATCTTATGCTGGCTCAGACAGCCAACTAGGGTTGCCATGTTTTCTTCAAGAAATGCTGGCCTTCCTATTGCAGACATAGACTTAATATTAGCCTCAGGGCATTTTTTTGTTTGTTTTTTACTGAACTGCCAACTGAATTACTTTACCTTTGTAATAATTCCTCTCTATTAAGTTTATTTGTTTCAAACTGTTATGAGTTTAAGATAGGGTACTGGGCATCTATGATAGATTTACAGACACATAAAACTATTTCTTCCATTTATTTACCCATAATATGAATATTAAGCATGAGTAATGCTGCTTAAGGTATATTTGAGAGGTTTTCCAGAAGACATCTTATTGCTTCTTATTGTTTTGAACAGGTTTCCATTTTAGCTTGGTTTTTGAAAATGTCGGGATGTTCATAAATCTTTTCCGTTTTGTTTTTATTTCACTGGTTTCTTTGCAATACCAGCAAAAATGCTGAGGTGTCAGTGTATCAATGGACCAATGCATACTAAAATGATCCATGCAAAATATTGGCTAAAAGTAGAAGTTTTGCCAAGTGGACCCCACTGCAAAAATATTGAAGTGATGTAAGTATTGTTTATGTTATACATGTATACATATAGTCACAAAAAAACACTTTAGTGTATTATTCCTTTCTGACACACAATGCCGTTAACTTCTTCTGCAGTGCTGCTGTATTCTCAGGTGACATATGGGTCAGTTGAGGTGAACTGGTGAGTTCCTCCTGCCAGAAGAGCTGAGTTGCCATTGCATAATGCACTGTTAAAAAGTAATTTGAAAAAAGTAACTATGTTAACAAAGCTTGTACTATATATTTGTGGTTCTATTCACTAAAATTTGACTTTCCTTTTGAGACTAATTGAAATTTGACCCAGGTTCGAATCTTCCCCATTGAAAGTAATGGGAGGCACAATGATTGGGGCTATTTTTGAGACTAAGGGAGTCATGTACTAAACAAGTGCAGTGGGGAAAAAAGTAGGTAAAACATGAGTAAGGAGCAATTTGCAACTATTTGTAACATTTTGCGCTTCTTTTCCCTGATTTGTGCCTCTTCCATTTATTTTTTATATCGCATGTATTTTTCTAGTTGCGCTAATAAATTGAGAAAAATAATTCTTATTTGCGTGTGAAAATTATACCAGCTTTTAGCAAGTGCTATCAAAAGAGGTAGAAAAAATATTTGCTAACTTGCCTGTTTTTATTCGCAATATTGCCTGTTTTTATTCACAATTTGCTCATATGTATTATTTTAGAGTTAAATGTTTATTACATTGCAATAGGAGCAAATCGCAAAAATAGTTTTGCACATAAAATATATTTGCGTTTTTTTTAGTACCGAATTTGACTAAGAGGAACATGTACTAAATAAACACAAATATATTTTATGTGCAAAACTATTTTTGCGCTTTGCTCCTATTGCAATGTACTAAACATTTAGCACTCAAATAGTACATACGCGCAAATTGCGAACACAAACGGGATATTGCGAGTACTCACTTTACCATGGCACAAAACTACATTAATTAGTTAATTGATTTACTTCTAATTATTTATGACTTCTACATACTCTGCAAGGCAGCATGCAAAAGTAAAAAAAAAAAAAATGGTAAAAAGGTGGCAAAAAAAAATGGTAAAAAGGTGGCAACCCTACCTGCGAGGTATTTCTGTTTCTGGTTAACCTGCACTAACCAGCCTACTGCTTATTTCTATCTTGCTGCTGCTGCAGCAGTGGGCCTGTTGGAATTTCCAGGAAGGACAATAACAAGTGACCGAATCACTATAGAAACAATGTTTACACAGCATTTTATAAAAGTTGCAATTTGTTTACATAGAGGGGCATGTACTAAAAAAACGCAAATATATTTTATGTGCAAAACTATTTTGCGCTTTGCTCCTTTTGCAGTGTTCTAAACATTTAACACTGAAATAGCATATACAAGTAAACTGTGAATAAAAACAGGCAAGTTTGCAAATATTTTTTCTACCTCTTTGGATAGCACCTAAAAGCTGGTGTAATTTTCACACGCAAATAAGTATAATTTTTCATAAAATATTCACAAAATTATTTAGCATGCGCAAATATAATCACAATTTATTAGCACAACTGGAAAAATGCACGTTAAATAAAAATAAATGGAAGAGACACAAATCAGAAAAAAAGGGCAAAGTGCTCCAAATAATCGCAAAGTGTTCCTTACTCATGTTTTATGTATTTTTTTTTCCCTACTGCACTTGTTTAGTACATGACCCCCTTTGTGTTTTAAAAGATTGTAGCGCCAAACACTCTAATGACTTGTGTCCATGGTGAGTGGAGTGAGATATTTAAAATATATATTTTTTAAATACTTAACAATGCATCATGCAATAGTTGATCTCTTCTCATAGAACCACACCAACTATGTCCCTGCAAAATGCATAGTCAGTGAGATGAAATGTTGATCTCATCCTGCAGCTCACTTTTTCTCACTGATCTCGGAACCCAATCTATGACTTGTTAATAGGGGGGTGATCACTATTTTGGCAAACAAACAAAGTGCTTTGCTTGGGCTTCAGCCATCTGGCAAATATATATCAAAGAGAATTCCCACGTATGATTGTATAAAAAAAAAATATTTTACGTTTAAATTAATTTGTAAGCTCATGTTTACTTCAAAAATTATTTTTTTATTGTTGCAGTATTACTAACAAAGAAGGAAGTTCTGTTTGTGTAGATCCCAAAGTTCCATGGGTGAGGAAGCTAATGAACATGGTGTTAATAAGGTATGATAAATGATCATATACAGTAATATTAGTTAAAATAAACAATGTATAAAGTATTGCTTGAAGAACTGATGCGATAACTGCAATATTTAGTACACGTAAGTACAAAAGTACATATATTTTTGAATAGGGCCAAATAGGACATTGAATATAAACATGATTAGTTAAGCAACGATCTTTTTATTTGTAGTATAGATGTAGTCAAGACTTTGTATTATATTATACCACAGCCTTGTATGTAAACTAGAGCCTCGAGTGTGTCAAGTATGCAGATCTTTGTAAATGTACAAAATGTGATTTTGTACATTGTACATTTTATTACCAGCAAACCGGACATTTGCTTTACAGAATCTGTCATCTAATATTCACCTCAGAAATCATCCTCTAATATTCAGGCAATTAAAGGAACCTTTTCCTTTTAATGAAACAAAATGAAAATTGCTTGGATACTTTTTGGCATTCCTGTTTTTAACCCCCTCAGCACCAGGGTGTTTTAGTGTGACAAAAGACTTAAAAAAGAGTTATTTTTCCCACTTTTGATATGCAATTATAATTCCCCTCTTTCTCATATAACACACAAGTTATTTGTTTTTGGGCTTTAAAGAACAGTTAGGGCTTTCATTGGATAGCATATACATATTTATATTCTATAATTTAGTACTAAAAATACATGTAAAAAGGTTGAAAATGTGGAACAAAAATAATTTTCACTATTTTTTCAATAGCCATTTCTACACAACTAGTAGAAACTAGTGCAAAGGTAACACAATAGTGTCTACTCAATAAAAAGAGAACAGCAGGGAATGCAGACTCAAGATGGAAATTCCCATCTTGATTCCCTGCAATTCTTTACTGAGTAGACCCTGAGTATTATCTTTGCTTTTCTTTTCTAAAAAAAGACATTATGGAACAGAAGAAAGTGCAGAATAGTAGGTAGAGCAAAATAAGTAAGTAAACAAAGCTTTTAAATATCACAAAGGTTAGCTGTCTATAATAAACCAATAGCACAGTAATAATGTTAGCTGATCTAGCTAAAACAATTATGGATGGCCAGAGCAACACTCATCTATAGCTAACAAATTAACTATGATTCTATAATAACAATGTGCATGATGTTTTATTATTACTTAGGAAAGCTAAAGTATAAACAATGTTGTTACTATGTTATACTATACTATGGTATATTTAAAAATAAGGTTTTTGTTATTGGTCTTAATAGCAGTAGTATTTTTTTTCAGCCGTGAGATGATTCATAGTGATATCCATCACACTCTGATGTCTCAATCTAAGAAAGACAATAACAATTACAGGATTCATTCCCACTCCATATCTCCTTGGAAAACACTGTTCATGGATGTATATATTTTTTAACACGCTTTGCATATACCATGACTTGTATGTTTAAATAAAGGTATTGTTTAAATAATTTGGGGAGGACATTGTTAGGCTGTGACTGTAAAATTACTAAGGGATAACACCCTTTTCTTTGGTTTCTATACTACTATCTGATTCTTTTTATTTTGTCTCGTATTCATGACATCATCTGTGTAATGGTATGCAAATTAATGACTTTCAATCAATAGTGTGTTATTTGCATATCAAACACAAACTGATGTCATAAATAGGAGATATCACCAAAACATTTAACACATATATTTCTCTATATTTATGCATTTGCTTGCCATCCTTTCAACATTAGATTTTTTATAATTACATATTCTACATTCAGAGTATAAAGCATGTTCAGATGACAGAGTCCCTTTAACAGCTGAGTTCGAAAGATGGACACATGAAAGAATTTTTTTAACGTTACCATGCATACTTGATTTTTTAAATTCCCTTGTCAATTCACCACAAAGCACTTGTAGATCAGCCATAATTTACTAAATGTTTTTAATAAAATATGTGAAAGCCATTTGTATTATGGTTTAATTCAGTTGTTTTTCAAAATTCTTGTCATTTTGTTTCGTTTTCTAATTCTGGTTATTTTTTTCTTTTTTTTTTTTTCTTTAGAGATTTAAAGTGAACCAAATGAGAGTCCAAGACATAAGAACACACATCTGCTTATTACTCTTCAACAGAATGAACTGGCAAACTGACATACATTTAATACAATTATGCATTTTGGGTATAATAATAAAGAATGCAACATATTGTTTAAAATAGTGTTTCTTTGGGGAAAGATACAATAGACTTGTGCCAACTGGCAGCTGCAAAGACCAATAAAATATGGGGAGGTATTAAAAGGGGTATTGATTCATGGGAGCAAGACATCATTCTGCCTCTTTACAGGTCCATGGTAAGACCTCACCTTGAATATACTGTCCAATTCTAGGCACCTTTTTCTAAAAAAAAAAAAGACATTATGGAACTGAAGTGCAGAATAGTAGTGCAGAATAGTAGGTAGAGCAAAATAAGTAGGTAAACGTAGCTTATAACCCCTAACTTCACTTCCGTCGCTCTGAATATGCTACTTGACTGCGTCTAGTGGTAGCTAAGTAGCATAGTAATGTAAAAAAAATAGAATAAATATTTAATTAATATAAAACTAGTTCTATAGTTAGATTAGCCTATAGGGTTAAAATTAAATAATTTTTAGCATAAGAGATAGGGTTAAAATTAAATTTCAAATATATTAAGGGATAGCATAAGGGTTAGAGTTGGGGTTGAATTTAGTGTTAGGGTTACATTTTGGGTTCGGGTTGGGGTCAAAAGGTCAATATAGGAAAAAAACAAAATTTTTGTTTTTTGTCCCATAACTCGCAAAAAAATACCAAAGAATATGGAAACATGCATATTTATGAACTCGGGACAACATTTAGAAACTATTTAGATGGTCTTTTTTAATGATTGTATTTTTCGAAATTATATTTTAGGTCAAAGTTAGAAAAAGTGTTTTTTTTTTTAAATTTCATCATATTTTATGATTTTTTTTGTAGTAAATTATAAGATATGATGAGCATAATGGTATCTAATAAAAACCCTTCTTATGACGATAAAAACAACATATAATTTGTGTGGGTACAGTATGCGAGAAAGAAGAAAATTGCAGCTAAACACAAACACACCAGCAATGTCAAAACAGCCATTGTCACCCAGGGAAAGTCAAGGTGAAAATGTCTTGTCACTAAGGGGTTAAATATCACAAATGTTAGCTGCCTATAATGAACCAATAGCACGATAATAATGTTTGAGCTGATGTTGCTAAAGCAATTGTGGATGGCCAGAGCAACCTTATCTATCACTAACAAATCAACTATGATTCTATAATAATAGTAATGTGCATAATGTGAAATTGTTATAACAGTGCTTAGGAGCACCAAAGTATACATTTTGTATTACTGTGTTTGCTGTTTATTTGCTTTCCCTGATGAAGCTGCTACGGGTGGCGAAACGCATTTCAGGTACCACGCTCATGTAGTGCCTCAGGCTAAATACTTGCTAACTTTTTCCTGCATGGGTGGTTTGAAAATAATTGCTGTTAATAAAATTACCAAGTATCCAGAGCTATTAGCATAATTTGAGCGTCCATAAGGGGAAAGAAAAGTTTTAGTGAAAATGGCTAGAAAGGTTACATTTGTACACTCTACTGAAAAAGAGGCATAGAGGGGATATGATAATGTTATATAAATATGTATAGGGCCCATACAAAGGACTCTCTAAAGACTTGTTCATTAATAGAACAGTACAAAGGACAGGAGGTCACCCACTACAACTTGGGGAATAGAAGATTTAGGGCCAGATTTATCAAGGCAAAAAAAGCTGCTATTTCAAAAAATGGCTAAATTTGGAGCAAACTGCTACAGAATTCCACTGGTTTCCATGGTTATTGCATCTACTGTATTGTAGCATTTTTTTTTTTAAAATAGCATCAGTTTTGTCTTGATAAATAAGGCCCATAGTCTACGACAGTGGAAGGGATTGCAGGGAGTTTCAAACTTTAGGCCAAAGCCAAGTAGCCGAGTTAAAAAAAATTATGGAGTGCAGTTGAACAGGATATTTTTTCAGCTACTTTGGCCTTCAGTTTGAAATTCCCATCTCAATTCCCTGCATTTCTCTCTTTATTGAGTAGTCCGTGCATGTTTCCATTTGATTGTCTAGTTGCAGTATATCAAGTCTTAGACCTAAAGACCATGTCAAGAAATTAAAAATGTGTATCATTTTGTATGTAGGAAAACAAATAGTGCCCTTCTAAATGTTTTTAGCATCTGTTGCAGCATAATATTAGCTCAGTTATGTCCACACATGAAATTCTAAGTAATAGCATCTTGTCTGTGTCACTGAAGTCCTGATTTGCCAGGCGCAGAAGTTGGTAAGTATGCAGTAGTGCTGTTAATTTGAGTGCCCCTCCCAAACCCGTCACATGATGTTGAGAGGTATGCAGTGAGTTGCTGTTGATGAAATTAAATAGAACAAGCAGAGTCTACTGATTGCCTTGGTTACTGCTCTACTTGTAGCACTTTCTCCATATTAAGCTTAAAAAATGTAAAGAAAAAAACAATATGTTAAGAGACGCACACAAATGTCAGATGCAAAAATAAACAGATTTAAAAGCATTGGAAATAATAAAAGCACATTTGTTTTGCTTGATTTTGCTACTGCTGTTTAGTTTATAAATGATAAAGTTGCATGCTTTAGTTAAAAAAGTCCAGGGAAGAGTTTCTTTTTAACTTTCTTGGGTCCATTCACTAAAATTCAACTTTGGAGGATGACTTTCATTTTGAGTCAAATTTGGCATCCGAGTTTGGCTTAGTAAACCCCCCAGGTTTGAATCTTACCCACTGAAAGTAACTGGTGTTGTTCTTACTGGAGAACTGGTTATACCTCCTTGATGGCAGGCCTCTAGTCATGGATATTTATTGCCATGCCACATATGTCAAGCAGCAAGGCCATTTCAACAGATATACCACAATATATAGAATAAAGAGAACAGAAAAAGAACACTTGTAACAAATAGCACGCTAAACACTAAAAATTCAAAGTGGAAAATTTGCAAAGGTTTACTTGGTGAGAAATAGAGAAGGAAAACAAATTAATCTCCTACATATATAAACCCCAAGGGCTAAGCTGAAATAGATAACACTGTTTTTAATTGGCAATATAGTATCTCATTAGAAACGTACATAAAGAGATGCACTGTCCAAGTTACATAGATGGGAGTAACTACATCCAAAAAATAACATTAATTGACCCAGACAAATTAAACTGCCACATTTTAAGAGAACCATGATAGTTCTAACACATGGAAAGAGCCTTGCTGAATAAATGAGAATCTTTCTCACCAGAGAGCTCTACAGCAACACAACCATATTATTGTTGGATTAGTCCATCATTTGTCAGCAGTCCCATAGTTGTTCACACCCAGACCTCAATGTAACAACAAACATGGTCAAGCAGTTTTCTCCACACATGGCAGATTGCACATGACTCAAAAACAATTTCTTGGGCTTCCAGTTCAGATGGGAGGCAATATTGGAACCACCAATAATAATCTCTGCATTACTTTGTTCTTGTAGGATGGTTAGGCATTGATACAAGAGTTAAAAAAATATGTGTTCCAGCCATAACACTGTAAGGAAATATCCTCTGTCCCTTAATGCGACCGTCTTGGTTTGACTTGTAAATACTGGATCCAGGAGAGCTATTTCACAGTGAATAACTGAGACCGACACCAATGCAACTGTGAAACAACTCTGATTTTAATTGTTTAAACAAGCATATATATACGAAGATAAAAACATTAGTTACTACGATATAATTGGTTATTCTAATATTCTAATATGTAGAAAGGCGTGTTTTATAAGAAAATGCACTTAAAACGTAATATGTAAAATAGTGTTACAAAAGTCGTTCTTATGGAAAATTACAGAACTTTCAGAGACAACTTGTTGATGTTCCAGAAACCTCTGTTCTAGCCTTGGAATAGTAAGATAAGACCATTCTAATAACAATTATGCTACTGGCGTGATCTGGCCTTCCAGAAGGTGCTGCAGACATCAGCTTCTTTGACACACTGTCGGCTTTTAACCCTCACAGATCCAAATTAATCCTTTCAATCCCCTCTTAGAACCATATGATTCATAAAATATGGTTCTTCCCCTTTTGCTTCTGTCTATAGATCTGTAAATACTGTCGGTATCCTTCAGGGGTATGTTGTTGGGGATCAATGGGTAGGTTTGTTTCAATCAAAAATACCACATCCATAATAAAGCTTATAATAATCGACTATGGCTGTCCTGTTTTACCGGACTGCCTCTGGACAATACTGATTAGGTTTAGACCTTTGGCGACTGTGCAGACCTTGGCTTCGCTCAGCAGAGATATTGGACTTATAATCTAAAAAATTAAAAAATATCTCTCTCTTAAATATGGAAGGCCTGCCGTAACTATCTAAATATGTTACATAATATAACATAATGGCATGACCTGATGACCCAAAAACACATGTGGCCACAAAACTAAATTAAATATCTGTTGTTCATTGCTTCTCTTACCCTGCCTAATAAAACCCCTAATGGTATTAGTTGGCAGTTGTCTAAAACCAATAAATATATGTAAAAAATAAAACATATTATTCCGGAGTTTGCCATTCCCCAGGACTGTTGTTGACTAAATACTTTAAAGTGACTTGGAGCAAAGCTGAACATGCATTCAGAACACACAAAATGGCATACATTCAGAACATAAAGCGGCAGTCAGACAAAATGGCAGCGGACAAAACAATATGGTCTCCCATCCACGACGTGACTCCAGAGGCCCCTACAGTCCATATAATATTCATACTCTTCTCCCCTTTTATTCTTAGAAATTGACATTGTCTGTTTTTAAGGATAACCATCAGGAGTTGCCTGGTCAACATAATCATTGTATCCAAGGTTATAAGGCACACTTCCTCGATTTCACACATTGATAGGTCATCCAGCTTAGTTGCATTGTAAGCTTCCATAATGGGGAATATCTGAGCAGTGTCTTCCATTCTTCACGTAGGGGCATGATGTCAGTGGTCAGGATGCACTTGAGGATGAGACCCTTGAAACAAACATAAACACAGACAATTAGCAACACTGATCTCACACATGCCAAACCACTTACAAGTTTCGCTCCAAGTGATCCTAGCCAATTTCGCAGTCCCAGGGGATCTCACGGATAACCTGTAAACACTTTTTAACTTACTACTTAAATCCATAATCCAAACTTTTTTTTTTTTTAATATCTGAAAAAAACTTCCTAACATTCTCTATATAAAATTCTGCAAAAATACTATAACAATATAATTTCTTTATAGGTCAACTCAATCCTGTTTGTTAGAGTCGGTCTAATTGTTACATTTAAACATTTCACTATACTCTAAACATACCCATAATATCACAATTAAACAAATCTTTAACATAAAAATTACAAATCATCAATAACAATTTTATACATATGTACTCAATGAAAATATACTTCCCAACAATGATGATCTGTCGTAGACTGTTGTATCTGTTGCAGACTCCTGGGTGATTTGTTTACGGGTTACCCATTAAGGTAAAATCTTGGCTTATGTTGGCTAGTGGTCAGGGATTATTATGCCCATCAAGACACTAAATTGCGGCTCCTTTGTTGGCCTGTTTGTCAGTACAGGAATGTGCTTTACGTAAATAACGTGGATCCAGGAGTTGATTTGAACAATATATTCCGATAAATTTGGTGAGAATCCAGTTACATGAATTGGAAAACTTTTTCTTCTTTTAAAAATAAACTTTTCTTTAGAAATAATCTTGATCAGCATTAGATTCGTTGGTGCACTTTGAACTTTTCTTTTGTTGGCTGTACAGCTTTAATCTATATGAAAATAAAACTCGAAAAAATTCCAGTTAGTAACATGCAATATTTCACTAAACATCTTATTAATCTTCACATTAAAATATAATTAAAACATATTATTACTGCTAACCTGTGTTGTTAAAACTTGTCAAACTGAACCATTCTTTGTTCTTGAAATATTATTACCATCTTATAATCATAGTTGAATCAATTGATAATGTGAGAATATGTTCTCATACATAATAATTATGTATCGCTTTACCATTAGGACAAATAATATCATGATTAGACTATATAACCATAGCACATAACACACAGAACTTCTCAATAACTAACAGTAACAGTAATTCTGGCCCGTTCTCCCCCTCCCATCACAAAAAGAAAAAGTAATAATTTTGCAGCTGCAGCTACAATTCTCTTATCTGCAAATAGACTGTCAGAGAGAAGGGGGGCTTCTGGGGAAGCTTTCTCTCAACTTCACTATTAACTCCTACAACCTAACAACACAACACAACTTGTCACATAACACGACACTCGCTAATTCTTTCCACTTATCACTGACATACGTACATTCTCATATATCATATTAAAAACTTGTCTTGCATCTAAAACTTTAAACAACATCTCAATATTCTCTCACCATGTATCACCATATTTCACATTATTACTTATATCTTCCTTTAAATTAATATTCACTTTAAAATCCTAACGGTCATATTCTTAGTCCATAACATCTTCTCTTTGTACATATTTGCAACATGACCTCTCACCTTCTACAACATACAAAAACCTTTTATGTCCAGCAATTGCCATTTCCATGGCCCACAAAGCCTTCAACAGTTTATCTTTACAACACAAAATTCACACCTTAACCTTTATTACGAATAAACGTTACTCAAGTCTTTCTCTAGTACCAACTCTGAAATTCTGCTTAAATCTAAAACACATCTGTATATGTGCATCTGTGCATACAAACAGTAGTGTATCTACCGCGAGGCAAACAAGGCGCTCGCCTAGGGCGGCGCCTTGTTTAGGGCGGCACTTTCCCAGAGGTTGTTAAAGCACACTGGTGCTTTAAACACTTCTGGTGCGGCGAAGATTTTTACTTTCTTTTCCGTTTTGTTAAAAATTGTTCCCTCCCTCTCTCTTACCTTCCTACCCCCTCCCCTCCCTCTCTCTTCCTACCCCCTCCCCTTCCCACCCCCACCGCTCCTTTCGTTCTTCCCCTCACCCGGTGCTGCTTGTCATGCTCGGGGCTCCCTCACTTCCCCTCCCTTCGTTCCCTGTCACACGTGCCAGTGTAAAGTCTCCGCCCCCTGCCTGTCACAGTACAGCAGAAGGTAAGCTGGTTCAAATGGGAAAACGGTGGTTGTGAGTATGAGTGTGATGGGAGTCTGTGTGTGATGGGAGGCATAGTGTGATGGGAGGCATAGTGTGATGTGAGGCTGTGTGTGACTGAGTGTGATGGGAGTCTGTGTGTGATGTGAGGCTGTGTGTGACTGAGTGTGATGGGAGTCAGTGTGTGACAGTGGTGGGAGTTAGTGTTTGACTGAGTGTGATGGGTGTCAGAGTGTGTGTGATGGGAGTCAGTGTGTGTGACTGAGTGTGATGGGAGTCAGAGTGTGTGTGATGGGAGACAGTGTGTTTGACTGAGTGTGATGGGAGTCAGAGTGTGTGTGATGGGAGACAGTGTGTTTGACTGAGTGTGATGGGAGTCAGAGTGTGTGTGATGGGAGACAGTGTGTGTGACTGAGTGTGATGGAAGAGTGTGTGTGATGTAAGGCTGTATATGACTGAGTGTGATGGGAGTCTGTGTGTGATGTGAGACTGTATGACTGAGTGTGATGGGAGTCTGTGTGTGATGTGAGGCTGTGTGTGACTGAGTGTGATGGGAGTAGGAGTGTGTGACTGAGTGTGATGGGAGTGTGTGTGTGATGGGAGTATGAGCTTGATGTGAGTCTGAATGTTATGTGTGATGTGGGGTCATGTAATGGAGGTGATGGGGCATGTCTTAGGTGTGTAACGTGGGTGTGCAGCTTGGGTAGGGGGGTGCCCGGATTTTGTCTGCCTAGGGCAGCACAAAATCAAGATACATCACTGGATACAAATACAACCTTACAATGAAGGTATCTTCACTTATCTAATTACTTTATCTAGAGTATTGGAAAATGTGATATCTTATCTTGGGGAAAATCTAAATTAAAAGCTTAAAACACAAAAATCCTTCTAAAGTACAAAAAAATGTAATACTTGTCAAGATACCTAAATACAAAAAGGAAGAATGTACCATAAACAAATAAACATTTCTAATATGTAACATGTAAAACCTGTTAAAAACATAGTCTGTGTCTTTAAATTAGCATGATGCAAGTTTTAGATTGTTTTTGCCAGAACATAAAACTGGCTGGATAGATTTTAAAATATTTTATAGCTGTTATACTATCCAATGGATTGATCACGTATATTTAACATGATGTCCAAGAGATACCTCGGACACTATATGACTCTTGCTGTTTTACACACAAATATTTCTATTTTACTTACTTACAGCAACAAATTAATTCAAAACTTATCTTGCATACACTATTAAAATTACTTACTATGAAACTTCTCATCACACTGATGAATATAGCTTAGAAGACCGTTACTCAAAAATCATTCAAAAATTATTATACTAGCGGCAGAACGTGCCTATTTTTTTTTTCATTGAGCGCTCGATTTTGATTGATTCAGGAGATATGTCCTCTCTACTCCACTAAATATAAAACACTTACCACATATAAGAGAATACAGTAAATACAGTAAATTTCCTTAGACGTACACTTACCACCCGTCTATGGTTTCTTATGACTTTATAATTAACCTTATATATGAACACAAATATACAATTAATATGCAAAATTACAATTAAACAAGCCAAACCAAGAATAGTCTAGTCTCCCTGAGACTGTAAATTTAAGTGTATAATACCCCTGGTAATAAAGTGAAAGATCTCCCTGAGATCTGGCTATGCGTCCCTGACACAAAACCAAAAAATAATAATAATAATAATAATACCCCTGGTATTAAAGTGAACGATCTCCCTGAGATCTGTCTGGCCTCCCTGAGACTGTAAGGATCTCCCTGAGATCTGTGTGTTAGCCTCCCTGAGACTGTAAGGATCTCCCTGAGATCTGTGTGTTAGCCTCCCTGAGACTTTGAGGATCTCCCTGAGATCTGTGTGTTAGCCTCCCTGAGACTGTGAGGATCTCCCTGAGATCTGTGTGTTAGCCTCCCTGAGACTGTGAGGATCTCCCTGAGATCTGTGTATGTGTCCCAGACACGTGAATATAAGGATCTCCCTGAGATCTGTGTATGTGTCCCTGACACGTGAATATAAGGATCTCCCTGAGATCTGTGTATGTGTCCCTGACACGTGAATGTAAGGATCTCCCTGAGATCTGTGTGTGTGTCCCTGACACGTGAATGTAAGGATCTCCCTGAGATCTGTGTGTGTGTCCCTGACACGTGAATGTAAGGATCTCCCTGAGATCTGTGTATGTGTCCCTGACACATGAATATAAGGATCTCCCTGAGATCTGTGTATGTGTCCCTGACACGTGAATATAAGGATCTCCCTGAGATCTGTGTATGTGTCCCTGACACGTGAATATAAGGATCTCCCTGAGATCTGTGTATGTGTCCCTGACACGTGAATGTAAGGATCTCCCTGAGATCTGTGTATGTGTCCCAGACACGTGAATATAAGGATCTCCCTGAGATCTGTGTATGTGTCCCTGACACGTGAATATAAGGATCTCCCTGAGATCTGTGTATGTGTCCCTGACACGTGAATATAAGGATCTCCCTGAGATCTGTGTATGTGTCCCTGACACGTGAATGTAAGGATCTCCCTGAGATCTGTGTGTGTGTCCCTGACACGTGAATGTAAGGATCTCCCTGAGATCTGTGTATGTGTCCCTGACACGTGAATGTAAGGATCTCCCTGAGATCTGTGTGTGTGTCCCTGACACGTGAATGTAAGGATCTCCCTGAGATCTGTGTAATATAAGGATCTCCCTGAGATCTGGTTATGTGTCCCGGACACAAAAACAAAAAATATTTTAAGGATGTATGTCCCTGACACACAAATATAAGGATCGGGATTTGGCCAGTGCCCTCAGTCCGATAGATAAACCAAAAAAAAAGTATATCTTACCGGACAAAGGATGACCTTCCCGATCCCGGACGAGCCCCCAAATTGTAAGGAAATATCCTCTGTCCCTTAATGCGACCGTCTTGGTTTGACTTGTAAATACTGGATCCAGGAGAGCTATCTCACAGTGAATAACTGAGACCGACACCAATGCAACTGTGAAACAACTCTGATTTTAATTGTTTAAACAAGCATATATATACGAAGATAAAAACATTAGTTACTACGATATAATTGGTTATTCTAATATTCTAATATGTAGAAAGGCGTGTTTTATAAGAAAATGCACTTAAAACGTAATATGTAAAATAGTGTTACAAAAGTCGTTCTTATGGAAAATTACAGAACTTTCAGAGACAACTTGTTGATGTTCCAGAAACCTCTGTTCTAGCCTTGGAATAGTAAGATAAGACCATTCTAATAACAATTATGCTACTGGCGTGATCTGGCCTTCCAGAAGGTGCTGCAGACATCAGCTTCTTTGACACACTGTCGGCTTTTAACCCTCACAGATCCAAATTAATCCTTTCAAACACCACACAGATTTAAACAGCGGCAGACTGTACAAAAATGTTAGCTTGAATGTTTGTAGGCCTTCACTATGTTACTACTTTGTATCTCTGCAGTAAATAGGCACTAAGTTAACATTGTCTGTGCAGAGCCTGCTGTTGTTGGAATTGTACATAACTTTCCTACATGTTGGAAGGAATTAAACAGTAATCACCACAGTGACTTCCAAAATAATGTAGGTTTTCTTAATAGGGTAATCGCACATCAATGTTGCAGACTGGGCAGCAAACATGCCTACACTTATTTCACTTGTGCACAAAATATGCATATACCTATGAATAGCACGAAACATGTAAGGCGTATTTTGCTGCTGGTTTTTTGCACATCTGTACCTGCCATTACTTTCCAATAAATGTGTTATTTTTGCAACAACATCATCTGACTGTGTGAAGGGGCTTCCTCTGCATATTCCTTCTATTTTGTACACTAGTGTTTGTTTGGGCTTGGATTGCCCCACGATGATGGGAGACTGCAGGTCATTAACACATACAGCTTCAACTTTCTACTCGTATTTCACCACTGGTTTTATACAGGCTGAGCATGTACTGTAAATGTCCATACAAATAATGGTAAAACCGGAGAACAGGTGAATAAATATTTTGCATTCACGTGACTTCCAGTCAGTACAAAGTTTGAAGAATGGGAGAAAGATTTCCTGTGAACCTCAAATTATTACGTGATTAAGTAATAGATTATTAAGTGACACCAGTGGTGAAAATAAGATGATACTTAGTGAATTTAATGCACAATTGCAGTAACAACTAGGCACCAGATGGAAGCTACAGACATTAGTATCAAGTATCAAAGTATCACAAACTAAGAATGGAATAAGATTAACTTTGGACTGTGGAACCAAGTTCATGACTGTGTGATATAGCATTATCTACCAAATTCGCAAAAGAAGGTAATTGCTTTGTTTATTGAAGATGATTGCTCTAAATTGAAGAAATTGAATACCGAAATGGAGTTACAAAGGTCCTAAGTGAACATGAATGGAGATGTTCCGTTTGAGAATGTCGATAACAGATGTTTGCAATACCGATACCACATATATTGCCCCCTTACCCATGGTTCCTTTCCAATCTCTTTGCTAGAATGTAACTTTAGTTACTTCAGCTGCACCACTTAATATGCTACAGCAAAGGACAGGGCAGTGCCAACATCAGTAATATCCAAAATTGGAAAGAATGTATCAGTATATATTATTTGTACGTGAAGTAAAAAATGAATAATGAATTGAGGTGAAAAGAAAGCAGAATACTTATAAACGATTGAATTGATACTATGCAACTATGAGTGCACCAATAGGAGATGAGTGTTTATGGGTACAGTATAATTGTTAGGTATGGTGCAGAAACAGGACCTGGTGCTTGTTAGCCACATTCCCCCGGTGG
The DNA here is from genome assembly GCA_036172795.1 of Pelodytes ibericus. NCBI lineage: Eukaryota > Metazoa > Chordata > Amphibia > Anura > Pelodytidae > Pelodytes > Pelodytes ibericus. The sequence goes on from CM069863.1 coordinate 90,392,865, forward strand.
TTGTGGCCACATACTGAGGCCCTGTGGAAGATGATATGTCCAGTTGAAGGCAGGGCACAACTGAAGGAATCCTGCAGACATCCTGGAGCAAAACATAGTACACAGCTTAAACAGGATAACAGGAGACTGCAGGTAGAAACAGAGATACAAGCAGAAACAAGAATGAAAGAAGTGCAGCGTGAAGGGCTACAGGATAGACTCGGGGATAAAGGCAGAACTAAGGCAGACATAAGCAGGATAAAGCATAAGATATAACTGCAGAACTAAAGACACATACAAGGGAACAGACATACCCAGTACATAGAGAGGCCAGGGCAGAATGGTATTTAGAACTAGCCCTTTAGGTAGCATATGATAGTTGAATGTGATGACGAATTCAGTCATGAAAGACAAATGTTGTTCCCTTCTCCTTGTGTTTGGTTATACCAGTATAGTGAAATGCTGGTGACTGTTTATAGATTTGTTTTAGCTCAGGCAGACACAATTTCCAATACGAGGATACGTATGAGGTTTTAGTTATCTGGTACAGAGAACCAATAAGTGGGAGCCATCTACTTAAAGGACTTGATTTTTTTTTGTTAAGATTTGGCTGATTTGTGCTATTTTAGAATGGTTTAGCAATATCTTTTCTTGTCATTTGGTTATTAGTCTGCAATAGTCTCACATTCAAATCTTCATCTTAATCTTCATATCATCATACTTAACAAAGTAAAATTGGAACATGATTGCCCCGTCACCCAATGCTCCCCAAAGTGTAATAACAATGATGTTGTCCAAATGACCTCTATAAATAAGTTACACTAATATCTAGTTGAATGTAGCTTTATGTAATTTGCTTACAATACAATAAAATACAACTTGGTTTTGCATTATGAAGAAATTATCTCTTCTTTTGGACAGTTCTTCAGGTATATTACATGTGTGTAGACTGTTGTTAGGTTAGTCTCATACAGGCTTACAACGACACACAAGCCACAGATGTTATAAATACAAAACATCCTTTAGTGGACAGGAAAGCTCTTTTGTAAACAAAATGGATCCAAGACACAATATCATGTAACAAGCAGCATCAAAACATCAAAGGAGGAGACTAGTGTTGTGGTTAAATATGCTGAGGTCTACTCCCTTGATACAAACGGAGAACAATCCTAACTTGGCATTTTTTTCAATGTTTGTGCATTATTGCCTTATTATATTATACTATTAAAATATTACATGTTGTTCAGAAGCCTCCTTATTGACTGGTTTTCAAACCTGCCCCTGGCACAGGAGGGGGGGGGTGGGGGGGGGGGGGGGGGGACAATGGCATTTTCTTTTTATTTGTTTTTGTTCCCTAAAGAAGTAAAATTATTAAAATGTTCATGTTACTGGACCTGTTAAACTCATTAGCTGAGACCTTTACATCTAAAATGCCCATTAACTTACCGCTAACATCACATTTTTTTTTTTTTTTACTAATGGGGAGTATTGTGTCTATCCTTGGGTCTGTTATATATTCACACTAAATAATGGTCTCATTACCATTTCAATCACTGGCCTGTTTACATTACTTTTTTGAAATAGAGATATAAGTTTGTGAGCATGGTTAACTACCTCATGTACCAGTTACTCTCAGTTCATAGTCTGAAGTTCCATTCTATGCTCTGTAGCAAATACTGCAGACATTGCTGGCTCTATGTTAAATAAATGTAAATATTATGTAATATGTATTTAACCAAATCTCTGTTCCTGTTTTGTGGCTTCACTTCCTGTGTAGTATTTATAGTAGCTGATAAAAAAAACCCATAGGATTCAATAGAATTCCAGGAACACAACAGAAATGATTTTACAGATTGTAGCACATTACAATGATTAGTGATTAATGTTAGCAGGCATAAGATGCATAAGGGTCTATTCAGGTAACTCCGATTTTATCAATGAATTTAGAGCTTTGCGTTTCGGACCACTTTGGTAATCGGAATAGCCCATTGTAACAAAACTGTGATCCGTGTTAATAAACAGTACAACATGGGACAAATGGCCTTGATAATGCTTGACACTTTTATGTTCGGTATATTGTGTTATGTTGGAATGCTTAATTAACAGATAGCAGACGTCAGGACAATAGGGTCCCATTAACTGAATTGGGTAAAAGTCTGTAGGCTTGACCTATCTGCCTGGTCTGCATTTATTGTTTTGTCTTTAATCTACTTATTCCTTTCAAGTTTATATAAGTGCTATTTAATTGCAATACATTGTGTTCAGTATTGGTCCTGTTAAGTGTTGTGTGTTTGTTTCTGAGTGCTTGACCCCCACACTCAGCCAAAGGGTTTTAGGTAAGGGGCAGCCATATTTGTCCTGCCAGCCCTGAGGAGAGGAAAGCCCAGGATGACAACAAGGTACCGGGCAGGTAGCCTAATTCCCATTACACCCATGAATTCAAGCTATTCAGGAAGCACCAAAGTGCTTCCAAATTGGCACAAACACTGGCTATTGTGATTTTTGTGCCGAAATTTTTGAGGTATAGTAGGTATAGACTTCTATGGGGAGGATAGAGATTCATCTCAGGAGGAGATTGTGAAAATAATCCTGAATATAAAAAACGAATAATAAAAAAACGAATAGCCTTCCCCCAGGCCCATTGGACGGCAGCACGCCCCATAAATAGATAAAAACACCCTAGCCCCTGTTAAAATAATGGCCAGATCAATTCTTTTTCAGTGTTAGTCTTTAATACTTCCAATGGAATTTAAATCCAGGTACCTACTAATCATAAATTAATATCATACTTAAAAAATGTATGCATATTTGCTTGAAATATATATGTATGGTAGAATGTCAGAAATCTTCAGAGCAATAGTCCGTTTTTCAAGTCAGACATACAGAATACTAACTAAAATGTGTCCTCTAAATCAATATATCCTTTAAAATATCTTAATACATCTATTTACAAAAAATGTAAGTGTTAGGTAGGTTGAGGTCACCAACTTAACATTCTGGAAGGACAAGGCTGGTGAGTTCCTAATCAAAGAAGACCAGAGATGTATGACCATAATGTATTAACAAAGATTTGTAAAGATTTACCTATACATTATGTATTGCCAGTCGAGCACTTCTACCAGGAGAAAACCATACATTAGTCCTTGCACAATGTATATTTTAAGAGGAAATGTCATCTCAACCAGCCTGCAACTTACCTTTTTTTGTTTAACCAGTATGTTTCTTAACACTTGGTTTATCCGCACACAGCTGCACACGTCCGTGCACACGACTGATGCACTATTTGCTAAATACTGCACATAAGAGGGCATTTTTTAATGCTCCATAATGTTTAGCTTTACATTTCTGTATAGGACTGCTGTTACAAATCCCAACTCCTGTTCTTTTTAATAATGCTCCTTTGCACTTCCAGTTCCTCAAATCAACCACCCCTTCCTTCACTGTCCATGCCTATGTAATGCTTCATGTAATAATAATGCTAATCATAAGCATACCATACACACTCCCACAGAGCAACTTTTCTAAGAATTTCCTTGCCAAAGTGACTCCTCATGTATCAGCTGCTTCTTCATTTTTCTTTTGCAAATTACTCTTTTGTCACATGTTCCATATTTTCATGAGATATTGTAAAACCGTAACTAAGTTACATAAAGTTAGACATTTTACTGAACAATACAAATATAAAAGTTACTAACTCCAACGCTGACATAGGACAGATCTAGTCCATGCTGCGGTGGAATGAGCAGTGTAAGGGATCAATGATCACTAACATCGTTCAGGAGCTGTTGCTGTAATGCCTCAATGTTGAGGCATTAGGCAACATTGAAATTCACTGCTGAGGGCACCTGTGACTGCTCCACAGAGGGAATGTGAGTGCCATATAGGAGAACATACTGCTTCTCAATATGGTGCTGCCCTCTTGTGGGTAAGAGCTTCAGAAGGGATGAACTATCACTTCCGTCACACTGTTGCTTAACTGCCCCTAGAGGCAGTCAGCAACATTGAAATACAAAAACATGCTAAATTAGACTTAGTTTTGGGTTAGTGTTAGCATAAGGTTTTAGGTTAGAGTTATGTCAGGGTTAGCTTACATTAGGTTTAGCAAGGGTTAGAGTTAGGACTGGGGTCAAAAGGTCACTGTAGGAGAAAATATAGGGCAATACTTTTGGTTATTGCCCTATATCTTGTAAAAAACAACAGAAAAACATTTACACATGACATTTTTCGGAACTATTTAGACAGTCTTTTTTTTTTTACCAAATTTGTAATTGTGTAAAATATTTTTCTAGTTAAAGTTTGAAAAAGTGTTTTCATCATATATATGATTTATTTGTAGTAAATGATATGAAGAAAATAATTATATCTAAAGAAAGCCTTCTTAGGCCAATAAAAACTATATGGTTCAAGCATTTTTGACGTGAGAAACCTTTTACACAATTACAAATGGTAAAAAAGATCCCATCCAAACAGTTTCTATAGTCTAGAAATATGTTTGTTTCCATTCCATATACAGCAAAATACAAGATATTATTAAGATAAGTAATTATTTTATGTACACCCTTGATTTTTACTATTACTGTAACCCAAACCCTAGATCCCAACCCTAACTATTGTTTGCTTTATGTTTAGTTGTAATATTGCAGACTGCTGCTAGTCTAGCAACTACAACAGAGGGATGGAAGCAGTGAAGCTCTTGCCCACAACAAGGCAGCATTATTTCCGGTATGGAGCATACTTTTACTCCTAGGAGCTATTGGATGTGTGCCGGAGGGGCATTTTCAGTGTTGCCTGATGCCTCATGGAGGCATCATGGCAACACTGTCTGATTGCCTCCAACTGTCAGTTGAACACATGCTAGTGGTTAAATATTGAAAACAGCTTGTTTAATAACTCATCTTCTCAGTTATACGTATTCCATTTCCCTTGGGGAATTTGATCTTGTGTTGCATTTGACTCATGCTCATTGAGAATATAAAATTATTAAAGCTGGAAGCAATTACACTCACAGGAATTACTTCCTCATTATATTAGCAAACTGCACTTACCATGTATATTGTGAAATGATCAAAAGTACAAGCTTGTGGTTAGTTTTTGTTGCTAACTATATAGTTTTTCAACAAATCATGGTTCACAAAATATCACATTAATTTTGCATTGTTTTTGCTATTTTTGGTGGAAATTGTTTTCAACATTATTCTATCTTATTGGTTAATTGTAATTTTGACCCTATGTTAATATTATATTATATTTTTTAATTTTATATTGCTTATATATTTCAGGAAAACTGACTTATCCAATGTTTTTGATAATGCTAAATGCTAATTTTTGACTTCATATCCCATTCCATACTGTACCAAACCAAAAAAAAACACCATATGAATAAAACACCATAGAAATGAACAAGGTTTGTATGTAAATTTAGAGTAAAGGAATCTTCATCCACCAAATGTACTTTAATGCATTCAACAGCATTATCAGTGTGCTGCTTTAAATTTATTTTCCTATAAAAATGCATGACATGGTAGCTTCTATCATTGGGGATATGTATTTGCCTAGAAATAACTAAACTTAAAACCAGACTGTGAGGTAAAACAACGGCCACAGCACTTTATTTAAATAGTCATTGCATTATAATTATATATATACATTCCACATATATATCCATATTATACAATGACTAAACATAAACATAAACTTTCCATATACAGAAAACCAACCAAGCTTGCATGAGTATCCAGGTGGCTGCCGAATAGCTCCATGTTCTGGGCATATTCCAATGACCCCAATACCAGAGGTTCGAGGTACCACTTTCACTTTGTGACATGTACATAAATAAATAAATAAAGGCTCATTAACCAGAAAAAATTGGGGAGGGTGGGTGGGACAACAGGTTTGGGGAAAAACGTTTCCTAAAATGGCCCCCAAACTTCCTGTTCCTAGCTTTTATAACTCCCAACTCCTCCCACTATTTCCCACTATATTGCTGACATATCCCCTCAGCACCCTGTCATGATTGCCCCTCCCCGACCTTGTCTGGGGGCTACATGATATCCTACTTATTAATTGTTGTAACTCCACTCTACTGCTGTTCTCATTTTAAATCAATTTAGTACTTAAGTATCAGCTGGGATATTGAATGTAAGACTGGGTTTGGATGGGAATTCAGTATTCAGTTGGCTCTTCTGCTTGCAGAATCACAGTTAGCCATCACATGGAGTTCTTCTCTTTATATTAAAAAAGAGGGTAGCTTGGGGACCTTTAAAGAGCACTAATCCTTAAAATGTATACACATTTTTTAGCATTTAATATGTGAATATTTATTTTATTGTATATTTAGACCACAACCTCGTTTTTTGTTTTTTGTTTGTTTTGTTTTTTACCTGTAATGCAAAATGTGGCTATAAGGATCTAGAATATTATGGGAGCATTTGTAGGCAGACTTAATTTTTTCTGCACTACTTCCAGCAAAAACTCTTCTGCTGGATTCATTTGAACAATGAATGTCAAAATTAAATTGTATTTTTTTCATCTTTCTTAAAATGAGAAGGTGCCTGGAGGTGAAAATACAAAAAAAAAAAAAAAAGTTCACCTTACTGGTAAAAGCCTAACACATTTCATCAATAGGAATGGACTTACTAGTATGGGTCTATTCACTAAATTTGACTTTTGAGGTCAACTTTCATTGTGAGGCTAAGTAAGTAACTGTGTGCTATATAGAGGAATGTGTAATATGCATAATGAGATACACCTGAGTTTAATACAAAACATTTAAACAGTTTAATACAATCCTAACAAAATGGCAAATAGAAGTATGAACTTGGTGTTACTCTCCTTCAATGTTCCAGTATATCAGAGTCCTGGTTTATGCTGCATTTTGTGAAATGTGTAGAGGTTGCAGACAGCCTGGTGAGGTGGTTCAGGGGGCTTATGCATCACTAGGTTGAGTAGAGTCAGTTCAATCCTCAGCTTACACATTCAGTCCTGGAAAGGTTGACTCAGCTTTCTTTCTTCTAAGGTAGATACAAGGGGTGTCATTAATTTGGGTGATAGTAACATGCCCTGGACTTACTTGAAAACCAGAGAATATCTGAATGTATCTTTCATGGTTAAAAATGTATAATTATTTTGTATGTGTTTAGCTAACTATATAATGATAATATGGAACACTATCCATCTCAGCCTTTCTTTCAAGCTGATATCAAAAGGTACTGTTAAGTTAGTAACATCCCATGGATGCTGGTCATTGATAACATATTTATTATTACCATTATAATTTGAAAATAACAGAATATCTAATTGTTAATTGAGTATTCATTAGTGCTTTTTCATTCTTAGTATAATAGCTAAACTGACTGGTTAACACATAAAAACTGTACTGTACTGTTTAAGGATTGGGAGAAGGTGCACCTTGCAGTTCTGGGAGCACTACATTTTTCTGCACCCAGGGGACAATTAGTTTTGGCTAACCCGTTCTCACAACAGAAAAGTTGGACAACACTGAATTGTGAAAAGCTATTTTTTTTTTTTTATTCTGATGTAAGCATTCCTTATATCCATGTATTGCTACTCAGACCTAATTATGGCTTATGAAGACTGAGTTTGACATCCATGTAATGTATTAGTATCGTATGTATAAAATACAGTTCATATTAGTGGTATCATAACGATGTTAGCATTCAAAGCTTGAAAGCTCAGAAAGATGTAATGCAAATAAATCCCACTCACAAATGTATCCATTGTTTAAACTTTACATTTAACAAATGAGAAGACTCTAGTCAAATCACTAACTGTAACTACATGCTTTTCCTACAATTTCCCAGTGTCCATACCATCTAAATTTGCCTTTAGAGACATATATGCTCTAAAAATAGAATTGTCCCATGTTTCTTTATTTTTGTAGGAAGTCAGTTTGCCTACATTCTTTGTCTAAATACTCTTTGGGGATTTTGTATTTTCTAAACTAAATAAAGATCTCATTAATCCTAATGTAAAACCTTTCTTTTCTTGAAACTATACTCTTTTACCTTCATAAAGTGTCCCTTGGGGTTATGGAGCAACGCCCTTAATGCTCAAGAGCCAGTATACACAAGGAGATTATTTAAGTCTTGTTATTAAATAGATCTTCATTGATTTACATACCCATAAGCCCATAGGGATCACAATAAAAAAGACTATTTACCACACCATACATATTATTTAAAAATCAAAGCAAACAAAATATGTTTTCCCTTAAAATAACAATGAACTATATTACTTTATACATTCACATATATAGCCAACAATTCACTCAAGCCTACAGAAAAATCATAATCCCCCATGTCTGCTGTCTCTCCCCTTCTCCCCCCATTTCTTTTGTCTCTCTCACCCCCCAATGTCTATATCTTTCTCATCCCTTCCCCCCCATGTCTGTTGTCTGTCTCCCCCACAATTTTTACCTTGGAGAGCCGCGGGCAACATCAGCTCTGTAAACACACTCATAGCTCAGTCGGTGCTACTTGCGCTCCCCATGTGTAGTGATGACTGGCACCCCCGCTCACCTCAGCACACGGTTTGGTCCGGCCACCCTGGTTCCACTAGTGCTGAATGCATTATTAACAATAATATAAAAATGTGTCTGCCTGCCACCAGGATACATGTATCCAGGGCATCAGGCAGCAGCTGCCCCCACAAACCTGGCACACTAGGTGCTACTAACAGTACATTATAATCCTACACTCTCCTACAACGTACAAAGGAACATAGTTGGAGACATATCTTCTAAGGATGGCTAAAATATCAAAAGGATACAATTCATATTATTTAAGTGAATTTTATACCTGTAAATCATTAATTATGGGTATATAAAACAACAAATGTGTATGCAGCTTTTTGAAAATATACAGTAATACTGCAATAAAACAATGTTTGAAACTTCAAAGAAAGAAGCTTCAAACAAATACCTTTTTAGTTCATGTTTATGGGATATCACCATATAAAATAATAACACAACTACCCAGTAAGGTAAAGCAAAAAACAAAAATTGAAGTCTTGAAGAAAAAATTATTTGCAGGTTACTGGATCACTTTCATGCGATTTAGTGACATCATTAATGACATCACACTACCACAAAGAAAAAATTCTAGTGTTAGCACACAGTAGGCATGGCTGGGATTCATTTTATTAATCATTAGTCTGATTGTGTTCACTGCATTATGTGAAAAATATGCTACTAACATCTTGCTTTTTTTTTAAAAATCCTTTAGCAATTTGTAAAGTAGTCGTTACATATATAACTATAGGTATTGAATCATAACTGCGTCAAGGAAGTTGAGTAAAAGACACAGTAAATCCGTCAGAAGTCTGAATGTCTGATGAAGGTTCAGTGGAGAATCTCACTGCTAATTCTTTAGTCTTTGTAGTTGGAAAATCTGTTTCTACTTTTTTTCTGCACACTCAGAGTGTGGTTTCAGAATGCTGTTAACAGTTACTTAATAGCATCCGTATGTCTGGTGCTCATGAGCTTTTTTTACTGATGTTTGGTTGGGAATATCAAATGATCATGAGCAGTTACTGACCTACTTATGTTTTAAATTATAACATGTGAGGCTTTAGTGTTCTGCAAACAGAAGTATAAAAATACAAATATTTTTGACAAATAATTGTGCTTCAGATATATTAATATTTCACATGCCAGAAGTGGAATTAATTGCAAACACTTTAGGGTCGTAGTAGTGAGATCAGCACTAATATCGTACTCCAGCATCGGACACATTTGCCCCCCAGCTCGGATGCCGTATTTCAACCTTGCCAAAATGAAACTCACTAACCATTTTGCAAATACTGAGATGAGATGAAGTATGCTGAAATTAATGGGAGCGTAATAGAACTTGCCCCCCATTCATTTATTTGAAAAAATAAAAAAATACTTTGAGGCTAAGTGCTGTCCAGCGGCTGTAGAAATGGCCCCCATGGATTTTTATGGATTCCCATAAAAAGGAATCCACCAAAAATTAATAAATTCGCAATGATATTTAAGATACTGCAGGATCTATGTTATAAAAGGGGACATGTAAGCCATTGTGTTTCTGCTAGAAATACTGCAGTCTATTCATTAACTAGAGAACTGTGTTGCCATTCAAAAAAAGTGACATACTGTTCTTTTAAGACTTTTAATCCCATTCTGAAATTAATCACATCATGCTAATTTTCAATATTACATAGTACATCAAATTACATTTGAACGTTCATACCAAACTAGGTGCATATGGCCAACTTAAGAGTTATTCCTTGTTATGGACAAGTTATTTGGATCTTGAGAAAGGAGCAGCCGTCCGCTGTTTCATCATAGCTTCACTTAATGTCTCCTTTTATTATCACCAACGTCAGTCTGCATAGCAATGGCACAAAGAGTACAAAGACATGTTATATTGCTTATTAACAGGTACCATAAAGTAATAAATGTTTTAGTCAGTAAGAAAGTATTGAACAGTCACAACTTCCTGCCTCTGCCTCTTACAAAATGAAATAAATAAAGATTCTCTGACATTCATATGACATCCCCATCTGTTTTCATTTACTAAGAAGTCAGACTTGTTTGTTTCAGTTTTAAATCCGTTATTCCGCTTACAGTTTACAAAGAAAAGATTTCTAACTTCTTCTTTCTCATAATATTGTGCAGATTTCCTATCTAACCCCAGAGATTTCAATTTTAGCCTTTGATCACTGCAATATTGGCAGTGACTTTAAAACCATCTAAAATGGTTCTACTTAGTTTATTAATATATGAGAGTGGAAAATTGTCAAGTTGTTGTCCATTTATTTTGATAAACTTTAAATTAAGGATTTCATATAGAATCGACTGTGATGGCAGATAAGAACCAACTGAACCACCTATTTTGTCTATAGTCAGTGGTGTATCTTGGTTTTGTGCTGCCCTAGGCAGACAAATTTTGGTCACCCCCCCTACCAACGATGCTCACCCATGACATGACCCATAACCCACGTTGGACACCAAGGACATGCCCCATCACCCATCACCCTATTACATACACATTGCCAATATTATTTGCCCATAATATTCCCCAGCTAATTTGCCCAATAATATGCCAGTATCATTTGTCATTGATATGCCCCAGCCAATTTGCCCAATAATATGCAAGTATTATTTTCCATTAATAAGTCACAGCCAATTTCCCCAATAATATGCCAGTATTTGCCATTTAATCAGCCCCTGCCAATTTGCCCAATATTATGCCAGTATAATTTGTCATTAATATTCCCTAGCCAATTTGCCCAATAATATGACAGTGTTATTCTGCCATTTACCGGTAATATGCCCCAGCCAATTTGCCCAATATTAAGCCAGTATTATTTGCCATTTAATATGCCCCTGTCAATTTGCCCAATAATATGCCAGTGTTATTTGCCATTTAATATGCCCCTGCTAATTTGCCCAATAATATGCCAGTGTTATTTGACATTTAATATGCCCCTGCTAATTTGCCCAATAATATGCCAGTGTTATTTCCCCCTTAGTATGCCCCAGCCAATTTGCCCAATAATATGCCAGTGTTATTTGCCATTTAATATGCCCCATCCAATTTGTCCAATAATATGCCAGTGTTATTTGCCATTTAATATACCACAACCAATTTGTCCAATAATATGCCAGTGTTATTTGCCATTTAATATGCCCCATCCAATTTGTCCAATAATATGCCAGTGTTATTTGCCATTTAATATGCCCCTGCTAATTTGCCCAGTAATATGCCAGTGTTAATTGCCATTTAATGTGCCCCTGACAATTTCCCCCCATTTCCCCAGCACTTACCTTTCCCTGGTGGCTAGTGGCAGGCAGCATGGTCCCCTCCATGCTGCCTGTTCGGCTCCCAGGCGATTGTGCTGACAGGTCACGTGACATCTGGCACTTCCGTGTCAGACTGCACGGGGAGTCGAACAGGCAGCACGGAGGTCTTCCGATCCCCTCTCACCTCCGTCTCTGCCTGCAAGCGCGGTCTTTTTTTTTTTTTAAAGGGGCGTTTTTTTTTTTTACATTGTTTTTTTCAGTGCTGGGGGGCGCTGCCACCCCCCAAAATTTGCTGCCCTAAATACAGCACTGTCTATAGTTAATGTGTTGATTTGTGACCATCCCATTATGCACCTCCCAGGCATTTTCTTTCATTGTTTTACAGTCTTTAGTACTTCAACTGGGAAGAAATTGCAGGTACATACTACTCTTTAAGTAACACATATTTGTCACACTTCCCCAGAGCATTCCTTGTGTTAATGCAAATTACAATCTTTCACCTACACCTGCCTATATTCATGCAGTCAATTACATTTTGGCACAACAGTTAATTATTTATGGTAATGCTTCAAATAACTAGTTAATATAGCATTGGTATTAGCAACTGAGTTAATGCACACCATCAAAAAAATCAATGCTTTTTAGTGTAAATGGTCCAAAGTTCTTTCTTCCCTATAATTTATTTTTAAACGTTTTAATTGACACTATTATCTCTGTAATGTATTCACATTGTAGCACTTTTATACATATATAGGACTTCAGCAGACTGTTATATAACAGGTATGCACAGCTGTTTTCACCTGGACTAATTGATTGATTGACATACCAGTATATACATTTGCACCAGCTATTGAAGTGTTCTTGTTTTGCACAGTGGGCATAAAGCAGTGGTGGACATGAGAGAGAGGAAAAAACAGACGGGCATGTGCCCCTCCCAAGACACACTGTAAAACATACATGAGGAACTAGTCATAAAGTGACTAGTGCAAAAATATTGAAAGGGATTTTTAAGTTAACTCTTAATAACGTGCACAATACAGCAATGTGTAATATAGATAAAACCCCAAAAATATATACAGATCACTCACTGGGCTTCATATGTTGAAAAACATGCAATATAAAACACAAATACCATAGTGCAATATGTCTGTATAACTTTAAAAATATAAAATGCCAATCAAGGGAATAGGCTCACTCGCACACATAGCTCCTTTCTAATAAGGAACATAAATTTGAGCATTCAGGAGAGGTTTACTTGCCACGTTAATGATTCAAAGATCTGCAAGGAATGGACAAAAACATCAGAAGCTCCACAGATGAAGAATAAGATACGTGCTTTAATGATCCACCAACTTGGAGACAACAGTGATGAAAGATGCCAGAATGTGCGAATTAAGTCCTCTGTTGTTTGTGCAGTTAAGAGTTTATCCGAATTTCATTTGAAATCAGTGTGGCTGGAACAGAAAGGTAGTAAGTGAAGTAAGGCTAGTATTTTGCCATTCAGAATGCCAGTAATTTGCCATTCAATATGCCAGTATTTACTCACGCAGCATGCCAGTATTTAGCCACTCATTATGCCAGTATTTAGGCACCCAATATGCCAGTATTTTGCTCATTAACTGCCCCCCCCCCCTTCCCGAGTACTTACCTCCTTGCTGCTCTGTGTCCTCGGTCATCTCCTCTGTGCAGAAACACAGCCACCAGATATGATGTAAGGTAAAATATATATATATTTTTTTAACTTTTTTGAAACCACGCTTCATAAAGTAACCAGCTGGAGGGGAGCACAGAGCTCTTCCCTCACAGTACACGGCCTGGCTGAATAGAGGCTGCGGCCCAGTGCTGGGAAGTGGTACATGGGTTGGGAACCCCTGCTCTTATGGACCCTGTGTCTGAAACACCTAAACTCTGCTAGGCCTCCAGACAATAGAACCAACTGAATTTGCTCCTTCTGTTGCCTCATCAGGACTGCCAACAGTTGCTGAACTTCAAGATCCTGCTTTTGTTTTGAGCTATTCTGTTTAGGTCTGTGCCCAGGTGGGAAATAGGAGAGAAAGGAAATTGCTTAAGAAAAGAGTGGCTGCTATAAACAGCAAGGACGTGTTCCCACTTACTGTGGAGATGCAGACTGTAGAGAAATGTGTGCAAGCACCAAAACGAAGGATAACAGGACAGAGATATCAACATAATAAAATATCTATATAACACAAAAGAACGAATCTTTTGTTGCAATAAATTGTTTCAATAGTGATCATTTTGTAGAGAGAAACTATATGTACACTATTGAAGCTATTTTTTGCAAAATAAAATGTGTTATTTTTTCTTTTTCTTTTTGCTGCAGGAACCAATGAGAATAATTTCATTCAAATTAATGGAATTTCCTGTCTCTCTAATGATGTCATCAGACAAAGTGTTACACTGTTAAGATATCCTACTGTGTGCAAGAGCAAGATTATCATGTTTATCACAGTCCACAGTCCACAGTCCACACATTGTATTCTATTCTTTCAGCACAGGAAGTGACTAAATGAAACAAGACATTATATCCTCCGTGTCTATATAATCAGTGCTGCCGCACCTACAGTAAACATGCAGAGTAATCACTGAAGGAGGGCTTGAGTAAAATGTTAAAAATGTGATTTAAGCAGAATGCCTGCATCACACTGGAAAAAAAAGCCTGTGCACTATACAAGCAGTAATTTTCAACTTGCACCAAAATGAGTTTGGTGACTATACTGACCCTTTAATACAGATATTTTGTTACACCAATATGTGCTACTGACCTACCCAGCAAATTACAGAGGTTTTCATTGTTATTAAGGTTTAAAATTGTGGAATTGGATCTGCACACTAGGTGGCAGTAGTAAGTGTTATTTTCTATTATGACATGCTTAAAAGTAAATTGCAGGATATGCTTCCTCACTGTCATTGTGATCTAATTCAATATAGTGTTGACATCTCTTATGTTGTTAAATTAGAAAGAAGATGACACATTATAGACAGACACCTGCTTCTGAACATATATACACCAATATATATCCCCTGGATGTTGGACAAAAGGAAACATCCTCATGATATAATTTTAATATACATATATTAGTTTCACTATTTATTTTGTTTTGCTTTCCTTTGCTTCTGCAAAAGTATTTTTGGAGATACACATGGGTTTACTCTGTGCTCTGCTTCTCAACTGCATGCTGGAGCATGTTAACACTGTCAATCAGTGAGGGGGCTTGTCCAAGGTCTGTGCAGTGAAACACATAGAAACTTTTATTAGTCCCCCGTTCCCGGTCTTAAGCTAGGATAGCCTTGTGTCTATCCCACGCATGCTTAAAATCCTTGACTGTGTTTACCTCTACCACTTCTGCTGGAAGGCTATTCCATACATCCACTACCCTCTCAGTAAAGTAATTCTTCCTGAAATTACTTTTAAATCGTTGCCCCTCTAATTTAAGACTATGTCCTCTAGTTGTGGTAGTTTTTCTTCTTTTAAATGTACTCTCTTCCTTTACTGAGTTGATTCCCTTTATGTATTTAAATGTTTCTATCATATCCCACATGTTACGTCTTTCCTCCAAGCTATACATGTTAAGATGCTTTAACCTTTCCTGGTAAGTTTTATCCTTCAACCCATGAACCAGTTTAGTAGCCCTTCTCTGAACTCTCTCCAAAGTATCAATATCCTTCTGGAGATCCGGTCTCCAGTACTGCGTACAATACTCCAAGTGAGGTCTCACCAGTGCTCTGTACAATGGCATGAGCACTTCCCTTTTTCTACTGCTAATACCTCTCCGTATGCAACCAAGCATTCTGCTAGCATTTCCTGCTGCTCTATTGCATTGCCTACCTACCTTCAAGTCCTCTGAAATTATTACTCCTAAATCCCTTTCCTCAGATGTTGAGGTTAGGACTGTACCAAATAGTATATATTCTGCTTTTGGGTTTTTACACCCGAGGTGCATAATCTTGCACTTGCCTTGGTTCTCACATGATATCAGACGGGATTTTGTGTATTTTACTAGGAAAGCATTTCTCCTGCGGGTCAGAGGATAAACAGACATGTTCAGAGGTGTAACTAGAAACCACCGGGCCCCTGTGCAAAAATTTCCCCAGGGCCCCCCAACCCCACCATGCAACTCCACCCCAGAAATGTCACTTACATGCCACCCAACTGTTTTGCTTTGTTCCTGGCCTTTTCTTATATCTAGGAGAGCCTTATACCTATCCCATGCATGCTTAAACTCCTTTACATTATTAAACTCTACCACTTCTGCTGGCAAACTATTCCATGTATCCACTACCCCCTCAGTAAAGTAATACTTTTTATTAGTCCCTGACCTTATCTTATATCTAGGATTGCTTTATGCCTATCCTATGCATGCCTTAACTCCTTCACTATATTAACCTCTACCACTTCTACTGGAAGACTATTCCATGCATCCACTACCTTCTCAGTAAAGTAATACAAAGTTTCTGACCTCCACTGTATTAACCTCTACCATTTCTGCTGCAAAGCTATTCCATGCATCCACTACCCTCTCAAAAAGTAATACTTCGTGTTCCGGCGCCCTGTTCGGGCCTCCCCCGTGGCGCCCCCCCATGCCTGTCTCTTTCCTCTCCCTCCATGTATGTGTCCCTCCCTTCCCATGTTTGTCCCTTTCCTCTTCCTTGCCATGTCTGTCTCTCTTCAACACCCCCATAACTGTTCTCTCTTGCCCATTTGCAAGTGTTAATTGCCCATTTGCCATTGTTATGTGCCCATTTGGAAGTGTTATTTGCCCATTTGCCAGTGTTATGTGCCCATTTGCCACTAATGTGCCCAATTGCCCCTTTGCCCCTAATGTGCCCCCCCCCCGTACTTACCTGGATGCTGCTCGGCGTCTCCGCAGAAAAGTGCGTGCAGGAAGTACAGCCACTGGAAGTGATGTTTCCGGTGGCTGAGACGAAATGCCCGGTCCGCATCCGATGGATGCGTATCACACGGCTCCTGCCCGATAGTGACTGTCTCCGTGTGAGACAGTCACACGGGCAGCGGGGATCCATAGGGCAGCTGCTTTGGGCCCCAAGAATTAATGGGACCTGGGCACTTGCCCCGTTTGCCCAAACTATTTTTTTTTTACATTTAAAAAAAAAAAAGAATTTGTGCAGGGGTCGCAGGGCGGCCGGGCCCCTGGAGTGACGGGCCCGGTCGCAGCTGCGACCCCTGCACCAGTGGTAGGTATGTCATTGGACATGTACCTTAAAACGTAAATGACTAGTGCTCGATCTATCTGGTTACCCTTAAGATGTACCAAAATGAAGACCTTTCACTGGGTTGGAATTCTAAAAGGCCACAACATTATTTTAAACCAAAACACACTATAAAAGAACATTTAATATTTTAAAGATGCATTATGCACATTAACTTAAACAGCAACCTTTTTAAATAATTATTTTGCAGTGAGGTCACACAGAAAACTGGCTACGGCATTAATGAAATTAACTGCATATTCTGATGCCCACTGGGCGCAGCTTTTCTAGCACAGTGGTATTTTAAATCAATCCTCATGGCCTCAGCCCATGGGGAGATCCAACACCATAGCCCCTTGGTCTGTTCTCCCGAATTATTCCTCTTAACTCATAATGTAAAAACATGTATGTAAAACATAATACATACACTTAAAATTAAAAATATACAGTGTATGGATGAACAAAAAATATATTTCTCAGTCACTAGGAGGAAAGTCCTTGAGTGCATTTGCATGATGCTGATGTCACATGGGCTTCATGGGCTTCTCTATGGGATCTATCTGATCGGTTCCCATGAAATGGTAGACAATATAGCATTTGAGGACCGGTATTTCAGAAATGAAAAGTAATTTAAATAAAACAGTTCATGTTATTTTTAATATACATTATTCTATTATCGAGGGGTCATTTAACCCCATAGTGACATGATTTATTGGCTGTGTCTTTCCCTTGGTGAAATTAGCTTTTTGGTGTAACATTTCTACAGTGTTTGTGTTTAGCTGTCATTTTCTTCTATTTCATTTACTGTACACATAAATATATGTATTTGCAAAGTAAAGGGCTGGTAGACTGGTTTGGACTTTAAAGGATACATACACTCAGAGGCATAACTAAAAACCATTTGTCCCAGGTGTCCCCCACATCAAGCAACATGCCACCACCAGATTCAGAAACCCTCACTTTCCACAGTGCCAGCTTTGCTCCAAACAAAATGTCAGTACAAGCTGTGCCTCAAACAGCTTACCAGTGCAGCTTTGCCCCCAGACAGTTTAGCAGTAGCAACTTTGTGCTAAACAGCCTGCCAGACCCAGCTGAACAGCCAGTCAGTGCCAGTTTTGTCCCAGAACATCTTGTCTTTTGCACAAAATAGCTTGGCCCCCAAATATAATGACAGTGCCAGCTCTGCCCCCACGCAGTTTGTCAGTGACAGCTTTGCAGTGCTACCAAACTGTTTGTCAGCACCTGATTTGCCCAAAAACAGCTGGTCAGTGCAAGCTTTGATCCTAAAAAGCTTGCTAGGGCCACCCAGTTTGTCAGTGCCACTTTTCCCATAGCACTTTCCTGCAGTAGAGAAAGAAAACAGGAGCAGAGTAGATCAGTTGTGTAGAAGAGAAGGAGAAGTGTTACCTCTCCCTCCATGCTGTGTGAAGACTGATTCAGGCAGAACGTGGATCAATGTAATTTCCTGCACACTGGATCAGTCAGACACATCTTGTAGGGAGAGAGGGCAGATATGCAAGGGGTTGCAGGGGTTGCCTGGGCCCTCTAGAGCGGCAGACCAAGGTGAAATAGCGACACTTGCAACATTTTCCCCCACCCACCATTTTCAATTTATTGACTTCAGAAGGACAAATAGTTCAGTCAACCCTTCCATGAATCAATCCTACAGCCCTGAAGCAATAGGCTCTATAGTTAGTGCAATAATCACAAAAGCTATTTGATTGACATAATATATATGCTATCCAAAGACATTATCAGGCTGGGCATTAACAATCAGTTTATTTAGCAGTGAATATGTATTTAATATTAACTTAGTGAATGCATTAGACAACCAGTATTTTATAACATAAGTTAAAATGTTTTAGACTTATGTAAATAATTATATTTCCTTGTTATTTAGGTTTTTTATTACTATTTAAAAAGTATACAAGAAAAAAGTAGGATGGAAGAGGTTAAACACCCCAGTGCAAGTTGACTTATGTAACTTATTTTCATTTTGGATTTTCATATATATTTATAATTGAAATAATGCATAATCTCAGTCAAATGTTCATTAGCAAGATTGATCAAATCTTCACAAATATTAGGTAAATTAAATGATATGAAATACATCATCTATTTAATCAACATCCTGCACGTGAAATTCTCCTTAAGAGATTGCAGATGTTTGCATAAGCACACACCCTGGAACTCACATGAAATTTGGAGTTTCCGCTCACAAGTACCAGTTCCAGCATGTAGTATAACTTAAAAACTTCTTTAACAGAAGCTAAAGTAAAAAAAACAAAAGTATTTCCTCTATCACTAGTGTAAATCTAGCATGTATCTTTACTGATAGTAGGTTTAAATTCAGCTCTGTCTGAGTCGATATAGATCTGATTTGGCTGCAGGCATGCACGCTTATGTTATTCATAGAAACATAGACAGAACCATTCCGCCCATCTAGTCTTCCCAATTTTCTAAATACTTTTATTAGTCCCCCATTCCCGGTCTTATAGCTAGGATAGCCTTGTGCCTATCCACGCATGCTTAAAATCCTTGACTGTGTCTACGTCTACCACTTCTGCTGGAAGGCTATTCCAGACATCCACTACCCTCTCAGTAAAATAATACTTCCTGATATTACTATTACATTTTTTCCCCTCTAATTTAAGACTATGTCATCTAGTTGTGGTCGTTTTTCTTCTTTTAAAATACTCCCCTCCTTTACTGTGTTGATTCCCTTTATGTTTTTAATTGTTTCTATCATATCCTCTCCTGTTACATCTTTCCTCCAAACTATACATGTTAAGATGCTTTAACCTTTCCTGGTAAGTTTTATCCTTCAGCCCATGAACCAGTTTAGTAGCCCTTTTCTGAACTATCTCCAAAGTATCAATATCCTTCTGGAGATACGGTCTCCTGTACTGTGTACAATACTCCAAGTGAGGTCTCACCAGTGCTCTGTACAATGGCATGAGCATTTTCCTCTTTCTACTGCTAATACCTCTCCCTATGCAACCAAGCATTTCCTGCTGCTCTATTACATTGCCTACCTACCTGTCTCAAATATAATACATATCATGCATCTATTGGAGCCTGATGGAACACAAATGTATAACCTCATTTGGGTTAGCCCCCCCATTAAGAATTTTAACAAATGATAATTCAGTTTGTTAGATTTTTGTAAGATGAGGTTAGATCAAGTGTTCTTTTGCATTTGATCTACTAAAATATGCAATATATCTACTAAAATATGCAATAACCTGTCAGCAATACCCCTTCAACAAAAATGTGGGAAACATGTTATTGATCCCAATAGCTCTGCACTTTGGCATAGACCCAATTGTCTTAAAAAAAACTGCTTATAAAGTGTAATGGATATATTGCTATTGCCAGTCTCTCCAAGTCTCTCCTTATTGGATATTAGTCAATGTAAAGCTCCCTCTGAAAGTATTTTCAATGTAAAACTACAGGGGAATTGTACATGGTTTTAAAAATAAGTTCCTAGAACCTATATTAGATACATGTACAGCATACAGATAATGAGCTAGGTGTAACTGCTCCTTTAACATAACTCTTTATCTACACAATGGAATACAGCTGCTGGGAAATTCCTCTTTCGCAATGCAAGCTGCCTTGGTTGGATATAAAAGGCAGTTACTTGTTCAATGCAATGATCAGAGCAACTCAAAGATAATCTCAGCTGAGCACAGCTACAGAGACTAGGAAGCATGGAAACTAAGACAAAAGTTCTGCTTGTATTAGCTGTTTGCCTGGCATGTTCTGCATTATCCAAGGGTAAGCATTTTTACCTAAAAGAAACCAGAGAAAAGCTTAACTGCATATTATTGGGATCGGTCAATGTCTTTTTTTTTTTTTATTAATATAAGTTTTGTGATTTTACTTGTAATCTTTTCACATGTGGTGTAGAGATTTATAGTACTACACAGAAACAAACAAGTGTATATGTATTCATAGAAAGCCCACACTTTTTTTATACTATATATCCTTATTTGGATTAATTAGGTTAATATTACATTGTGTGATTTGTCAAATTGTTTAACAGATTATATAATGTATCAGAATTATTTACAAAGTATATGATATAGATAGCACACACACACACACACACACACACTCACACACACACACACATAACTCTTTACTAAACAATGTTCTGTGGTGAAATTACCATTATTTTTCAAAACTAAGGTCATATAAGAAATCTCTCTCTCTCTCTCTCTCTCTCTCTCTCTCTCTCTCTCTCTCTCTCTCTCTATCTATCTATCTATCTATATATATATATATATATATATATATATATATATATATATATGTTAACCATACATGTTGTATAAAGTGTTATGAGGTAAAGGGGAGGCGGAAATATCTGCTGTCACTTAGAATTTAGATAATGTTACAATGATAATTGCCAGCATTGCTCCTGGGAACCAGCATTGAATTATCCTGTGCAGACATGTCTTTTTTTGTAGTGTTTTTTTTTCTCTTAAATATGAAAAGCAGATTCATTCATTACAATTCATTCTTTAACAGGAACGCCCATTGCAAGAACACAGACGCTCCGGTGTTTTTGCCCAAGTACAGAGACCCATTTCATCTCTCCTAAACTTTTCCTGACTATTGAGATTTTACCCAAAGGCCCATACTGCAAGAATGTGGAAG